>JAPVLO010000023.1:8167735-9498647 GCA_027257055.1 Cephalopachus bancanus
CCACCCTCTCTATTCACCTGATCTCATCCTGAGACACTTTTTTGTTTGTTTGTTTCCCCCAAAAAAAGAAAGTCCTCAAAGGAAAACGTTTTGCCAGTGTGGAAAAGGTGAAACAAAAAATGACAAAGCACTGAAAGGCCTACAAATTGATGAGTTCTAAAACTGTTTCAAGCAGTGGAAAAAGCATTTCAATAGGTATAGTGCATCAAATGGAGAATACTTTGAAGGTGACTGAAGTTTAAACATGTAAGAATAAATACACAATTTTTAATAAATTAATTCCTGGGCTTTTGGGGGTGTCTCTCCTCATCTGCTCTGAGCCTATGTCACAATGTCTTCATTATATAGTTTTGTAGGATATCTTCATGCCCATCAGGCAAGTCCCACAATCTTGTTTTCCTTCCTTGGAAATAACTTGGCTGTTCTTTTTTTTTTTTTTTTTTTTGAGTTGGCATCTCACTCTGTCGTCCAGGCTGGAGTGCAGTGGCACACTCACAGCCACCCCAGCGTCGACCTGCTTCCACCTCAGCCTTCCAAGTTGCTGGAGCTACAGATGCATGCTACCATGCCCAGCTAATTTTTTTATTTATTGTAGAGATGAGGTCTTGCCAAGTTGCCTACGCTGTTCTCGAACCCATGGGCTCAGGCAATCCCCTCACCTCAGCCTCCCAAAGTGCTGGGATTACAGGCTTGAACCACCACGCCTGGCCACTTGGCTGTTCTTAACCCTGTACTTTGTAAGTTGTAGAACTGAGTTGTAGAACGGAGCTGTAAAGACCCAAAAACACACACACACACACACACACACACACACACACACACACACACACACACACAAATTGGAATTTTTTTATTGAGATTAAGTTAAATTCAGAGATATGTGACTTCTTTACAATATTGAGTCTTTTCGTCTATGAACATGGTATGTCTCTCTAATTATCCTTTAATGGTTCTTCATAAACTCCTACAATTTTCTCTGTGACAGTCTTGTACTTTTGGCTACATTTATTTTTATGTATATTTTTATTTTATTCCATTATAAATGATATCTTATAGTCAAAATTTTATATATCTACAAATTATGGTGGGTTTAAAGAAATGAATTGACTTTTTAAAATCCAGTCACCTGGACAAGCATTTTTATAAATTCTACTAATTTATTTGAAGATTCATTTGATTTTTCACATACACAGATATATAATCTGAGAAATTTTCTTTGTCTTTGTAATCATTATTCCTTTTATTCTTTTTCTTATTGCACTGTCTAGGACCTTATTTCATTTATTCATTCATTTATTTTTCTCATTCCATTGGAACTCAAGTCCACATAATCTAATTAACTATAATTCATGACTCATGACATACTTTCATTGTTTGTCTTTGCATGACCTAATTTTATTTAGGTAGTTTTGATAATGTAAGAAGAACCTCCAAAAAGTGTCCTTACCCATCCATCTAGTCCCCTATTCCCTACCCCTGCATCCCTCTTGTAAACATCACTCTTAATCCCACATTCATTATCCCCTTGTTTTCCTTTGTAATTAGTTTTATTGCATCTATATATATTTTTTGCAATTTTTAAAATTTTAACTTTTTATTTATTTATTTATTTATTTATTTATTTATTTTTGAGTTGGAGTCTCCCTCTGTCGCCCAGGCTGGAGTGCAGTGTCACACTCACGGCCACCACAGCCTGATTTTTAAATTTTAAAGATGAGCTTTCATCAAGTTGCCCAGGCTGGTCTCAAACCTGTGAGCTCAGGCAATCCTCTCACCTCAGCCTTCCAAAGTGCTGGGATTATAGGCATAAGCCACTGTGCCTGACCTGTTTTTACTTTTTAAGGCAGGTATCACATTGTATGTATTACTTGGAGACTTAACATTTTCACTAAATATCCTATTGCTAAGGTTCACCTATGTTGCTATAGATCCTTCTATGCCACAGTTTATTCATACACTTCCCTGGTTTTAACATTCCTCATTTATAATGAAATTGCTCTAAGATTTTAAAATGACCTAAATATATGTGGTTGTTCATTTAGATTGTTGCCAGGTTTTACTATTGTGAACAGTGCCTCTATGAATATTCTTGTCCATATCTTTTGCTGTGTGTGAGAGAGTTTCTCGTGAGTATATACCTAGAAAGGGAATTGCTAGCTCATGGGATATATGAATGCCTGGTTTTAGGAGACAATAACAAACTATTTTCCACAGTGCTTGAAACAATTTCTACTACTACCAAGAATGTGTAAGAGAGTTTATGGATCTACAGAATCACCAACACTTAGAGTCATCAGATTTTCTAATTTTCACTAATCAAATGGATTTAAGAAAGTATTTCATTGTGATCTTGCTTTCACTAATTAATGATGTTGCATATCTCAACATATGTTGTTAATTATATAAATTTCCTCTTTTGTGAAATGTTCCTATCTTATGCCCACTTTTCTGTGGAATGACTTGTGCTTAGAGTATCTCTTGTGAATATATTCTCCCAGTGTGTAACTTGTGCTTTCAGTTTTTTTAAAGATGTCTTTTGATGAACAAAAGTCATTCATTTTAATATGGTCAAGTTATCAACCTTTTTCTTTTAGTCAGTGCTATTTTTGTCTTAAGAAATCTTTCCTTAACCCCAAATTTAAAAGATCATTTCCTTAACACAAATTTGAAAGATTATTTCCCTATAATAATTACTAAGGGTTCCAAATTTTGTGTTGGAAGGGCTTTGATTTTTGTGTATGGTGTGAGGAAAGGAACAAATGGTATCTTTGTCCATATGGATAACAATTTTTTCGGTCATTTTTTTTTTTTTTAAATCCCTTCCCCCTTCCTTCCCACCTCACTGATATCCCACCTCAGTCCACTTGTGGGTCTGTTTCTGGAGTCTTTGTTCTGTTCCACTGAGGAATCTGTATATCACTCCACCAATACCACATTGTCTTAATTGTCTTTCCATCTCTATATCTAGTATGGAAAGTTCTTCTTGGTCTTTCTCCCTTGTATGAAACTGCCATGATTGTCTTATCAAGTTCCACAACAAACTCTGTTGTGATTTTGTCTGGAATTGTATTAACTCCATAGATCCATCTAGGGAAAACTGACAAATTAATGAAATTATGTCTTCCTATTCATAAACATAATATGCCTTTTCATTTACTTAAATCTCCTTTAAGTTTCATAATTTTTCCTATAGCACTATTATATATATTTTATTAGATTTAGTCTTAGCTACTTGATATTCTTATACTACTGCACATGGTGGCATCTCTATAAGTAAGTTTTCTGCTGGTATAGAGAATGCAACTGAAATTTGCATATTAATTTTTGAAATGGCCACATTTTAAAACTCTCTAGTTATTTCTAACAATTTGTATGTATATTCTTTTGATTTTTCCTTGTAAATAATTATATCATGAGCAAATGATTTTATATCTTCTGCTCTAGTCTTGTTGTCTCTAATCTCTTAGTCTCATCTTATTGTACTGGCTACATCCTATGCAATGTTAGGTATCTTGTCTAATTCCTGATTTTAAAAGGAATGGTTTTAACATTCTCATTTATAATGAAATTTGCTCTAAGATTTTAAAATGATCTAAATATAGATATAAAAGTATAGATACTCTAGCATGTTAAAAAAAAGTTTCTTTCAAATCCTTACTTGCTAAGAATTACTATGAATGCAAACTGAATTTTCTCAAAAATTTTTTTGCATCCATAAAGTTATACGCATCTTCTCTTTTCTTCTGCTAAAGTGGTGAATAGCATCAATCTTGCATTCCAGAAATGAATCCAACTTGGTTTGATGTTGGGTTTGATATATGGCTAAATTCAGTTTATTGCATGTAGTTACTTTGTTCTCAACCACAATTTATTTATTCATACTACTGTTAATAGAAATTTACATTGTTTTTAATTCAGGCAATTATGAATAGTGCTGCTATAAACATTCTTGAATTTAGTGGACATATATAGGCATTTCTGTAGGAATGGAATTGCGAGATTATGCATTCAGCTTTGATAGACACTCATAAGCAACTTTCCAAAGTGAAATCTAGTTCACATCTCACCATGGTCTTTAAGTATTCTATTTGTTCCCTACATTTGTCAATGTGAGACATTCTCTCTTTCCGTTTTAAAAAATTTTAGGTCGAGCATGGTAGCTCATGACTGTAATAACAGCACTTTGAGAGGCCAAGGCAAGGGAATTGCCTGAGCTCAGGGGTTGGAGACCAACCTGAGCAACATGGAGAGACCTCGTATCTACAAATTAGCTGGACATGGTGATGCATGCCTGTAGTTCCACCTACTTGGAAGGCTGAGGCAGAAGGATCGTCTAAGCTCAGCAGGTCGAGGCTGTGGTGGCTGTGAGTGTGCTACTGCACTCCCACCTGGACAACAGAGTGAGACTCTGACTCAAAAAAAAAAAATTTAGCCATTCTAGCAGATATGAGGTAGATTCACATTGTGGCTTCAATTTTGATCTCCCTGATAGCTAATGAAGTCAAGTATCTTTTCATATGTGTGATCCATTTGAACACACACTTGTAAAGTGCTGGTTTTGTATTTGGACAGTTTTTTCTGTTGTTCTCTTCTTATTTACTTGTAAGAGTTCTTTACAGCCAGGAGCAGTGGCTCATGCCTGTAATCCTATCACTTTGGGAGGCAGAGGCGAGAGGACTACCTGAGCTCAGGGGTTCGAGACCAGCCTGGGCAACTTGGCGAGACCTCATCTCTACAATCAATTAAAAAATTAGCCGGGCATGGTGGTGCACACTTGGAAAGCTGAGGCAGAAGGATTGCCAGAGCCCAGTAGGTCGAGGGTGCAGTGGCCAATAGCATGCCACCCTCTAGCCTAAGCGACAGAGTGAGGCTTCAACTCAAAAAAAAAAAGAGTTCTTTACATATTCTCAAAACTAGTCCTTTGGTGGGCACATGTATTGCAAATAACTTTTTCCATTCTGTGATTTGCCTTTCACTTCCTTAGTAATATGTTTTGATGTACATATTGAAATTATTCATTTCACTATATTCTAATATCAACTTTCCTTTTATGATTAGCAGGGGGTTTTTGTCCTGACTGAGAAATCTTTGTCTATCCCAAAGTCATAAAAACAGTCCCTTCTGTTTTCTTATAAAAGTTGTATTGTTTCATTTTTCACATTTAGACCTATATTCCTTCTGGAATTATTTTAGCATGTGATCCCCAGTGTCTTCCTTGTAGTGAACAGGAGTCAAGATTCATTATTTTTCTACATGGATATTGGAAACACTGTTTTCTCATCACAGTGCACTGTTATCATAACACAGGTGACTGAATGTATACGCTTCTGTTTTTGACCCTGATCCATTCCAATTAGTCTATCTATGTTTATTAGTCAGGTTTCTGCAGCAATGACACTATATAACAAAGATCCTTCCCAACTCAGTGGCTTACAATAGCAAGTACAAGCACTTACTTCCCACAGGTCTTCAGGTCAACTGGGTTCCACTGGAGATGCCTGAGCTGGGCTCCAGACGGCAAGCTGGGTTCAGCTCTGCTCCATTTGTCTCCTTCTGGGACCAGCAGCTCCCCAGGGCACTTCTTCACGTAGCAGAAGGCAGAAGCATGAGAGGATGAGCCAACCCATGCACACATATTAAAGCTTCTATTTACATCCCACTGGCCGAACTTAAATCACTGGGTGAGGAAGGATGCTATGCAGCCAGGAGGAGGAGGCGGAGAGGAGCAATGTGTTCTGGTCAATAATCAAACATTCAGCAGTCCAACCTCTTAGTCACAAGTATTCACTTCCCTCAGTCTGGAGTTTGCTTTCCTTTCTTCCATGCTCTTAACTCAGTCTATGGCTGATGAATGGACACAAAAGAAGATACAAGATCCCTGGGTCAGAGACAAAGACATTGTTACTCATGGGTGGCAGGTCTGTGTCAGTCCTACAGGGCTCAGGGTGATCACACGTATGCACTGGGTACATGCACAGCTGAGAAACATTGACCGTGGATAATTGACTGCTTTTGGAAAGACACCTATGTACCTAGGGGTGCAGAAAAGACCCAGGGAGGACTGTCTCTCAATAACTCACCACTCATCTTAGCTTCTGACTGGTTTTTACATGAGTGTGTCACTCCATCAGCTACTCTGACTAGCAGAGGCTAGGACTAAGGCTATTCAATTTGTCTCATCCAGTATCTACTTAAGGCCACTGTCATCAGAAATCCATACAGCAGGAGGAGGCCAACCTGCAGTACAGAACTAAGAATTGTTTTTACAAACCATGAAACCATTCAACCATTAAAGGCAGTGAAAAAAAATACCAAAGGTGAACATGTGACAGAGACCATATGTGGCCCACAGAGCCTAAGATATTTAGCATCTGGCTATTGACTGAGAAATTTTGTCGGCCCCACTGTAAATGGCCTGAACAGAGGAACACAGCTCAGACTAGCTTCCAGGGTCACATGGTGTGGCAGAGTTGGCTGATGGAATGGAAGCAGCAACATCAGAACCAGGTGTCTTCACTCCTGAAAGTGTCCACAGTGACACCGCACCCAATAACCCTGAGGTGACCGGGTATGATGTGGTTAATGTGCCAAGATAGGCTTCATGATGCCCAGGTGTCTCGGCCCCCTTTGCTTTGGGGCATACAGTACCTGTGGCAGAAGTCTCCATCTGGCATCCATGGCAGGCTTCTGCTTCATAAACACAGAGCCCTCTGCTGTGTGCAGGGTCCATGCTGGTGGGTGGTGCCCATCTGGTGAGATGCTGGGTCCGGGTGACCTGGGCAGTGCAGGACTGCTTGGCAGCATGCTTCTAGCTGATCTCAGCCGAGAACAGGCCTTGCTCTGAGCATCTGCCCGAGTGATCCAGACCGTGTGGCTAGATCAAGGCTCCCAAGGGGACAACTTTCATCTGCCAGTTTGTCATTGTCCACGTAGCAGACCACACATCCAAGCCATTGGCAACTGCCCAAGGGTCAGTAAAAATGTACCAAGGTTCATGATGGCGACCGCTGGCCAGAGCTACCAGGACTGCCCTGAGCCACTTCGGTGTCCAGCCCTGAGGCAGTGTCAGCCCAATAGATACTGTCGGGTCCCGATTGAACCGACCCATCTGTGAACCAAGCTCAAGAAGAGGCCCCTTGAGCCCATACCGTGTGGCAGGCGGGAATGAGGGAGAGTTTTTCCCAAAGGGTTCGTTGCCAGTGTTTCACGTGAAACCAAACGACCCTGCAGCCGCCGTACGCGTCCTTGACCGTCCACTCCAAATCGAGGAGCCAAGCTTGCCGGGCCTCCCACCTGGCTGGTCAGCGAGTCCAAGCTGACCCACTCACAGTGGGGATGTCAGGCCGGAGAGTGGCAGAACTTCCCTGGGTACATGGTTTTAACCAGCGCTTGGGAGCGAAGAGATCTGGCGCCTCTAAGCAAGAAGCGCTAAGCGGCTGCATCCGCAGGTGGCGCTGCTGCATGGTGGACTCGGTAGCGCGACCCTGGGACCTGCAGCGCCGAGGTTTCCCTTCTCGCGAGCAACCTGCCATATTGCTGGGTCAGGCGACAGAAAGGCATCCTAGGGGGACGACCTGCAGGTCCCGGTGTCTCCCCTCTAAAGGTGGTAGCCCCTGAACGGGAGAACCTGACACCTGCGATGGGAGAGCGCTGGCGTGGAACACTTCCGTGTCGGGCAGCTTCAGAGGTGGCGGCTACGGTAGAGCCCCGCCCCCCGCTGGCCCCGCCCCAGATGGCCAACCCAAGCCTCATCTGCGAAGCCCCAGAAGCTGACAAGCCTGCGAGAGGGGGCTGCAGCAGCTGCTGCTGGGAACGAGGAGAATGTTTGGGGGTGTGGAGGCTAGGGCGGCGCAGGCCATGGGAGCAGTGGACGGGAACTTTGACCGCCAGTCTGTGGGTCTCCTTCGTCCCCTCACTCACACCTTCGCCTGAGCCGTCCTCCTCATGAATATCCCAGCGTCTGGTCAGTGCCCAGCCCCAGGGGCCGCTTTCTCCTGCCCCATGGATGTCACCAGGTCTTGTCCTGCGGTCCTGGGTGTGCTCAGCCACCCCAGTCAGCGCTCGGACCTCGGCACCAGCCAAGCCTGGCTGTGGCAAGGGCGGGTACCTAGTAGCTCTAGCTTTACCTTTGAAAAACCGCCTTCTCGTGGCTCCAGCCAACAGACTTGGAGTGTTTCCTATCTGCCCAAAGCTCAGCTTTGAATAGCACAGTCCTTGCTCCTGAGTCATTTGGTTCAGCTTCGTACCTCCTTGGTCCAGTACCCCAGTCGCATTGCTGTATAGATTTTCACCACTTTTCTGGACATGACCATTGTCCGTGATGCTGTCCCTTCACCCACCCTGAAGAAAAGGAACAACACACACGGCGCATTTGACACCTTATTTGAACTGTTCCTGCTGCTGCCCAGACTCTGAATGTTCACTCAACCCCTGTTCACTAACAAGGAAGGCACTGGGGATCTCCTGCCTCCTGCCTTGACCCACCACTAATGTGTTTACTTTGGGATCCCAGGGAGCCTTCCCATATCTCTTAGTCCAGTCCATGGGGACCTAATCCTTTCTCTTCCCAAAAGCCATGTCTTTGTCAATATCCCACTCTCATCACCAAAACTATCAAGACTGGGATTTGCTTTTTCCGTCCTTCCAAGCTGTTTATTCGGCCCTTGACTGCTGGATGTGCATTGCAGAATACACGAGATCCACGGGTCAGAGACAAAAGACTTTGTTACTTACAGGGCAGCAGGTGTGTGTGTGTGTGTGCATCCCATGGGGCACAGAGGGATCCCACATATCTAGTGGATGCACTACCAGCTTAGGAGCATCAAGCATGGGGAATTTGCTGTTTTCTAGCAACAGTGAGCAGCCTGCTCTTTGTCCTGGTGGGAACTATTGCCTCATCCCTCAGGCTTGCTGACTGCCAGTCTAGCATGGCCCTAAGGAATGGCCCAGGTAAGGGGTAGCAAGGTCAGGTATTCAGTACACCTGGAAACACAACTGTGTACTCAAGAGTGCGGAAAAGACTCCAGGAGGACAGTCTCTCTCAGCATAAGTTATCTGTGTGCACACACATACCACACACAGCCACATCCATCACACACCCCATAGACATACCACACACCGTAAGGACAGGGACAGTGTTGCTGAAGTCATAAGTGAATAGTTAGTGCACTGCACTGAGAATGAGTCAAATCTCATTTAGACAGTGGTGGTGGTAGGCAAGCAGCAGCCGCTGGTCCACAGCGATTTGTAATCTCAGTGGCCAAGCTGTGACTTCCCCCTTCCTCAGGGGCAGGGACTGTGCCTTGACTCTACTCAGTCCTGTTCCCTGGGAACAGTTCCCCAATTTGTTTTTCTCACAAGTCATGGCTCTGCCCTCTGGGGTAGCTTCTTTTTCCATCATCTGCCTGGACCTTATCTGAAGGAGATTATGGGGAATTGGCTCTTCTTGGAGACTGATGGGTTTTCTCAGCTTGCTTCCTGCCATAAGAAACTGGACTCAGCCAGGCTTGGTGGCTCAGCCTGTAATCCCGCGCCTTTGGGAGGCTGAAGTGAGTGAATTGCCTGAGCCCGCGGGTTCGAGACCCGCCTGGGCAGCAAGACCTCATCTCTACAATAAATCAAAAAATCAGCCGGGCGTGGTGGCGCATGCCTGTAATTCCGGCTACTCGGAAGGCTGAGGCGGAAGGATCGCCGGAGCCCAGCAGGCCGAGGCTGCGGGGGCCGGGAGCGGCCACTGCACTCCAGTCTGGGCGACAGAGTGAGACTCCAACTCAAAAAAAAAAAAAAGAAACTGGACTCAGAGGTCTTTTATCACTCAAATGGGCACAGTCTTTCTTAGTCCAGACTGGCAGTACTTTTGCCAATATAACTCTTTTTAAAAAATGTTAACATGTTTCATTCCAACCAAGTCTGTACAAAGTTCACGCCTACAAGACTTTCAAAACATGTTCCTCTCTCTAAATCATCCATAGGTACTCAGCAGGTGTCTGTAATCACTTCCTAGGCACTGTCCTGTCACAGGAAAGGACCTACGGAGCACCACTTCATTCACTTCTGAGCTCCTAATGATGGATGGGGTAGCATCCCTCGGCTTAGTCACTGTCCTGAGGCTGTTCTCTACAGGCCTTTCTAACAAAAGAAAAATTCTATCTTTTCCTAAATTGAGAGGCAAGCTCATTTAATGTCTCCATTCTGCACGTTGCAGTGTTTCTGGGCTCTCTGCACCCCCTCTCAATTCTGCTGTCTCTTTGCTGAGCTCACATCTTTCTTGTAGAGCAATGTTCTGCAAGCCCCCAAAGGTTCTTCTGAAACCTCAGCTAAACATCCAGACTCACAGGACTGCCATAGGCCACTCTTGCCTCAGATTCACCGAGAAGGACATAGAACAGTGTATTAGTCCATTTTGTGTTGCTATAAAGAAATACCTGAGACTGGGTAATTTGTAAACAAAAGAGGTTTATTTGGCTTATGGTTCTGCATGGTGCTGGCATTTGCTTCTGGTGAGACCTCAGGAAGTTAACAATCTTGGTGGAAGGCAAACGGGGAGCAGGTTGCAACATGGGGAGAGCAGAAGCGAGAACGAGAGCGAGAGTGAGAGCGAGAGAGAGAGAGAGAGAGAGAGAGAGAGAGAGAAGGAGCCAGGCTCTTTTAAACAACCAGCTCTTGATTGAATTAATAGAGCCAGAATCCACTCATTACCAAGAGAACAACATCAAGCCATTCTTGAGGGATCAGCCCCCATATTCAAATCACCTTCCACAGGACCCACCTCCAACACTGTGGATCACATTTCAACATGAGAACTGGAGTAGACAACCATCCAAGCTATATCAGACGGGGACACAGTTGGCCAGCAGGGCGGCCTCGGGTAATCCTGGTGCGAGGGACTCCTTACTGCAGTGCATGCAGTCGTCAGGTGCCATTACCTCCCAGATGCCCACTCAGGTTCAAGAGTGCAAGACTGTGCTTACTTAGGCACCTCTCGCTCCCTAGGAGCTAAAGTTCCTTCTATAATGACTCCATAGGCAAGGCCCACAGGACACATTTCCAGTTATGGGGGCCACTCAGGAAGGCCCCGATCTGCCCTAATGATCCCCCTGGTTTCCATTCAGTTGACTTGCCAGGGGTCATTTTTTGCTAAAAGCGATGTTGCCTACCAAAGTAGTTTCTATTTACTTTTATCAAGTCACCAATGGGAGAGAGCTAAAGGATGAGCCTAATGTCAAATTCGCATGCAGAAGGGGGAAAGGTTTTGTCAACCCTTTATCCAAACATACCAGCTTATGTCTCCACAATTCTACCTTGAAACCTTCTTTCTCACCACCACGAGTTGATTAGGTAGATTCCTGCCTTCTGAGTCCCCGCATATGACAGCCTAACCTGGTGTTCTGCCATTTCCTTACATAGGTTCCCCTTTTTCCAGAGCTGTGACATTTCCTCACCACCCACTGACTGGTTCTGAAGCCAATGCCATGTATTTGAGACTTCTCTCACTTCTAGGTGCCAATATCTGAGCATGAGTCAGATTTCTGCCACAACCATCACGCACAGCAAACAGCTCCAACTCAGGGCTTACAAGCATTTCTCGGTCATGTGAGAGCTCAGCAGGGATTAGCTGGGCCAGCTTCCAGGCTACCAGCTGGGTTCGGGCCAGCACCACATGACCTCTCATCCTTAGGCCAGTGGCTGCCCAGAGCGTGTTTGTTCCATGAGAACCAGCCAACCGTGCCAGTGTGCTCAGAGCCTTTGCTGCAAGATGCCTGTGGGTGACAATAGATCACCTAGCCAAGTCCAGCCAGCAGGACAGGAAGTGCACTCCGGCCCTTAGTATTTCCATACACATTTTGAAATTAGTTTGTCAACTTAAAAAAAAAACCAAACTGCTGGGATTTTGATAAGGATCACCTTGAATCTGCAGATCACCTTGGGGACAATTAATATTTTTTTTATATTGAGTCTTTCAAACCATGATCATGATCTTCTCCATTTAATTAGGTCTTTAATTTTCCCCAGTTGCATGTTGTGGTTTTTCAGGGTAAAGGTCTGGCACATCAGTCATTAGATTTTTTTTACTTCTAGTTATTTGGTGGTTTTTAATGCCTAGTAAATAGTATCTCTTTTTATACTGTATTATGAAAGCCTGGGAGTTTGAGACCAACCTAGGCAACAAAGCAAGACTTTGTCTCCACAAAAGTACAATAAGGACAGATCTTTTTTTTTTTTTTTTGAGTCGGAGTCTCACTCTGTCACCCAGACTGGAGTGCAGTGGCCACTTCCGGCCACTGCAGCCTCGAGCCGCTGGGCTCCAGCGATCCTTCCACCTCAGCCTTCCGAATAGCCGGAATTACAGGCACACGCTACCACACCCGGCTAATTTTTTTTTTATTTATTTATTGTAGAGATGAGGTCTCGCTGCCCAAGGTGGGTCTCAAACCCGTGGGCTCAGGCAATCCACTCACCTCAGCCTCCCAAAGGCACGGGATTACAGGCTGAGCCACCGAGCCCGGCTAGGACAGAGCTTAAGTAGACACAGCTTGATGGATTTGTACATGTGCTGTAACTACATAACCTCCTGGGTCACGAGATGTGACATTTCTCGCCCCAGATAATTTCCTCATGCTCTTTCTAGTTTCTACTTCACCCCAAAGAGATAATCACTATTTGGCTTAAATCATCATGGTTTACTTCTTTTTTATTACCTTTTTTTTTTTTTTAAAGATGTGGGGTACAATTCAATGTTCATTATGCAGGTATCCTTGTTGATGAGGTGTGCCCCTCCCTCATCTGGCAGTTTCCCTCAATTGCCAATCCCACTCCCCCCTCCCCTGGCAGTTTCATACTACTGCCAATCCCTTTCTTACAGTACTATGATAATTATTCAAGGTCCGCTTATGAGTGAAACATATGGTACTCTGTTCTTTGTTTCTGTGATAGATCACTGAGTATGATAGATTCTAAATCCATCCAAGTTGCTGCAAAGTTCATATGTTTGTCATTCTTTATGGCTGCATAATATTCCATTGTGTATATGTATCACATTTATTTTTATCCAGTCCAGCATCAATGAGCAGTATAGTTGATTCCTTGTGTTTGCTATTGTGAATAGAGAGCTGCAACAAATATGCGTGTGCAGGTATCTTTATGGTAGAATGACTTGAGTTCCTCTGGGTATATTCCCAATAGGGGGATTGCTGGGTCATATGAAAGGTCAATTTCTAGTTCTTTCAGAAATTGCCACAGTGTCTTCCAGAGGTTGCACTAGTTTGCATTCCCACCAGTGGTGTAGAAGTGTTCCTTTTACTCCACATTCTTGCCAGCATGTTGTTTGTTTTATTAATCATGGCCATTCTTACTAGGGTTAGGTGATATCTCAGTGTGGTTTTGATTTGCATTTCTCTGATGATGAGTGAGGCTGAGCACTTTTTCATGTGTCTGTTGCCTGCCCGTGTGTCTTCCTTTGAGCAGTGTCTATTCATGTCTTTCGCCCACTTTTTAAAAGGGTTGTTTTTTTTTTTCCTTTTAGCACATTTGAGTTCCTTGTAGATCCTAGATGTTAGACCTTTATCAGATATACAGTTGGCACATATTTTTTCCCATTCTGTGGGCTGTCTCCCCCCCTGCTCTCTTGGTGGTTTCTTTTACTTTGTAGAAGCCTGTCAGTTTGATGAGGTCCCATTTGTCTATCTTATCTCTTATGGTATGGGTGCTTGGGGTTTTGATCAGGAATTGGTTGCCAGTTCCAATTTCATGGTTTACTTCTGATTGTCCTTCTTACAAATGGAATCATGTAGCCATGTCTTTCTGTATCTGGCCTTTCAGTCTGAGATGCAGGGGCATGTCAGGCATGTGTTCTTTGTCACTGCTGAACGGTATTCCACTGCACAAGCATACCAGAGTTGGTCTAGTCTGCTGTCAATGGAAAATTCCCTCCCTTCAGTTTAGGACAGGGATAGGCCCAGTGTGGTGGCTCATGCCTATAATTCCAGCCCTTTGGGAGACTGAGGTGGGAGGATTGCTCGAGCTTGGGATTTTGAGTCCACCTGAGCAACATAACAAGACCTCATCTCTACAAAAAAAAAAAAATTAGCTAGGTATGGTGGTGCACACCATAGTCCTAGCTACTTGGGAGGCTAAGGTGGGAGGACTACTGCAGCCCCGGAGATCGAGGCTGTGGTAAGCTGTGATCCATGCAACTGCACTTCGGCCTGGGCGACAGAGTGAGACCCCTACTCAAAAAAAAAGACATAAGTGAAACTGTTCTGATCATTCCTATATAAGTCTTTGTTTGTTTGAATATATACATTCATTTATCTTGCGTATGTACCCAAGAGTGACATTACTAGGTCATGAGGGATGCTTAGATTTCACTTCAGTAGAAACTTCCAAACAGTTCCCAAAGTGGCTGTGATGTTTTGCACTCCCACTAGCTGTGTGAGAGTTCTGGTTGCTCACATTCTTGCCAGTACTGGGTGCTGACGAACTTTATATTTTTACCCATTCTGGTAGGTGTAGTGGTATTTCATCATGACTTTAATCAGTATTTCCCTAATGACTAGCCACGCTGAACACTTTTTCACATGTTTATTAGTCATTTAGATATCTTTCTTTGTGAAGTGCCTTGTTAAGTCTTTCTCTAATTTTTTAATTAGATTATTGCTTTTTAGTTATTTATTCATATTGGTTTTTTCATAACTGTATATTTATTTGTCAGGTACATGTGTTGGGAATATTTTCTCCTAGTCTGTGGTTTGCCTTTTTGCTTTCTTAGTGATGCCTTTTGAAGTGCCAGTTTATCAATTTTCTCTTCTGTGGCCAGTGCTGTTGGCATCCTGTCTAAAGTAACTTTGCTTACCTCAAGGTCGTAAAGATGCTATTCTATGCTTCTTTCTAGAAGCTTTATGGTTTTGACTTTCACATTTTGGTCTATGATGCAATGTGATCATGAATTTTTGTGTATGGTGTTGTAAAAGTTGATTATACATATTGGTTCATTTTTGTCATACACAACTAAATTACAGTCAAGAAGCTGGGGAGAAAAACACTCAGAACACATGGCATGTGCTTAAAAATTAAATTTTCCACAAGCCCAGCTAGTAAAATGACCTACTATAATCCTACGACCAGTTTTACCTGGGAGCTGCTAAAACAGCCTGCTATGCCTCTGAAACTAGTTTTACCCACAACCAACCCTCACAAAGCAGACTTTGCCAGCTCCCCAAAACTTTACTAGTGCCAGCGAGCTTTCTTTTAAAACAATACATAATGTTTCTCTTTCTAGTAAAATTCTCAGCCTTCTCTTTGTTCCTGGGACATACTGAATCACCTAGTCTGTATGTATGCCCCAAATTGTAATTCTTCCCAAATAACAGGTTAAATTTAGAGATTTGTCTCTGTATTTTATTTTAGCTTTGACAGCATGCAGGGGTTAGGGTTCATTTTATTTTTCTCTGGACGTCTCATTGTTCCAGCACCATTATCTAAAAGACCATTCTTCTTACTAAACTGCTTTGACATCTTTGTCAAAAATAGACTCTCTCAATTGAATTTCTGATTATCCGTGCTGTGCCATTAATCTATTTATATCAATTCCACACTGTCTTAAAAATTATTGTAGTTCTGAAATATGTTTTGAAATATAATAGTGTAAATTCTCCTATTTTGTTCCTTCAAAAGTGCATTGGCTATTCTATGTCTTTTGAATTTTTATATAAGTTTTGGGATCAGCTTGATCAGGATTTCTACAAAAATACCTGGCGGGATTTTTATTGGGATTGCATCAGATCTATAACTCATTTTAGGGATAATTGACGTCCTACAATATTGAGGTTTCCAGCCTCTGCATATGATGTATCTCAATATTTATTTAGGTAGTCTTTAGTTTTTCCAACAATATTTTTGGCATAGTTTTTATCAAATTTATTCTTAGGTATTTGATGAATTTTTGATACTTTTATAAATGTATTTTTATAAATAAATGTTGATACTTGTATAAATGGTATTTGCATATTAATTTTCCAATTGTTTGTTGCTAAAATGTAGAAAATGCAGTTGCTTTTGTACACTGGCACTGTTTGGTAAATTTACTTCTTGGTTTTGGTAATTTGTAGATGCCTTTGAATTTTCTATATAATCACATCACCTGCAGATACGTTTCATTTGCTTCTTCCTTTATGATAGTTATGCCTTTTGTGTCTTATTCTTGCTGCATCTCACTGACTACGACCTCCAGTGGTGAGAGTGGGCAGGAATCTATTAACTGTGATAGTAGAGGTAGGTTTTTCACAAATACACATTTTGAGATGGAGGAAGTTTCCTTCTATTCCTCATTTGCTGACAGTTTTTTTTTTTTTCTTTTTTGGTTGTTTCTGTTTTTTAATCATGAATGACATTGAATTTATCAAGTGCTTTCCCCACATCAGTTGAGATGGTCATATGGAGGGTTTCCTTTTTTCTGTTAATGTGGTGATTGATTAATTGATTGATGAATGTGAAATCAGACCCTGCAGCACAAAATGATGTCTTCCTTTTTTATTTCTAATATTGATTATTTGTGCTTTTCTCCCCTCCCTCATTCTCATCAGTCTCACCAGAGACCCTTATTTTCTATTTTAACTGTACCTGAAAATGTCATATTTTTGGCATTGTTCAGTTTATTATTTTCTAATTTTCACCAGAATTATTTCTTTGATCCTTTAATTATTTAGAAATCAATTTCCTACAAATGCATTAGCAACAGGTTTTATAGTGTAGGGGTTTTTTTTTTCTTTTTCTTTTCTTTTTTCCTTAGAAACAAGTTTATTTTCTGCCAAACTTATTTCCATGATGCTTAAGAGCCTGTGTTGCTTAAGAGGTTAAGACCACTCAGTGGTTGTCCCCACCCATTCAGTGACCTGAGCAGTGGGAGCTGCAAACCAGTCTTCTGTGGCAGACTGAGCACTGCAGTCTTCGGTAGGAAACTGCTGAATTGGCACGGAGGGCACCTGCACACCTTCAGACCAGTCTGCAACTTCAGGCTGAGTAGCAGTGAACTCAGGAGCTGGAGCAGTCCATTCACCCTGAAATTCTTCTTTGGTCACAGCTTTTTCAGCAGCAGCCTGCTCTTCCTTTTCAATCTCTTCAGGATCTCTGTAGAAGTAGAGATCATGCATAACCTCCCACGGGTGTTCACGGGAGATGGTACCACACATGCGCAGAGCTTCCCGAGCCAGCATCCACCACATCAGACCACTGAGTGAGCTCCTTTATTGTTGCACGGGATAGCAATATAGCGCAGAGGAGAGTCTGTTGCACAGAGCAATGGTGGGCAGGTTAACACAAGATGCCTCTGTGAGAGGCTGGTGATCAGCCCTGGGATCAGTAACCACCAGCAGACAGGGCTCCCGGAAGGCTGCCTGGATCTGGTTGGTGAAGGTTCCAGGAGTGAAGTGACCAACGATAGTAGTGGCTCCAGTGGCAGCAGCAAACTTCAGCACAGCCCGCTGGCCAGTATTTCTGGAAGATATGACACTGACATCAGCAGGGTTTTCAGTGGCAACAATGGCACGAACTGCAAGCAGAAGCTTCTCCCAGGTCCTCTTCAGATTTATAATGTAGATGCCATCACTCTTCCTTTTATAGATGTACTGTTCCATTTGGAAGTCAAGGTTGGTGCCACATAACTGGGTGCCTGCTGCAAGGAATTTGAGGACATCCTCTTCCTTCATTTGCAGGACGTCAAGGACTCCAGACATTGTGAAAGTTTCCCTCTAAGTTATGACGGGAATTGAGAACAACACCTTATGGACCCCTCTGCGGGTAACGCGGAAAGGTTTTTTTTTTTTTCTTGTTAGCTTAACTGTATTTTGGCTAGAGACCATTGTCTGCATTGCTTCAATACTTAGACATGTGTTGTGAGTTGCTTTATGTGGCCAATTTTTGTAAATGTTTCTCAGTGAAAATATTGTGCAATTCTGTAATTGTTGGGTATCATAAGTTGAGTCAGATTTGTTTATTGTGTTGTTGAAATATTTCATATTCGTAGTGATTGTTTTGTATGCTTGTTCTATCAGTTCCTATGATAAGAATCTTTGGGGTTGCATCAGTTTCTTCTTGTATTCTACCAATTCTTGCTTTAGATTTTTCAGACTCTATTATTAACTTTATTCTGGTTAGAATGTACCATATTTTTCTTTGATCATTCTCTAATCTTGTGATTTCTCTGCATAAAAATTTCAAACTGACAATAATTAGTCTTTTAACTGGTACATTTAACATTTACATTTGATGTAATCATATATATAATATGAATTCTTTGGTGATCTACAAAACAGAGTGGTTGAACACAACAAACAGTGATCTCCCTGTGGGTTAGGAACCCAAGAGTGGTTTAACGGAGTGGTGTTTCAAGGGTGCTCCTGAGGTTCAATCAATGTGTCAGATGAAGCCGCCTCATCTGAAGGCTTGACTGGGATCAGAGGACCCACCTTCATGGTGGCACACTCACATGGCTATGGGCAGAGACCTCAGTCCCTCCCATGCACACCTCTTCATAGGGCTGTTTGAGTGTCCTCACAAAATGGTAGCTGGCTACCTCCAGTGAGGGATTCATGAGAGACCACTAGAGTCATAACATCTTCAGGCCTCACCTGAGATGTCATCTACCCCCGCTGCTGCATTCTCTTTGGTCTCTCATCCCAATCCTGATATAACAAAGGAGGGGAGCACACAGTGCATGTCAAGAGGTGGGGGCCATCTTTGAGCCTGATGACCACAATATCCACTGTCTGATTTCATTTCATTTTTGTTTACCTGATCCATTCTATGTCCCTTTTTCTCTGTTTCTTGCCTTATTTTTGAATGATTATTCTTCTCTCATACTGTTTCCTTCCAGTTTGGAGGTTACTCACTGTTTCTGGTCTTTTGTTGCTATTGTTTTTTGAGTCAAGTTCTCACTCTGTCCCCCTGGTTTGAGTGCAGTGGCATGATCACAGCTCAGTAAAACCTTGACCTCCTGGGCTAGGGCAATCCTTCCACCTCAGCCTCCCGAGTTGCTGGGACTATAGGCATGCACCACACCTGGCTGATTTTTTAAAATTTTTTAGCAACGGGGTCTTGCAATGCTGCTTAGGCTGGACTCGAACTCCTGGGCTCAAGCAATCCTCTTACCTTGGCCTCCCAAAGTGCTGGAATTACAGACGTGAGCCACTGTACCTGGCCTGTTTCTGGTCTTTTAATGGTTGCCTAGAAATGTCACTTACATGCTTAGCTTATTAAAGTCAAATGTAAAGAAAGTCATATTATACCCATCCTGACAATACAACAACATTGAAGTTCAGAAAACTTCAAGTCCCTTATTCCCTCCCTACTTCTTGCTGTTGTTGTCATACAGTTTGATAATGTGTTTAGTATTCCACTAGATATTATTATCATTGTTTATACAGTCCGTGTTTTTTAGATTTATTCAGATGCATCCCTCTTTTCTCTTTGCCTCTTTACTACACTTTCAATGTGGAATCGCTTTTATTCTGCTCAAGCCAGTGTCCCTCAGGGAGGTGCCAGTTTGGCATACTTAGATGAGTTTTTGGTCGACAAACAGTGTCATTTCACACTGACCCGTGACAGAGAACCAAGATTTTCTGCAGCAGGAATCCAGTTTGCTGCCACTCTCCCTCTGCACCATCTTATCTTTGCTTGGAGAATCGGCAGAGTCAGTCATTGTTCTCCAAGGAAAGCTGTCTGTTCTATCTACAGCTTCTAAGACTGTTTTCATATGATACAGTCTTAAAAACTTCTGTTTATTGGACCTGGAATTATTTGGGCTTCTTTGATCTGTGCACTGGCATCATTAGTCAATTATGAGAATCTCTAAGCCATTATGTCTTTAAATATTGCCTCTACTGTCTCTTTCCCTTTGGAACACAAACTGAATGTTTGCTAAACTTTCTCACTCTCCCCCCCATATCTCTTAATCTTCTATTTGTTTGATTTACTTGGTTCCCTGTGCTAGATTCTGAAAGCATCTGCTCACCTATCTCCTCACCTCTTCATGTTAGGATGCTATCAATCCACTGAAGTTTTTGTTTTTCTTTTCTTTTCTCTCTGGTCTCTGTATGTACAAAGAGTCTCCTACTGGGTACAGGAATCCATTGAAGTTTTAATTTCAGTTATTATAGTCTTGGGGTTTTTTTCCCCTCTGAGTCGGGTTCTCACTCTGTTGCCCAGGATGGAGTGCAATGGCACAATCACAGCTCACTGCAGTCTCAACCTCCTAGGCTCAGACAATCCTTCTGCCTCAGCCTCTTGAGTAGCTGGGACTACAGGCACATGCCACCACACTTGGCTAACTTTTTAAAAATTTTTGTGGAGACGAAGTCTACATCGCCCAGGCTCATCTTAAACTCCTGGGCTCAAGCAATCCACCTGCCTTGGCCTCCGATTCCTGGGGTTGATGGACCACGTATACACAGCTGCTTTAGGGAAACTGCAGTCTTCCCTGGGTGTTTCTTGTGAAGCCTAGCACCCATTCCTCTTATGGCACCTATGCTGATGTCCACACACCCACGTACCCTAACCCGCTCCCTGTGCCACTGCCTCATGCCTCCAGGCCACTTCCTCTGAACCACCACTCCCCTTCCATGGTCACAGGATGGGCAAGAATGAGCCACCTCCTGGCACCTGGAACACTTCCCTCTAGAGCCCTCCTCAGGGAAGGGGTCCCTTCCTGCTGCCCACAAGTGTGTCACCTGGTGGGTGGGCCCTTCCTAGAGAGGTCATGGAGAGAAGCGTGGGTGTGAGTGTGTCCGTCCTCTCTCTGAGTTCCTGCTGTGCCCATGGAAGTCATTTGGGAGACCTCTGCCATAGGCACAGCAGCCCCCACCTGCCCTATGGTTATAAGGAAGCATCTTGTGGCACTGGCAGGAGGCCTCAAGGTCAAGCTGATGGGCCACAGGGCCAAGGTGCCCTGGTGGTCTGTCTCAGATCCTGGTCAGCCCGGGACAGTAGGATGACCAGAGCCTGGGCTTCCTGGGCTACTCCCAAACATGCCAGCCTGCTGCTGACCATGCCATGCAGCATGGAGGCTGGAATTTGCACTCTCTATCCTAGGTGCTGTGGCAACAGGCACGCTGCTGAGGGCAGGCTCATCACCCATTTGGTCTGCCTCACTGGCGGAGCCCAGTGTCCACTGATGACCACAGGAGTCCCAACACCCTGAGTGCTCTAGACCAGGTAAGGGCAGGGCTGAGGTGCCAGCCCAGCTGGCAGGGAAGTGAGCAATGGGCTCTGGCCTCCATGATCGAGTGGCAGGAGATTCCACATTTTGCTGTCTGCTGATGGGTCCCTGTTCTGCCCCATCCCCTGGGGCTGAAACCCCTCAGCATGCTTCCTCAGTCCCTCCTGACTTGCCCTGGGCCTGGGGGTGGTGCCACCACCCAAACTTGGGGTGCCCTGTTGGGGCTCCAGGCAGAACGTCTACCCTGCCTGGGCCCAGTACACCTTGTGGGCCCCCAAGCTCTCCAGGTATACACCCCCTCTATTCCCTGATTCCCCCATAGGGCAGTGGCCTCTCAGGACCAGAGGCAGGTGCAGGCTGAGGCATAGAGAGGGCCGGACACAAGGACCCTGGACCTGTCACAGGAGGGAGGAGCCAGAGGCACCCCAGAGCCACACTCTGGTTTTCCCCTTTCCCCTGCCCTGACTGGAGGCAAGTGGGGAGCCTGGAAACTTTCCTATGCCTTGGAAGTTTCAAATAAGAGGAGCATGGAGCAATTCCCTGAGCAAAAGCCAGGCCTCAGATTTACCAGCTGAGGGTGCTGCCCCCTGAGGTGACCTTGAGGTGAGGGCAGCAAAGGGGAGGTAACCCCTTGCATCTGGAGAGAACACTGGGAACTTGGGGTGAAGTCTCAGGTTCCAGGATAGAGTCTCCTTCTGGGGTCAGGGCTAGAGCCAGATGCTCTGGAGCGCAGGTGCCCAAGGCAATTCTGGCTCCTCTGGCAGTCAGCTGAGCTCAGCAGGGCTATAGGCTACTGTCCCCCACCATCAGGATACATACCTGAGAGACAAGGGTGCACACAGATGACTCCTTGACCCCCACAGGCCTGGAGCCTTCCCTGCTCCAGTGGCCAGCCCAGTTACCAGGGACCCAAAGGTCTCAAGGTTTCAGGATGCTTCCTTTGGCAGCCTAGAAACTGTACAAGTATCTGGCCAGAGTCCGCCTGCCCCTGATGGGTGGGAAAGTCCTCTGCTGGCTCACTCAGGCCCTGTTTCACCAGGAGGGGGAGTGTCCTGCATAGGGAGTAAACTCCTCGGGCTCTCTCCTGTTTGTTTCTGGGGCTGGAACTGCTGGGTCAGCTGAAGCAGCTGCCACAGGGTATCCTGCGAACTTGCCCCACGCTCACCTGTGGGAGCCATCACCCAGCAGCCAGATGCTAGCTAGGCGAGCACTCGTGTTCCTCTCCCTGATGTGGAGCACTTACCAGAGCCTGGCCATCCCCCGGATTGCAGAATGTGGCCTCTCCTGTTCTCAGGTGAGCTCCTGACTCCTCCAAGGCCCCCATGCTGTTAGGCCCTGGTTTCTCCTCTGGTGGGTACCAGCCTACAGGGTTGCAGGGGTCTCGAAGGGACTGAGGGCCATGGTAGTGATAGGAGGTTGAGGAGATTTGGCAATCTGGGCATCCCTGCGAAATGCCTGGCCTGATCCTACAGCACGGCTCTGGAAGTGTCTGCTGCTAGAAGCCCAAGGGGCAGGGCGAACTGACTTCTAACCCACCTGTGACCTGTGCACCTCCCAGGAGGCCTTGTTAGGAGAGCAACCTGAAAGCCTCTCCCAGGCTGCTCACTAACTGTGCTGTGTCATTGGAGTGCTGGGCTGGTGTAGACACTCTGCTAAGGAAATGCTCAGGGAACATGTTCATCCTGGACCTAGAGGGAGCCCAGGGCGAGAACAGGAGGTTGGTGGTGGTGGTGGCTGGGACTTTCACCACAGGGCATGTTGACTCAGCCTCAAGGAAAGGAGCCTTTCATCAGCACCTGCAGCAAGAAGTGTACCTGGCAAGTCACAGGAAGTGGCCCCAGTGCCCAAGGCTGGCTTAGGCACAGTGGGGACACAGGCTTGGAAAGAACACGGAAGATGTCATGGAATGGAAGGACTTGCTGAGGATTTGCTGTGTGTACTGTTCTCGACGTGGGGACAGCCCGGAGCAAGATGTACCTTTCAGGGGCAGTGGCCTAACTACCCCAGGAGACACTTAGGGGACACCCAGACAGCTCCACAGGACCTGGGAGAGTGTCCAGCAGAGGGCTCAGCAGGGAGAGCCAAGGCAGGCATGGGTGACCAGAGGGCTGGGTGGGATGGTCACCTCAGATCAAGGGTGCAGGAACCATGCGGCATTAGCGAGGAACAAAGAAGGATGGGGTTGGAAGAAACTCCTTCTGGCTGCTGGTGGGATCTGGCGGGAGCAGAGGGGACAGGTGGGGTCAAGTGGGAGGGGTGACTGCCTGGATCTACCCTGCAGTGGAGACGGAAGTCGGGGAGAGGGCAGGATAGGGGCTCCTGGACAGGATAGGGAAGGAGAACTCAGATACGTTCTCTGGGCCCATGGAGGAGAAGTTTCCTGAGCTGGGGAGGAAACATCACTTTTGAAATGCAGATTTGAGAAGCTATGAGGAGACTGAGGCTAGGCAGCCGCTGGGTGTGATGGGGTTGTCCCAAACTGGGACCTGCAAGCTGACCAAGGGGCTGGAGGCTGAGCCCTCAATCCTGCCAGAAACAAAGGGGCAGGAGGAGGGAGTCCTGGAGGGTGTGGGAGAGGCAAGTGGAAGGAGTAGGAAAGGGCTTTCCAGTTGCCCTGTCCAGGACAGGAGGGCAAGCCTGGCCACTGCCCCTGCACCAGACAAGGGTAGCTGCAGCCACTTTCGTGCCCTGCCGGGGCCAGTGGAGTCACAAGGGAAAGGAAGAGAGAGAGGTGAGGGCAGCCCCACAGCAGTCGTGGGAAGTAGAAGATGGGCATATAGGGCCTCAGACCTGGAGGTGGAGGTGCCAGGGGGCTGGTGGGCACCCTGCTTGGAGACCCGGGCCTGGTGACGCTTTGGCACCTGCCGGAACAGATGCCATGGTGGGACACCAGTGAGGGGTGAGGAGGCCACAGGTGCTAACTAGGGCGCGGGGAGGGGGAGTGTGGAAACCCCCCATCTCGTTGTCCACCACTAACCCTTCCAGTCCTCACCACTCCCCTCCCCCGCCTCAGCCCTTCCCCGCCACGCCCCAGTTAAGGTCTGTCCTGCTGGTAGGAAGCTGCCTGGGGAGTGTCCCCACAGGCATCCCCCACACCCAATTGCTGGAAAGTCCCGAGAAACCCAACAGAAAACCCAGAGGGCGGGGAGGCATGGCCACTCCTCTGTCCCTGCCTGGTCAGGGCCAGGGCACCACACAGCCCTTCTCCTGTCCCAGACACAGCTTCCCACTCAACTCCCCCAGGAGCAGGCTCCAATGTGCTCTCTGGCCCCGGACCCTGCAGGTGCCTCTTCCTGTGTCCCTGCAAGGGGTGAGGGTGCAGAAGAGACTCTGAGCACCGAAGGGCCAACCACCCCATGAGCATCCACTTGTCCCCCACAGTGACCTCTCCTGTACTCTCAGATACACTGAGCAAAGGTGGGTGGGCTTCAGGCACAGGCTGAGTCAGTGGACACTGGCTCAAGGTGCCCTGTGGGCTGGACTGCCCACAACTGCCCCACCTCCCATCCCACTCCATCCTGCTCCTGGGGCCTGCTCAGATCACATTCTGGCAAGGGCACATCGGGTGGTCCCGGCCTCTTCTGTCTGGGCACAGCCCTTGGGTCACCAGATTCAACATTTGAGGCCCTGCTCCTCCCCAAGGGGGCGTGGCAGGGCTGCAGTGATCCAAGCGCCTGGTCCAGTCTGTGTTCCTCCCATGTCAGCGGTTTTTGTGTCACTGCAGGTCAAGGTGGGGCACGTGTCTGCTGTCTCCTTATGTAGATTGAGTTTAGCTCATCGTGACGCATCCATTAGGGGCTAGCACCACTGGGCACTTCCTAGTTTTCATAAATGCACTGCTATGAAAGATGCTGACATTCGGGGAGACTGGGTAAACTCTCTGTAAATTTAAAATCATCCCCAAATAAAACATTTGCTTAGAAAGAGGGAGGGCCGGGAGATGTAGCTGCCAGTAATATCCACTTCAAAATTCAGGGAGCAGAAATGGATCCACTTATTTCCCCACATTTCTACCTAGGCCACTAGCTTCAGGAGTCCAGGGGCTCTATCTTCAGCTCACCCCACGACCACCCTCACCTCCACCTACAGCCTGGACTTCCTGGGTCTGCAGAGGACCAGTTCTCTTCAGGAACATGGAGCCTGTGTTGACCACAGGCCACTCAGTCCAGCACCCCAGCGCTGTGGCCACCCTGGGATGTCTGGGTTCCTGGGGTCTGTGGGGTCCCTCCCTGCCCCAAAGGGGCAGCTCTCTGACCGCAGCCTCCATGCTCAGCTATGAAGCTTTGTCCCACCTGCTGATGCTGGGTCCCCAGGTGCTTCCTGCCTAACCCACAGGCTGGGAAGCTGCAGCCTTTTCCACAGACCCTTTCATCCATCGGAGTCAGGTCACTAGTCCAGGCCGCTCTGTCCTCATGCCGAGTTCCCCCTCTTTGGGACACTTCTATAGTCAGGTAGGAGTTAGGGATAATGATTAATTAAGGGTGCAGTTTGGAGTGGGATCTTCCACAGGTGGTTCACTACTGTGACTCAGGCCCTCACCTCCTGCAGTACTCAGGAAATCCACCTCTCAGTGAGGCCTCCCCTGACCGTCTCTTAAGTTGTGCAACATTCGCAACTTGCACCTCTCACACACACTCTCCCAATCCCTCTTGCTTCTCCTGATCCCTCTATAATTTCCCGTATCTCCTAACAATTAGGTTTCAGACTGTTCTCTCCCCATCTCAGAATATAAGTTCCTTGAGAGCAGGGATTGCTGCCTGTTTTAATTCTAGTCACAAATCCTGTCACCCAAGCAAGGCTGGCACATAGTAGGAGCGCCACTGATATCCACTGAGCAAATGAACAGGTTGGGAGGAGGGTTGGCCGCAGGGAGCTGTGCCGGGGAAAGCGGGGACCAAGGGTCCCCAGGAATCTGGACCACACTATACTAAGTGACCACTGTGTGCCAGCCTTGGGCTAGGCTCTCCCAGGAAAGCCCCCCACCCCTGGCACTCAGGAGGAGACAGGGGATGAGGACAACCCCAGGCCCCACCAGGGAGTAAGGGGCAGACAGGTGCAAGACAGGGCTGGGTAAAGTGTGCCCCTCAGCCATTCATCCCCTCTCTGTTCTGTCCCCAGGGCTTCACCTGCAAGAGTCGCACAAACTGTGAGTATGTCTCAGCTACTTGGGGCAACGCAGGGATGGCTCACGGCCTGGACACTCTCGTGCTGCCCTCCCAGCAGCACAGAGTTCTGCCCAGGCCACCAGGGTCTCCCTGTCCACCTTCAGGAAGGTCTGACCTGCACTGTCCCCAGCAGCTGGGGTTTCCTCCTGAGCAGATGAGCCACCATCACACTGGCAGCTCTAAGCCTCCTCACAGAACCTCATAGACAGCTCTGTCTACGGCCGGATACACTCAGGCAAGGCTACCCTGGCTGCTGGACAGCTGTGGGCTTGTGGAGGTAGAACTCTCATATTTCTATTTATTGGACGATGCCACATTGCTTTCCAAAGTGACCACCTTAGTTTATATACCAGTATGTGGAAACCCCCATTTTCTATGATCAAACTTTTCTTCCCAATGTAAAAGGATACCCCATTGGACTTTTTTTTTTTTCCCAATTGACATTTTTTTTAAAAAATCAATATTTTTTATTATGGTTTTGTGGGGTACAGTTAAGGGTTAGGTGTACGATTACGTTTCATTCAGGAACCTTGTTGATAAGCCCATCGAACTTTAAAAAATAATTTTATTGTCTCTGCAAACATTGTATATGTTTATAAAAGAACTATAAATGACACAGAATATATGAGGAAGAAATTTATAATAAGGCTCACTCCAAATCTCCCATATGGAAATAAATAGTATTTGGCTAGGCAAACATTGTTCTACATATTTTTGTAGGCAAGTACACACTCACTAGGATAGACAGATAATTATTTTATAGAAATCAAATTACCCTATGTCATTTAAAGTCAGTGTTTGATTTACTTTTACTACTTGAATTTAAAGGGAAAATAAACTAAAGAGATGGCTAAACTTTAATAAAATGTTTCTTCACCTTCAGAGATCTTATTTCCTCAAGGACCTCTCTAAACTTAAAAAAAGGAGATTATGAGCCGGGCATGGTGGTTCATGCCTGTAATCCCAGCACTTTGGGAGGTGGAGGTGAGAGGATTGCCGAGTTCAGGGATTCAAGACCAGCCTGGGCAGCTTGACGAGACCTCATCTCTACAATAAATCGAAAAATTAGCTGGGCGTGGCGGTGTGCACCTGTGGTTTTAGCTACTTGGAAGGATCACCTGAGCCCAGCAAGTTGAGGATGTGTTGGCCGGGAGCGTGCCACTGCACTCCAGCCTGGGCAACAGAATGAGACTCCTATTCAAGAAAGGAAGGAAGGAAGGAAGGAAGGGAGGGAGGGAGGAAGGAGGGAGGGAGGGAGGGAGAGAGGAAGGAAGGAGATTATGAAAAATGTAGAGAAGTCGGAATGAGGGTGTTTCTGGCCTTTGCGGGTCCCTTTGGGACAGTGCATGATGCTGCGCTGAACCCTAAGCACCCAGTCCCTTGCACTGGTCGGCTTAACTCACTACCACTGTTTGTGGGACCTCAGACAAGCCACGTAATTTGGCATTTAGCAGAGTCAGATCACTCCCGGGTAGTCCTACCCCTGGATTTTTCTGGCATCCAAGGTGTCTGTGGTTGTTCTACACAGCCCCATGAATCTGAGGATGCTCCTCATGGCTCACACACGCTTTCTCTGCCTTGGACCTTCATAGACATTACTCCATTGTTTTCCAGCAGTGCCTGCTGAGGAGATGTCTGATATCAATCTGATTCTTCTGCCTGGATATCTAAAGAATACTCTTACTGTCCCTGAAATGCCATTGCTTAGCCAAGCCATATCTCGGGTGATGCCTGTTGGACATCATTTTTCCTGGATCTTGGTGTGCTTTTTCAATCCACAGATTTAGTTTGTTCGTAATATCAGACAATTTTTTAAATTACACCTCTGAATACTTTTGTGAGTTCTTACATCAGAGACTTCAGTGATCTTTGTGTAAGGTTACCTGGGTCTTTCGTGACCTGACAGATTTTCTCTGGTTTCATTAATCTCTATGTCTTTTTCGACAGGTTTTACTGGAATTATCTCAACCATTCTAAGCCAGTTGTTTAGTTTTCAGTTATGTCTACCCCCATCCCGACGTTTCTAAGCTATTGATTCCCTCCATGGTAGGGCGGTTTGGGTCCTTGGATTGGTGCTCCTCCCTGTATGACTATCCCTGTTATGTGGTCATCTGTCTTTGATCCTTGCTTTCTTGAATCTGTGTTCTTAAGATGTTTCCTTGCTGGAAGTGTCTGGGAATTTCTCCCCCATTCCTTGGGTTACATTTTTCTCTTTGCCTTTCAAATTCTATGTTTCTTTCTCTCTTCAACATCCTTTCATTCCTTTGTTTTGTTTTGTTTTGGTTTGGTTTGGTTTGGTTTGGTTTGAGACAGGGTCTCATTCTGTCATCCAGGCTGGAGTGCAGTGGCAAAATTACAACTCACCACAGCCTCAAACTCCTGGGCTCAGATCCTCCTGCTTCAGCCTCCCAAATAGCTAAGACTACAGGCACATGCCACCACTCCTGGCACATTTTTTAATATTTTGTAGAAATGAGGTCTCACTATGTTACCTGGGCTGGTCTCGAACTCCTGGGCTCAAGCAATTCTCCCACCTTGGCCTCCCAAGGTGCTGGGATTACATTTTTATTTTAATTTTTTTCTGTGCTGTGTGTGACATTTCTTCACATCTCAGTCACATTTTGGCAGCTCTACACAGAACTGAGGTTAATTCTGGCTTCCTTTGCACTGTCTTTGAACCAAAATCCAGTATAAATTTCTAGGAGCTGCAGTGTGAAGGGTTGGTGTTTCAGAATCACCCGTGTCTGGCAGCTCAGGTGTAGCAGGCAAGAGGGAGAACTTGGCGAAGTGCTTCTTGGGGGCATATCTTATACCCAAGGGGCAGTGAGGGTGGAGGGAGGAGGCCTCAGATCTCAGACCTCAGATCCATCCTCAGCCCTGAGCTTTCATGGTACTCTGTGTCTACTTCCTACCACACCACAATCAGAGCAGTGAAAAGATAAGGAAATCGGGACCCTCAGCATGCAAGAAAGGATGTGCAGATATCATATAGAAAAGGTTAATAATGACCAGGCACAGTGGCTCACACCTATATTCTCAGCACTTTGGAAGGCTGAGGTGAGAGGATTACCTGAGCCCACGGGATCAAAACCAGCCAGAGTAACTTGGTGAGACCTCATCTCTACAATAAATCAAGAAAAATTTGCCGGGCGTGGTGGCACATGCCTGTAGTTCCAGCTACTTGGAAGACTGAGGTGGAAGGATCGCCTGAGCCTAGCCGGTCGAGGTTGCGGTGGCCGTGAGCATGCCACTGCCCTCCAGCCTAGGTGACAGAGTTAGACTCCAACTCAGAATAAAAAAAGAAAAGGTTAATAACACTTTGACTCTGAATTGGTGATACAAGTATTTTATACAAATATAGCTCAGATCTGCCCAAGAAAAAAATCTTAGAGCCAATGACTGACTTATAAACAAGATCCCAGGCTGTGGTGTTGAAATACCATTTCTCACCAAGAGAAACCAGACAGGACTTCCTAGAGAAATGACTGATTCCCAGACTAAGGCAGAAAACATACACGAAGAGCCAGGATCATTCTGTCATACCAGATATCACAGAAGCCACAAAGACTGTGGGTGACATGGCAGACTACGCAGTAGCCAACCAAAGATGCTCTCTTTAGAGAGAGAGAATTCAATCTGGCCTTCAGAAAAAAGCAAGGACCACAATGAATTGCAAACCATGAGTTCATAACAATGTCATGCGGTTGTTATTTTTTTTTTAAGAATTGTTCATCTTCCGTGGATGATGGAAACCCATCACCATCTTGAATCTGGGTAAATGAAAGAAAAAAAGACAAACCTTGACTCTCCTTTCCTCTATGAACAGTGCCTTGGAGAAACTAACCACTAGATGAGCAACAGACTCTTCTCAGAATATTATTCCAGCTAACAAATGGAAGCAAAATGGCAGAATTAGCAAGTCATCACTATGGCTCCCCCAGTGAATTGAGCTTTCATTTACCCAGATTCTTCCAAGTGCACTTGATCCCTCTTTGTGGTTTTTTTTTTCTTCTTGCCCACTGCACATATTTTCTTTTTCCTTCTTTCTTTTTTTTTTTTTTTTTTTTTTGAGTTGGAGTCTCACTCTGTCGCCCAGACTGGAGTGCAGTGGCATACTCCCGGCCACCACAGCCTCAATCTGCTGGGCTCCGGCAATCCTTCCACCTCAGCCTTCCAAGTAGCTGGAACTACAGGCGTGTGCCACCACATCCAGCTAATTTTTTATTTACTGTGGAGACTAGGTCTCACCAAGTTGCCTGGGCTGGTCTCGAACCTGCAGACTCAAGCAATTCACTTGCCTCGGCCTCCCAAAGTGCTGGGATTATAGGTTTAGCCACCAAGCCCGGTCTCTGCACATATTTTCAAGCTGGTCTTTTTAGCCTTGTCGGTCCACATGTATGACACTTCCGCTATTGGAGGACTGTGTGTGCCTGTCTTCTGTGCCAGTTTCCTTTCTAGGTGCTCGGTTTCCTGGTGTGTTTGTTTACCTTTGACTATGTCATCTCAGTGCCCTTGAGATGCTATCTGTGGTGTTCCACCTGAGGCCCAGGATGAAGAGGACTTCCCCTAGACTGGATTTGCATTTGTTTCTGAGTGGTATCTGAGAAGCAATACCTGATTGTCAGACCATTTCAAATCAAATTCATAGATTGGGTTTTCCTGGATCTTTCTGGTGGTGCCAACCTGGGCTGTGAATTTGTACTTAGTCCTGCCAGGGGTCATGGGCTCTCCGGGAAGCTTCCTACTCCTCTCTCCTTCACTCAGAGCAACTCTCCCACAGTGCCCTGCGGTTTGGGGAGAGGGTAGGCTTCTTCTGCTTCATCCTAATCCAGGTGATGGCCCAGCTTAGCATGGCCATGGGATGCTGGGGTCCTCTGTGATTTCTCTGGTTTGGGCCCTCCCCACAAAGGTCTCAGCTCCTGCTGGGTTAGAAATTACCCTCCATCCCCCATCCCCCACAGAAGTAGTTTCCTCAGGCCTCGCTCAGTTTGGGGCCTCATAATCCTGAGTCTTTCCTCAGATTTCATGGGTTTTTAAGGGTTTTTTATACATTGTTTTTTTTTTCTCTAGCATAATTAGTTGTTTTCGGTGGTAGAGTGGGTCCAAGTAGTCTTGGTCTACCATCACATTATAGGAAATGTAATCCCAGCTTATTTTTAAACACACATAAGTCCTTTGCCAGTCTTCCTCTGTCAACACTAGTTTGAATTCTCCACCGTGTTTTCCTGTGTTGTTCCTTTTGAAACCCACTTCTTCCTTTTGCATTCCTATCTCTCCTTCTTGAAGTACATCTGCTAGACATTCTTTTAGTAATACTCTGTGGGTATTATTTGTGTGCCTTATTTTGAGTAAGGCAAGATATATTTATTTCTCTCCAAGTCTTTATGATAAATTTTAGGTTCACAGTTATTTCCACACAGTAACAATGAATTTTTTTTTGGTACCACAAATACTTTCCATGTGTTTCTATTTCATTCGCCCTTCCTTCTACACACTCTCCTCCTCATCTTGTCAGCTTAATTTGGGACAAGAGCCTATTCTTGTTTTTATACATTTTATTTTACGAGCTACTTTTCCTTCTGTGCCCACTTTACTAACTATACAGTTCATCGTTTTCCATGTTTACCATGAGTTTTTCTTCTTTGTGACTTTGCTTGTTTGTTTTTTTGTTATGTTTGTTTGTTTGTTTTTGTTTGTTTGTTTTTGCTTCTGGTTTTGATCATTTTCTTGGTTGACTGGAATAGGTCTTTGTCTTTTTTCCAGAAAAAGGCAAAAGACTCAGATTTCTCATTTCGTGCATAAAGAAGGTAGCCTTTTTGTTGCCCTCACACATATGTATGAAAACTTAGATAGAGAGACAACTCCAAAGTACCATCATTTCTCTTAAGATTGCTGAACACCAAACCCTGTGGAGGCCCTCCGAGGGGAGGGATCATCAGGTATGGGGACGTTTTCCTCACCTCTCCCCAAACATTACTGGCTTTTTATCTTTAAACCATCAGGCTTTGTTTTATTTTTAAAATTTCAATTTGCAATTATTCTTTGCTAGTGAATAGAAATACAGTAGATTTTTGTACGCTGATCTTGTCATTCTTCAACTTTGCTAGACGTATTAGTTCTTGTAACTTTTTTGTAGATTCCATCAGGTTTTCTATAAAGACAATTTATGTCATCTGCAAATGAACACAGCTTTGCTTCCTCTTTTCTAAATGGGATGCCTCTTATTTCTTTCATTGCCTTCTGGTGTGAACAAGGGTTTCTAGTACACTGCTGAATAGAAGTGATAAGAGCAAGGATCCTTGTCTTGTTCCTGATCTTAGGGATAAATTCGTCCATTATTAAATATGTCAGATGTAGATTTTCCACAGATGGTTTTATCAAATTGAAGAAGTTTTTTCCTAGCTCACTGAAAGTTTTTTGTTTTGTTTTGTTTTGTTGCCAGGAATAGATGGTGAAGTTTGTCAAATTATTGAGATGATCATAAGTATTTTTAGAAATTTGTAAACATAGTGAATTACAGTGGTTGACTTTCTAATGTTAAACCAACCTTGCATTCATAGGACAAATTATACTTTGGTTGTTATGTGTTATCCTTTGTACATATTTCTGGGGTCAATTTGCTAAAAGTTTGTTTACAGTGTTTATTCTATGGCTGTGAGGTATATTGCTCTGTAGTTTTCTCTTCTTGTAATGTCTTTGTCAGATTTTAATATCAGAGAATGGAATGGATTCTGAAGTGTTCTTTCATTTTCAATTTTCTGGAAGAATCTCTAGAACTGACTTCCTTCATTCCCTCCTTCCTTTCTTTTCTTTCAAGTTGGAGTCTCACTCTGAACCTAGGCTGGAGTGCAGTGGCATTCACAACCACAGCTCACCACACCTTAAACCCCCTGAGCTCAGGAGATCCTTCCATCTCAGCCTCCTGAGTAGTTGAGACCACAGATGCAAACCACCATGCAGAACTAATTTTTTTATTTTTTATTTTTGTAGAGATGAGGTCTTGCTATATTGTTGCCTAGGCTGGTCTCGAACTTGTGGACTCAAGCAATCCTTTTACCTCAGCTTCCCAAAGTACTAGAATTACAGGAGTAAGCCACTGTGCTTAGCCTATTTCTTTCTTAAATATTTGGTTTCATTGATTTTCTCCATTGTTTTCCTGTTTTCTGTTTCATTGGTTTCCACTCTGATACTTATTATACTTATTTCTTTCTTCTGCTTATTTTGGGTTTTGTTCTTTTTCTAGCTCCTTGATGTGGAAGCTGAGGTCACTAATGTGAGATCTTTCTTCTTTTCTCATTTGAATTCAGTACTACAAATTTCCCCCTAAAAACTGCTTTAGAAGCATCCAAAGATTTTTTTATATGTTTTCATTCAGTTCAAAGTAGTTTCTAATTTTCCTTTTAATTTCTTCTTTGACCCATAGGTTATTTAGAAGTGTGTTTGTTTCCAAATATTTGGAGGATTTTCCATAAATATTTTTTACTAATGTCTAACTTAATTCCATTTTGGTCAGAGAATATGGTTTGTATGATTTGAGTCTTTTCAAATTTATTGAGACTGTTTTATGGACCAGAATATGCTCTATCTTAGTAAACATTCTATGTGCACCTGAAAAGAATGCATATGTGGTTGCTGTTGAAAGGGAGATTCTGTAGATGTCAGGGACATTGGTTGTGTTTTTCAAGTCTTCTGTAATTTTTCTGATTGTCTGCCTATTTGTTCTATAGAGAGAGAAGAGTACTGAAATCACGACTGTTATCATGGACTTGTGTGTTTCTCCTTGTAGTTTTATCAGTTTTGCTTTGTATATTTTGAAGCTATTAAGTGTATAAATGTTTAGGATTGCTGTGTCCTCCTGATGAATTGTTCCTTGTATTATTACAAAATTACCATCTGTATCACTGGTAATATTCTTTGCCATGGAAATCTATGTCGTCTGGAATTATTAATCACTTCAGCTTTTTAAAATTGGTGTTACCGTGCCATGTCTTTTTCCCTCCTTATCTTTCTACTTTTAACTTATTTGTGCCTTTATATTTAAAGTGCTTTTTCCTGGCCGGGTGCGGTGGCTCAAGCCTGTAATCCCAGAACTTTAGGAGGCTGAAGTGAAAGGATTGCCTGAGCCCACGGGTTCGAGACCAGCCTGGGCAATTTGGTGAGACCTCACCTCTACAATAAATTTAAAAATTAGCTGGGCATGGTAGCACATACCTATAGTTCCGGCTACTTGAAGGGTTGAGGTGGAAGGATGACCTGAGCCCAGCAGGTCGATGCTGGGGTGGCCATGAGCATGCCACTGCACTCCAGCCTGGGTGACGGAGTGAGACTCCAACTAAAAAAAATAAAAATAAAATAAAGTGTTTTTTCTATAGGCAGCATATAGTCAGTTAATACTTTTTTAAACAATGTGAAAATATTTGCCTTGTAACTATGATATTCAAACATTTACATTCAACGTGATTATTGATATGGTTTGGTTTAACTCTATCATTTTGTTATTTTTTTAAATTTGGTCCATCTCTGTTAGCTTTTTCTTCTTTTTTCTACCTTCTTTTGAATTAATTCAGTATTTACTTGTGATTCCATTTTATCACCTTTGTTGATGTATTAGTTCAAACTCTTTGTTTTCATATTTTAATGACTGCTCTGGGAGTTATACTATACATTTTTTATTTATTATATTCTACCGTCAAGTGATAATATACTATTCTATGTATAGCCTAAGAATCTTACCATAAGATAGTTCCATTTCTCTCTTCTGGGCCTTTGTTCTTTTACATATGTTCTAAAACCCACAGAACATTATTTTTTTATTTAAACAGTCAGAGATCTTTTTTTTTTTTTTTTGAGTTGGAGTCTCACTCTGTCGCCCAGACTGGAGTGCAGTGGCCGCTCCCGGCCACCGCAGCCTCGCCTGCTGGGCTCCAGTGATTCCTTCCGCCTCAGCCTTCCGAGTAGCTGGAATTACAGGCATGCACTACCATGCCCGGCTGATTTTTTGATTTATTGTAGAGATGAGGTCTCGCTGCCCAGGCGGGTCTCGAACCCGCGGGCTCAGGCAATCCACTCACCTCAGCCTCCCAAAGGCGCGGGATTACAGTCAGAGATCTTTTAAACATACTTAAATAATAATAAAACATCTTGAGCTGGGCTCAGTGGCTCAGCCTGTAATCCCATCGCTTTAGGAGGCTGAGGTGAGTGGATTGCCGGAGCCCGTGGGTTCGAGGCCCTCCTGGGCAACTTGGCGAGACCTCATCTCTACAATAAATTTTTTAAAAAATAAGCCAGGCGTTGTAGCGCGCACCTATAGTTCCAGTTACTTGGAAGGCTGAGGTGGGAGGATCGCCAGAGCCCAGCAAGTCAAGACTGCGGTGGCCAGAAGCGACCACTGCATTCCAGTATGGGCAACAGAGTGAGACTTCAACTCAAAAAAATAAAATAAATAAAATAAAACATCTTGTGTATTTACGACATAATTGCCATTTTTTTATATTCTCTATTCCTTTGATACCATTTCCACCTGTTACAATTTTCTCTTCTACCAGAAGGACTTTTTAAAATATTTTTTTGTAGTGTGGATCTTCTGGTGATGAACTCCTTCAGCTTTTGTATAATAAAGAAGTCTTTACCTTTAATTTTGAAAGATATTTTTACATGGTATAAGTCTAGGCTGTCAGGTTTTGTCTTGCAGTATTTTGATGGTGTTTCTCCACTGTCTTATCATTTATATTGTTTTCAGCAAGAAGTTTAACCACCATCCTTATTTTGTTCCTTTGCATATAGCATGTCTTTTTTCCTCTGGTAGCTTTTATAATTTTCTTTTTGTCATTGGTTTTGAGCAAATTGATTATGAAGTGCCTTGGTATAATTTATTCATGTTTCTTATATTCAGCAGTCAATGATCTTGCATCTGCACATTTATTGTTTTCAAGTATGGAAAATTTCTTCAAGTTTTTTTTTCATTCCTTCCTTTCCTTAAGTAACTCCAATTACACATCTATTGATCACTTAACACTCACTGATGTTTTGTTCTATCATCATCATCATTCTTTTGCTCTGCTTCCTTTTGGATAGTTTCTACTGCTATATTTTCAAGTTTCCCAACATTTCTCCATTTCCCCCCGCCCCGCAGTGTCTAAGTGTCTAATCTGGTATTAATCCTATCTGGGATATTTTTCTCTCAAACACTATAGTCTTATTTATAAGCTATATTTGGGTCTTATTTATATATTCCAATTCTACAATTAACTTTTTGAACATATGGAATGCAGTCATAATAATTGTTTTAGCCGGGCTCAGTGGCTCAGCCTGTAATCCCACGCCTTTGGGAGGCTGAGGTGAGTGGATTGCCTGAGCCCGCGGGTTCGAGACCCGCCTGGGCAGGCGAGACCTCATCTCTACAATAAATCAAAAAATCAGCTGGGCGTGGTAGCAAGCACCTGTAATTCTGGCTACTTGGAAGGCTGAGGTGGAAGGATCGCCGGAGCCCAGCAGGTCGAGGCTGCGGTGGCCGGGAGCGGCCACTGCACTCCAGTCTGGGCGACAGAGTGAGACTCCAACTCAAAAAAAAACAACAAATAATTGTTTTAATGTTCTTGTCTACTAATTCTAATATCTGTGTCAGTGCTTCGTTAACTTTGATTAATTGATTTTTCTCCTCATTGTGGGTTGTTTTTTTTTCCTGATTCTTTGCATGGCTTATAATTTTTATTAGATATAAAAGATTCTACCCTGTTGGGTGATAGGAGAAAAAATATTATTTTCTTATTTCTACAAATATCCGTGAGCTTTTTTCTGGACTATAGTTAAGTTTCTTGGAAACAGCTTAATCTTTTTGGATCTTCCTTTGCACATTTGTTAGGCAGGACCAGAGTAGTGCCCAGTCTAAGGTTAATTATCTCTTTTACTGAGGCAAGACTGTTCCGTACAATGTACCCAATGCCCTGAGTCAAGAGATTTCCAGCCTGGTTGAGAACAGGTTATATTCCCAGGCCTGTGTGAATACAGTATAAATTCCCTCAAATCATTTTGGGTCGTTCTTTCTCCACCTTCCGTAGTTTCCTCACACACATGTGCTAATGAATACTCTGCTGAATACTTAACAAAGTGACCATTCCCAAGTGTTCTCTCTCTGCATCATTCTTTCCACTCTCATACTCTGTTCTGAAAACTCTGGTTGCCTTGGTCTGCCTGAATTCTCCACTCCACTCAGGTTCCCCGTCCCTCTACCACAGCCTGGAAACACTCTGAAAACAATGGAGTGTTCACAGAGCTCACCGTGTATGTTTCCCATCTCTCAGGGATCACTGTCCTTTACTTCTTCACATCCACAGTCCTGAAATCATTGCTTTGTTACAGTCCAAGTAATGCTCAGCTGCTATCCCTCGACACCAATAAATTGAATTGGTAGAATTGGTAGAAAGAGGTATATTTCTGAATTCGAATACGGGGAGCAGAGCCTGGCTCCTGGCCTTTCTGAAATAGATCTGCTTACCCTTCGGATTTCACAGTCCGCTTGTTTAAGTTCAGGATCATCGGTACCTGCTACCTGACTGGAAGAGCACTGTATAGAACTTAAGTCACATTTTGGCAATAATGACATTTATGTTCCATATTTTCTCACACCGGTTGCCAGAGGTATTTCAGAGCTTCTTATCAGTAACACCCGGCAGAAGTGTTAATCAAGCTTGCCATAGATTAAAGGGAGCTATTAAGGTCTAAGACATTCATTTTTACTTGTTATTAGTATGGAAAAGTTATACAAATCATAAGACAGGATTACACTGATAACTATATTATTCAAACCTATGTCTACTAAGAAAAGGGAGTAAATGAGGATTCATTTATCTCAGTTAATTAAGCACAGTCTGCAGGGAGGTTGAAAATTCTTTGAAGTTATTTACTGAGAGAGCGAAGGAGAAAAGGGGAAATGTTCTTCTTTGTTAAGTCCCAGGAATGTGGGTATGTGCAGGCCCACCTGAATACTCGCCATGCCCTTCTCTAGGGGTTGTGGCAATCTGAACAAACAATAGCAGGTCTCCGTATCAGCTTCATGTATTTTGTCTCAGTTTCCCTGGCTATTTCAGGCAAGGGGGTAAATCCAATCCCTATAACTCTATGTTGGCTACAGTGTGAACTTGTAAGAGTTGGATTTATTTCCCATAAGCATATTCAGACCCCTTAATTCCCATTGTCCCTTTGAGCCTGTTGTTTCAGACACCAGGTGCTGTGGTCAATGTGGGCTGCACTGAGTACCAGGCTGCACTGTCTTACCAACAACTTGTGGGTCCTATGCCTTGGTGGTAGCAACATCTATGAAGAGAGTGGTGGTCCCCTCCTATGGAATGGTGGGGTTACCAGAGATTCCTGGCTCACGTGGCGCTCTCCTTCGCGCCCTTACCTGCAAACCCATCTGAGCAAAGGTAGCAAAATTGCTTAGCCCCAGTGCCCAAAGTGAGACCTCAGCTCTACCTTACCCATATGAGGCCAGGCTGCCCCACATGGCATTTGGTCTGGCCATGATTGCCCGTGTCCTGAGCAAGGCCCTGATGGTAAGTCCTACCTGTGAAGATACAGCCACCTGCCTGTGGACAGAGACTCAGGCTGCTGTCACCTCAGGGTTGAGTCCAAGGTGCCCCCAACTGTGTTGGCCTTTCCTTTCATCTTGGAGCAGAGATGATAAGGCTAGCCAGGGAGTTGGTAGTAGGCTCTTCTGCCCCCTTGCTGGCTGGGTAGGGCATCAGCCTACCCTCCTCAGGGGCAGACTGGTGGGCAGTCTGCTCTTCTGAGCTGGGCCCTACTTCTGGGTCCAACAGACATTCCTGAGTGCCACTTGCCAGAGGGGCTGGCTCTCTCGTTGTGCTGGGGTGAGATAGTGAGGATCCCTTCCCAGATTGGGCAGCCCCAGAGCGCTTGCTGCTTGCTGAACTTCCCACAGAACTTCTTCCAAGCATCAGGGAACCTGTGACCTCACCCTTCTTCTCCTTCCCCAGGGAACATCTTTAACAGTTTCTGCCAGCCACTCCCAACGTCCATGTCCAGGTCGGTCCTGGAGACCCTGACACTCTCTACTGCCATGAAATGTGTCCCCCATGACGGCTGCTCATTATTCCTACGTGTACATGCCTCCATCATCCTGCATGGTGAGAGGTGGCCCCGTGGTAGGAGTAGCACCAGGAGGTCTAGCAGTGGACCTAGGCTCCTTGTATCCTCGCCAAGACCTGGGTGGTGTGGGGGACACTACTCACTGCACTTCACAGACAGGAGGCCAAGGAACGGTGTCACATACCTGCGGTAGGGGTTGCCCTGTCAACCCTGCTCTGATGTGACCTGCCGGCCCCTCCCTTCACCCAGAGCGTCTGCGTGGCCTGGAGGCCTGCTCCACAAGCCTCGACACCCAGGAGACACAGTGTCAGAGTGTGCAGGTCACCAGGGCCTCCCACCAGCAGCAGGCAGGGTGGCAGGTGAGGCCAGAGCTCAATCAGACCTACCAACCCATCCTGAGGCTGTGCCACCCAAGTCCCAAGGCATGAGTGTCCCTCTCACAGGTCCCAGGCCCTGGCCTCTGCCAATGCAGGTGGAACTGGCCAGGGGCAGGAGGGCAGTGGCCTCTGGGTCTACCCAGCTCACAATTGCACCTGCCCAGCTCCAGGTGCACTTTGGCTGCTTCAAGGTGAGCGTGTCCCAGCATCTCCATGTCACCCTGAGGACCATCCCCCACTTCTGTGGGGCCCAGCTGGACCAGCAGCACCATGTGGAAGGTGTGTCTCAAGGGTTGGACTGGGTACTGCTGCCACGTGGCCTCTAGGTCAGCTTGGGAAGGACTTGCCCAGGGAAAGGGGCAGAGACAGATCCCCGTGCTGGACAAGTCTTTTGGCTTAACTCGGGTCACATGGGCAGAGGCCCAGCTGGTGTGTCCCCTTGCTCTGGCATTTGCAGACTGCCAAGAGGAGGATGTGGGGAGGAACCTGCCCGACTGCTTCGGTGAGTCTCCTTCCCCAGATGAAATCATAACCCTGCTGACGCTGGGAAGACCCTCAGGATTCTGTGGCACTCTGGGCTTCCTTCTCCGCACCCTCCCCCCCATCTTCTGGCCCACTTAGGAAACCCTGGTGGGTCCTTAGATGGGCAACTCCAAAACACCTGGATCAAGCAGGGGTTACCATGTCGTGTCGGTGACCTCTGTTCTCAGCGTGACCCCCATGTGCCTGCCGCCCTCCCGCAGTAGGGAAGCTCAGCTACTGGGTGGACCGAAGGCGTAAGGCGGTTCTGGTGCAGGTGCCTGAGGCCTCTGGAAGCCTCGACTACAACGTCCGGCTCTGCCTCAAGTGGTTCACCTGTAAGGACGCCAGCGGCCCGGTGCAGGTGAGTCTGGCCTGCCACCGCGCCAGTCCCCAGCCCCCAGCCCCGCGCTCGGCTCTCGGCTGTCAAGCCCAGGCCCGCCCACCCCAGACCACCGCCTCCGGCATCGCCCCACCCGCCGGGGCCGCCCCTCAGCCACTCCTACCGGCTGCAGGTGACCGCCCACAGCGCCTCCCGGACCGTCTCTCTACCCTACCGCCAGGAACTACCCTGTCTGTGCCTGGAGGTCGGTGAGGATGTGGCCTCTCCTTCGGGGAGGGGACAGAGGGACGGGTGGGCCGCGCTGACCTCAGCCTCCCGCGCAGGTCTGGTCTGCGACACCTGACGCCGTGCGGATACAGATCTGCCCCTTTGAAGACGGTAAGTGTGATGCGGAGGGGGAGAAGCAGGGGATGGTGGCCTGACCCAGCTTCGAGGCTGATGACATGTGGGGGGTGAGACATGAAGGGCAGGCCCAACTAGAGTCCCTGAGCTTGTTAGGGAGGGCTTGTCACCAAGGGTGTGGCCAGGACAAGCCCCTCCATGTGACAGAACCTGTTCATGGATGTTGGTGTGCACGTGTGTGTACACGAAGTGTACGTGCATGCAGTATACAAGCGTGCACATGTGGTGGCCCAGTTCACCTGACAAAAACAAGTCAGTTAAGAGGAACCTCTCTCTGAGGGAAGTAGGAGAAATACCTTGCTCTGAGCTCTGCTCAGGAACACTGCAGACGCACACACATGCATGCACGTGTCCCCATGCACACACACCCGTGCACAAGTACACTCACCCACAGACTGGGGCCAGGGCTTAGAGATCCACAGAACTGCTCCTGTCCCTGGCCCAACAGTCACTCCGTGAGTGCTAGACCCTGTGAGCCTGTTGGCAGCCAGGGTAGGGCACAGCTGACCTGTGTTTTGGGGAGGGCCCCTGTAGACACAGAGGCGCTGTGGGACACCATCCACTACCATCCTGGAAGCCAGGCGCTGAGCTGGGAGCCCACCTGCCCTGTGAGTGGCCACGTGAGCCTGTGCTGGCGCCCACGGCCTGAGGCCCGCTGCCGTGAGCTGCAGCACTCCCGCCAGCTGGCACATGGCAGAGTGAGTGCCCACCCAACAGGGATGGGGGTGGGCATGGATAGTCATGTCCCTGACCTGAGCCGTCCTCAGGTGCAGTACCCAATGGTGGACACACAGCCTCAGCTTTGCCTTAAGGTGAGTCGGCAAGGGAGAGCCTGCCACATGCACTGCTGGAACTGGGGGAGGAAATAAGGTAGGTGGAGGGGCCAGGGGGCATCAGGGCAGGGATCTGGGCCCTGCCTAGCCTTGGACTCCAGCCTTCCAGCTGTCCCTCAGACCACCCTCCTGATCTCAATGGTTGAGCTAAGAGCCCAGGGAGGGAAGCCCTGAAGTTGAGCTAAGGGCCCAGGAAGGGAAGCCTGTCTCAGTCCCCAACCCCCACACTCACTCCCCCACACCTGCCCCTCTCACCCCTCTGCAGTTCACCACCAGCCTGGGTTTCCAGGTGAGGTGCCCCTTTGAACAACGTCGCTTCCCAGGTGAGCTGTCCTCGGGGCTGTGCAACATGAATGCAGCAGATAACGCCTTCTCCTTGGCTTCCTGTGACATCTCTTGGTCAGGGAGGCAGGATAACAGGGTACTCGGCCCATGACAGGCCCAGTAGAATGGGAGCGGTATGGTGGGCGGGTGCCAGGCCCACTGGGGAAAGAAGCGAGGTGGGCGAGGTGCTGGGCTTGTTGTGTGCCTCACCCTTCTCCCCCTGCAGCCTGGAAGATGGTCATCCAACCTTCACCCGTGCAGGGCCACCTCCGGGCCACCTTCTTCTCGTCCAGTCCCACCCACTTCCAGGTGCGCTTGTGTCACAGAAGGAAGTCTCCACTCCCTACCTGCCAACCAGGGCTCCAGGCCAGCCGCCTCCCTCCAGCCTCAGTGAGCCAGGTAGGATGGGGCGCCATCCTGGGGAGAGGAGGGTGGCTGGACCCCCTCACTTTTCTGTGATACCTTCTACTGCCCAACTGGATGAGGGTGTAGGATAAGGACATGGTGTAGCCCTGTCTGCCTCTTCCCCCGCCCAGGGTGACCCCACAGCAGACCCTGCCATGACCTTCCTGGACATTCCCTGGGAGGAGGCCTGTGCCCCAGGCGTCTGCATCCAGGTGAGTGTTGCTGTCCTGCCCAGCCCCACTTCCACCTCCACTCCCAGACCTCAGGTCACATGCCCACCCCCTACTTCCTATCCCCAACCATAAGCCTCTAAGGGAGGAGGAGCGCCTACCTCCCCAAGTGAGCAGCCTCTCCAGGCCATTCTCTGGGAGGTTGGGTACAGGGAGGGGTTGCAAGAGGCTGTGTTGACTGAGCTGCCTCATATCTGCAGGGCTGGAGGACCGATGTGCGCTTTTCCATCCCCCAGCAGCTGTGCAACCTCCAGTGCAATCAGTGCCCCACACTCGGGGGCTGCGGGAGGCCGAAGACTGGACCCAGGTCTCGCTGCCTCCCACTGTGAGCTGGGTGTGGTGTGCACTGAACAGGAAACAGGGGGGAGGGGGGAGGCTGTTGAGGATGGGGGAGAAGAGAACAGAGGGGCCCCCTCTTGGAGTCAAGCAAGCTTCTGAGCCAAGGTGGAGTCCTGAGCCTACCGCTGCCCCGCAGCCTCACAGTCCCTTCTGGCCACACACTGCTGGGCCTCCCAAGTGCCCCTCCCTGATCTCCTTCTGTCAGTGGCATGGCTTCCACCTCCCTGGGCATCCACATCTCCCGACCAGGGCTCTGGTTCCAACTCTCCGACTACTTGGGATGTCCCTCCGTCCCCCCAGCCCCTGAGGCCCAGACTTCCAGGACCCAGGGTTCGCAAGATTCTGCCCAGTGGACAGAGTGTGTGGGTACTGGGTGTAGCCTCTGCCTTGGAGTCCAAGAAGACTCAGAGCTGGCACCCCTTCCAGCTCCTGAACGTGTGAGCTCCAAAGCTCGCCTGGTTTTGGGATGGAGGGGGACTGCAAGAGTCATGAAATAGGAGAAGTAGGAGGAGGCAGATGAGACCAGCTTCTGGGCACCCAGGGCCTCTCAAGACCCTTCCCAAGAAGCACAGGTGGGCCAGGCAGGGGTCTCAGTAATGTCTCCTCAGCTCAGCTGAGTCACAGCAATTTCAGAGCAGCCCACAGCCTCCTATCCACAAGGACAGCCCAGGGCCTATGGAGGGACCCTCAGACTTTTATCTCTCCTGGTCCCTAGCAAGGCTTTTTGGCCAAGCTTGAGTCCTGCTCCCCAGCAAAGGTCACCTCCAGCAGGTCACAGGCCAAAGGGGTCAGGTGGCTGGTCTGGTGATCCCAAAGGCTGGCTCCAGCCACTGCTGTAGTTCCAGTGCCTTGCTGGGCAAATCCCAGGGACAGGCCTTGGGACAGGCAGTGGGAGGGACTTAAGTGGGAGACATCTTGGGGGGCACCCTACTGCTCTTGGGGTCCTCCTTCACTGGCCCTGATGAACCTCCCTGGGACTGGACATCTGCCAGCTGCCCACTAGCACTGGCTCTCCAGGACTGGGTACCCCAGGAAGGCCCGCCTAGTGAGCCCTGAGCAACTGGGGTCTGCAGCTCCCTCCCTGTAGTCCCATCCCCCCCACACAATAGGGAGAAGGTGGGGAGGGGCTATGCCTCAGATGAGGTTTGGGCTAGACAACCTGAGCCAGCACCACCCCCATGTCTCTCCCCAGCTGCCACCCATGAGACAGCAGCCTGAGACCAGGTGGCTCATCATGAACAAGTAGGTGTCGGGGCCACACTGCTGGGGTGGGGACAGGAGACCAACACACAGCTTCTGGCAGATAAGGCCAGGCTCTCCCCGCCCCGCCCCCAACCTCTCAGAATGTGAGGATTGTCTTACCTGACCACAGGCTGCAGGGCCCAGGCATCTTCCAGTCCTGCAACTCCAAGGGAGTCCTTAGGGGCTGAGCCAAGGGCTTCAAGTTACATGAAGGACCAACCATCAACCCCTTCCTGAGCCCCTGAGGACAGGCAGAATCTGGGTAGACTGCCCTCTTTCCCAGAGAGCCCAGAGGCTGACCTTCCCTGCCTCAGCTGGGTCCCAGCCTCCCTCGTGGACAATTCATGGTCACTGTTCCTGACCCTGAAGACCAGGCCGTGGCCTCCTGCCCCTGCAGTTGCCCAGAGCTTCCCCAGTGATCTTGGATGCAGGATGTGACCCCACTCTTTCCAAAACTGACCAGGCCCAAGGTGGCCGAAGACGACCCTAGCTTCTGCCCCGAGCACTCCCATGCTGGCTAGAGTCTACTTCTCCCTCCACCCTTGGGTACTGAGTGCCACCTGGGCACCCACCCCGCCTGGTCCCCTCTTAGAGGGTCTCAGCCGCCCAAGCTCAGCTCCCACCCAGGTTTGGTCACTTTCGTAGTCTCAGGGGCCACCTGCCCAGAGGCCATCTGCTGGGACGTGCCATTCTCACTCATTTCACATTTATTGAGGCCACCGAGTACCATCCATGCTGAAGGGCCACAGAGTGACCCTGGGCTCTGTGTTGACACTTTAGTCAGGGAGGTAGGACAACAGAGTACTGGGCCAGCAAAGTGCCCAGTCAGATGGAAGAGGCACAGTGGGCAGGTGCCAGACCCATTGGGGAGGGAAGGGAGGTGGGTGAGGTGCTGGGCCCTGCAGTGCCTGTGGGGTCTGCCCTCACAGAACTCTCCTATGGTTCACAAGGACTACCTGGTTCCCCCTGCCCTCTGGAGCCTGGTCATCATCTGAGGGACATGTGCAGGGACACATGTCCCAGGCCTGGCCCCAACAGTAGTCGTGCTCGGTCTGCAAATGCACTCCCACTCTGGCTGCCCTCCTTCAGCCAACCAGGGCCATTGACTCTTCTCTTCTCTCCTGCAATGGGGGCTGCTGTCCCTGGCAGATTGCGGTGCTGCAGAGCCCGCAAGCCCCCCTTCACTCAGTAAACATCTGTCTGCCTCTACCCTTAAGGACAGAGGTCCTGATCTGTGGGGCAAGGTGGCCTTTTGGGGAGGGTGGGGGGAATATTATCAGCCCCAAGTGTACCTATTAAAATAGAGCCCAGGCCTGGGGGAAGGACAAGGACTGGGTGGTGACAGTGTCCGGGACAAAGCTAGACCATGGAAGCAATGGAGTACCCCTACCAGGCTGAACCTGAGAACATCCCAAAGGCTGGGGATGCCAACACCCCTTATGCCCACCCCTGTGAGAGAGTGGGGTGTGTGGGGATGGGTCAGAGCCTTCCCTGGGGTCGGGATGCCCTTGGGACTCAGCTAGGGAGGGACAGGTCCCCAGGAGCAGACTTCTGGTCAGCTGCGGTTGACATTACATAGTATGACTAAACATTTCTGTCCAAGTCTTTCCATAAAGGAGCCATAGATGGGGCACCCCAGGGGCACAGAAGCCAGGTCAGATGAGAAGCTTGAAAGGCCATGTTTGGGGGACCAGGGGCACGGAGGCCAGAGGGGAATGCAGAAAGAGAACATGCTCCAGGTATCCCCTCCCTAACCTGGAGATCAGGGTCTCGGGGTTGACAGGCTGCAGCTCTGCCCTCACCATGTCTCCCCTGTCCACCCAGATGGGAGGCAAGTGACCCGGATCAGCTGGACAGCCTCTGTCCCAAGTTCCTGCTCTTAACTCCTGGACCAGCCAAGGGCACTCCTGGCAATGCACAGAGACCCCTTGACCCAGGGCTATTCCAGGAATCCTTGCTACCTTGGAGGCAGGGAGTGGGGAGACTTTGCAGGAGGGGTGTCGTGGGGCTGAGCTTCTAACTGACCACTGCTGACTCCCTCATGCCTTCATCATAGCCCCGGCCCTCCCACAGATGGGGGAAACTGAGGCCAAAACAAAGGTTATGTTCAGATCCCAGCTGCCCTACCATCACTCTGAGACAAGAGAGGCACCTGCTGGAAGACACATGTGTGCTGCTACCAAGTGGTGGTGGCACTCAGTGCCAATTCTAAGCCAGATCCACCACCCTATCCCCATACCCAGGGTCCCACAGACCTCCTGCCTTGGCCAGTGACACTGCCCCCTCGTCCCCTACCTCAGGCTACACCTTCCCAGGAGTAGAATACTGAGGAATCTGGGTCGCAGAATGGGAGGATGAACTAAGGGAGGTAGTAAAGTCCCCAGACTTTCCCCAGCAGACAGCCTCAGCTCTCATCTGGACCCACAGTTTAACCTGGATGAAATTTGGACGTCAGTGTGCCTCATTCACTCATTCATCAGGCACATTCTATAAATCCACCGGCCCCTGGGCACTGACCCAACACAGGGAACAAACAGCCAGTCACATCCCTGGGCCCTGCAGCTAGGGGAGCAAGTCTGAGTGTACCCAGCACTGAGGGGTTTCCTGAGTCAGAATTCTCAGTGCTAAAACCAGGACACCCAAGCAAACTGGGATCATGGGTTATTTTATCTGGAGCTGACCTTTGTGTGGGGGAGAAAAGCAACAAACATGCTAAATAAGTAAATGATATGGAATGTCCAATGCCAGTATGGGTGTGAAGAACAAGGACAGGAGAGCAAATAGTGATTGGGGGGTAAAACTCAAAATTGGGGGACCCAGGAAGCCTCAGATGCAGTGACATGTGAACAGAAATGGCAGAGGCAGGGCCTTCAAGTTTGCCTGCTTCTAACAGGATCCCTGACTGCCTCACAAAGGAACAGCCGGGGACAGCGGGTGGTAGCAGGCAGGCTGGGAGAAATATGGAGGGTGAGGCCATGGGGTGTCCCAGCACGTAAGTGTAAGAGAGACCAATGCTTTGACCTTAGAGACTTGAGGGCAAAGCTCCATCCTCTGAGATGTGGGACTCAGCACACCAGGTCTGGGGGAAGCTAAGGAGCTAATGTTTGGACATGACAAGTTTGAGCTGCCTGTGAGACATTCGTTCATTTCCCAACACTTATGTATACTCCCTCCCTCATTGAACAAAACAGACACAGATCCCTTCTTAGGGAAGAGGAGAGAGGCATAAACATTTTTAAGTGAGTAAATTATTTAGGACATAAGAAGGGTCATTCAGAAAGAAAAAGCACAGCTAGATAAAGAAGGAGATGGGGGTAGAGTAGCAGGGTGGGTCTCAAGAAGGTGATATTTATGCAAAGATGTGAAAGAAATAAGAGAGTTAGTGGACACGGACCGCGCCTTTGGGAGGCTGAGATGAATGGATTGCCTGAGCCCGCGGGTTCGACACCCGCCTGGGCAGCAAGACCTCATCTCTAATAAATCAAAAAATCAGCCGGGCGTGGTAGTGCATGCCTGTAATTCCAGCTACTTGGAAGGCTGAGGTGGAAGGATCGCCGGAGCCCAGCAGGTCGAGGCTGCGGTGGCCAGGAGCGGCCACCGCACTCCAGTCTGGGTGACAGAGTGAGACTCCAACTCAAAAAAAAAAAGAGACCAACAATTAAAAATAAAATTTCCTGCCATGCCAGTGTGTCCTTTCACAATTGTAGAAAAGAATTTAAAATTGTATTACTGAGTAAGCACTAAACTAGACTGCAATGAGCACCGCAGGCAACCTGCTCTACAGATTGCAAAGACAGAAATAAATCTCACCCATTGGCAGGTACAACCCATTGCATAAATGCTCTCAAGACAAATGATAACTTGTTTTCAAGAGCACTTGACATAAAGCCTATTTTGTCTGACAATAATATAGCCATCTCAACTTGCTGTTGGTCACTGTTTGCATGCAATGTCTTATTCTATTATTTTATTTTCAACCTCTGTGTGTCTTCGTATTTAAAATGAGTCTCTTCTCCACAGCATGTATATGGATCATGTTTTTTGTATGCATGCTGTTAATGTCTGCTTTTTAATCGGAGAGTTTAATCCATTTACATTTAAAGTAATTGTTAGGAAGGAAGGACTTACTTATGCCATTTAACCATTTGTTTTCTATATGTCTTATTTTTTTCCCTCAATTCCTCTACTACTGCCTTGTTTGGTATGTAGATTATTATTATTATTATTATCATTATTATTATTATTATCATCTTGAGTTGGAGTCTCACTCCGTCATCCAGGCTGGAGTACAGTGGCACACTCATGGCCACCGCAGCCTTGACCTGCTGGGCTCAGGTGATCCTTCCACCTCAGTCTTCCAAGTAGCTGGACCTACAAGCATGCGCCATCACCCAGTTAATTTTTTATTTATTTATTGTAGAAATGAGGTCTCACCAAGTTGCCCAGGCTGGTCTTGAACCCATGAGTTCAGGCAATCCTCACACCTCAGCCTCCCAAAGTGCTGGGACTATAGACGTAAGCCATCATGCCTGGCCTATTTTTTGTAATATGCCAATTTTATTCTCTTCTTTCCTTTTCTATATATGTTTCCATTATCTTCTTAGTTGTTACTCTGGTTATTACAATTAAAATCTAAAACTTGTAAAAAATCTAGTTGGAAATAATGCCAACTTAGTTTCAATAGTATATAAACACTCTGCTCCTATACATCTCTATTCTTTCCCTATTGTTATTGTCATATATACACCTTTATATACTCTGTGCCCATTAATATAAATTTATAATTTTTATTTTATAAATCTGTCTTTTAAATCATATAGGGAAAAATGGGAGTTATATAAACCACAACTACAGTAATATTGAATGTTATATTTTTCTATGTAGTAACTTTTACTAGTGTTCTTTATTTCTTCATTTGGCTTAGAGTCACTGCCTAATGTCCTTTTATTTCAGCCTGAAGGACTTCCTTTAATGTTTCTAGTAGGTCAGAGAACTAATAATGAACTCCTGAGTCTTTATCTGAAAATATCTTAGTTTTCTCCTTTATTTTTGAATAATAGTTTTTACTGGATATAGAATTCTGAGTTGACAGGTGTGTTTGTTTTCTATTTCAGGACTTTAAATATGTCATACCACTGCCTTCTGGTCTCCAATGCTTCTGATGAGAAATCTGCTGAAAATCTTATTGAGGATCCCTTGTATGTGACCAGTTGCTTCTCTCTTGCTTTTTTTTTTTTTTTTTTTGCTTTATCTTTTGACAATTTGACAACTTTGTTTCCTGATGTGGATCTCTTTGAGTTTGCCTTGACTGGAGTTTGTTGAGATTCTTAGATATGTAGATTCATGTATTTTATCAAATTTGAGGGAGTTTGGGGATATTATTCCTTCAAGTATTTTTCTTTCCTTTTCTCTCTTTTCCTTTTAGGATTCCCATAATGTGCATATTGGTATGCTTGATGTTGTCCCACAGGTTCCTCAGGTTATTTCATTTATCTTCATTCTTCTTTCTTTCTGCTCTTCAGAGTAAATATTTTTTGTTGTTTTGTTTTTGAGTTGAAGTCTTACTCTGTTACCCAGGCTGCAGTGCAGTAGCACACTCACAGCTACCACAAACGAGACCTGGTGGGTTCAGGTGATTCTTTCACCTCAGCCTTCCAAGTAACTTCCAAGTAACCTTCCTATATGATTTAAGAGGACCACCATGCCTGGCTAGTTATTTTATTTATTGTAGAGACAAGGTCTTGCCAAGTTGCCCAGGCTGGTCTTGAACCCCTGAGTTCAGGTAATCCTCTCACCTTCACCTCCCCAAGTGTTGGGATTTCAGGCATGAGCCACCACACCCGGTCCAGAGTGAACAATTTCAATTGTCTTGTCTTCAAGTTCCCTGATCTTTTCTTCTACATGCACAAATCTAACATCAAACCTCTCTCATGAATTTTTGTTTCATCTATTGTGCTTTTCAGCTTAATATTTTCTACTTGATTCCTTTGTGTAATTGATATATCTTAATTGGTGTTACCCCTTTGTTCATACCTTGTTTTCCTGATCTTCTTTAGCTCTACATCCATATTTTCCTTCAGCTTGTTGAACAAATTTAAAGTTGATATAACATTTTTGTGATTCTAATATCTGAACAACTTCAGAGATTATTTCTATAAAGTTATCTCTTTTCCCCCTGTGAATAAGACATACTTTTCTGTCTTTTTGTGTGTTTTGTAATTTTGTGTTGAACACTAGACATTTTGAGTATTATAATGTGGTAACTCTGAAAATCAGATTCTCCCTAGCCTCACAAATCGCTAGTTTTTAGTTAGTGAGGCTACAATAGTCCATTTGTTTAGTGATTTTTCTCAATCTCTTTTTGCAGATTCTGTATTCCTTGTTATGTGTAGTCACTGAAGTTTCTGTTTTTTTATCTTTGCATTCAACCAGTGATCTAACAGAGATTTCCTTAGATGTCAAAATAAAAAAGATGTCTCTTTAAGTCTTTTGGTACAATCCACATTAAGGAACTAAAAATGGAGAGAGGAAACTAAACCCAAATCTAGCAGAAGGAGGTAATAATACAGATTAATGTATAGATAAATGATATAGAGAATATAAAAGTGAAAATAAATCAACAAAATCAAAAGCTAGTTCAGTGAAAATATCAACAAAATGGACAAACCTTTGCTAGATTAACTAAGAAAAAAAGACAGAAGATTAAAGATCTCAAATGAACTGGGGGCATTACTTCTGATTTTATAGAAATAAAAAGGATTATAAGAGAACTGTAAGCAACAAATTTGATAATCTAGGTGAAATTTACAAATTTTTCACAGCATACAAACTATCAAACCGACTCAAAAAGAAATCGAAAGGCCAACTAGATCTATAACAAGTAAGGAGATTGATTCAATAATCAAAAACCTCTCGACAATGAAAAGTTCAGGACCAGAAGGTTATAGCAAACATTTAGAGAAGAATTAATACTAACTATTCCTAAACATTGAGGAGGAAGAAGCACTTCCTAACTATTTCTATAAGACCATAATTAACCTGATAATAAAGCCAGAATGGCACTGCAAGAAAAAAACTGCAGGCCAATATCCTTTATGAATATAGATGCAAACATTCTCAACAAAATACTAGCAAACTGAATTCAGTAGCATATTAAAAGGATGATACCCTATGACCAGGTGGGATTTATTCCAGGAATGCAAAGATGATTCATCATGCAAAAATCAATCAATGTAATACATAACATTTATAGAATGAAGAGGGAAAAAAATCACCTCCATTGATGCAGATAAAACACTTGACACGATGCTTTCATGATAAAAATGCTCAGTGAACTAGGAATAAAAGGGAATTTTCTCAACATAATAAAGATCATATATAAAAAACCCATAGCCAACATTATACTCAATGATGAAGAACTGAAAACTTTCTCCCTAAGATCAGGAACAACACAAGGATGTCCATTTTCAATACTTCTGTTCAACGTAGTACTGACAGTACTAGCCAGAGCAATTAAAAAAGAAAAAAAAGCATTCAAATTAAAGAAAATATTGAAATTATCTCTATTTGAAGATGACAGGATCATATATGTAGAAAATTTTTAAAAATCCATACAAAAATACTTTTAAGAACTAACAAACAAATTAATCAAAGTCGTAAGATTAAAAATCCAGCACACAAAGAAGTTGCACACACTAGCAATGAACAATGCAAAAAGAAAACTAAGAAAACAATTCCATGTATAATAGTACCCAAAATAATCAAAGACTTAACTGAAGAGGGGGAGGACTTGTACACCAAAGACTTGTACACTACAAAATATTGCTGAAAGAAATTAAACAAGACTCTAAATAAATGGAAAGACATCTGTGTTCATGGATTGGAAGACTTAATATTGTTAAGATGACAATGCTGGGCACGGTTGCACATGATTGCAGTCTCAGCCACTTTATTCAGGAGCCTGAGGCAGGAGGATCACTTAGCTCAGGAATTGGAGGCTGCATTGAGCTATGATCACACCAGTGCACTCCAGCTCTGGGTGACAGATCAAAACCCTGTCTCTAAAAAATAAAGAAAAAATAACAATATTACCCAAAATGGTCTACGAATTCAATGTAATCTCTATCAAAATCCCTACAATGTTTTTTTTTGCAGAAATTGAGAACTATCCCAAAGTTTATATGGAATATCATGGGACCTGAAGAGCCAAAATAATTTTGAAAATCAACAAAGACGGACTCATATTTCCTGATTTTAAAACTTACCACAAAGCAGCAATAATCAAACTTGTGTAGTATTAGTATAGGATAGATATATAGCTCAATAGAACAAAATTGAGAGCTAAGAAATAAACTCACATATATGGTCAACGGATTTCCAACAGAACAAAAAGACTATTTAATGGAGAAAGGACAGTCTCTTTGACAAAGGAGAAAACTATATCCACATGCAAAATAATGAACATGGATCCTTACCTTATTCTATATTAAAAAATTAGCTCCAAATGGGTTAAGAACCAAATTTAAGAGTTAAAACTATAAAACTCTTGGAAGAAAACACAGGGAAAAATCTTTATGACCTTGGATTTGACAATGGCTTCTTAAACATGACGCTGAAAGCATAGGCAACAAAAGAAAATAAATCAATAGATTTCATCAAAATTAAACACTTTTGTGCATCAAAGGACATTATCAAAAGAGTGAAAAGACAACCCACAGAACAGGAGAAAATATTTGCAAATCATAGCTCTGATAAGGTTCTTCAAATATTCGGATAATCCAAAATATATAAATAATTCCAACAATTCAACAACAAAAAGACAAACAGCCCAACTAACAAATGGACTTTTTTTTTCTTGAATCATAATATCACTCTGACTCAGGGTGGAGTGCAGTGGCACACTCATGGTCACCGCAGCCTCAGCCTGCTGGGCTCAAGTAATCCTTCTGCCTCAGCCTTTCAAGTAGCTGGAACTACAGGCTTGCACCACCATGCCTGGCTAATTTTTTTATTTACTGTAGAAACAAGGTCTTGCCAAATTGCCCAGGCTGGTCTCTAACCCCTGGGCTTAGGCAATCCTCTCACCTTTGCCTCCCAAAGTGCAGGGATTACAGGTGTGAGCCACCGCGCCCAGTCACAAGTGGACTTTGGTAAACATTTCTCCAGGCCGAGCTTGGTGGCTTAGCCTGTAATCCCAGCATTTTGGGAGGCCGAGGCGAATGGATTGCCTGAGCCCGCGGGTTCGAGACCAGCCCAGGCAACTTGGCAAGACCTCATCTCTACAATAAATAAAAAATCAACCTGGCGTGGTAGCATACACCTGCAGTTCCGGCTACTTGGAAGGCTGATGCGGAAGGATCGCCGGAACCCAACAGGTCAACGCTGGGGTAGCCATGAGTGTGCCACTATACTCCAGCCTGGGCGACCCAGAGTGAGACTCTGCTGAGGTGGCCATGAGTGTGCCACTGTACTCCAGTCTGGGCAACAGAATGAGGCTCCACCTCAAAAATTTGGAAAAAAATTTTCTCCAAAGAAGATATACAAATGGCCAATTATCACATGAAAATATCATCAACATCATTAGTCATTGAGTAACTGCAAATCAAAACCATAATGAGATACCACTTCACATGCATTAGGTTGACATTAAAAAAAAAACAAAAAAACAAAAAAAAAAACCGGGCTCGGTGGCTCAGCCTGTAATCCCACGCTTTGGGAGGCTGAGGTGAGTGAATTGCCTGAGTCTGTGGGTTCAAGACCCGCCTGGGCAACTTGGCGAGCCCTCATCTTTACAATAAACCAAAAAATTAGCCGGGTGTGGTAGCGTGCGCCTGTACTTGGAAGACTGAGGCGGAAGGATCGCCGGAGCCCAGCAGGTCGAAGCAGCCGGGAGCGTGCCACTGTGCTCCAGCCTGGGTGACAGAGTGAGACTCCAACTCAAAATAAAATAACAAAAATAACAGAACATAGTAACTGTTGAAAAGGATGTGGAGAAATTAGAACTCTCATATGTTGCTAATGGGAATGTAAAATGGTAGTCACAGTGGAAAATACGAGAAGAGGAGAGGAAAAATAAAACTGGAATTATTTTTTGGAGGGTCAGTCCCCTGTGGTACAGGCTTCCCCCTGTAGGTAAGTGTTCTAAGGAACCCATCAGCATCAGTGTTCCGCTAGCCTTGTTGAAGAGGCTGTATTTGGCTTTAGTGAATTTCTTTTTGGGGATTCTTCAACGTGTTTGCCCATTTCATGATGTGTGAATTACACGAACAGCCTGCCCATAACACACTGAGTGTTCAGCAGTTTTTGACCAAAAATGGTATGACCCCCGTGCCCCACCCTCCCTATTTACCTGATCTCACCTGGAACAACTTTTCTGTTTGTTTCCCCAATGAAAAAGTCCTCAAAGGGAAACGTTGTGCCTATGTGGAAGAGGTGAAACAAAAAATGGCAGAAGCCACTAAAAGGCATCATATTTGATGATGCCTTCAAAAACTGTTTTGAGCAGTGGAAAACGCATCTCAATAGGCGTATTGCATCAAATAGAGAGTACTTTGAAGGTGACTAAAGTTTAAACATTTAAGAATAAATATAAAATTTTTTATAAATAAATTCTGGGTTTTGGGGTCCCCCTTGTAGTTTGGCAGTTATTCAAAAAGTGAAACATAGAATTACCATAGGACCCAGCAATTCCACTCCTAGGTATATACCCCAAAGAACTGAAAACAGGAATTCAAAAAGATAATTGTACGCCAACGTTCATGACAACTTTATTCACTGTAGCCAAAAGGTAGAAACAACCCAAGTATCCATCAAAAGTGAATAAATAGGCAAAGTGTAGTCTATTCATGGAATAGAATGTTATCCAGTCCTAAAAAGGAATGAAGTTCCGATTCATCCTACAACATGGACAAACCTTGAAAGCATTATGTTAAGTGAAACAAGTCAGATACAAAAGTTCACATATTGTAGTTTTCTACCTGTCTAGAACAGAAAAATTGATGGAGGTGTAAAGCGAATTAGAGGTTCCTATGACCTGAGGAGAAGGGAGAATGGAGAGTTAATGTTTTATGGGTATGGAGTTTCTGTTTGGGATGATTTTAAAGTTCTGGAAATACATAGTAGTGATGGTTGTGCATGTGCTTAATGCCACTGAATTACACACTTCAAATGGTTAAAATGGTAAATTTTGTTATGGATACGTTATCTCAATGGAAAAAAAAGGTAAAGGACTTGACAGCACCATGTGCCACTCATAGTTAATCCTAAATTAACCTGGTAATTGGGGTGGCCATCTGTAAAACTTCTCATATCTCTAAGTTAAAGTCCCACCAAGACAGGGAGAAAGGGGCGCTGTCTCCCTTGTCTACTTTTCGAAAAGATGACTCTGGGATCCTTAAGTGAAACTTTCCTCGGCTGTAAAACTGGCTGAGGTTTACTCAGCCTTTCAAAGGAATGACAGACATCTCGGGGGACAGAAATAATTTATGAGTTTTCTAAAGGAAACGCTCTGAGAAAAGGGAGGTGGAGAATGTCTCCATCTTTATATCAGGGAAAATTCAATTTTGGATTTGTAATTACCTTCACAACTCAGAGAGGAAGAGGGCATAGGGAAGAGCCTGTGCAAAGGCCCTGGGGCCGCGCTGCTGCAGTCAACCAAGCAGGCAGGAAAAGGAGGACACCGGAGGCGGGCAGCAAGAAGCCTCTGAACGAGGAGTCATCCCTGCTCTAGAGAAGCGGAGGCCGGTAGGAGAGCCCTCTGTGGGCAGGTCGGGCGCCGCTGTACCCGGAGAGAGGCCTCGACGGTGGCGGTGAACGTGTCAGGCGCCGCCAAATCTGGGATATATTCCCGGCAGAGTAGCTAGCTGAGCACATGAAGGGGAGGACAACCCGGGAAGGCTCCGGGCCTTGGACCTGAGACCTGGAGCAGGCGTTTTGACCCACCGAGGTGGCCAGGTAGGTACGCGGGAGCGCGCTCCGGGCAAGGGTCGGGAATTCCGGGTGCGGGCGAGTCCGCGGTGGCCCGCCCTGGGCACGCGGCGAAGAGGCCAGAGGCCTCTGGGCAGAGACTCCAGCCGAGGCCGGGTGAGGTCGCGGGGACGGAGGGCTCAGGCGAGGAGGAGGGAGCGGGAACGCCCGGGAGCCAGCCGGGCGGGGAGCGGGGGGCGGGGCTGGTCGCCGGCCCCGCGGGAGAGGACGCGGTCGAGCGCCCGGAGGAGCGAACCCACGCGCGGCGAGAGAAGCCGGCCTGGAGCGGGCGGGGCGGGGGCGGGGCCGGAACCCGAGGGCGGCGCGGAGAGCCCGGAAGCCAGGGGTTTGCAGCTCCAGATGCGCGGGAACAACAGCACCGCCTGGAGCCGGCGGCTTGCGGCTGCCGGCGTGGTCCGCGGAGAGCTGTGTTCGGGGATTGGGCAGGGGCTGGAGAGCAGGGCGGGGCGCGGGGAGGCCGCTCGGGGCGGGTCGCTTTTCCGGCCCGCGGCGGCCACCGCGGAGCCTCCGGGCGACAGCGCCCGCGGGGTGTCTCTGCAGGAAGCCGCCCCGCCCCCACCGCCGACGCCCCGGGACCGTGGAAGCACGTGCTCTCGCGTTCTGCGTCTTCCGGCGGGAAACACCCGGAGAGGCTTCTCGTTCCCGGAGCTGAGCCTTGATCCCTACCGCTTCCAGTGAGGATTTTGATTTTTTTCTTTCTTTCTTTTTTTTAAGTCGAGAGCTCACTCTGTCGCCCAGGCTGGAGTGCGGTGGCACGATCACGGCTCACAGAAGCCTCGACGTTCTGGACTCAGGCGATCCTTTCGCCTTCCGAGTATCTGGGACTACAGGCGCGCGCCCCCATGTCCCGATTATTTTGTGATTTGTTTATTTATTATTTTTATTTTGTAGAGACAAGGTCTCTTTATGTTGCCCAGGGTGATCTCGAACTCCTGGGCTCAAGCAAGCATCCCGCCTCGGCCTCCTAAAGTGCTGGGATTACAGGCGTGAGCCACCGCAACCGACCGATTTTGAATTAAATGCTGATTTTCCATTGCCGCTTAGTACTTGGAGAGTTACAAAACTGGATCTCCCCCCGCCCCCCGCCCCTTAAACTCTGTGTTGTGTACATTTAAGCTTATTGTTGTCTGTGCTTTACCGGACGGGAACCCGCCGCCCGAACCTTGTAAGGATGGGGCGGCCAAGGTCAGAGGCGGGATGTGAGCGGGGGCTGCGGTGGGAAGCATCGGAGGGGAGACGCCAGGCTCGGGCCTAGACGCGGGCGGCAGGAAGGGCGCCTGGGGGAGAGCGTGGGAAGGGCCCTCGGCTGGGCGGCGGGGGCGAGGCGAGGGCGGGGCCGGAGGACACCTGTGCCTGGACTCGGGACGTGGGAGTTGGGAGAGGCTAGCGCCTGCGCCGTAGCGCAGAGGTGCCCATCTTTTTTGGCATCAGGGACCAGTTTCAGGGAAGACCATTTTTCCAGGCACGGGGGCGGGGCGGGGAGGGCATCATCAGACATTAGATTATTCTAGGAAGCGCGCAACCTAGATCCCGCTCACGCGCCGTTCATCCTCGGGGGTCGCGCTCCTAGGAGAATCTAATGCCGGAGCTGTTCCAACTGCAGACGGAGCTCCGCTTGCCCGCCGCTCACCTCCTGCTGTGCGGCCTGGTTCCGGTCGGCGGTCCCGGGTTTGGGGGCCACTGCCGGAGCTGAGGTGCCGCCGGGTGGGCAGAGGGGGCGTTCTGGGCGCGCCCGCGGGAGAGGCCTTGGCCACTGCAGAGAACGTGTGCTTGCCGAGCCCGGCGTCACCTTCAAGCCATTTGGGGATGAGGTGATGACGACGAATCCACCGAGAGCTCAAAGGAGGGGCGGTGGGTCACTTGCCTCCCAGCTGTAACACACGCCGCTTAGCGTCCTGGGTGGGCGACCTAGAGGCCCCACCCCGGCCCCCGCATCTGCGCCCCGAGCGCGGCGGTGGCTCGAGCGGACTGGGGCGGAGCCGAGGATGCAGGGAGGCGGGGCCGGAGGCCGGGCTGTCCGCCCAGACCCGCCTCCCCACACCCCTCGCCTCCCGCCCGGATGTCTGCGTTTCCGCCCCGGTGTCCGAGGGCGAGCCGGGGAGAGTCGCGGTTCCCCCGGGGGAGGCATCCCAGGCACAGGTGGAGGAGGTGAGAGAGCAGCTGCGGGGGCGGGCCCGGCGACCTCCGACCCGCCCCAGAGCGCGTGGAGAAGGGGGCTGTCCTGGGGGACGAGGCTCGGGCTTGGCTTACAGGCCCTGGAGGGCCAGGGGAGGGGGCCGGCATCTGTTGTGGGGGAAGGGGTGGCTATGTGAGGCCTCCCCAGAGCCGCGTCTCGGCGGGAATAAGGGAGGGGTTGTGACGCATAGCGCCCCCTCCACCCGCAGGGACCAGCGGGGGTTCAAGATCTCACATCTTCCCCCTCCATTTCCCCCTTCCCCGCTTTGACTTTTATTGGGGGCAGATGTCTCTGAGGACAAGCTCCTTGTCTCGGCCCCCAAGTTCCCAGAACAAGTGGTCCTCGCGCAGCGGACCCACCCTGGATCCCGGCACTCAAGGAGAGACCTCCTCAACCCTAGGAGGTACCCCCCCACACATACATCTGATCACCCTCACCCCATGCGTCCTGGGGAGCTGGCAGCTCAAGCTGTCTTGCATCACTCCTTTCTCTGCCCTGGGGAGTCTGGAGGGACCTGGATGGATGCACGTCGCGTGACCCTCATGACCTGGGTGACCCAGGGAGAGCTCTTCCTATCTCTGGACCTAGGCCAGAGGGCAGGCTGGCTGCTCAGCGGGTCAGGGCTCCCACCCAGCAGGGCCTGCAGCAGCTCTGGGCACCCTGGATTACCCCACCCCACCCCTTTTCTGGAGTGGTTGTAGGTGCCAGCTGGCTCATTTGGAGGTGACTGGGTCCAAGCTGGGCCTATAATGCCCCCTTTCCCAGCTCACTGTTCTTCCCAGGTACCCTCAAAGGGCTCATTGCTTGAATATGGATGACTAGTTGTTCCAACACCATTTGCTGAAAAAAACTATCCTTTCACTACTGAATTGTACATTTGCCAAAGATCAAATAGCTGAATTTTTATGTCGCTATTTCCGGGCTATCTATTCGGTTGTATTGATCTATGCACCTATCACTTTGCCAATACTACACCCAGTCATGATTACTGTGTGGCTGTATAGTGCTAAAATCAGATAGTGTGATTCCTACAACTTTTTTTTCAAATTTTAGTTATTCTAGTTCCATTGCCCATATAAATTGTAGAGTCAGTCTAAAACTACCCCCAAACAATTTGTAGATGACTCTGAGGAAAACTGACATCTTTACTGAGTCTTCAAGTTTACCAACACAGTAAGTCTTTCCATTGATTTAGGTTTCCTTTGATTATTTTCAACAGCATTTTAGTTTTTAGCACATGTTTTGTTGGATTTACACCTAGGCAATTTTGGAGCTATTGAAAATAGTAACTTAAAATAATTTTTTTGGTTCCCAGCTGTCTGTTGTTTGTATGTGGGAACATGATTGATTTTTGTGTTGACCTTGCATCCTCAGCCTTGCTAAACTCACTCACTGATTCTAGGAGTTTGTTTGTTTGCTTTAAATAGACTCCCTGGGATTTTCTACATAGTTAATTATGTTTGCCTGCAAATCAGGACAGTTTCATTTATTCTTTCCAACTTGTATACCTTTTATTTCTGTTCTTGTTTTTTTTTTTTTTTTTTTTTTTGAGTTGGGGTTTCACTCTGTTGCCCAGGCTGGAGTGCAGTGGCACGCTCACAGTCACCGCAGCCTCAACCTACTGGGCTCAGGCGATCCTTCCACCTCAGCCTTCCAAGTAGCTGGAGCTACGGGCATGCACCAGCACGCCCAGCTAATTTTAATTTTTTTATTTATTGTAGAGATTAGGTCTGGCTAAGTTGCCCAGGCTAGTCTCAAACCGGTGGACTCAGGCAATCCTCTCACCTCCGCCTTCCAAAGTGCTGGGATTATAGGTGTGAGCCACTGCGCCCGGCTGTTCTTGCCTTTTTGCACTGGCCAGAACTTCCAGTACTTTGTTGATAAGAGTGGTGAGGGAAGGCTGAGCACAGTGGCTCATACCTGTAACCCCAGCACTTTGGAAGACTGAAGCGGGAGGATCACTTGGGTCCAGGAGTTTAAGACTCTGTCTCCACAAAAAAATAAAAAATAAATTAGCCAGGCGTGGTGGCACACACCTCCTAGCTACTCAGGAGGCTAATGTGGGAGGATTGTTTGAGCCCAGGATTTCGAGGCTGCAGTAAGCTGTGATCTTGCCACTGCACGACTGCATTCCAGCCTGGATAACACAGAAAGATCCTCTCTCTGAAGAAAAAAGGAGACCGGGCTCGATGGCTCAACCTGTAATCCCAGCACTTTGGGAGGCTGAGGCAGGTGGAGTGCCTGAGTCCACCTGTTGGAGACCACCCCGGGCAATTTGGTGAGACCTCATCTCTATAATAAATAAAAACTTTGCAGCTGGGTGAGGTAGCTTGTACCTGTAGTTCCAACTACTTGGAAGGCTGAGGCAGAAGGATCACCGGAGCCCATCAGCTGGAGCCCAGCCAGCCTAGGCAAGAGTGAGACTCCAACTCAAAAAAAAAAAAGAAGAAAGAAAGAAAAAAGGAGTGGTGAAGGTAGAAATCTTGATCCTGGTCTTAGGACCAAGTGGAATGTGTCTAGTCTTTCACCATGAAGTATGCTGTAGGATAAGTGTTGATGTCTTTTATCAGGTTGAGGGAGTTTACTGGATATAGAAATCTGAATTGACAGTTCTTTTCTTTTAGTACATGAAAAACATTGTGCCTCTTCCTTCTGGCCCTCATGGTTTCTGATGAGAAATCCAGTCATTTGAATCATTTGTCTTCTATAGGTAATATATCATTTTCCTCTGGCTACTTTTAATATTTTTTTGTCTTCAGTTCTCAACAATTTGATCTTGATGTGTCTTGATATGTATTTCTTTATACTGAGTGGGATTTGTTCTGCTTTGTGAATGTTAGGTTTATGCCTTTTACTAAACTTGGTACATTTTCAGATATTAGTTCTACACATATTTTTCAGCCTCACAGTCTTTCTTTTTATAGGACTCGAATGAAACAAATATTAGCCCACGGGTCCCCCGAGTCTCTGTTAATTTTTTTAAAATTTTTTTCTCTATTGCTCAGGATTTCTATTAATATATCCCTGAGTTAATTGGCTTATTCCTCTGCTTTACTGTTGAATTTATCTAGTGAGTTATTTTTTTCTGTCAGTCATATTTTTCAGTTCTAAAATTTCCTTTTGGTTCTTCTTAATATCTTCTATTTATTTGCTAAGTCATTTTATCTCAATATTTGTGTCAAGACTATTTGCAATTACTGGTTCAAGCATTTTTATAATGGCTATTTTAAAGTCCTTGTCTGATAATTCATCTGTGTCATTACTTCATTGGTGTCTATAATCTTTACCTGCATGAATTGAGATTTTTACATTCTTCATATGCCAAGTGATTTCCATTTCTGTCCTAGGGATTTTGAGTATTAAGAGACTCTGGGCTTTTTTTCCCCCCCCCTCCTCATTTTTGTTTTAGTCTCTTGTGTGATGTGGTTCCAATATCAGTTCAATTTTAAAAGCCTTTGCTGTTCTATTCAGTACAATTCTTTATGTGCACCATCTAGTGGTCACTCTGAGACCTAAGTGGAAGTCTACCAGTTAGATAGATAATTCTTCAAGTATTTGATGTGCTAATTAAATCAGATCCATGTACTTGCAGATTAAGGGAGAACTCAGGAGTTCAAAACTTTAAAGTTCATAGGATTATTTCCCTAAACTTCTTCCTCTCCATTATTTTCCTGGTACTTTCCAGTTACCTGAGGTTCCCTTTTCCTCCAACAGGAACTGCCTACTTCTGCATTTGTGATGCATCTGGGGCCAAATAACAGAAAGAGATAGAGGTGAAAAGACTACTAAGAAACAAGTTCAGGAGGCTCCAGGATCCAAGAGCAATATTCAGAAATCAACTGAGTTTCTGTATGTTAGCAATAAACAATTCAAAAATGAAACTGAGAAAACAATTTTATTCACAATAGCATCAAAAGTAGTAAGATACGTAGGAATAAGTTTAACAAAAATAGTGCAAGATGGGTATAATTAAAACTATATAGTATTTCTAAGAGATATTGAAGATCTAATGATTGGAGAAACAGTTTATGTTTGTGGATTAGAAGACAATACTGCTATGACATTACTCCCCAGATTGGCTTATGGGTTGAATGTAATCCCTATTGAAATGTGAACTGGCTTTTTAAAAAGATTTTGCAGAAACTAGTAATCTCATCATAAAATGTATATGGAAATGCAAAGGATCCAGAATAGGCAAAACAGTTTGGAAAAAGAACAAAGTTAGAGGACTTACACTTTCCAATCTCAAAACCTATTATAAAACTAGAAACATAAGGAGAGTGTGTAGTGGCATAAGGATCGATATATAGGTCAACCGAGAGTCAAGAAATAAACCCAAACATTTATGGTCAGTTGATTTTTGACAGAGGTGCCAGGGCTTTCAGTGGGGAAAAGAAAAGTCTTTTCAACAAAGGTGCTATGACAGTTAGATAGCCACCTATGAAAAGATGAGGTTGCACATTGACCAGTGGGGTGGGGGTGGGGATGGATACTGTCCGTAGCCACACCTCAGTGGTCTCCTCTCTGCAGACATCGCTGGAGTGCAGTGGCATGCTCATGGCTACTGCAGCCTCAACTTGCTGGGTTCAGGCAATCCTTCCACCTCAGCCTTCCAAGTAACTGGAACTACAGGCATGCGCCACCACGCCTGACTAATTTTTTTTTTTTTGATTGATTGTAGAGATGATATCTCACCAAGTTACCCAGACTGGTCTCAAACCCATAGCCTCAGGCAATCCTCTCTCCTCAGCCTCCCAAAAGCGCCGGGATTATAGGCTTAAGCCACCATGCCTGGCCCAAGACAAAATATACTTAAAAGCCGTTAGTGGTTTTATGTTATATATATTTTACCAAAATTAAAAATAAGTATTTTACTCTGCATATTCTCAGTGCTAGTATATATATATGAGATAAACAACACAAGTTAAAAATAGGTAAAAAATTTGATTAGACATTTCAACAAAGAAGATAAATGGCTTTTAAGCACTTGAAAAGACTATCAAATTTTCATCATTAGGGAAATTTGAATCAAAACCCAGTGGTATACCACTTCACACCAACTAGGATGGCTGTAATCAAGAAGGAAGATAAGAACAAGTGTTGACAAGGATGTGGAAAATTGGAACCCTAATACATACTGATGGGAATGTAAAATATATAGCCATAGCTGGGCATGGTGGCTCACACCTGTAATCCCAGCACTTTGGGAGGCAGAGGCAAGAGGACTGCCTGAACCCAGGGGTTCAAGGTCAGCCTGAGCAGTTTGGCGAGACCTCGCTCTACAATAAATAAATTAGCTTGGCACAGTGGTGTGCACTTGTAGTTCCAGCTACTTGGAAGGCTGAGATAGAAGTATTCCCTGAGCCCAGCAGGTTGAGGCTGCAGTAGCAGTGAGCATGGCACTGCACTCCAGCCTGGATCAGAGAGTGAGATGCTGACTCAAAAAAAATTTTTTTAATTTAAAAATAAAATATATAAACAATTTCTTCAAAGCTAAATATAAATCTACCATATGACCCAATCCCATTTCTATGTATGAGGGGGAACCCCAAAACGCCACAATTTATTTATTTAAAAAATTGTGTATTTACTCTTACATGTTTAAATTTCACTCACCTTCAAAGTATCTCTGATGCAGTACACTGATCGAGACACTTTTTCCAGTGCTCAAAACAATTTTTAAATTTGTCAATTGTGATGCCTTTTAGTGCTTCTGCAGTTTTTTGTTTCATCTCTTCCACATAGGCAAAATGTTTCCCTTTGAGGAATTTTTTCATCTGGGGAAATAAACAAAAGTTGCGGTGTGGGCAGGTTGTTTGTATAAGTCACCCATCACGAAATAGGAAAGCGTGTTGAAAGAATCTCCAAAAAAGAAATTCACTGAAGCCAAACACAGCCTCTCACAGCAATGCTAGCTGGTACACTGATGCCAATGGATTCTTAGAACACTAACCTAGTGGGGAAAGCCTAGTCTACGGGGGGGCCCACCCTCCAAAAGATAATTCTGTTTTGGGGGGACTCCCCCCTCATATGTCCAACAAATAATTATAATTGTATGTAAGTGTTCATAGCAGCTTTATTCTTTACAGCCAAAATGTGGAAACAATTCAAATTCCATCAGCTGGTGAATAGATAAAAATGTGGTTTATCCATACAATGGACTATTATTATGGCAACTAACTACTGATACATGCTACAACATGGATGAACCTCAAAATGATTATGTTCAGTGAAAGCAGCCACACACCAAATACTATAAGTAGTATGATTCCATTTATATGAAATGTCCAAAAAAAGGCAAATCTATCTCTAAAGACAGAAAGCAGGTTAGTGGCTGCCTAGGGCTGGGGGTAGGAAGAGGAAGTGACTACTAGTGGGTAAAGGGGACTTTGAGGTGATGGAAATGTTCTAAAATTGGATGGTGGTGTAGTTGCACAACTCAGTCAATTTACTAAAATCATTGAATTGTGGGTGGATCCCTGAAATTGTTTTAAGTGGGCGAACTTTATGGTATGTAAATCACACCTCAATAAAGCTGTTTTAAAAATACCTTTCACAGATTTTATTAGATTTCCATTTAAATCCCTGAGAAATGTTTAAGGTGACTCAGTATTCATTTAAGAGGAATTGGAGTTTGTATTAAAAATCTAGCGAGCTGAAAGAAATGAGCCTGTTCTAGATCCCACTCCTGGAGCTGTCCACTGGTGGAAGAAGATCCCTGGCCCCATCACCTCCTCTGCACAGTCCTGGAGCCAGCCAGCTTCACTGCAGCCCACTGTCCACTGTCCCATGGCCTTCCTCCCCATGTCCCTTCCCAGGACCTCAAGCCTGGGCCTACCCACCCTGACCCTCTCAGGCCCCTCCTCAGAAAGGCCTATCCTAACAACTGAATTTGCATCACCCCCCTTCTCCCACCTGGCTTTTTTCACACCATATACCACCCACAATCCACCACCTGTATCATACATAAACCACACACGCAAAACAACACACCACTAACACCATACACACCACATATACCACACCCGCAACACATAAATGAATGTGTTTACCCCTTAGGGAGAGGCATCCCTTTGAGTGTGACACCCATCTGTTGGGACCTCCCTGAAGGGTGGCCCTGTGGCCTGCAGACATGACAAAGAGACAGTGGTTAGGGGTGATACCTCCTGGGGACAGAGCCTTATGGACCCAAATCCCAAAAGGCTATTTCCTCAGATGCCAAGACCTGACCTGCTCTGATCCTTCTTCGTCTCTCCAGCGAGATCAGGGCTGGAGGAGGCAGGGTAGAGGCCCTACAGCAACTATGAGGACACAGGGTGGGGGAAGCCTGGGGGGACACTGCACTTACAGGGACCAGAGGGGACCTCCCCTGAGGGATAAGTTTTGGGAGGGAGGGGACGCTGGAGCCCTTGAAAGAAAGAGGCTGAAGTGTAGGCCTAGGTGCCCGGGCTCGGGTCGGAGTGCGTGGGTGGGGAGTTCAGGGCATTTCAAAGGGTCCCGCCGCAAGAAAGGCCCGGCGTATCACGGAGTTGGGGTTGGGGCGCGCCCGACACCGGACGATCGCACGTCTAGAGAGCAGCAGCTTAAAGACCTGAGAGAAGGGACAGGCGAGGGGGGGGGTTCCATGGCCGGCAGGGGGCGCCTTGAGCCTGGAGGACTCGGCCGGCTGGGGCCCAGGGCTGCCCGGGGACCGGGGAGGCGCGTGGGTCCTTGGACCCGCGTGGGATGAGGCGGACGTGGGCGTCGAGATGGCCTGGCCTCCCACCTCAGACCCCTGCCCCAGGCCAGGGTTCCTTCACTCTGGACAACCATGTCCGCAGAAAGGAGACCACTGAGGTGTGGCTACGAAGGACAGTATCCATCCCCACCCCCATCCCACTGGTCAATGTGCAACCTACTGCGCCATGGGCCGAGTTTAGCCCTCACCTTCCTGCTACCTGGACAAATTCCACCGACCCCAAGGTAGGAGGTCTTCGGGTGAGGAAATGGAGGCCCAGAGACGTAGAACTCAGCCCGGACGCTCCACAGCCAGGGAGCTGGGCGGCTGGCCGACTCTGCAACTGCCCAGAGCAGCCACCCAGGACTGGGCTCTGTGTGAATGGCTGGGGTTGAGGTCCTACACCCCAGCGCTTGTGCCTGTGGCCCTGGAGACAGTGCGCCGGCGGGTGGCCTAGTGTGACCTTGGCCAAGGCTTACTTCCGGGCCCTGACCTGGCGCCCTTCCTTCCTCCTACCCCAAGGCCCATGCTGGGCCCATCTCCTCAGCACCCCACCCCGCCGTCTCAAAGCGCCCACTGCTTCCACAGCTAATCTGGCCATCAGGGCACAGTGGCTGCGGGCAGCAGCAGGGAACGGGAGTCAGGTGCTGGGCTGGCAGGGTGACCACGTGTGGTGGGGACGGGGACAGAATGTCCCAGAGACTGGGCCAAGGTGTGGGGGGTGGGGAGGTCTGCAGACTGCAGCTCTGTGTCCTCAGTCTCACCCCAGGCCCCGAGCTCCCCCTCTCCCCAGGGCAAGAAGCGTCCTCAGGCCCTTGACCGGTCAGCACCGGCCGGGCCTGGGCTTGCTCTCTCTCACTGCTTGGCCCCTGGCGCTTCAGTGGGAAGGGCCTCAGTGTGCCCGCGTCTGTGTGCGGGGTCCTTCCGGCCCGTCCAGCCTCCTCCCTTCCCTGGGTCAGGCCGACCTTTTACCTCTCAGCCATCTCAAACACATCTCCCATCTTGGGGGACTCCGACCATTCAGGCCCGGCTCCTCGCCTGGCCGCGGAAGGCCCCCAGACCTCGGCCCCCAAGTTGGACTGGGCCTGGGCCCTCCGCGCGATCCTCCCCCTATCTTCGAAATCAGGCCGGCTCCGCCTGTCCGCCCCACCCCTAAACCCCTCACTCTCTCCCAACACGCCCGCCTTCTCTGCCCCGCCCCCTGACCCCCAGACCCGCCCCCTTCTGCCTCCGGTCTCGGCATCTGAGCTCTGGGAGCTCACTCAGCCTCCCATCCGTGATCCCGGATGCCCGTCTGCGGGGGCAAATGGGGCCCAGGACCCAGGGATGTTCTTAAACCCCTCCGGGGCACCAGGCAGGCCTTGGGGGTCCAGCCTGCATTATCGCTCAAGCGCGCATGTGACCGTCCTGCCACTCAGGCTGGACGCTCAGCCTAGCATCCCTAGACAAGAGGACCGGGTGGGCAGGGCCTCGTGAGCGCCCCCGCGCGTCGCCGCCCTCCTCTGGCTCCAGCCTCCTCTGTCACCAGCGTCCCCCTTCCCCGCCTCCTGCGCCTCCGGGGAGGCGCTGAGTCACAGGAGACTCCCCCACGTGCTGCTGTGCCCTTTGAGTGAGGGGAGGGTGAGTCACGCGGCAGCTGCAGCCACGTCATATGGGGCGGGGGAGGAGGGAGAACACTCCCTGTCTTGGCGCCGGGCTCTGCCTCGGCTAGGTCCCGCACAGGTGCGCGCGCGCATACACAGATTGGAGAACGCGCGCACACACACACACACACACACACACACACACACACACACACACACACACATTGGAGCGCACACGCACATGTGCAGACACGCATGCACACACGTGCATACGTGTACCTGGACATATACACAGAGACACGCGTGCATATACAAACACGGGATCACATGTGTACACACACTGGAACACATGCAGACACGTGTGTGTACATGCACCCGCAAACATGGGATCACATACATTCAAGCACACATACATGCGTGCAGGCACACATGTGCACAAAACCCCTGATACACACACTTGTAGCATGTATAGATTTACATACCCACTGACACACATACCTACATGTGCAGATGTGGACACACACATGCATACACACAAGGTCACATTCATCCCTCTTGTGGCCAAATGGATCCTGCTGGCCCTTTCTAGAGGGGAGACTGAAGTGGCTGCTTTGTGGCCTGGACTGCGCAAGGGCAGAGCTGGGACTGCAGACCCTCCAGGGCCCGTTCCTGTGCTTCCCAGGCACCACAGTAGCCCTGACCTGCTCCAGAGCTGGCATGGACCACCCTGCCTCTTGCTTGCCGACCCCTCTGCCAATCCCCATCTCACAGCAGGAGCTGAGGCTGGCAGGAGCCTGGCAGGAAGGCCTGGCAGCAGCTCGGGGCTCTGCTCAGTGCTCTTGCACCTCAGGCCCCGCCTCCTTCCCCTTAGCTTACCCCATACGGAGCTGGCTGCTGGGGAGTCCTGGGGCATGAGATGAATCAGGAGAAGGGTCCCCGGGTATGTGTGTTGGGTGGGGACTACAGGCCCTCTGTAAGGTCTGGGCTCCTTTTGCATGCCTGGGGGCCATTGCCTCTGCTGTTCCTCTGCAGGAGCCTGTCTCCCCGATCTCTGCCCAGCTACCATCTCCCAGGCTCCACCTGGAATCCCACCCAGCAGAAAGGCTGATGGTGGGCCCTAAGAGCCATGCTATGTCTCTCTGTCACATCTGAAATTATCATGTCTATGTATGTCTTAGTCATTTGAGCAGGGGTGAGCCCCCAGGCTCCAGAATGCCTGCTTCTCTCCTGAGTGAAAAGAGGGAGGGCTTGCTAAGCAGAAACCAGATGGAGAAGAATGGGGAGGAGAATGTCAGGAGCCTTGGGGTGGCCTCCTGTGGGGGGCTCCCTGGGATGCGGCTGCCCTCTGTGAGGACCTGGCCAAGTGGGTCATGTATGTGGTCTGAGACTCAATCTGGGTTTTTCCAGATCCCTGGCCCTCCCTACACTGACACCGCCCCCACCCCCACCCCCTTGGGATAGGGAAGTAGAACCTGAGAAAGGGTCCTGATGCTTTCAGGACCACATAGTCTTGGCAGCACCCAGTGGCCCAGGACCCCTGGCCCAGGTTGGAGGCAAACCTCTGCCTGGCCTGACCTAGCAGGTGGAGCCCAATCACTGGGTCCCAGGACCTAGGCCACCTGCAAACCAGAGCAGACTCAAATGCCTGACAGGAGTATCTTCCCTAATCTTCCCCTGTGGAGTGCCTGGCAACCCCATGGTCCAGACACCAGCAGGTCCCTGGGGGACTTCAGGGCTGCAGCTGCTGGCCTCTGAACTGGGTCTGGCCTGAGACCTCAGGCACCAGCACTTTCCTTCTCTACGGCCACCCTGCCTGCTGGATTGGCCAGTGGGTTGGAGGGTCCCTGCACAGCAGTCCTGGTGAGGAGCCCAAAGAACATTGACAGGGTCCTCCTCCAGAATATCAGGGGCACCTGCCCAGTGTGGACTAGAGTCTCAGAGTCAGGATAAAGCTTGCAGAGCTTGCCTCAGCAGAGTGGCCACAGGGGCCTCGGGGCAGGAGAGTGGCATGTGGCATCACATGGAGGCCCTCAGCTAGTTCCTGCCTGTGTCAGCAGGGGAGCAGAGGGCTGATTGGGGCCAGGCAGGGCTAGGCAATCACCTTGCAGGAGAGCAGGTGGCTGGGGCCAGAGGCCAGATCAGTAGCAGCTCACCTTCCTGAGCTTTGCATGGGGAAGATGGGATTCCCAGCCACACGCTCCCCTAGGGCTCCCTCCTCCTGGGTGGAGGGTCAGGTTGCATACCTGGGCCTGCTTGGCTCCTTATGACCTTGGGTGGGTCCCTGACCACCTGGGCCTCAGTTTCCCCCATCCAGTTCATTCAGGTTTGAGTTCATCAAGCAGTGAACCTCCCAACCCTCTAACCCTGGCCAACATCTGAGGAACAGCTCCCTGGGAGGACTTTCTTGCAGGGCCCTGGCCAGAAAGAGGGCACTGACTAGGGCTGGAGGGGCAGGTCCTGTCCCCACTCTGCCTGGCCAGGCCTGACTGCCAGGAACTCTGGGGGCAGAGAGGGGGGCAGCCAGTTGTGTAATCAAAGCTCAGGGTTTCACTAAGGCTGCCCGGAAAGCTGGCTGTCCTGGAAGTCATGTGCTGGAGGCTCAGGCGACCCCCTCCTGCCCCCATCAAGAGGTCTCTGCAGAAAGAGGAAGGACCCATTGAGAAATCCTAGGGCTGGAATTTGGCTTGCGCCCCGCCCCCAGCTTCAGCCAGAGATCAGGGATGGACAGGAACCCAGTGAGCTCCTACTACCCCCATGCTCTGTGGGCTGGTGCCAGACCTGGCATAAGTAGCCCCAGAGTTGTCCAGGTGGCTTAGTATGCATTTTCTTTATGTTCTGCTTTCACTGTAGTACAGGGGCTTGTGAGGCAGTTGGGGTCTGGGTGCCCGATTGGGGGAGGCAGGCTCACAGAGGCTGCCAGTGATCACTTCCCTTTGCTGCACAGTTGTGGCACCAAAGCCATGCCAGGGTTTCGTTTCTGGAGCTGCATCGGAGGAAAGAAACTTAGCGAGGCCCTGGTGGCTACAGGAGGTCAGCCTTGGAGACAGAGTTCTATAGCCAGCCTCTCTCTCTTTCTGGGAAGCCAAGCTGGCCTTGGGCCCAGTGGGCAAGGAGGCCAGTAGAAGTGGACAATGCAGGGTGGCAAGAAGAGCAACCCTTGGAGCCTCACTACTTCATGGGTGCCGGGTAGGTCGAAGGGCACAATCAGCCTCACCCATCCCCTGACCTGTTTACCAGCTGGTCAGCCTCAGGGGCCCAGCTGTGAACAAACCAGCCAGTTCAAAGGCTGCCGAGTGAGCCGGGGGTGGCATGCTCGTGATGCAGCCTGCCGACAGCTAGAACAGCAGTGTGTCACGTGATGTAAGGAGGGCCACAGCCTGTTCAGGATTCCCCCTCGGGTGGATGCTTTCCAGAACTTAACAGAATGGTTCCAAAGGACACCTCTAAATATTAAATCAGCAAATTGGCTAAAGATATTAAAAGCTGAGTGGTGATGGGAGACTAGCCCAGCAGAAAATAATCAGACCAGGCGTAAGAAGAGAGACCAGCATGTGGACGTGGGAAGAGCTGGGGGAGTACAGAACCTAGACACAGTCTCCTGGGAGTGCAGCAGTGAGTAAAGAAGGAAGAAAAGACCTAGGAACCTCACAGCCTGGAGGAGAGCAGGTCAGAGTTTCAGTGGGTCATGCTCCCAGGCAGTCCTCATTCTAGGGCAGCCTGTCCCTCTCTTGTCCAGCCCCAGAGACATCTCCATGGCCAAGAGTGCCGGCCTTGGGGAGGGTCAGGGTCCTGCCTGTGATAACAGCACCCCCTGAACCTAAGAGGACTTAAGTCTGAGGAGGCCCCTCTCCTAGGCCCTACAGTCTAGGCACCATGACAAGGCTGGTCTGACAAGCAGATAAGAGAGAAGAGGGTGTCCTGCTGATGTTTGCAAGACATGATTGACAAGTTCAGTATGAGTCAACACAGACCCTCACTCACCTCCATGGCCTTCCTGACACCTATGAGTGGGACAGTGAGGGGAGGGGGGGGTCTGTGCAGGTGAGGCTGACCTACCCCAGATCCAGACTATTCACCTGATGTGTACCCTACAGGTGTGAGCATGGCTAGAGTAACATGATCACTTGACCACAAGTGGCCAAGGGGGTGCTGTAGTCCGGGAGGCTGCCCAGAGAGGGTGGGACCCAGTTGTGAAGGAGCCTGAGCACCCCCAGGAGAGGCCCAGGTGGACTCTGCCAGGCTTCTTCCCCCAGATAGAAGCCAGATGCAGAGTCTGTGTTGAGGGTGGTGGGGGGAAGGAAAGGCTCAGGTCCATCTCCAGGAACATAGGTCACTCAGATCCTGCAAGAGCCCCAGGGGAATGTCTGGGAGAAGGGTGTAGGGGCACCTAGACACAGAGCCTGGGGGCTAGAGAGGATTAGGGGGTGGTAATCCTCCCCCCTTGTCCCGCACCCAAAGACAAGTGGCCCACAGAGCCAGAATTGCAGCAGGCAGGGAAGGTACATAATATTCCTGGCATTCCAGCTCTGGAATTCTGCTGATGTCTTGGGACTAGGACTGTGCCCTCAGAGACTTCTCTGGCATCCAAGAGGCCAGGAAAGGCACACAGGCATCCTTCATCCCCTCCTGTCCACCCTGTGCTGTGGTGCCCAGCCAGGCAGATAGTGTGTGGCCAAGGAGAAGGAAGAACCTGAGGCTGGATGGGTCCTCCATCTCCTCCTCTGTCCTCCTTCAGCATCCCATCTCATGTTAGAAATAGCACACTGGGAGTCTCAACCAGCACCCAGCACCCATTCCCAGGGTGCTAGCCACTGCCTCAATCTACCTTGTAAGCCTCAATCACCATAGAGAAGGAGTCTCCAGCCTGGTCCTCAGCAGTATCCTCAGTGCAGGGCAGGACAGTGAAGGGGCTGGAGTCATATTCTGGCATCTACACAAGGTTCCTGACTCTCTGGACCTGTTTCTCCAAGGGCAACCAGGGTGGAGAGTTTTTGCTTGATGGAGCTGAGTGATGACTGGAAACTACTTCAGCAGCGAATCAGACCAGGCAAGAGACCAGCAAATGGAATGAATGGAATTAGGAGCATCCAACCCAGGGTCAGGCAGACAGCAGTGCCCAAGGGGTGTCCATGGGGTATCCAGGCCCCAAAGAGTTAGAATGGAGACAGAAGGGTCAAGGCAGTGGGGATGAGGTGGGCACTGGGAAAGTAGGGGCAGCCTTGGTGCTCCTCTTGGCCTCTCACCTCTGTCTGAATGGATGGATGGATGAAGGATGGAGAAGGATGGTCAGGCCCGAGAGAGGCCTGGTACCCTCAGCATGTGGGGGAGCTGGGGCCAGGGTGACTAGTGTCACCACCACAGGCCACTGTGAGGTCAGGGTGGGGTGTAGCAGCCTGGATGTTGTGGAGATGCTGTCAACCTAACAGCATTTGCACCAGGAAACCCCTGAGGTCCAGCCTCACGTCCCAGGACTGCTGCCTGAGGGTTCCACTCTTGGTGCAGGGGATTGAGTGGGCGCTGGCCTGGTAGGTGTGGGGTAGGGGGTGGTGAGTGTAATGGGAAGAGCTCTGCCAGACCTGGGTGAATCCAGGGCCAGCTGGCCAGGCCAGGGCTGTAGGAACAGGTGCGCTGTCCTTCCCCCCACCTGCCCCACGCTCTGATGCTGGAGAGGTCCTGCAGGACCTAACCGAGCAGCTGCCCTCCAGGAACCTGGGCTTCAGCAATGGCTCCTCAGAAGCGAGCCACATGCACTCTTCTGACTCGGAATGACAGTAGTTAAGCCAGGAGCCCTCATCTAGCCCTTTCTGCCTGCTCTTCAGAGGAAAGGAAACTTCATTCTTCTTGTGTCATCTTCCAGAAGTCCTGCCTCACGGTAGCCTCAGTCCAGGGCTGTTTCTCTGTCCAGGGCTGCAGTACCCATCAGGAACTTCTTAGCAGGGAGATGGATGGGGGAGAACAGGGCTGTGAGTTGGGAGCTCAAAGCAGGCATGCTATGCAGACTGGGTACTGCCTTAGGGTATGGGTTCAGTGCCAGCATGGGGTACCAGGGCCGAGGACATGTGGGAGCCCAATGGCCCAGGACTGGAAGCAGCCAAGCAGAGAGCCCCTGGGGTGGGGTAGGAAAAGCAGGCTGTACCGGGACCCTCTTCAGGCCTCCTCCACCAGCCCAGAACACTGTGGCTGGGCCCATCGCCATACCTGGACCTGGCTTGTGGTGCCTTCACCCTCATGCCCCATACCTACCAGGCCAGGGCCCAACTATAACTGATTGCACACCTCAACACTAGCCCCCCACCAGACCCTACACACCTGTCTTCTGTACATGCCATCTGCACTGACTAAACACCCTCCCACCCCATCTACCTGGCAAACTCCTACTCATCCTTCAGAACCCCTAACCAGTCCTCTGAGGCAGCACAGAACCCAGTCCAAACCCATACACCTCCGAGTGGCCCAGGCCAGGGTACACATGTGAACACTTCCACTGCCCAGCCCTGACCAGACCTCTGTAAGAACAGAGTCCTCAGAGGTCCTCTTGGGGCCACCCCAGGCATGGCCTGTAAGACTGGTGGTGGCAATGCCATCTCCTTCCAGAGGCTCCCAAGGAGCCAGCTGTCTCTCCCTGGATGTGAAGAATAGAGTAGTGAGGTAGGCCACAAGCCACAAGCAGTATCTTCTGACACAGGGGAGGTAAGGGCCAGGTTAGCTATCCAGGAGAGTAGACCCCCACCGGTTCTACCAGTGGGCAAAACTGCTGCCCCCACAAGAAGCCTGGAAGGGGGCTACCCAGAGGTCAAAAATCCCTTTATCTCAGAGCCTCCTTCTCTCACCCCAGGCCACCAAACCCAATAAACACAGGATATCCACTATATACAAAAAAATTTAATTGAAATACCTGTATAAAAAAATATGATCTCCAGACATCTCACTTTTTAACTGAAAGAAATTCCCATCCACGATGCCTACACACACCGGGACCACAGAAACACAGGTGCTAAAATAAATTAAAGGCTTGAGACTCTGTTCTCCCCCCACCCCCCAGCTTTCAGAGCCAACAAGCAGACTGTACAAAGTCAATAATTTAAAACCCACCCTCCCAGGGCAGAGTGCCTGGAGGTATTGGGGTCACCCACTCCCCTTAAATTAGCCACTGTACAAGTTCATCTTCTGACAGACATAGGCGGGGCTAGGAACACACCAGGCGCAGGAATCAGGACCTGGGTGTCTGTGGACCTCAAAGCCATCCCCTCTCCTCCCTTCCCCGCTGCCCCCAGGGGCCTGGAGAAGGCGGGGCTGCTCAGAGGAAGTTGCCTCAACAAATAAATTAAACAATAAATAGCCCCGGTGGGCCGGGGGCGCCCTCCACGGGGTCACACCATAAATAACAGACGTGGCACGCGCAGACATAGCTCGCGTGGGTGGGCGGGCGGGCACGGAGGCCCGTACGTTGCATTGCTTGTGCATGGACATGCCCAGACGCACACCGCAGGACTGAGGGCGGGTGATGGGCACGGGGACCCTGCGTCCAACTGAGAGAATGCTCCGGGTCAGACACAGTCAGACAGACGGGCAGGCCACCTCCCAGACAGAGCAGCACAGAGAGGGGCGTATTGGGTTCAAGTATCCACCCAGGGCAGGCGAGACCTCGCTTTGACCGGAGCCGTCTTTGGACAGACAGAGCTTGAGAAAACCAAGTCCCGTGGGACCAGCGTTCAAAAGGCACTCAAAGCAAAGGTCACCAGGGGTCAGAGGTCACTGCTTCTGCAGAAGGAGACAGCCCAGGCAGGAGAACTTCAGTGTTTGGGGGCGTTGGGGGTGCTGGCCGAGGCAGGTGGTCCCATTGCTCCCCCACACCAGGCGTAGGCCCTTATAAGCTCTCACTGCTGGACGTGGTGCTGGCCCCGTCATCAGGGTCCAGAGCGCAGAGCCGCAGGTCACAGGTCTCTGGGGCACTCCCGTCAGCACCCAGCATCCAGGGGTGGGCAGCAATTTGGTCCAATGAGGGCCGCTCCGAGGGCCGCAGGGACAGACACCACCCAATGAGTTGCTGACACTCTGTGGGGAGAGGAGGAGTCAGAAAACCATGGCGGTCAGGTCTCCCCCCCTCCTGCCAACTAGGCCCAACACCTCCCACACACCTGGGGAGACCCTCCTTCGGAAAAACAGGCGACCACGGAGAATCTCCTCGTCCTGCTCGAAAGGGATGTCCCCGCACACCATGTCATAGAGCAGCACTCCCAAAGACCACACGGTGGCTGAGCGCCCGTGGTAGCGGTGGTACCGGATCCACTCTGGGGGGCTGTATACCCGGGTGCCTGAGAGAACATAAGGCATACAAAGGAGTTAGGACTTCCACCCCAGGGGTCTGAGCCACACCAGGCTGGCAGCAAGCAGCCCGAGTGAGGCTGGGCATGCTCTCCGATAATTAACTCCTTGGCCTAAATCACAGGAGAGACAGCCAGGCCTCAAAATCCTGCTTGTCATCACCCTGGAAAAACCCCGGCGGCGGCCCAGCGGGCGGGGCCTTGAGAAGGGAGGGGAGGGGCCAGCCCACCCCCCCCAGCTGGCCCCGGCTGGGAGGAGGAGCGGGTCACATGAGAAAGGGCTCGGGTTTCACAACAAACAGATGTGATGTGAGGCTACCAGGACCCGCAGCGCCATCCCTCACCATCCCTCACCGCCCGCACCCGCCCAGCGCCTGCCTGCGGGAGCCGGAGGAGGGAGGCGGAGGAGGGCGAAAAGGAGGGGGCGGACGGGGAGACCCGGCTTCCCCGCGCTCCGCAATGCGGGGATTTCTGCCGCGGCGCCCCCGCGCTCAGCACGCACGCAGCTCCCGCCCCTACAGGGGGAGGCCCCGCGGTAGCGCCGCTCCTACATCATGGAGGGGACCCTCCAGGCACCAGCGCATACCCAGCCCTGCTGCGCCCCGAGTCACACTGGCGCATCGCTGGGACTCCTCAAGCTGGGAGTCTCGCGGCCCTGAAGGATCCCACGCGCCCCCAACCCCCACAGGGAACCCATGTACCTCCCCAACGCAGGAAAGGGAGCAGTCTTGAGCACACCCCTCGCCCCCACCCAGCACGATTCGGCTCGCGATCCCTCGCTCAGCCCTCCCACAGCAGTGTGCGGGCCTTGGCCCACGAGAGGATGGCAGAGGCGCGCGCGGCCGCCCAACAGTCACCAGTCCCTCCGTGTCACCCCCCCTGCGGGCGTTACCCGTCGCTATGGTCGCTGGAACGTTCCCCCCACACCCGTGCTCACCGTCGAAGTCAGTGTAGACCGTGTCCTTGAGCAGCGCGCCCGAGCCAAAGTCGATGAGTTTAAGCTCGCCCGAGCGCAGGTCCACCAGCAGGTTCTCGTCCTTGATGTCGCGATGCACGACCCCGCAGCCGTGGCAGTGGCGCACGGCGGCCAGGACCTGCGCGAAGAAGCGGCGCGCCAGGGGCTCGTCCAGGGCGCCGCGCTCCGTGATGAAGTCGAAGAGGTCCTGCGCCGGCTCGGGCCGCTCCAGCACCAGCAGGAAGCCGTCGGGCCGCTCGAACCAGTCCAGCAGGCGGATGACGCCGCGCGCGCCTCCCGCCGCGCCCACCTTGCGCAGCAGCACCACCTCGAGAGGCACGGCCGCGCCGCCCTGGGGGACACGGCGGTCAGTGCGCACAAAGCCGCCGCGGCGCCCGCCCCGCGCCCTGCCCGCTCCGAGCCCCTGACTTACGAGGCTGCCCCACTCGGTCACCCGCTCCTTCACCACGTGCTTCACGGCCACCTGAGGGGGGGACGCGAGGGGTCAGGCCCGGCTGGGGCCGAGCGAGGCACGCGGCGGACGAGAAACCCGGATCCGCCCGGTGGCCCGACTCACCGGGAGTCCGTCCGCGATGCGGCTGCCCGCGTAGACCGTGCCGAAGCCGCCGCTGCCCAGCACGGCGCCCACCTGGTACACCTTCTCGAAGCTCTCCTTGTCCGCCTTGGCTGTGGGGAACCGCGCGCGGGCGGGGTTGGTGCGGCCCGGGGCGCGCCCGCCGGACCCCGCCGGACCCCCACCCCCCGGCGCCCGCGCGCGTACCTGGCTGCAGTATCTTCACCGGAAGGTGGTCCACACCGCCTGGCCCGCAGAGGTGCGCCAGGGAGCCGAACTTGGAGAGCAGCATCGCGGGCGGCGGCCTCGGGCTCTGCGCCGCTCTCGTCCGGCCGGCCGCGGACGCAGGAGGGCGGCCTCCCCGGCCCGCGCGGAGCCCCGAGTCCCAGGCGCCGACAGGCGCCGCCGATCTGAGCGGGCGGCGCGCCGGGGACACCGGCCCTCCGAGCCCGAGGCCGCGGGCGTTCAGCGAGGCGGACCGCGCGGCGCAGGCGGCCCCGGGTGGCCGCGCGTGGACCTGCGTAGACGCGCAGCAGGCCGAGCGGCTCACACGCCCCGACCGCCTCGCTCCGGGGTTTTGGGCCGCAGCGACGCGTATCCCTCCGCGGGGGCGGGGCGAGCTGGAACCCCGCCCCCTTTCGCTCTGGGCCCGCGCGGTGGCAGCCCCTCTGAGCCGGTGGGGCCGACAGCCAGGGTGAGCCAGGCACCGCCTCTCTAAGGTTGGCGAGGGCCGGGCGACTAAGGGCGCGGAGGGCCGCTCCGGGACTAGTTCGCCGTAGTAGAGTCGCGGAGGCGCACGGCGTGACGCGTCATTTCTCCGACGGCGCGCGCTCACGCTCACACTCTGCGCACGCGCAGCTCCGGTGCGGGCGGTGGCCGAGGAGCCCCTAGCGGCGCAGGGAGGGGCCGCGTGAGCCAATAGGAGCTGGGGTTTTCAAAGGACACCGGGGCCACAGCCAATAGCGGCGCGCGGGCGGGGAAGGCTCCCCGGGTTCCGCTCCCAGGCGGCGCGAAGGAAGGTCACCCGCCAGGCCCGGCGGGACTCACCCGCGCTGTCCCAGCCGTGCTCCGAGCCCGGGTCCCGGGGAGAGGCGGAAGTCCGGGAGTCGACTCCCACGTCGCCCCCGAGACTATGAGGGAAACACACGCCGGCTGTGTGCGTCACCGGCGATCTGCACACCCCGTCGCGCACGTGGCCAGGCGCGGGGAGGTAGCGCCATCTCATCTGGGACCCTCCCAGCGGCAGCGCCCCAGCGGGGCCCGAGAGCACACTCTGCCCAAGGTTTCCCTCTCCTCTCTTTGGGCTCTGACCTCGCCCTCAGTCCGAGGGCCCTCCCTTGAACCTTTGTCCTGCTGACTGGTGTCTGGCATGTCCTCTGTCCTCCAGTCACCTGACACAGTGCTGACCGCCTTCCAGGCCCAGATACTGTCCACCTCTACCAGAAAGCCCACCTTGATGGCTGCCATTGGGGTCCAAGCAGCTCAGGACCACATTGCTATGGTCTGGACCTGATCATATTGGGGCCTCTTCTCTGCCCCTTATACAAAACCCAGACTCACCTGTGTGGTTTGACCCAACCCCACAGGTTGCCCAGTTGGCCCAAGGTCACTGGTCTGAAGGCAGCTCAGGACTCCGGGGTGTGAGTGACTGTCTACCAACCCTAAGCTTGTTGCAGGAGTGAGTTGAGAGTTGAGGGGCTGGTGCACTGGGCGTTGTCAGGTGCTACTAGTATTGCAGCCAGCGTCCCTGAGGCACCTGGTGTGACCCTCAAGCATGTATACACAAGGCGGCCTCAGGTCTTCCCTCTGCATCTCCAGCCTCCGTAAGTCTGGCCTTTCACCCCTGCACTATCACTGTCACTATCCCTCCACTGAGATCTGACCACTATACCACTCCTGCTCAGAGCCCTTCTGAGGCTGCCACACTGCCCATGATCCAGTGAAGGGCCACATGTAGTCATGGCGAGGCCTGACAGCCCCTTTGGAGCTCTCACCCCATCCCCCACTGCCTGGTGTCCCCTCTTTAGCCTGGCTCACCTCTTCCTGCCCTTTGGGCTTTGTCCTCTTCTCTAAGGATCAAAGCCAACATTGGCAATGTCTACCTGCCTCCTCCGCCTCCTCTAGCTCCTGCCGTCACCACTAGTGCCTGAGAAACAGCTCTTACATTCTGTCCATTTCTCTCCTGCCCTCTGGGCCTTGGCAGGGCAGGGCTGGGGCAGACTGGTTAACCAGAGCCCCCCCACCCTGGCCAGCATAGGGCTCCCCAGGGGGTCAGATCTCAGCCAGGATTCCCTAACCCTCAGCCCTTCACTGGAATACACAGAGAACCTGTGAGGAAGAAGGGGCTGTGGCCCCCTGTAGATCCTTGCAGAGGACCAATGGAAGGTCCATTGGGCCCTCTCATGCTGGACAGTCAGGCAGTTCTGGGTCCCCAGACCTTTGGGCTGGGGAGAGTGGGAATGCTGGAGAGAGTTTTAGGTCTAGGTAGTGATCACATCAAGTCAGTCAGTAGGGTCTAGGGCCCCCTGGCGGCCTCCCGAGTGGGCCCCCATTTCAGCATGTGAACCTCCAGACCATTCCCCCTCAAGGTGGCTTGGCTTGCATGCCTGACTGGTTCCAAGCCTAGTCAACCCTGGGAGACCAGGATCTGGGGGGAGGGCCACCCCTACCCTTGCTCCCTGCCAGCTCCCTTTAGTCTCCCAGCTAAGAGCAGTGAGGGCTTGCTCCTTCAGAAAGGGTGGTATGTGCCCAGCCTTCCACAGCCTCTTACTCAGAGGTTGGGCTGGAGACCTCCAACAGGGCTCCCCGGGTCAGCGGCAGGCAGGGCTTCTGCCACACCAGGCCTCGGTGGATGCCTCCAGAGTGTTCCTGGGTGAAGGGTCCAGCAGCCTTGTCCTGGAGTGGAGAACAGAGGCGGAGATAGCCTTTGCCCTGAGGTGGGACTTCTTTGTAAGCTTCATCTCTCCAGGACCGGTATGTGCTTTAGGTTTACTGTCGTGTGTGTGTGTGTTGAGGACCCTTGCTAAGTTCCATGAGGGGTCAGAATGGACCCAACCCTTCATGCCCCCTGGGGCTGTCCAATCAACATTGGGGCCACTTTTAGACTCCATCTGGGTGAAGAAATGGGCCAGGCAGGACCTTGTCTCTCCCTGTGCAGGCATCCATGTCACCATGTCTGTTTTAGCAGGACTGGGAGTCCCCTGTAGTCCCGGATAGCCCTGCCCCCCTCACCCTGCTCCTACCCTGCAAGTGGGCATGCCCACCCTGTTTCTCAGCTTGGCTCTGGTGGGTGTATGCCCTCTTGGCATATGGGGCCAGACAAAATCTCAGAACCCAAGGGCCTCTTGCCCTCTGCCCTGGGTCACCCTTTTCCTGCAGGTCCAGTCAAGACCCTACCCCCCAGCCAAGTCCCCAGCAGTGTAGGACACCAGTGCCTATTTTTTCCTGGTTTCTGGAAGTCCCATCCGGTAGGCTGTATGGGCAAGCCCAGCCCGTGGGGCAGATCTGGGACCGCTCCCACTCCCTCCTGACTGCAAAGGGCCAGGCTCTGCCCCTTCATCCTTCCATAGCTCAGACCAGTGTGGAATGGGCACCTCCATCCTTTGCCTCTGCTTGTCTTCCTCCAAGCAGGTCTTTCCCGACTAGAGGAGGGGGAACAGAGCAGATCCTGCCAGAGAGTCTGCACTCCCCAATGCCCGAGCCATCAGTCCTTTTCCCACATGGAAACAGCTGCCCCTGCCCTGCAGTGGATGCACAGCTAGTCCCCCCGCCTCAGGTCACCATGGCCTGCTGGCAGGAGGGCCGGCTGTTGCCACGGAGACTGGAGCCAGGCTGACCTCCCTGGATTAGGGAGGACAAGGAGGTGGTATGGAGGGTGGCTAGGGCCTCTCACCCTCTTCTACATTCCCCCACATACACGTTCATGTTCCCTCACCAACACACATAGGTGTTCATACACACCCACTCACAAACACACACACACAACATCACATACAAATACACAGACAACCCCACAGAGCTGGGGCATCACAGGAGACTGCAAAGTGGAAGACAAACTGCAGGGCACCCACCCCCCACCTCTCCCAGATTGTGTCTGCCCTGCTCTGATCCCCTCAGGCCCATCCTGGGCCTCCCCTTCTTCCCTGGGCATCTTGTCCACCCTCAGTCCCCAAGCCAACGGCCAAGCTCTCCTTAGTCATCCTGTTTCCAGCCACCCCCTGAATATCCTACAGGCCTTGTACTGGCCACCTCTGATGCCCCTCCAGCCCAGGCCATGTCTGGGGGTGGGGGTCCCCCACCTGCCCCCTAAGCCATCAGCAAGGCCTGTGGTGCTCTCTCACCTCCCACATCTCCCTCACTCATCCCACCTGTCCTTTTCAGGCCCCTCTCCTACTCCCAGGTCCGAGTCTGTGCCCCCTCGCCACCCTGGTCTTCCTACCTCCTACTGTTCTGGCTTGGACCCTCTGTAACTTCCCTGGGCTACCAGGGTCAGTTCCAACAACTCTAAAGTCAGTTACAACAGTACCCTCAGCCCCCTCCCACCCCAGCTTCCGCCACAGGCACACCTGGCCCTGCCTCACCTTCTCAGCCCACACACCCAGCTCAAACCTGCACCCATTACTACCCAGGGTCACCAGCTCAACACCACTGCCCTCCAAGCCCTGGCCTGAGAGTTTTGCGTCAGTCTTGCCCCCACCCGGAGCCTGACCCCGGAACAGCTCAGCACAGGCACTGGCTTCACCCCCTGCCAGCCTCACAGGGCTACAGTGTGGCTGAGTTAGGGGCCCTCCCAGGGCAGGGACCTATTTCAGGCAGAGTTCTCCTGGGGACACCCTTTCCCCTCTGGCCTCCACTGTCCTTTGTCACAGTCTCTTACCCACTGGGGAGAGGAGCCAGCAGAGCTGTGCCAGGATTTTGCAATGTTTCACCAAAGGCGTCGCAGGGCTGGGCCTGGGGTGGGGTGGGGCACTGAGCCAGTGGGACCCAGGGGCAGACGCCCACATGAACTCTGGCCCAGCTGCTGCTGCCACCTTTTTCTGCCGTCGTCCCTGCCCAGTGGATCCCAGCCTGTCCTTACCCCTCAACTAAGACCTGGCCTGCATTTGAGGGACTGCTGTTCTCGTGAGGCACCTCTACCTGCTTGCTACATAGAGCATTTACCCCACAAGCTACCTGGGGGCCTGGGTGCCCACATGGCACAACTGCCTGGCATCAGAAACCTGGACTTTTGGCAGAAAAAGACCTTGAAAACCCAAAGATGCTGTGGGTGTGTCCAGGCCTAAACCTGATACTTAAGCCCAGCTGGAGGGAGCTGTCTCACGGGCCCCCACAGATCCACTAACCCCAAGAACTACAGCCCAGCCACCTCTCAAACTAGGGGCTGGCCTGAGCTGGGGCTGCGAGGCTGGTGTGGCACAGGTCTGGGCTGGGGTTCAGGGCAGGCAGGCCCGCAGGGACCCCTCTCCTCACCAGGGTCTCTGGCCTGTGATCAAGGCCAGGTGCCCATGACCTTTGGCCTGGACTGCATCCCTGCCCACCTGATGGAGCCCTCACACCTCGAAGACTTTGGCCTGCAGTTCTTTCCCCAGAGTCCTTTGGGACCATCTTCTAACCCCAGGCTGGGTCCTCTCAACCCAGAACCTACTCACCACCAGAGCCAAGCCCCTACTCTGCCACTGCCTCACCCCACAGCACGTCTCCAACCTCTCTCAGCCTCGGGCTTCCTGTCTGTGGAGTGGGGACTCTGACCACCCTGTAGGGCTGTGAGGAGAACCTGATGAGGAGAAATGCCTACAACACACTTCCCATAGCACATAGTAAGTGCCTAATAGATGTGGCTGTAGTTATAGACACAGACCTGGAAGGAGACTCCCTGGGACAAGAAGGCAGAGCAGGGCCCAGCATGCCCGACAGTGGTTCCTCTAGTCCCCATTCTATCCTCCAGGTCAAGGGGAAGACCCGTCTTGCTTCTCCTGTCTGTCCCAGACCCAGTCCACATGGGGCTAGAGGACAGGACTGCTCGCTACAGCTCACACTGGTCCCCCATGTGTGGGCTTGGACTCTCAGCCCAGGCTGGGGACATCAGAGGGGTGGGGGCGGGGGAAGTTGTGCGGCTTCTGGCTGTGCCCAGGCTGGACAGGCCCCCTGGCTCCCCTTGACTCTGGCCCCCAGCAGAAAGATAAGGATGAGACTCAGGAGGGATGGTGGCGGGGATTCCCCAGGAGACAGAAGCGGGGTCTGGCCACCCTCCAGAGTATTGGCCTCTGATTTGCATACGGTTCCTGCAGGCTCAGACATACGGGCTCCCCAGTGGGTGTCACACAGGGGCTTCCTGGAGCAGGAGACTCAAAGCAGGGGGAGGGCATGTGCAGAGGTGAGGGTAGGGCACTCAGCACCCACGCCAGGCTGGGAGTCTCCAGGAGCCATGGGTCCCAGGTCTGGGCTGTGCCATTTGGAGCCAGCCAGGAGGCCTCCTAGAGGAACAGGAGCTGGTAACCTGAGTCCCAGGGTTTTTTTTTGAGGACCCCAGAGCTCAGGGCCTGCAGCAGAGACAACATTGTTTAGGGAGAATTTCTGGAGCTGCCAAAGACAGTCCAAGGGCTGGCCTAGGTGCTGCTCAGAGCATGCTGAGGCCATGGAGGAACCCCCTACAGGAGGATTCCCAGGGTCTCTGGGTCTCACACCCCCAGAGGACATGGTCACAGCAAATATTCCCCCAAAACATGAGCTCAGGACATGATCACCACCTTGGAGATGCACATTCCTGCCTGGGCTCATGCACCCCCACTTCAGCTCTGGCGGGACACTTTTTTTTTTAAACTAGGCATCTCTGTCTCCCAGGTTAGAGTGCAGTGGCATGCTCATGGCCACCACAGCCTCGACCTGCTGGACTCAGGCCATCCTTCCATCTCAGCCTTCTAAGTAGCTGGAACCACAGATGTGTGCCACCATGCCTGACTGACTTTTTGATTGTTTTGTAGAGACGAGGTATCACCAAGTTGCCCAGACTGGTCTTGAACCCCTGGGCTCAGGCAGTCCTCTCACCCCTACCTCCCAAAGTGCTGGGATCACAGGCATGGGCCACCTCACCTGGCCCTGGTAGGACACTTCTATCACATCCACACCAGGGACAGCAGCAGCCTACACAGACACAAGGACTTTGCAGGGAGGATGAGCCTGTGACTGGCAGTTGGCCTGGTCAGGCACTCAGACAGGAGTGTAGCTGCCAGGGCTAGAACTCTGCCCAAGAACAGGTAAGGCTTGGACAGAGCAGGGCAAGACAGGTGACAGCTTCAGGTCAGGCTCAATTTGGCACCTCCCTGCCAGCCCTGGGCAGCACCTACCTGACTCTGAGCTGGCAAGCCTGGGTACCCCGCTCCCTATGAATCTGCTCCTTTAAGGGCTCAAAAACTTACCTGGCTGGAGGGAGAGTCCCCCACACCTGGGCTTGGTGGAAGCAGTCAGTGGTTCCATGAAAAGACAAATGTGGCCCAGAGTTCTGCTTGTGGAGAAAGGACAAGAACAGCACCTACATCCCGCCCTCACCCACCCCTCTCCTTTCCAGTACTGCTGGGAATGGACCCAGAGCTGCCAGGGGCCAGATTCCAGCAGCCACAGCCTGGACATGGAGCTAGGCCAGGGTGGGGACAAGTCTGCCAGACGAGCCCCACGAAGCAATGCTCCCTGCTCCAGGATGTGCCTGTGTTGCTCTACTGTGATCTTTCACACTCTCCTCTCATGGTCTTTGCCAGAAGGACCTGGGTCTGTTCCTAGGAGTGTCCCCAAGGCCAGCCTAGCTGGGTGCTGAGATGCACTGAAGCATTTTGATCCCAGGTTGCAGCAGGAGCAGAGTGTGGGGGGTCTGGGGACCCCAGCCCAGGAAGGAGCACCCAAAGGGTATGTCTGTACTCAGGGTCTGTTGCCCAGGCCTACAATTTGGGGGAGTCTAGTGACCCTTGGCTGTGACCCAGCCTGTCAGCCCTTCCTGGCCTGGCTCCCCCCTTTCTTAACCCCCCATAATCCCATGCCCTCTCATGCCTTTCCTGCCTCATGTTTTTGGAGGGGGCAGGAGGGCTAAGAGTGGCCAAGGGAGGCAGAGTCCAGGGCTGTCCCCAAGTCTAGGCTCAAACTTGAGTCTGGGAAAGTCCAGAGGGATCCACTGAGGCCAGAGGAAAGAACCCTGCCCTGTCCCCAGCTCTATCCAGCGCTATCCCCCCCCCCCCAGCCTACCCTGACCCCACGGCCATGAGGTGGCCTGAGCAGAGCAGCCATTTCAGAAATGGCCAGGCTGTTTTCCAACCTCAGGACCACTTCCCTATTTTTGGGAAGTGACAGTGGGAAGGAAGGGGGGAGGGGAAGAGGAAGAGGGGAAGGCCTGGCAGCTCCAAAGCTGAGCAGACCTCTTTCGCGGGGATGCCCCAACTCTTGCCCAGCTCATTTCTGAATGCCCTATTTGCTCTCACTGTCCCCCAAGCCAACTGGGCCATCCGGAGTCTTTCTGAAAGAGGTGGCAGTGCTATGGGTGCTCCAGGACTTAGGAGCTGGAACGGTCCCGATCTGGCCTGGGGAACATCCCAATGTGTCCCAGCGGCTGATCAGTCTAGGTCAAGGCCTCTGGAGAAAGACACTTGTGTGCACACCTGTTCCCAGGTGAGCCTGGGGCATGTGCACGAGCAGCCAATCACGTGTGCGCAAGCAGGTACCCTCAAGGGCATGTTCATGCCACTCCTCTCCCTGCATTGTGCAGCTCTAACACCCCTTCCCTCTGCTCTTATGCCCTGACCCAGCAGGGAAGACCTAGGCCCAGCCCAACCTGTCGGGGGAGGGGCAACCTCCTGGCTTGCAGCCCTAGCTCTACCCTTCCTCCCACCCCTCAGGAGGAGGGACACTGGGGTGGCTGAGGGCTGGGGCCTTGGAGTCGTGCCAGTGTGTCCATTGTCCAGATGGGGAGCCTGAGATCTAGGGAGAGGTCACCCTGCCCACCTCCCCACATACCCCACAGGGGGGCAACTTAGTCACACTGGGGTGAGACCTTCAAGACCCTTTAGTGGACCTTGACCCTATTGTGGGTATCAAGGTCACATCCTTACCCTGGGCTTACCCTGGGCTCTGTGAGGGGACAGCAGGGACAGTGGAGGCAGCGGGGCCAGTACCCTGTGCAGACCTGGATTGGGGAGGCTGGGCTGGGTGTAGAGACGGGGCCCAGTTACCAACGGTGGGTGGCGGCCACACCAGAGGGGGAAGGGAGGAGAATAGCCCTTCTGGTCCTGAACATTCCTGTGGACAGTAGCAGTGGTCAGCCACTGACTCATCGCAGAGAAATGAGAAGAATGAAAAGAATTCTGCACTTTTACTCTCTGACTGGTTTCCCCCAACTCCAAGAAATCTCCCCATCCAGTGTCCAGCCCCCTCCCTTCCCTGAGCTCCTTCCTGTTCCCCTGCTCTGACTGTGGGGTGGGTGTTGGGGTACCCCAGGACTTGCTCCTCAGGGTTGTAAGTTCCAGTCCTGGGCATAGGCCCTAGAGGAGCCGCTCAAGCCCACAGTCTACCCTATTGCAGTCTCCTTATCACCTGCAGACAGGACACTGCAGGCATCCAGGGTCAGGCCTGGCTGTAGTAGTGAGGGCTAGAGTCACCAACACTCTGGACTCAGATACGCCTCACATCTCGGTTGGGCTGGCTTTTCTTTCCCATTGTACTGACTCAGCCCAGCGGTCAGAGACGTCTGGCCCCAGAGGTCTCCACACCGAGCCCACCTTCCTACCTGTGGAGTGCGACTTGTGGTCACTCCCTAGTACTGCAGATGGGGGAGCTGGTCGGGGGAGAGGAGGTGATCTGCAAGTGCCCTACCCCCAACCAGACCAGGCCAGATCTGCACCACAGATGCCTGCACCAGCGGCTCACTCCTACCTCCAGCCCTACCCCCTGCCCCTCCAAAGACACCCACTTCCCTGAGCACCCATTGCTGCCCCTGAACTGAGGCTTCCTCCCAAGGAACGGTCAGGGGCCGGACCAGGCCTGAAAACCAGCCTCTCTGGTGGGATTGGGGTTCTATGCTAGACCAGGGCAGTGGGACCTGGACTGGCCATGAGCCAGCACCAAGCCTCAGTTCCTGGGCCATGGGGCACCTCTGCTCCAGCTCTGAAAAGAGAGTCAGGGATCAAGTCATGGCTCCAGGGCCCCCATCAACCAAGTTCAGGCCTGAGAAGCACCATGAGGAAAGAAGAGAAGGAAGAAGAGCCATCATGGGTCCAGTGGAGTCAGGGACAGAAGATGTCCAAGCCGGCCCTGCTGCTGACACCCTGTCCCCATCTGCACAGGGGCAAGAGACACTGGATACAGGCATACACCCACCACGGGAGGTGCAGTATGTGCCCTGATTTTGGGTGGGGGCTGCCCAGGTGAGGGAGACCGGCTTTCTGCTCCGTGCTGATACCTCATGGAGTGCCCTCTCCACCCAAGCAGGTGCTACAGGATCCAGGCCCAGTTTCCTCCCTGAGCATGGAGCCCCAAACCCAGGCCCCACCCCTGAGAGCTGAGTCCTTTCTCCAGGACCCCAGGTAATATGTATGAAGCAGATGGCTCCATACTGGCCCCCTGCCCAGGAGGAGAGGGGGACCGCTGAGTTCCCCCACACTGCACCACCTCTGTCTCTGCTTTCAGGGTATCCTAGTCTCTGCCACACCCTCATCTAGGCGTTCCCAGAGTGACTTTGCTGAGGGCAGTGGGAGGGGAGCCGCTGACTCGTGGTTTCTGGGACGCTCAGCACCATCTTGGGGTTTCGGCCTGGCCCTGGAATTCCACCCAGACGAGTATGTCAGGTGCTCTGGGACCCTGGGGCTGAAGCTGCTCTTGGGACAGCAGGAAAACCAGGCTTACTCAGACCACCCAGCCTGCTACTTAGTCCCTGATCCATCCTGCCCCGTGCAGGTCCCTTGTCCCCAGACCCTGCCACTGCTCACTGCTGCCAGGGGCCCTCTGCACACAGTCTCTGGTGCTTATTTCTGAACATGTCACTCCCCTGCTCACAAGCCTTCAGTAGCTCCGTATTGCCTGGGAAGGCAGGCCTGCTGGACCTTGGTTCTCAGTTATAAAATGGGTCTGCTGGGAGCACCACCCATCCTCAAAGGACTTCGGGAGAAAGATATGAGCCAAGGGAAGGGATCTTGTGGGTGCTAAGCAGGTAGCAGGTCCATGTAACCCAGAGTCCTCTGTTCCTGTGTCTCCTGCTCCTTCCCACCCTGGGAACCCCTCTGCCAACTACCTTTCACCTCCAGGATCTAACACATGCTGTCCCTATACACCTTTAAGGCCTCAGCCTGGGCTTTGCCTCATCCAAGAGCCCCCAAGTCCCCTGCCAGGTTGGGACTGGCTGGGCAAGAGATGGAGTTTGTGCTAGATTGAACTGACCCCAGGGGCAGCTGCAGGAACAAGCTCAGGCCTGGGGGAAAGGGTCATGCCAGTTCCTGTATCAGCTTTTGACATCCCTGTTAATGCAGAACCAGAGGCAGGGGGCAGGACAGGAAGGAAGGGGAAGTAGCCATGCCCAACACATTCAGGCCCAGCCCACTGTGCCCCCATATAGCCCTCCTCTTAATCCTCTTGATTGGGGGAACCAAGGTTCAGAATGTCAGAGTGGTTGACTAGGTCCCTAGCTGGCCATGTCTAGGCTCAGTCCAACGCTGTGCAGGAGGTACAGGGTTCTTGCCAGTGCCTGTCCCAGAGTCAATCACTGTCAGGACAGAGATAGGGGTGGGTGTCCCTCATGGGAAGGATTTGGTGTCAGGGAAGGAAGGCTGCAGCAGAGGGAGCCCACTGGCTATGCCAAAGGTATTGGGAGGAACTGAGTCTTTTTTTTTTTTTTGAGTCAGAGTCTTACTCTGTCTCCCAGGCTGGAGTGCAGTGGCGTGCTCACGGCCACCATAGACTCAACCTCCTGGGCTCAGGTGATCCTTCCACCTCAGCCTTCCAAGTAGGTGGAACTACAGGCATGTGCCACCACACCTGGCTAACTTTTTGATTTATTGTAGAGACTAAGTCTCACCATGTTGCTCAGGCTAATCTCAAACCCTCAGGCTCAGGCAATCCTCTCACCTACGCCTCCCAAGGTGCTGGCATTGCAGGCGTGAGCTACTGCGCCTGGGTTTTTGCTTTGTTTTGTTTTGTTTTTGGGAGAAACAGAGTCTTGCTATGCTGCCCAGACTGGTCCCCAACTCCTGACCTCAAGTGATCCTCCCACCTCAACCTCCCGAAATGCTGGAATTTCAGGTATGGGCTACTGCACCAGCCAAGTAGTTGAGTCTTGAAGGATAGGTGCTTGTAGGAAGGAGGATGGACTGGGCCAAGCAGGGGCACCTCCCCCAAGGGTCTACAGTCCTCAAGTCCTACCTGGCCCAGACCCCATCAGGCCGGTAGCGGTGACTCAGAGACCTGCCTGGGCAAGAGCCTTTCAGTGACACCTGTTCAAGGGCCAGCATCAGGCTGGCCTGACCCTTGAGGTCATAAGCATGCAGGAGTGGGCAGCTGGTCAGACCTGCCCTCCCTTGGGAGCTCAAGGGCTCTGGAGGGCACTGGCCAGGCTGACCTTGAATCCAGGATCTAACACGTGTTGTCCCTGTCCACCTCTAGGGTCTCAGCCTGGATGGCCAGGATGGAGCCGTGGAGCTGGGAATTGGCCCCACCTGGGGGCTAGGCCACAGGCCAAATCTGGCCTCCTGATGAGCGTGTTGCCCTCCTGGCCTCTCCCAACTCCACTCCCTGCCCTGTATCCCCATCTCTGCCTCCTGGCCTGTAAAGATTATGGAGTAGCCCTGGCTGGGCCCTGGCCTGTCTTCCCACCTGCCGGTCCCTCCCCTGTGGCCCAGACTTCAAGGCTCAGCGGCTTGTATAATACCTGCTCTGCCACCCCAGCTGGGCAGATGGGCCTCGGGCAAATAGGCCCCCACCCAGGGGGCAGGATAATGCCCATGACGCAGGCTGTGCCTCTGTTCCAAATGCCTCCTGGCTGGCCCCAGTCCACAAACACACGTGAGCAAGTGCGCAGACACGCGCACACACACTCACACACAGCCTGCACCTGGTCGGACTGGTTCTACATAGCTAGGCTGAAGAGAGGCCTACACAGGCAGGCCTACCCAGACAGACGGCTATCCTCACCACCCCAGCCCCCAGCCCCTGTCCTGGTGACCTCCAGCCTCTGTTTCCTCACTCATGAGCTGGGTAGTGCCTACCAGCCTGAGGCCCTTGTGAGGCTGGTATGAGGGGACTTCATAGCAGGTAAGGGTGTGGGTTGGGAAAAGGGCAGACTCTGTCTATGGAGGACTGCAGAGATCCCCAAGTATGGTTGAGTGAGAAGACAAGTAGGGCCATGGAAGTGCAGGCACCTGCCTCCCAACCTATGCTTCCTGCTCCATGCAGGGTTCATGAAAATGTGGCCATGTAGTCGTGATGAGTGTGTGCACATGTGGAGTCTGTCAGGACATCAGAGAATGCTGTGTCAGGGCATACAAGGGTCCACCAAGTGTGTCAAGATCTGAGGAACCACATAGGTGCTGAGTCAGATCTGGAAGAGCCCATATGGGCCTGCGTGTCATGGAACTGTCAGGGCCACTTGGACCTATGTGGACGCATATGTCATGATTCACATGGATCTGTGTGGCCTGTGCTTTGGCCAGTTGCCTGTGTTTTGCTTGGAGGCATGCATCCCAGGCGGGTGGGGATGGTCTAGCTCTCTTGGCCTCTGAGCCCTCCCTGAGCCCACCACTAGAGTGGAAAGCCCAAGGGCCCGAGGCCCAGCAGGTGCAGCTGTCTTGGCCTGTGACCTAACACTCCTGAGACGTCACGTCTGGCCAGTGATGCAGCAGCAGTGAGGTCCACACAGCAGAGGGCCCAGCCCTGGGTTGTGCCTGTCCTCAGCACTCCTGGATCCAGCTGGGGGATTTCCCAGTGCCCTCCTCTCCTCTCCAGTCAAGTTCTTTCCTTCTCCCCAGGCCACCTCAAGTGGGAAGCCTGCCTCCCTGCAGCCTGAGGGGCCTCTGCTCTAAAGGGGAGGAAGGGACAGGTCTGCCCTTAGGGCACAGACAAACCAAAACATGACCAAGAGCCTGGCCGCCTGGGTGGCAACACCCGAGATCTGCCACTTAGAGAATCTTGGGCCTGGGGGTAGGGGTTGTCATGGAGTGTCAGGGCACCTTCAGGGTGAGGGGCTGGGGGAGTGAGGTTGGGGGCGGGCTTGGAGCCTCAATCAGTGACGACAAAAGAGGAGCAGTGGGCAGCACAGGCCACAGGGGACAAAGGTGAGGAGCAGTAGGGCCAGAGGGATGTGCCCCATAGGGGGCAGCATGAATGGGGGTCGCGGGATGGGGGTCGGGCGGGAGTATCGTGGACGAGCCTGGTGGGGCGGGGCAGCTGGGACACAATGGGCCCTTGTCCTGCCAGTCGCTGCTCCCGGGCGCCCTGAGCAAACACACGCCCTGTTCCCGGCTGCACACCGTGTCCTGGGACGCGGCCGTGGCGCAGGGCCAGCGGGGAGGGCAGTCGCAGGGCCAGGGCACGCGCCACCGATGGTCCCGGCGCCCACGGGCCTCCGCGTGGAGCCGTCTGTCACCGCGGCGGGGTCTCACCGTGCTTGGGCCACCGCCCTCACTTGGCTGCTCCACCAGGTCCGGGCGCTGGAGGAATCCAGAGGGGGAGGGGCAGCTCACTCCATCCGCCTCCCTGGAGCTTCCTGAGCCCAGCCGGGCCCCAGGCACCAGGCAGTCTGCTGTAGGACTCTGCGGCCTGCATTCTGGCCTCTTGGAGTGCCTCCTTGCATCTGTCCTACCTCTGCCCACAGCCACCTTCTAGCCCTGGGATGCCTCAGCCCCGGGCTTTCTCAGAACAGAAGACAGGAGGGCCAGCGCTTTGCTCTGGTTCACACCGAGGCTCTTTCTGGGCTCTGACCCTCTCTGGGGAGTGAGTGGGACCTCCTGTGGGCCCTGCCAGGACTCCTCCCACCTCCACGTTGAGCCTCCCCAAGGTGATGGGGGTCTGCCTATCCTGAACTGTACTGAGTACAACACTGGCTGGGGCTGGGGAGCAGCAGGGAAAGGGACGAGGTCCTCCCTCAGGCGCCTGGGCAGGGGCAGTGGCAGGAGGGAACCTCCAGGACGAGGCTTATATCTGAGGCTGGTGGGGCCATGGACCAATGACTAGGCCAATTGGAGGTTGCACTAGGGGATCAGGGCTCCAGGGGGCAAGGGCGCTGTTCCGAGCTTTGCCTTGAGAACTGTCTGGGCTACCTGCTCCTGCAACCCCTATGGGTGCCTGAAGATTGCCCTGTAGGCTGTAGGGGGCAGGACAGAATGCACTGGGTGCTCCTTCTGGGCCCATCAGCCCCCGAAGGGCAGGAGGGAACCTCCATCACTCAGTCAGCATCCCAGAGTGCAGCCATTCTGTGCCACATGGTACTTAGGCAGGGCTAGGGACACACCAGGCCCAGAGGCCATCCAACCCCAGCACAATGGTCTCACCCAAGTTGGGCACAGGCTCACCCTGCCAGCCTGGCTGCCTGCATCTGTCCCGGCTGTGCACTGGGTGAACAGAGAGCAGATGCACAGCCCGACCTCCAGAGCTCACCCAGTGGGGAGATGGCTCTGGCGGGCTTAGCTCCAAAGACTGCTATAGCAGGGGCTGAGGCCTCATCTGTAGGAAGCAGGGGCACAGGGCCAAGAGCCCCTCCTCTTGGCTAGCAGTCAAAAAAGAGTAAGGGGTCTGGGCCCCCAATTTACTGGTGTTCAGAAAGCCACGAGGGAATGAAGCCACACTGGGGCTTCCGGGGGTAGGGCTAGGCCGTGGGCAGGCTGGGGTTGAGGCTGCAGCCCCCAAACCTGGTCGGACAGGGGTCAAGTCTCAGGCCAGGCTGGGAGTGAAGCTAGAGTCCCCGTTGGAAGGGTGTTCCTCAGTCTCTACCCACTGTGACCCAACAGGCCTGGACAGACAATAGTTCTGGAACCCACCAGGAAGCTGGCCAGGCCCCAGGAGGGGATTTGCATGACAGATGGGTTCCCAGGAAGCCCTTGTGTATGCATTTCCTGTCTGCATGTGCACGTGAGTGTACGTTTGCTTGTTTTGGGGCTTGCAGGACAGATCGGCTCCCCGTGGCTACACAGCCAGCCCCAGATCCCAAACTCACGCCCACACCAAGCCATTGATAATACATTCTTACCAAGAGTCCCTGCACATCTCGAGGGGTACACTTGTGCCCCGCATGTCCCTGTCCAGCTGAGCCCTCAGCCTGAGGCAGGCCTGTACCCCCAGGTGAAAGGAGCCTACTGGTCACAGGGAAAGCCTGGTTCTGGGCCACAAGTTGGGGCCCAGGCCCCAGCTGGGCCTCAGAATATTTCCTCATCTGTAAATAGGGCACCTGCCTGGCCAGCAACAGATCTGTTGAGAGCACCTCTACCTGGCCCAGCTTGGGGTCAAGAAGGGTCAGCAGCCCAGGCCCAGAGACATTAGTGCCCAGCATCCCTAGGTCCCTAGGCACTGATGATGGACCTGTGGGTCAGAGAAAAAGGATACACCTGCTCTCCAGGGGACTGATCCCTCCCTGTCTCACCTGCCTTCCCCATAGCTAGAGACATGCCCAGGGCCACAGCCCCATCCTTTGGGCCTGTCAAGTGTGAAGCAGGTGGGGTGGATCTGAGCAGCTGCCCAGGGCTTCCTCCCTTCTGGGAGACTGGGTTCGGACAGGTAGGAGAGTGGAAGGAGTGTGACAGGGTTGGGGGTGACAGGACCAGGGGAGACCCCGGGCAGGGGTGGAACATGGGGACAGGCCTGAGGGGAACTGGTGGGTGCTGGGGAGCAGGTCTGGGTAGGCCTAAGGGCACCTTAGGGGTCAAATGGAAAGGAGTACAGCTCTGGGGTGGGCAGAGGGGTCTGAAGCCTGAGAGGAGGTGGAACCTGGCTGCCCAGGCCCAGGGGCACTAAAAAGAAAGAAGAATCAATCACTGATTTCAGACATAGTTAATTGGGTCCTCCAGAATGCAGGTTGCATGGCTCATTTAAGGCAGAAAGAGCCTGTGTGGTGGCTCACACCTCTAATTCCAGCACTTTGGGAGATGGAGACTGGAGGATCCCTTGAACCCAAGAGTTCAAGACCAGCCTAGGCAACGTAGCCAGACCTCATCTCTACAAAAAAATTTAAAAGTTAGCCAGGCATGGTGTCACGTGTCTGTAGTCTTAGCTACTCAGGAGGCTGAGGTGGAAGGATTGCCTTAGCCCAGGAATTTGAAGTTGCAGTGAGCTGTGATCATGCCATTGTACTCCAGCCTGGGTGACAAAGTGGGACACCCCCTCAACTGAAACAACAAGAAAAATCTACAATATATTCTAATGTTTAAATTGTTAAATGCATCATACATGCAGACAAGAGCACAGAGCATGTTGTGCAGTTAAATAGCCATAAAGACAGACCACGGCAGGCCGCCCTGACCATCAAGCTGCCCTGGAACCCATTCCTGCAGAGGAGTTTGTGTTGGTTGTTCCTGACTTTTCCTTACAGTTTTCTACTTTCACTAGAGTGTGCTGCACCAACACAGCTGTCTGGATCCTTTCCTATAATCTTCCTCAAGGCCCCAGGTTCTGGTTGGTACCAGCAGCCAATCAAGCTGGGGAGACAGAGACCCTGTCCAGTAGGGTCAGCAGCGAGGACAGGCAGTCTGGGTCCGGGCTGGTCCTCCCTTGTCCATTCCACATCCAGCTCTCCTCCTCGACGGTTGGGGGAAGCAACACAATTTGCAGGGCTCAGCGCATGATGAGATCTGGAGCTCCTTCAAAACATGCGAAAAAGTGACATTTAGAGACTAAAATATGAAGTGTTTCCCCTTTTCTGCAATCTTTCTCACCTTGTCATGGTGTTTTCTGTTATTTAATGGCTATCTAAGTAAAGAAAAATTAAATGTTGAACTCATTGTCATGACTTTTACCATTTATCTTTCCTTTGTGCAAGGGGAGTTTTAATATAAACATCAGAGCATTGAATTCCTATGTGGAATCACGAATTCACATGGTTTGCTTTTTGTAGCTCACATAGGAATGTGTAACTCAGTTATTTTTTGAAAAGTTTTGATTGAGGTAAAATATAAATAGCATAAAAGTTGCCATTTAATCATTTTTAAGTGTACAATGCAGTGGCATAAAGTACATTCACAATGTTGTGTGACCATCATCACCACTATTTCCAGAGCTTTTTCATGACTCCAAACAGAAACATAATACTCATTCAACACTAGCTCCCCAATTACCTCCCCCCTCCCAGCCCCTGGCAACCACCATTCTATTTTATTTCTCTATAGATTTGAGGACTCTGGGGACCTCATATATGGGAGGTCCCCCAAAAACTGGAATTGCCTTTTTGAGGTCAGGCCCCCTGTAGAACAGGCTTCCCCAGATAGGTGTGTTCTAGGAACACATAGGCACCAGTGTACCAGCTAGTGTTGTGAGAGGCTGCGTTTGGCTTCAGTTAATTTTTTTCTGGAGATTCTTTCAATGTGTTTGCCCATTTCATGATGGGTGATTTACAAGTAAGTGCACATGCCCAAAACCGTGCTACGTGTTCAGCAGTTTTTGACCAAAAATACATGACCCCAGGGCCCACCCTCCTTATTCATCTGATCTCATCCCAAGTGAGAATTTATTGTTGTTGTTGTTTTTGAGTTGGAGTCTCACCCTGTTGCCTAGGCTGGAGTGCAGTGGCACGCTCACAGCCACTGCAGCCTGATTGCAAAGGCAATCCTTCTGCCTCAGCCTTCCAAGTAGCAGGAACTACAGGCGTGTGCCACCATGCCTGGCTTATTTTTTGACTTATGGTAGAGATGAGGTCTTGCCAAGTTGCCCAGGCTGGCCTCAAACCATTAAGCTCAGGCAATCCTCTCGCCTTGGCCTCCCAAAGTGCTGGGATTACAGGCTTGAGCCACCACTCCTGGCTGAGAAATGTTTTGCTGATGTGGAAGAGGTGAAACAAAAAGTGATGACAAGAAGCACTTAAAGACATCAAAATGGACAAGTTCAAAAACAGTTTTGAGCAGTGGAAAAAGCATCTTGATAGGTGTATTACATCAAACGGAGAATACTTTGAAGGTGACTGAAGTTTAAACATGTAAGAAGAATACATAATGTTTTATAAATAAATTCTGAGATTTTTTTTGATCCTCCCTTATAAGAGTGATATGTGGTATTTGTTCTTTTGTGTCTGGTTTTGCTCACGAGCATAATGTCCTCAAGGGTCATCATATTGTAGCATGTGCCAGAATTTATTTACTTTTTAAAGCTGAGTAATATTCCACTGTATGTATATACCACATTTTGCTTATCCATTTATCTGTTGAAGGATATTTGGGTTGCTTCCACTTTTGGGGTATTGTGAACAATGTTGTTGTGAACATGGGTGTACAAATATCTCTTCAAAGACTCTGCTTTCAATTCTTTTTCCTTTTCTTTTTTTCCGAGTTGGAGTCTCACTCTGTCGCCCAGACTGGAGTGCAATGGCATGCTCATGGCTACTGCAGCCTCGACCTGCTGGGCTCCGGTGATCCTTCCGCCTCAGCCTTCCAAGTAGCTGGAACTACAGGTGCGCGCCACCTCGCCCGGCTAATTTTTTTTTTTTTTTAATTTATTGTAGAGATGTGGTTTCGCCAAGTTGCCCAGGCGGGTCTCGAACCCGCGGGCTCAGGCAATCCACTCACCTCGGCCTCCCAAAGTGCGGGATTACAGGCTGAGCCGTACTTTCAATTCTTTTGAGTATGTACCCAGAAGTGAAACTGCTTGGTCATCTGGTGCTGTGGTTTGAACATATCCCCTGAAGTTCATGTGTTGGAAACTTGACCCCGAAGAGATGGTGTTGAGAGGCGGGGCCTAATGGCAGATGTTTGGGTCCTGAGGCCAGTGCCCTCACAAATGAATTAGTGCTGTTCTTTGGGAGTGGATTTGTTATAAAAAAGATGAGTTTGGCCCCCTCTTGTGCACACGTGGCCTCTCATATCCCTCTCTCTGTCTCTCTTTTTCTTTCTCTCTTCCTTTCTCTGTCTCTATCTCTCTCCCACGCTTTGACTTTCCACCATGGAGACATAGCAAGGAGGCCCTCACCAGATACTGGATCCTCAATCTTGGATTTCCCAGCCTCCAAAATCATGAGCCAATAAATTTCTGTTCATTATAAGTTACCCAGGCTCAGGTATCTGTTATCTCAACACAAAATGGACTAAGACTGAGGGTGACTACAGGTTTAGCATCTTGAGGAACTGCTAGACATCGCACAGCAGCTGTACTATTTTGGATTCCCACAAGCAATGCATGACAGCTCCAATTTATCCACATCCTTGCCAACACTTGCAATTTTCCGTCTTTCTCTCTTCCTTCCTTTCTTTCATTCCTTCTTTCTATTGTGCCATCCTAGTGGGTTTGATATGCCATCAAACCCACCCAGGCTGGAATGCAGTGAAACAATCACGACTCAACCTCCTGGGCTCAGGTGATCCTTCCACCTCAGCCTCCTGGGTAACTGGGATTACAGGTGTGCACCACCATGCCCAGTTAATTTTTAAAAATTGCAGCAATGAGGTCTCACTCTGTTGCCTCGGCTGACCTTGAACTCCTAGGCTCAAGTGATTCTCCTGCCTTGGCCTCCCACAGTTCTGGGATTATAGGCATGAGCCACCCACCCAGCCTCACTGTGGTTTTTGCATATCTCCAAGTTTCCCTGCCTGATATCCCCTTTCTGCCCTCCTCGCCCAGTTAAGATTCCATGGCCACCATAAAACTCACTTCCTCTGGAGAGGTACAGATCACCCATGGCAGACGGGGTGTGGCCAGTGCTCAACAGGGCCCCGAGGCTGGATACTAGGGGCTTCCCAAGGGATGGCAGGGGTGGGAGTGAGGTTGAGGATGAGGAAGGGCCTGTCCATCACTCTCAGACTTCACAATGGGGACATGTAATCTCCAGCAGAGCGGCTAGTGACACTCCCTAACCTGGGTGTGGAATCCCCCAGGGTGGGGAATTCTGGTGGATCCCAATGGCAGGAATGTCCCCAACAGCCAGGCCTGGCTCTGCCACAGCCTCAGTGTCTCCAGCCACCAGGAGCTGGCCTGGACCTGCTGCCCCTCTTCGGGGTCACAGGGTTTAGGGTGTCTGGCTTGACAAGGCTTTGAGTTTGGATCTAAATGTGTGTAACCCCCCCCACAAATGTATGCATGCATTCACAGACGTGTACACATACTCATACACATGTGTGCACATACCACCCAGTATGTGTCTGGCTGGCCGAGGCACTGCTCCCCAGGGGCCGCTCCCCTCCAGGAAGCCCTACAGCCTGCATCTGCCTTCTCCTTTCCAGGTATTGAGACCTCTGATGAACCAAAGGTCAGGGACATTTTTTTTTGAGTCAGAGTCTTACTCTGTCACCCAGCCTGGAGTGCAGTGGCATGCTCACGGCCACCGCAGCCTTGACCTGCTGGGCTTAGGCGATCCTTCCACCTCAGCCTTCCAAGCAGCTGGAACTACAGGCACATCTACCACACACAGCTAATTTTTTGACTAATTGTAGAGACAAGGTCTCGCCATGTTGCCCAGGCTGGTCTTGAACCCATGGGCTCAGACAATCCTCTTGCCTCAGCCTCCCAAAGTGCCGGGATTATAGGCGTGAGCCAACATGCCCAGCTAGGGATCTTAACTAGTGGAGAAAACCCTCCCTTCTTGACATACCTGATGGGTCCTTCCCAAAAGACCTGGGCATGGGGGTATCCAGGGTCCCCAGTTCTGCTCCCAGTTCATGATAGGAGAACCCCAGGACTTGTAGGGGCTCCATGGCACCCAGAGCCTGGCTTGGGGGGAACTGGAGCAACAGTCAGGGCCATCCCAGAGGGGCTGTGAGGGCTGTGGTCTCACCCCAGCATGGGGCACTGGAGGACAGTCTAAGGGTGGCAAACAGCGTCTGCAAAATCAGGTGTCCCTTAGGGACCCGGGGCCAGACAGACACCTGGCCACCTTCTGGGAGGCGATTCAGAGGAGGTGTCTTTTAGCCCATGGCCCTTACCCACTCTCCAGCTCCCCTGGGTGCTCTGCTCTGGGTTGAGAGCATGGGGAACAAGTACCCCAGAGTGATTTTTAGGGAAAGAAAGTACTTCCAGGCAGTGTTCAAAGCTTCCAAGGTCATTCCATAAAGGATCAGTGTTCTGGTCTCCTTGGGCCCCTCCTCAGTCTGTCCCTGAATGGTCAGCAGGAACCCCCCAAGCAGGGGCCACCCAGTCAGTTGGATGTGGGTGAGGCTGACTCTGGGTCTGGGCTCTGCTGCCCACCACAGTGTGTCTGCAGGGCTAACCTCTCCTTCCCAGCCCCAGCTAGCCTGGATTCTGCTCACCTCCAGAGCAGAGGAGTTCCCAGGGCGGGAGCTGTCACACACTGCTCAGAGCCCAGCCTTGGCCCGGCTGCCCCGAGCAGGCCTCATGCCCATAGGTCCCTCTGCAGGGGCCCACTGCATGGGGAACAGCTGTGGCTTTGTGTCCTCAGAAGAGGGAGGCAGGCGGCCTCCGCCACCCCAGACACCCCGGCGCTGCTGTGGCTTCAAGAAGTTACATGTGCAGCATTTTGGACCATTTCTCATTGCCCACACACAGCCGCTGTTGGCCTGGGAGGGTGAGACGCGAGCTCGGCATGTCCAGGTCTGGGGTCAGCAGAGAGCAGCTGCGGGGACTGGGAGGCCAATCCGCTCAGTCTCTCATTCACTCAGTCTCTCATTCACTCAGTCTCTCATCCACTCACTCGCTCATCCACTCACTTGCTCACTCACTCATTCACTCACTTATTCATTCATTCACTCCCTCATTCCACTTATTCACCCACTCATCCACTCACTCACTCACTTTTCATTCATCCACTCCCTCACTCATTCCACTTATTCACCCACTCATCCACTCACTCACTCACTCATCCACTCATTCATTCATCCACTCCCTCACGCATTCCACTTATTCACCCACTCATCCACTCACTCACTCATCCACTCATTCATTCATCCACTCCCTCACGCATTCCACTTATTCACCCACTCATCCACTCACTCACTCATTCTTTCATTTACTCACTCACTCATCCACACATTCACTCATTAATCCACTCACTCACGCATCCACCCACTCATCCACTCCCTCACTCATTCTCTTACTCAGCTGCTTACCCGTCCACTCACTCATTTGTTCATTCGCCCACTCATTTGCTCACTCACTCATTTGCTCACTCACTCACTCAGTCTCTCATTCTTCACTCACTGACTGATCTACTAACTCACTCATTCACTCATTCATTCGCTCACTCACTTATCCACTCTCTCATTCTTGACTCACTCACTGACTTACTCACCCACTCACTCATTTACTTACTCACTGACTTATTCGCTCATTCATTCATCATTCAATAAGTCGTTCTTTCCTGAGAGCCCACTCATGTCAGGTCCATGGATGCAGTGGGGAGGGCAGGTGTCAGAATAAACGGTGGGTTCATTCATGTATTCACCATTAAGTGAACATTTCTGAGGAGTCTATGGACGTGCAGCACGGCAGATGGCTGGATAGGAGGATGCGTGGATGAATCGACAGGTGGACTGGTGGATGGGTGGATACACAGATTCCCTGGTCTGGGGTTCCAGCTGAGGTGTGCCCCAGGAACAGCCCAGCAGCCAGGCTCCAGGTGCCCCCTTCTTTTCTGGGACACATAGCCACCCTGCTGACTGAAGGGATGCCTCCAATGGGGGATTCAGCTTCCCCTCTCCCAGAGCAGGTGCCACTGAGGATGGCTCTGTCTCCCTTTCCTCTCCTCACCTTCTGCAGGCATCTGACTCTCCCAGAGCTGCCCCACCCTTTCCAGTATGCAGGGTTCTTGGGCTCAGAAAGTACCTGGAGAGGGTTGGGGCCTGCAGGGGAGTCATGGCTGCATTGCTTAGAGCACCTGTGGTAGGCCTGGCCCAGTTTGGCTGCTGAGTCCCCTTGGTGAGAGACCAGGGGTCACTGCCCTCCATGGGGCCCAGGCTGGTGAACTGGCTGCAGGCCATCTGTGTGCCCACAGAGAAAGGCTGAGGCCTGGGCATGGAGACCAGGATACTGCACTTGGACCAAGATACGAACCTGCACATGGATGCCGGACCTGGACACGGATGCTGGACCTAGGTTCGCGGTGGCAGCAGATGAAAGGAAGGGCCAGCCCTGACTCTATCTCCCCATCTTGCCCTGCTCTCTCTCCCCTGACTTTTGTGTCTGCCAGAGAAAGGAGGTGATTTCCTGGGAATTGCTCTGTGCAAGGGCAGGTTAAGGTCAATAGACTGAACCCCTGACTCCTCAAACTGTTTCTTCTCACCCCAACCTGGGAATCATCCTTCTCTCATAGTCCATCCTAGCCTCGTCAAATCCCACCAGCTCCATGTTAAAACATACCTGGAATTCGACCACTGCTCACCCTTTCTTCTGGGCCAGGAATTTCATTGTCCCTCATCCCAGGCCCCACACTATACACAGCTCGGCAGCACAGGGACCCCCTAACCCCAACCACAGCAACCCTCAGCACAGCTCCTACCTCACAGGGGTGAACACTGAGCCCTCTGCTGGGCCCACAAGCCCCCAACCTGCCACCCAAGTTTCCTCTCAGCAGCTCCCCTCCATCCTCTGCCTGAGCCATCATGGCCTCCAGCACGGAGGCTCTCCCTGCTGAGGGTCTTGCACTGGTTGTCCCCAAGTCTCCTGCTTGGTTTCCTATATTCATGTGGTCCCCTCACCTCCTCCAGGGCAGGGGTCTCCTGGGCATACCCTTAGGAATCCAGCTCCACTCCTCCCCCAACAGACCCTCAGCCATCCTCTGTGCCCCTCACCACTACCTAGCCCCCACAGACCAAGGCCAGCACTGATTAGTTCCCACCCCAAGAAGCCCAGCCAGGGGGTGTTGGGGAAAGCTCTCAGCTCCCTGCCCACCCTTCACAAACCTGCAGGCAGCCCCTACCGTGTTCTGCTGGGGTGACTCCCGACGGTGCTGACCAAAGTGTCCAGGTGAGGATGTCACCAACGTCCAGCCCCAGCTCCAGCACCTGCTGCCTGTATACTTGTGGGTCACTGTCCTGGCCTCAGTTTCCCCCATGAGCACAGGGCCTGGCTGAGCAGGCTGAGCACTTTGAGTACCTTCCTCTGTTCTTTAGGAGATGTTGATAGAACAGAAGAAAGAACAATAGAAACCCCAGAAAAACTCAATAAATAACTCAATAAATAATAAATAACTCCAAAGATGACCCATCACAGACTGGGGAAGCTTTGGAATTGGGATATGGAGATGGGGCGGAGGGTCAGCTAACCAGGCCTGGACAGAGCCCTCCCCACTGGGGCAGCGTCACATCCTCTTCACCCCTAGAGATGCATCCCTGCAGGACAAGACATACAGCAGGTGCTTGGTGGACAAAGGGAAGGGCCGATGAGCAGAGAGGCAGTACCTGGGTGACTCACAGGTGCAGGCACACTTCCCAGGACCAGGAACCCTGGGGCCTGCCCACCCCCCTGGGCCTTAGACACCCCTCCCCCAGGCCTGCCTGAACCGTGACCCACCCACACCACAGGACTGAGGTCACAGTGGAGCCACAGGCACTGAGCTGGCCCATTCTGACTCAAACAGAGCATACCCACTCAAAGAATCACAGAAGCCCTCAGTGGGGGTGTGGGGTATAGACCTGTGGGCACAGTCACCTGTTGTAGTATCACTGGGGGGTGCATCTGCTCCTGTCCTGCATGTGGGATGGTCTCTGTGCTGATGACGGTGCCTGCATATCTGTATTTGTGGGCATGAGCATGTGTGTCCTGCATGTGTGCACTGGTAAGTGTCACCTCTGAGTGTGTGTGCATGTGTGGCTTTCATGCATGTGTGAATCTGTGCCCATGCCATAACGGGTCAGTGAAGAACAAGCATTGTGTGGACCATGTTCTGGATGTTGGCCTGAGTAGGAGGGACACAGTGACCACTGACCCCAAAATCCTACTTGACCCTCGAGCCGGATGAGGGAAGGGAGGTGGCAGGGCAGCCCCAGGGGGCCTTTGGCTGTTTAGGCCTCCCTGACTCCTGCCTGGCCTGCTCCAGCCCCATCCCACCTTCCCCCACAGAGCATGCCCTGTGCCCGGGTCCTCGCTCCTGGGGTTTCAGCTACTACAACCTGACAGAAACCCCACCCACACTTGCATCTCCGGGCTATGGCGGCTCACAGCATGCGGTTGGTCTGTCAGTGGGTTTCCCATGGGGATCCTCAGACAGCAGTAGCGATGTACAAGGATCAGGCTGGGAGATGCTATGTCATACACTACCAGGACACTGCACGGGTGTTTGTCCCTGTGTGGTGAGTGGGCTTCATAGAGAACAAAGTGGCTTCCGGGCGCACCTCCCAACCCCTGCCATGGGGTTGAGCTTTGACAGACAGTTTTGTCCTGATTAGAGCGAGAAGCCTGGGCCCCATGGTCAGAGGGATGGACAGAAAAGTGGATGGAGAGACAGGCAGCTGGTGGCCGGCAGAGGCTGCTGAGAATCAGCGGAAGCCGGGGCGGGCAGCCGGCGGGTGGCCCAACAGGTCCTGGAAATCCTCGCTTCCTGTTTTCCCAACAAAGGACTTCTGTCCCCCCAGGAAGGCCACTGGCCGGCAGCAGCAGACGCTCCTTTTCCGTAAACAGGGTTGTTTTCCTTTTTTCCTCTCAACACAATAACAGTGGCCCCCACGCCCCCTATCCTGTCTCATGTCACCACTAGCCACGGGGGACAGGGCAGTTTAGGCGGGGCAGGGGTCCACAGGGCAGGCTTGCCTGCCCAGATGGCCACCCCGTTACCCTGGAAATGGGGATGACAGCTTGCCTGACTGTGATGAGGCTTCCAGGGCAAGCAAGGAACAGGAATTCAGTGGTGCCTGCCCCACGGGGCAGGTGGGGAACTGAACCAGCCTTGGGGTCCATGAGAACTGGGGAGTCCAGTGGGTCGGGTTACACTGAACCTGTGCTCCTTTGGGGCTCAGTGGGACCCTGTAACCCTCATGGCCTGACATGGCAGTGTTCAGGGCAGAGGGCCAGGGTTGGGACACAGCAGCACTGGGTCTCTAGGGCAGGGGAGGAGGGTCTGGGGTCCCCCGCAGGTGGACCCCTCCAAGCTGGCTGGGAGCCGCCCTCGGGGCTCAGCCAGGTGCTGGCTGTGATGCAGGCTGCACAGAAGTAAAGGCCAAGGGTGAGGAGTGTCTGACACCCAAAACACCTGAGTAGGACACCCAGGAGGAGTCAGAGGGTGCAAAGGAAGATCAGGCAAGTCAGAAGCTGCTCAGGACCACCCTCCCACCCCCACCTTGGCTCTGGGAGGCCCAATAGGGGCTGCAGGGACAGTGTCCAGTCTGTCTGCAGGGCAGATGGGGTGGGGGCGCCCCCTGTGTGTGCCTGGCCGTGGAGGGGTTGGGAGTGGGCATGGCGCCCGGTTTGCATGGCTCTGAGTGAGCCAGTGTGCGCGCGTGTGTGGGTGATTGTGCGCACCCAGGCAGCAGGCGCCTGAATGGGCCTGTGTGAGGGGCTGAGGGGCTATTTATAGCCGCTCCTAGACGAGAGGAGCTATTAATAGCGAGGGTGGAGGGTGAATGGACAAAGCCTCTTGCCTGCCGCTGCCTCCGGGTGGGGTGCAGGCGGGTGCCATTCTCTGCTGGAGACACCCGGGGCTGGTACCCCAGCCCCCATCCCGGCAGTCAAACAAGGGCCACTGTTATCTTGTCAGCAGCTGAGCCAGGGGTCTGTGGTTCACCTGGGGCAGTAGGCTGGGGTGTCCCAGGCTAAAGCATCCACTCCCCCTCTCCTAGGAGGCTGCTCTGCAGCTACATTTGACCCTGAGGAGGGATGTGCTGATGGTCGTCGTATGAGGTGGTTGTAGGAGGGGACCAAGGATGCAGGAAAGATGCTGAGATCAGGACTCCACCTTTCCATATCTGGTGCTCAGATCCTAGCACAGGGGAGGTGGGGAGGAAGGGCTGTGAGGGTTGCAGGGGGATTTGAGTGAGGGTCCTGGTTGAGGTGCAGGCAACCCAGTATGCCTTCTGGTAGGATAACCAGGTGTTCTGGCGGTAAACAGCTGAATGTGAGACCAAGTCAGTTGGGCCTTTGAGCCACACCAGGGGCTGGGGGGGAGGGGGAAGGTCACACCACCGATCCAGGCTAGTGGGTGGACCTAGGGACAGGAAGCCCCAGGGCCCCCTGTTCTGAGGTTCATTCACTTTGACTTTTTTGAAAGTACAAAAGTGGCATCCAGCTCGTAAAAAGGCCAGACCGCGACCCTACAAAGGGATGGACCCTTCCAGGCCTTGGCTGCATCCCCATTCCCTGTGCCAAATTTGTCCCCAGCCTTAAAGGGGTGGTGTCTCCCACCTCTCCCTAACACGGTCAGGCTGCAGAGAAAACAGGAAAGCCCTGAGGCCCCCAGGCGCCTTGCAGGAGGGTGGGCTGTGTCCAGGGCCCACAGGAGCCCAGGCCAGGGTGGAGGCGCTGGGTCAGGGGGGTGAGGGGCTGCAGAGTCCGGCCCTGGCCCCCACCTGCCGGTGTTTGCGGAGGCGGTCAGTGGCGCTCGTACATCTCATTCACCGCCTGCTTCCGCGGGGCTTGTTTCCTTCGGGAACCCCCCGCCCCCAATGTCATGACTAACGCGAGCACGCGGCCGCCCGCGGTCACCTGTCGCCAAGTGCTTTTCAAGAAGGTCGCCCCACAGCCGGGTGTACCATCACCGTCATTGTTATTTGCTCCCGTAAGTGGGAGGGTTGGCGGGGGGGGGGGGGGGGAGGGTTCCCAGCGCGGAAGACCGCGCGGTCTGGGTGGGGCCGGGACAGCGGGGGAGGGGCTCGGGTGCTTGCGAACTGCGCACGAGCTGCGGGCCACCACCGCGGACAGGGCGCGCGACGACAGCCCCCGCCTCCGCCCCGCCTCCCCACCCTCCTCTCTGCCCCCTCCCGCCAGGGAAAGCCCGGCCGCTTCCGGCGCCGCCCCCTTCCCGGCAGGGCCACGCCCCGCGCTTCCCGCCCGCGGGCCCAGCACGGCCCCCCCACTCTGCACCCCACCCCGGGGCCCCCACCCGTTCCCCCGCCCCCCACCAAAACCCGCTCGGCACTGGAAGTAAAAAAGCTTTGGCCTTGGCGGCGAGCCCCCTCCCTCGGCAGCAGGAGGACGAGCGCGGGCGGAAGGGGGCGCGCTGGGCGAGGCGCGAGGGGGGCCAGAGGGCTGGCCTCCCCGGAGGATGCCCACTCCCCACCCCTACCACCGCGGAGTCAGCGAGCCACGTGCCCCCGTCCTGTCCAAGGACGCTGAGACCCGTGGGCGGCCCTCGAGACGTGGCCCGCCGAGCCTGGGCGCCCCCATCCGCGTACGCTCTCGGAAGCCCCGGCTGCAAGCGGGTGAGCGCAGAAAGACGCTGGCCTTGGACAGCTGTTTGGGGAGTGAGGGACCAGGCACCCCTCCCTCGCCATGGGGAGATGACCCTGACGCCAGACTGGGGGAAAAGCGGCCCCTGTTCGTCGGCCAAACTTAGCTTGGTGATGTCGCCTGGAAACGGCTCCCCAGAAGAATCCCACAGGGAGTGGGAGGAGGTGGTTTCTGGAAGAGCTGGATGCCCCCAACAGACCCTCAGGCTAGATGCCTTGCTCCGCCAGTGCCCAGCCAGCCAGCCCAGGTGTGAGACAATCCCAGCCACCATGAGGCTTGGGGAGGCTGCAAGACCCAGAGGAGGAGTGTGTGACCTGAACGCCTGGCTGGCTCCGCCCAGCCACACTACATGGGCCTAAATGGCCCCAACACACCATGCAGAACCTGGCCCCTTCTGCCACCCCCATCTCCAACATCCCCTGAAGATCCCTCAGCCCCAGGGAACCACCTGGTGCAGGGTCATGGCCAGCCACCCACATGCTGGCTGTGGGCACAACAGAGAGGATGGCAGTGCCCCCAGGCCCGACCCTTTCACCCCTAGTCACCCCACTTGTACTGCCCTGTCCCACGTGGTGGGCTGGATCCCCATCCTAGGCCTGCGTGTGTGTGGGGGGTCCTGGGGATCAGAAAAGAGAACAGAGCAGGACTTTGAGGAATGGGAGGAGCCTGAGGGAGCATGTGGAGGAGCAGGTTTGAGCTGAGTGTGGCCACTGAAGGTCTGGGTAAGGGGTCCCCAGGAGCCAAACTGAGACCTGGAAGGCAGGGAGTGAGAAGTGAGCTGGGGAAGGGGGACAGCCACAGAAGTGACCCTGGCCGGTGGAGCTGCATTCTGCTGGTGGAGCTGCATTCTGCTGGGACTTCAGGGAGCCAGGATAGTAGGGGGCGCATGGGAGTGTTTGTCACCGTCTTTGTCTGAGGACTGCTGGGGCAGGATCCCTGTCACCTTTACCAGAGCAGGTAGGAGTTGAGGGGGGACCACCATACAGGGCAGACCAGGGGCTATGGGTGGGCACAGTCTGTGGGGGTGGGGAGGGAGGCTGGGCAGGCCCTAGCAGTAGAGAAGTGGCAGGTCTGGGAGGGTGGTGGACTGGATATGTGATGTGAGAATCGGAGCAGAGCAAGCACCGGGGTTTGAGGCCTGGCACAGGAAGATGGGAAGGAAGCATCTGTGCCAGCTGCTGGGACCTCCCTGTGAGCCCCCTTGGGGATGGCCTCAACTGAGGAGGATCACCCAGGTCATACCCCTTTCTAGGGAGTGATTCGTGTGGGGGTCAAAGGCCCAGCCTCCTCACCACAGCTGAGGACACTGCAGAAGGCTCACCTCAGCCTCACACTGCCGTGGGGTCAGCTGAGGACATGGCTGAACCGGCATGGAGCCGACTGCCCCCTCTCGGCGCCAGCCTCAGACAAGCAGAGCCAAGGAGGTCTGGCAGGCAGAAGCAGAAAGGGAAAGGCCTGGCTCACTCTTTGCCCAGTGGGCATTCACTGTCACAACTGTCACTGGTGGTGGAGGAGAGAGCTGGCAGGGAGGGGCCTACAATTATTAGGTGGGGCTGAACCTGGGTGGGAGTACGGGGGCATAACCTTGAGAGCGATGTCATCGGGGCTGCTCCTGACACCCCTGATTCTCTGGAAAGAGATCATGAAAAGGGCAGACAGAGAGGTCAGGAGAACAGGGACTTAGTGATCAGAGGACTTGGCTCCCAGAGGGGTGAAACCCCCACCCCCAGCAAGTCTGCTGTGCTGAGGCCCAGGTGCTGGTCAGGAACGGGCACAACAGAGGAAGATCTCAAACCATAAATCCTCAGCCCACACACGTAGGCCCTCCTCCATGGGAAGGGCCAGCCCTCTGCCCTGGTGTGAGATAACACTGACCATCCATCCTTAGCAACTGCCTACCACCCTCCTGGACACAAGGCCCATAACTGGGATTCAGTTGCAGCATATCTTGGCAGGAACATGCTGGCCCAGTGGGGAGACAAATTGGTTATACCCCCAAAGGAGCCCCAGGACCCAGCAGCATGTGCAGGATAAACTGCAATGGGCGGATGACAGGGAGCTTGCTAAATATGGAGTCCTCTAAAATACAGGACAAGGACCCTAGGAGATAGTGTCCTCTGCTTCTCTGCTTCACTGCTCAGGGACACATGTGAAGAGGGTTAAATATCAGAATAGTCATGACAGATTGAAAGGCCTGTGGAGTGGCATGGGGACAGCTGTATCATGTGAGAGGCATCATGCTCCATGGGAGGGCCAGAGGGCACACCACAGACTCAAACCATCAGGGACATGCTGGGAGAGGCACCACCATCATCAGGAAGCTCAGCAGTGGCTCCTGGCAGGTCAGACTGGCAGCAGGAGAAACTGTCACAGATCCAGACTCATCAACAGTGGCATGGATGATGGCGCAGGTGGCAGCACTTGACCATCAGTGGCCAGGGGGGTGCAGCTCTCTAATAAGTAAGTGGCAGGACTGGAGCAGGGCTGAGGTGCTTGAGATGTATGGGGTTGTGGAGATGCCTAATAGAATACAGTGTTCCTGGGAGCTGGGTGGCCAGGGAGGGATTACTCAAAGGAGCAGAAGAAATCAAGGATGCATGATAGGGAGGATAGGGCACTTGGTTCAATAAAAAGCTTTGACCCCTCGCCCAGTTTCTAGAACTGACCTGTTTTTCAGACCCAGAAATCACTGACCAAAGAGGAGGCTGGGTACCTAAGAGGAAGAGTCTGCAATCCCAAGATAAGTCTGCACCATAATGATTCTGACAGTCCTTCCCCCACAGGACCTGGGGACCCTGACTCAGGTAACTGGACACAAAGGAAGGGAAATACCCATGCATTTTGAGAGCCACTGGACACAGGGTTGAAGTTGATGCTGATATCTGCAGGCCCAAAGCATCATCATGGCTCCTGTTAGAGTGGGGGAAGGCTTACAGGGGCCACGTGACAAATGGAATTCTGACCAGGTCTGATCCACCGACTTTGAGTCTGCCGGTCCACCCAGTGGTCATTTCCCCAGTCCCAGAACAGATAGTGGAGCAGACATACTTGATGGTGGACACTGTTTTCTTGGCTATCATAATGGAGAAGTCCAGTGCAAGCCTCTGCAACTGTTCCCACCCAAAATAGTAAATAAAAACTGGGGGTAAATGGGGATACATTTAAAGACCTAAAGAATGCCAGGCTGGTGGTCCCATCATGTCTCCATTTATTTCACCAGTCTGACCACTGCAAAAGGCAGGTGGGTTGATCCAGGAGAAGGAGAGTTGCTTGCTACAAAAACAACCCAAGTAGATGCAGTGTCTTTGCTAGAGTTGTTTTTCACAGCTCCGGGTATGTGGCATGGTCAAGGATGGGAGTGCATTCTTCTGCATCCCTATCTGGCAGGAAGATCAGCCACAGCTCACGTTCACTTGGAATGCACAACAGTATGTGTACACAGTCTTTCCCCAGGGCTATGAAAACTAATACTCTTACCCTCTCTCACAATAATCTAAAGAGACCTGCACCAGCTGAACATCCTCAGAACATCACATTGTCCCCCTCTATCAATGGCCCCGTGCTAAAAAGACCAGATGAGTGAGAAGTGAACACACCGGGCCCTTGTAGGACATGTGCACTCCAGAGTGAGAATCCCCTGCAAAACAGGACAAATGGCTGCACCTTGCAACCTCTGCTAAGAGGCACAGTATCTGGAAGGCTTCTGGGAGTTTGTTCTTTCTTCCTTCCTTTCTTTCCTTCCTTCCTTCTCTCCTTCCTTCTTTCCTTCTTTCTTTTTTGGAGTAGGGGTCTTACTCTGTCACCCAGGCTACAGGGAAATGGCATGATCATGGGTCACCACGGCCTCAGCCTTCTGGACTCAGGCGGTCTTCCCACCTCAGCCTCCTGAGTAGCTGGGACCAGGTGTGTGCCACCACATCTGGTTAATTTTTTGATTTCTGTAGCAACAAGACCTCACTACGTAGCCTAGGCTGGTCTCAAACTCCTGGGCTCAAGCAATCCTCTTGTCTTAGCCTCCCAAAGTGCAGGGATTACAGATGTGAGCCACTGTGCCCAGTACTTCTGGGTGTTTGGAATGGCATATTCCACATTGAAGAACTCTGCTCCAATCTAATATGCAAACGAATGCACAAAGGGACACCTCTGAATGGGGCAAAGTGAAGGAATGGGCTCCACAGTAGGCCCAAGCTGCAGCATGAGTGTCCCTGCTGCTACGAATGATCTGACTCCATAGAAGGCATGGGTGGAAAAAATGAGGCTTAAGGCCAAGTTCCCATGGAAAACCCTCCACACAAACCCAAGGTACAGGGAAGGCCGTGTTGTCTGTAGCAGAGTGTTATACACCTGGGGACATACAACAGGTTCTGGGCCCTGGTGCAGACGGACACGTCATGGGTATCCCATGACGTGTATCCGCGTTGCCTGCTGGCACTGGCTGGCTCTCTCAGACCTGCCAGGACATAAGGTCAGGCAGGCCCAAGAACAGTCCTCCTCAGGTGTGTGGCACATCTGGGATGGCAGGACAGCAGCACACTGCATACACGGTGGTCCAGGCCTGTGTGGGCTTCCACCCCACAACTCATTCTCACAGAACAGACCTGTATTCACACCATGGCCCATCTTTCCTAAAGGACCTCAAAAGGGCCTCGGTTGAGGTCCAGGCTGGCTGTCGGGAGCCTCCCGTCTGCGTCACTCCTTCTCCATGGCAGGAGCTGTCCTATGCACTGGAGGGCACTGAAAAGCATCTCTACCTCTACCTACTCCATGCCAGTTCCTCACCTAGTTGTGACAGCCCAAAGTGTCTCCAGACATTGTCCCCTTTCCCCAGGGGGAAATGATGGCTGTCTGTTAAGAACCACTGGTTTACAGAATGTCTTATCTTCCAGGTTCCCACATTAGTTGCATTAGACCAAGGGGTAAATTTGACAGCAAAGACAGAGCAGGAGTGGGCGGTAACCAAGGGTCACTTCTAGAAGCTTCTAGCCTGACAGGGCATGCCTGCTGACAGCCAGGGAAGGCCGGGCCCTAAAGAGAGGGAAACTACCTCCAGGACCTGAGTATGCTCCAAAAGACAATGCCAGGGTCTGAGGACCAAGGGTGGGTGCCTCGAGGCCCGGCAGACCCCAACCAGGCTCCCAGAATGTGGGACTCTCCCCCAGGGGTGTGGTAAGGAGCCCCCGCCCCGGCCCAGACGGACAGCAGAGGCCCATGGTTCACCCAACCTTCCTCTTCTAAGGTCCCGTAGTCAGAGACGCCCCGGGAACGCAGAGGCGGTGTGATGGGGCAGGCCTGGCCCAGCTTGGAGGATGGGCCTGGTGGACGCTGTGGGGCAGGATCAGCTGGGCAAAGCACGCCCGGCTCCTGATCCTGCGCCCAGGCCTGGGGATGCGGTGGGGGGTCTGGCCCGATACCGGCAGGAAGACAGCTTCCCCGGGGACACTGGCCCTCTCGACCCAGGTCCCCCAGCCTCCGGTCCCCCAGCCCCGCTGGACCGCCCTCCGGGCAGAGGCCGGGTCGTGTCTCTGGGAGCGTGTCCGGGCCAGGGCGGTCCCGCAGCGCCACCTGCCGGCCGCCTGCGCCTCCGGCCCAGGCCCAGCGGGCGGCTGCACCTGGCGGGGCCGACCCTCGAGTGGTCCCGGCTGTCCATCCCTACGGCTACGGCCCCGGCCCCAGGGATCACCGCTGGAGGTTGGGGCGTCCGCTGACAACAGTGGGGTGGGGGGTGGGGGTGCAGGCAGAGCAGCGTGGGGCAGGGGTGGACCAGCTCCCCTAAAGGCCCCTTAAGAGGCGGTGCACCGGGACAGACCCCCTGAAGTCATTAAAGTTCAGCCCTCAGGCCCACATTCTCGCAGATGGAATCCCAGCTACCGTGGTCCCTGGTACCCCGCCTGCGCCGCTCGCCCCTGACCCTGCCTGGCGAAGTCCCGCTGGGGCCTGGTCCACTCTTACTGTCCAGTCCTGTCCAGCTCCTCACGCCCGCGTCTAGCTGTGGATCCCCTTGTTTGGCCCCAGATTGCTCCGCTGGGCACTTCTTCGCGTTTACAGGTGAGAAAATTGAGGCTGGGGTCGCTCAACCATTGAGTGACCTGAGTCACTCCAGTCTCAGCCTCAGGGGCCGCTAGACGCATGGAGTCAGCTTCAGGGAAGACGAGCAGGGGGAGAGCCAGGGCTGCAGCAGGGAAGGGGACCGCGACCGTCCTCGGGGTTAACAGCTGAGCAGGAGCCAGCGAGGGCCGCAGGGACCGGGGTCTGAGGCCGCTGAGCTCCCTCTCAGGCTGCCCGCAGGCCTGTCTACTCCGCGACGTGGTCCGGCAGGAGAGCAGGGTGGGGGCTCCGCAGTGCTCCCTCCAGGAAGGGCCCCCGAAGGATCCCGGTGGGCCAGCGTGGTGGTCGCTGCAGGGCCCAGGCCGAGGTCCTGCTTCCCAGGGACTGCCTGGCCCCTCTGGACGCATCCTGGCGCCACCTGTGCTGGAGGAGTTCGCCTCCCCACCCCGTTCCCCACCCCGTCTCGCACCCTGTCCCCCACCGGCACCACGACCCTTCGCGCCGGCAGACAGCGCTACCTGGTGGCCGCGCGCCGCAAGCGGCGAGGACGGACACCCCTTTGGGATTCCAGGCGGGAAGGTGGGATGTCGGTTTCACGCTCCGGCCGGCCGCGTGCAGTTCCAACTGAGAGCTGATTGATTGATTGATCGATCGATCGATCTATATTTTTATTTATTTATTTAATTTATTTATTTTGAGTTGAAGTCTCACTCAGTCGCCCAGACTGGAGAGCTGATTTAGCGCCGCAGGCCTGAACGGAGCAGGGACGTGCCCAAAGCTGGACAGCGCCTCCATCGTCTCTCCGAATCCGTGGGGCCGCCTGGAGGGTGCCGGGAACCCGGCAGGGCGCCTGGCGCGCTGCTCTGACACGTGCAGGTGTGCACACAGGTGCGCCTCTGCACTAGCCCTCTGCTGGGCTTCCCTCTGCTTTCCCTTCGCAGGAGTCCTCCTCCCGGCCTCTCTGTGCCCTCTCCGTCTTCCCCAGATGCCCCACCTTCCCAGGTACCCCGCAGGGCCAAGGCCTGCCTTCTAGATTTCCTTCTGGAATCTTCTGGTTTCTCACTCACCTATAGGCGTCACAGCTCTGACTCATCCTCCTCTCCCAGCACCTCCCCCACCCCATGCAGCCCCGAGGGGTTCTGGAGGTTCTGGACACCCCCCAATTGCAGCTCTATCCTCCTACTTGGGGCTCCAGTGGCAGATTGGCCTCCCAGGGACTCAGTCCCTTCACCTCCTCTTTGCCCCTCGCTTTTTTCCACAGTCATCCCTGTGTCCACTCCACCATGCTCTGCCCCACTTTCCAAGCTCCCCACCAACCTACCGGGCCACTGCACCTTGACCTGCACCATTATGACCCTGTCTCTAGATGGTTGCATCAGCATATGAAGAGAACTGTGAGAGGTCTGGACTGGACAAGAGCAGCTCCCACCCCACCTGTGTTGAGCCATGTTCCCTCTATGAGTCCTTGGTGTCTTGGCCTAGGACTAGACATTCCCCACCCCCCACCACAGAGACAGAGAGAGCCAGTGAGGCCACTTAGAGCAATCCCCCCAGGAAAGGCCAGAGGCGAGACTTAGGGCCAGGCTACACCTCAGTTGACCTGAGTGGGCTGTGGCCACCTTGTCCACTAGGGACTCAGAGAGTCCTGCCTGCAGGGGCAGTGCCCAGGAAAGAGTGGTCACCTAGTGCTTGCTTCGGCAGCACATATACTAAAATTGTAACGATACGGAGAAGATTAACCACTGTGTTAGACTCTGGCATCTGGCTGTTTCCATGTGCACCTTTTGTGACATGGAAGACTTAAAAAATAAACATGAAAAAAAAGAGTGGTCACCTAGAACCCAGTCAGCATGAGTGCATGGAGGTGTAGGATGTGGGGGCCATGGGTAGAGGGGCTGGCATAGGGAGGGTCATGCAAACAGGTGGGTGACACTGACATGGATGAGAGTGGGAGCAGCTGGAGGGTCCTCCCAGGAGGCCAGAGGGTTGGCATGATTGAGAAGCTGCTGGAAGGAGTGGTAGGATCGGGCCAAGTGGGCCTTGGGGGACATCAGGAGACCCTGGCGCTTCCTCCCAGCAGGTCAGAACCCCAGAGGGCCAGAGTAGAGGGGCTTGTGGTATGAATGGGGAGCTCAGGGAGGAGGTTGTGGTGTGCCCACCTCAATCCCGGGGAAAATCCAGTTTATTTCTTGGAATCTCTTCATTCCTAGATGGGGAACTGGCCCTGGAGTTTGTGGTTGACCATTTTCTCTAGCTCAGCCCCCAAAGATGGTCTTTCCCCACCTGAGGGTCCCTTTCTCTCTGTATGTCCCTTGACAACATTCTCTGAAGTGGATCCCACAGATTGGGTCCCTGGAACCCATCTGATCTCAGTTGTACTTGCCTGAGGCAGCTGCTGCAGGGAGGGCCCGGGACCCTTCCTACCTCAACCTACCTGGCATGTCATCCAGTTCAGCTACAAGCCCAGGACAAGACCTGCTACCTCTGTAGACCTCGGCAGTTCTAGTCACATCTCTGCTCTGGCAGGTCAGGTGCAAACTGGACAGAGCAAACTCAACATTAAAGAGCTGTATTTTTTTTTTCTTGAATCGGAGTCTCACTCTGATGCCTAGGCTATAGAGTGCAATGGCACCATCACAGTATGCTGCTGCCTCAACCTCCTGGGCTCAGGTGGTCATTCTGCCTCAGCCTCTTGAGTAGCTGGGACTACAGGTGTACACCACACCTGGCTAATTTTTTTATTTTTATTTTTTGTAGAGACAAGGTCTATGTTGCCGAAGCTGGTTCTGAACTCCTGGGCTCAAGCAATTCTCCTTCCTTGGCCTCTCAAAGTGCTGTGATTACAGGCATGGACCACTGCACCTAGTCAGGTTCATACTTTTTTTTTTTAGTTAGGTCTCACTCTGTCACCTAGGCTGAGTGCAGTGCTGTGATCATGGGCCTCACCAAGCCTCAAACTCCTGGGCTCAGGCAATCCTCCTGTCTCAGCCTCCTCAGTAGCTGACTACAGGTGCTTGCCACCACACCTGGCTTATTTTTAGTTTTTTTTGTCAAGATAAGGTCTTGCTACATTGCCAAGGCTGGTCTTGAACTCCTGGTCTCAAAAAATCCAGTCCTCCTACCTCGGCCTCCCAAAGTGTTAGGATTATAGGCATGAGCCATGATGCCTGGCCAGGTCTTTACATTTTAAATAAGACAAATCCACATATGTTCAATTTATGACTACCTCCAATGGTCAATTTTATTATAAAGAACTGTATCAAAATATACAAGTCTTTTAAAGAACAACCAAGAAATGCAGCTTTTTAAAGGGCCAAATGAGTATCAACTGTTTCAAAAAAGGCAGCTTCTCCCTCCAGCCAACCATTTGCAGCAACGGAGACAATGTCATTCTGAATAACTTAAAGGGCAGGTCTGGCTTCTGACTCTGGATGCATGTTACAAGTCCTCACGGGAGGGCGGCTGTGTTGGGTTTTCCTCTACAGCTTCTGTCAGGAAACAAACACAGATCATTGAGTAAAAACCCAGCACTAATGGCCTTGAGAACAGAGCTTTCATTGAAACAGTAGTGTGTGGAGGTGTCCTGATGTCCATCTCCTGGCACATGACCCTGGAAGCAGCAGCCCTTCCAAGGGTAGCTTGAGATGAGAGCTGGTGCTCGCCACAGCTGGGGGTCCCTAGGCACGAGAGAGCCACCACACTGCTGTGGGTGTGGAGGATGTGGGGCTAGGAGATGGCAAGGCATTCCTGCAATCAGCAAGGATGGGACAGGAGCCTGAGCAACTCTGGAATGCTGGAGCCAAAGGGCAGGAAGATGGCTCAGAGCAGCAGGAGGCAGCCTTGTCCTCTGGCCCATCCGTTCTCTGCTGACCCTAAGTTCACCTCTTGTCTTGGTATTTTAGTTTACTACAGTCTTCTAGATATGGCATCACTTTATTTCTCCTGCTCAGGACTCAGGGAGTTTCTGGAACCTGAATCATATCTATTCATTCTGGAAACCTCTTAGCCATTTTCTCTTTGAACAGTGCCTCCTTCCCACTCTCCATATTCTTCTAGAATTTCTGAGACTGTCATGGGTAGAATTGTGTCCCCCAAAAGATACTGAACTTTTTATCCACAGCACCTCTGAATGTGACCTGTTTGGAAACAGGGTCTTTGCAGATGATCAAGTTAAGATGAAGTCACTCGTAACTGGTGTCCCTATAAAAAGGGGAAGTTTGGACACAGAGACAGACATACATAAATGAGATCATGTGAAGATACAGGAAGAAGATGGATCTACAGGCCAAAGATAGAGATCTGGAGCAAAGTCTCCTTCAGAAGGAACCAACCCTGACATCTTGATCTTGAACTTCTGGCCTCCAGGACTGTGAGAGAGTACATTTCTGTTGCTGAACCCTCCAGTCTGTGGTCCTTACCATAGCAGCCCCAGAAAACTGATACAGAGACCATCAGAGGTCTTACCATCTTGCTAGCTACCAACTTCCTGCATGTCTCTCTGCAGCAATCTGAGCAGTTTCCAGTTTTCCAGTTCATCAATTGCATCTTCACCTACATCTACACTGCTGTTAACCACCTGCTGAGTTTTAAGTTTCAGTGACTGTCTGTCATTTCCTTCTGTCTGTGCCATGAACTCCTTCAGGACTTTATTCTCAGGAAGCCGCTATCTCTCTGCTCGAGTGTGCATCCACAGAGGCTTATCTACCTGTCTTCCAGGAGTCCCAATGTCACCATCCCAAGGATACTGTCTATGTTAATTTCTTTACTTGGAGTCCCAGTTCAGGCAACCAGCATACATGCAAACCCCACATGCCACAGAGGGCAGCTGCCTAGAGTAAGAGCCCTGCCACTCACCGCCCCTTGCCGTCGGCACACAAGCGTCATCTGTTTCGTCGAAGCCATCAGGACACACGCAGACGTAACTCCCTGGAGTATTGTAGCAGTTTTCATTTTCCCTTGTACATACTTTTTCTGCTAGTGAGCACTCATCTATATCTAAAATAAAAATACTCCATTTAAATAAATCACTTAATTTAGTAGATATACACCAGGTTATGAAATTCATTCATTCATAATTCATTCAGATAAAGAAAGTACAAAATTACAAACATCATACTAGAGAAAGGGGTGAAGGTCAGGAAAGGTTTCAAGAGGGCAGAATTTCACATCTCAAAGATCAGGCCCTCGACTGGTAAAAGATGCTGAGAAGACACCCAGGCAAAGGTGAGGACCAGAAGCCCTGCATGTGTTCCAGTGGCAACCAGGACAGTGGGGCATCTGTAAGTCTACTTTCTCCATTTGGGTTCCAGCAGAGCCCAAGACTACTGGGTGGGTCACATCAGGGAGGCCCTGACCTTGAGCCATGGAGGAGTGCCTCCATACCCAAGATGGCCAGAGCAGACTTGTGGGCCCCACTACAGCTTCTGTGTCTCATGAGACTCCCAGGGGAAATGCACAGTAAACCTCAAGAAGCCACATCTGCAGGAGAGTTTGAGCTGCTTCCCACCCCCGGTAGCTCCTCCCAGGGCTGTTCACATCATGGTACCGCCAGAACACAGACCAAGGTTCCATCTTAGTCCAGCAGATACAACTGCACTGACCTGTACACTGTCCACTTTCTTTTGTGTAGCCAGGGATACACTCTTTACACTTTTCTGGGCCTTTTCCTATGCAGCCCACACAGGTAGAATCACATTCTAGAAACAGGAAGGGCATATCAGACCACCAAACACATTTGCAAGACAGGATGGCAGAGGCGCCAACTGCTAAGAATTTGAGTTTTCTTCTCATTAATCACTAGTGGCTTTGCTCAGCTTTGTCTACTGGCAAAAGCATAGACTCACGTCACTCTGTGCGGCAAACTCCTGAACAGCCAAGACAGAGCAAATTGAGCAGGGGGAAGAGGGCACCACAAAGTGTCCTTCTGTGAATCCTTCTGACATAGAAATTGGTGATAGCAAATGTTCTAGAAACAAAACCCACCTCAAGCTTGATGACACTGGTTTGTTCGACCACTAGGAACTTAATTAAATGGAGCCTTTCACAAGGCTTCCAGTGTAACATCTCATTGTCAAAGACACCACTGTCAGTGTTAAAATCAAACCTACGCAGTACCGTCATAGATACAGGGGAAGGGAGACTCATCCTGCTTTGGGACCATGAATTAGCACGACCTTTCTGAGGACAATTTGTCCCTAAAATATACATTCCCTTGACTGAGCAATTTGGAAATCAACCCAAAGAAAACAATGAGGAATGTTAAAAGTTTTGCTTGTAAAAATATTCAAAGCTTATAATTGAAAAATTGGTATGATTTAAATGTTTAGCAATAGAGATTGCTTTAGAAAAGTGTGAAATAATGGCATGCTCCAAAATTAATAACATGATGGAGAAAAAATACAATGTAAAACAATGTTCACAATATATTGTTGAATGAAGAAAAACAGATTAAACAGATTACAAGGCACTGTGTAAAATCAACGCACATAGAGTCTGTAAGGAGTGTGTTGGAATATTAACAGGGTTCACTCGCTGTAGATTTTTCTGATTTTTCTGCAGCAAATATCTATTACTTGTGTTGCCACATTCAATGTTTTTAAAGCATGTAGAATATGTAGAAGTTATGCTAATAAATCACAAATAAATGTTGTAAAAAGAAGAACTAAAACCCCAGCAGGAGCCCTGGGAGTGCAAGCCCACCCCCTCCCAGCCCCACACACCTTCACACGTGTATGAGCCATTGACATTCTCACAATACTGTGTGTTGTTGCAAGGAGGTATCTCTGCTGCACACTCATTCACATCTGGAACAGAACAGCACATCTGTGAGTGGACCCCAGGACGGCTGGGCCGAGGGAGCATCTCCAGAGGACAGAGTTTACTGCCTGACATAACCTAGAGCCAGGGCCATCTGGAGAAGGGAAGGGAAGGGAAGGGAAAGGAAGGGAAGGGAAGGACAGCAGCCTCCAGTGGACACATCTCAAACACTGTCCTTGGAGGTCTCACAGGATAGAGCTGACAGCCCCACACCCTATCCTGCGAATATTTCATGCCAACCAGGGGAGGAGCTGCCTCAAGGAAGACAACAACAGAAGGCTGGCACGTGAGTGTCTCCTGCTCCACATTGCCTTACACACCCCTGAGTCCCTTACCCTCCCTACTCGAGATGTGAAATCTGGCCCAGGACCGAGCCCCTCATTTGCCTAAGGGCACGCAGCTGCTGAGGTGTGAAACCAAAACCCAGGCCAGCAGGGGAAGGGGGTAGCCCAGTCTCTGGCCCCCACTCCCTGCCAGGCACCTAGGTCTATAGCAAAGCCACAGCCAGCGCCAGGCCCTCCCCACAATTTCTCTGAACTCAGGGGCTGTAGTAATGAGTTTGTGAGCTCTGTGCTCTCAGTCAGACTGGAGGTTGACAGAAAGCGATCCAATTGAAAAAAGTAGTGCCCACTGTGGTAGGGCCGGGTGGAGAACATGGCCAACAGCACCAAGGCCAGGACCCATGTGCACCGGGATTGTGACATGGACCCAGAGGAGACCTGTGTTAGGGGGGGTGGCACCTCCTTTCTGCTGAGCGCTGCCAGGCATGGAGCCAGCCTGCCGCACTGCACAAGCAGAAGGCTGCACCCCTCCGATGGCAGGAGCTCCCAGCAGCCACCTGCCGACTGTGCTCTCTAGGGCGAGGCAGTTTCTGTCTGTGATGCGCACCAGCAGGACAGTTCTCCCCTGTCTGCCTGCTCCTGAACCTGGCTATGCCACTAGTCCCTGTCCCTGCCCACATCCCTCATAACCCACTGCTCCCCATCAGTCTCCCCCATCAAGCTTCCCACCCTGTACTGTCTTTTATGGAACCAGAAAAAGGGGACACAAGTGGGCATGTAACCCAAGGTTTCTCTGCCAGAAACTCAGGTGAGTTCTCACATGGTTATGCCAGGGCAGCTTGGACCACAGGCCCACAACCCTGAGTCACCTGACAGCAAGGATAGCAGCAGTCAGATGCCCACCCAGCCCAGAATTTAGTCTGCAGAAAACATGAGGGAAGCCCCACTCCTTCTTGAGCCCACACACGGTGGGATCACAGGTGTGTGAACCTAGGCCTCCATTCAGGGTCTGAGAATACACCAGGGTCACCTTACCATGGCCCAGAATGGACAGAAACAAGGACAGCTGCAGATAGAAGGAACAAGGGGAGGGGTTGTGGAGCCTGGGCAGGAGTGGACCTCCCAGAGCCCCACTGGACCCTTCCTCACCCATGCAGGCATCCTCCACAAGCACCCAGCCCACTTCACACTCGCCACAGTCTCTGCTGGTCGGGCCCGAGCACGTCTTGCAGGACTCATCACAGGCTGGAAGGCAAAGGTGGGTACAGGTATGTACAGGTATGAATTCTTCCTACCCTCTGTTACAAACCAGGGGCAAAGCTCATTTTAGAAATGAGGAATTTAAGCTCAGCGGGGGAATAACAAGAAACAAAGACGACAGAAAAATCCCAGGGAGGCAGAAATATCTATCTATGTGAGAAAAAACACACGAGGGTTTCAATGCCCATTAATAATAAAATTCTCAGCAAACTAAGACTCCAAAGGACTTTCTTATAACCTGGAGAAGACAGCAACATGCACCTGAAGCCAACACCTGGCCGAAGCCAGCACCTGGCTGGGTGTGTGTGTTCCAGTCACCGGCCCGCAAGTGCCCCATGCCACACCAACATCCGAGATAGGGAGTGAGCGAGGGGTGTGAGAAACAGAGAGGCCATGCCCTAACTGGCGTTCAACACATTCACCCACACAGAACAGCTAAGAGGACGTTTTCCTACACATCAGTGCCCCATGAGGAAACGTCTTCTAGAAAGATGCCTCTCACAACTTCCTGCATAGATTTATCAACCTGTACATGTGCGAGCTCTCGAGAGAGGACACTGTTTTACAGGCTCATGCTGGCCCAATGCAGCACAAATACCTGTGGTAGTGTGGTCGATCACTACTCAAAGCTTCCATCTCTATGCGACCTGACAGGTTGTTCTGAAAACTCATGAAGGGAAGCGCATGGGATAACAGCTGGAACAATTCTGAAGACCCAGGTGGGAAAAGCTGCCTCACACAGTACCAGGTGGTGTGCCCACTGGAAGGGGAGTCAGGGAGGGGGGACCAGGACCCGGGAGGTCACACAGGAAGCCTTCAAGGGTCCTTCTAATTTTCATGTGTGCCCATCTCTCCCTTCTGTCTCCTGCCGCGGGGCAGGTGGGGCTCAGCACTGTTCTCTGCTCACTCATGGACACTGCCTGAAAGACAATGGGCAGATCCCAGCCTCTGCATTGTGATCATGGCCCTACAACCAGCCCAAGGATACTTAGTGGGGTACTCAAGGGCCCATCCATCCTGCAGGAACAGCAAGCCTTTTGCTAGAATATTCTAGTATGGCCCACCACTAGGCACCCCGTCCAAGAACCAAGAGAACCAAGCACAGAGATAACAACGTCTGCTGATTCAACGGTGTCAGACCTTGAAATAAAGAGAAAAGTAAGCAGCTTTTCCCTTCTAGGGGTTGTTTAGTGACAGGAAGCGCCCCTAACAACCTGCCTCTGTTCTTTGTCATTTTCTTTCATGTGTCATAAGGGCCACATCTTCTGGGCCTCCTAAGCTCCTGCAAACACCTGAGGTTAAAAAGTTAACAAGTCCCTGTTCCCATCCATGCCAGGAGCTCCAGCAAAGGGTTGCTCCCACACAGCCTCACCCCAAGTGGGCCAAGTCCAGGTGCATCCCCGTACCTGTGCATATGCTGTGGGTCTCATTCCGGAGTGAGCTGAAGTAGCCATCCATGCAGTCGATGCACAGCGGCCCCTGGTAACCCATATGGCACCGGCAGGACCCATCCCCTTGTCTGCTGCCATCTCCGCTGCACTGGCCATTCCCACTGCAGGGCCTCTTGGACCCACCCTGGCATGCTTTGGGGGACACAAATCCATGTTTAGAGAAGTCCCGGAGGCTTATATTTCAATACACACTTCCTCTTAGAGGAACGCTGCTTCACCCATTAAGGCTAAAGACCATGCCCACAGTCCTTGACCCTCTACAGATGGGTCTTTTACTGCTCTATAGACAGGGCTATGCATAGAGCAGCACCCAGGCAGGTCATTTAGGACAAACTCAGGTGAGTCTATTCACCTGTGAGCTACGGTGAGTCTGTGAATCACTAAGTTAAAAACACAGCTGGGGTTACATACCCAGAGCTCTATAGCCCAAAGGAGAATCTCCCTGAAGTGTGAAATTGGTGGTGATATTGCAGCCCTAGGGTATGAGGTGTTCCATGCTGCCTTGAGGTGGGGCGGGGAGCTGGCTTATCTTGTGGAAAAGACAGAGTCCCAGATCCTACAGAGAACAAGTCCCTTGGGAATCATGAGAGGAATAAAGGGAATGATGTAGGGGGTTTGGGGTTTCCTCAAGAAAGAAACATACCAAGACAGTCCGGCCCATAGGTCCCTGGAGAACAGCACACTTTCAGCGTTTTCACACAAAACCATTCAAATAAGTCAGGATACTCATTCTTCCTAAGGATTTTAAAAAACTTTCATTAAGTCTCACCTGATAGCCGGGCACAGTGGCTCACACCTGTAATCCTAGCACTTTGGGAGGCGAAGGCGAGATGATTGCCTGAGCTCAGAGGTTCGAGACCAGCCTGAGAAACATGGCAAGATCTCGTCTATAATAAATCAAAAAATTAGCCAGGCATGGTAGCGCATGCTTGTGGTTCCAGCTACTTGATTTGGAAGGCTGAGATGGAAGGATCGCCTGAGTCCAGCAAGTTGAGGCCACTCACTGTACTCCAGCCTGGGCGATAGAGATTCTGACTCAAAAAAAGGCAAGACCTTGTCTCTACAATAAATAAAAAAAATTAGTTGGGTGTGGTGGCACATGCCTGTAGTTTCAGTTACTTGGAAGGCAGAGGCAGAAGAATTACCTGAGCCCAGCAGGTCGAGGCTTCAGTGGTTGTGGGTGTGCCATTACACTCTGGCCTGGGTGATAAAGTGAGACTCCGACTCAAAAAAAAAAAAAAAAAGTCTCACCTGACAGATATATTTAAAATGAAAATGCAGGTCGGGCTCGGTGGCTCAGTCTGTAATCCCAGCGCTTTGGGAGCCCACGGGTTCGAGACCCACCTGGGCAACTTGGCGAGACCTCATCTCTACAGTAAAATCAAAAAATCAGCTGGGCGTGGTAGCGCGCGCCTGTAGTTCCAGCTACTCGGAAGGCTGAGGCGGAAGGATCGCCGGAGCCCAGCAGGTCGAGGCTGTGGTGGCCGGGAGCGGCCACTGCACCCCAGTCTGGGCAACAGAGTGAGACTCCAGTTCAAAAAAAAAAAAAGGAAAAGAAAATGCAATTGATATAAAATAGGCTCCAGAGTATTGTAAGATCTGGGAAATGAGTCTAATAACTGCACTTCGGTAACAAAATATGCTAACATATGGGTGAGATGGGAGATAAGTATGTGGGAACTCTGTACAGTTTCCATAACTTGTTTAAGTCTGAAATAATTTCAAAATTGTAAGTCAGAAAATAAAAAGTATCCTTTAAGATGGTTTCAGTGAATGCTCAGGACAGCACTCCAGGCCTCCAGCACTCACAGCTGCAACCACCAGGCCTCTAGGTGCTCCTCATGCTCCTCCACCATCTGATTGCACTCGAAGTCGCTGCTCTCACACAGACTCTCCACAATCTCCACGAGGCGGATCTCGCTGAAATACAACCACCAGTCAGCACCGGGAAGGCAGTCAGGCTTCATGCAACATATTGAGGTCTGTTTATTTTACAGGTAACTCCTGAGGCCCTATCTAGTGTCAGGCTGGAATTAGGTGGCACTTTACTGAAGAAAGACCCCGAGCCAACACATCAACCAGGGTGCAGGGTCCAGGGCTCTAGGCAGAGGGGAGGCAGGTTTACACCACCTGCTGGGAGAAGGATAGGAGTAAGTAGTTCACACAGGTAGGGAATGGTGTTCCCAGTCTCCATTTTTTAAATAGCCAGTGTCCATTGAGTGAGAATGGGCTATAGGGACCAGTGTGGAAGCTGGAAGGCCAGAGAAGGGCCAGCGCATTAGTCCCCAGCCACAGGCAGAGGCGACTCAGACAGGTGACTGGTGTCTAAGGAACTGTATCAGTCATTAATGCAGGACACTGGGCTTCTCAGGACAGCGCCCTCCCGATACTCGCAGTGGTGGTCTGCTGAGCCTACCTGAATTCATACTTGGACAGTGTCTTTTCCTCCCAAGCCGTGTTCCCGCCGCCGAAGTTCTTCTTTGCGGTGTCCACCATTCCCTGCGAGAAGGCGCCCACCTAGCTCAGTGCGGCCCACCACCGGGTCCATGTGGGGACGACTCCGGGGCCACAGTGGAAACAACCCCAAGAAGACCACGGTGGGAGAGACCCCGGACTTTCGGTGGGACGACCCTACCGTGCTGCTGTCCCCCCGCCCCCGCCCTGGCCCCGCTGCCCACCTGGTTGAACTTGTCCACCAGCCCCTGGCACCGCTTGCAGGGTGTCGGCTTCCTGGTGGCCTCCGGCGCGGGCAGCAGCAGCAGCAGCAGCAGGAGCCCCGGTGCGGCCCAGGTCAGCGAGCGCATGGCGGGCAGCGCTGCGGGAAGACGCGGCCGGCGCTTCGGGTCCAGCGGCCGCGCGGCTCCGGCCTCCCGGCCGCCCACCCGCTCCCAGCGGCGCCGGCCGTTCCCCGGGATACTTGACGGCGCCGGTAAGGCCCCGCCCAGCTCCCCATCGCCGCGCCTCTATTGGTCGAAGAGACCCGGCCCAGCCTTATGTGGCCCAATCTGAGCTCGCCACGAGCGGCGGCCAATGAGAAGGCCCCGGGTCAGCGTCCTGCTGGGAGGTAGGGGGCAGGGGGGTGTGGAGATCCGGGCTCTCCCCCTGTGCCCTGCTCCTCCCATGCACTGTTTGTGGCGGCCATCTTTACTTTGGGCAGGGAGGGCTCTCTGCGGCAACAGCAGCCGGGTTCTAGTGGCCATATTAGCTTCGGGCAAGGGCTTTTCACCTTTGTTCTCTGCTTCCGCCGCCCCGTTTCCGGCCAAGGGCAGCTCTGGAGGTCGTGCTCAGAGAAACGACGCCGGGAGCGGCAGAGGTCAGCCTTCGCTGTAGTGGCTGGGGATCTCAGAGTGGGCGGCGAGGCTGGGGCGAAGAGCGAGAGCGCGACCTGGGCTCTCCGGGCGGGCGGCGGGGACCCCGAGTCAGCGGTGTTTGCAACGTTCCTCAGACTTTACCGCGCGAATCCAAGTGTGACAGCCGCCAGGCTCAGCACCTGGGGCCAAACTGCTCACCACTCACCTCTTAGCTGGGTGCCTGACTCCTTTCCTAGAGGCTGAAATCCTCACCTGGGACTTGCTCACTGTGTTTTTGGGGACCCAGGGATCTGCATTTCCACACGTGCCTACGGCAATGGGCAGTCACTAAGGTTCAAGAACCTCTGGTTTAAATTAATCTGGTTTAGAAATAAAATGTGCACTATCAGGATTTCAGAGAACTCTTGTCTGTGAGGTAGGAAAGGGCTACCAGATGGAAGGAATACAAATAATACAGAGTTTTATTTGGTCTTTGAGCAGTTCTAATTTGCACCAGATCGTTTCTGTTTCTAGCTAAGAGACGAATAATTACAAATGTTAACATCTGATTTGATTATTTCAGTAGGGGCCTTAAAATCCGAATGGATGGGACAAGAGTACTCTTGTAGGTCTTTTGCTAATCTGCTGTAAACCACCTATTTTATTTTATTTTATTTTGAGAAAGCAGGATTTATTGAGAGGACAGAAAAGTTCCCAGAGCAGGAGGACACCCGAGGGGGTTGCCCTTAAACTACCTTTTTTAGAGTCACAGCCTGGGCCTGTCTTACCCTATGGATACTTCCAAGGTTCCTGTTGCTTCAGAGTAACAGCTAGCTGCTGGCCAGCTGTGACACTCTAGTGGGTTAATGTGAGCCAATGTGGTCCAGTGACCATACGTTCCCACTTAGTGGTTTTTGTACTTGCTTACTTCGACTTTGTCTTCCTGTGTTCCTGATTGAGCATTCTGACTGACACTCAGTCTTCTCTTGCCTTTGAAAATGAGCTGTCCTTGGTCATCAGCAGAAAGCACACCCTTGTCTGGGTGTGAGAAAGTCTCAGGGTTGTGGCAGGAGGGTTAGAATAGGTTCTGCACAAAACATTTTCATCCCACAGCTTGGATTGTCCTTGCAGAAGAAAGTCCCCTGGGCAGAGGTGTAGAGTGGGGTTGGCTGGGGACTACCCATGTCAGGGGTCCCTGTACAGTGGCTTCTACAGCTCAGTGTGTAGATGCTCCCTATTTCTTTTTTAAAATTTTTTTTGTAGAAATGGGATCTCCCTATGTTGTCCAGGCTGGTTTGGAACTCCTAGCCTCAAGCGATCTTCTCATCTTGGCCTCTCCATTATGTGGTGGGTAGGATTATAGGCACTAGCCATCACACCCAACTTGCTTCCTATTTCTTTAAACTTTTTTTTCTCTTATGACAGTGAGAAGAACAGAGAAAAGTATATGGTTATTCTGTAGTGTTCTTTGGAAATTAAAGCACGGATATATTTTTAATAAAAACATAAGCTGGGCTGGGCTCAGTGGCTCAGCCTGTAATTCCAGCACTTTGGGAGGCCGAGGTGAGTGGATTACCTGAGTTCACAGGTTTGAGACCAGCCTGGGCAATTTGGCAAGACCTCATCTCTACAATAAGTAAAAAATTAGCTGGTAGTGCACACCTGTAGTTCTGGCTACTTGGAAGGCTGAGGCAGAAGAATCACCAGAGCCCAGCAGGTCAAGGCTGCAGTGACTGTGAGCGTGCCACTGTACTCCAGCCTGGGTGACAGAGTGAGACTCCAACTCAAAAAAAAAGCTGGTGTGATGAGATCCCCACATAAGAGTTTTTACCAATTTCTTCTTCAGCTAATTTGGTGAGCACCTATTGTGTGCCAGTCTCTGCTGATACAGTAATTAATCTTAAGCAAATCCTGCCCTCAGCATGTGAGTCCAGCAAGGGAGCTGGTCAGATGCATCATTCATTCAACATGTTGGAGCTCCTCCTACCATGTCCTGGCCTTGTCCTTGGTGCTGAGATCACACTGGTGGGGACAAAACCAACACAGAAAAACCCTGCCCTCAAAAAGCTTACATCTTAAAAAGCAGGGAGCCAAATGAGTAGCACCTTTTTCCATTCAGTGGGCATTGATTCCTAATGTGGTTCTTAGATCATTGGTACCAAATTTTTATATTTAGCAAAAGAAAAAAGGTATGTTGTTTCCAATGGGAGCTGCATACTATTTTGGTTATTCTAAAATTATTAAAATCCTTTTTTCCCCTTTCTCCCCTGACCCTTACCATTATCAAATAGAATTCTTGTTCCTTTTAATCTACAAATTTTCCTTCACTTGTTAATTCTTTATTTGCTATCTCTAGAGAGTACAGACTTCTTAATTCTCCATCTAATCAAAAGGTAGTTTTAACAAGTAGTGAGCACCATGGCTCTCTCTCCCTTTGCTTCTGATCCTTCTGGTTTGAAAAAAAATCAAACCTGTTTTAAATGAATCTAGAAACATGAAGAATTTGCCACTTCCCCTCTCTCAGTCTTCCATATGTAACAGTTGGACATTATCATGGTTTCTCAGGAAGTTCAATGCCATAGGTCTCCAGAAGTCATCCTACTAGTATTTGGGTGACCAGTTGCAGGCACCCCTCAGGGCACACATTGGGGCTTGTGGCCAATGTGGTGCTACCTTGGGGAAAGCCTATCATGGCTCCTCCAGTCTCCAGGGTGAAGTTCAGAGTGTTGCAGTGTGGGTGTTCACAGCCCAATCCCATGGTTCTGGAGGAGGGAGTTTTGTGGCTGCCCTAAACCCTGTGTCCCTGGCGGCTGTGATACATCTGACTCCTGCCCTCCTGTGGCTGCTCCTTCTGTTCTCTGGGTGCATCCTTCTCACCCAATTTACCTTCCCCCACCTCACAGCCATCCATTCCATCACTCTCGGCCAATTCTCTGGGGGCTGAGCTTGGGTTTTCCCAACTCTTCTGTCAGATTTGAGTTCAAAGGCCAGGGCCACTTTCTGCCCTCCACTGCCTGGGCAGCCCAGGCCTGGCCAGACTCAGGGTTCTGCAACTGAAGTCTGTCTCCCAGAAAAATATTCACAGAGCTGAAAGTACCAGATAACTGGTTAAAATATGAAAGGTTTTGGGTGTGATTTTCCTTTTAACTTTGTATTTTGACATGTTTTCAGATTTATATGAGCTATAACAGTAGTTAAAATAATTCCTGCTTACCCTTTACCCAGATCTCCCAATGTGAACTCAAGCATGATTTCTGAAACTTAAGGATCTGTCTTCGTTCTTTCAACATGCTTAGAGTGGCAGTGCTAACAGTTGGTGTCTCACACCTTTGGTTCCATGAAGGTACATGAAGTTTAAAGCCCTGAATGGGTGGGAAGAGGTCATCAGGCAGGCGGCCCCTGCTGCTGGGGCTGCTCGTGGCCGTAGCCACTGTCCACCTTATCACCTGTCCCTATACCAAAGTGGAGGAGAGCTTCAACCTGCAGGCTGTGCACGACCTGCTCTATCATCGGCTGGACATGGACAAGGTGAGGGACTACTGCTGCCTTTGGCTGAAAATCTCATGTTACCAATTTGCAGGGGCTTCTCTGTACTGACCTGCCCTTCTCTTCATAGTATGACCATCACGAGTTCCCCGGAGTTGTCCCCAGGACGTTCCTTGGGCCGGTGGTGATTGCAGCATTCTCCAGCCCAGCAATTTGTGTGCTTTCACTATTAGAAATGTCCAAGTTTTACTCTCAGCTAATAGGTAAGGGGGTCTTCAAGAAACAGGTTGGTGTGAAGGATTATGACCTCATCAGATGATTTCAGTCAAGTTGAGGTACCTCTCATTCAGACAGGTTCCTCTGTCTTGCCTGCCCTCAATCACGACGGTGCGGCGAACAGGGTTATGGGTCAGACCTGGAACGTGTCAGTGAGCCCCTATGTGCTTCATACAACCATGATACTAGGGGTGATGGTACCTTCCTCTCCAGGACTGGTGGAGGAGGGATGCAACACACCTGTGAGGTACCTCTCATAGGGCCTACAATCTTCAGGTCACTAAGGAACCAACTGAGGCTGCTGCTCCTTCACCTCACCTGGAGAACCCCAGGAGATTAAATAGTCTTTTATTCTTGCAGAAGTAGTACATTTGCATTGGGGAACATTACAAGCAGAAATCTTATGCTCCTAGAGGTCACCACTGCAAGAACTGTTTGCAAATCCTTCTGGGTCTCTCTCTGTGCCTATATGAGTACTTTAGAACATTCTGTACATATTGTTCCACAACTGATTTTCTAAAAATCAACAGTTACCATTTTCCCACCCGGCACAGTGGCTCACGCCTGTAATCCTAACACTTTGAAAGGCTGAGGTGAGAGGATTGCCTGACCCAAGGGTTCGAGACTAGCCTGGGAAACTTGGCAAGACCTCATCTCAACAATAAATTAAAAAATTAGCCAGGTGTAGTGGTGCGTACCTGTAGCTCCAGCTAATTGGAAGACAGAAAGAAAGGTCACCTGAACCCAGCCAGCCTGGGTAACAGTGAGACTCTGACTCAAAAAAAAATCACCATTTTTTTGTGTCAGTAAATTTTTATTTCATCTAATACTTAGACCATATTTAGATTTTCACAACTGACTCAAACACATCCTTACAGCTAGTCTGTCCAACCTACATGGAGAGCTGCAAAAAACATGCACATTCCTGGGAAAGGAGCAGTTCTTCTTGAAAGGGCAGTTAGGAAACGGAAATCCACCATGGTTCAGGGGCAGCTAGACAAGCCGTGCTCATCATGTCGAGGTGTCAGTGATCCCCAGTGGGGAAGAGTTGGGGGACCACTATCTAAGGAAAGGAAATCCAAGGATGAGCCCAGCATGTGGGTCCACTTTCCCCTGGAAGTGTCTGCTTATTCCAGGGGAGGCAACAGAGAGGCTGGAAAGATGGGCAGAGCTGGGCAAATTCCAGCTGGGTGGGAACTTGAAGGGCTACAGCCTCAGGTGGTGAACAGGAGCCAGCCCTGCTTCCTGGTTCCTGATTTCACAAAGATGACCATTCCTCTCTGAACTAGATAAAGTTATCCTGACACTGAAGCTGTCTCCATAACCTTTCAAAAACAGTCATCATCAGGCACTGAGTTAGAGATAATTCGACATTCAGGAAGACAGAAAACCAAGAAGTAAAAGAAAGGCAGAAAACTTTACCAGAGTATGGTCAACTACCTAAAAGAACCAAAATGGGAATTCTAGCACTAAAAATACAGCAACTGAATCAGACCCACATGAGGACATTGGTTTTAAAATGTCCTATGTAAGACATTTGCAGTCTGACTCTAGCAGCATATATAAAGCAAAATGCCTGGTGTCCAAGCTGGGTTTACTCTGGGAATGGCAGGTTCAATGTTCAGAAGTCTGCAGTTCCCAGGACTACCCACCTGGCATCACCTTCTGACAGTCTCCAGCAACAGACTGCTCAGATCCTATGACCTCCTCTCAAGTGGGAACGCTAAAGTCTTTTCTGGTCTTCCAGAAAGATGGTGAGAGCAGCCCAGTTCATTTTTATTCCTGTTTTCAGCCTCTCACCAGTGGCTGATAGGCCGCTCTACAATGAAGATGTGTGGTCAACCAGGCAGTGTCCTGGGGACACACACAAGACCATTGGTCCGGGGACAGTACCTGCCACTGAATGAAGAAGAATGCTGGTGCCTCCTGCCCTGGAAGCTTATGCTTCCACCACATCCTGACCTCTTCACAGCCACAGTTAGAGGAAGGTCTGAGTCAGGCCCTCACAATATTGCCCCTTAGAGATGTTGGGGTCTCTGGTTTAGTGCAGGACTTGGCTCACCACACTGTCCTACAAATACTTCCATTGCTACCGGGTGGCCATTTTCCTCCTTCAAGCTGTTGGAGAGCAGTCTCCCAAGAGCCTTCATGGCCTCAGGAAAAGCCTTAGGGTCAGGTGTTGCGGGGGTCCAGGCCATCCTTTTCTGTACCAAAGACGACTCCCTCTCAGGCTGTTTTTTTGTTTTTGTTTTTTTTTTAGTTGGAGTCTCACTCTGTCGCCCAGGCTGGAGTGACGTAGCAAACTCAAGGCCATTCCAGCGTCAGCCTGCTGGGCTCCGGCGTTCCTTCCACCTCAGCCTTCCAAGTAGCTGGAACTATAGGTGCATGCTACTGCGCCTGGCTAATTTTTTACCTATTGTAGAGATGAGGTCTCAACAAGTTGCCTGGGCGGGTCTCAAATCCCCAGGTTTAGGCAATCAATCCACTTGCCTCGGCCTCCCACAGTGCTGGGATTACAGGCTGAGTCAACAAACCCGGCCTCAGGCTGTTTTGCTGGCACTTGGTTGTAACTCACCATCACAAGTAGCACTTTGAAAGACTTATTTTACTTCTCCTTGCACTGCAGGGTCACGAGCATGTTGCTGTCTTTGTTTATTTGTTTAGTTAGAGGAGTCCTTGGACTCGGAGTGATTTTTGGACTCTGGATGTTACAAAAGGAAGTGAGACGACAGTTTGGTGCCACAGTGGCTGCCATGTTCTGCTGGGTGACGGCCACACAGTTCCACCTGATGTTCTATTGCACACGGACACTACCCAACATGCTGGCTCTACCTGTGGGTATGTAGCTGTCAACTGTGCCCATAGACCCGGCATCAGGCTCCCACCTTTGGTCGCTAAGTGAGGGACTCATCCCGAGCCAGGGGAGCATGTGTCCAATCTGTGCATGTCTCCCCATGAAAGCTGCTCCCCACTGGCTCCACAGGGACACTGGCTCAGGACAGTCTGATCTGAAACCAGGTTCTTTGTTCTCTGTGCTGAGTTGGGCCACACTTCCTAGCAAATGGCATGTGTGGGGGCACCCATATCAGCGGTTCTGAGCAGCTGTTTATTTTCTGGGATGATATGTGTATGGCTTTCTTGATAAGAAGATAAATCACCCTTCATTTCCCAGGGTGTTTCTGAGCTGGGGTGGGGGCCAGGCGCTGTTGTGTGTGACAGGCGCCCCTACTGCCTCGTCTTGTAGTCCTGCTGGCCGTCGCGGCCTGGCTGCGGCATGAGTGGGCCCGCTTCATCTGGTTCTCTGCATTTACCATCATCGTCTTCAGGGCTGAGCTGTGCCTATTCCTGGGCCTCTTGCTGCTGCTGACGTTGTGCAACCGAAAGATTTCTGTGGTCAGAGTACTTGGCCATGCTGTCCCTGCTGGGATTCTCTGTTTAGGTAAGTCAGTTCACTGTGGGATTCTTCTGACCAGATTTTGCTTTGTCTTGTTTTATAAAGATGAAGAGAAATTTGGGAAGTTTTTTTTTTCTCCATACAATAAAATTACTTAACTTTGAGCACTGTTAAAACATCTCAGTTCTAAGCTGTCTACACATGGGTCTCCGGCAGTGTCAGCAGCCCTGACTGCTGCCCTGGAGCCTCTGTCTGCCCATCTGTCCCTCATGCTTTGCCGAGGCCAGGGAAGGCCGCAAGAACAGAAGAGTGGCTTGTCTCTGCACCCCAGACTGAGAGGACCAGCTCTGGGGAGTGGTGTCCTCAACATAGTCAGTATCTTGCATGTGAAACTGGCTTGTTTCTATGGTGATGAGGGCAGGTTCATGAGGGGACACTTACTGATGTCGCAGGACTTTGTGCCTGCAGTGGCTGTGCTCATGACTCTTTTTTATTTTATCAGGACTGACGGTTGCCGTGGACTCTTACTTTTGGCAGCAGCTCATGTGGCCAGAAGGAAAGGTGCTTTGGTACAATACTGTCCTCAACAAAAGCTCCAACTGGGGCGTATCCTTCAGTGTCTCTGTGGGAGGTTGGAGGGCATGGGACTGTCAGCCTCACTTCCTAAGCCTCCTCAAGTGGTGGGAGCAGCTGCTTTTCCTCCCAGCTTTGTGGCCCTGCTGCAGGGCCAGGATTGAGCCCCTTCCTTCTGCCCACACCTGGGAAATGGGCCATAGGAGGTCTCTGGATGGTGCCACCTTCCTTTAATCCTTGGGATAATCTGCTTTTTTTAAAAAAAACTTTACTTAAATGGGCTATTTGAAGCATACACACCAGTAGAAAGAACAGTATAATGAATCCTTGATGTTTGCATCACCCATGTTTATCTATTTTTACAGTGAAACAAAGGAGGGTAAGATAAAAGAACTTCCCACAGCCCTGGGTGCAGGACCCTCAGTGACCCTTGTTGCTATGACTGAATGTGCCCAAGTTGTATCCTCTGCCATGCCTGCAGGGGCTAGCCTGCCAGGGACCTGAGGCTCAAGTTGCGTCCACACAACTGTGCGATGGTCCTGGCTGGGTCTTTTAGCACAACTGTCTTTAGGGTGTCTTCTCAGACTCAATCTTGTCACCCAGCCAGCAGGCCCATTAGTGGACAGGTGACACATGTGTGGCCTCCTTAACCTTCCAACCCGAAGACCTCCCCGCTCCTGTGGTACTTCTACTCGGCCCTGCCCCGAGGCCTGGGGTGCAGCCTTCTCTTTGTTCCCTTGGGCCTGGTGGACAGAAGGACTCATGCGCTGATTCTGTCATCCCTGGGCTTCATAGCCCTGTATTCCCTCCTTCCACACAAAGAGCTGCGTTTCATCATCTACACCTTCCCTGTGCTCAACATTGTGTCCGCCAGGGGCTGCTCTTACCTGTGAGTGCTTTGTTTTGTGGTATGTATTTTGATAGTTTCATAGGAAAAAGGTTTAGTAATTTTTGATGGGGGTTCTTTTTAAAGATAAACACAGGAAGTATTTACTGGGCACCTGTGTCAAAGGAGGGCGGACCCAGTCCTCTCTCCAGCCTCATGGCTGTGTGGGCCATGGGCTAGGATGGGTCCCGCAATATACCCACCAATGGCTCTGCTTGGCCGCCTGTGTGTATATGGTGATGTTCTAACTGTCCCAGTGCTTGCTCACACGGGGGAAGGGACGTTTACACAGGTAACAGTGGGGTGCAGGGGCTGCCAGGCCTGGGGGGCTCCAAGGATGTCTGGTCAGGGGAAGGAGGGACACGCATTTGTCTAACTACAGGTCAGGAAGGTATTCCAGGTTGAGCATGTTTGTTGAGGTGGTTGGACCAGCTGGAGGAGAGGGCTCAGGGAGGTGCTTGTAGCTCAGTGTGGAGGTCCCAGCAAGGTCATCTGGAAGCTGGGGAGGGTTGTTGAGGGGAGAGCACTCAGCCGCAGGTGATGAAGTTGGAGCCAGGAGCCAGGCGGGGCATGAGCAGGGGGTTGCCTGGGCTGAGGGCAGGGAGTTCCAAGCATGGCTGCCACTCATGGTGTTGAAAGCTCCAGGGAGCCACACGAGCCTGTCACTGCACCTGTCACTGCCCGTTTCCTTCTCTCGACACTGTAGAAGGGCCCTGGGGCTAAGACAGGCCGGCCACATGCCCCATTCAGAACTCCCTGCTTTGGTGGGAACAGGAGGACAACTCAGGCCAGGATGGGGTGCTGAGAGGCAGAATTGGGGGCCGAGAGGGCTGCTGAGGCCCAGATGGGCCAGGGACCCGTGGTTCAGAGAAGTGCTCACCCTGGCTGGGAGTGGAAGCCTTGAAATGCCCCCATGATGTAGCTTGGTGAGCCTTCCACACTTGTTAAAGGGGAGGGAATGGTGTGCCCTGCCTGTGTTTTTGCCTCCATCGAGCAGATATCTGTGAGGTCTGGCTTTTGCTTTTCTTTGCCTTTCTTTGTCTGCCTCTCATCCCAGGAGTTGGCTCAGGGCTCCTGAAGGGGTGTAGACCACAACTCGAGTCATGGAAAAGGCAGAGTGTTAAAGATGGATAAAGTGAATGCTAAAGTGGCAAGGACAGATTTTATTTGAGGCTAGAATTTCCAGCAGGGAATAGGGTCTGACAGGATCTGGACTCAACTTTGCTGAAACAAAAGTCCTGGTGGTTTTCGTGGCCTGGGATGAAGGGGCTGGCTGTGCACTGAGGCCACCTGGGCATGCTGATTGGCCTCATCTGGAGGAGGAACAAACTCTTTATGACAGGGCCAGGGTTCAGGTTTGAGCCAGGCCCCCACTGAAGTCAGGTCCTTACCCCCAGCAGGGCCTGGGAGCAGGAGTAGACGATCTCCCTGGGTGTTTGTGTCTCAAGCCCTTGAGACAGTTCTGGGTGATTTTCATCTCAAAGGGCAGAGAAAGGATTTATGATAGCAAGTTGTCTAAGGTAACCTCCAAGGGGCTCAGGGGCCTCTGCCCATCACTGGGTTTGGGCTGGAACCAATGGTGAATCCCCTGGCAGTGCCTATTCTCCCAGGCCCGAGGGGAGGGGAGGAGGAGGGGAGTGTCATCTTAGGGTAGGGCCTTAGGCATTAGAAACTATGCTAGATTTTGTTCAAGGTCGAGGCCTGGTGGAGAAGAGCTCAGAGGAGACTGATGGCTTTGGTCAAGAGCAAATCTTGGCTTAAGGATCAACCATGAGTTTAGACCAGGGTCGGCAAACTTTTCTGTTTAGGGCCAGATAGTAAATATTCTCGTCTTTGTGGGCCACACAGCCACTGTGGCAGCTTCTGACTCTGCTATTGTAGTTCATAGTCTACAGATGACAATAAAAGAGCAGTCAGTGCCATGTCCCACAAAACTTATTTGCAAACACTAGCTGTGAGTTGGGCATGACCTGTAGGTGGTACTCTGACCTAAGCAGTAACTCAGGAGTGTTTGAAAATATTTTTCTGAAAATCTAATATAAATTTTAAATTGGCATCTTGGGTGGAATGTCACAGAAAAAAATCTTAAGGTAGTATTTTAGCCACTTTCACTATTGTATATATTTGGTGGTTATGTCTTTTGTTTGTTATGACTTAGTGAAGTTGCATGGCTTGTTTATGTTCCTAATATGTTTTCTAGATATAGTTAAATACTTTAATTTTATTGCCATCGTATTGTTTTTTATGGAATGTAATCATTCTTCTTTCAGGCTAAATAACTATAAAAAGTCTTGGCTGTATAAAGCAGGATCCCTGCTTGTGATAGGACACCTCGTGGTGAATACCACCTACGCGGCCACATCTCTCTACGTGTCCCATTTCAACTATCCTGGTGGCATTGCAATGCAGAAGCTACATGAGCTGGTTCCCCCCCAGACAGGTCAGTGCTAGGAGTGCCGCCCAAGGGCCCACTGTGGCTCTGCTTCAGTGCTGGGGTCTAACGTGCAGGTGTGGTTTTCCTAGATGTCCTCCTGCATATTGATGCAGCTGCGGCCCAGACAGGCGTGTCTCGGTTTCTACAAGTCAACAGAGCCTGGAGGTATGTTTCCTGTACAATGCAACTCCTCCCAGAGGCCATGCGGGTCCCCTCAGGGACCCACGGGAGTGGTGTGGGGCCCCAGGTGGAACCACTGGCTCTTCTCTTACAGGTATGACAAAAGAGAGGACGTGCAGCCCGGGGCAACAGGCATGCTGGCCTACACACACGTCCTCATGGAAGCAGCCCCTGGGCTCCTGGCCCTGTACAGAGACACACACAGGGTCCTAGCCAGTATCACAGGCACCACAGGTGTGAGTCTGAACCTGACCAAACTGCCTCCCTTTGATGTCAACCTACAGACAAAGCTGGTGCTTCTGGAGAGACTTTTCAGGTCATCTTGAAGAGGAACCAGATCACCCACCAGCAGCCATGGTCCCTCTAAGAACACCCATCTCTGACAGCTTCTGGCACAATTAAGACAATTCAGAGAAACAAATTAAGGAACCGTTGAACATGCCTCTGATGCATACCAGAAGTAGCAGGGCCAGGGCATCCGTCCACAGCTGTACCCAGGGCTCAAGGATCTAGAGAATGAGGGACCCAGGTCTTGGTAGTGCCCTGGGAGCCACTGCAAAGGGTGACAGTAGCCTGCTTGGACCTTCCTTCAAGTGGTCAGGGTGGGTGACAAGATCATTGATCATCCAGACTGAGCACCATTCATATCTAAGAGAAGTCAGCGGCCAGGCTGAGACCATCCCAGGCACTCTGGACATGAAGTGACCTTCATGAGTCCTGCCTACCCACGTAGAGCTGCGTTTTGGCAGCATGCCATGCTTGCTGCCCAAGGGCTTTTGGGGACACCTGAAATAGGGATGCCCTCAGGGGTGACCACAAAGTAGAGGTGGGACCTCAGCACCTGTGGACTTCCCTGCCATCCACCTCCCCCCCCACTGCCACCACTATAACTTTTATATTCATAAGCATGATGTCTCCACCTCAGATTAAATTTTGGGAGATATGCATGTTAAAAAAGGAATGAGAGAAAAAGAATAAGGCAGTAAAATGTTGAATGGATCCTCTCAAGATGAAAAAAATGAGAATAAAATTTTCTAAATGTTTTATTATGCAATGTCTTATGATGTGTGATTATATCCAGAGACTGCCTCTACCCAAGTACCCAAGTACTATTGTTAAGGGACAGTTTGGTGTTGCCACTCTTCACTAGAAATGCATTTATAAAGTACCTGAAGTGTGTGTGACACCACTGGGCACTAGAGATGGCACAAAAGATTGGTGCCACTGCACACACATGCACATGTGTGCACATACACGTGCTTATGCACACACCACCTGCATGCACTCATGAACACACACAACACATATACGCACTGGCCTCAAGTGATCCTCCTGCCTCAGCCTCCGGTGTAGCTGGACTGCAAGCATACATCACCATGCCTGGCTGATTTTTTTCGTTTTTTATAGAATCATGGTCTCACTATGTTACCCAGGCTGGTTTCAAACTCCTGGCCTCAAGCAGTCCTCCTGCCTTGGCCTAAAGTGCTGGGATTACAGGTGTGAGTCACTTCACCTGGCCTTCTGAGCTTTTTTAGTTGATTTCTCAGGGCATGGTCCTTGGCCCCTGAGTACCTAGATTGCCTTTCCCACATGATAGTTATAGTTTGTTCCTTTGTAACTAACAAGCATCTGTGCAATAGAACCTCATCATACTCAAAATCTCCCAGATGCAGCCCCACTAAGTATTCTTGCTGAGACAAGTCTTGTTAGTGATGGTTGCAGAGCAGGATTTCCAATTCCAGCTCAGCCTCCACATCTGCCCATCGGCACTCAGCATTCCATGAAAGCAAGTTCTTTTGTTAGCCTCATTTGTTTATATGTTTATTACTGGTATTTACTACTTATTCATATTCATGTATTATGATCTTTTATTGATGTGCACATGTGGGTTGCTGCCCAACTTCAGTGGTTTATGAATTATTCCTGTCTTTATTTTGGCATTCAAATTGTACAAGATTTGCACAGTGGGAGCCCTGTCAAGCTCTGTCCTTGTGCCATAGCTTTTCCTTTAAGCACTTCCAAGCACAACAAGTTGTCCTCATGGGCCATTTCTCTGAGAGGTCGTGGCTCCTTTTGGTGGGGAGTGGTTTTAGAGACCAAGATCAAGGTGCTGGGAGTGCTCATTGCTATTTGAGATGTCTGTACTTTTAGGCCCTTACTGTAGAGAGAACTAGGGAGTTCCGTGTGTACACATGCATACACATATATATGTACACATGTGTATACACATCTGAAAAAAATCAACCATACCTATACTAAAAATTCCATTTCATCTCCATAGGGTTTTCTTCCCTCCATTTCCACTTCTATATGTCCCATCTTCCACAGTGAGAATTCTACCCCCAACCATATCAACATATTTACTTATTTGCTCAATAATCAAATGCATGCTAAATAGTTCTGGAATTGCTTTGCCATATGATTGCAAAAACAAACTCACTACAGAGAGGTCAGGATTTGTTTGTGGTTTTTAACTCCCCCTACCCATGACTTAGAGGTATATCATCAAACACTGTGGTGATCAATTCTTTGGATTGGTTTCTCCCTGGCCCTACCTAAAGTGTGGTTATGTTTTTCAATTGAAATAGAGTTGGTTTTTCATTCCTCCCATTTGCTTTCAGTCGGATGAGCCCCCCTACCACCACCACTTCCTATCCTTTTAAATTTGTATAATATGATCATGCTTCTAGAAATCAATACACTTCATAAAAGGATACTCAGAGAAGCCAGTCCCTCCTGTATCTCCTTCCCTGTTTTTGGTAACTAACATAATTGTTTTCTGGTTTATTCTGAGTGTGTTTAATTTTGTAAAAATAAACATACATGTGTATTTATTTATCTTTCTTACAAGTAGCATTCTTTATATGCTCTTTTGTGCTTTGGTTTTTCTCACTTAACAGTGTCTCCTGGAAATCACTGTGTCTATTTATAGAGATTTCTCCATCTTTTAGAACCACACAACATTCCATCACACATAAATGCCATAGTTTATTCAGCTGCTGTCTTCTGTGTGGGCATTTAGGTTATTTCCAATATTTTGTAAATTCAAATAATGCTGCAGTGAATGACCTTGTACACTGTATTTTCATATTGTTCAAGGTATATATTTAAGGTAAATTCTTAGACATGGTAATGCTGGGTCAAGGGGTAAATGCATATTAGTTTTGTTAGGTATTGCCAAATTCCTTCCATAGGGTGGTACCATTTTTCATACCCACAGAGCCAAGCCTTTTCAATTGGCCAGTGTGATGGGTGAGCAGTGGTATCTCAGTATAGTTTTAATAATTTCTCTTATGAGTGAAATTGAATGTCTTCATAAGCTTAAGAGCCATTTTTTTGAATTGTCTGTTTATACCTTTGGTCTGTTTCTCTTGGATTTTAAGTTTTTTCCCTCACTTTATAAAGTTATTTAATTATGACTTTATTAGATATTATTAGATATTCATACTTTATCTCCAATATATGTTATAAACGTTAATAATTTCTCCCTGGCCAGGAGTAGTGGCTCACACCTGTAATCCTAGCACTTTGTGAGGCCAAGGCAAGAGGATTGCTTAAGGTCAGGAGTTTGAGACTAGCCTGGGCAACATAGCAAGACTCTATCTCTACAAAAAACAAAAACAAAAAACAGTCCGTATGGTGGCACATACCTGTAGTCACTACTGAATTTGGCTTGCCAGTGTCTTGTTACTGATTTTTGCATCAATGTTCATAAAGGATATTGGTTTGTCCTTGTAGTAGCTTTGTCTGGTTTTGGAATCAGGGTAATGCATAACCTCATAGAACAAATTAGGGAGTGTTTCCTCCTCTTTAATTTTGTGGAAAAGTTTGAGAATAATTTAAGTGTTTAGAACAGTTCGCACAAGGCGGGGTATTTTATACTTGCATCCTCCACTAAGAACCACCAAAATAGTGAGTGGATAACCACACACTGAATAGATCATTCAAGAGAGAATAGTGGAATTCAACAGAAAAGTTACAGGAAATACTAAAGCTAGGAAAAAGGAAGCAAGACTCAACTGGGATCAGCTGGGAGCCAAGAGAATCCCAATAAAGGGAAAGGGTGAGAGGCCCTCAGCAGTCCACATTTCCATCATGAATTGCATGCAACCCAACAGAGACACAAAAAATTGTTTAGCCTTACTAGTCATCAAAGAAATGCAAATTAAAACCACACTGAGATACTACCTAATCCCAGTCAGGATGGACATCATCAATAACTCAAAAGCCAGATGCTGGAGAGTATATGGGGAAAAGGGAACACTTCTACACTATTGATGGTAGTGTAAACTAGTACAACCTCTGTGGAAAACAGGTAATTCCTAAAAGATCTAAAAATCAACCCTCCATTTGACTCCGCAATCTCCCTTGTGGGAATATACTCTATGAAAAAGATGCCTGCACACGTTTATTGTAGCATTGCTCACAATAGCAAAAACATGGAACCAACTGTGCTGCCCATCAAAAAAAGAATGGGTAAAAAAAAAAAATGTACATACACACAATGGAATATTATGCCACCATAAAGAAGGACAAAATTATGAACTTTACAGCAACTTGGATAGACTTAGAGTCTATAATACTGAGTGATCTATCACAGAAACAAAGAACTGAGTACCACATGTTCCCACTCATAAGCGGACCTTGAATAATTATCATAATATTATAAGAAAGGGTTTGGTAGTAGTTGAAACTGCCAGGGGAGTGGAGGGGGGAGGGTTTGCAGTAGTGGGAAACTGCCAGGGGAGTGGGTGGGCACACCTCATCAACAAAGGCACCTGCAGCTGGGCTCGGTGGCTCAGCCTGTAATCCTGCACTTTGGGAGGCTGAGGTGAGTGGATTGCCTGAGCCTGAGGGCTCCAGACCTGCCTGGGCAACTTGGTGAGACCTCATCTCTACAATAAATCAAAAAATTAGCCGGGCATGGTAGCGTGTGCCTGTAGTTCCAGCTACTTGGAAGGCTGAGGCGGAAGGATCACCGTAGCCCAGCAGGTCGAGGCTGCGGTGGCTGGGAGCGGCCACTGCACTCCAGTCTGGGCGACAGAGTGAGACTCCAACTCAAAAACAAACAACAAAAAAAAATGGCACCTGCATAATGAACATTTGTATATCTAACCCTGAATTGTACCCCCACATCTTTAAAATAAAAAATTTTAAAAGAAAGCAATACAAAGAAATCACAAAAACAATTCAGGATATGAAAGAGAAATCAGCTAAAGAGCTATCATTTAAAAGAACCAAACAGGCCGGGCTCGGTGGCTCAGCCTGTAATCCCAACACTTTGGGAGGCTGAGGTGAGTGGATTGCTTGAGCCTGTAGGTTCAAGACCAGCCTGGGCAACTTGGCGAGACCTCATCTCTACAATAAACCAAAAATTAGCCGGACGTGGTAGTGCATGCCTGTAGTTCCAGCTACTTGGAAGACTGAGGCAGAAGGATCAATGGAGCCCAGCTGATCGACGCTGGGGTGGCCATGAGTGTGCCACTGCACTTCAGACTGGGCAACGGAGTGCAACTCCAACTCAAAAAAAAAAAAAAAAAAAAAAGAACCAAACAAATTCTGGAACTGAATAATTCACTGAATGAAATACAAAAATATATTTGAAAGCTTCAACAATATACTAGAACAAGCAGAAAATAGACTCAGAATTTGGTGACAAGTCTTTTGAAACAACCCAGTCAAACAAAAATAAAGAATAAAAAAGAATGAACAAAGCCTTTGTGGCATATGTGACACTATAAAGTGATTAAAATTTTGAATTATCAGGGTACCAGAGGGTAAAGATAGAATGAAAGGTTTAGAAAATATCTTTAATGAAATAATACATGAAAAGTTCCCAAATTTGGCAAAAGATTTAGACATCCAGATACAGGAGCCTCTGAAGTCCCCAAACAGACATAATGCAAAAAGATCTCCAAGGTACATTATAGTCAAGCTGTCTAAAGTCAACAATAAAGAGAGAATTCTAAAAACAGCAATAGAAAAAAACATCTGGTCACCCATAAAGGAACCTCCATCAGACTAATAAGAGTTTCTCAACAGAAACTTCACAGGCCAGGAGAGAATAGGCTAATATATTCAAAGTGTTGAAACACCATTGGGTCAGCAAAGAAATTAAGATGGAAATTAAAAATTTTATTGAAACAAATGAAAACAGAAACACAACATACCAAAACTTGTGGGACAGAGCAAAAGTAACACTAAGAGGGAAACTCTCTCACTTTCCTTCCCCAAAAATTAAGTCCAGAAAGCATTAGGAGGGCTCAACAAGGAAAGCTGCCATGGAAGGATGGAAGAAACCACTGTGGCCAAGGGATGGCAGAACCAGTGGCCTGAGAGGGGCATCACTTAGGAGAGCAGCTTAGCACCCAAGTTTGGAAGCCTGGCTGAATAGGGAGGGTTTCCCTGGGCTGGGGAAAGAGTGGGGTGTAATGTTCTAGCAGGGGGTATCAGAGCCCAAGCAGGGTAAGAGGGACTCTGCTGTGGAAAGGGTCAGCAAGCTCCTGCCACCAGTAGACAGGAGGGCCTTTCAAATAAATATATTAAAGGCAATGAAAGACAGTCTGAGAAAGGAACTGTAAATATGGAAAGGAAGAATACTAGAATGAATCTTGTGGTGTTGGATCAGAATCGGAGGTATTGGTGTGAAATCATGGTTTTTAACATATCTAGATATAGTAATAAATACAAATACAGTAAGTTCCCTATATATGAACAAGTTCTGTTCCAAGAGCACATGTGTAAGTTCAATTTGTTTGAAATTCCAACAAAGCTAGCCTAGGTACCCAACTGCACAATCTGCTATATAGTACTATACTGTTATAGGTTTATAATGTTTTCACACAAATAATAAACACACAAAAAAAGCATTTTTACTCTTATAATACAGCATGTGACAATGTACACCAGACACATGAAATAACTTACATGATTGAGCATGTATATGCATGTTCGCATCTTTGAAAGCTTGCAACTTGAAGGTTCATATATAGGGGACTTACTGTATAAAAATACATGTGTGTGTGCCCTGAGAGCCCCAATGAGCAGCAATACCTGGTAGCAATAAAGCACACCCAGCACCCAGACCTTGCTTTGTAAGTACCACCCTCCAATAAAAGGAATGAGGGTTCTGTGGAGAAATGCAATTCCAGGGCAACAGCAGGGAAGACAGAGGATGAGTGTGGAGGATCTTTTTCCCCAGAAAAGAAGAAAGTGAAAGTGTTCAAAGCATGACTGGGACCTATCAAAATGATACAAAAGGCAGACCAAGGGGCTCTCACTGGCCAAATCTGGAAAACTTGAGCAAAATGATAGTTAATAGGTAACTTGTAAATGAGATAGGGAACCCTGTGTCCATACTGATATAAATACATGAGTAAATATGAAGGTTTATGAGGAAGTGCTTTAAAACATTTTTTCCTATTTCTTATTTTAAAACATTTTTTTTAGAGACAAGATCTCATTCTGCTGCCCAGGCTGGAGTGCAGTGGTATAATCATAGCTCACTACAGCCTCAAATTCCTGGACTTAAGTGATCATCCTGCTTTGGCCTCCCAAAGTGTTTCGGGACCCACTGTGCCCAGCTGAGGAATATACACTGTCTCAAAGAGCCTACACACACACACACACACACACACACACACACACACACACACACACACAATATCTATATCTATACCTATATCTATTTTTTTTAACAAAGGGAAAATAGCTTCACAGCAAGAAGCATGGCAGACCTGCCTTCACCAAGTGAACACAGCAGTTATGACACAGGGTAACCCTCATGTGCCACGTGGAGGGACGCATAGAAAGCAGTGTCACTTCTGTGATGTTTTGCCAATCTAATTGTGAGGAAACACTGGACATGCCCACTTGAGAGACACTCCACAAAACAACTGGTCTGCTGTTGTCATGAGCACTGAGGTCACAGGAACCAGGGGAACACTGCAGGAACCATATCAGACTGCAGGAACCATGTCAGACTGCAGGAAATCAGACATGTCCACTAAATACAACACAAGCGTCAGGACTGAATCTGTGTGCTATGGGGCAGCCCAGTCATATGCTCTGTGGATGTGCCCGCCTGGGGCTGAGCTGTGGGAAGCAGAAGTGACCAGTCTCCAATGCCAGCACTGTCAAGATCTATGCAGCCTTGGAGCTAAGGACAACAATGCAGAGTGGGGCTCAGGAATATGGTTGCATAACGTCTGAGGCTGCCCTGCCGCATTTGCTGCTTCTCCAAAGCCCTCTCGCATTCCTAACTCCATCCCAGTATCTGCTGACACAAAGGGAGCTTTCGACTTTGAAGGTGTGGGGGCACTCAGGGGTCATGTGCAACTTGCTCTCAGAATGGTTCCAGGAAAAAGGGTTCTTTGTATTGTATTGTATCATTTTCCTGCAAGGTTGAGATTGTTCTAAGATACAATATTTTTTATTTTTTGAATCAGAGTCCCACTCTGTTGCCCAGGTTGGAGTGCAGTGGCACGCTCACAACCACCACAGCCTCGACCTGCTGGGCTCAGGTGATCCTTCTGCCTCAGCCTTCCAAGTAGCTGGAACTACAGGCGTGTGCCACCACACCCAGCTAATAAATACATATTTCATTAAAACTAGCTGCATATACCATTAGAATAGTTTGAACATGCTGGCTCTTTTTAAACTAAAAGATGAAGATCAGGTGGCTCTTGTGGCAGCACTCATCACTCAGGCATTCCTCACTGTCTGGCTGGCTTCTGATCCTTCTGTTGCCTTCTCCAGTGGGCTGGTCCTAATGACCCTGTTGCCCATGCTGGGAGCAAAAGCTGAGCACCATTTTTGTAGTACAGCATGTGACAATGTACACCATTCACATGAATGAACTTACGTGATTAGACATGTAAATGCAGTCACATCTTTGAGAGCTTGCAACTTGAAGGTTCATATGTGGGAGACTAACTGTACAAAAATACAAGTGTGTACCCTGAGAGTCCCAATGAGCAGCAACACCTTGGTAGCAAAAAAGCACACCCAGCACCTTTTTTGTAGGTCAGTGTCAAACAAAACTAAACAATGCATTATCGAAGCATCTATATACTCATAATAAAACTATTTGTCCCAAATGAGCTATAAATTCAAAGCCATTTCCATCAAAATACTGTCAGGATTTCTCATGGAACTTGGCAACTGATTTATAACATTTAAGAGGCCAAATACCTCTTAAATATTGAAAGAACAAGGGAAAAGATACCAAGACTTCTCTGACACTATAAAACTCAGGGCACTGCAGTAGTCGCAGAGGTACAACAGGACCAGAGCAGAACTGAGTACCAGGAGGCTCACATGGCAGGGGCACTGTGGACCAGCAGGCAATGACAGCCACTAAGCAGAGGCTGGGGCAGGTGCCCATGTGGTCCCCTCCTCCTTTGCCTGCCTCCTTAGGAGGATGCTAGAGATGTCTCCTGGGGCCCACTCCAGCCAAACGAGGTCAGCTGGGATGCTTCTGGAAAAGGTCTTTACTTCTTGAGGAAAAAGAGCCTCTCAAGATGGACAGATGTTCCCGAGCAAGGATGACCCCTGGGTGAAGACCGAGGCCCAGGGCCCCATCGTCACGGAGATCCCACAGCTCCTCAGGCCCCAGAAGTCTTGTACAAGAGACGTGTACATATTCTATAATTCTTGAGTGACATCAGTGGGTTTCCTCTGGTCTGTTAACAGACTAAGAAGGAAAAGTGTAGCAGCACTCACTGAAAGGCTAACACAGATGTCACGACTACCTCTCTGGGAAGAGGCAGAAGGAAGGGGGACACAGGCCCTTTCCTGGGGCACATGCTGAGCAGAGGGACTGCTCCACTGCTCACGGGAGACCTGGTCCATCTGCGCTCACCAGAACTTAGCCACAACTGCCAAACGGACCAACGGTTGAGTGAGTCTAATTCCATTCAACTGCAGCTGATCAAATATTAATCAAGACTCCTTTATAGGGATTGGTTATAAATTAAAACTTATTAGATTTATAAGAAAATGTTTAAAGAAAACTTAGTATTTTAATTAGTAACCTCAGTAAATATAATGTTAATTGTAAAGCCCCAGTTAACCTAAGTGGTTTTTCCTCAATGATACAAACACTCCACACAATGCCAACTAAAAAATGTAACAGAAAAAAAACCCTAGACCCAAATCCAACCTAAATTACAAAATTCCTAGAACAAACCTAACAAAAAATGAGGAATATAATCAAGTGTGAAATATCAGAACGTGAGAAGAGAGGCTATGGGAAGACTCATCTCTGCAAAAGCCTGTCTCTGAAACAAAGGTTCCAATGAGACAGAGAAAATAATGAATATAGCCACACAGCCCTATGCAATAATGAGTCGTATTTATCTTACTAACATTGAAAGATGGACTGTAAAACATATGGTATGGTGTCATCTGGGGCTCCGGACGCCCCACATACACTCTGGAAGCTTCCAGCTCCCTCGCTCAGGCTCTCTCCCTCTGTCACCCCAGTGGTGATGTTCCCCATCCTTCCTCCTCCTAGTTTGCACCTCACACGCGACTCCCTCCAACTCTACCCTCTCCACCTTAACGTCTATCTCTTGCCCCGCTTCCTCCTTTCTTGTCACTCAGCCATCTGCCAGGGCAGTGCCTTCATATAGAGATGGCCAGCTTCTAGTGTCCTCTTTCTCCTCACTGCTACCCTTGTCCACTGCAGGCCACTCTCAACCCTATCCACATCTACCCATGCTCCACAGTGTGTGCCTGGGCCCCAGATGAGGTGCAGGCATCAAAGGAGGCAGCTGTGTATGAAGCCCACTCTGGAAGAATGGGAAATGTGGAAACTAAGGTAGGAGAGGTGGGGGGTGGGCTGGCCTATCCTGGAGGTCTTGCTCTGAGTGCAACAGGAAGTACAGGAAGGGAGGAGACCGGGATCCACTCCAAGACAAGCCTGCTCAACAGGGGCATCTGGTGGAATAGGGAGGGAGGAGCGTCTGGCAGGGTAGTCACAGTGGGAGTTGTCAGGACACATTTCCAAACAACACTCACTGATTTGTTGCTGAGGCATGTGTTCCAATCTTTATGACTGTTTCTCCCTTTAGTTCTTTCCATTCCAACCTTATTTTGGAGCTGTTCTTTGGTGCTTTCATGTTTAGCATCGTTGTGTCATCCTATTAATCTGACCATTTTATCACTAAGAGATGCCCCTCTACCTCTAAGTCTTCCTGTCCCGAGGCTGCTCTGTCTAATGTTAATAGCCACAGCAGCTACATGCAGATGATGCTCAGGCTTCTGGCCTCTCATGTTCACTTTCAGTGTCCTTGGACTTGAGGAGTGGGATCTGTCAATGAACACAGCTGGGGTTTGTCATTTTATCCGATCCATCAATCTTTTAATTGAAGTACATTTTGAAAGGACAGATCGAGAGCAGGAAGCCATTTTTTGTCTTGTTCCTAATCTCCAACACAATGATGAGAAAGTAGAAACTGGAGGAATGCATTCTTTAGGTAAAGATTAACTTTGCCGACTTTGTCTTTCTAGAAACCCAAATCTCTCAAGCATGACCGGTATGGACCCATTGTATAACTTCACTTCCTGAGGGTGTGTATAGCTTCATTTCCTGAGGGTAGTGAGATTGTGACTGGGTGTCTGGTGACCAGGACCCCCCTCAGGGTCTCCAAGACGCCTGCAAGTGGGAAGTCATGGCAGTCACGTCTACCTGATTGCAACATCTCCAGGGGAAAGGATTTAAGCCAGGGCTTGGGGGGGGGCTACATTACCACACTCATCTACAGTCTGTGGGAAGTGATCTCTTTCTTAAATAAATCTTTTCTTCTTTCACGACCTCTGTGTGTGTTTCAAATCTTTGCGTTATTTGGATCTCTGGTTACCAGCGCGTAGATCCAAAGTTTTGCATTATTTGGATCTCTGGTTACCAGCGCGTACCTCCTGCATGCTGGCTCCTGTGGTGCTGCACCCCTCCACATCCATCCACCCTCACCCTATCCATACCCTAACACATTTAATATGCCTGTTGATACATTTGGGTCCAAGCAACCATTTCCCCTATTTGTCCCATTTTTTTTCCTTCCTTATCTTCTATTGGATTAGTAAAAGTCGTTACTAGTCCACTTTCCTCTTCATCAATTTCCTGAGCACCTTGATTGCTTTTAGTGATCATCTTAGGGGTTACATGTGTCGGCTTAGAATCTTTAAATTCATACTTTTACCACTTACAGGACAGTGCAAGGGTCCTGAAGTCCTTTTCTTCCCTCCCACCTTTTGTGCTTACTGTCCATGTATTTTTTATTTTTTTGAGTCAGGGTTTCGCTCCATCGTGCATGCTGCAGTGCAGTGGCATGATTATGGTTCACCACCTGGGCTCAGTCTCAACCTCTTGGGCTCTGGCCATCCTCCCGTGTCGGCCTTCTGATTAGCTGGGACTACAGGATGCATGCCACCATACCCAATTAAAAAAAATTTTTGGGGGGGGAGACAGGGTCTCACTATGTTGTTCAGACTCTAAATATCTTAAGTCTGCCTGTATTTTAAACCCTAAAAAAATAGCTTTTAGTGGTCCATACTCATTTAGATTCGCCCTTTTTCACTCCTAAGAAAGTTCCTCATTCCTTCTTATATCATGTAAGCCCTTCGGGAGGGTTTTCCTTCTGTCTGTAGAACTCTCTTCTTAAATATATATATTTAAGGATATATATATTGCTGCTGACAAATTCTTTAAATTTTTGGTTTTGTTTGAATTTATTTTATTTTATTTATTTATTTTTGAGTTGGAGTCTCACTCTGTTGCCCAGGCTGGAGTGCAGTGGCATGCTCATGGCCACCCCAGCATTAACCTGCTGGGCTCAGGTGATCCTTCTGCCTTAGCCTTCCAAGTAGCCAGAACTACAGGCATGCGCTACCCCGCCCACCTAATTTCTTGATTTACTGTAGTGAGGTTTTGCCAAGTTGCCCAGGCTATTCTTGAACCCATGGGCTCAGGCAATCCCCTCACCTCGGTCTCCCAAAGTGCTGGGTTTACAGGCTTGAGCCACCGTGCCCAGCCTGCCTTTATTTTTGAGGAATATTCTCACTGGGTATATAAATCGATTGGCAATTATTTTCTTTTAGGACCTTAAAGATGCCACTTCATTGTTCTAACGTTTCTGAGAAAGTCAGCTGCCACTTTTATTGCTCCTCTGAAGATAAAAATGTCTTTTTTTCCTCTCTGAAGATTTTCTCTTTGGTTTTCAGCACTTCGCTGTGATGTGTCTAGATATAGGAGGTGTGTGTTATCTTAAATTTATCCCACTTGAGGTTCAAAGATATTCTGAAATCTATGTCTGATGTCCTGTCAGTTCTGGGAAGTCCTCTCTTAAACAGCACTCCTGTTCCTTCTCTCTCCTCTTCTGAATGTTCATCACCTGTGTGCTAGGGTTTTACCGTACACTGTTTCTCAGATGCCTTTCATCTCCCTGTACTTCAATCTGAATGTTTTCTATCTTCCATTTCAGTAATCTCACCTATATCTAATTTGATATTGTCGATTTATTGTACTTATTTGTCATTGCAGTTTTTAGTTTTAGAATATTTATAGATACTCACACTCTGGTGATATTATCTTTTAAACCATATTACTGAACATATTAATAATAAACTCCATGTGGGAAAACTCGAGTATTTGGATCACTTGTGAATCTATTTCTGTTGTCTCTTATTCTCTTACCTTTTGGTCATTCTGTCCTTTTTTTTTTTTTAAGTGCCTGATACTTTTTGTTAACAAAGTTAAATCAGCTTTGATAGTTTTTTCTTTTTGAGTTGGAGTCTCACTCTGTTACCCAGGCTGAAGTGTGCAGAGGCACGCCACCGGTGACCTCAGCCTTCCAAGTAGCTACAACTACAGGCACGCGCCACCACACCCAGCCAATTTTTGATTTATTGTAGAGATGAGGTCTTGCCAAGTTGCTTGGGCTGGTCTCAAACCCATGGGCTCCGGCAACTCTCTCACCTTGGCCTCCCAAAGTGCTGGGATTATAGGCATGAGCCACTGTGCTCAGCCTGGTATTTTCATTGAAAGAAAATTAAGTTTTCTGTGTCAGAAAACTGGGATAAGGCAGGTCACCCTGACACAATCAAGGTTGAGATGACCTGAGCTATGTCCAGGCTTGTTGAGGGCTGGTCTTTCTCCAGTTTGCCCTCCAGGAATCTCACCTGGAAACCCTAAGGTTTTCTCAGTGGCAGGCATTAAACTCCAAGATTGTCTCCCATGCACCAGGATGTTTTCTTAGCTTTTCGGCCTCGTTAATGTTTTTGGTTCCAGACCTCTTGACCTGTACATGAGCAGCCCACCAGGAACTGACACCTGCCTCAGCAGAAGCTGCACACAGGACATTGACTCACTTCTCTGAGGTGTCATCATCTCCAGTCTTGGCTCCTGATGTCCCGGCCATCACAACAGCTTAAATGTCACTGTGGTCTCCCTAGCTGACACCACTGCCAGCTCTGGTTATGCCTTCTGTAAGGTCTTACAGCAGGATACCAGCAAGTGTTACAAGAGCAAAAAGTGTTGTGACTATGGTACTCACCTTTATGCAAGTGTCTTCTCACTAGGATTTTGTTTCCTCAAATCCTAGCTCCCTTGATTGCTCTCTGATGTCTCTTTAACAAAATTTTTATATGCCCTTGATAGTTCTTGAGAGAGAGTTGGTCTGATACCAGCTGCTGCCTCATAATCAGAAGTGGAAGGAAAGGAAATTTTAATTAAGTTTTAAATAAAGTTCAGTGTTCTATTATTATACAAAACGTCTTCAAAAAGTTCATGGAAAATGCTATTATGAAAAAATTACGCATGGATTTCAAAATTCTTTTGCACCAAAATAAGCTCATACTAACTTGTTATTACAGGATCTAGTTTGAGGTGATAAGAAGGATAAGACATCAGTTTGAAAAGAGCTACCAGAGCCACATGAATTCTGCTAAAATAAGCAAAAACTAACATTAAATTTATGGTGATGCCTGGGTGGAAGAATGGTGAAATCACTGATACTTTATGAAAAGCTTATGTGGACAATGCCCCCCCAAAATGGATACCTTGTTTTAAGAAGGGATAAGAAGATGTCAAAGATGAAGCCCATAGTGGCAGACCACATCAGTTTGCAAGGAAAAAATTAATTTCATTTGTGCCGTAACTGAAAGGACTAAACAATAGCCAACAGCAAAAACAATAGCCAACAACACGGACATCTCAATTGGTTCAGCTTACACAATTCTGAATGAAAAATTAAACCTGAGCAAGCTTTCCACTTGATAGGTGCCAAAACCATTGTGCAGACAAGAATAGAGTTTTCCATGAAAACTTTAAACAAGTGGGATCAAGATCCTGAAGTACTTCTTTGAAGAATCGTAATAGGAAGTGAAACACTGAAGCTTTGGGCCGGGCTTGGTGGCTCAGCCTGTAATCCCAGCACTTTGGGAGGCTGAGGCGAGCGAATTGCCTGAGCCCGTGGGTTCGAGACCAGCCCAGGCAACTTGGTAAGACCTCATCTCTACAATAAATATAAAATTAGCTGGGCATGGTAGCGCACACCTATAGTTCTGGCTACTTGGAAGGCTGAGGTGGAAGGATCACCAGAGCCCAGCAGGTCAATGCTGGGATGGCTGTGAGTGTGCCACTGCACTCTGAACTAGGTGACAGAGTGGGACTACAACTCAAAAAAAACAAACAAAAAAACAAAACAAAACACTGAAGCTTTATCAGTCTGATCCTGAAGACAAAGCAAAATCAAAGCAATGGCCAACAAGAGGTAGAAGTGGTCCAGCCAAAGCAAAAGTAGACCAGTCAAGAGAAAAGGTTATGGTTACTGTCTTTTGGGATGCTCAAGACATTTTGTTTGTCCTTCTGGAAGGCCAAAGTATGATAACATCTGCTAACTATGAGAGTGGTTTGAAAAAGTTAGCCAAAGCTTTAACAGAAAAAGCCCAAGAAAGCTTCACCAGGCAGACCTTCACCACTATGTCCCTGCTCTTTCCTCTCATCAAACAGGCAATTTTGCGAGAGTTTCAATGGGAAATCATCAGACATCTACCTCACAGTCCTGATATAGATCCTTCTGACTTCTTTTTGTTTTCTAGTCTTAAATCATCTTTAAAAGGCACCCATTTTTCTTTAGTTAGTAATGTTAAAAAGACTGCATTGACATGGTTAAATTCCCAGAACCCTCAGTTCTTTAAGAATAGCCTAAATTACTGGTAACACTGCTTACAAAAGCATCTCAACCTTGATGGAGCTTATGTTGAGAAAATTTTTACTTTTTAATTCCATTTTTCCACGAACTTTTTGAAGTCCCTCATGTAACAACTAGTAATTTAATTCACTAAAATGAGACAGTTATGAGGATTGTATAAAGGACTTTTTATTATCTGAGAGACCTGAGAAATTGAAGAGGCTGCCGAAAACATCATCTAGAGGCAGAGAATCAAACAGCTCACAACTGGGCTTTGAATGGCTGAGAATAAACATACTTTCTAGTTGCACCCACAGTTCTCCTCATTTAAATACAGTGAGAATCAACATGCACTGCACTGCACTGCCAGCATCGGGCCTCTTTGTCTGTATTCCTGCAGGACTGTCAGCAATTGGAAGGCAGGGATGGTCTGACCATTTCTTCAGTGCCTGATGGTGCCTGCTCAACAAACAGTCACCAACCAAATGAATGGAATGCAAAAGATAAAAAGAATGCTCCTAGCATCACTCAAAAGGAGGGCCATATTTCCTGTTGAATGAAACGAGCCCTTGTTTTTTCTCCAATCTCCTTTTATACACTGTTACTCAGAACACTTCAACTAAAAAACAGCAGTATGAGACTGAACACTTTTTAAAAGGCAAGCTAGCTCAGGGGCCATTAAACTTGTTCTGTAAAGGGTCATATAGTAGATATTTTCAGCCCTGTGCTGGTCTGTCAAAAAAACTCAATTCTAGCCGGGCTTGGTGGCTCAGCCTGTAATCCCAGCACTTTGGGAGGCTGAGGTGAGTGGATTGCCTGAGCCCATGAGTTCGAGACCCACTTGGGCAACTTGGCAAGACCTCATCTCTACAATAAATCAAAAAAATTAGCTGGGCGTGACAGTGTGCGCCTGTAGTTCCAGTTACTTAGAAGACTGAGGTGGAAGGATCGCCGGAGCCCAGCAGGTCAAGGCTGCAGTGGCCGGGAGGGGCCACTGTACTACAGTCTGACTGACAGAGTGAGACTCCAACTCAAAAAAAAACCAAAAAAACTTAATTCTGTCATCACAGCTTTAAGGCAGCCATAGACAATATGTAAACAAATGGCCATGACTGCATTCCAAGAAAATTTCACTTGAAGAACAGGCAGGGTGCTGGATTGGGCCTACAAACTGCAGTTTGCCGACTCTGGCCCAGACTACAGGCTTGGTAAGAGTAGTGACTGTGCCTACCAGAATCACTCCTGCATCCCAGAAACTAACTGGCCCTGGAGAAAGGAGGGCACTTCAACTCTGTTGAACAAATAACTGGATACAATTCTGCCACAGTTAATTATGCTGGCTTCAGAGGGAAAATCCATGAAGTTCAATATCCCCAAATTCTAAGCATGACGCCATTCCAAATATAACCTTAAGAAAAAAAGGACTGCAAACCAGCCATGGACAAGGCAAAACAATCTGTTATTCCTTCCTATCCTGCCACGGTCCATCCTACAGCAGTCTGGTCAGAGCTGCTGGTGAGGGAGATAGTTGAGCCATGGAACTCACCTCCTCCACAGCTCTATAAACACTGTCCCAGATCAGCGCTCCTAGATACTCTGGAAATAGGCTGGTCTCAAGGAAACAAATGCAGAGTTACCAAGCAAGCAGGCACAGCAAAGCCTGTGCACTGAGGTATGTCCAAGGCAACCCCTAGGGGCTTCCTATGGGACTCTTCCATTCTGCCACCACACTTGTAACAACACTCACTTTGAATGTAAGACCTGGAAAGTGCTCATCATTGTCATTAACATGATCAGAACTGCTGTTTTATGAATTATACTGTGGCCAGGCACAGTGGCTCACACCTGTAATCCCAGTATTTTGGGGGGCCAAGGTAGGATTGCTTGAGGCCAGGAGTTCCAGACCGGCCTGGGCAACATATCAATACCCTGTCTCTACAGAAAATAAAAAAATTAGCTGGGTGTGCTGGCATATGCCTATATTCCCAGCAACTCAGGAGACTGAGGCAGGAGGATCACCTGAGCCCAGGAGGTCAAGGCTATAGGAAGACATGATTATGCCATCGCACTCCAGCCTGAGTGACAGAGTAAGACACCAAATCAAAAACAAGAAAAGAAAATATTTTATCTCTACTTCCCCAGTGTCCTATCTAATAGGGTTAAGGTGAAATTGCAAATGCTGCATGAGGATGGTTTGTAGATATTGACCCACAAGGAATATGCCTGTTTTATTATCCTCAAAATAAAAAGCCAGTGTTTGCCAGCACTAGAAAATTACAAATAAAAAGTTTAATTTCAGAAACTGAGTTCACCATTTATAAATACACTAAAACATAGTCAATGCAAATTTAGATTAAGCATAGGTACAGTATTTTAACAAAACAACAACTTTCTAAAAGGTCATAGGCAAATGAGTGATTCATCTCACCCAGAATATTTAATTAGTTTAAAAAGAGACAGTGAATCTTTTTTTAGATGTTAAAGCAAAAACTCTGAAGATGTAACTGTTAAAAAAAAAAAATCTGACAACTGATACTTCATTCTGATGTCCTTGGGATTCTAAATATCCCAGCGATGGCTGAATCTTTCCTATCATAAAAAAAAATCTAAACAGCTAAGGCTATTCTTACAACTGTAATATAACAAGCTTCTTCCCTGTTAATAAGCCGTCTCTTCTAAAAAAAAATTTTTTTTTACACATAATTTGATAAAACAAGGGGGTCAGTGCACACATTTTAAAAGATAGCTTCAGAGTGTAGAGATGCTAAATCAGAGGTGTGAAGATTTAATCAACAGACCATCTGTTGTAAACGTGTCATACTATGCACTGGCTAAATAATGAGCATAAATTTATAAACTTGGATCAAATTTCAAAGGAGCTGATGATAAATAGTTGGGATATCTCTGAGTTAACTGACCATGAAAAGCCTGAATACAAAAACCTGAAATGGGAAAGTTCTCATAACTGACATTCCATGATACGTGTAGTTTTGTTTTCAAATGCCATGTCTCTGTTGTAGTAAAGTTACCTTCCAGAATATTCTCTGTACTCCTTGTCATACTTTAGAGCCTGCAGTTAAAAACTGTTCAGTCAGGATGGCTTGACCTCCACCTCCTATTTACAGATTTCATTTGACAGCCACAAAAGCTATTTTGTTGCAATTAAAGCAATGTTTAACTAAAATACAGTACCTGATTTGTGGTTTTTACATAATTGAGTAAAAAGCCTACAGAATAAAATTGTTTACATCTTCTCTGCCATTCGAGTAGAACAAATTACTAACCCAAAACTTTTAAAAAACTTTACAGTTAAGAATTAAAACCTAGTCTTCATATTTCATAATGGACAAGACAAGCTATTTCTAGTGGACTTCTTAAAAAACACACCGTGATACCTGGCCTGAAGGAGTAGGAGTAAGGCACATGTAGACATTATAGTGAGAGCTGGAAAGTGGCCCTGAGAGTGCCTGGTCTGATGTCATACATGGCCCCGGGCAGAGCGAATCACAGCCCCTGGTACAAACTGCTAATGTCTAAGAAGCAACATCTCTAGTCTAGTGGCTCCATCATGAGTTTCAATACTGAAAGTATATTAAGGGAAGATTCACTTTCAAAAAGATAAGTTTTTCAAAATGTTCCATCATAAGCCTGGATTGGCCAAAGCTACCATTCTCAGTAGGTGTGTTGAACAGCTTTTCTGAAGGAACGATACTTGGGGGACATCCCAAAAATCTGACAGCCAAAGCTGACAGCCCTGGCCAGGATGATTTCTTCAGGTTCCAGTAGGTGAGCGGGTCACAGCTGTGTTCAAGCACTTCCTCCTCCAAATATGCAAGCACCATGTCTTCAGGTAACTTTTCTCTCGGATCTTTCTTTTTCATCTTGGCCATGAGCGACCACAGGTTCTCCTCTGCAGCAGAGTCTTTTGATGGGGAACCCGTATCACACCCATTGGAGGCAGCCGTGTCATCTGAGGTAGAATTCAGTATTTCTAGTTCCCTGATTAAATCTTGCTTATACTGTTCTGCCTCCTCCTCTGTAAACAGGGAGGCTTTGTAACGAGGGTCCAACAGCGTGGCAAAGACGTACCTCGGGTCATGGAGAGTGGCGGACAGCCGACTCACCATGGCTTCCTTCAAAGACTTCAGCATGGTGTCAATGCCCATTGTCTCCTCAAACAGCATCTCGATTTTCCTAGTGAGGATGTGGATCATGGGGATGACTTGGCTTAAAGTAGACACATGGGTGCTCATCTCCTGACTCGCAGCATCAAAGGGCTTCAACGCATGACACACAGACTGCATGACCTCCCACTGGTCACAACTGATCAGTTCTCTGAAGTTACACTCAACTGACATCTCATTAATTGCCCTTTTTTGTTCAATGAGTCGTTCAAGCATATGAAATGATGTGTTCCATTTGGATGGAACATCTTGAATAAGATGGTGCTGTGGCAATTCATACTCCTTCTGCAGCTCTGCTAGTTTCTCTCTTGCTTTGGGGGACCGATGTACCCGTTCACATATCTTCCGTGCAATGCTTAGTAAGTTCTGCACCATCCTCTGGCTCTTAATGGCCTCACTGACAATCAGGTTTACTGTGTGGCTGAAGCACTGCACACTCGAATGCTCCCCCTCATTCAGTGTCTTTCCTATGCTAGGATTGTCGGTAACTGTGATACCAACCTGAAGGCCAATGGAGGTCACCCAGGCTTCCCACCAAGATTCCAGCTGCTTCTGAATGCTACTGCCGCTGTAGTCACAATCAACCTGTGACACGTCTAAAAGTGCTGAACAATGGTGGTCCTCACAACGTGGTCGGGCCGATGACTCGAAAGAGACCCAGTGAGCCGTAAGGGTCAAGTACTCACGAGTCTGGTTACTCATCCATATTCCAGACGTGAAGTGGATCACACCACTCTCAGCTTCCTTAAGATGTGACATAATTATCTGTTTCACATTATCATACATACCTGGGATAGCTGTCCTGGAGAAGTAAGAAGGGGAGGGTAAGGAGTACTGAGGTTTCAAGTATTCAAGCAGCCTGTTAAAGCCAACATTGTCTACAAAAGAATATGGCTGAAGGTCAAGTGCAATCATTTCAGCTATGAGACTTGTGATTTTTTTGGCAACTGGGTGAGAATCATAAAACTTCTCATTGGTGTCATCAAAGGAGGAAACTCCTGATAATTCTGTGCTCAGTGGCACACGCATGTCCGGAGAAGAGGACCGCGCTGTCTCTGAGACGTCAGTTTTCAGCACATTGCTATGGAATCTCTGTAAGTGTCTTAGAAGACAACTGGTGCCCAAGTTAGTTGGCTTCTTCCCCCGGCTGATGGTCCGGCCACAGTGCAAGCACACAACTTTAGTGGAGTCTGCAGAGCAAATAGAAAAATGATTCCACAGCTTTGAGGTCTTTTTGCTAGTAACAGGAAACATAACTTGATTGTTTTTTGTAACCATTGTTGGCAAGTCAGTTAATTTGGAGGAGGAACTTTCTGAAGAAGCTAAAGTGGCATATGGAGAATTTGCCAGACTTGCACCTAGAAAGCCCTTCTGGCTTCCGACAACTTCTGGATGGCGTCTATACAGGTGTCTCATCAGACAGCTGGTGCCCACGTCACCCTTCTTCCCCCGACTGATGACACAATTGCAGTACCGGCACACTGCCTTAAGGCTGTCCATGGGAGCCAGTGAAAAATGATGCCAAACTTCTGACTTCAGTCTCTTCATGACCTTTTTATTCTGCTGGAAGACAGCACCAGATTCAAACATTCTAGGACTCAACCCATCAGTCTGCTGCTTCTCAGGAGAGGACACTGAGGCCTCCCCAACATCATCGGAGGAGGACAACACTGACAGGTCTTCCATCAGTGCATCTCCAGGGTTCAAATGCGACTGTAAGTCCTCAGCCAGCCTTTCAGGGGAGGAAGAAGCTGAAGGGGACTCTTTGACCAGCTTTCCTGGAGATGATGACACAGAGTTTAGATCCCCCTCTGGAGGCAGTAAGGAAGGCAGCAGGGTAGGAGGAGCAGAGTAAAGGGGTGGGATGCCTGTGCCTCCCCCATTCTCCTGCAGCACTATGGAGCGATGTGCTCTCCACATGTGCCTGATGAGACAGCTTGTGCCCAGATCCTTCCCGTTCTTTCCTCTGCTAAACTCATTCATGCAATGAATGCAGACAGCTTTGGAGTTATCTAGAGGCGACAGGTAGAAGTGCTTCCAGACAGCGGATCGTCTTCTGGACCCAGATGTACTCTTTGGAAGAGGAAGGTTTTTCTCCACTACGCTTTCTGTAGTTTCGTCATAATGGAGAGTAGGGAGGTGGGGAGATGATCCCACCAGGGCTTCTTCTCTGTTGTACTTCTCAGACATATCGGAGGAGATTTCTTCAGAAGAGACTACAGACACAGATTCTTCTGTTATTCTATCAGGAGAAGGGATCTTAGATGCCATTTTTTGGACAAGTTTGATGGGTGAGAGTATAGTGCTGAGGTCTCCCACATCTGCAGGCTGTGGCGGAAGTAGGAGTGAAGGAGAAGGAAATGAGGACACAGCAGACATACTTCCATTTTCTTGAATGAGCACAGTAGGGTGTGCTCGCCTTACATGTCGCATGAGACAACTTGTACTTAAGTCTTTTTCATTTTTACCTCTACTAAATTCTTTCATACAGTACATACATATTGCTTTAGTACTATCTCGAGGAGAGATAAAAAAATGCTTCCAAGCTGGAGATTTCTTCCTGGAGCTTATGTTTCGGCTGGAAAGAAGGCTCTGAGTCACAGCTTCCATTGCTACATCATACAGTGTACTACTGTACTGAGAGAACAAAGACCCATAATCATCCTCATTCTCAGTTGATAAATATTTCCCAGGAGGTTTACAACTATAGCTTGTTTCTCTGACTTCTGTTTGTTCATCACCACTGTCTGTTTGTTTCATGTCCTCTTGCTCACTTTTAAAGTCCATTCTTTCCAAACTGTGAGTAGGAATTTGATCATCATCATCTTCTTCTTCTACTTTAAAATTTATTTTATCAGAAATAAAATCACTATCCCCTTTGGGACAAGTTTCCAGGTTATTCTCCATGACTGACCATAACTATTCTGGTTGCATGTTAATATCTTAGATGAATAAAAAAGTGATCCAAATGCTTATTTGTAGCCCCAAATGTAGGTATCTTCACTTTTTCACAATAATTCCATCTTTCAGGATATTTCTAAGAATATGGCTAATCATAAATATTACTGAAAAATAGGATATGTATCATATGAGTATATCATCTTGAAGTGTAGATCATTGCTTTCCAGGAATTCTACTATTAAATACTTCAGGGTGTAGATGTAGACAAAAATTTATGCAGTGGAGACTTGCTTCTTGTCTTAAAGACAGGATCCCCGCCATCTCGATAGCATACACATGATCCTTTTGCATCACCTATAAAAGATGAAATGAAATTAAACATGGAACTAAATCATACATTTTAAATCTATACGGCCATGGATACATCAGCCTCAATATGTATAGAAAAAAAACTCATATGGGAAACTAGAATAGAAAAACTTGTTCCCTAACTCTCTGCAATCCACCTACACAATGAAAGTACCATAACACTGCAAAATGGGCAAAATGTAAAGATGGATTCAATGCAAATGAACTATGAATAAAGGACTGGAAGATCACAAATTAAAACACACAATGATTTTCATCTAGAATTTATAACCTCATCCTTCAAACAGTTCAGCAGCGACAATCAGCAAAGCTCAATTCCTTGAAATCAATTCATTCTACCTTGCTATAAGAATTAATACATAAAATGAGAATTTAAAAAACTTTTAAGCTAATCTATGAAATAATCAATTCAGACTAAAAACTGAATACAAAAAAGACAATGATGATTCCCAGCATCTAAGAATGAACGAAAGTTCTGCAAGAGTAAAGCTACTTCTGGCCAGTCCTTTCTGTTTGCTCACTCAGTTGCCCCTTCTTGAGTGATACTGCACTGTGCTGGGATGCAACTGCAAGGAAGAATCACAGAACTTTACAGTCTTCAAGGAAGACAACAATCACCAAGAAGTGTGAGGTCCTGACTACAATAAACACTAGAAGTGAAGGTATGTGATGTTATAAAGGCATGAAGAAACAGGAACTGTCGGGGCATAACTGAGCTGAAACTTGGAGGATGATGGATATGTGTATGGTAAGAATAGGGCAGTTTAATAAAGAAAATAAAAACAAGTAGTCAAAAAGACCATTTTCAGCAATATGGTAGCATAAATATTATGCAAGTACTCTCACTATGACAAAACCAGGCTCTAGAAAACCTATCACAAACTTACCTTTTAATGTATTACTGGGCACACAAGAAAGTGGGAGAACTCCCCAAGGGACAAACAGTGAACTACAAACAGATAGGAGAGGCGAGTGGAGCCATAACATAGTCTGTCTGAGGGCAATGCCTACACACTGGGCCAGAACAACACTGCGTACTATCAAGTGGAGAAGCCAAACTAAACACTCCTAAGCTATGCAGAAGCCAATGTACTAAAGTAACCACATAATTTATTTTCCAAACCAGGGCATTTTTGGAGTCAAAGGGAGCCGGGCTCGGTGGCTCAGCCTGTAATCCTGCGCCTTGGGAGGTTGAGGTGAGTGAGTGGATTGCCTAAGCCCGTGGGTTCAAGACCCGCCCAGGCAACGTGGTGAGACCTCATCTCTACAATAAATCAAAAAATTAGCCAGGTGTGGTAGCGCACACCTGTAGTTCCAGCTACTTGGAAGGCTGAGGCAAAAGGATCGCCAGAGCCCAGCGGATCGAGGCTGAGGTGGCCGGAAGCGGCCACTGCACTCCAGTCTGGGTGACAGAGTGAGACTCCAACTCAAAAAAAAAAAAAAAGAGTGAAAGGGAGCACTAGTGATAATATTGCTGGGACAACAAGCTTAAGGCAAACCTGCCTGGGGCAAAGCAGGATGTATGTTCACCCTAAAAAGTGTTCCCAGGCTAATAAAGATTGCTGGCTACCACCAGAAACAAATGCAAGCTGTTTCTGAAAGAAAGCATCATTCCCAATAATGAATTCTACAAAGTTCAGTCAGATAAAAACTAAAAAAGAGCCGGGCTCAGTGGCTCAGCCTGTAATCCCGCACCTTTGGGAGGCTGAGGTGAGTGGATTGCCTGAGCCGGTGGGTTTGAGACCTGCCTGGACAACTTGACAAGACCTCATCTCTACAATAAATCAAAAAATTACAGGCATGCATGGTAGCACATGCCTGTAATTCCGGCTACTTGGAAGGCTGAGGTGGGAGGATCACCGGAGCCCAGCAGGTTGAGGCTGCGGTGGCCGGGAGCGGCCACTGCACTCCAGTCTGGGCGGCAGAGTGAGACTCCGACTCAAAACAACAACAACAAAAAACTAAAAAAGTGAGCATAAAAATATCACTAAACACAAAGAAACAAACTACCATGAGTGAAAGTTGCCAAAAGCAACAAAAGATTTAGAACACCAAGGACTTCACCTACTAGAATTACCACACACAGAATATAAAATAAGGCCGGGCTCGGTGGCTCAGCCTGTAATTCCAGTACTTTGGGAGGCCGAGGTGAGTGGATTGCCTGAGCCCGCGGGTTCAAGACCCACCTGGGCAACTTGACAAGACCTCATCTCTACAATAAATCAAAAAATCAGCCGGGCATGGTAGCGCACGCCTGTAGTTCCAGCTACTTGGAAGGCTGAGGTGGAAGGATCGCCGGAGCCCAGTAGGTCAAGTCTGCGGTGGCCGGGAGTGGCCATTATATATTATATGTAGTTGTATTTCTTAAAACATTATATAGTTATGCATTTCACATATAATTATATATATGTAAAAAGTCTTTTAAAAACATAATGTAGAAAACAAATGAAATGAGCAAAAAATAGAACTATAAAAAATGAGAAGCCAGATTTGAAAAGGATCAAATAGAACAATTAGAATTATAAATATATAGAAATCAAAACCACGACGAGATACCAATTCACACCCACTAAGACAAAAAGACAATAAAAAAGATAGATAATAATAGTATTGGTGAGGATGTGGGAAAATGGCAACTCTTTTTTTATTTTTTAGAGTTGGAGTCTCACTCCGTTGCCCAGGCTGGAGTGCAGTGGCATGCTCACGGCCACCCTAGCATCAACCTGATGGCTCAGGCGATCCTTCTGCCTTAGCCTTCCCAGGCTAATAAAGTAGCTGGAACTACAGGTGCATGCTACCATGCCCAGCTAATTTTTTGATTTATTGTAGAGATAAGGTCTCGCCAAGTTGTTCAGGCTGTTCTTGAACCTGTGGGCTCAGGCAGCCTCCCAAAGTGCCGGGATTTTGGCCACCACGCTCGAAAATGGCAACTCTTTATCTTTTTGTGAGTTGGAGTTTCACTCTGTCACACAGACTGGAGTGCAGTGGCTGCTCCCGGCCACCGCAGCCTCAACCTGCTGGGCTCCGGCGATCCTTCCGCCTCAGCCTTCCAAGTAGCTGGAACTACAGGCGTGCGCTACCACGCCCGGTTCATTTTTTGATTTATTGTAGAGATGAGGTCTTGCCAAGTTGCCCAGGCGGGTCTTGAACCCGCGGGCTCAGGCAATTCACTCACCTCGACCTTCCAAGACGCGGGATTACAGGCTGAGCCACCAAGCCCAGCGAAAATGGCAACTCTTATACACTTCTAGTGGAAACGTAAAATGATGCATCTACTTTGAAAATCAGTCTGAAAGGTCCTCTAAAAGTTAAACACAAGGCTGGGTGCAATGACTCATGCTTGTAATCCCAGCTCTTACAAGGGAAGAGAATTGCTTGAGGTCAGGAGTTCTTAGACCAGCCTGGACAACATAGTGAGATTTACACCTCTACAAAATATTAACCAGATGTCATGGTATACACCTGCAGTCCCAGTTACTCAGGAGACTAACACAGGAGATCACTTGAGCCTAGGAGCTGGAGGCTGCAGTGAGCTGTGATTGTGCCATTGCACTGCAGCCTGGGGAACAGAGTGCCAGAGTGAGATCCTGACTTTAAAAAAAAAAAAAGGTTAAACACAAGAGTAATAAATTGACCTAGTAATTCCACTCCTAAGTGGAATTATTTATTTCCCAAGAGAAATAAAAACATATAATCACACAAAAACTTGTACTTGAGTGTTCATAACAGTATTACTCATATTAGCCAAAAAGTAGATACCACCCAAATGTCCATCAACTGATGAGTGGATAACAAAATGTGCTATATTCATACAATGGCAAATCATGCAGATGTAAAAAGGAATAAAGTACTAAGACATGCTGCAGCATGGATGAACCTGAAGAACCTTAAAGACATCAAGCTAAGAAAAAGAAGCCAGACCAAAGGATCATTTACCGTATGGCTGAGTTTCTATGAACTGTCCAAAATAGGCAAATTCATAGAGACAGATTAGATTAGTAGTTGCCAGGAAGTGGAAGACACCACAAAATTCCTTTAAGAATTTTAACCAATCGGAGCCAGCAATATGCAAAAAGTAGAATACTCCATGATCAAGTAGGGAAAATGCCAAGACTGCAAAGTTCATCTAACATTCAAAAATAAAATGGTATAATTCACCAAATTAAGAGAATAATGAGCAAAAATCATACGATCATTTAAACAGATGCAGAAAAAGCACTTGACATAATTCAATACTCATTCACGATAAAAATTCTCAGCAAATGAAAAACAGAAGAAAATTCCATTAATTTGATAAAGAGTATTTATAAACAGCCTACAGCCAACATCCTTTATGCTTAATGAATAATACTGAATGCTTTCTTCCTAAGGTCAGGAATAAGACAAAGATATTTGTTCTCTTCACTTTCACTCAACATTATACTGGGAGTGGCAGCCAGAGTAAGAAGGCAAAAAAGAAGAAATAAGAGGCATACAAACTGAAAAGATAAGAAGGCTGTATTTATATTCAACATGTTGATAGAGGTAAAATAATTCATAAAGAATCTCCAAAAACTGGTAAAAATAATTGACGAGTTACAAGATACAAAGTTAATATACAAAAGCTATTGTATTTCTACAATATGTCATTTTTTAAAATTCCACATATAACATCCAAAAATATGAAATACTAGGAGATAAATTTTTTAAAATATGCACAGGATCTGTATACTGAAACCTATAAAACATTGCTGAGAAAAATTAAAGACTTAAATAGATGCAAAAGTTCACGGATTAGAAAACTCAAGATAGGTACGCTATCAGTATTGTCCCGAATTGATCTATAAATTCAGTAGGATCCCAATCAAAATCCCAGAAAGCTTTTAGCAGGAGCTAGTAAGCAGAAGTCCAAAATACATATGGAAATACAACGACTCAGGAACAGATAAATTAGTTTGAAAAGAACAAAGCTGGAAGACTTACAGTGTCTTCCACTTCTAGTCATGACAAATAAAATAAAGGAGACTGGACTTACCGTCCCATCTCAGACAACTCATAAACAAGATACTTTATATGGAACAATGCTTTTCAGATATTGGATGAGAGGAAGGACAGAATGTACAGGATGGTGATCACAGACATGTGGATAACTATTAAGGCAGGCCCTACAGCTGTCCTAGCTTACTACCCGAAGTGTTTAGGCTGCAGTACATGGAGTGGGAACCTAAACAGAGCCTGTTGGTATTGCTGAAGAGTTCCGCTGGCATTTACAAGACATTGAACAGGTGGGAGCTACCCAGAGTTCAAGAGATCTACAGAAGGTTCCCTTATTGTCTTTAGCTGAAAACTGACCTGCATATAAATTTGAGGAAACCATCCTCAAAGAACCAATGGCAAAAAGAATTATCAAGGCTCACCAAAGGCTGGGAATAGCATAGTTTGTGTTTCCATCAACAAGAATAGAACAACATCAAACAGAGTCCTCAGAGGGTATGAACTTAATAGTGGGGTTTAGAATGAAGGCTGTGCAGGAGCCATCCTAATAAAGCTTAAAAGCAGGCCTTAAGAGGGACAAACTAACCATGACCAACTTTATAACCTAAAACAAGCCTCAACAGTATTTAAAGTAATATAACCAAATCCTGCACCCAATAAAGTAAAATTCAAACTGGCTGACATCAAACAAAAATTATCAGACATGCAAAGAAACAGGAAAACATGACCCCTAACTGATATAAAAACCAGGCAAGAGAAATAAACCCAGACACGATACAAAGACCAAATTAGCCAGGCGCGGAGGCTCATGCCTGTAATCCCAGCACTGTGGGAAGCTCGAGACCAGTCTGGGCAACTTGGCGAGATTGTGTATCTATAACAAATAAAAAAAATTAGCCAGGCGTGGTGGCACATGCCTGTGGTTCCAGCCTCTTGGAAGTCTGAGGTGGAAGGATTGCCTGAGCCCAGCAGGTCGAAGTTGTGGTGGCTGTGAGCATGCCACTGCACCACTGCACTCCAGCCTGGGCAACAGAGTGAGATTCCGACTCAAAAAAATTAAAAAAGGGCAAAGTAGTAGACAAGGACAGTAAAACAACTATTATATACTCCAAAGTCTGAGAAAGTAAATGAACTTAGAAAAATGATGAGAAGAACAGGTTATAAGAAAGACTCATATAAAATTTCTAAAGATGAAAAATATAGTATTTGAAATGAAAAAATACTAGATGGGATTAACAGCAGATTAAATACTGCAAAACATCAATAAGTTTGAAGATAATAATAAAACGAATGCAAGATGAAACACAGAAAGAAAAAAATAATTTAAAACCTTTCTGAATCAAAGGTAACTATCAAAAGAGTGAAAAGGCAATCCACAAAATGGGAGAAAATATTTGCATAGCATACATATATGGCAAGAAGTTAATATCCAGAATAAACAACTCCTATAACTCAACAAAACAACCCAATTAAAAAATGGACAAGGACTTGAATAGACAGTTCCCCAGAGATGATATACAAATGGCCAGTAAGTATACGAAAAATATGTAATACATGAAAAGATGCTCAACATCACTAACATTAGGGAAATGTGAATCAAAACCACAGAGATAACACTTCACATCCAGTAGGATGGCTACTACTAAATAAAAAAGGGTTGGTGAAGATGTGGAGCAGTCGAAATCCTCATGCACTGCTGGGAGGGAATTTAAAACAGTGCAGCTTCTATGGAAAACAGCTTAGCAGTTCCTCAGAAAGTTTAAAATAGAATAACATGTGATCCAGCAATTCTCCTCATAGGTATATATTCAGAAAGAATTGAAAGCAGGGACTCAAACAGATACATGTATCCCAATGGTCACAGCAGCATTGCTCACAAAAGTCAAAACGTATAAAAGTCCAGCTGCTCATCAAAAGATGTGTATATAAACAAAATGTGAGGTTTATATGGTATAGTATCCATGCTTAAAAAGGAATACAATTCTCATATATTGATGAAACTTAAAAACATCGTAAAGTAAAATAAGCCAGACACAAAATAAAAAAATACTGTATGATTCCATTTTTATGAGGTACCCAGAGCAGTCAAACTCAGAGACAAAAAGTAAACACAGAGGTTACCACGGACTGGAGGAAAGAAGGAATGGGGAGTTAATCCTTACTGGGTACAGAGTTTCTGTTTGAAATGGTGAAAATTTTTTTGGAAATAGATAGTGGTGATGTTTGCACAACATTGTGAATATACTTAAAGCCAGTGACTTATAGATCATAAGAAAGGTTAAAATGGGAAATTTTATATGTACATTTTACCATGATTTTAAAAATTAAAATGAAACACACTTTTCAGACCAAACATTTTTCCCGACAGCTGAGATAATTCACCATTAGCATACTTGCAGTATAGGAAATGTTATAGAAATTTCTTCAGGCAGAAGAAAAATGATTTAGGTGAAAATTTAGATTTACACAAAGCAATAAAGAACACAGAAAAAGGTAAATGTGTGAACAAACATAAAATGTGTGAACAAAAATATTTTCCCATTTTCAGCTATTTCTTTAAAAGATAATATACTGCTTTAAAGCTGCAGTAAAGATGTATATAATCCTTAGGACCACTAAAAAAAAAAAATAAATGAATAAAACACAGAGGTATAGCCAAGAAGACAAAAATGGAAATGAAACAAAAAAAGAAACCAATCTAAAAAAAATCAGAAAAAGAAGTTAAAAAAAATAACAATACTTGGTAAAGTCAATGATTTTCATTTAAGTGGTATCTTATTGTCACCTTAATTTGCAACTCCCTAATTGGCTAATAATGAGCAACTTGTTATATGCTCATTTGCCACTTATATCTCTTCATTGGTCAAATGTCTGTTCAAATATTTTGCCCATGTTTATGCTAGGTTATGTATTTTCTTATTAAATTCTGAGCGTTCTTTACATATATGTAAACAAGCCCTTTATCATGTATATGCTTTCCAAATATTTTCTCCTGGGCTTGTGACTTGTCTTCTCATTCTCCCTCTCTTTTTTAAAATCCAAGGTCCCCCTAACTGGTCCTGCTTCCATGAATGGCCATGACCGAGGGAAAAGGGAGAGGAATCAGCCAGTATGGGGAGGGTCATCTCCACAACATTCCATTTGTACATGGAACTAAACAGACAAGCACAGAGTCACTAGGTGGTTAGAAGTTAGCAGCATGGGAAGGGGGAGGAACAGGTGGGGAGTGAGGGATTTTGTTAAAAAAATATAGGACCCCTCCTAAACTGGGGTGCCCGAAGGGAACTTGGTCTGCTTCAATCCAAGAGGAATCAAGATCAAAAGTGGTTTAGGAAGGCCAGAACCCTCAGGGATGGAGGGAGAAAAATTCAGGGGGTTGGTGGGGAGGCCGTTTGGCGACTGGGGTGAAGGGATTGCCCTCCCCACTGGGATCCCTCCAGCCCCTCTGGTCTGGTAGGAAGAGGGTAGCCTGCAATCCCCGAGAGCAGGTCTGGGGCTGCCAGATGCTCCAGGCAGGGAACCAGAAGGGGTTCACAAAGGCTTGCCCTCCAGGGAGATGACAGTGCTGCCCCCCAGCTTCTCTGCCAAGGCGCACTGATCCTTGACGTCCTCATAGCTGTTTGCTTGTAATTTATGCTTGATCCCTGTCAGCTTCTTCTTGATGGCATTCTTTGAGCTGACATAAATCATTTTACTCAAAAGGGGTGCACACTTAGGAGCCCAGAAGATAAACACCAGGTCCTCCTTCTTGCTCTCCTTGGTCTCATGGGTTGCGTCATAGAGGGCATAGAGGTAGTCCTTGTCTGGCAGCACCTTGACAAAGGTGGTGTAGAGGTCACTGACCTCTGGCTCAGATCACCTATCAGGATCTCCTTGCCCTCCTCCAGGATAATGTTCTTCTTGTCCTTACTCACAAAGAAGAGCACTGCTCTCTTGAGCTTCTTCACTTCCTCTGGTGTGGAAGACTTGTGCACCTTCATGTCATTGAACACTTTGAGGACACCATCAGAGGCAGCCACACCAGAGGTCATGTTTCTGGAAGTGAAGAGGAGAGATGGCAAGGAGAGCCAGAGAATAGGACGGCACTGCAGCTACTGCCAGGACTTGACTGTCTCACTTTTTTTTAAGGGTAGAATTAATATTTTATTGTAATTTATAATTAGAAGGCAGTTGGCTATATAGAGTCCATACTTCATACTTTTTATAAAATAAAAAAACTCCAAGTTTTTAAATAGCCAGTGGCTGGTCATGTTTTCAGAAAACATGATTAGATTTATTCATTAATGGTGGCTTCAAGTTTTTCCTTATTAGCTCTCACCCACCTTTTGCCCCCTTTTAAAAAAACCGGGGTCAGGTGCAGTGGCTCACACCTATAATCCCAACACTTTGGGAGGTCGAGGTGAGAGGATTGCCTAAGCCCACAGGTTCGAGACCAGTCTGGGCAACTTGACAAGACCTCATCTCCACAATAAATCAAAAACAAAATTAGTTGGGCATGGAGGCACATGTCTGTAGTTCCGGCTACTTGGAAGGCTGAGGCAGAAGGATCTCCTGAGCCCAGCAGGGTGAGGCTGCAGTGGCCGTGAGCCTGTCACTGCACTTCAGCCTGGACAACAGAGTGAGACTCCGACTCAAAAAAAAACAAAAAAATACCTGGAAGGTTGGCACGCATTTGATTTCCCATTCTGAAGCAACATCCTGACAGTCATCTACATCCCCTTCAAGGAATACCACATTGGAAAACTGTTCAGAGAGGGAATGAAAGAAAGGCTTGATCATTTTGCAATGCCCACACACCATGTAGCTGAGAAGTCAGCTACAAGTTCATCACCTGCAGTTTCCAAGACTTCCTGGAAAGAGGCCATGTTATCAATTTGTTTCACCATGTTGGTTGTTGGGATCTGATGAGTAGCTGTAAGAATTGATGGAAATGGATCCTAAGACTGCACTTCTGTCATTTCCTTAATAGTGTATTTTGAAGAGCAAAAGCCTTAATTTTGTTGAAATCCAATTTACCAACTTGTTTTTTATGGATTGTGCCTTTGAGCTTGCAGCAAAGAAATCTTTACCTAACCCAAAGATTTTCTCCTGTGTTTTCTTCTAGAAGTTTTATAGTTTAATATTTAGATCTCTGAAGGATCTCACAAGTTCATTTTTCTGCATATGAATATCTAATTGTTCTAAAATCATTTGTTGAAAGTACTATCCTTTCTCCATTAAGTACTTTCCTTTATAACTGTCAAAAACTAGTTGTCTGTATATGTGTGGACTTATTTTTGAGTTCTCTATTCATTCCACTGATCACTTCCTCTGATTATACCTACCATATAATCCAGTCACTCCATGCCTAGTTATTTACCCAACAGAAATGAAAACCTACGTCCATATGAAGACTTATACACAAAACTTTCCAGCAGCTTTTTATATAATATCCCCAAACTGGAAAACAAATTGTGATATAGCCCTACAATAGCTTACTATATAGCAACAAAAAAAAGTAAACTGCAGATACACACAACAACAGGGATGAATCTCAAAACTATTATGTATGGTAGAAGAAGCCAGACCAAGGAGCAGATCAGTGGTTTCTAGGGAGGAGGACAGTGGGTAGTGTGGAAGGGAGGGATCACAGAGAAACATTTAGGAGTGATTGACAGGTTCTCTCTTGATTGTAGTGATGGTTTTATGAATACATACATAAATATGGCAGGGTACGGTAGCACATGCCTGTAATCCCAGCACTTTGGGAAGCAGAGGTGAGAGGATTGCCTGAGTCTAGGAGTTCAAGACCAGCCAGGGCAACTTGGCGAGACCTCATCCCTACAATAAATCAAAAAACTAGCTGGGTGTGGTGGTGAACGCCTGTGGTTCCAGCTACTTGAAAGGCTGAGGTGGAAGGATCACCTGAGTTCAGCAGGTCAAGGCTGCGGTAGTCATGAGAGTGCCACTGCACTCCAGCCTGGGCGACACAGTGAGACTCCTACTAAATAAATAAATAAATAAGTCTATATGAAGATTTATATACAAATGCTCATAGCAGCTGTTTATGTATGTTACATGGATATGGACATATATTTAATTAGCAGATTGTGAACTATAATTATGGGCAAATTATTTTATGTCAATTATACCCAAATAAAGCTTTTTTTTAAAAGGCAGGGATTGTCACAATGGATTAAAAAAAGCAAGACTGAGCCGGCTCGGTGGTTCAGCCTGTAATCCCGCGCTTTGGGAGCCTGAGGTGAGTGGATTGCCTGAGCCCGCAGGTTCGAGACCCGCCTGGGCAACTTGGCGAGACCTCATCTCTACAATAAATCAAAAAATCAGCCGGGCACGGTAGCGCATGCCTGTAATTCCGGCTACTCGGAAGGCTGAGGCGGATCGCTGGAGCCCAGCTGGCCGAGGCTGCGGTGGCCAGGAGCGGCCACTGCACTCCAGTCTGGGCAACAGAGTGAGACTCCAACTCAAAAAAAAAAAAAAAAAAAAAAAAAAAGCACTCTAACTATACACTGACTACAAATACACATTTAATACATAAAGACACAAATAGGCTAAAAACAAAAGAATGGAAAAAGGTATACTGTGTTAATACAAATCAACAGAAAACTAGAATGACTCTATTAATACTAAGTAAAGGTTTAAGAATAGCATACTAGGGATAATAAGGAACATTACATAATTGTAATGAAGCCAATTCATCCAGAGCACATAATCCCAAAGGTGTATATACTTACCAATAGAGCTTCACAATATATGATGTAAAACTGATAGAACTAAAGGGAGACTAGATCAACTCACAATTATAGTTAGAGATTTCAACATATCTATTCCATAGTTAATTGAGCAATTTTACAGAAAATCAGTAAAGATAATAGAGGATTTAAACAATACTATTATCAAAACTGACCTAGTTAACATTTATTAAATGGTTCCAACAACACAATTCATATTATTTACAAGTATACACAAAACATTCATCAAGATAGACTGTTGTCTAGACAATAAAGCAAATTTCAATACATTAAAAATAACTGAAATAAGCCGGGCTCGGTGGCTCAGCCTGTAATCCCGCGCCTTTGGGAGGCTGAGGTGAGTGGATTGCCTGAGCCCGCGGGTTTGAGACCCGCCTGGGCAGCAAGACATCATCTCTACAATAAATAAAAAAATCAGCCGGGCGTGGTAGCGCGTGCCTGTAATTCCGGCTACTCGGAAGGCTGAGGCGGAAGGATCGCTAGAGCCCAGCAGGTCGAGCTGCGGTGGCTGGGAGCGGCCACTGCACTCCAGTCTAGGCAACAGAGTGAGACTCCAACTCAAAAAAAATAAAAAAATAACTGAAATAAAACAAACAATGGCTTCTAACAACAAGAGAATTGAATGAGAACAACAGTAGGACAGTATCTGGAAAAAATCCCAAGTATTTTCAAATAAATAACACTTCTATATTATGCCAAATGTCAAAGAAAAAAAATCACAAATAAAAGTAAAGCAAATTCAATCCTATAATAATCAGAAGAAAAAAAACAAAGAAAAGATGTGAAATCAATGAAATAAAGTAAAATAAAATTTAAAAAATCAACAAAACCAAACACTGGTTCTCTCAATAAAATCAATAAACTTCTACACAGACTGAATAGAAAAAAAATGGAGAAGACGGAAATTACAAATACCAAGAATGAGAGAAGGGATATTATTACAGAGCCTAAAGATATTGAAAAAAAAAGTATAAAAAAGTTAGCCAGACATGGCAGCCCATGCCTTGTAGTCCCAGCTACTTGGAAGCATGAGGTGGAAAGTTTGTCTGGTAGCGCATGCCTGTAATTCCGGCTACTGGGAAGGCTGAGGCTGTCCTTCCACCTTAGCATCCCAAGAAGCTAGGACTACAGATGGACGTAGGCTACCATGCCTGGCTAATTTTTTTGAAATTTTTTTTTGGTAGAGACAAGGTTTTGCTGTGTTGATCAGGCTGGTCTCAAACTTCTGGGTTCAAGCAGTCTGCCTGCCTCGGCCTCCCAAAGTGCTAGGATTACAGGTGTGAGCCATTACTCCCAACCTGAAAATTTTAATCTTAGTAATACCATTGGCATAGCTACTTATTTGTTTTATGCTAAAATATACATAGGTTGCAAAATTACAATATTATATTACTACTACTAAAAAACTAGTTAGCAAAATTTGTGGGTTTTTGTAAGTTCTTTGTTTTTTAGAGCTCCCCTCAAAAGATGTTTTGTTTTGTTTTTTGTAGGGACAGGATTGTGCTATATTGCTCAGGCTGGTCTTGAACTCCTACGCTCAAGCAATCCTCCCATCTCAGCCTCCCAAAGAACCGGTATTACAGGTGTAAACTGCCACATCCAGTTCAGATGTGCTTTTAGTAAGTAAAATTCATTTTTCAGGGCCAGGGTATCATCTCCAAAGTAGGTGGCAAGAAGCAAATTGTTCTTCACAGATAATTTTTTTTATTTATTGTAGAGACAAGTTCTTGCCAGGTTGCCCAGGCTGGTCTCAAACTCCTGAACTCAAGCAATCCTCTCACCTCGGCCTCCCAAAGTGCTGGGATTACAGATGTGAGCCACCATGCCTGGCCTTAGATTTAATATAATTCTTAAAGGTTCCTCGAATTTTCAGAATGGTATACAGCATTGGCTTCAACTTAAAGTTACAAGCTGTATTAGCCCCTAAGAAAAGAGTGGGCCTGTCCTTTGAAGCTTTTAAGCCAGGCTGTTTAATCGCCATTGAAAATTTGTTGTTTAGTGTAGCCACCTTAATCAGTTGTCTTAGCTACCTTAATCAGTTGTCTTAGCTAGATGCTCTGGATAACTTTGCTGCGGCTTCTCCATCAGCACCTGCTGCTTTACCTTGCATTTTTATGTTATGGAGATAGTTTCTTTCCTTAAACCTAATGAACCAACCTCTGGTAGGTTCTAGCTTTTCTTCTGCAGCTTCCTCACCTCTCTCAGCCTTTAAAGAATTGAAGAGAATTAGGACCTTGCTCTACATTAGGCTTTGGCTTAATGGGATGTTGTGGCTAGTTTGATCTTCTATCTAGACCACTCAAACTTTGTCCATATTATCAGCAATGTCTCTTTCACTTTCTTATAATTTCCTTCAAGAACTTTTTCCTTTGCATTCATATCTTGTCTGGTGCAAGAGGCCTAGCTTTCAGCTTTTTTCTGCTTGGACATATCTTCCTCACTAAAGCTTAATTATTTCTAGCTTTGGATTTAAAGTGACCTTTTCCTTGAATACTTAGAGGTTGTTTTCGGGTTATTAATTGGTCTAATTTCAATATTGTTGCCTCAGGGATAGAGAGGCTGGGGAAGAAGAGAGATGGGGAACCACTAGTTGGTGGAGCAGTCAGAACACACACATTTATCGATTAAGTTTACTGTCTTATATGGGTAGGGTTCGTGGTGCTCCAAAACAGTTACAGTAGTTACATCAAAGATCACTGACCACAGATCACTCTAACAAATATGATAATGAAAAGTTTGAAATATTGTCAAATTACTAAAATTTGACAGACATGAAGTGAGCACATGCTGTTGGAAACATGGTGACATTGCTCAATATAGTGTTACTGCAAACCTTCGATTATAAAAAAACACAATATCTGCAAAGTATAATAAATCAAGATTCAATAAAGTGAGAATGCTTGTATTGGCTCTTACCATCTCATCACACCTACCCTGAAGGCCCATGAAAGTCTCAGAGGGAGTCAAGGCCAACCTTGAATGAGATGTCTAACTTGAGCAGGGAACAGCTCGGCTCCTATAGACCCAGAAAAACAGAGGGTCCACCTTGTAGCCTGGAGGGAGAAGCATGGAGGACAAGGTTAACCAGGAATGAGAAAGTAAGAGATGGGGAATGAGGTGACATGCTGCCAACAGGAAGAGAGACCGCTGTAGCTGTAATATTCCTGTAATTCCAGCTACTTGGAAAGTTGAGGTAGAAGGATCACCTGAACCCAGCTGGTTGAGGCTGCGATAGCTGTGAGCATGACACTGCACTCCAGCCTGGGTGACAGAGTGAGATTCCACCTAAAAATAAAAAATAAAAAAAATAAAAAGCTAAATCTACTCTGCTTGTGGCTCTATGAATGGAACAATGAAGCCTGGAAGATAGTACATCTATTTACAGCATGATTGATGAAATATTGTATACCTATTGCTGAGACATACTGCTCAGAAAAAAAGATTCCTTTAAAATACTGCTCGGTCAGGAGCAGTGGCTCATGCCTATAATGCCACCACTTTGGGAGGCCAAGGCAGGAGGATTGCTTGAGCCCAGGAGTTTGAGACCAGCCCAGGCAACACAGCGAGACCTCATCTCTACAAAAACATAATATGAAAATAAAATCTCTAATTGGTCACCTTTGATGGATGATAGAAAAATGATTAATTGTCTTGAAAACTGATAAACAAAATAAAGGAATCAGCCAAAATAAAGGTGGCTCAGCCTGTAATCCCAGCACTTTGGGAGGCCGAGGTAAGTGGATTGCCTGAGCCCCTGGGTTCAAGACCCACCTGGGCAACTTGGCAAGACCTCATTCCTACAATAAATAAAAAATTAGCCGGGCGTGGTAGCGCGCGCCTGTAGTTCCAGCTACTTGGAAGGCTGAGGTGAAAGGATCACCAGAGCCCAGCAGGTCGAGGTTGCAGTGGCCGGGAGTGGCCACTGCACTCCACTCTGGGTGACAGAGTGAGACTCCAACTCAAAAAAAAAAAAAAGGAATCAAGCATTTAGCTCCACTTTTCTACATGAACTATAATACCAGATAATAGATAAGGAGAGGCTTCTCTTTAATAGAAGTCCATCTAATACACAAAGAAGCAATGACTGAACCAGAATTATCACAATTTTGTAACTTAATGAACTGACCAAGTAGGTATGTATGTGCATCAATGGCTGCCAACTTCAAAAGAGAAACATTCAGAAATTAGAAGATTCCTAATAGAACCACACAACACCCCCTGAAAAGGAGTCATGCTAGAGGTCAAACCTGAATCTGATCAAATCTCTAGATCCAAGAACAATTAAACAGAAAACAAGAGGACAGATGAAAACACTAAGCCTCACCAGAGGAACACAATCACCAAAATCTAGACTGTGAGAAACACAAGTCCAACCACCAAACTTGCTCAACAAATAATCCATAGGAGGTGGGGTGAATGATGCAGCCTGTAGATTAAGACTGAAAGCTCACAAAAAAACCAAAAAGCAGACAAAATTTAACTAATATTTAGAAGTGCTCAGTTCAGTCATAAAACTATAATGAAAAAGAAGGAAGTAACTACTATAAAAGTAAGGTTGGTGGTAACTTATTGGGCAGCAGGGAGATAAGGCTAAGATAGGCACATTGGAGAGATCTGGGAAGTTGGTAAAATTTTATTTTTCTTGACCCAACCAATGGTTACAAATGTGTCTTCCTTATAATAACTCATTAAGTTATACATTTATTTTATTCAGTTTCTGAATCTGTGCCATACTTTTAAGTAAAAAAAGATTTAAAAATCCACTTATAAAGCTATAATAAGTAGAGCATTGTGGTATTGCTGTCAGGGTTACCAAACAGACAAGTGCAGACTGAGAACTCAGAATTAGACCCAAACACAATGCCTGCACATAGTAGTAAGAAAGGAGGATCTTTTAAATAAATGGTGCTAAGACAATTTGATCTTTCTATGGAAAACATGACACTGTGCTCTTTAGTTCACACCATCCCCAAAATCAACTCCAGGTGGACAGTTGAGCTAAAGGCAAAACAATAAAGAATGTAATACAGGAAAACATTCTCGGTGGCTTATGCCTGTAACCCCAGCACTTTGGGAGGCTAAGGTGGGAGGATCACTTGAAGCCAGGAGTTTAAGACCAGCCTGGGCAACAAGTGAGACTCATCTCTACAAAACAGAAAAATAAGCCAGGCAAGGTGGTGAATGCCAGTAGTCCTAGCTACTCAAGAGACTGAAGTGGGAGGATCACTTGAACCCGGGAGTTCAAGGTTGTGGTGACCCATAATTGTGCCACTGCATACCAGCCTGAGTGACAGAGTGAAACCCTGTCTCAAAAAAAAAGGAAAGAAGCCAGGCTCGGTGGCTCAGCCTGTAATCCTCCGCCTTTGGGAGGCTGAGGTGAGTGGATTGCCTGAGCCCGCGGGTTTGAAACCCGCCTGGGCAACTTGGCGAGACCTCATCTCTACAAAAAATTAGCCGGGCGTGGTAGCGCGCACCTGTAGTTCCAGCTACTTGGAAGGCTGAGGCAGAAGGATAGCCGGAGCCCAGCAGGCCAAGGCTGCGGTGGCCAGGAGCAGCTACTGCACTCCAGTCTGGGTGACAGAGTGAGACTCCAACTCAAAAAAAAAAAGGAAAGAAAGAAAGAAGGAAGAAAGGAAGGGAGGAGGGAGGGAGGGAAAGGAAGAAAGGGAAGAAAGTGAAGAAAGAGGGAAAGGAAGAAAAGGAAGGAAGGAGGGAAGCGCAAAACAGCTAGCCTCAGAGGAAGATAAGAATTTAGAAAAAAGGGTAAGAGTCTCAACAGACATTCATCAGAGATGCTATCTAAACATCAATAAATGAAAAGGTGCTCAACTTCATAAAAAATCAAAGAAATACAAATTAAAGCCACAACACAATTCTCCCTGTAAAACTGCTACACACACACACACACACACACACACACACACACACACTAACAACTCCAAATGTTTCAGAAGAGCTGCAACAGCTCAGTACAACCATACCAGAAAAGTTTGCCATTACCTACCAAAACAGAACTATACATACAGTATCATGCCACAATTCCATTCAAGCTGCTATAACAAAATACCATAAACCAGGTAGCTTATAAACAATAGAAATTTATTGCTCACAGTTCTGGAGGCTGGGAAATCTAAGATCAAGGACCTAGAATATTCAGTGCCTGGTGAGGGTCTGCTTCCTGGCTTATAGATAGTGCCTTTTAGCCAGGCTCAGTGGCTCAGCCTGTAATCCCACGCTTTGGGAGGCTGAGGTGAGTGGATTGCCTGAGCCCGCGGGTTCGAGACCCGCCTGGGCAACTTAGTGAGACCTCATCTCTACAATAAATCAACAAATCAGCTGGGCGTGGTAGCGTGTGCCTGTAATTCTGGCTACTCAGAAGGCTGAGGCGGAAGGATCGCCGGAGCCCAGTGGGTCGAGGTTGCAGTGGCAGGGAGCGGCCACTGCACTCCAGTCTGGGCGACAGAGTGAGACTCCAACTCAAAACAAAACAAAACAAAACAAAACAAAAAAAAGATAGTGACTTTTCACTGTGTCCTCACATGGAGGAAGGGATGAAGGAGCTCTCTGGGACCCCTTTATAAGGGCACGAATCCCCTTCATGACCTAATCATCTCCCAAAGGCTTTACTTTCTAATATTACCACATTGGGGATTAGGTTTCAGCATAAGAATTTTGCAGGGAACATAATCATTCTATAGTATACATTCACAGGGGTATGCCCAAGAGAAACACTTCCATACATGCAGCAAAAAACAAATACAAAAATATTCAAACAGTACAGACAATGCCCAACTTATAATTTTTTAACTTTACAATGAGTTTATAGGGATGTAACTCCATCGTAAATTGAAAAGCAACTGTATTCATAATGGCCAAAAATAGACTAATGATTAGATTATATTGTGATATATATTCATGCAATGGAATATCATACAGCAATGAAAATGAAGAAACTATCATTATACTCAACAAATGTGATATCAAACAAAAAAGCTAGGTACAAAAGAACATGCACTGCATGATCCCACTTATATGAACTATAGTGGCAGAAGTCACAATAATGATTAACTTTGAGAAGGGAGGAGATGAATGGGAGAGGCACAGAGATGATTTTCCATCTATGGGCCTGGGTGGTGGTTAACTTGAACAGTCTCCCCAGGTGACAATGCACTGAGATGTGCATCTGTGTTATACTTCACAAAAATAAGTTTAAAAACTGGAGATCACCAACAAATCCATCAATTCAGCTGGCATCTGAGTTTGTCCCAGGCTGCACAACATTCAGGTTTCTGAGGCTCTGGGGGCTGTTACTCACAGAACCCTGAGGACTAGCCTAGCAAGAAGGAGGCCTCCCCACTGCTGCCTGTGCTGCCCAGATAGGAAAAGGTTGGCCAGGACTATACTGGGTATAAACATACATCCACACACACATAAAGTCTATCTAGAAGAGTATGTACAATTTAACCGTGGTAATTACAACAGATTTTCACTTTCTACTTCATGTGACTAATTTTGGACATATTATTTTAAAATCATGATAGCAATAATGTTTCTATTTACGAAAATATTGTCATTTGTTCTAGCAGTTTATATTACGAAAGAAAATCATTTTTCCCTACTACTTCAGTACCAATTTAAGAAAAAAGCAAAGCACATTAGCTTTGGTTTTCATATCACAAAAAGATTATGCTCTTGTGGTATTCTGATAATTTTATATATCTGTGAAGAACAATTCGCTTCTTGCCACCTACTTTGGAGATGATACCCTGGCCCTGAAAAATGAATTTTACTTACTAAAAGCACATCTGAACTGGATGTGGCAGTTTACACCTGTAATACCGGTTCTTTGGGAGGCTGAGATGGGAGGATTGCTTGAGCGTAGGAGTTCAAGACCAGCCTGAGCAATATAGCACAATCCTGTCCCTACAAAAAACAAAACAAAACATCTTTTGAGGGGAGCTCTAAAAAACAAAGAACTTACAAAAACCCACAAATTTTGCTAACTAGTTTTTTAGTAGTAGTAATATAATATTGTAATTTTGCAACCTATGTATATTTTAGCATAAAACAAATAAGTAGCTATGCCAATGGTATTACTAAGATATTAAAATTTTCAGGTTGGGAGTAATGGCTCACACCTGTAATCCTAGCACTTTGGGAGGCCGAGGCAGGCAGACTGCTTGAACCCAGAAGTTTGAGACCAGCCTGATCAACACAGCAAAACCTTGTCTCTACCAAAAAAAAATTTCAAAAAAATTAGCCAGGCATGGTAGCCTACGTCCATCTGTAGTCCTAGCTTCTTGGGATGCTAAGGTGGAAGGACTACCTGAGCCCAGGAGGTTGAGGCTGTTGTGAGTCATGATCGTCATGATCATGCCACTGCACTCCAGTGACAGAGTGAGACTCTGACTCAAAGAAAGGGAATTAACAATTTCAAGGTAAGAAAAAGATATAAATTTTAAAATCAGAGAAGTTAAGAAAAAGCAAGTAATTTTGCATTTATATTGAAAATATCAGTATAAGGCCTGGCATAGTGGCTCATACCTATAATCCCAGTACTCTGGGAGGCTGAGGAAGGAGGACTACTTGAAGTCAGGAGTTCAAGACCAGCCTGGGCAACAGAGCAAGACCCTATCTCCACAAAAGAAGGAAGGAAGGAAGGAAAATTAGCTGGGCATGGTGGTCATGCCTGTAGTCCTGGCTACTCAGGAGGTTGAGGCAGGTAGATCATTTGAGCCCAGGAGTTTGAGGTTGTAGTTAACTGAAATTGTGCCACTGCACTCCAGCCTGGGCAACAGAGTAAAACCCTGTCTCAAGAAAATGAGAAAGAAAAAAAAAAGAAAATACCAGTATGAGCTCATGATGTTTTAAATATATATTTCCTAGCTCTGTCTACCCAAAGGGCTATAAACAGCAATATAAAAATGCAATGAAGACATGTAAGGCCTGGATCTTGGTTTCTAGATACCTTTCTGCACTAAAAGGAACCAAAACACACAGAGAAATGGCTGATTGCAGGTCTGGAAAAGACAGTATAGGTAAGTCTGGGGCACAGGCCAGAAAGGCCACACTCGCAGAACATGCTGAACAAAAAGGATAGTAGAGCCAGCCTGAAAGGGGCTCCCACTTGGTCACCACTTGAGTATCACAAAACAATAGCAAAATACTTTAATAGATTATGATAATAGTAAATAAATAAAAATCCACTAGTCTGCTTTGATACTCAAAGAAAGAGAAAAAATAAAAACATTTGCCACAATGTAGGTGTATTACACCATCTTTCCCCGAAAATTGATAATAAATGGGACGAATTAAGCATTTGTTCTGTCCTTCTAAAAGGTAATGAATGAGGGAAAGGATACAAAATAAAGAGGGAACAGCATTAGAAAGTAAAATGTGTTAGCCGGGCTCGGTGGCTCAGCCTATAATTCCAGCACTTCGGGAGGCTGAGGTGAGTGGATTGCCTGAGCCCGCAGGTTCCAGACCAGCCTGGGTAACTTGGCCAGACTTTGTCTCTACATTAAATCAAAAAGTTAGCTAGACGTGGCACTCCGCGCTTGCAGTTCCGGCTATTTGGAAGGCTGAAGCGGAAGGATTGCTGGAGCCCAGCAGGTTGACGCTGGGGTGGTCAAGAGTGTGCCACTACACACCAGCCTGGGCAACAGAGTGAGACTCCAACTCAAAAAAAAAAAAAGGCCGGGCTCGGTGGCTCAGCCTGTAATCTCAGCACTTTGGGAGGTCGAGGGGAGTGAATTGCCTGAGCCTGCAGGTTCAAGACCAGCCCGGTCAACTTGGCGAGACCTCATCTCTACAATAAAATAAAAAATAGCCAGACGTGGTAGCACACGTCTGTAGTTCCAGCTACTCCGAAGGCTGAAGCGGAAGGATTGCTGGAACCCAGCAGGTCAACGCTGGGGTGGCTATGAGCGTACATGCCACTGCACTCCAGCCTGGGCGAAGAAGTGAGACTCCAACTCAAAAAAAAAAGAAAAAAAAATTAGCTGGGCGTAGTAGTGCACCTGTAGTTCCGGCTACTTGGAAGGCTGAGGCGGAAGGATCACCAGAGCCTAGAAGGTCGACACTGGGGTGGCCGTGAGTGAGTTGTTGGGTGGAGGGGCACGGCCTGGGCGATAAGAGTGAGACTACAACTCAAAAAAAAAGAAAAGAAAAGAAAAAGAAAGTCAACATGTTGCTGCCCACTGGTTCTGGGAGAGACCAACCAACACACTGAAGGCTGAGGGGAACAGGGCGTTCACAAAGCTCCAAGACGCCCCCCAAAGATGATTGGCTAGTTGGGGGAGGCATTTTAAAGGGCCAGTTATCAAAGTCACATCAGTCCCCACGGGACAGCCTCCAAGGATGGTGCAATTCAAAAAGCACAAAGCTTCACCCACGTGAACATGACCAAAATGCGTCACCTGGAGCCAATCAAGCTTCTAACTGCAGTTCACAGGATGTGCACGGGGGGGCAGAGGAACAAAAAAAGAAAGAACTAATTGGGAAAAAGCTGCTACTAAAGACATTTGGGGGACAACTGGGGAAGCCTGACTGTGGCTTGGCTATTAGATGAAACCAAGGGATTACTGCCATGTTTCTTAGTCATCATCAATAATGGGACTGTGATTAGAAAAAAGAATGTCCTTTTCTCTTTTCTTAGAAGAGGACATTTAGAGGAGAAGTATCCTGATATCTGCAATTTCCTTCAAAAAGGTCCCAGCAAGCGCCAGACGGTGGCAGGTGGCAGTCACAGTGGCTCCATCTGGGGGCAAAGCACAGAGAAGTGCCAACTCTCTGTAAGTTAGAAACTGCATAATATAACCTTTAAAAAACTGAAGCATATTTGTTTTCAACTCAGAGCCCTCAACGAGCTGTCAAGTACACCCGGGGAACCAAAGATCTAAGTCAGAATCCTGGCCTGATTAAAACTGGGAGATGGCAGTTTTTCCAGGACATAAATTAAGATCTGGTCTATACCTGAGAGTAACATATTCTGAGGGTGCATAGCCATAACTAACACATTCTAGGGGTAGCAACAGCATCAGCTGCCACAAAACCAGAAATTCCAAGAACCACTGTGCCCACCTAAGAAAAAAGTATAATCCAGGGCTGGGCTAAACTGAGATGGGGAACCCAAAACTAAAATTTAAACACAGTTGCAAAGGGTTAAACTTCAGAAATCTAGAACCAGAGCTATTTCCATGAGATGCGGTCAGAAGCCCCGATAAGGGTACCTTGGAAACAAAGTACATTCCAGAGCAAGCAAACAGACCACGTTAAGGTCAGCTGGTCACTGTTCTGTCCCTGAAATGTTCTGGGTCACATACCAGGGTTATTTGAATTGTTCTGCTCACTCTTTTTGTCGGTCCCCTATACTTAACACTAGCACCCTCACCACCCTTTCTTCTGGGGTCTGGGTAGCCCTACAGTATAACAGGCCTGAAATCGTAACTGTGGCTGAAATCTGCTGGCAGAGTCTTTCACTTACAGGATATGGAACATGGCTTTTGTGATAGAGTAACTGAAGCTCTCCTCAAACAGCACACAACTCCTGACCCTGCTCTTTCTGCGGCAAGCAGAGACCACAAGGTGAGTCTCAATTAGCAGCAGCTTTGGATAAAAAGTCAGTCCCTCACGGTTTATATCTGTGGAAGTAGTGAAGAACAGATTCAGTTCAGGGACTCCTGGTCTTCAGGGCAAAGAGGCTAGCTCCTACGCACCCAGATCAAGGAGCAGGAGACTGCAGCAAGCACACAAAGAGCACCCTGGGGGCCAGCAGAGAGAGGTCCCGCTCCCAGTCCCACAAAGTCCCACTCCCAGTCTCAAGCCAGTATCAGCTGTTTCTATGGTACACAGACTTTGCTAGGGAAAGCCTTCACTTAGAATGAGAGATCAGAAGCAGAGCACACACCTTGTCAGGCACTGGGCCCTGAGTTACGGTGAGTGTCATTTAAGCGACATGTCCACTGAATCCCAAGACAACCCCTAAAGAGCTGGAGGCGGCTTTACCAACAAGTATGCAGGTTGCAGCAGAGGAAGGTTGGCACGGACTTGGCTGCATCTCACCCAGAGATCTCGCACTGTTGCCTCCAGGCTCTTCAGGGCTAGATTAAAATATTCATTCCCTCCCTATGAGGTCTCTGGAGCACATATCTCAAACAGAAACTGAGTTACTTCTGCCTTCACCTGTCAGTATTTTTCCTTGAAGTACTTATTGGGCATGCTCTCTGGTTTACGTTTTCCCTTATCACCACCACTACCATGTTCTCCAAGGGAGGGCTTTCTCTTAAAACCTCCATTGCCCCACAACAAGCAGAACAGTGCCAGGTGCAGGGTAAAGAGGCAAGAATGCCCCATGCAGAGTCAAGCACCTCTGTCTCTCCTGCTCCCCTCTGCCTCAGAAATAGGTAAGATTTTTATTTTATTTCTAGCAATGCCTTCTGGAATCTGAACTACCAAAGGCACATGATACAGGAGAAGGGCATGGAAGACTGGGATGCAGAAAGGGCTGAGCAGTTGGAAGGGTAGCAAAGCCAAGAAGCTGCTGCAAATCCATGGACACTAAAGCAGAAAGTCAAAACCAAGAAGCTAAAGGATGTTATGGGTTAAAGGCACACTGACTTTCTTCTGCAGCCAAATATAAGTAAAAATGAGTCCTACAGCTATATCCTCAGGTCCTGGGATTTATGCAGTGGTTTGAAAATCAAACAGTAACGACAGCTGCTGCCTCTTTGAATTCTTTTGTACAAAAACACTCAGAAAACAGAGGTAAACTGTACCCCAAGTTTCCAGCCATGCTACACCCAAGTTTCACCTGCTCATGTCTCTCAAAAGACAACCATCACACAAAGGGAGAAGGGAATCAGTCCAGAAGTAAAACGTGAAGTAGCTGAAGCCAGTCAAAGAAAAAATGCAAAACAAAGTCAAGAGAAGGACGGCACTGACCATGGTCACTTACTGCTCCTCCTGCTTCCAGGGCTCCACTTCCTAGTGCTCCTCACTCAAACTCTTTTAACAACCAGGGATCTGAAACATACACATACACACTTCTTTTACCAAATAAATATTGCATATGAGATCCTCTGCACATACACAGAAGTCAATCGACTCCCTAATAATTTACTTAAAACCATTCTCCAAGGTGTTACAGATGTTTTTCACACAGCTTGCATTATTCACTGTGTGTGTGTGTGTGGGGGGAGAAGCTGACATTAAAGAGCATGGTTTCTACAACCAAAAACATCAATCATTGTATTCAGGAATTAACCGGAGGGGAGGGACACTGTAATTGCCTGTCAAGTGGACAAAAATTCTTAGCTTTCTTTCAATATAAATGAACTGTGTCCTCTGCCTAAAAGATTGAGCCCTTTGAAACTTTTTTAAGATTCACAGGCTTTCTCTTAACTTGTGCTAGATCTTTTCCTGAGAAAAAGCAAATCATGACAAGCAAATATAATCCGTTTAAGGATTACAGGAAGTGTGCATCCTTGTATGGACATTCATCCCACTGGAAACTCTCTGCATTGAATCAAACTCTGGTACAGTTCCCTCCTACAAAATAACTTGGTTTAGTAGTTGAAAATAACTCATAGTTGAAATTTGGCTTATTCATAGCACTTAAAAAAAAAAAAAAACAAACAACGAAATCCCTCCTAGTCTCACCATAATATACAGAGAAGACAAAAAACACTAATATTCCTATGTAAAAAGTCACAAGGATGCCCTTGCTTTAACAAACTGGCCTCATAAGGTCTGAAGCTGACATTTAAAAACTATGCACTTAAACCAATCAGAGTTAACTTCAAAACAAATAACTTCCCTTTTTACAAACACCAGAACATCAACAGAAGCTTCTCCTGACAGCTTAGCTTGGAGGGGACTTGTTTCCAGAGAGGTGCATGAGTTTAGTGAAAGTCATCCAAAATATGAACAAAGTACAAGGGAGCCTATGGGACTGGAAATTCTCTTAAGCGATGGAGATTGTGTGGGTCACACAAAACAGAACAAATGAAAAAACAAAAACTATTACAAGCTTACTTGTGTATAGAGAAACAACCATAATTGGAAAAACACTTGAAATTATGATTTGCAATTTAACTTATGTTGTTATGCGTTAAATGGTAACGGCCATACCCAGAAACGAACAATAACCAACAAGCTTCAAAAGCGTGTTGTAATCAACTTGTCTCCTTGGTTTCCTAAGATATTTAAAAAGGCCCCTGGTTGTCTCTTCCTGGAAATGTGAATGAAAATGACATATACCTAGAGAAAAGTCCTATAATTAGCATTTGTAGGGCAATTAGACATGGTGTGGGAGGGCAAAGTACTTGCAGACAGACCCCGGGTGGGCACCGTGTGGTGCTCGGACGACCCCACCCCGGGGTAGCGACTCCCGAGCCCGCCGCAGCCCGGCCCGGCCCGGCCCGGAAGCTCGTCCGGGCCGGGCACGTGGGCCAGGCCGCCCGCCGCGGGTCTACGCCAACTTCGGGTCACTTGAGCTGTTTTGTCAACACAGCCGCCCGCCCCACACTCGCGCCGGCGCCCCCGCAGCCAGCTGTCAGGGGCCGGGGTCCGGGCCGGGGGCGGGGTCCGGGAACAGACAGGGCGGCAGGCGGGGCCGGAGCCACTGGAGCCACGCGCCCCTGACCCCGGCCCGCCCGGCCCGGATCCCGGCCCGGCGCAAACAATAGCGCGGCCCGGCCCCGGCGCGGTCCGCCCGGGGACCCGGGCTCGCAGCGGGCGGCAGGGCGGGGGCGCGCACTCACCTCGGCGCCCGGCTCGGGGGCGCGGCTCTCGCCCGGCTGCGAACCACCGCCGGCCCGGGCGGACGCTCCATTCATTAGCCTCGGCTTTGTCTGCCCCCGCGCCCCTCCCGCCGGCCCCGCCGCCAGTCGCCCGCGACGCCGCCGGACGCTGCGCCCCTCCCAGGGCCCCGCGCGGCGCGGGGCGGGGCCTGGGAGGGGGGCGGGACCATAGCGCGCAGGCGCAGTTCCCCCGTGCCCGCCCCGCCCCGGCCCGACCCGGGCCGGACCGGTGGTTTAGCGGCGCCGCTGACGGGACAGGACCGGGAGGACTGCGCAGGCGCAGCCCCGTGCGCCGGCCCCGCCCCTTGGTCCGGCGGGCAACCCACGCAAGCGCAGTCGGCACACCGGCCTCGGGCAGCTGGTTGCTGACGGGTGGCTGGGTCGAGGCGCGCTGGCGGGGCGGGGCGCGGCCTCCGCGGTTTCTTCCAGTGGCTTGGCCGTTGGCAGTGGCTCGGCGCCCACCCAACGGCCTGCCGCGGGATTTCCGGGCCGACCGGTAGGGCGGATCCCGGCGCGGGAGCTCCAAGGCGCTCGTAGCGCCTCGCGCTGCGGCGGAGACCCCAGCCTGGCCCGCGCGAGCCCCGCTTACCTGGCGCAGTAGCTTCTGGCCATCCCCTTAGTGCGGCGCCATCGGGGGCCCCTCCGTGGGCTGGATACTTAAGCTCTTAAGTCTAAGGCGATAAAGGGCTTCCTTGCGCGGCCCCGTGTCCTGTGGGACGAGGATTAAAGCTTAACCAGGAGCCAGGTCGGCCTGGGAGGAGGAGGAGAGTTTCTTGGACTGGCCGGGCTCGGGGTGGTGGGCTGTGGCTCTGAGCAGCCTCGCGGGCTGGGGGCCCAGTGACAGCAGGTGCTGACCGCACAGGAACTGGGGTCCTCTTTCAGTATACGTAAGAAAGCTGGATTTTATTGTAGAATTTCCTGTTACAAATTTCTGCAGTCCCAGTACATTCTGCAGGCTGAATTTGGCCCAGTGGTCCCTTTAAGAATGAGAAAGCCATTTTAAGCGGTTTGTGACACTGTTTCAGACCACAGCTTATGTATGAAAATGAGACATACTTTATAAGTATTAATGTAATGGTTAGAGAGTCGTTCATTCAACAATTACTGGCTTAGGAACTGAGTTCAGTTAGGCCATGCCTCCCTCTGCTCAGAGTCCCCCATGGTTTCCTTCCAGAGCCCTCCCTTGGCCTTCAAGCCCACCCCCTACTCTGAGGTTGCTCCCCTTCACCCACTCATTCTTACTTACAAAATCCAAATTCATCTTGCCTGTTTTTGTATGGCTCCTGAGCTAGGAATGGTTTTCTCATTCTTGAATGGTTGGGAGGAGAATGGATATTTCACAACATGTGAACATATAAAGTTCAAGTGTTGGTGTCCTGAATGGAGTTTTATTGGAACACAGCCATGTTCATTTATGTTGGTGCTGTTGAACAACTGCTCTTACATTCTGCCGGCAAAGTTCCAGAAGAGACTGTATACTCAGACCCAAAAGGGGCTTCCTCTGTCATTCAGAGTGGAAGCCAGAGTTCTTAGGTTTACACTGGCTCCTGCTACTCATTGACCTTCTCTGCCCCTGCTTTTAATTCATCAACTCTGCATCAGCTACCTAGCTTCCTTGATGCCCCACCTCAGGGCCTTTGCACTGTTTCCTCTCCCTGGAATGCTCGTCCCACATATCAGGCCAGTCTCATTCTCTCACTTCAGATTGTTGCTCAAATGTCAGTGTATTGGGAGGCTCTTCCTGGCCATTCTCTATGAAGTAGCACTTAGTTTTCCTCATCCCCTCTCCTGGCTTCATTTTTCTCTGCCCATTTACTGTGTATGTATTTGCTCATCATTGCTCCCACTAGAATTTGCATTTGAGGAGGTTTGGGACTTCTCCATGGCTGCATTGGTGGATCATGCCCAGTGTCAAGAAGAACAAGCCCTCCCTGAGCTTTGTTGAATAGGTTGGCAGAGTCCCCACAATTGCCTGGCACTGAGATAGGTGCAGAAATAGATTCCTGGAGCAGAAGAGCAACAGCTCTTCCTATAGGGACCCACCAGTGAGTGCTAGCCCAGTGAGTGCAGATTGACAGGTCCCACCTAGTGCCTTACAAATTGTACAAGTCAGTCTGGGCCTGGTGGCTCATGCCTGTAAATCCAGCACTTTGAGAGGCTGAGACAAGAGGCTCACTTGAACCCAGGAGTTTGAGACCAGCCGGAGCAGCATAGCAAGATCTCATCTCTACAAAAATTGTTTAAAAATTAGCTGGGTTTGGTAGCACGAATCTGTAGTCCCCGCCACTCAGGAGGCAGAGGTGGAAAGATCACTTGAGCCCAGGAGTTCAAGGCTGCAGTGAGCTATGATTGTGCCACTTCATTCCAGCCTGGGTGACAGCAAAACCCTCTCTCAAAAAAAGAAAAAAATTGTGCAGGTCAACCAGGTGTGACTCCTCACAGGAAGGATTGTTTTGTAAGACACATGGTCATATAACTTAATGCTCAAATGGAACGCCTTGGAACACAAAAGGGCATGCTACAAATCAGGAAGCCAAAACCCAGCATAAACTGGGACTATCCTGGGAAGCCAGGACCATGGTGACTCTATTTATCAGCTGTAATCTATTCAACAAATCTTTTTGCTTTTTTTTTTTTTTTGAGTCAGGGTCTTACTCTGTCACCCAGGTTGAAGTGCAGTGGCGCAATCACAACAATCATGACTCACAGCAACCTCAACCTTCTGGACTTAGGTGTTTCCTTCACCTCAGCATCCCAAGTAGCTGAGACTACAGAAGCATGTCACCATGCCTGGCTAATTTGTTTTTTTTTTTTTTTTTTTTGTAGAGACAAAATTTTGCTATGTTGCCTAGGCTGGTCTCAAACTCCTGAACTCAAGCAATTCATCTGTCTCAGCCTTCCAAAGTGCTGGGATTATAGGTGTGAGCCACTGCACCAGTTCATTCATTTAACAAATCTTTGATGAGCATTTTCTGTGTGCCCAAGAAAATGTATTTTTTCTTTGACCTGGACCAAACAGTGAGGTTCTGGGGCCAGATGTCTTATCTAAGTTTAAAACAAGGAAGGCAGCCGGGCTTGGTGGCTCAGCTTGTAATCCCGTGCTTTGGGAGGCTGAGGTGAGTGTATTGCCTGAGCCCGTGGGTTCGAGACCCGCCTGGGCAACTTGGTGAGACCTCATCTCTACAATAAATCAAAAATTAGCCAGGCGTGGTAGCGCACGCCTGTAGTTCCAGCTACTTGGAAGACTGAGGCGGAAGGATCGCCGGAGCCCAGCAGGTCAAGGCTGCGGTGGCTGGGAGCGGCCATTGCACTCCAGTCTGGGCGACAGAGTGAGACTCCAGCTCAAAAACAACAACAACAACAAAAAACACGGAAGGCAGTGGGGCTCAGTCAATACTGGGGATGAAGAGCTGCTGATGCCCTGGTCCTCTCTCCACTGAGGCTATGGGTGGACCTACAGCATCCTCTGAAGGAGGTGGTCCTCTGTGCTTAGAGCACTGTGGCCCTTGGATGATTCATCCCCATGCTGTGTGACTTTGGATGAGTTTCTCGGTTGTGAATTAAGATTATGAGTCCAGTTTAGGGGTTGGGGCATGGAGCCAAGGGTGGGTCCCCCTGCCACTGGTGACAACTGGTCAATGAGAAGACACAGACCTTGCTGTGTCAGGGTCCTGAGGGGGAGACCTGAAAGAGAAACGGTGGTGCCTTGGGGCACTCTCACGGTTGAGGATGGGCACCTACCAGTCCCCTATGGTGGGTGCAGTGGGTAAGTCCTGTGGTTACCTACTGTCTGGGATCTTGGACTTAGCTCACCTCAGTTGTCCTCAGTGTGCTTCCCTGCTTTCTTTTCAGGCAACACACTAAGGAGATAGGTGGATGACCAGCAGGCTAGGTGGGGAAGACCCCAGATAGGCCCAGGTAGGAGTTTCTTTAAAGGGATAGGTCCGGGTGCAGTGGCTCAAGCCTGTAATCCCAATGCTTTGAGAGGTAGAGGTGGGACGATTGCTTGAACCTGGAATTGATGGAATAAAGAGTAACCACAGCCAGGAGGGTATGAATGTGTCCAGGATCCTGGGCCCAGCTCAGCATCTCAGATTATACTTTGGGGCCAGGTCAAGCAGGAGATTGGAAAGGGGCTGGGGGGAGATGCGTGTCAGGATCAGCTCAGAGTGGACACCAAAGGCTAGTGTGAACCCCGTCTCCCCCATTCATTCTGCCACAAGGACCTCAAACTCTTCCGCCTGCCCCTTCCCAGGAACCGGGATTTGAGGGATGGATGCCGGGGAGTCCGTGGGGGTGACCTGGGTCTACAGGGGAAAAGGTTTCCTCAGTGCTCCGTGGATCCTCGCAGTTGGGCTGTGATGCCCTCAGGTTGGGGGGCGGGGGCGCGAGGGAGAAGAGCCACAGGGAGGTTGCCGTCCGGGGAGCAGGCAATGAATGTTGCCGGATCGAGGAGACAGGAGGAAGGCCCTCTGATGCCGCACATCTCACACCTGCCGGCGTGCCTCCAGCCCAAGCCTACCCTTCTTCCTTCCACTGGCCTCCTTCCCGCCTTGCCTGCTCCACCCCATTAAGCTGGCCCGCAGAGGCAAAGAAGCGACTAGGCCAGGGTGAGACCAGTCCGGCAGGTCCCGGGGCCACCCTGGGCCCCACCCAGCAGGCGCCGCGACCGCGTCCCACCTCCAGGAAGACGCCTGGATAACCCCTGGGACTCGAGCGAATGTCGCCTGCGCCTCCTCCGACCCCATCCAGCACCCCGCCTGTCCGCGACCCTGCCGGGATCCCCTCCCCATCGGCGTCTCTTTCTGGAGCCCCGGGCTTGGCGCCGTGAGGGACGCATGGCGCTTTGCTACCCGAGCCAGCGTGTGGGACGGCCCCACAGCCCGCACAAACCTTCATGATCCGGAACAGTGCCCAGTGCTCAGAGAAACCCCCACGGATGCACTGACCCAGACGCTCCTGGGAGGCCGTGGTGGGAAGGACGAGGTGGAGGTGCAGGTGGGCAACGGACAGGATGCAGTCCAGGCCATCGAGGGACCGCCGCCCCCAGGGAGGGAGCTGCGCGTTGACACCGGGTGAACCAGAAAAACTCCCGACCGGGCATCACTCTCCCGGGTATCGCCTCCTCCCCCTATCATTATCCCCACTCCAGCATCATTGAAGTATCTTTGGCTCTGTCCTTCCCAGAGCCTTTCCATCGCCAGGGAAAGAGGCAGGTGGGCAGGAGTTGCATGGGTCAGAACCCAGCACATCTGCAGATTGTGTGCCTCTGACCAGGTGGATGTCCGAAGGTGGGACCATCCAGCTCCCAACTGTTCTAGAGGAAAGGAGTGAGAGAAAGGCCCAGAAGAATAGGACACTGAAGTGCTAGGGTGCTCAGCCAGAGTCTGGCATCTTCCTGGGGGCAGAAGAAGGGAGTTGAGGATAAGCAGGGAATGACTGTGAAGATTACCAGTGGGGCTGATGGGGAGGCAATGAGGGAGCAACAGAGAGAACCCTGGGTGACTCTGGATGACCCAGGGGCCTTAGAGATCCAGTGGGCACTATTTGGTGAGGGATTAACATGAAGGACACTAAAGATGAGCTACCTAGCAAGAGGTGATGGCCTCAGGTGAAACAGCTTGTGGGAAGACAGCTTCATTTTTGGAGGAGAGAGGGAAAAGTTCATAACAGCAGTGAGTGCCAGGAGGGAAACTCAGTCACCTAGGGGGGAGGGGAGGCTGTGTGTCTGGGATAGGGTGCATGGGGTGCTTGTGAGGAAACACTCCACATGTATGCAGGTGCAAAGGCCCTGTGGTTGGACCAACTCCAGTGCTCAAGGATTGGAAGGACTGTGGAACCTTCCCAGTAGGAAGAGCTTGAGGGCTGGTAAGGTGAACAGGGTATCATGGGGAGTGTGGGGGGTGGTAATGGGTTGCAAGGAGAAAGAATGACAGAATGACCCAGTGGAGAGAGAGCTGAGAATATCCCTGAGAGCAGGATCATTGGTAAGTGAAGGGCCTGGGACCCAGGGTCAAGGATGGGGATTCCCAGGGGAGCAGAGGGTGCAGATGGGCTTGGGTACACCAATCTCTCATGGCTTTGGTTCTGTCTTATGTTCCAAGGTGGAAATGGCTTTGGAGTTTATAATCACACCTGGGATTGCCAGATTTAGCAGATAGGAATCCAAATATTACATGAGACATAAATATACTAAAAAATTATTTGCTGTTTATCTGGAATTAAAATTTAACCAGCTGTACTATATTTTTTTATCTGGCTACCCTAATCATAACAGGAATGCTGTTCCCTATAAATAGTCCAGGAAACAGCAAAAGTATTTTTAAAAAGTGAAAGCTATTATCACGCCCCCCAAAAAGATGACTTTAAGGATAATTATGTATGTATTGCCCAGGTTTTATATATAATCCTGTAGATTAAAAATAAGAGAAGAAAAAATATCATACTATATGTACTCTTCTAAACTGTTTTCACTTAACAAAATGCCTTACATTGTCTTTATCACTGATGGTAGCTGCACAGGGTCTTTTTTTTTTTTTGCTCTTGTTATGTTACCCAGGCTAGTCTTGAACTCTTGTCCTTAAGTAGTCCTCTCATCTCAGTCTCCCAAAGTTCTGGGATTACAGGTGTAAGCCACCACTCCTAGCCCACAAGGTCATTTTTAATGGCTGTGTAATACTGCATGGCATATGTGAGCACAGAGCCCTATGTAATTGTGACATGATAAGAAATAAATATTTTATCCTCTGCCCTTGGTTCCGGTCACAGAGCTCCTAAGTCTCTTGAAATTTCCTGGGTGATAGGAGTGTCTTTTGTTCTAATGAGGCAACTCTTGGTGGGCCCCAGGTTGGGGGCTGCTCACCAGATAAGACTGAGCTATGATTAGAAGTCTGGAGCTTCATTTCGCAACCTCTGGGGAGGGGAGAGGGACTGGAGATTACGTCAATAATCCATCAAGCCTATATAATGAAGTCCCATTAAAAAATCCCTAAATTATGGGATTCAGAGAGCTTCCCTGCTGGTGAATGCATCTATGTGCCAGTAGAGGAGTGGCACACCCCAACTTGCACTGGGACCACTTCACCTTATGCGTTTATTCATCTAACTGCGTGTGTATATTTTATCATATATTTTATAATAAACCAGTAAGTAATGTGTTTCCCTGAGTTCTGTGAGCCATTCAAGCAAATTACCCAACCCACGGAGACAGTCGTGGGAACCCCTGATTTTCACCTGCTTGTTCAGAAGCACTAGAGGCCCAGACTTTTGATTGGCATGTGAAGTGGGGGCAATCTTGTGGGACTGAGCCCTTAACCTGTGAGATCTGACACTAACTCCAGGTAGAACATGTTCGAATTGAATTGAATTGAATTGTTGGACACCCAGTTGATGTCCAGAGAGTAAAATAATTCGTTGATTGTGGGAAAACTGCCCTCACCCTTTGCCCCATTTGGTGTCAGAAGCAAAGTATTCTGTGTGAGAGAGTAGAGGAAAAAGATTTTTTCTCCTCTTAGCAGGGATTTGGTATGTGTACATTTCCCTATCAAAAACAATTCACAGAGAAGTATGACCATTTTTATACCTTTGCCAGACCCTCTTGGGTATATTCTTAGTAAAACATTTCTAGCAGTAAAAAAAAAATTTTTTTTTTTTTTTGAGTTAGACTCTCACTCTATTGCCCAGGCTGGAGTGCAGTGGTACATTCACGGCCACCCCAGCTACAACCTGCCGGACTCTGGTGATCCTTCCACCTCAGCCTTCCATGTAACTGGAACTACAGGTGCATGCTACCATACCTGGCTAATTTAGTTACATATGTATGTATGTATGTATTGTAGAGATGAGGTCTTGCCAAGTTGCCTGGGCTGATCTCGAACCCATGAGCTCAGGCAATTCACTCGCCTCAGCCTCCCAAAGTGCTGGGATTACAGGCTGAACCATGGAGCCCGGCAAAAAATTTTTAACTGAAACTTTTATTCAGACAATTGTAGATTCATATGCAGTTCTAAGAAATAGTACAGGGAACTGTGCACAGTAGCTCATGCCTGTAATCCCAGCACGTTGGGAGGCAGAGTGGAGAGGATTGTCTGAGCCTAGGAGTTCCAGATCAGCCTGGGCAACTTGGCAAGGCCGCGTCTCTACAATAAACTAAAAAAATTAGATGGGCACAGTGGTGTGAGTCCCAGCTACTCAGGAGGCCAAGGCAGAAGGATTGCCTGAGTACAGCAGGTTGAGGCTGTGGTAGCCCTGATTGTGCAACTACACTCCAGCCCTGATTGTGGGACAGAGTGAGACTCCAACTCAAAAAACAAACAAATAAACAAACAAAAAGAAATAATACAGAGAGAGCTCATGTATGCTTTGCCCAGTTTTCCCCAATGGTATCATTTTATAAAACTATAGTAGAACATCACAGCTAGGATATTGATGTTGGTACAATCCACTGATCTTATTCTGGTTTCCCCAGTTTTAGTTATACTCATTTGTGTGTATATTAAATTCTGTACAATTTTATCACCCAAGTAGGTTTGTGTACCCACAATCAAGATGCTAAAGAGTTCCAGTACCACAGAATTGCTCAAGGAGTCCTTTTATAACCACACCCACCTCCCTCCTATCCCCAACTGTGACACTTATCATTGGCAACCACTAATCTGTCCTTCTTTTCTAAAATGTGTCATTTTAAAAGTGTTACATAAATGGAATCAACATAGTAAGTCACATTTCGGGATTGGCTATTTTTGCTCAGTATAATTCCTTGGAGATTTATCCAAGCTGTTGCATATAGCAATAGTTTGTTCGTTTTTAATGCTGAGAAGTATTGCATGGAATGATTGTATCATCATTTGTTTAAACATTCACCTACTGAAGGACATCTGGGTTGATTCCAATTTTGGTCTATTACAAATATAGCTGCTATGAACATTCGTATACAAGCCTTGGTGTGAACAAAAGTCCTCATTTCTCTGGGATGAATGCCCAGGAATGCAACTGCTGGGTCATATGGTAGTTACATGTTTAGTTTTTGAAGAAACTGCCAAGCTGTTTTCCAGAATGGCTGTACTGTTTTACATTCCCACCAGCAAGGTATGAGTGATTCAGTTTCTCTACATCTTTGCCAGGATTTGGTGTTATCACTACTTTTTATTTTAGTCATTTTAATAGGTGTGCTATCTCATTGTACGTTTTGTTTGAGTTTCCATAATGGCTAATAATGTTGAACATTTTTGCATATACTTATTCTGCATGTCCTCTTCATTGAAAAGTGTCTTTATATCTTTAGCCAATTTTAAATTGGATTGTTTATTTTTTTTTACTGTTGAGTGTTGAGAGTTTTTATTCTGGCATATATTTTATATACCAGTTTTGTGTCAGATAAGTGGTGTGCAAATATTTTCTCTTAGTCTGAAGCTTGTCTTAATAGAGTCTTTCATAAAGCAAAAGTTTTTAATTTTAATGAAGTCCCATTTACCAATATTTTCTTTTATGGTTCTTGCTTTTGGTGTCAAGTCTAAGAACTTTTTGGCTAGTCCTAGAATCCAAAGGTTTTCTACTACATTTTCCCTAAAAGTTTTATAGTTTTATATTTAAATACATGATAAATTTTGAGGTTTTTTTTTTTTTTTTATTGAGTCAGGGTCTCACTCTGTTGCCCAAGCTGGAATGCAGTGGCACGATGATCATGGCTCACCAAAGCCTTGACCTCCTGTATTCAAGTGATTATCCTGCCTCAGCCTCCTGAGTAGCTGGGACTATTAGGTATGTACTACCACACCTTGCTAATTTCTTATTTTTTGTAAAGTCAGGGTTGCTAGGCTATGTTGCTATCCTGCTATGTTGCCTAGGCTGGTCTTGAAATCCTGGGCTCAAGCAATCCTTCTGCTTTGGCCACCCGAAGTGCTAGAATTATAGGCGTGAGCCACCATGCCTGGCCAGTTCTAGGAGTTTTATTAGTGGAATCCTTGGAATATTCTCGTAGGTAATAATGTCATTTGCAAATAGAAACAGTTTTATCCCTTCCTTTCAGAAAAAAATACTTCTCCCCCTTTCTTGCCATATTACACAGCTACCACTTCCAGAACTATAATGAATAATAGTGTTGAAAATGAAATTCTTACCTTGTTCCTGATTTAAGCATTCAGTCTTTTACTATTAAATTTAATATTAGCTCTAGGTTCTTTGTAGCTGCTTTTCATTAAGTTGATATAATTCCTCTCTATTCCTATTTTTCTGAGAGTTTTTAAAATCATGAATGGGTATTGAATTTTGTCTAATGTCTTTTCTGCATCAATTGATATAATCATGTGCTTTTACTGCTTTAATGTGGTTAATATGGTGGGTTATATTGTTTATTTTTTAATATTAAACTAGCCTTGAAACCTTGGAATAAACCCCACTTGTTTAGTATATAATTCTTTTTATATATTGTTGTTATTTACCAATATTTTGTTAAGAATTTTTTGTGTGTGTGCATTTATGAGTGATACTGGTTTGTAGTTTTCTCTTTTGATACTGTCTTTATTTGACTTTGGTATCAGGATAATATTAGCTTCACTAAATGAGTTGGAAAGTGTTCTCTTCTTTGCTATTTTCTGTACTAAAAGTTGACAAATTAGTGTTAATTCTTATGTAAACATTTGGGATAAGTCTCTAGTGAAATCACCTGAGCTGGAATTATTTTTTTAAGCTTTAAAACTATGAATTCAATTTCTTTAATAGTAAGTTATATGAATCTCTATATTTTCTATTTTGTTTTGAGTGAGTCACAGTAGTTTATGTTTTTAGAAGGATAGGTTTATTTAATCTAAGTTGCCAAATTTGTATATAGAGTCTAATAGTATTCCCTTATTATCCTTTTGATGTCTGTAGGGTCTATAGTCATATCCCTGTTTCATTCCTGATACTGTTAGTCTTCTCTCTCTTTTTTTCTTTGTATTAGAGTTATTCAGAAAAATAGAATATATGTATCTCACATCCTATTCTCTCTATATGTTTATATGTATAAATATGTACATGCATATATGTGTATCTATCTATATCTATATCTATCTGTTGAGAGGAAGACAAAGAGAAATTTATTTTTAAAGAATTGTCCTATGCAATTGTAGAGATTTGGTTAGTTCAAAATCCATTGAGGAAGCTGGGAAACTGGCGACTCAGAAAAGAGTTATAGTCCAAAGGCAGCCTTCCATAGAACCAAAAAGAACTGATGTTGTAGATGAAGTCAGAAGGCAGTCTTCCAAAGAATTCCCTCTTGCCTGGGAGAGATCAGTATTTTTTTCTATTCAGGCCTACAACTGATTAGATGAGACCCACCCACACTATGGAGGGCAACGTGCTTCGCTCCAAGTTCACCAATTGAAATGTAAATCTCAACCAATAAACACCCTCACAGAAACATTCAGAATACTATTTGACCAAATACCTGGGTACTATGACCCAGCCAAGTTGACACATACAATTAACTATCACAATTCCCTTATTATCCTTCTGATATCTGTAGTGTCTGGAATGATAGCACCTGTCTCATTCCTGATATAACCCATTTGTCTTCACTCTTTTTTCTTTGTTAGTTTTGCTTGATGTTTGTCATTTTATTGACCTATTTAAAGAACTGGCTCTTTTTTTCACTAATTTTCTCTGTTATTTTTCTCTTTTCCATTTCATTGAGATTTGCTCTTATCTATATTTTTCCTTCTTGCTAGTTTTGGGTTTATTTTGCTCTTTCTTTTCTAGGTCCTTAAAGTAGGAGTTTAGATTATTAATTTGAGACTTTGCCTCTTTTCTAAGATATACAGTTACTGCTATGGATTTCCATCTTGGCACTGTTGCAGCTATGCCCCTGAATTTTTGATATGTTGTATTTTAATTTTCATTTAATTCATTTTTTCTGAGACAGTTCTCACTATGCTGCCCAATCTGGCCTCAAACTCATGGGCTCATGTGATTCTCTTACCTCAGCCTCTGAAGTAACTGGAATGACTTGACATGTGCCACTGCACCGCACCCATTTTGACTTTTTAATGGTGTTTTTGAGTATAACACTTTGTATACTTTTCTTAGTGTTTCTCTGGATATTAAAATATGCATATGTAAGTTATCATGGTCTATTTCTATTGATGTTTTAGCACATTGAGTGAAGTACAGAAACCTTGCTTCCATTTAGCTTCCTTTACTATTGTCATTTAAAAAAATGATTGTCAGGCTGGGTGCGGTGGCTCATGCCCATAATCCCAGCACTTTGGGAGGCTGAGGTAAGAGAATTGCCTGAGCTCATAGGTTTGAGACCAGCCCATGTAATTTGGCAAGACCTCATCTCTACAATAATAAAAAAAAATTAGCCAGGCATGATGGCATGTGCCTGTAGTTCCAGCTACTTGGAAGGCTGAGGCAGAAGGATCACCTGAGCCCAGCAGGCCAAGGCTGTGGTGGCCATGAGTGTGCCACTACACTCCAGCCTGGGTGACAGAGTGAGGCTCCAACTAAAAAAAAAAAAAAAAAAAAAAAAAAATTAGAATTAAAAACTTAAAAATAAAAAAAGTAGTATTAGAAAAAAAAGATGATTGTCTAAAGTATTTCCTACAAAAACCGGGTTCAGTGGTTCACACCTATAATCCCAGCACTTTGGGAGGCTGAGGCAGGAGAATCACTTGAGCTCAGGAGTTCGTGACCAGCCTGGGCAACGTAAAGAGACCTTGTCTCTACAAACGTTTTTTAAAATTAGTCAGGTGTGGTGGTGTGTGCCTCTAGTCATAGCTGAGACTGCCTGAGCCCAGTGATCATGTCACTGCACTCCATCCTGGCAACAGAGTAAGACTCTGACTTAAAAAATAATAATAAAGTAATAATAATAAATAATAATAAAGTATTTCCTATATATACATTTAGTACCGCATTGAAAGAGTATTATATAATTTTTGCTTCAACCATCCAATATGACTTAAGAAACTCATATGAGAAAGGCAACCTATTATATTTACCTGTGTTTTTACAGATTTCATGTGCTTTCCTTTCTGAAATTTCAAGCCATGTCTTTTCTGTTTAAAGATCTCTCTGCCTGTTCTTTAAGAATCATTCTGCCAGTTACAAATTCTTGTAGTTTTCCTTGGTCTGAGAATGTTGTTTCTCCTTCACTCCTGAAGGACATTTTCACTAGATATAAAATTCATGGTTGACAGTTCTTTTAGCACTTGAAAAATGTTGTGTCACTTCTTTCTGTCCTCTGTGGTTTCTGATTTTAAAAAATCCAGTGTTCTCTCCTAAAAGCAGTTAGTCATTTCTCTATGTCTGCTTTCAAGATATTTTTCTTTGTTATTAGCTTCCAGAAGGATAATTATGATGTTTATGGCATAGATTTTGGGGGGTTATCTTACTTGGGTTTTGGGGTTTGCTAAACTTCTTGAACGTGTAGATTTACATCTTTTGCCAAATTTGGGATGATTCTGCTGGGCATCCTTCAAATATTTCTTTCTCCACTCCTTATTGGATCTGATGACACAAAAGTTAGATTTTTTTTTTAATTCCACAGATCCCTGAGGCTATGTTCATTTTTTTTTTTCTAGTTATTTTCTCTCTATTGTTCAGACTGGGTAACTTCTAGTGTTCTTTCAGTTTATGGTTTCTTTCCTCTGTCATGTTCATTCTGCTATTGAACCCATCCAGTGAGTTTTAAATTTTGATTTATTATACTTTTTAGTTCTATAATTTCTGTTTGATTCTTTTAAAAAAACTTGTTTTTTTGCTAATATTTTCTATTTTTCATTTGTTTCAAGATAATTTATACTTTCTTGTTGAAGCATTTTTGTGATGGCTGCTTTACAATCTTTTTCAGATAATTTTGACATATGCTTTATTTCAATGTTGGCATATCTTGATTGTCTTTTCTCATTCAAGTTATGAGTTTCCTGGTTCTCTATATAAATGTATTTTAATTGTAATCTGGAAAGTTTGGATATTATCTTAGGAGACTGACTCCTACTTAAGCCTTCCTGAGCAGGTAGCCATCCCGTTGAGGTGCCGCACATTCTAGGTTGTAGTTCCAGTGATAATTTAGTTTGAAGAGCCCTTGGATTTTTGTTCTGGCCTATTTCTTTTTTTTTTTTTTTTTGAGTTGGAGTTTCATTCCGTCGCCCAGACTGGAGTGCAGTGGCCGCTCCCGGCCACCGCAGCCTCTACCCACTGGGCTCTGGCGATCCTTCCACCTCAGCCTTTTGAGTAGCCGGAATTACAGGCACGCGCTACCACGCCCGGCTGATTTTGGATTTATTGTAGAGATGAGGTCTCGCTGCCCAGGCGGGTCTCGAACCCGTGGGCTCAGGCAATCCGCTCACCTCAGCCTCCCAAAAGCGCAGGATTACTGGCTGAGACACCGAGCCCGGCTGTTCTGGCCTACTTCATTCATCTGATATCACTGAGGCAGCTACTTAATTCGGCTGGTGTTGCCAGAGCTGCTAGGAGTAGGAGAGGCTGGACCCATGAGGTGGGCCTGGTGCCAGTGGCTTTCCGCTCCATCTTGGCTGATCTCCCTATGGGGATGTCTGTTGGGCTTCTCTCAACTACTGAGGGGGAGGCTGAGGAGACACTTGGTCTGGGCTACCTTCTGCCATTGTTTGGGGTGAATTCTGGGCCAGGATCACCTTTACTGTTGGGTGGGAGATGGGAGAATGCAGGCTGTCTGCTTTTCTCAATCCTAAATCCCTAGACAGCCTGCTTTCTTCTTTGCATCACTCAAAGTCTTATAAATGTCTGCTGTATTATTTTCTAGTTTTAAAAGGTGTCTTTAGCTGGAGGAGCAGGAAGAGATAACCTACTCCTGAACTAAAAGTCTCTGTTTTTTAAAATTTTTATTGGCTGGGCTTTGTGGCTCGGCCTGTAATTCCAGCACTTTGGAAGGCTGAGATGAGTGGATTGCCTAAGCCCACAGGTTCGAGACCAGTCCAGGCAACTTGGCAAAACCTCGTCTCTACAATAAATAAAAAAATAGCCAGGCATGGTAGCACGTGCCTGTAGTTCCAGCTAATTTGAAGGCTGAGGTAGAAGGATCTCCAGAGCCCAGCAGGTAGACGCTGGGGTGGCTGTGAGTGTACCTGAGTGACAGAGTGAGACTCCAACTCAAAAAAAAAGTTTTTTATTTATGTAGCTATTTATTCTAAGTATTTTAAAAATAGCACCATTGAGATATAATTCACATACATACTGTAATGTTTACTATACACTTAAAGTGTACAATGACTTTAGTATATTTATAGTATTGTACAACCCTAACTATAGTTAATTTCAGAACATTTTCATCATCCCAAAAAGAAACATCGTACCCATTAGCAGTCACACCTCATTTCCCCCACCCCTAAGCCCTTGACAGCCATATTTAGGTATTCTGTACATTTCATGTAAATAGAATCATACAATATGTGGCCTTTTGTCTGAATTTTTTCACTCTGCATAATATTTTCAAGGTTCATTCGCATGTTGTACTGATGGCATTTGTTTCATTTGTTTATACTGCCAAGTAATATACCATTTATGGATATACCACATTTTGTATATTCATTCATATTATTAATAATATTGCTATAAATATTTGCATACAAATTTCTATTTGGACATATATTTACGTTTCTTTCTTTCTTTCTTTCTTTCTTTTTGAGTTGGAGTCTCAATCTGTTGCCCAGGCTAGAGTACAGTGGCACATTCACGGCCACCGCAGCCTCGACCCACTAAACTCAGGTGATCCTTCTGCCTCAGCCTTCTACGTAGCTGGAACTACAGGCATGCATCACCACGCCTGGGTAGTTTTTTGATCTCCTGTAGAGACAAGGTCTCGCCAAGTTGCCCGGACTGGTCTCAAATCCCTGGGCTCAGGCAATCCTCTCGCCTCAGCTTCCCAAAGTACTGAGATTACAGGTATGAGCCATCATGCCTGCCCTTTTCTTTTGGTTACCTAGGAGTGGAATTGCTGGGTCCTATGGCAGCTCAATTTAGCATTCTGAGGAACTGCCCAACTGTTTTTCAAAGCAGTTGCACTATTGCACTATTTTATTTTCCTACCAGCAGCATATGAGAGTTTGGTGTCTCCATATTCTTGTAAACACTTATCTGACTTTCTGGTCATCTTTATGGGTGTGCAGCGGTATGTTATTGTGATTTTGATTTGCAGTTTCCTGATGGCTAATGATGTCGATCATCTTTTTATGTGTTTATTGGCTATTTGTTTATCTTTTGGGGAGTAATGTCTATTTATTTGTCCATTTTAAAATCAGGTTCTAGGCTGGGCATGGTGACTCATGCCTATAATTCCAGTACTTTGGGAGGCTGAGGTGAGAGGATTGCCTGAGCTCATGGGTTCAAGACCAGTCTGGGCAACTTGGCGAGATCTCATCCCTACAATTAAAAAAAAAAATAGCTGGGTGTGGTGGCACATGTCTGTAGTTCCAGCTACTTGGAAGACTGAAGTGGAAGGATCACCTGAGCCCAGCAGGTCAAGGCTGCATGGGCTGTGAGTGTGCCACTGCACTCCAGCCTGAATGACAGAGTGAGACTCCAACTCAAAATAAAATAAAATAAGATAAAATCAGGCTCTTTGTTTTAATGTTGAGTTAAGGACTTTGGCTTTTATTCAGAGGGAAATGGAGAGCCAGTGGAAGGTTTTAAGCACAGAATTGACAGTGTCGCTTGGGCTTCTATGTAGAGAAAAATAGAGCATTTCAAGGGTGAAACAGAGAGATTAGTCAGGATACTGGAATAATCCAGGTGAAAAGTGATGGCGATTGGTCCTGGGGAGGGAGCAGAAGAGGTAGTGACACAGGTCTGGTTCTGGACACATTTTGAAGAGGGAACCAATAGGATTTGCAGATGGATCAGACGTGAGCAGTAAGGGACTGCCTCACACTCAGGAAGAAGCCTGGTGTTACATTAACTCAGAAAGTGGATAGCTGCTGTGACAAAGTACTACACAGTCTGGGGGCTTAAAACAACAGAAAATCATTCTCTCACAGTTCTGGAGACCAGACTTCTGACATTAAGGTGTCAGGAGGTCCCTGCTACCTCCTAAACCTGTATGGGGGGATCTTTCCTGCCTCTTCCAGCTTCGGGTGGCCCATCATTACTTGGTGTTCCTTGGCTGTGGTCACATCACTCCAAGCTCTGTCTCTGTTGTCACATGGCTGTCTTCCCTCAATGTGTCTGTGTCCAAATTTCCCTCTTCTTATAAGAATACCAGTCATTGGATTAGGGTCTACCCCAATGACCTCATTCTAACTTGATTATATTTGCAAAGATCCTATTTTCAAATTAGCTCACATTCATACGTACTGTGGCTTAGGACTTTATCATATATTTTTGAGGGACACAATTCAACCCATAACAGAGGAAAAAGACAACAGAGAAGTTTAGAGATGAAGGCCAAAAGTTGATTATTAGAGATGTTAAGTTTGAGATGCCTATAGGACATCCTGGAGGCGATGCTGAGGAGGAAGCTAGACAAAGGAGCTGACAAAGTATAATTTTTAAAAAGTTAAAAACATGACTCATACAACTCTAAAGTGAGGATGTGTCAAAGATTTATTTAAATCATTAACGAGGAAACCATTATGATGGTGAGCCTGGTTCAAAAGATTGGAGAGAGGGAAATATCTGTAGTGACTGAAAAAAAGCTTGCTTGAGTAAGCTTGCTGATATGGATTTTTTTAAGAAAACCTGTTATTGTTCTACAAGGTCATAAAACTGCAACTTTTTCTAACTAATCTTTTCTACAAGACAGGAGTGATAGAAATTATTTTCTATCTGGGTAAAATTCATTTGCATTGCTATCAGACAGGAAATAATTTTACTTAGCCATCTGTTTTATACAAATTAAAATCTACCCCTGCTGAGTTGTGAAATATCATAATCAATAGTAAATAGAAGGTTAAACAGATGCACACTCCAGAAAAATAAAAAAATCTCCCAGCAGATCTTTTGGAGACTACTCATTCTGCCACTAAAAGAACATACTGCTATCTTTTTGTCTATTCCTAAGTTTTGGGAAATTTTTCTTATTAGTTTCCTCTTGTGATGAAAATAATCTCCAAAGGTTATCCTTGACTACAGAAAGCTAGTCTTGTTTTGTTCTGACCTGAATCATCTACACAGGCATTGTAACAAATGGTAATTAGCATGTACAAGCCTCCTTGTAAGGTGACACATCTATGCCACATGGTGTTACCCAATGACCAAGACCAGAAAATCAACTTCTGTCTGGAGATGTCATCATGAGGAATGTAGAACTGAGCCTATATTATGCCTGAGATTTTTAAATTTCTCTTATTTGCTCTTCTATTCCTAGGCTAAGAAACTATAACAAATTAACCTCCTTCAGGTTTGTCTATAGTACTTGTGCATATGCAAGTTTCCCTCTTCTCAAGGGTCCCTGTGTCTGCCATGGTTCTTGACTTTCCAGGAAGTGTCTTCCTCACTATTTGTGAGACTGAGATCTTGTAGTCAGAATACAAGTGCCCAACCAGTGTGAGTCTGAGGGCTGTGTGGTCATTGGTACAATCCTTGTTTCAGTGGTTGGCATGACATGCCTAATCACATGAAATTTATTCTCAAAAACAACAACCATGTAAGGCCTTGGCTACACAATCAATTTGTCTAATTATATCCTGGTGAAAGGAGGACTGATTTCTATTGAAGCTATGCAAATTACTAGATTTTCATTAAAAGCAGAGGTCAGTAAAAACTATTTTTCTTGATTTATGAAATGAGAAAAGTAACATTTAAAGAATGTTTCATTTGTTTGTGAAAGGATAGTCTGCTAAATTAAAGGTGACAGATCAGAGACAAAGGGCTTTATCTTACTTCAGCCAGAAATAGAACACTGAATAAAAAAAAAACAACAAAAACAAAAACCACAACAGCCTCCTTCCTGCCCTTTGTTGGGCCATGCTTTCAGCTAGCAGATATAACAGTGCCAGGGGGCAGTGATGTTCCTAGAGCCAAGCTTTTGACTGGTGCATAAATAGCGGGCAATGGTTATATCTGGGCCCAAGTTTCTGTTCGATATAGCCCAGAAATGGTTATGTTCAGGAGAGATTGACCTACCAAGTGAATGCATTTAAGTTTCTCACTGTTGAGAGTTATATTGAAAGAGAGAGGGTAGAATGGACCCCATGTTGGACTGGAGTTGGAAGTATAGGTGTTACTATGAACTCAAGGTCTGTTAAAAGATATCAGATTTTCCTAGCTCTCATCAGTGAAAGTTGAAATAATAATTTATAGGCTTTTGTGACTTGTTTCTTCCATTCAGCATTATATGTTTGAGATTTAGCCTTGTGGCTCCCGGTGATGCAATTCATTCATTTTCATTGCTGTGTGCTATTCCATTGTATGGAGATACCTCAATCCATTTTAGTAAACTTGGACATTTGAAGTTTCCCCAGTACTTCTGCAATTAAAAGAGTGTTGCTTTGAATATTCATGCACATGTCTCCTGATGAACAAGTGCAGTTTCTCAGGCAAACACCTAGGTGTGGAATGTACTTAGGAATCTATATTGACTTGGCCCCACAGCTGGGGATGAACATGCATGCTGTGGTAGCTTGCATGTTCTCAAAGTGGTCACAACTTCTCCCACACAACATGCTCCTCTTAAAATATGATTCTGACACGTCTCCTTGCAAGAAGTGGGGTCTGTATTCCCCCTAGCTCTTGAATCTGGGCAGACTTATCACTATGGCAGAAATGATGCTATGTGACTTTGGGGATTAGAATATGAAAAGTGATACAGATCCCACCTGATTCTCTTGGAACTCTTGCTCCTGGAACATGGCCACCATCCCATAAGGAAGCCCCAAAAGCCTTCAGCCCATAGGCTGAATCAAGCTACCAGATATGTGAGTGTACACTCTTAAGAGTGGTTCCTCCAGCCCCCAGTGGAGGTGCCCCAGCTGACATTGCATGATGTAGTCTAGCTGTGCCTACTGAATCCTGCCCAAATAGCAGATCTGTGAACAAAAGGAATGACTGTTGTGGTTTCAATCTACAAAGTTTTGGGGGTGGTTTGTTATACAGCACTCAATAACTGATGCACATGTCCATCCAACTTCACTGTACTGCCACATTATTTACAAAGATCATTGTACCACTTGATATTCTGGCCATCAGGGTATGCATTGTTTCTCAGCCTTCTTGTTATCAATGAGTATGGTCATACTTTAACACTTGTGCCTATTTGATGTGGTTTTGTTTTGCATTTCCAAAATTACTAGTAAGGTTATTGGCCCTCTCCACATTCTTCTCTGCAAGGAGCCTGATTATGATACTGGTTTCTTTGCTGATTATGTGTCTTGCTCATCATTCTTTTGGCTTGTTCTCCTCTAATGGATTTGAAAGGGTTCTTCATATATTCTAAATACTAATCATTTACAAGATATGTATGTTGTGAATAGCTTTTTCCATCCTTCAGTCTTGTGCCTTTTGAGGAACAAAAATATGATACATACTCTCATCCTTTTATTATTTTTATTATTCTTATTTTTTGAGTCAGGGTCTCACTCTGTTGCCCTGGCTGGAGTGCAGTGGCACACTTACGGCTACTGCAGCCTCGACCTGCTGGCTCAGGTGATCCTTCAGCCTCAGCCTTCCAAGTAGCTGGAACTACGCCTGGCTAATTTTTTTGATTTGTTGTAGAGATGAGATCTTGCCTTGTTGCCCAGGTTGGTCTAGAACCCGTTGGCTCAGGCAATCCTCTCACCTCCGCCTCCCAAATTGGTGGGATTGCAGGCATAAGCCACCGTGTCTACCTGTTTTTATTTTTGTAGACAGAGGTGCCCAGGCTGGTCTTGAACTCCTGGGTTCAAGCAATCCTCCCACCTCATCCAACCTGAGCCTCCTAGAGTGCTGGGATTACAGGCGTGAGCCATTGTGTTCAGTCCTTTTATTTGTAATCGGTGTTATTTTTCAGGTGAATTTCTTGTAATAGTATTTAACAATAGTTGTATTCCAGTCAGAGAGGCTCTGTCTTTTAATAGATGAATTTAATTCAATCACATTCCTGTGATTACTCAAAGTTTGAACTTAGTCCTGTTAGCTCCTATTATGTTCTTTATTTATTATGCTTTTATCTTTTTTCTTATTCCTATTTTTTGGTGGTGCCGTCATTTTTCTTCATTTTTTTCCTGAACCATCTTGAAAGTTGTACATCCTATTTCCATCTTTCCAGTGGAAACTTCCTGATATTTTGACATGTTAAACTGTTTTTCTGTCAATTTCAAAATCTTCTACACAAACAATACAAGAACTTTCATGCACTTTCACTTCCTGCTGCCCCTCGCCCTGCTGTATGTTATGTAGAGTTCACCTGGGATTTTTCTCAGGTTGCTACCTGATTTTAACAGTCCAAACTGGTTTTTTTGTAAGCATTCATGTCTTACTTTTGGATTCACTTTTCACTTTGTTAATCGAGTAATTGTTTAGAGACTTTGTGTGTGGTAAACTTGGATGTTTATAGGCCATGAAGACACCTTTATCGTGCTGTCTCACTTGAATGCTAGTTTCACTGTGTATGAATTTTGGTTCAATTCTCTTAGAATTCTGACAATCCCTTTTTTGTAGGTTCAGTGTGATGAACTCTAAAATTCCTTTTTCTGCAGGCTTTCGAGAATATCTCTCTGACATCCCTATGTGTGGGGCTTCTTCACTCCTTCTGAGCATCACTTCCTTTGTTTGAGAAGCCATTGTACCCCTCTCTCATGTTCTGTGGAGAAAGGTTTCGTGGTCTTTGCATCTTCTCTTTCATGAGACTGCCTCTTACTTTTGCTCTGTGTTGTGGGAGATCCTACAGCTTGTTATTTTGCATGTATTTCCCCAAGTTGGAGAGAAGAGTGAGGGCTCAGCTTGTTTCCCTCCACTGCCAGCTGCCCCTGCATATCTGGACTCAGATAAACAAACGGAGGCAACACTGTATGTAGCTCCTGGGTCTGGTGCAGATGTGTTCAGGGCCACAGTGCTGGGCCCTGTACCCTATGGCTCAAGTGTGTGTTTGGAGGGAGTACCAGCTTCAAGCCTGGACCTTGTTCATGACTGATCACCTGGTGATCTTGGCTGTGGTCCTAACCCACCTGGGACTTGGGTGAACAAGGCTGCCCCAATCCCAATAAGGAGTTTGGTGGGGCATCCTGAGCAATGGGCCTGCCCTGTCTACCAATATGGAAGAAGGTCTCACCAGCTCAGAATGGCCTGCTCTGTCCTGGGGTGGACAGCTGGTCTTCTTGAGGAGCCTGCCCTGATGCCACCGGCTGGGGTTCCCACACCACTAAGGACTGCTTCATCACCATTGCACTGATCACAAATCCTCGAAGGATATCAAGGAGCTAGCTAGGCGTCTCCCTCATCTTAAAACATTTTGGACTTAATCTCAGAGTGAAGATTGTTATGACATTGCTGATTTTAGGGTTTAAATAAAAGACCGAAGTGAAGGCAGCCCCTTGGAGAGTAAGACTCAGGTCTCTGAACTCCTGTCCAAAGGAACCTTTTCTTGCAATCTTTTTTTTTTTTTTGAGTCGGAGTCTCATTCTGTCTCCCAGGCACGCTCACAGCCACTGCAGCCTCGACCTGCTGGGCTCAGGCGTTCCTTCCACCTCTGCCTTCCAAGCAGCTGGAACTACTGGTGCACGCTACCACGCCTGGCTTATTTTTTGATTGTAGACACAGGTCTCACCCAGTTGCCCAGGATGGTCTGGAACCTCTGAGCTCAGACAATTCTCTCGCCTTGGCCTCCCAAAGTGCTGGGATTACAGGCTTGAGTCACCGCACCTGGCCTTTTCTTGCAACCTTAAATGTACCAGTTTTACCTCGGGCCTAGGTAGGGTGCTCAGGACCTAATTATCCCCATATTAGGCCTATGACAGTTAATAGGCCAAGGCCTGAGCTGGCGGCTTACCCCTCAGTTCCGGGCTGCCCGGGTCACCTTCTCTGGGCCTTCCACACTTGTCAGGTGTTCCTGGCCAGTGTCCCCTAAACTTGTCTGATGTCCTCTCGGGGGCCCCCTACTCCGGGTCCTTCTGCCCTCTTAGGTGGCCCCATTCCCGGCCTGGTAACTCTTCTTCAGGGTCCTTCACTCCTGTTCCCCCACCCCTTGCCCCTCAGGTCCCCCGCCTCTTCAGGTTACCCCCGTCGGTCGCTCTGGGACCCCCACTTCCGCCTGGTCCCTCCTTCCTCAGAGTCCCCCACTCCAGTCCCCTCCCCCGCCCTTCAGGGGCCCCCACTCCACTTCCCTCTCCCACTCCTTCGGGCCCGCCATTCTGGTACCCTCGTCCCCATAGGGCCCCCCCACACTCCGTCCGGTCCCTCTGATTCCCCGAGAGCACCCCACTCCCGGCCCGGTCGCTCCTCCTCACAGTCCCCACGCCGGCGCCGCGTTCCTAGAGGGGCCCCCTCCCCCGCACGCAGCCGAGGCGGTGGAGTCCGCGCGTCATGGCGGCGGCGGGCGGGGCGCGTCTCGCACGCAGCGCGCCGGGCGGAGCGCTCGCCGCATTGTTTGCTTCGCTGGGGAGCAAGCGAGCGACCCGGTCCGGGCGTCCGAGCCAGCCCCGCGCCTCACGCCCGCCGCTCGCCGCCCGCGCCCGCCGGCCGGGCCCCTCGAGCCGGGCCTCTAGCCGGGCCCCGAGCCCGCGCCGCGCGTGCCGCCGCCCGAGAGCCCGCGGCCGCCGCTACGGGGCCCGGAGCCGCCGCGGCCGAGAGGAGCCCGCGCCCAGGAGCGGCGGCGGGGCCCGGCCTGCGCGGCCGTTGGCGGAGGAGCCGCGGGCGCCATTAGCGCCGCCTCGGCCGCGCCGGCTCCCGCGCCTGCCCGCCCGCCGGGCTCCCGCGGCCGCGGCGCCCCGAAGGTGAGTGGGCGGGGGCCGGGCCGGGAGGGCCTCCCCGCCGCTTCGCGGGCCGCCCGGGCCGCCGCCGCCGCCGCCTCGGCCCGGCCTCTCGGGGTTGTGATGCCGACGCCATGTTTGGCGGCGGCGACGGCGGCGGCTCCGCATTGTCCACGGGCTGGGCAGGCCAGGAAGCCGGGAGGCCGGGCGGGGAGACAGGGAGGCTGGGCTGAGAGTCCAGGAGGCCGGATCAAGAGCCCTGGAGGCCGGGCTGAGAGACCGGAAGGCCGGGTGGGGAGACCGGGAGGGCCGAGCGGGGAGACCGGGAGGCAGGGCCAGGAGACCGGGAGGCAGGGCCAGGAGAGCGGGAGGCCGGACAGGGAAGGCCAGGAAGCCGGGGAGACAAGGCAGGCCGGGACTTGGCTGTCGGGCGACGGGCCTTGGGCCTGGAGCCGGGCTGCGGCCGTGGGTCTCGGGCGGCGCCGGGGCCATGGTCCCCGCCCGGAGTCCGCGCTCGAGTCAGGGCTAGAATCTCCACCGTACTCGAGCCGCCGCATTATGTAATAGATAGGCCCGATTTGTTTTGCCAAGACAGGAAACTCCCTGTGAATAGGGACGCGCTCCGAAGACTTGCGGAGGAGCGGGCGGCCCTGTGTGGCTGTGGCGCCCGCGCCGGGCCTCAGCTTGGCCTGGGAGCACGCCGGTTGCACGGCCAGTCTCCCAGGATCTGTGCAGGGAGTCGCCTTGAAATGGACGTGTACCCCAGCTTCCTGGGCCATTTTAAAAAGAAGTGACATTAATGAGGTCTAATGCAACTCCTGTCAGTGTACGGTTGAGTTCTAACAAATTTATGTACACGCAGGGCACCTCTCCCCAAGTGGAGAACGTTCCCATCACCCCAGAAAACTCACCCTTGCCTTGGAAAGTTTTAAAGTGTCTGTCATCGGGTAATTCTGTAAAGTATAGAGAAATAGGGTATTATGTGTTTACCTAGCCTAGCACCTGCTCTTCCCAGCACTGCCCTGAGTGCTTTATGTTAAGTCGTTTGATCTTCACACAACTCTGAGAGGTGCATACTATTCCTGTGTGCTTTATAAGGCTGGGGAGTTTAAATGGCTTCTCCAAAGCCAGGCAGGAAATGAACTGATTTGAGAATATAAGCTGATCTTTAGGGAGGTGTCTTCCCCTCTTTTGGCCCACAAAGCTTTTCCGAATGTATTTACCAAAATTATTTCGTGAGAAGCATGCACATTGTCTTTGTCTATCCCTCTCCGTAGAAGGGTCAAGTATGGGTGTGGACAGAGTTGAAGGGCCAAATACAGAGCCGGTAGGGACATGATGAAGCAGATGAGGCTGTTGGTCACTGTGCTGGTGCTTCTAGATACCCTCTTTCCCCCTGGTTATAGTTACATTTTCAAATTATAGAGCTTCTGTGACCATCGAGTATTTGGTTAAATTCTTCCCCTTGTAGAAAGTGTTAAAGAGCTTCACTGGTCACTTTGAGAGCGTGAGCTTTGAAGGGCTAGTTGTAGTTAGAGCTACTTGGTACTTTGCTGTAGAGAGGAAAATTACATGTTTGTTTTTAATCTGGTGAGTAACCAACTGTTGCTTCTGCCCCACCTCAGTAATGACCCGTGAAGCTGTCTCTGGATGCACTTGGGTCCCCTCTCTGTAGGCTGACACACTGGGGCTGCACCCTTCTCACCTTAGAAGTAATTGCAGGGTCTATTGCTAGAGGCACAGGGACTGCTGGTTGATGGCTTTGCTAACTTCATGGGGATCCAGGGTTAGTGGGTGCCTGGCGGCCCCTGAGATGCAGGTGAGTTGGAGTTTGGCTGACCACGTTTTCTTCCATGTACCATAGGGAATTGCTATCTAATTTCAACATAAAATGTAGATTTCTATTTGATACAGAAAAAGAAAACTATAATCCACAGGGATTGTCTTAAAAAAATACATTTAGGAAAAAAATGCACTTAGGATTTGTTAGGATTTTCTTTTGGGATTTAATGAGTGAGGCCTACTCTTTGAGTTCTCTTCCTGAAGACCAGTAGATCAGTGTGAGGCTACGATTTAAGTTCCTGCAGGTGCCCCAACTCACCCCAGGACCTGATGCCAGGCTTCCCTGACATGGCAGGGTCAGATGCAGAGTAGGCCTTGGGCTTCAACTTGGAATATTTGTTTTGTGAGCAATCTCCTAAAAATCATTTTGCTTTCTGTTAGTAAAATGTGGTTTTAGGGGGAGGAGTCTGAGCAGGTCCCCAGTGCTGATGCCCCTGCAGGTGGTGGTCTTTACAGAAGATGCCCACACACCAGGCCACACCAGGGAACACTGAAAACAGACTTACTTAGTGGCGTTCTGATGGCAGAGGTCTCTGCCACGAGGAGGTGGGTGTGCAGGTGTCAGCTCACTGTTTTTGTCCACTTCTGAAAAGAGTAAATTCTCAAGTGTTTGTGGCCAAGTTTTCAGGCACCTGAGCTGGCACTTGCAGCCTTTCTGGTGGGGGGCTTTGCAGGTCGCACAGGGCTCTTGAGGGATTGACCGTCAGTATGAAGCGAGAGCAGAGCAGCTTGTCCAAGTGTGCTGAGAAGAGAGCAGAGATGCCCACTGGTGTGTTGCACATATCTGGGTTCACTCGAAAAGGAGGAGGATTTGGCCAGCACAGTGATCAAGCCAAGGCCGAGAACGGCTCTGAGGGGGAGAGGCAGGCTATCTTGGTCTATGGGAGTTTCCCTGATTGTCTCTGCTAAGACTCTACAAAAGCGGGGTTGGACCCTCCCAGGAGTGAAGACTGTCCCCCCAGTTCAGCACAGGGCTGCCCTCTTGGTCCTTTGTGCCTTGGTGTGCATGTGGAGGATGTGTTCATAGAGAGGATGGACAGGCTGTGGTCTCTCTTATCTCCTTATGTTATAGGACCTTGGAAGTTGCTGGCTCCCAGCAGGAATGCTACAAGGACTGTGGTGCACCTGGGCTTATGAAGTCACTCTCCTGGGAGCAGTGGGAAAGGGAAAGAGTGGTTTATGAGAGCATCTGATAGGACCAAGTAGCTACTGAATGTGTCTGCCCTGTGGACACAGACTCTGCCTGCTGGGGTCCAGCCCTGTGTGTGGATTTCTTGGGTGACTGCCTGCATGCCAGGAAAGTCCTTCAGTCATGGGTTCAGGGCCAGGACCCCTACTTTGGAGGGATTCCTGCCATCTCCACAGTCTGTTGGTGTGGTCTGAAAGGCGACTGAGCTGTGGGAATCCCAGCTCTGTGAAGGGACTAGGTGCTCAGCAGGGGTCTGGAGGATACTCCTCCACACTGCCTCCCCTCCTGGTGCCTTTGCTCTCTCCTTTGCTCCTAGGGAGTCACTGTGAGACCTGGCGAGGATGGGCTGTTGGGAGGCTATGGATATGATCCTGAATCCAGAGATGAGTGGTATTTGAAACTTCAAAAATATGTTAGCTGTGAGTTTCATTTTGCTAGAGTGATGACTTGGTTAGCTAGTTCTACCCAAGTGTACTTTTGGGATTTTCAGAAGCCTTTTGTCAACCTGCATAGAATTAACTTTATCTTTGATTTTATTGTAGGTAATCATTACCAAATGAGGAGGAAAGGACGATGTCATCGAGGCTCTGCAGCGAGGCATCCTTCCTCCCCGTGCAGTGTTAAACACTCTCCGACTCGAGAAACATTAACGTACGCACAAGCTCAGAGGATGGTTGAGATAGAAATTGAAGGGCGCTTGCATAGGATCAGTATTTTTGATCCCCTGGAGATCATATTAGAAGATGACCTCACTGCTCAAGAAATGAGCGAATGCAACAGCAATAAGGAAAACAGTGAGAGGCCACCCGTTTGCTTAAGAACTAAGCGTCACAAAAACAACAGAGTTAAAAAGAAAAATGAAGCCCTTCCCAGCGTCCATGGCACACCAGCCTCGGCCAGTGCCCTTCCCGAGCCCAAGGTGCGGATTGTGGAGTACAGCCCTCCATCTGCTCCCAGGAGGCCACCCGTGTACTACAAGTTCATTGAGAAGTCAGCTGAGGAATTGGACAATGAGGTGGAGTACGACATGGATGAGGAGGACTATGCTTGGCTGGAGATCATTAACGAGAAGCGCAAGGGTGACTGTGTCTCTGCCGTGTCGCAGAGTATGTTTGAGTTCTTGATGGACCGCTTTGAGAAGGAGTCATACTGCGAGAACCAGAAGCAGGGTGAGCAGCAGTCTTTGATCGATGAAGATGCTGTGTGTTGCATCTGCATGGATGGAGAGTGTCAGAACAGCAATGTAATCCTCTTCTGTGACATGTGTAACCTGGCCGTGCACCAGGAGTGCTACGGAGTGCCCTACATCCCTGAGGGCCAGTGGCTTTGCCGCCACTGCCTACAGTCCCGGGCCCGGCCTGCTGACTGTGTGCTGTGCCCCAACAAGGGTGGTGCCTTCAAAAAGACAGATGATGACCGCTGGGGTCATGTGGTATGCGCCTTGTGGATCCCAGAGGTTGGCTTTGCCAACACGGTGTTCATTGAACCCATTGATGGTGTGAGGAACATCCCCCCAGCCCGGTGGAAACTGACATGCTACCTCTGTAAGCAGAAGGGTGTGGGCGCCTGCATCCAGTGCCACAAAGCAAACTGCTACACAGCATTCCACGTGACGTGTGCCCAGAAGGCTGGCCTGTACATGAAAATGGAGCCTGTGAAGGAACTGACTGGCGGTAGCACCACCTTCTCTGTCAGAAAGACCGCTTACTGTGATGTCCATACGCCTCCAGGCTGCACCCGGAGGCCGTTGAACATTTACGGGGATGTTGAAATGAAAAACGGTGTCTGTCGAAAAGAGAGCTCGGTCAAAACAGTCAGGTCCACATCCAAGGTCAGGAAGAAAGCAAAAAAGGCTAAAAAAGCACTGGCTGAGCCTTGTGCTGTCCTGCCGACTGTGTGTGCTCCTTATATTCCCCCTCAGAGGTAAGCGCATCCAAGCATTGGGTTGAGAATGAGCCTCAAGTGAGAGACACAGGGAGGACTCAGGCACAGGCCTGCAGGGAGCCATGCTGGGTTGTCATTGCATTTCCTGTTTATGCAGCATCCTAATATTCATGTAAAATGTGATTTTGTTCATTTACCACATCTTTTAGGGGTTTAGATTTTGTAAAATATTTTAGTCTACAGACTTGGAACAATTCATAGTTAGTGCCTGCGTCAGTCTCCCAGAGTGAGCCATACCCTGTCATAGCAACTGCATCCACACTAGCATTCACTTAACCAGAGTCTCCAGGTCTCATCCGTATCCCAGGTTGTGTTACCATCTTCAACATAATAAAATGCTGTTCCTTACTCTGGTCACGTCCCTACCCTCCAACTTTGGAACCTCGTAGGGTTAAAAATACATTTTTGGAAAAGTGAAGCTGTGTGGCTCAGAAAGGCAGATGTTGAAGTTAAGTTAGAATGCTGTGAGAGCTGCCAGGAGGTGGGTGGACCTCCTTTATACTTTGCTGCAACCTTTCTCATTTTTTTGACAATGTCTTTAGTAGTGTGAACATTGCCTGGTCTATATACGGCCCTTTGGTTGGGAGCCTCTGACCTAGGGAGTGGTGGGAGTTGGGGCACTTGCTGCGGACAGACCTCACCTCACTCCTGCATGTGATCCAGGGACCATCATTACTCATCCAACTTGGGTCTGTTCCCATCCTTTAGGTCCTCCTGTTGACCTTTCCTCTTAACCACCGACTTACTCCTTTTGTTATCTTTTTTATTTTTTAAATATTTTTTATTTTAAATATGTGGGGTGCAATTCAGGGTTGGGTATACAAATGATCGTTATGCAGGTAAGCTTGTTGATGCGGTGTGCCTCCCCTCCCTGGCAGCTTCCCACTCCTGCCCATCCCGCCCCTGCCCTCCCCTTGTAGTTTCCCACTATCCTTTTGTTATCGTTAAAAATACTCTTTGCCATGTTAAGAATTTGAGGTAAGTGACTTGGTGAACTTTCACACCAGGGCTTGTGAGTGCTGAGTAAATAGACACTCCTTTTCCAGGTTAACCAGCTCTTCTTCTGCCCACTCAGATACTTCCTTGATCTTTGAGGAAGTGACACACTTTATACATAGGATGTGGGACTTAAAACAGTTTGGTCAAGTAAGTAAAGCCTCGAGATGACGAGGTAAGGATGAAAATGGATGTCTGCTCCTAGGAGCAGTTTGTGTGGTATCCATTGTTACAGGGACTGTTTTATAATTTGGAAGTGATTCATCTTTTAATAAAATCATACTTATGAATTGAGTGGATTCTAGACTTACCGGGTATTTTTACTATTAAAGAGTAAAAATTGTCTTCATATTGAATATTAGCCTTTTGTATTATTTCCCTGTATGGACATTCCTTGACTTAAAGATGGAGTTACATCTCGATAAGCGTATTTTTTCTTTCTTTTTTTTTTTCTTTGAGTCAGAGTCTCATTCTGTCACCCAGGCTGGAGTGCAGTGGCATGCTCACAGCCACTGCAGCCTTGACCTGCTGTGCTCAGCCAATCCTTCTGCCTCAGCCTTCCAAGTAGCTGGAATTATAGGCGTGTGCTACCATGCCTGGCTAATTTTTTGATTTATTGTAGAGATGAGGTCTTGCCAAGTTGCCCAGGCTGGTCTCAAACCCGTGAGCTCAGGCAGTCCATTTTTTCTTTTTAAGACATAGTCTTGCTCTATCAACTGAAGCTGATGTGCATCATAGCTCTCTGCAACCTTGTACACCCTGCCTCAGCCTCCCAGGTAGCTGGGACTACAGGTAGGTACCACCATGTCCAGCTAATTTTATTTTATTTTTTTAGAGACGAGATCTTGCTGTGTTGCCCAGGCTGGTCTCGAACTCTTGGCTTTGAGTGATCCTCTCGCCTTGGCCTTCCAAAGTGCTGAGATTACAGCGTGAGCCATCACACCTGGCCCCATTTTGATATAAATTTTATTTTTTTTTTAGAGCCAGGGTCTTGCTGTGTTGCCCAGACTGACACAAACTCCTGGACTCAAGTGATCCTCCTCAGCTTTCCTAGTAACTGGGACTATAGGCCTGGGCCACCATGCCCAGCTTTGAAAATGCGTGGAATACATTTAACCTGCCTAGCATTATAGCTTAGTCTAGCCTACCTTGAACATGCTCAGAACTCTTACATTTGCTTGCAGTTGGGCAGAATCATCTAACCCAAAGCCTATTTTATAATAGAGTATTGACTGTCTCATGTAACTTCCTGAATACTATACTGAAAGCGAAAAACAATGGTTGCATGGGTTCTCGAAGAACAGTTTCTATTGACTGTGCATCATTTTCATACTATCATAAAGTTGAAAAGAAAACATTAAGTTGAACCATTGTGAGGTGAGGGCTGTCTGTATGTTTGTGATTTGAAATAATTCATCCTTACCAACATGCGATTAGATGGTAGAGTTGGGTTTTAATGTGTCACATGTTCATGGCACTAGCCACGTTGTGAGAGTGTGGTAAAGTTCACTTAGAAGATGGTTTTACCCCGAGAGGAGTGAGCACTGACTTTGTATTAAAAATTAGAAGTTTAGCCGGGCTCGGTGGCTCAGCCTGTAATCCCGCGCCTTTGGGAGGCTGAGGTGAGTGGATTGCCTGAGCCCGCAGGTTCGAGACCCGCCTGGACAGCGAGACCTCATCTCTACAATAAATCAAAAAATCAGCCGGGCGTGGTAGCGCATGCCTGTAATTTCGGCTACTCGGAAGGCTGAGGCGGAAGGATCGCCGGAGCCCAGCAGGTCAAGGCTGCGGTGGCCGGGAGCGGCCGCTGCACTCCAGTCTGGGCGACTGAGTGAGACTCCAACTCAAAAAAAAAAAAAAAAAAATTAGAAGTTTAAAATGATTTTTTTAATGTGATTTTATTTTTGTTACTTTTTTTCCTCAAAATAAAATGTTTTTTTATGAGCTATACTTATTCATTACAGAATGAGTAGTTTCAGACAAAATGAACAAAAAGTGCTCCTAATCCATCTCATTCAGAGAAAACCTCTGTGAAAACCACAGTATCTATCCTTGCAAATCAGTCAATCTGACTTTTAAGAGATGGTTTCACTTGGATTTCTACCTATGATTCAAAAGATACAGACTTTTGTATCGAGTTTCTGTTTAAGGGGCATAAAAATTTTGACTTTACTGAAATTGAAGCACATTGAAACAAAAAATTGAAAAGCCATAAGTTTAAAGTGCTCCCTTATCTGGCCAGCACCAGGTGATTCAGATGAGGCAGGGCGTGACTGAGTTCCTTCACCCTGTCTTTTGGATCCCAGTGTTGGGTGAGCAGGACTGTGTGCAGGAGGAAGCATTTGCATGTGGAGATGTAGGGACCTTAAAGTTGCCATGACTGAATGAGATGAAAACTTGTGCTTTGGACTTAAATATTTCAAAGCGGGGGTGATGGAGCTGAACCATGTACTAAAGTTATAGTCTGGTCCGTGTTCTTTTCCTAAATTGAGGAGTAAACTGTTACTTTAGCTTTGAGTAGAGATAAAGAAATGTTCCTGAATAAGTGTTCTTGGCAGAATAATTTTTACAGTTTAGGTTTCCTAGAGTCTCCAGGAGACTCTTCAGGCCATCTTGCCACCCGCGAGAGAGTTCCCAGCACCCCCGGTCTTTTGGCAGCACGGTTCTGGACCCACATTGTGGGGTCATTGTGAGGGACAGTGCTGGGTGTATTTAGAGACTGAGGCTTTCTGGCTGCTGTCTAAAGCCAGTTTAAAGCCCTGCGGTGTCCTGAGAGGCAGCTAATCTGGCAGTCTCTTTTATTTATTTTTATTTATTTATTTTTTTTGAGTTGGAGTCTCACTCTGTCGCCCAGACTGGAGTGCAGTGGCCGCTCCTGGGCACCACAGCCTTGACCCTTGACCTGCTGTGCTCCAGCGATCCTTCTGCCTCAGCCTTCCAAGTAGCAGGAACTACAAGCGCGTGCTACCACGCCCGGCTAATTTTTTTTTTTTTAAATTTATTGTAGAAATGAGGTCTCGCCAAGTTCCCCAGGTGGGTCTTGAACCCGTGGGCTCAGGCAGTCCACTCACCTCAGCCTCCCAAAGCACGGGATTATAGGCTGAGCCACCAGCAGTCTCTTTCTTAGGTCCTGGGTGTACTACCTTTGGGTGCATGCAGGAGGCCTCAGCTGTGTGTCTGAATTGCATGTAGATTGGTCTGAGACAGCTTCCTGATGCAGCCCTTTGTGGGGCTACTGTGTGCAGTTGGTTACGCTGTTGGTTACTAACCACGACTATGGTGTAGGACCCGTCTAGAGTGTCTCATGATGTGACACTTTATGACACGTAAGGCCTGCTCAGGTAATGGCCAGTCACATTGAAATAGAGCAGTGTTTTGGAGGTTTTAGAAAAAGAGGATCTTCTTGTTTTTTTTTTTTGAGTTGAAGTCTCACTCTGTCACCCAGGCTGGAGTGCAGTGGCCGCTCCCGGCCACTGCAGCCTCGACCTGCTGGGCTCTGGCGATCCTTCTGCCCCAGCCTTCCAAGTAGCCGGAATTACAGGCATGCGCTTCCACGCCCGGCTGATTTTTTGATTTATTGTAGAGATGAGGTCTCACCTGCCCAGGCGGGTCTCGAACCCACCGGCTCAGGCAATCCACTCACCTCAGCCTCCCAAAGGTGTGAGATTACAGGCTGAGCCTCCGAGCCCAGCCTTGTTTTGTTTTGTTTTTTTGTTTGTTTTTTGTTTTTTTTTTTGAGTTGGAGTCTCACTCTGTTGCCCAGACTGGAGTGCAGTGGCCGCTCCCGGCCACCGCAGCCTCGACCTGCTGGGCTCTGGCAATCCTTCCGCCTCAGCCTTCCAAGTAGCCAGAACTACAGGTGCGCTACCTCACCCAGCTAGTTTTTGATTTATTGTAGAGATGATATTCCCTGTGGAGAGAACAGAATCTGCTTTTGGGGACTGTGATTGCTTTTATAATTTGAGTGGTTTAAAAAATTAAGTTTTCAAGTAAAAGTAATTCTAAAGTTGTAGTCTGTATTTTTTTTTTTTTTTTGAGTTGTAGTCTCACTCTGTTGCCCAGACTGGAGTGCAGTGGCACGCTCCTGGTCACCGCAGCCTCGACCTGCTGGGCTCCGGTGATCCTTCCGCTTCAGCCTTCCAGGTAGCTGGAACTACAGGCATGTGCTACCACGCCCAGCTAATTTTTAATTTGTAGAGACAAGGTCTCATCAAGTTGTCTGAGCTGGTCTTGAACCAGTTTCAGAATATTCACTTGCCTTGGCCTCCCAAAGTGCTGGGATTACAGGCTGAGCCACCAAACTCAGCCCATTTTTTTTAAAAGTTAGTTTTCAAAATGTAATGTAGTCTAACCATATAGTAGCAACAGTTAGCAGACACTTTGCAAAACAAGTAGGCATTCCCCTATATATGGAAGAAAATGAAGTCAAGGTATTGTAGAAGCGAGACAACTGCTGATGTCCATGGTCAGACAGTTGTAGAACAATCTGGAAATTTCTAAAACTATTTCTAAGGAATCAGTGATAACAGATTGGTACACACTACTCCAAAGAGTAAAGTGTGTTTGTCTGCACTGGTTTTTATTAGCAGGATTTGAGTTGTGCCTATATAGCATAATATTCTTTTCTTTAGCCTTAAGGCATAATATTCTTTTCTTTAGCCTTAAGGGAAAAGAATCTTCCATTTGCTTCAGTTTGAAATATTTCTGAGATAAGCCTCCCTTAACATAGACTATTGCAGTGTTCATCACATGAGAGTTTGTACATGTATTGAAAAGACATACAGGATTTCATAGTCACTTTTTTTGCTTTAAAAACCAAAAATTTGGTTAATTAAATTTGGTTTATTGCATAACATGAATAAATACGAATTAGCTGGTATACCAGAATGCAAAATATATAAGTGTCCAAAGATACACGATCATCACCAGGCATGCAAACTTGAAGCTAACCTGCTTGGTTTCTACTACTTCAGCTCTTATATCTGCTATTGGAGCCTAGACCTTTGACCTAATGAAAAGAAACCTCAAAAAGGCAAGGTGTTCTGATAAATTTGCTCCCTCAGCCACTGTAAACCACTGTTTACTTGGGACATTCTTTTTTTTAATTTAAGAGGATCAGTTGAGCTTGGTTATTAGCCTTAGGAAGGGTAGTATCACTCAGGAGAAAATATTTGGGTTGGGGAAACTTCTAATACCTAGTTAACCTCTTCATGCATTTAAATTAGATTGACTGGCTTGTCCAGAGTGCAGCTGGTATTTACAGCTAACTGATCACAACCAGTTACAGATTGATTCCTTGTTCTTTCTCCACTCCCACTGTTTCCCTTAACTAGCCTTAACAAAATATTAGATTGACTTTAGCTGTTCTTAGAAAGAATTTCACATTGTTATCCAGAGCTGTCACTTGAGGTTTGGTTTTCTTTTACATAACTGCATTCAGAGATCATTTGTGTAAGGCATGTTTTGAAAAAGATAAACATGTATGCTTGCATTTATATTCTTCCATGTAATTTTTTTAGTCTTGTTGGTAAAGGCAATCCCAGGTGGTATCAGTCCACTTGTTAATGGTGTATCCACAGAAATAAGCAGAGATGGTGCCGGTGTGCAGAGCAGTTTATTCGGATAAAGGTGAAAAAGTGCTGTACCGAGGATTTCTGGTCCTGTGTGCTTACTCCTGCACCTCTGAGCATAGTTGTTGATCAGATTAACTACACTGTCAGACTGTTTAAGCTTGGACTTAACATATATGAGAGTCCTGAATTTCCTGTGTTGTTGTTCAATTAGCACATCAGTTGGTCCAGCTGATGTTTTAACAGATATTGTTAGTAGGTCATTTGAATGAGAATTGCATGTCTAATCAAAAAAGTTCCTTTGGGGTCCCTTTTAATTTCTCTTTGGCTTCATTAACAGTCACATGTTGGCTGGGCACGGTGGCTCAAACCTGTAATCCCAGCAATTTGGGAGGCTGAGGTAAGAGGATTGCCTGCCTGAGACCAGGGGTTCAAGACCAGCCTGAGCAACTTGGCGAGACCTTGTTTCTACAATAAATTAAAGAATTAGTCAGCCAAGGCGGAAGGATCGCCTGAACCCAGCAGGTCGAGGCTGTGGTGGCTGTGAGCGTGCCACTGCGTTCCAACCTGGGTGACAGAGTGAGACTCCAACTCAAAAAAAAGATCCCTAAACCCCCTACCCCCCAAAGTCATGTCTCTAGTACCTTCCTGCCTGAGCTCCCACGGGCCTTTGCCAGAGGCACTGCCTTTAGGGATGGCTTCTCAGCCATGGTCCCCTCCTGGCTCCTTGCCCCTTCTGTACTATTCCTGGAGCTCAAGGAACCACAGCGCATAATGGGAGAAGGGTCTGTGTGGCAAAGATGGGTGGCCATGCAGGCTGCTTGCTGCTCGTGGACTTCTTGGACGTTAGTTAGAATCCTGAGATGAGTCTCCATGGGGTATCTGAAATGATAGTGGAACAGGAGGGGATGGCAGATGGATGGTAAAATCTCTTACAGTTGAGATCAACACAGGTCACCTGAATTGGCTGCTGAGTGGGCCGGGTGGCAGGCCTCAGTGCCTGTATTTTGGAGTGTGCCCATCTCTGCAATTCCTTGAAGGTCTAGGGGTTGGGAATTCAGAAGATTTTAAGCATCTCCTCCCTACCTGGGACTTTCACCTCTTATCACCCTACCGGAAGTCACCTGGCCTTAGTCTAGTGTTAGTCTAGCATCTGTTTTTTGTTTTTTTTTTAATTTAATTTTTAATTTTACATTTTTTTTTTTTTTTTTTTTTGCGTTGGAGTCTCACTCTCTGTCACCCATACTGCAGTGCAGTGGCACGCTCCCAGCCACCGCAGCCTCCACCTGTGGGCTCTGGCAATCCTTCCGCCTCAGCCTTCCAAGTAACTGGAACTACAGGCATGCGCTGTCACACCTGGCTAATTTTTGATTTATTGTAGAGACAGGTCTCACCAAGTTGCCGGTGGGTCTTGAACCTGCGGGCTCAGGCAATCCACTTGCCTTGGCCTCCCAAAGTGCTGGGATTATAGGTTGAGCCTCCAAGCCTGGCCGTGTTTTTGATTTTTAATTAAAATTTTATTTTTTTGTAGAGATGAGGTCTCACTCTGTTGCTCAGGCTGATCTTGAACTCCCAGGCTCAAGCAATCCTGCCTTGGCCTCCCAAAGTGTAGTAGTATGTTGGCTCTAGAATAAAGATGTGGGTATTCTGGAACTTTCTTTGGGGTCACTGCCAGGAAGTGTTCTTTCTCTGGAGCAGTTGCTGTAGCCCCAGGTTGTTGATCTGCTCAGCCCTTCCGTGCAAGGTGGTGGGGTTCTGTGTTCTGTCCTGGGGGTGGGGGTGGTTTGAATCTGACAGACTTTTTGTACTTCTGCCTTGAGGGTGATGACTGTGAGGTGTGGTGGTCAACTGCAGAGGTTTTCTTAACGTTTAAAACATTAAAAAAATTTTTATTTTTTTAGGCTGGGTGCAGTGCTCACACTTGTAATGCTAGCACTTTGAGAGGCCAAGGTGAGAGTATTGCTTGAGCTCAGGAATTCAAGACTAGCCTGGCAGCATAGTGAGACCTTATCTTTACAAAAAATCAAAACTTTGGCTGGACATGGTGGCGCTTGTGCCTGTAGTCCCAACTACTTGGGATGCTGAGGCAGAAGGGATTACCTAAACTCAGGAGATTGAGGCTGCGGTGAACTGTGATCATGCCACTGCACTGTAGCCTCGGGCAGAGTGAGACCCTAACTCAAAAAATAACGACCTTTTAAAATTTTACTTTTTTTTAGCTGGGCTCGGTGGCTCAACCTGTAATCCCATGCTTTGGGAGGCTGAGGTGAGTGGATTGCCTGAGCCCGTGGGTTCGTGACCCGTCTGGGCAACTTGGTGAGACCTCATCTCTACAATAAATCAAAAAATTAGCCGGGTGTGGTAGCGCACACCTATAGTTCAGCTACTTGGAAGGCTGAGGTGGAAGGATCGCTGGAACCCAGCAGGTTGAGGCTGCGGTGGCCAGGAGCTTGCCACTGCACTCCAGTCTGGGCGACAGACTGAGACTCCAACTCAAAACAAAACAAAACAAACCAACAAAAAAAAACAAAAATAAATTTTACTTTTTTTGAGAGAAAGTCTTGCTATGTTGCCCAGGCTGGAGTGCATTGGCACAGCCATAGCTCACTGTACCCACAAACTCCTGGGCTCAAGTAATCCTGTCTTGTCCTCCCAAGTAGTTGAAACTATAGTCATGCCACCATGCCCCACTAATTAAAAAATTTTTTTCTACAGACAAGATCTCCCTATGTTGCTCATGCTAAGTGATCCTCCTGCCTCAGCCTCCTCTTTGTACTTCTGCCTTGAGGGTGATGACTGTGAGGTGTGGTGGTCAACTGCAGAGGTTTTCTTAACGTTTAAAACATTAAAAAAATTTTTATTTTTTTAGGCTGGGTGCAGTGCTCACACTTGTAATGTTAGCACTTTGAGAGGCCAAGGTGAGAGTATTGCTTGAGCTCAGGAATTCAAGACTGGAATTATGGCAGTGAACCACCACACCCAACCTAAATTTTTTTTTTTTTTTTTTGAGTTGGAGTCTCACTCTGTTGCCCAGACTGGAGTGCAGTGGCATGCTCCTGGCCATCACAGCCTTGACCTGCTGGGCTCCGGTGATCCTTCCGCCTCAGCCTTCCAAGTAGCTGAACCTATAGGTGTGTGCTACCACACCTGGCTAAATTTTTTTGATTTATTATAGAGACAAAGTCTTGTCAAGTTGCCCTGGTGGGTCTCGAATCCGCGGGCTCAGGCAGTCCATTGGTCTTGGCCTCCCAAGTTGTTGGGATTACAGGCTGAGCCACCGAGCCCGGCCTAAATTATTTTTTTAACTTGAAGTTTACTCTGACAGATTTTTTTTCTTTCAAATATTTTATTTTTAAAAAATTGAGACAGGATCTTGTTCTGTCCTCCAGGCTGGAATGCAATGGTATGATCATAGCTCACTGGAGCCTTGAATTCCTGGGCTCAGGGAATCCTCTCGCCTCAGCCTCCCAAGTAGTTAGGACTATAGGTATGTGCCATCACACCCACCTAATTTTTAACTTTTTAAAAAGATGGCATCTCACTGTGTTGCCCAGGCCGGTCTTCAACTCCTGGCCTCAAGCTATCCTTCTTTGGCCGCTCAAAGTACTGGGATTATAGGCATGAACCACTATGCCTAGCCTCCTGCAGAGGTTTTTTTTTTGTTTTGTTTTGTTTTTTTAAGTGAATATAATCAAGATTTTATTCTCCTTATAATTAAACAAAATATGGCATTAGAACTGGATCAGTTGGCCCTTTCTCTTCTTATCTCCTCCCAGTTCAAAATGCTTGCATCTCTTAATAGCTAGCATTCTCTTAGATATGCAGTTGGGCTCAACCTACTCAAGCCTCAGCACAATCTTCTTTATAGTTTTAGCCTTTTTCCGGAAAATCTGCTTAGTCTGCCCACCATAGCCACTTTGCTTCCTGTCATAACGCTGCTTTCCCTGGACATGCAGAGAGTCCTTGCCCTTCTTGTACTGTGTCACTTTGTGGAGTTGGTGCTTGCCACACTTCTTGCAGAAAGTCTGGCATGTGTTAAGAATGTTCACCAGGTTTGCGGGAGCACTATCGGCACGGAAAGCCTGCAGAGGTTTTAAAGCTGCTCCCGAGTGACTGCTCCAGAGTGCAGGGCCATAGCCCATAGTCACTTGACCATTAGACAGCTCCACCTTGCTCTGCTCCTGCCATCTTGGGCATCACCTCACGTCACCCCCATCAGCGCATCACCCCCATCAGCCTTGCTTACTGGGCCTGAGCCTTTGCCCTGGAGCGTCCCAGGCATGCAGAGCAGGCTCTTAGTAGAGGTAGACTCTACCAGTATAGTTGACTACTGCTTCTGTTTACTTTTCATCATGGTTACTTAGTATTGGCAGAGGTGGCATTGGAAATTTATTTGAAGTGTTCTTTACTACTGGGGCAGATGATTGCCATCCACAGTCTTGCTTCTGCTCCAGTCCAGGTGTTAACTGGGCTGAGCATGGAGAACATATGCTTTAATGCACTCTGAGTTTGCACCTGAAGTTAGTGGAACTGATCTTGTTTCTGGAGCTGCTGCAGAGCACACCTCCATGAGCATATGCCAGTGTCCAACTTGGGTTGGTGGGGAGCTTGCTTTTTTATGTTTTCGTTTGGCAATAACTTAATATTTATAAAATGTTGCAAAAATAGAGAACAAAGAACATCAAAGTGCTCTTTACACCTGTTGCTGGCATTGTGTTCTTTTGTTTGCTCTGCCCACCTTGACCCGTTGGAGGTCACAGTCGCAGCATTGCCCGCATGTGTCAGGTTTGTCCACAGATGTACCACAGGTTCTGCATTCTACACTGGCAGTGAGCAGGAGGGACACATGTGCTCTTGTAGCCTTTTCTCTTTTCCCATCCGGGACCCAGGTCAGCTGCTGCTGGTGACCGTCCTGTCACACCTCTTCAGCCTCCTTAGATCAGGATGCTTCCAAAGCATTTCTTTATCTTCTGTAATGCTGATATTTTTTGAAGGAGACAGCCCTGCACTGTTGGACTTGTCTGGTGTTTCCTCATGGCTCATTGAAGTTGTGGCTGGGTATAGAGTAGGCGCCGTGTGTCCCTCTCACCTGAGGGTTTCCTGGAGGCACATGATATCTACCTGCCTTCCCTGGTGATGATCTTGCTGGTATCTTCATGATACAATTTCTGGTGGTGTTTCCTTCCAGCATCCAATTGGCGGTCTGTGGGAAGACTGTAAGACAGCTCAGTCTCTGCTCTTTAGAGTTGACCCAGACGGTCACTGATTATTCCTGTGGCTCAGTCCTTCCTGTGAGGGTTGGAAGTCAACTGTCCTCCTCCAGCATTCTTGTCCAGGGTCCTTTCTATCGCCCATCTTTGTGTTTGTCCATGGTTGGAGTAGATCTGGAAGTTCTGATTTCCAGAGTAATTTACCACAGCAGGACATGAACATGGCAGGGAAGGCCTGTGGTACCCGGAAGTAGTGGCTTCTCACCAGCTTATGGCGGGACCAGGCCAGTTGTCTAGTAGGATTTATAATAAAGTTGGACTCTGTTAAGCTGGGCTGTCACTATGGAGAAGATCTCAGCTCCAGGTCCATTTCCTATGGCAAATGCCTCACTGCAGGCAGTTGAGTAGGGTGGGGCACCGTACCTGCCAGCCCCCTTGTGAATATAATGGTGACTGTGGCTAAGGCCCACATGGACATAGTTCTGTTGACCGCAAGTGAATGTGTGTTCTAGGTAGGGCATCTTAGCAGTCCACTTCAGGAGGCAAATTCTGGACTTTTTAACGGCATTTTTTTCTGTTTTTCATGATTTCACTCATTAACATGGTAAGGAAGAACACTCCTGTCAGCTTGACCTGAGCTGACATAAAAGTTAATTTGGTCTATTTTAAAGATTCAGAGAGAATGGAAAGCGTTAAAAAAAGAAGAGAGGGCCGGGTGCTGTGGCTCAGACTGTAATCCCAGCACTTTGGGAGGCTAAGGCAAGAGAATTGCCGGAGCTCAGGAGTTCGAGACTAGACTGGGCAACTTGTTGAGACCTAGTCTCTACAGTAAATCAAAAATAAGGTGGGCGTGGTAGCACGTGCCTGTACTTTCAGCTACTTGGAAGGCTGAGGCGGAAGGTTTGCCTAAGCCCAGCAGGTTGTGCCACTGCACTCCAGCCTAGGTGACAGAGTGAGACTCTGACTCAAAAAAAAAAAAAAAGAGAGGATAGTTTCTAAACTCCCACTATGGAGAAATGGCTCTCGGGAACACACATACAAGAGTGTTCTTCCAGTGTGTGTGCACATAGGTGGGTAGAAAGAAATTTTTTTAATGGCATTTTTTTCACATTTCATGGTTTTATATTACAAGTTTTAAAATTTATTTATTTGTAGAGGTAGGGGCTCACTATCTTGTCCAGGCTCTTGAACTCCTGGCTTCAAGTGATTCTCCTATCTTAGCCTCCTATAAGTGTTGGTATTACAGATGTGAGCTACCTCACCTGGCCCATATTAAATGAATACTGTGGGACTCCTCCAGCTCTGTCAACCCACCCATGTCCTCACAGCAGCCACTCAGTGTAACCTTGGAGTGGATTCAACTAATCCATGTCCTTCTGGTTTTTGCATTGTGTACATATTCACACACAATGTGAAGTGATTCTAAGTATCTGAACCTTTACCTGGTGCTGTCCCTGTACATGTCATCATTTTCTGCATTTGTGGGTGTGCATGCATGTGTGTACATGCACGTGTACATGCATGTGAACACACACACACACACACACACACACACACACACACACCCATCACCCCTCTTAAACCAACATACTCTTTGATGCCATCTCAGTGGCTCTAGCTCATTCGGATTAAATTCCAGGAGTCCAGCATGTGACGAAAGCAATTGTCCCCTGGAGATGGGCTGTGGACTGTGTGGCACCCCAGATTTAGTACAAGTGTCCCATGAGGTGAAATCCAGGGAGGTTTGGGCAGTTGACCTCATGTGTTTTCAGAGTGACTGGAAATGGACACATTTTCCTCCAGCATGACTTGCCTGGAATGGGATATGGGTGTGTGTCAGGGGGGCTGGCGTGGCCAACTGGATGCTTTAGGCCTGTGCTAGTGTCTCCTGTCTGCCCTGTGCACTGCTAATTGAATGCTTGTCCTTTGAGTTGTGTTGTCTTTTCCTTTGTAGTGGAGTCTTAAAAAATTTTTTTAATTAAAAAAAATCTTTATAATAGAGCGAACCTACCTATTTGACCCAGCTTCAGAAGTTATTTGCACCTAGCCGGTCTCCCCTCACTTGTAGCTTCCTTTTAATTGTTTTGAAGCAAGTTCTAATTTAGTGTTAAAAATATGACAGTGTTGTAAAGGTTCTTAAAAACAGGCATCATTTTATAGTGTCTGTTGTACTGAAGATTGTTTTTTTTTTTTTTTTTGAGACAAGGACTTGTTCTTTTGCCCATGTTGGAGTATAGTGGCATGATCTTGGTTCACTGCAGTAGCGTTAAAGTTTGTGCTTCATCTTGTTGGACTTTTGGCATGTTAGTATTCCATTAAGAAGCTTGGACTCTTTACCCCGTTGATTTCACTTAAACATGAACATGGCCTACCTTACTGATCATGTAGGACTTTTGGTTTTTGAGACAGGGTCTTGCTGTGTTGCCCAGGCTGGAGTATAGTGACTGTTCACAGGCATGATCATAGCATACTGCAGCCAGTGATCTTCTGCCTCAGCCTCCTGAGTAGCTGGAACTATGAGTATGTTCTGTCTTCAGTGTCATAATGAAAGTTCATTATTTTCTCCATAAAAATTTACTAGATTTATTTTTTGGTAACTTTTTTTTAATGTTTTAAAAAATTAGCATTTAAATCTACTTGAATAGATACAAGTTTTTGTTTTTGCTTTAGATTGATACATTACATTGTAGGATTCTCTTGGCTTGTCTTTGTGGACACTGCCTTTGAAAAATGACAGTTTTTGCCGGGCTTGGTGGCTCAGCCTGTAATCCCGCGCCTTTGGGAGGCTGAGGTGAGTGGATTACCTGAGCCCGCGGGTTTGAGACCCGCCTAGGCAGCGAGACCTCATCTCTACAATTAATCAAAAAATCAGCTGGGTGTGGTAGCACATGCCTGTAATTCTGGCTCCTTGGAAGGCTGAGGCGGAAGGATCACCGGAGCCCAGCAGGTCGAGGCTGCGGTGGCCGGGAGCGGCCACTGCACTCCAGTCTGGGCGACAGAGTGAGACTCCAACTCAAAAAAAAAAAAAAAAAAAAAAAAAGAAAAATGACAGTTTAGGGGGACTTTTCTGATCCTTCAGTTTTTATCTTTCTCTAACCTGAGCTCAGACTGGGACTACCAGTCCAGAGTGATTTGAAGGGATGATAATGGACATCCTTGCCTTGGTCCTGGTGATTTGAAAGAGATCGCTTCTGATGTTTCACAGTTCACTGTACTGCTTGCTATAACATTTTGTAAATACTCTTTTATCTCTGCCGCTCAAATAGTTTTTAACCTTAATGTATTTTTAACTTTTTGAATGATTTTTCTGTTTTGAGAAGAATTTTTAATACATAAATACTGTAGATTTTAATATATTTTAAAAACATACTGTTTGATAGATACCAAATAATGTGTGTGACATGTATGTGAATGATGCCAGATAATAACTCATAAGCCCACTCCTTGCTCTGTGAATTGAGAGACTCCCAGTACCACTGCATGTGCCTGTGTGCTCTGTTCCACTCCCTCTTTGCTGCCACTGGGAGAGTTTTGTCAGCTTTACAAGATAATGCAGTAGTCCTCCCTTACCTGTGGTTTTACTTTCCATTGCGTTAGTTACCCATGATCAAGCATGGTCCAGATATCAAATGGAAAATTCCAGAAATAATCCATTCATAGGTTTTAAATTGTGTGTGATTCTGAGTAGGCTGATTGAAGCTTGTGCTGTCCTGGTCCACCCCGCCTGGTGTGTAAACCATCCCTTTGTCCAACTTCTTCACCCTGTAGAGCTGCCTGCCAGTTACACTTAGTAGCCAGTACTCAGAATCAGGTTAGTGGTTTGGTGCTTTCCGAGGTTTCAGGCATCCCAGGGGAGTCTTGGAATGTATCCCCTGTGGTTAAGAGGAGACTCCTGTAATTTACACATCATAAAATTAATCCATTTAAAGTATACAATTCAGTGAATTTTAGTTCATGAAGTTGTGCATTTATCACTGTGAATTTTACAACATTTTTATCACCCTCAAAAGAAACCCTGTGTCCATTAACCATCACCCCCAATCTCCCACCTTCTCACTCCCCTCTAGCCCTTGGCAGCCACTGATCTGCTTTTTGTCTCTATGGATTTGCTGTTATGGGCATTTCATATTAAACTATTATACAGTATTTGGCCTTTTGTGACTGGCTTAATTCACTGAGCGTGCTTTCAAGGTCCTTTCATGGTGTAGCATATGTCAGTGCTTCATTCCTTTTATGACCAAATAACGTTCCATTGCATGGATAGACCACATTAAACAAAGCCTATTCATCTATTGGTAGATGTTTGTTTTTTTCCTATTTTTTGGCTATTATGAATAATGATGGCCTGAACATTTGTGTAAAAGTTTTTGAGTGGATGTATATTTTCATTTCTCTTAGGTGTATTCCTAGGAACAAATTGCTGGGTCACAGGGTGACATTGTTTAATATTTTGAGGAACTGCCAGACTGTTTTTTAAAGCATCTGCTCCATTTTACATTCTCAGGCTATCATCTGTCTTTTTGATTTTAGCTGTTCTGTGATGCAAAGTGAAAACTCATTGTGGTTTTGATCTGCAGTTCCCTGGTGGCTAAAGATGTTGAGCATCTTTTCATGTGCTTATTGGCCTGGCCATTTGTGTATTTTCTTTGGAGAAATGTCTGTTTAGATCCTTTGCTGTTTTTTCATTGGTTATCCAATGTCATTATAAGAATTCTTTATATATTCTGGATATAAGACTCCAGAATCAGGTATATGATTTGCAAGTATTTTCTTCCCTTCGCGGATCTTATTTTTGTTGTATTCAATGTCCTTTGAAGCACACATTTTAAAAAATTTTGATGGAATCCATTTTATCTATTTTCTCTTTGGTTGCTTGTGCTTTTGGTGTCACATCTAAGAAGGCTTTGCCTAACTCAGGGTCATTTAATAGTTTTATGTATTATTTATATATATGAAATACATATACATACACACACTTGCGCGCGCACACACACACATATATCTACATGCACACACACACATGCACACATATATATTTAGAGATGGGGGTCTTACTATGTTGCTCAGCCTGGCCTTGAATGCCTGGGCTCAAGTGATCCTCCTGCTTCAGCCTCTCAGGTAGCTAGGATTACTGGTGTGAGCACTGCACCTGGCTCTTCCCCCGCTTCCCCGAGTCTCGCTTTGTCGCCAGGCTGGCACGCTCACAGCCACCGCAGCCACATCCTGCTGGGCTCAGGCGATCCTTCCGCCTTAGTCTTCCAAACAGCTGGAACCACAGGCATGTGCCACCATGCCCGGCTATTATTTATTTATTGTAGAGATGAAGTCTCACTAAGTTGCCCAGTCTGGTTGTGAGCCCCCGGGCTCAAGGAGCCCTCTTACCTCTGCCTCCCAAAGTGCTGGGATTATAGGCAATGAGCCCTCGCCCCTAGTGTACCTGGCTCTTTGACAGGAGCTTTAGAACATCTCTGTGTAGCAGCATTTGTTTGGGTTTGGCAGCGCGTTGTGCCCTAGGATTTCCCAGGCTTGCAGAGCTGTGGCTGTTTGACTCCACAACAGTTCCTTTTCCATTCTCCTGTCAGTGGACTTGTGAGATTTGTCCCAGGTTTTTGTTTTGTTGATTTTATGATGTGAGCATTGGGCACACTTGACAGTGGGATAGCCAGGGTAGAAAGAGAGTACCTCCACCATAGCCAAGTGGGGCACACACACTTTCCAGAGCTGTTCTTGAGTTCACATTCCCATGGGGTGGTGGTTTGCTGTTCTGCAGCCATGCCAGCACTGGGTGTTGTCAGACTTCTCAGTTTGCTATCCTGGTGGCTGAAGTGGTATCTCATTGTGGTCTTAATTGGCATTTCCTGGATCACATAAAGGTTGCACAGTTACTTGTGTTTACTAGCTGGTGAGGTTGCCACCTCTGACATGCCTTTTCATGTCTGCAGTTTCTGTTGGGGATAGCCTGGCTGTGGTGTGGATTCTGAGTGCTGGATCCAGATGGCCTGGGTTAGACTCCTATCTTGGCCATATGCCTGCTGTGTTGACGACTGTAGCTTTGTAGAGTTCTGAAATCAGAATATGTGAGCCCTCCAGCTTTGTTTTTGTTTGTTAGTATTAAGGTTGCTTTGGTAGTTTGAGTTTCCTTGAGATTCCATATGAATTTTAGGGTGGGTTTTTCTCTTTCTGCAGAAAACATCATTGGGGTTTTGATAGGGCTTCCATTGACTCTGTAGATCACTTTGGGTGTATTGACGTCTTAGCAATATTTAGTCTTTCTGTCCACACATTCCATTTTAATGCTTTTGGTGGTTCCCATGTTAAAGTACTAATGTGTCAATATGTGGACTTGACTAAAAAAAAAAATCTAAGAATTTTTTTTTAGTCCAAATGTTGGACATTTTTTCCATTTGTTCTTGGAATTCTGATGACCTTATCTCATGGGTGCTTTTCCTCTGTATTGATTCTGACTTGTCTATAATCCTTCCCTAAAGGGGCATAGCAGCTGTTGCAAGCAGGTGCCCACCATGATTGCTTTGCTGGCATCAGAGTCCAGCCTTCTGGGACTGTTTTCTCTGTTTCTAATATTTAAATCTTTGCTTAGTTTTCTCATTTGGAATCTGTTTCCTCTCAACTCACGTGTCCAAGTTGAGGTAGAGGCTCAAGGCTTCTTAGCTAGGAAGCTGTTCTTCTGTTCTCTTCCTCATTCCATCTAATTCTGGATTCTTTAAACTGTTTTGCTCACATGAACCCCCAGAATAATTTTGAAAAACAGTTAGTGCCTTCCACCTTTTTGAGTTGAACTCTAGCATTTTTCACCCGATGGTCAAATAGCAGAGATGTATAGTTTCTGGAATGTTGAAAGTATGCCCATCACTCTGGAGAATGATCTAGTGGACTCTGGATGATCTGTTACTGCCTCATATCTTTCACCTAGGACATAACGGCCTTCATCCAGGCCTGCTTCTGCCAACCTCTATTCTTACACTAATCTGTATGCCAGTCATGCTGGGCTGAAGCATTAAGGTTTCTTCCTATTTGGATTGTTAAAATTATTAGTGCATACTCAGACAAAAGTATGACTTGTAGATTAACCATAAGTGACATTAGTTGTGGCTGCATCTCTTAATGAAATGGGACTTTAAAAAGACAAGATACATTTTCCATAGACAAATATTACTGTTAAAATTAGATGGTTTCACCCTTAATTCTGTTTCTGATTTTTGTTTTTACAGATATGAATGCTGGAAGCCTTGATCACATATAGAAGTAAATTGGATAAGCAGTTTTGTTTTAGGAATGTACCAGGCTTTAAACTTTTCATCCAGGTTTTATGAAAAATCACAAACTAATGTTTTTTAACTGAACTCCAGTTTGGTCCTCCTTGAATTTTGCCTGAAGCTAAAAGAGGGAAATCTGAGACTTGCAGAAGGGTTAGAATAACCTGGCATTGCCAGTCCGTCACTGTCTTTGCTTTTGATATAGCTCCAAAGGCTTTGTCACCAAAGCATACCATGTATAATTGTTAATCTTTCAATTGAAGGCACCTTGTTTATTAGATGTATTCAGGAAGACTTGAGAAAATCTTTAATATACTCTTGCTGATACCATATTTTTAAAAATTATTTAAAATAGCAAGTCAGAAAGTTGCATAAAACAAATGTGTAGATTAGTGAGTTATTATACACACCCTTATAACCATCATCTGTGTCAGAGGACAAGACCTTGCAGCCCCTGACTACCCTCATGACCCCTTTTCACTCCCCAGGACTCACACTGCCCTAACTTGTGTTCACTTCTTCACTTTTCTTCCTAAATACCCTAAACACATCTTATGTGTGCCTTTAACATAACACCTATGTTCTTTCATATCTCTTTTTTTAAAGGTCCCTCTTGGTCATGTTCCCTTTGCAATTTAATTGTCAAGGGTCCCCTAATCTCGGTCCTGAATCCTCCTGCAGATGCCTGTCTGCAGCGGGTCCCTTGGCTTGACTTATGTGTGTGTGTCCATGGTATGGTTTAGCTTGTCTGTGCTCTACTTCCTGTGAATTTGTGGTTGGTTCTTGAGCTTGATGGGGAGCTTGATGGGGCAGGTCTGATGCAGTGGATATGTTCAATGTGGGCAAATTTGCTTTCCATGGGGCTGTGTGTCCTTCCTAGAGGCAGAGGTGATACCTGCTGTCTTGCTTTCTCTTTCTGTCATGTTGTAACTTGTCAGGGGTAAAACCAGTACTCAGCATACAGTGTCTTGATAAATATTTTAGGACATGCTTTAAATTTTTTTTCTTTTTTTTTAGGGACGGGATCTTGCTCTGTTACCGAGGCTGGAGTGAGTGACACAATCACAACTCATTGCAGCCCCGAACTTCTGGGCTCAAGTGACCCTCCTGCCTTAGCCTCCCAAGTAGCTAGAGCTACAGATGTGCGCCATCACACCCAGCTAATTTTTTTTTGTTTTTTTTAGAGACAGGGTCTTGTTGTATTGCTCAGGCTAGTCTTAAACTCCTGGCCTCAAGCAGTCTTCCCACTCTAACCTTCCAAAGTGCTGGGATTTCAGGTACAAGCTGCTGTAATTTTTTTTTTTCCAAATGCTTAGCTCCTATGAAAATATACTTCTTTTTTTAAAGAGACAGGTCTCTGCTATGTTGCCCACACTAGAGTGCAAGATCTATTCACAGATAGAATTACAGTAAATTACAGCCTCAGACTCCTGGGTTCAAGTGATCCTCCCACCTCAGCCTCCCAATAGCTAGAACCACAGTTATACACCACTATGCCTGGCTCTGAATTTTTTTTTTTTGAGTTGGAGTCTCACTCTGTCGCCTAGGCTGTAATACAGTGGCACACTCATGGTCACCCCAGTGTCAACCTGCTGGGCTCCAGCGATCCTCCCGCCTCAGCCTTCCAAATAGCCAGAACTACAGGCGTGTACTACCACGCCCAGCTAATTTTTTTTGATTTATTGTACAGACGAGGTCTTGCCAAGTTGTCCGGGCTGGTCTCGAACCTGCTGGCTCAGGCAATCCACTTACCTCGGCCTCCCAAAGTGCTGCGATTACAGGCTGAGCTGCTGAGCCACTGAGCCCGGCCGACTGACTCTAAATTTTTAAAGTATTAGTTATCAAAGCCTTGTTGATTACATCCTGTAGGTTGTTCACATCACCAGAAATCCTGACTCTGGAAAGATGGTGGCTTGTTTTGTGAGGTCAGAGTCTTTATGAACATATTTCCAAGCAGTATTTCCTTGGATCTTCAAATTGTTAAAAAAAAACACTTAACATCTGTATTGCTTCATTTGACCATTAGAATACCCTGAGTATATGCACTTGTGTTAAAACGTCTGTATCCCTGTTACAATTCTCTGAGCTGTATGTGTTACATAACATTTGTGCCATTGACTGCATATGGTTATGCCTCAGTCAAAAGTGGTGAAACTAAAACTACTTCCAAAACAGGACTGTGATCAGAGGCCTTCCTCTGCCTCCATCTGACATCCTTCAGTAGACTGTACTTGGAGATGCACTTTGTAGGTAGGTGTTCAGGCTTCCTGAGAGTATAGCTCTGCCATTCCTTGGTGCTGGGAAGGTTAGATAACATGCTGAGCTTGGGTTCCATAGCTGCATAGAAGCTCTTGCTACCTTCATTATTGGTCTGGATTTGATAGGCTCTTGGTGTGGAGTTGGCCTCATAGTCTGTTCCTAGTCTGGTCGGTGTCCTTCTGCAGGGTTCATCCTTGAGTCGTGTCTTGCTGGAAGAGGTGGTGCTAGGTGTTTGCATGACAGAGATTCTGAGGGTCTTGGTGACCCAACAGGACTCCACTATGTTCCCCCAAGGGAGATGTCCCCTGCAGAACTCAGCAGGGAATCACCAGCAGCATGACTGGGAGCAATCTTGGGAACCAGCTAGAATTGGCAGGGCCAGGAGTTTTCTACTTGACATATTTGTTAATTGGTTATTCTGTAAAACTTGGATTTGTATTCTTTCAAAAATTTGGTAGTAAAATTCCTTAATTCTGTTCTGAAATTTTGACATTTGGTGCGTAATGGAGAATGCCTTCTTGTTGTGTTTTGTATTTTTGTTCTATTAAAGTTTTAGTGTATGACTGAGTTTATATTACTTTTCAGTGTTCTTGTTAGGCATATTGGTGAATCATTTTTTGTTTCAGTAGAAAGGATAATAACAGGGAGGACTTGGAAGCTTTCTGGCTAGCATTAAAGGGTTTACAAATTATCATCTTTTCCTCCATGCAAGTGTTTTTACCATTTTGCATTTTATAGTTTCCAAAAGGATATGGCTTCTTGGGAGACTTGAAGATGCCTGATGTTATTCTAGTGAAAACAGAGCTTATTCTGCTTACGGCCCTGACCTGTCAGCGACTTTTGCCTTGAGTTGTCGCTTTTCTTCTCAGGGGTGACAAGGGGGGCCAGTGCCCACATCTTTACCCTAGTGAGAGTGAACAGTGGTCTAGGGATTTGGTCACACTGAAGTTGTAACTGGTGGAGTTTTCACTAGACACAGCCAGGGTCAGCTTGTGTGTAGCTAGCTAGAGTCACGTTAAAAGAGTTAAAAATGTTTAAATCTGGCCATAACCTATTTTATTTTTAAATGTTTAATTTGATAAATGTTTTAGTGAGTTAAAAGTGCATGGAATCTTTAAATAGTTGGAGATTATGAATTTTGTTTCTACAGCACCAGGGCTATTGGAAATTACATATGTCATGGCTTTGGGAGAAAAAGGTGTGAACACATATGGTTTTATTAAAAGTAACATTGTCATTTCTAATTTCCATAATGAAAACATTTTAATGTACTGCTTCAAAGCTAAACTCTGAGTTTTTCCATGTTTTAGATTAAATAGGATCGCGAATCAGGTGGCCATTCAGCGGAAGAAGCAGTTTGTGGAGCGAGCACACAGCTACTGGTTACTCAAGCGGCTGTCTAGAAATGGCGCCCCCTTGCTGCGGCGGCTCCAGTCCAGCCTGCAGTCCCAGAGGAGCACGCAGCAGGTATGTGGCTCATGGCCTCCACAGGCCTCTCAGTGTTTGTCTGTCTCGCTCTCCGAGGTGAGGCGCCAGGTTCCGGCTGGATGTGGCACTGATCCCTGAGCCCAGGCTCCTCGTCTGGAAACCCTGGTCTTGCCCAGCCCTGGAATTGTACAAAAAATTTTGTGTGTCCTGGGCTGTTGAATGGTGGGCTGTGCACGTGACTCTCACCCATGTGTGTCACCCGATGTTTCTTCTGTTTTGAATTGATATTTGTTTCTTCTCACCATGCTCACACTGATGGGGCTATGGCCATGTGCTCAGCCTCGTGCCAGCCCTGTGAACAGAGCGGGTGCCTAGAGAAGTGTTAGCACTTTGACCACACAGGTATTCAAGATGGGAACATCAGGAGGTGGGGCCCAATGGGTGAGAGTCTGTGTGCTGGGCCTAGAGTGTAGGGTTTTGGAAACATGAGGAGTGATCTCTTTTAAGGGCCTTGCTCTGAATACTAGTTTAACATTGACTTGCAGTAGGGAAGGAAGGAGTTGAGAACTGAAATAGGCAGGAGTGAATAGGAATTTTCTTTTAAAAGAACAAACTCTTACATTTTAGTAGTTAATTTGGGTTTATAGAATCATCTGAAAGTTCTGAAAGAATGGATTTAGAAACTAAAGTGGCTTGTAAGATGTCACAAAAATAAATAGAAAATGAAAACAGTTCTTCTACATGTCACTCAACACTTTCAGCTGGCATCCTCTGTTTATTTTGTAAGGAATGGCCAGTCTTGCAGGAACAGCTTGTCAATGGTTGGTACCTCTTTGGGCTGAGAGCCTTATGGAATTTCCTTGTTGCCCTTTTTAGTGCCATCCTGGACACAAAGAATTGTTAAACTCTGTTATGAAACAATGGCTCATTCTGACAGAAGCTCGAGTTTGCAGAGTGCACAGTTGGGTCCTTGTACTGCAACCAGTGCTGGCTGTCTCTCAGAGGCTCTGCTGCTGAGCCGGCACCATGTTCTGTTCCCTCTGCCCCTGATGCTAGCCCAGTTCAGTAACCTAGTGCCACTGCTGCCGTGCTTCATGGAAATTGCAGAGACTGCTCTGCAGTCTACAAGTAGACCATGTTATCGTGCTTTTTGTATCCAGTAGATGATGGTTTGTGGTTCGGATTTTGGGGGTAAAGTCCTGTGTTTTCTGATGGTAGCCTCAGGCAGTGACTTCTCAGCACCAGGAGTGCGTTTTGACTGGGGAGTATTCTGGGACCTCCTATGCATTCACCAGTTGGGTCATCCTCCTCTTACACGTCTTTTTAGGGGAACTGGGACTCCCTGGGAGGCTTCTCAAGTTTGTAAGTTAGTTGGTCTCTCATGGAGTGAGAGTCCTTTTATTGCCAGGCTTTATTTTAAAGTCCTGGCACAAAGTAAAGACTTCAATAAATATTTTTTGGTTGTCGAATGAGTCAGTTGCATTTTCCATACCATGATGTTGTGAGATGTTACTTTTCATCTCTGCCATCCTTCCCACACTGCAGCCTATGGGAGCCCCCAGGAGGAGAGGGTGTTGGGGAGGGACTTTAAGATACAGAGTTCAGAAGCAGTGGAACCATGAGGGATGGTTGGGGCACTGGTGGGCTGGAGCTTCAGTCTTTGCCCCAGTGATGGCGAAGTGTAAGAGAGGATTTTGATGGAGCAAGTTGAGAATTCAGACCTTGGATCTTGTCTTGGGACTGGGGCTGGAGGGAACTCTCCAAATAAGCCACGGGGTGAACCATGAAGTATGATTTCCATATGAAAATAGACGTGGATGTGGCTGGATGGGGGATATCTGGTGTAGGGCTCATCACCCTTCCACTCACAGGAGTGCGGACTTGGAGGTCAGGGTCCCTGCAGTGGCAGAATACGTGAACCAGTGGACATAGGTGTGAGGAGGATCCAGGCAGCCAAGAGAGTGGGGGCCAGTGGGCCTGGGGTATAGTGAAGCCAGGAAACAGAGGAGAGACTGAGGGTTGGAAGGAAGAAAGGAGGTGACCTAGGTAGAGCTGCAAACACTAAGGCTAAGGCAGTGAGGTGAGTAGACCCAGTCCAAGGGCCTCCCTTGCTACCCTCTGCCACTACCCTTCACGAGCTCGCTCAGGCACTATTTGCGAGGTTCTGTCACATGCAAAATATGTAGGAGGGAACATTTCCCACAGGACAGCCAGAAGTAGCTCTTCTGGCAGAGGGGAAAGGCTCCTTGAGGACATTGGGAAGGAGTAGAAGGAACTGTGTGAATTTGAGCCCACAGCTCAACAGTGGTGTCGAGAGTCTAGAAACGTGCTTTTGAGTTGACAGGGTATCTGGAGGGAGAGGCTGTGCTCCCATATTGTTCTAGTGAGTGTTGTCTGAGGCTTGATGTGGTTTCATGTTTTTTGAAACTTCAGAAATAACTGATGTTAGAATTTGATTCATCCACGTCTGTGGATGTCCACCCTCAGCCAGACTCTGGAGGGATGGACAGGCGGGCCATACCCTTCAGTGTGATGAGTGGGACGGAGGTCTCTGGGAGGCCAGGGGGTGCCGAGGGTGTTGGTTGCAAATCCAGGGTTGCAGATGCCACCCTTCTGGTGGTGGTCTGTCTGGCTGTACATTCAGGGTCCCCTCAGCTCCTGGCCAGAGTGTCAGGCCTTCCTGGGACTTTTGTGTGGGTATGTGGGGTGGTCACTGAGGGTGTGCAGTGGGCAGGAGGGAGCACGAGGATGGTACCTTAGCTTTAGGTTGAACAGTATCAAGCCATGCCCCTGCTCCCTTGGTATTTCCTTCATCTCCTGGGAGCATGTCCACCAGCTCTTGGAGTGTCTGTTCTCAAGGCGACGCTGAGTGCTATTGCCCATGTTGTCCCTGGTGGCATCAAGTTCAGAAGTAGGGCTGGGACCAGCTGCCCTTAAGATGTTACACCCTTCGTAGTGTCCTGGGACTCAAGTGCCTAGGAGGCCTTGCCCTGAGGAGCTGGCCTATGCCTCCCCACGTGGGAAGTTTTAATTTGACTGAGCCGGTTCTGACTGTGGTGGGATTCTGACCATCCTCCACACCCCAGTACTTGTATTTCCTCTGTGTGTGTTTGGAACAGATATTGAGGTGCTTGGTATTTCTTCCTGGCAGTGGACAACACTTCTTCATTTCCCCATCTCAGAAATCATTTTTATTTTACTTTATGGACTTTTCCAGAATTGATTTTTTTTTTTTTTGAGTTGGACTCTCACTCTGTCACCCAGACTGGAGTGCAGTGGCCGCTCCTGGCACCGCAGCCTCGACCTGCTGGGCTCCGGTGATCCTTCCACCTCAGCCTTCCAAGTAGCTGGAACTACAGGTACGCTACCACCCCTAGCTTTTGATTTATTGTAGAGATGAGGTCTTGCCAAGTTGCCCAGGCGGGTCTCGAACCCACAGGCTCAGGCAATTCACTCACCTCAGCCTCTCAAAGCATGGGATTACAGGCTGAGCCACCGAGTCCATCTCAGAATTGATTTTTATATAGGAAGTGACTACTTCAGAGCAGAGTAAGGAAAACTTGGTACATTAGAGCCAATGAGGCCGGGTGTGTTATGGGATCCTTTTATCACGATACAGTTGCGTGCAGAAGTGCCATTCTCATTGGCCCGGGTGCTGCCTATGACACCCTTGCTGTTACCAGACAGTGTTTCTTTATTAAAACCCAGTTAGGGAGCAAACCAATCAGCAAATGTGCGATAAAGAGCTTGTTGGTAATTATGAGAGTTCTTTCACTTCATACAGATTCCCAGGCCAACCATCCTTTTGGCTGACGTTTTCAGAAGTATCTATTTCAAACTAACAGACAAGGTGATTTTCAGATGCTCCCAGGGAATTTGGTTTTCCAAATCTATCTTTTTAGTTTTTATTTACTGACTTTGTTTATGTGGATGATATTCCTGTTAATCTTGATTTTATGCTTGGGAATTTTCAGTAACATTCAGATAAACTCAATGATTTGTACCAGGGTGGATACTGAAGCCACCCCCTGGTGGAGAAGCCTGGTAGCACGTGGTAGGGGTACAGGACTCTGTGCCCCTGGGCCCTTCTTCAGTTCCTGGTTCCTCCTGGAGCGCATAGTCAGTGACTCTGTGCCTTCAGGCCCTAAATCCCTTAAAAAGCTGCAGGTGGCACCCTGAGAGGCAGAACATAGAGTATGATACAGAAACTGACAACGGGCTGGCTCAAGCCTGGCAGCCACATGTGTGGTTTGAAAAGTTTGTCCTGATGTGGAGAAGGACGACCGTCTGAGATGGGGGCCCTGTTCTGGGCCCACTCGCTCATTTTCTTTCTCCTCCCTTTGAGATAAGATCAGGGAATCCTGAACACTATGATGAGAAGCCCCATATGTCAACTGGGGTCAAGCATGGCTCTGCAGGTAGTGAGCAGGCATCTCCCCCCATCCCTCCTCCACTGGTCAGAGGGTATGGCTTTCAGCTCAGGGGCAGGCTTTAGCCTTGGGAGGGGACCGCCTTGGATTCACAGGAGGATCAGAAGTTCTGGCTTGGCTGACTTGAGGAGGACAAAGAAGTGTGGGCAGTGTGAGCGAGTGCAGGTCTGAGGAGGGAAGAATTGGGCTCTTGGTGGATGAGGTGCAGGAAATGCTGAGGGCTTGCCTCATCTGATCATGGTGGCACGTGATATGTGATGCTTAGCCAGAAAGCTGGCCCTTGTTGAGAAGGACTCTGTCTGTTAGGGGTGATGATGCCATGAAAATGTGTGTCTCTTGGTTTGTGGGCTCTTGGAGCCTGGGAGGATTTCTTTGTGGGTCTTGGGTTCATTGCAGTGGGTTGTAGTGCCTCATCCTGTTCAGCCCTGTGGGCAGCACAGGATCAGGCCCCATGTGGCCAGGCCTAGGGGGATGTAGTAGAGACAGGGCTAAGGGCAGACCCAGGCGTCTTCCTCTCTTGCGACCTTCTGTGCCATGGCCTTTTCAAGACTATATTTTTATTTTGATAACCCCGGAGTAGAAGTAGGCTAATGGGTTGCAGATGAGTTTAGCAGCCTGTGTTGTCCCGCTCATTCTTCTGTCCTGAGAAGATGAGCGGATGTCAGGATGGAGATGCTGAACAGTGCTGGGCAGTGGGTTGGCCCTTCCCTGCCAGGGCACGTACACCATTATGCACCAGCCTAGCCAGGATGAGTTTCAGCCCTGATGCTTTTTGTACACCTGGTTTCTTCCCTGATGCTTCCTCCATTCCCAGTTCTCTTGGAGGTGGGTTATTGAGGGCTCCCCCTCCTCTCAGCCCTGCCCTCTGTGGCAACCTTTCTGATTCTGAGAAGGCCCCTCTCCTCCCTGCTTGCAGATACCTCTGCCTTCCCTGGAGGGCAGAGTTCATGTACTACAGCCGGGTCTCTACTCGTCTCAACCCTGCTGTCCTTTCTGCCCCCCCATCCCCCCCCCCCCGTCCCTGCACTGTTCTGCTTTCTGGTGAGGATGGATCCATGTGCTCTGTGTCTTGGGACACCCCCTTGGTGTGCATGGACTCCCAGGATCTCACCTGTATGGACATCTGAGGCTCTTTGCAGGCAGAGCCCCTTGGTTTGACTGATGGAAGCTCTTAATTTTCTCAGAGGGAAAACGATGAGGAAATGAAAGCCGCTAAAGAGAAGCTGAAGTACTGGCAGCGGCTGCGGCATGACCTGGAACGAGCTCGCCTGCTGATTGAGCTGCTGCGCAAGCGGGAGAAGCTCAAACGTGAGCAGGTGAGGCTCTTGGCCCCTGGAGCATCCTTGAGGCATTGAGGGCCCCTGTAAGTGTCAGGGTGTGGTTAGAAACACTGAGCAGCTCTTGGTCCTTACCACATGTCCTGGTTCCATGTGGAGTAGTGCCTTGCCCTGGGTTGTAGGGGCTTTTGTGGAGGCTGGCATTGACCTGTGCTTTGAAAGAAGCACAGAAGCCTGTGGGGAGGGTGCTCAGAGTGTAGATTTTAGCATGGCTGCGGATGGTGCTGAGATCGTGAGACAGGGCACCTCTGCAGTGCTATAAAGCTAAGATTCTGCTGTGGTCACTAGGTGAAGGTGGAGCAGGTCGCCATGGAGCTACGGTTGACCCCGTTGACGGTGCTGCTGCGCTCAGTGCTGGACCAACTGCAGGAGAAGGACCCTGCGAGGATATTTGCCCAACCTGTGAGTCTGAAGGAGGTACGTGCAGCTGCTTGTCTGTTCTTTCACATGTATGACAGTGTGGATTTGTGCTGCTCTTTGATAAGTAATGTGTAACTACGTAGAGCAGGTTACTTGTGTTTTTAATTTTCGTTTTTATTTTATGTATTTTTTAATTATAAAAGTGATATATTTCATTGTAAAATATTGAAAATGCAATGGGTGAGAGGCCCCGTGCAGACAGGACCCTCAGTTGTTGGTGGCGTCTGCCCGACCAGTGTACCTGCTAGTGTCTTTTAGCTGAAGGAACGGAAGTCAGGAGGGTCTTTGCAGAACTTGGGGTTTAGTATCTGGCCTCAGTGTTGCCACTTGAGGGCCATGTGAAATAGTCTGTACTGTGTGCATGTGTGTGTGTGTGATTTCTAATATAGCGTGGGTTTGTTGATTATATAGAATAATTATAGAATAAGCTAAGTATCCTCTTTTAGTTTGTAAATGATTATTTTTCCTCCCTGAAATTAGGTACCAGATTATTTGGATCACATTAAACATCCCATGGACTTTGCCACAATGAGGAAACGGTTAGAAGCTCAAGGGTATAAAAACCTCCATGAGTTTGAGGAGGATTTTGATCTCATTGTAGATAACTGCATGAAGTACAATGCCAGGGACACCGTGTTCTATAGAGCCGCAGTGAGGCTGCGCGATCAGGGAGGTGTTGTACTGAGGCAGGCCCGGCGTGAGGTGGACAGCATCGGCTTGGAAGAGGCCTCGGGGATGCACCTGCCTGAGCGGCCTGTTGTGGCCCCTCGGCGGCCTTTCTCCTGGGAAGACGGTAAGAACTGGGTACCGTGTCCAGGAAAAGATGGGAGGATGCTCTTCTGTCCTGCTTTGCATTGTCAGCTGTATATCAGCATAGTTCAGGAGAAATAGAAAGCAAACTCATGTGTAATTTAAAGTTTTTTAGTAGCCTTACTGAAATATTGAAAAGAAACAGATGAATTTTATTTTATTAATGTATATCTTATTTAGTTCAGTATCTCCAAAGTATTGTGATTTCAACATGGGAAGAATCTAAAAATTATTGAGGGTATGTTTTGTTAGTTTTTCATTCTCTTTGCCATCTGATGTGTATTTTACACTCATAGCACATCTCACTTTGGACCAACCACATTTTAGATGCTTTGAAAGAGACCCATGGACCCATGTGACCAGGGGATCCCTGTGGACAGCCCAGGTCTTGATGATATAGAACAAGGAAACAGTTTAGTTGGGGGTTTGCACCCATAGCAGGCCTTGGTCAACTTTCGAGGATGTTTGGAAGCTAGAGGAATTCTAGTTGGTTCTGCCTCTGACCTTTTAACTTCATGGTTTGCACATGTTGTAGAAAGGGCCTCAGGAGCAGCATGTCTGCAGCCCTCTTGGATTCCAGCCTGAGCTTGTGCTTCTTGGTTGTCCCATGCACATGCTGCAGCTGTCTTTGAGCTCTTCTGTATGCTAATCTGTGCCTTTCTCTAGACCAATCTTTGGAAACCAGGGCTTCCCTTGCACCTTGGTTGTGATGTCCATGGTAGCATTCGTTGAATTATGCGAACTGCCCAGATGAGTTGGGGAGCACCTCAGAGCGTGGTTTTCCCGAATTTAAATTGTTAGTAAAAAATCACAGTGTGTGATTCATTTATCCCAAGGTCCCATATTCCTGATTTCCTGGCCTACCTTTTCTCCTGATATATCACTGACCATAATAGGATGATACTTCTGTGATGCAGCCTGGCCTTCTTCCCTCATCAGCAGTACTGACCTTGGCAGTAAGGCTAGACTCTGCTTCTCTGTGGGGCTTATAACACACAGGGACTGTCACCCTCTAGCAGTCAGGCATCTGAAAGGTCATGCAGGATAGGTTGTATTCTTTTGAAAGGTGTGGAAGTATATATATATTTTTTGTCTCTGATTTTAAGAGTAACACATTTTTCTTGGAAGGTTTTGAAAAATTAACACAAACTCAGAGCTCAAAACCCAGAGCTGACAGCTCTCAGCGAACCCACATGGAGCTTTAAATCCTAGATCTGTGTATCCTAGGCTGGTCAAATCAGAGCCATTCTATTCTAAAACATTCCCCAGGGGATCCCAAGAGGAGCTGAGGCTCAGAGTTACTACTTGGAGTCAGCCTCAGGCCTTACTACTTGTGCGTTTACTGGTTTACCAGCCTCTGTCTGGTGAACATAAGAAGGACCTCCCCTCCTCCTAACCCTGGCCTTCTCTTTCTGGCTTGGGCCCTTCACCACCCATTGACTGTCAGATGTCCATATAGTGCCTGGTGCTGTGACTGCTCAAGATGGCTATTGGTTGCCTGCCCTTAGGAGCAGGAAAAGGCTGGGTGCTATGGCTCACGCCTGTAATCCCAGCACTTTGGGAGTCTAAGGTAGGAGGGTTAATTGAGCCTAGGAGTTTGAGACGAGCTAGGCAACATAAGAGACTTTGTCTCTACAAAAAATAAAAAAATTAACCAGGTGTTGTTGTTGTAACATGCACCTGTAGTCCCAGCTATTTGGGAGGCTAAAGCAGAAGGATCATCTGAGCTCAGGAAGTCGAGGCTGTGGTGAGCCGTGATCATGCCACTGCACTCTACCCTGGGTGACAGAGTGAGACCCCAACTCAAAAATAGTGGAAAGACCCACATTACACCTGGGCTCTGTTGAGCAGTCTGGAGCCTCCTTTGCCCCCAAGCACCCCTGATCCTCCCTCCTCATACTCCCATCACCACAAGACCTCCCTTGTACAGAAGGGACTTGGGGGCCTCTGAGTGTGTTGGCACCTTTCAGATCATGGCTGTGCAGGTCACTAAGAGTAAGTTTTTTTGCTAAGGGGAAAGTTAAGGCTGAGGAGTCCTAGTTTATTTCTTCTTCAGTATTTGGGGGGTGCACAGGTGAGCCTTGTGGTCTCCCTCGAAGGTTCTCCTGCTACTCCCCTCTGTGAACCTGATGCTGCCCTCTCTGTTGCCTGGACCCCACTGGAGTGCTCCTTATGGCACATACATGGAGACCAGTGATCACTGTTTAAAAACAGACATTGTGAGATTTTTTTTCCTTACGGCTACAAATGACATGATTTTTTTTTTGTAAGAATGTTTTTCAGGTGTTATTTATGAAAATTGTTCAGAGTGATGTTATGGATACAAGTCTTGAAGGACCATTATGTCTTAGGTGTTTCTTTTTCTCTATACTAGTGTCTTGTTTGTTTCATCAAAAAGATAAATGCCTTCAGTAAAACACTTGTGTCTAGAGGAAGGTGAATTCATTTGTTTCTGGACAGTCTTGTATTGTTTTTTGTCTTCTCTTTCTATCTCTTTGTCTTGCTCCGATTTTATTTTCAGATAGCGCTAAAGTGTAGTTTCTTTTTTTGATTATCTCTTCCTAATTCAAGGTAATTTGTGCTTTATAAATTTTAATGTTTATTTGAAATTGAAATTGCTAGGGACTTTTGTAGTAAATATGCCTGAAATTCAGATTGACCTGTGAATTTTGCATCCTAGTTTAATAAAGCAGCACAATGATGTCTGAAGACTTCAGCTAAGACATTTATGATGTGCAAACAGCCCTAAGTTAACACATTTGCAAATCATTACTTCTGCTTGCAGCATCGGTGCAAGTCCATCTTGAGTTTTGCTGCATGCTGGTGTAGCATGCAGCTCTCTCTGGTGATCTTTGTGATTCACCCTCACTCAGGCTGTCTGCACAAGGGGACTTAGTGAGTCATGTTCCAGGAGAGGTTGCAGGTGTCACCTGGTTGCTGCCCCTTGTGTGGCGACACTTGCCATGGTGCCCCAGCTGGCCATGGGAGTAGAAATTTCCCATCTGGAGCATCCTGGCATTTCTCTGAAGCAGTGGCCTCATCATGGGTTCAGGGAAAGGGGCCTTCTGGGATCTCTGGTGGGGCTTCATTGTCAGCAACTACTCTGGGGTCCTTCACTAAGAGTGACTTAAAAGATAAAATTAGTGACATGTTCTCAGAAGATATGCCAGGGTTCTGATGACTAATAATGTGTTTCCTTTGGTTCAGTGGACAGGTTGCTGGACCCAGCCAACAGGGCCCACATGAGCCTGGAAGAGCAGCTGAGAGAGCTGCTGGACATGCTCGACCTCACCTGTGCCATGAAGTCCAGTGGCTCCCGGAGCAAGCGGGCAAAGCTGCTCAAAAAGGAAATAGCTCTTCTCCGGAACAAGCTGAGCCAGCAGCATAGCCAGCCCCCACCTGCGGGGTCAGGTACTGGAAGCTTTGAAGAGGACGGTGCTCCACTGGGGCTGGAGGCAGGCGAGGAAGGTAAGCATCACAGCAAGAGCTGCTCTGCTTCACCTACTGGTCAGGGCCAAGGCACAGTCACGGGTGTCAGCATCAGTCTGCACCGAGGCTCAAAGGTTAGCACTAGTTTTGTAAAATTCACAAAGCCTGGATCACTTGATATTCCCACTGAGTTTTTGTTTTCTTTTAAAAAGATGTTACTGCTTTTGCTCTCTGCTATGTTTTTCATGTAAGTATTTTATAAAATTTAAGGCACAGAATAAAATTTTTTCTCTTAACTTGGGCCTTGAAAAGCTATTTTAAAAGAATGGTTTAGATCTTATATTGTGTTAAAGAGTAAAGGTAGCTTATATGATAAGAGTAAGAAATACTTTTGTCGTATTTTGTAGATTGAGGGCGAGCAATTAACTATGTGCTAGATTATCAAACACAGCTTTTTTTTTTTTTTTTTGAGTCAGTCTCTGTTGCCCAGGCTGAAGTGCAGTGGCACACTCGTGGCCACCACAGCCTTGACCTGCTGGGCTCAGGTGATCCTTCTGTATCAGCCTTCTAAGTAACTGGAACCACAGGTGTGTGCCACCATACCCAGCTAATTTTTAAATTTATTGTAGAGATGAGGTCTCGCCAAGTTGTCCAGGCTGGTCTTGAACCCCTGTACTCAGGCAATCCTCTCGCCTCCACCTCCTAAAGTGTTGGTATTACAGGCGTGAGCCACCGTACCTGGCTCAAACACAGCTTTTTGAAAGGGCAGTTTTAAACCATTATCACTTAAGTCCTCCTCCATGATGTGAAGAGTTGGATGATAAGTCAGTTGCTCCATGCAAAGGCCAGCATCCTTGCCTGCTGGGCGCCCCAACCAGCTCCTCTATAGCAACTTTGTGGCCTTCATGGAGCGGCAGTCAGTGGATAGTGACTCGTTGTGACAGTAATTGAAGGTCATCTGGATAGCAAGGATGCTTTTCTTGGTAGGAAATAAATGTAGGAGATGAAAGTAATCTAATAGGAGAACTAGTGAAACCGAGTGCAGATGTAGACACGTGAGAAGGGCGTTTACAATGAGGTTGGCATAGTGGCGAGGTAGAGCTGCCATGTCCCATGCTTGGTGAAAGGGAACTTAACAACTAAATTGAGCATGGAGAAGTTGGGAGAAATTCATTCCCACTATTTTGCCCTCTCTTTATGGTTAAAACTGACATATTTTAGTTACATGAAATAGAAAGTAGTCTATAAGACCTCTCCTGCATATCTGAATAAGAATAATAAAAACATTGAGATAGGACACACATAATTGTATAGCAGTTTTCTTTTTTACAAAAACGTTCATCGCCTGTGACCATCTGGATCAACATTACAGCCCTACCTTGCAATGGATGACATATAGCATTTTCATGTCTGGATGCACCACAGATCAGTCAATCCCCATGGGTCACAGCAGTTATAACTTTTAATCGCTCTGAACTTAACATAGCTTCCCATTGTTTGATTTTTTTTTTTTTTTTTTTGCTCCTTGTTAGCCTGTTGTTGCATTAGGCTGCTAGCACTAAGTTTTTCTTAGAAACGTATGTCTTGTGCATATAGCTAGTAATTTTTTAATGCATCCTTTTTCTCATTTTTTATCTGTTTTTGTTTAGGTCACCATAGTGTAAGACCTAGACTCTAGAATGTCTCTTTAGGGTGATATGAATTGTGGTAGGGTTCGTAAAATACAGGCTTTATTTTTCAATGTGAAGCATCTACTTTCTATCCTCTAAAAAGTCTTCATCGTCACATGACCCCTCCTTTGCCTTTGTGGGGCCCTTGTGCATTATTTCTGAGGTACATTTTCCATAGACACCTCTGTCAGCCAGACCTGTCCAGGTCCTCGGTTGTCCTCCATTGTGCCCCAAGGGGTCTAGGGTGGCATCGTCACCTGGTTCTCATAGGCTTTCCTTCGTCTGACTGGCTGTGCATGATCTGTGGATCTTCTTTCTTTTAGGAAGATCACTTTTCTGTTTTTGTCTTATTTGCCCTGAAAAGAGTGAGTCTGTCAGCAGGTCAGTTCATCATCATCAAAATAGCTTACCTTCAAACACTTCTCTCCTCAGTCCTGAACTTTTTTACTGCAGAGCAGTAGTTACCTTTTTATTTCTCTTAACAATGGCTTCCTCTGCTGGCATTAGGTTACAGGGCTGAGGACCCTGCATGGTTAGAGCCACTTGGCCCTTCCCTTCAGCAAGAGTGGTTCCTCATATCTCTCCCTGAGGTGTAGTTGGAACCTGCCAGTCCCGTGGAAGAGGATTTTTGTTGCTGTGTAGCTCTGGGGTAATTTTAAAGAAAGTACACACAGAGTGAAATATGAGATAAAAGATGTCCTAGAAAGACTTGTTATGCCTGTTGTTTAAAATGGCTTAACAAGACTGGGCTTGGTGGTTCACCCTGTAATCCCAGCGCTTTTGGAGGCCGAGGTGAGTGGATTGCCTGAGCCCACGGGTTCGAGACCCGCCTGGGCAACTTGGCGAGACCTCATCTCTACAATAAATCAAAAAATTTGCTGGGCGTGGTAGCATGCGCCTGTAGTTCCACCTACTTGGAAGGCTGAGGCGGAAGGATCGCCAGAGCCCAGCAGGTTGAGGCTGCAGTGGCTGGGAGCATGCCACTGCACTCCAGTCTGGGTGACAGAGTGAGACTCCAACTCAAAAAAAAATAAAATAAAATAAAATAAAATGGCTTAACAAGCCGGACATGGTAGCTCACACATGTAATCCCAGCATTTTGGGAGGTGGAGGTGAGAGGATTGCCTGAGACCAGGGCTGTGAGACCAGTCTGGGCAGTTTAATGAGACCTCGTTTCTAAAATAATAAAAAAATTAGCTGGACGTGGTGGTGCGCACCTGTAGTTTCAGCTGCTTTGGAAGGCTTAGGTGGAAGGATCATCTGAGCCCAGCAGGTTGAGGCTGCGGTGGCTGTGAACGTGCTACTGCACTTTAGCCTGGGCAACAGAGTGAGACTCCAACCTAAAAAAATGTAAAATAAAATAAAATAAATGACTAGACAAGGCTAGGTGTGGTGGCTCACATCTGTAATTCTAGTGCTTTGTGGAGGCTGAGGCAGGAAGGAGGATCACTTGAGGCCTGGAGTTTGAGACTTTCTGCAACATAATAAGACCCTGTCTCTAAAAAGTAAAAAAAAAAAATGCTGGGCGTGGTGGAATGCACCTGTAGTCCCAGCTACTCAGGAGGGTGAGGCGAGAGGATTGCTTGAGCCCAGGAGTTTGAAGCTGCAGTGAGCTATGATCACCCCACTGTGTACTTCAGCCTGGACTACAGAGAGAAGCCTCTGTTAAAATAAAATGAAATAAAATGCCTAATCTTATGAAAAGGACATTTTCCTTTTAGCTGGTGGGAAAGGTGGATGGAAAAGAGAAAGTTGCCTGAAAACCCATTCTGTGGTGGAATAAAGAGGGTAGTGGGTCATGTCCCCCTTAGAGAAGATAGGAGTCTTCAGAGAGACCCAGACTGGAGCTGGGGAAATCACATAGGTGTTGGGGAAGACAGCCAAAACATATTTGTGAGTTGGTATACAAATGTGAACTCATAATATCTACCATGAAACAAAATCCAAGAATCATTCATTTAAAAATTATTTCAGTATGCTCTAAATGATAATGGCCTCCTGTCATTTTTTCTTAAATACAACCATAATATTACCACACCTAAAAAGAGTAATTCTTTAATATTGAATATGCAGTCTCAGATTGTAATTTAATAGTATTTATGTAATATTTACATTGTTTTCGTTTAAAGCAACTTGAACAAGGATAGCTGTTAGATGCCAGCCCCTGAGACTTTGGTGTCTGAAGGAAGGAGATACCTCCTGGGCTATGTGGTTGGGTGAGGCCTGGTCACTTTCCATATGCCTGCTTGTGGCCTCTGCGGTGACCCCGACTCTTAGTCTGTGGAGCGTGAGGTTTTGGGTTATTATTGTCAGCCATCCCTTCCCATGTTGACTTCCTGAGGATTGTTTAGCAGCCGGGTGAGGGCCAAGCAGTAATTGGGATTTGGTGATGCAAATTGCCGAAGTCCATTTGATGAACCTGTGGAATGGATTTGCAGCTTCCAGTGATCTTACCTTTACCATACACCCGGGTTGGTTTTAGCTGCCTTGGGGCAGAAAAATGAAGGCAGGTGGCTGAGAAGAAGAGAGTCTGCACCGTGTGCTAGTGAACATCTCACATTTCAAGTCCTTGGGATTTTGAGTCTTGAGGCATTGTCCTTGTCGTGGCCTCTGGGGAGTCCCTTTTAATCCGGGGCAGCTTGTGGCCCCTGCTCTGCACTGTGACCAAGGTCCTCCTGCTGTGTATGCATGCTGAGCTCGTGCAGGCAGTGTCACGTTTATAAAACGATGTTTGTTACTCAGTGTAAAGATGTGCGGTGTATGTGGCTTTATCCCTTCAGGATTGCAGATCAAGGAACCTAGCAGGGGTGATAGTAAGGACAGTGTAGTTATTAGTCATGTGCTGAAATGTCCCCATACATTACATTGTTATTTTCCAAAGCTTTTTGTGGCTTTGATAGGGAAACGTTTGACTGGCTTAGTGAGTAGATAGGTGTGTAAAATATTGCGGTATTCTTCTTGCAGACTTAACTGGGTCTTTTAGTTTTCGTAGAGTAGCTAGTTTAGATTAGATATCCTATGTGTGAAGTCATTTTATGGTTAACCACTTTGCTATTTTGTATATGTAATAAATTTCAGTGAATGGAATTTTAGGATACTGACTTGTGTATTTATGAGGCCTGAGACTTTTTTTTTAATTGGAGTCTTACTCACTTGCCCAGACTGGAGTGTAGTGGCACACTCACAGCTACTGCAGTCTCAATCTACCGGCCTCAGGCAGTCCTTCCCCTCAGCCTTCCATTAGCTGGAACCACAGGCATATACCACCATGCCTGGCTACCTTTTTGACTTACTATAGAGACCATGTCTAATCATTTTGCTCAGGCCAGTCTCGAACCCCTGAGCTCAGGCAGTCCTTTCACCTCTGCCTCCCAAAGTGCTGATATTACAGGTGTGAGCCACCATGCCTGGCCTGAGATTTTTTTACATCAAGTTACACAGAAGTTAATTGAGCATTCCTCATGCAGTAAAATGACAACATAAGACAGTTAGCAGCCAGTGAATTTTTTAGAGGAATTTTCATACTTGTATATTAACTTCCATTAGGGTTTCCACTCAAGGGACTGAATTGGGTGTGCTTGCTCTATCAGTAGGCCCCAGAGGCACAGATGCTGTGTTTTCTCATTTTGTGGATGAGGAAGCTAAGGCACAGAGTGGTTCACTGGCTTGTGTGGGGCTCACGACTATTAAAGATGGGTGTGCACCTGGACGCCTGAGCATCCTCTTTTTTTGACCACAGTCTTCCTTTGTGCATCTGGTCAGCACCCTGGGAGCACATCCTGTGGGCTCTGTGCTGGTGGCTGGGAGCCTGGCCTGCACATAGAGCTGAATGCAGAGTAGGGACAGGGAGGAGCATGCACAGCAGTACCACAGGGACCTGCTTTGGAATTTACTAGGATCAGGAGGTCCCTGTGATACAGAGAAGGCTATGAGTCTGGCATGGAGTGTTTTAACTGGACCAAGGGCTCAAGGAAGTAGGGGAATATGTGGACCATGGTGGAGCAGGGCCCGTATGCAGGGCAGGGGTGTCTTACCTCATGGGGCGGCTGCCAGGTAGGAGTGGCTCTGAGGGTTGGATGGAGGCAGGAGACAAGGCTTTGAGGTGCCTTTTGGACAGCTATGGAAAAAGTAGGCTGGAGACGGCATGAAGGCTCTTTCAGGCTCCATCTCCGCTTTCCCAGTGCTGTCACAGCTACCAAGACCAAGTCTGTCATTGACCTTGGCCCTGCAGAGGCTGTAGGATGGCAGCAAGCAGTTGAGTGTCATGGTCAGGATGATGAACCTGGAAGAGGAAGAGGAGGCAGGAAATGAAGAGAGATGTGTTGTTCCTTCAGCACTAGGTGGGGATGGTCCCCATGGCCCCTGGTCCTGTGCCCCTCAGACACCAGCTAGCACCAGGACATTGCAAGATCAGTGCTGAAGCTTTCTTCTGCTGCTCCACAAGTATCAGGAACACAGTAGAAGTGTAAAAAGTACACTTATTAACAGAAAACTTGTAAGCAATGATTCTTCACGTTTCCGAATTCCTATCTGGTCAGTAGTCCTATGTGGTTTATAAACGTTATTTTCTAAAGCCTGCTAGTGACTTCAAACAGATAGGTGGAAAGAATTTTGTCACCACCCAACATGACACTGACTCAGGGATCAGTATTCCTACTTCACAGATACTTCCTCTGTGGCATCAGCTTCATGCACTAGATAAGTTTGTGTCTCATAAGACTTTTTAATGAAAGTCCTTTTTTAACAAGAGGCTTTTTGTTGAGGTGATACACCCCCCACCTCCCCTTGGCATTTGAATCAGCTGTGACATGCTCTAACAAGCTCTGATTGGCATTTAAACACAAAGGCACCTTGTAGCCCAAAGCACCACTAAGGCTGCATCAGGGTAGCCAGGTCCAGCCCTGGGGAGAACTTTTTGAACCATTCTTGAAACATCACTCTGAGTCTTGTAAGTTGTATAGCTTTTTATCTTCAAAATGACTTTTTGGATTAAAATATTAACCATGTTTATATTAACTATGTTTCATCTGATTTTAGGAAAGTTTGCAGGTTTAATGAAATAAAAACCATGCTTATTGATAATATATACTACTTAGACTCATTTAAATTGTTGCCGTTGGTTTTATACTTCTTATATCCTGAATCAGTCCTGCTTAGAAAGAAGCCTTGGTGTCTTGACCCAGTATGGCATTAACTCACACCTCCAGCCTCATGCCAGAACCTGCCTGGTCCCTTGAGTGTGTGTCAGTCCATGGAGCCAGACAGACCAGCCCCCAGGACTGAGCCTGAGATCTCTGCACTGTGCCATTTTCTAACTTCTTGTTTTTATGCTGGTCATTTTTAAAAACAGTTTTGCAGAGGTTAAATAGTCTTTTCCCAAAGAAAAACTAAAAAGTCACATTAAAAAGAAAAGCTTTGATTATAGGATTTGGAAATGTGGCACATGTGTTTTTGTGTTCTGAGGTGAGTGGGGAGTTTTTTTCCTGCATTTCTTGAGAATCATTCATAGTCACTCACTGTTCCCTGTTTTTTGTCAGTGACTTAGAAAACGCTGACCATAGTCAGATTTAATGTTTATTTCCTTTTGTTTGCTAAGTGTAGAACTCTGTGGAAATGCCAGTTTAAGGTCCCCTTAGTTATATGAAATATCCTTTCTTCAAGGTAAGTGAATTATTGATTGCAGAAATTGTCATGAACTCAAATGATATATTTAATATTGGCGTATGTGAAATAATCTTTCACAGTTTTTTTCAGAAAGTAACTGTGCACCTGAGCTCTGTACCCAGGGTGCCAGGCCCACAACCTTTGGTATTAGGGAAGCACACACAGTGTGACCCAAGCCCACAGGGCTGCTCACTGCGTAGCAGACAGTTATGTGTGATGCTTTGTTTCCTTAATTGAATTAGTGTTTTGGTGGACTTCACATTTATAGTAAGTTTTATAATAGATTTTATAATCTTCAGTTTTCAAAAATCACTTTATTTATAATTTTTTCAGGAGATAAATCTCCCCCTAAACTTGAACCATCAGATGCATTACCTCTTCCTTCAAACTCGGAGACTAATTCAGAACCACCAACCCTCAAACCAGTAGAACTCAACCCAGAGCAGAGTAAACTATTCAAAAGAGTCACATTTGATAATGAATCACATAGCACTTGCACTCAGAGCGCACTGGTAAGCGGACACCCTCCAGAGCCCACCCGCGCCAGTAGTGGCGATGTGCCGGCGGCGGCCTCCGCGGTGGCGGAGCCATCAAGCGATGTAAACAGACGCACTTCTGTTCTCTTCTGCAAATCGAAAAGTGTAAGCCCCCCAAAGTCTGCCAAGAACACTGAAACCCAGCCAACTTCTCCTCAGCTAGGGACCAAAACCTTTTTGTCTGTAGTCCTTCCGAGGTTGGAGACTCTTCTGCAGCCAAGGAAAAGGTCGCGGAGCACATGTGGAGACTCCGAGGTGGAGGAGGAGTCCCCGGGAAAGCGCCTGGACACAGGTAATTGTCATGGGTGGCCAGCCGAGAGCGCGCCCTTGCCATCTGTGCTGAGAGTGTTCTGTCCTCCAGGGACTTTACATGACATACGTGAGGTGCTGAACTTTTGTTTTTGCAGCATTCTCTTAATTTCTAGAGAAGAAAAACAATGCAGTTTTTTCTTTCAAAAACCCTAAATTGCAGGTCTGAGGCTGGTGCCCTCGTGGAGGTGGCTGCCTGCTATGAGCGGTCCCATGGCCTTTGTGCTGCTCTTCAGCGACCTGCTCTGAAGCTGTGGGGCCGTGGTTCTCTCTTCTTTTGCCCCATCCTTCCTTTCCCTCTGATTTTTTTTTTACAAATACTAAGGGCAGCCTCACATGTAGTTTGTAATTGTTCATCTTGAGCTTGGGGTACACATATGGGTAGACTAATGACTGCGTGGCTGTACCTAGCACTTACAGGAGCCCCACCCCGCAGGTATCTGTAGGGTCTCCTGAAGTCCCACAGGGCCAGGACCCCGGATTTGAACCTGGACTCTCTGAAAGTTTCTGTCCTTACGGTAAATGCAGCACTTTGCAGTCAATTGAAGCAACGTTTTAAGATTTCCTCACTGTTTTATGTAGTTCTATTAGTACATATGTGGGGAGTTATTGTGACCTGTTGAAAAGTGTTTCTCATTTACTACTAAACTTTTGTAATTTAAATCTGCTTAATTAATTTACAGAAATGTTCCCATATTGTGTCAGTTAAATTTTAAATAAATTACCACTACACGGAGTTTGAAGGAAACTGCCTTTGCTTTTTTGCAGCCTCTGTTCCTAACCCCTTAGAGAAATCTAGGAATTTTTTGTATTCTTTAGAATGACTGTCACTGGTTCGTTCATTCAGTCCTGGTGGCTGTGCCTTTGGGAAGTACTGGGTCAAATCTCCAACATCTCCTTTCTGGATGCATGCTTGTAGCGTGTTTGCCCTTTTGTTTTCTGTCCTAAATCAAAGCTTGGTTCCTGTTTGTTAGCTGTCTGTCTCTTATACTTAGATAAGGAGAAATGTGTTTTCTTCTGGCTGCTCTAGAGTGTGGGTGGTATCTCGTGTTTTGGCAGTGAGGGTGTGGGCCTGGGGTGGGTATTGCTTTATTTCTGGGAGCAGCCGTGAGCTAATTCCTGTCCTAGAGCCTTACAGGCAGGGGGCAAACGGAGGGCCATGATGGAAGAGATGTCTCTGGGCCTAGTTTGTGGCTACCTTTCATGTCATTTCCTTCCTCCATCCATTGTGTCTCTGACTGAAATGTCCCAGTGAAGGAGATCAAACTCCACTAGGTCTTTTTTTTTTTTTTTTTTTTTTTTTGAGTTGGAGTCTCACTCTGTCACTCAGACTGGAGTGCAGCGGCCGCTCCCAGCCACCGCAGCCTCGACCTGCGGGCTCCAGCTATCCTTCCACCTCAGCCTTCCAAGTAGCTGGAACTTACAGGCGCGTGCTACCACGCCCGGCTCATTTTTTATTTTATTGTAGAGATGAGGTCTCGCCAAGTTGCCTAGGCGGGTCACGAATCCACTAGGTCTTTACTCTGAAGTGTACATCCTGCCATTACCAACAAACAGATCATATCTTTGTTGCCAAAGTAATTTCTGATAAATTTTGTTTTAACTTGTATGAAAACTTTGAACATCAGTTAATTTCATATACTTTTCTACCTGTGTCTTTTTACTTTGATGGATTGATGTTACATTGGCATTTTAAAATAATTTGAAAAAACCTTTTTTGTTTCTAAATGATATGAAGCTATTTAAATGTTTGATAAGATATAGATAAAGATAGAGTGTACTTGTCCCAGGACTTGGGAATTTCTCTTAACTATACATTGGCCTTTCTTAGCCAACTTTAGTGTCTCACCTGTTTGTTTTTTCTTTTTTAGCTCACTGGACATTACCAGCGGGTATGAATAGAGTCAGAGCGCATTGTGTTCTGGGTACTAGGGGATGATTTGATGTGGGTCAGAGTGCCTGGGAGCCAGGCCTGGCTTCATGTGTCTTCTCCACATGCACAGCCCAAAGCTCAGCCAGTGTTCCATTTCCTTAGGGTTTCTTGTCTGCCAAGAGCACTGAGTGCAGGATGCTGTGTGTAGAGATGTCCACTGCATGGCTGATGTTTGTGTGACAGCTACTGCTTCCTGCTCTCTGGGGTGCCCACTTGGTGGCTTCCACCAGGTGGCACCACCTAGCCATACAGGTCTTGCCAGAGCCTCTGCCAACTAGGGCCCTCCCACCATGGACCAAATTTTACTGAACTGGCTGCCATGGCTTTTTTCAGAAATCTCTTTGACTTGCTCATTAGAGGTCCCTTGTAGAAAATATATTCCCCTCTCTTTTCTACTTTTCCACATTTGAGTGGAATATTTTGCAGGTTTTCAGTGGTAACAGTGAGTCTTAAAGCAGTCTTAGCCAGGCTCAGTGACTCAGCCTGTAGTCCCGCACCTTGGGAGGCTGAAGTGAGTGGATTGTCTGAGTCCGCGGGTTCGAGACCGGCCTGGGCAACTTGGTGAGACCTCATCTCTACAATAAATCAAAAAATTAGCTGGGCGTGGTAGCGTGCGCCTGTAATTCCAGCTACTTGGAAGGCTGAGGCGGAAGGATCGCCGGAGCCCCAGCAGGTCGAGGCTGCAGTGGCCGCTCGTGGCCACTGCAGTCTGGGTGACGGAGTGAGACTCCAACTCAAAAATAAATAAATAAAAATAAAATAAAATAAGCAGTCTTACTATAGACCTTTCTTTATTAGGCATGGTCTGCAGTATGCGTTTCTGGAAGAATAATTGTACCCTTTGATTCTGACTGAAATGGAGATTTTTGCTTTCTTATTCCAGAATGGGAGTAGATTTCAGTGGATGCATGACGAATTCCTAAGCACTTTCCTGAGCAGTTGGGAGCCTTACTAGCAGATCAGACCCTCAAGAGTGAGAGGTGTCCACTGCTGTATTTCATCAACCCAGGGCAGGGGCCAGGCATGGTCTGAATGTTGCCAGTCCCTACCATCCATTTCGCCTTCATCTGACCCTTCTGATGTTCTCTGTGCACCTGGAATTTCTTGCTCCAAGTGGCAGTTCTTCGCAGTTTGAGGACTTGACGTATTTGGAATTTTCTGATTTTTTTCCCAAACATTCATCTGTGTGTTCTGAACTTTTAGGGAGTTCTCTGATGTTCTCCAGTACACTGCAAGATTCCAAGTTAGATTCAGAACAGATTTGCTTGTTCTGAGACTGCTCACCTGTGGCCTCCCTGCTTGTGCCATCCCATGCCTGTGACCCAGGCGTGTGGTGCATCAGGCCTTGCAGAGGCTTGTGCATCATGACTGCTCTTGTGGATGTCACACCTTCGAGGCTAGCCTTGGCTTGTAGATTTCTTCTGTGACTGCTCACTTATTTACATTAGTGACCATCAGGCAGAGCTGTGTGTCACTTGCCTGCTTTTGAAACACCTGCTGCGAGAGCCTTCTTGTGCACGTGGTGGGATGTGAGAGAGTGAGGGGGTGTCTTTGGTGTCCTTAGACTGTTCAGGGAGGAGGCTGAGCTGTTCCTGCCCTTCCAATCAGACTAAATGGCTTTTTCAATGTTTTCCAGGTTCTCAATTTAACTACTAATATGCCGGGTAGTTCACTATTTGGAGCCTAATTGTTTTCTCTTACCTCAACTTGGACTGGAGTTCTGCTAAGCGGCTGTTTCAGAATGCAGAAAGATCCCTGCATCTTGCATTTCACTTAATTCTGATGGATCACATTGGAGTCATCAGTTCAGCCATCCTCTAAACACAAACACAGCCCTTGGAGGAGATCTCTGTCCCCACTAGCCCACCCCTCTGTAAGTCAGAGCCTGGCAGTGGGAATGGCATTGGCACATGAGCGCACGCCTGGCACCCTCTTGGAACTTGTGGGATATTTTGGCATCTCAACCTTCCCTTTGTGGAGTCACAATGGATGCAGAGGATAGCTGTCGTCAGAGCCTGCTGTAGCACAGATGATGCAGTAAACAGCATGCTGAGTCCCATCTCGAGCATATGCAGAGCTGGCCTGTAGTGATCAATGATTTGGATAGGGTGGCTGTGCCCTGGCACGGGTGCTGCTGTCTTAGTGCTATGTGTCTGAAGGAACTTTGCTCCGTCTGGAGATGTGGCATAAGTAGCACTTTCTCATGCAGTCATTAGCTTCTTTTTATTTATTGGTTTTCCACCTCATTTCCCTTTCCCCTTCACTTTCCTCCATTTCCTCTCAATTACTCCCAGTGGGTTAGTGAGCAGTGCTGATGTCTGTCTTTCACTGGTGGCCTTGCCAAGCACTTGCTGTGGCCACTCAAGTCTTGCTCATGGGACAGGGCATCATGTGGGTGTCCAGCCTGGGACCTGTCTCAGGCCGTCCCCAACTGCATCTTCACAGAACTGATCCCAGCACGAGCAGAGTGGTGTTGGGATCTTAGGTGCTGTTTTTTTTAAAGGATGAAAAATGCTCCAAAAATGCCCTTTTGACAGCAGTAAAAGGGAAACTGAATAAGCAGATGATGGGTACCCCTCGCTGCCCTGAGGTTTTGTGTGCACTGGCTCTCCTACCACCCTGAGCAGCACTGCTCACCAGTGCTGGAGTATTTGCTGCTGTGTGGGCCCCTTGTGTGGCCCTTGGTGCTCTAGTTGTCAGGATGTGGTCTTAGTGTGCCTGTTTCATGTCTCCAGGGCTTCAGGTGAGCCAGAGAGGCCAAGGTGGCAGCTGGGTGCTGATGGTAGTGGGGAAGGTTTGTGTCCCATGTCTTGTGGGTGTGCTTGCACAGTTCCTTGGCTCCGGTTGTCCCAGTGGCCATTGGGCCAGATAGAGGGTGAAGGGTTGCTTGCTCTGCCACTGACCAGAGCTTGGTCTTCTTGTGTGGCTACAACCCAGAGGATTCTTGGCATCCACGTGGATTGGGGGACTGAGGCCAGAGGGGACTTGCAGACTTTGCCTCCCCAGGTGGACCACATGGAGCTTCTCCCTGCTCCGTGTGTGAGAGCTGTTCAGAGAAAGGGAGTTCCAGCCACTGTTGACTACAGTCTCAGGCCCTTTGGGGACTTCCAAAGCGCGGTCTTGGGTGTGCCGCGGATAGATCCAGGGGCTGTGAGTATCAGGGCTGTGATTATCAGGGCTGCTGGCAACACCTTTACTTTATCTTCTTTGGGGGCAGAGAGGGACATTTGAGTTCCGTATTTAGTCGTTGCCTCCTAGGAAGTTTGTGTAAAGGTCTTCTCATGGATGGGGCAGTGGTGCTGACTTGTGCTGTGTGGAAGTGCAGCTCCTATGTCTGTGGGGTGGCAGCTCTTTCCCAGAGGTCGTCTCCTCTTTTATTTTTCATTGTCACTGCTTTACTTTCAGCATTTAAAAAAGTACCTCATGAATGCCTCATGCTAAAGTAGTTGCAGAAAGTCGCCTCCTGCTATATATACAATTTATAGGTGCGAGCCCTGTGTGAGTGCCTGCCATTAGCAAATACCTGGTGGGTTGGGTGTTCATCTCTGTGAAGACCTCAGGCCTCAGGCTCCCTTTGTTGAGCCCCACCTAGAGGCTGGCATGGGACTTTAGAACCTTCTGGGCTGAGTGTCCTTTCAGGTCCTTGCCTGGTTGCCGAAGGTGGTCATCCTGTGAGGATGTCTTACAGCTAGCAGGAGAAGTCTGCACAGGATGTGAGTTCCCAGGGGCCACCATGGAGGAGGAGCTGTGAGGGTCTGGGCCTCATGGGCATGGCTGTGCCGCACCACCACACTGCTCCCTTGTGGCTCTGTGGACTCCAGGCAGCGACTATAAAGCCTATTGGGATGTGTCCAGGGCCTGATCTCACTACTCAGTGTCCCTGTGCTGCTGCAACCACAGTGTACCTGAGCTGCCTGCCCTAGACATTTTTCCTGGAGGCCTGCATCATCAGTGGGCACTACTCACTGTTGGCCTTTCCTCAAACATCCTGTCAGTGAGGCCTTGTGGCCACCCTGCCATTCCATTACCCACCAAGCCTCATGGTGGGCATGGTGGCTCCTTCTGTTCCCTGCTAGACACAGTCTTCATTTGGTTGGGTTTGTCTGTGCTGCCTGTCACTTTGTAAGTGCTCATTTGTATTTCCACATGTAACATGAAAACCTCTGAACATATATAACTTGCTACCTGTGTGTTATGTGCTCTCTAATTAAATGCTTAGGAAAGTTAAGAAGGGGGCATTTGGTCATTCTCTTTCTCAGAAAGAAGGACTTTCCCCTGTGTTTTAATCTTTTCCTTTCAAGTATCATTTTGGGGGCCTGGCTTTATGTTGCTGTTCTGGTAAAGTGTGTTGGTACGGTTGGGGCCAGTGTCATCTTTGGTGAGTGTTGAGTGTGTGGCTTGGCTGGGTTGGGGCTGCAGGTACTGGCTCAGCTGCCACTGATGTGCTGTGCTTGGGCTCTGGGCCCTCAGGCTGGCATTGGCAAGTGGTCTTGTAAATGGGCTGTGCTGATCTTTTTCTCCTCCTGACTGGCGGTGGCTTGGCCCCTGGACCTGGCTCATTGTGGAGACTGGCTGATCACTTTTCTAGAAAAGCCTCCTCACTTGGACCTAGCTCATGTGTGCTCAACTTGGACAAGGCTTGCTTTGCACATGGGTAGTCACAGGGCATGCATTGGCATGGGTAAGCGAGAGCCTTGAGACCTGGCTATGGGGAGTGGATCACTGGTGCTCTGGGTTCTCACTTGGGCCTCAGCCCCATACATTCACACACACAGTGGCACACTCAGTTCCTGGCCTTGTGGTTATATTTCCTCATCCCCTTTGCTGTGAGTGAATAGTCTTTGGTTGCTGGGATATGTGGAGACGTGGCAACCCTCCCTGGTGCCCTTGGGCTTCTCCTTGTGAGTAGAGGTGGTGATCTGCTTGCTTAAGACTGCTCAGACATGTTAGCAGATCCCTTGCTTGGACCCATGCAGCTAGGGGTGGAACTTCTCTTCTGTCGGACCCGGGTTCTGGGGCTCTGGCTCTGTACGTATGAGTTGGCTGTCTCTGACTTCTCTGACTCAGGTCAGAGTGAAGGTAGGAGTCTGTGCTCCTGAGGGGTCCCTGAAGGCAGGATGGTGCTTCCCACTCCTTCCTGAGCCCCTTTGGGATTGGGGTGTTTAAGGTTTGATCCTTGATCCCTCATTTGCTGATGTCTGCCCTGCTCATAAGTGTTGAGGGAAGGATGAGGGGCTGTAAGTCAGCTCAACATGCATTTTAAGGACCTGCTTTTTTCAGGGTTCTTCTGTAGATTCTTAGAAATATCCACATGCCAAAATGAGTATAACACCCCTTATTAGCTGCAATTACTGCTGATACATTTGAATTAGGTTTAAAATTGAAAATATTAAGCTTCTTTGGGGTCTAAAATCTAAACACACACACACACACACACACACACACACACACACACACACAATACTAAGCTTCCTTTAGAGCTCATGGTGAGTGTTAAGTCCAACCGAAAGGGAACAAGATGACTTGAAGTGACTTGAGTCTTTGGAGGGGACAGCAGAATGTGGTCAGTCTCAATGTTTTTATTTCTTGACTGTTATCAAAGTTGATTCACCTTTATTTAGAAGTAAGTCATGCTCATTGAGAAAGTACATAAAGCAGATGGACAACCCTGTAATCCAACTACTTCAAAAAATATCTCCCAATTATTCGGGAGGCTAAGGCAGGAGGATCAATTAAGCCCAGGTGTTAGAGGCTGCAGTGAGCTGTGATATCAGGCACCGCGTTACTCTGGTCTGCGCAACACAGCAAGACTGTCCCTAAAAATATATGTATATAAAGAAAATCTTTATTAATAAATACATACATTTTCTTTTGAAAATCGATTTTAAATTAAACATTTTAAAGGATGAGGCGGGCGGGAATCTCTTTTGGATAAAAAATGTATACATGCCCCTCCAGCTATCTCACCTACAGGGAACCATGTTTTTTCCTGTTCACTGACATAATGTCAGGTTTTTTCAGGAGGAAAATATTGAGATTTGTAGCCAGGTTCGGTGGCTCAGCCTGTAATCCCGTGCTTTGGGAGGCTGAGGTGAATGAATTGCCTGAGCCCATGGGTTCGAGACCCGCCTGGGCAACTTGGCGAGACTTCATCTCTACAGTAAATCAAAAACTAGCTGGGCGTGGTAGCGTGCGCCTGTAGTTCCAGCTACTTGGAAGGTTGAGGCAGAAGGATCACCAGAGCCCAGCAGGTCGAGGCTGCAGTGGCCGGGAGCAGCCACTGCACTCCAGTCTGGGCGACAGAGTGAGACTCCAACTCAAAAAAAAAAAAAAGAAATTGAGATTTGTCTTCATTAAAATGCATTTTTGAATATTGAGATGATGTAATTGTGTTTTGTCCAGCTATTTATAATTACCCCAAAACCAGCGAGTTTTAGCTTCATGATGGGGGAGACTGGACTCTGCTCAGCTATATGGGATGGGCCCTCATTATTTGTTTTAAAGTGTTTATTTTTTCTTTTTAAAATCTAACTTCCTATTCACTGAAGCTCTGCTCATGTGAACATGCTTTTGTGTTGTTGGTAGCCCCCCAGCCCCCCGGGGGTTTGAAGGGGCCTTGTCCAGATGTAACTTGTACCCCCTGTGTGGACAGGCTGGCCTATGTTGAGCATGCAAAAGAGTTTACATAATCTGTTAATACAGGAAGGATTGGAACTTCGTGAAACTTATTTAAAAATATGTACTTTTAAAGAATAGTGCCTTCAGACCAGTCTCAATGAACGGCTGTGATCTGAATTTGCTGTAACTTTTGTTATGTTTATTTCATTTAACCTAGTAACTTCTGTGTCTGTATGTTGTAAGGACTGTGGTAGGTGCCAGAGAACACAGGGGTAGAAAGTAAGATGATGTCTTACCTGTATATGTAATGTTCTCTGTAAAATGTATTCCACATTTAAAAAAGAAAATCAAGTACAGAGTGTGAAATCGAGTTGAGCTTGAGTCACTGGCACTGAACTCAGGACCTGCCTGCCTGTGTTTCAGGTCTCACCAATGGCTTTGGGGGTGCAAGGAGTGAGCAGGAGCCAGGTGGTGCCCTGGGGAGGAAAACCGCACCCCGACGACGTTGTGCCTCTGAATCCAGCATCTCCTCCAGCAACAGCCCGCTCTGCGAATCGAGGTGGGCACCGCAGCCTTGTCTCTTGTCTCCTATTGCATAGCTGTCTGGTGCATCTGCCCTCAGCGTCTTGCCTGACCATTCTAGAAACCAGGAAACTTCCTCCCATACTAGTGCCCTCTTGAGAATCTGGGAGGGATCTGTGTATGTGTGTTCTTTAGAGGCAGTTTTCCATGTTGCACACTAATCTGCTATATAATTTAATCGAAGTAGGAACAAAACCTCCATGAAGCATGAATACAGTTTTAGAACCTAAAGTTCAGGTTGCACTTTATCTTTTCTTTCCAGAATCTTGCCTTTAGCAAAATGATGGTGAGCACAGCCCTGCCTATCTGCCCGAGAAGGCCACTTTGGCAACTGAGTGGGACATGGCCTCCTCGAAGGTTCCCCAGGCAGGCTCACCCCTGCTAGATCCCACAGTCCCAGCTCCTTGGGTGTTAGGCAGGATACAAGGCCCAGCGTGGGCAGCTTCATGCAACGCAGCCTGAGTTGGGATGAAGCTATCACTCAGACTTTCTGAAACTTTCAAACTCAACTTTGTTTTACCTTCTCAAGTTTTAGCACGCCCAAGTGTGGGCGGGGCAAGCCTGCCCTTGTGCGAAGGCACACACTGGAGGACCGGAGTGAGCTGATATCTTGCATTGAAAATGGGAACTATGCCAAGGCAGCCAGGATTGCGGCCGGTGAGTTGCTTGGTTTGTGTTAATACCTCCTGGTCAGTGTCTCTAGAACACAGCACCAGGAGGCCAATTGATGAGGGTTCTGGAGCATAGTCTGTGGTTGCTGTGTGGAGGGCTAGGGGTTGGGGTACCTTTTGTTACCAGCAGCCAGTCTGGGCTTGGTGGGCTCCAAAAACATAGTTGTGGCTTCCAGGAGTATTGTGGTCAGGTGTGCTGAGGGAGGGCTGGACTGAGAGACAGGGGAGCTAGTACTTTGGTTTTGAATTTAGGGTGTTGGATGCATAGATGAGTCAGGAACATGCTGGGAGCCCTGTCCTTGGAGCCAGGGGTGCTTGGAAGGGGGGATGTTGAGGACCTTGAGTCCCAGGCCTTCCAGCTTGGGGTCTGTAAGATTATAGGTCATTGAGAGGTGAGTGGGCCCTCTGGGTGGGCTAGGGGGGCAGTGAGAAGGTGCATGGACCAGAGCCTCTATGGGAGGGGCAGTGGGGTAGTGCCACGCACCTCCCCCCAGGCCCAGGGGTGGGTACTCATGTGCCTGCCCTCCTGCTCGAGAAAGGCTTGGGAGATCCCTGCCATGTTGCTGAACCTTGGGGTCCTGGGGGAGTGCTCCGGCTCTGTTGCTGACAACTCAATTCTTTCCCCAGAGGTTGGTCAGAACAGCATGTGGATTTCAACTGATGCTGCAGCCTCTGTTCTGGAGCCCTTGAAAGTGGTGTGGGCCAAGTGCAGTGGGTACCCCTCGTACCCGGCGCTGGTAAGATGGAGCCTTGTGTCAGCAACTGGGACCCCAGTGGTACCTGCTCTGCTGAGGAGGCCACGCATGTTCGTGCAGCTGGGAGGGGGCAGGAGCACCAGCAACAGACACAGTCATGTTGGGTGTGTGGCTTTGGGTATGAGCCTCAGTTGTGACTTGAGTGTGTCCCTCCTGGGCAGATCATTGACCCCAAGATGCCACGAGTGCCTGGCCACCACAACGGCGTCACTATCCCAGCCCCACCCCTGGATGTGCTGAAGATAGGGGAGCACATGCAGACCAAGTCCGACGAGAAGCTGTTCCTCGTTCTGTTTTTTGATAATAAGAGAAGTTGGTGAGTTGAGAAGCCTTGGACTTCAGGGACAGACAGGGGCGGGTGTTGGTTCCCAGTATCTAGTGCTGGGCTGGCACATAGGAGCTACAGCGAAACCACTCCTCAGTGACCCTAAACATTCATGTGACAAGCAGCCCGTCTGCCTGCCATGTCCAAGGTGGGCACTCTGCTGTTGGCTCAGCAGAGGGAGGCACTGCCAGTGGCCCTTGCAGGACTGTGGAGGCCAGAGCCATGCAGGGGTCTGTCTCCACTCCAGCAGCTTCCTCTCCCTCTCACCTGAGTCCTGCTGGCCCAAGTGGCCCAGTGTGTCTTCTCATTTCTTACCTGTACCCACAGTAGTACTTGGAAGTCCTCCGCTGGGCTTCCAGATGCTGGCACCCCGTTGGGGTGTACCCCTGCCCCAGGCCCAGCCTCAGGCCTTCTGCTTAGAGCACCCTGCTTTGGCATCACCCAGCTCTGCTCAGATGTCTGCCCTGCCACAGGAGGCCCCACTTGTGCCCTGGGCTGTTTTTGCCCAGAGCACCTGGGACCTCAATATGCCACATTCAGACCTCAAGACCCCTCCAAGTGTAAGACACACATTGACAGTCTGTGCCTCTTACAGGGGCCATCAGCTGCTGTGTGGGTCTTTCCCAGGGCTCTGGGCTGTTCCGCACCTCAGAGCTCGGCCCTCTCTGTGCCCCATGCATTTGGGGCCTGAGCACATGCTTTGTGGTTCCTTGTGGAGCCAGCTTAGCACAGGGTTGCAGGGTCCCAGTGACCACATGCCTGGAGTGGGGCTGGTGGTGCAGGCACCGCACCTACCAGCATGCCCTATTGTCTTTTTCTTATTTGCCCTGACCTACCTCTGTTTGGCCACTTGGTAGCTAATCCTTGTCAGACCCCGAGGGAGGCTCATGCCAGCCTCGTCTGTCTGAGGGTCCCTTTCTTTTTTTTCTTTTTTGAGTTGGAGTCTCACTCTGTCGCCCAGACTGGAGTGCAGTGGCCGCTCCTGGCCACCGTGGCCTCTACCTGCTGGGCTCCGGCGATCCTTCCGCCTCAGCCTTCCAAGTAGCTGGAACTACAGGCGCGCGCTACCACGCCCGGCTGATTTTTTGATTTATTGTAGAGATGAGGTCTCGCCAAGTTGCCCAGGCGGGTCTCGAACCCGCGGGCTCAGGCAATCCACTCACCTCAGTCTCCCAAAGTGCGGGATTACAGGGTGAGTCACCAAGCCCGGCTGAGGGTCCCTTTCATAGGGTCTCCTTGACCACCTGTCCCAGAGCATCTCTGTCCTCCATTCTCTACCCTTGGGCTCACCCTGGTCCTATGCTTAGGGTGTGTCTGCGTGCATATGTGTTTGCACACGATCCTGTCCTTATCCCTCAGGACACAGAAGATACATGGGAAACATTTTGGAGGTGGAGGAGGTGATGGTCTTCATGCCTTACCTGACAGGGTACACTTATTGCCTTAGTTCTGTCTGTTCCTGTAGGAGGCCTGGCACCATTTGGACTAGACTTGATGGTACTTCACTAGGCTCTTTCCTATCCAGAGGAGGAATTTGTTAGATTGTTACATGGAGCATTTTGAAGTATAATGTACACACAGTTCTTATCTTTTCCATCTTTTTTTTTAAAAAAGGCAATGGCTTCCTAAGTCCAAAATGGTTCCCCTCGGTATTGATGAAACTATAGACAAGTTAAAGATGATGGAAGGGAGGAACTCCAGCATCCGGAAGGCTGTGCGGATTGCTTTTGATCGTGCCATGAACCACCTGAGCCGCGTCCATGGGGAACCGGCCAGTGACCTCAGTGACATTGACTGACGGGCTTCTGGCAGAAGGCGCCCTGGGGCCACCGCATCTGCCACCAGCGCAGCTCTTGTCCATAGTGTTGATAAGCTGTACATATTTGTATATTGTTCAAAACTTAACTTATTCTGATTTTAGTTGTAGTTCTTTAATTCTTTTTCCCCGGGGAGGGGGGAGGTTTTATTTCCAAGTTTTCTATGAAACCATCTTTGTCTTGGCGCTGTGAGTGGGGTGGGCGCGTCCGGGCAGCAGGGTGCATCTGTCACACGTCACCAGGTGGTGCTGCTCGCGTCACTTTCTTTGATATGTAGCTTTTTTTTAAAAGACTTTTGAATGTTTAATAATTTTGTAAATCATACTCTTTACACAGAGTACCACTTATTTAATAAGACGGGATGTAAATTTACAATGACAAATGTGTATTTTAAGAAAGAAAATGACATTATTTTGAATGGTACTTTGTGGAAAGAGGTGGAGAATAAATTTATGCTGTGTACATCACTTGCAAATCACCAAAAACACTCCGCCACCCTGTCCACAGGGGCGGGCGCTTCCTCGCTATCATTTTCCCATCTGCCCCCAGACCCCACAGGTGTGCCTCCCAGCGGATTATTTATTGTAGAAAGTGTATTCATTTGCTTTATAATGAAAAATAAATTTGCAAAAGTATATTGATATGCATTTTTATACAGGCACATAAAAATTCAACTTGGTTTGGGAGCAGAATGTGTTGCGTTGTTGTATAAATGACTCTGGACTGTGTGTACTTTGATTTTGTAACTTGTAATCTTTTGTTTACAATGAGGGGCTTTCTGTAACTTGTTTTAATTTAGAACACTTTGGTAGCAATAGAAACTTTGGATACATTTTTGTATGGTACATGTGATGTATATAGAATTAGTACTTTATTTTTATTTTTAAGAGGTAAAGCATTATGTTAGGGGGAAAAGTAGGGTGGGTTTCCAAATTTGCATTTTTTTATATTAAAAATAAAGTCAAGATTTGGACAGTGTGGCCATTTTATTCCTACATCACCAGAAGGCTGGGTGAACCACCTGGAGGATGGGGCACGGAGCACACATGGGGCACCGGCAGGGTGAGAACAGGGTCAAGGCTGGGCAGAGATACACCTTTATCTTAAAAATTGTCATGGGATGGCATTATTTATTATTTCACCTGATCATATTTTATTTTAAAGCTATATTTACATAAAAAGTGTTTTTTCTTTTAAGTCTACTTGTTTGTAATAATCTCCATAGAAACTTGAAAATAAAATGTCTTCCTTTGATAGTTTTTGTCCTGTGTGTGGCAGGCGCTTTCTATTTGCTGTGGTCCCCCCTTCCTGCAGCCCTCATGGGCTGACTGCCCCTCTCCACCAGAAATGGCTAGCAGAAGCGTGGCCACCCCAGGTTCCCTTCCTCCTCCCCCCCGAGGAAGGAAAGGGGAGAGCAAGAAGCCCTGGTGGTGCCAGGCACTTGAGGTGAGCCTGAACCTGGGCAGCCACAGGTGAGCCATCTCGGGCTGCTTCCAATACCAGCTAAGGGCAGGGTGCAGTTTGCTTTCTTTCTGTTTTCCACCCCAAATTATAATCATGTATAGAGAAATTTGCTGTAATTAGCTCTGAGCAGAGGAAGATGTTAACGTTTTGAGCTGCTTTATTTCTGGCATAAGCTGTAGCTGATTTCTGCCCTCTGGTACATCATGTCTCCGATGGGCTGCAGGGGAGGGGCTGGCAGGGAGAGTAGAGGGCTGCAGGGAGTGGCCGGAGAGGGTGCCCAGGGCTGTAAGGTGGCTGTAGGCTATAGAAGAGCCGCTCGAGCTCGACCGGATCCCACTGGTTCTGAAAGGTCACGGGCAGCGGGCCAAGGGTTTGGAGCTGGTTGTCCTGGCAGTGGCAGAGTGGTGCCCTTGACCCCTAGCTCCTACATGGCCATCCCCCAGACCTCTTGCCTTGGGTGCTGTCCTGGAGGTTTCAAGAGTCTTGCTATCCTGGTCCCCCTTGGTGCTTCACCAAGAGGTGCTCAGTGTTGGGGTGGGGAAATTTCCTCACCTGCCACCTCTGGGCCTATCCTGTCACCCCACTCTGCTACCTGGGAGGCAGGACCATCTTGTTCCCGTTTGCCTAGAACTTTCCTGGTGTCAGCACCCAAAGCCAGTGTTTAGGGGGCCGACAGAGGTAGTTGGTCACCTTGCACCCAGGCAGCAGCCTTACCCTGACAGCCTCCTTTGATCTCTGGGCATCTCCAAGAAGCAACCCCTTGACCTCACGCTGGACCATGGTTCTGGGTGCCGTACCCAGCTCCCCAAGACCTTGGCTCCTTCTGGAGCAGGGATGTGGCTGGGCTGGGCTGGTGGTGGACCGGGCTCTCTAGGGCTGAGGTCATCCCAGAGGGGGACCTCCACCCACTGCCTACTCTGAGTCAGCCTTACTGAGTCCTGGGGGTTGTGGCTTCCAGTTTTTCTTTTGTTAAAACCTAAATAACAGGCACTCCAAAAGAAAATGATACTGTATTCGGGATTGAGCATTGCAACGGGAATATGGTGTGTGTATTCAGGAAGGGAAAGGAAGACAAGGATTTTGAAAGAAAAAATGAGGGTTTCCTTAAGTTGTGTTGAGATGATGATCCTTGGCTACAAGTACCAATAAGAAGGGTGGTGTCAGTTCCAGATTGGGCATCGGTTGCTTAGGAGGTGTCCTTGCAGGGGTTATTTCTTTGTGCAAGGCTGTGGTTTTTGCAGTCTTTTGTGATAGTTGTTAGGTATAGGTGCATGAGAACCCTCCATGACCTTTTCTGGGTCTGTATGTCAGAGTTTTAACACATGTGACTCCATTTTGATGCTGGCAACTTTCACACTTTCTTGAGATGTTTTACAATATAGACAAAATGTCAAGTTGTCTGGATTCCCAAGACGTTCTCTCCAAGACGCTGGTCTCTCCCTCTCCTATCTCCTCCTCTCCCCCTGTCTCCTTCATACTCATCCTTCTTGGTTTTATAAAAATGGAATCATGGTACCCACACAATGCTCAGCTGCATATAAAACCTTTAAATATTTCAGACACAATACAAAGATAAGGTGATGTAAACATAAATGAGTGTAAAGTAAGATGAGGTACACCCATTTGGGGTGCCCAGCTTAAAGTGCTGCCTCCTTGTGGGGAGAGGTGGGCCCGGGCTATCCTTTAACCCGGGGTGTCGGTGTGTGTCCATTGATTGTTCCTGCTCTTACGGCAGAGGTGAGTTGCCTGCTCATATCTTTGACCCACTTTTCAGGCTGGTGAGAGAGGCATTTCATGTATCCTCTGGATATCTATCATTTTTTGCAGGATTGTTGAGGCGGAAGCACCTGTGTGGGTCCCCTGTGGCTCTGAGTCATATGGTTTGATGTCCAGGTGCCCTCCCTCTGCTGGGTGAAAGGTGCTGGATCCTGCTGGGCAGCCTAGGGCTTGGGAGGTGTGGGTTCCATGGAGTGGGAGGTCTCTGGGCTGCTGTTCAGGGGTGGGGCGGGGTCCTGGAAGAACTCCCCTGAGGTTGGACTGAAAGAGCAGCTTGAGAGGATGTCCTTAGAGAGGCGGTTGATGGTGGGGGGTGCAGGGAACTGTTGGGGCCCCCTGGAAGGTCCCGCTGTGCCTCCACTGCAGGCTGGTGGTCAGAGCCTGGGCCCTGGACAGCACATTTGATGGGCAGAAAGGTCCTTGACCAAGATACCGCATTCTTGATGGGGTACGGTCGCCTTTGTTTTCTAAAAACCTGCAACAAACAAACTGCTTAGAGGACTGGTGGCCTGCGTCTCAGCCCAGGCTCCAACGCTGCCCTGGGTCTCTGGCCCTGGCGACTCGGACTGGACACTGGGAGGGAGCCAGCCAGCCAGTGGCTCGGTGTGCAGAGCAGAGGCTGGGCGGTCCAAGTGGTGGAGCCCCCACGCTGGCAGGTTAGTCTAGCCGTGGTCCGAGCATCCGCGGAGCACCCACCGAAGCGGGGCGCTGCTCCCAGAGCGCAAAGGTGCAGAACCAAAGGCCGGCCCCGCGGAGCCGACAGGAGAAGAGGAAGCGTGTTGTGTCCGATCAAGCAAGGCGGGCCTCTCAGTTCCGTGGGCGAGGCTCACAGTTTCCCAGCAGTGCAGACGGGGAGCCCCGCCTTGCCCCCACCCAACCGAATCGTGGGCTCTCCAGGGTCCTGTCACCCAGGGCATGCCTCTCCAGCGTTCCCCACAACCGAGGGCGCCCCTCTCCGCTGTCCCGCACAACCAGGGCGTTCCTCTCTGGGATCCCCCACACCCCAAGGCGCGCCTCTCTACGGTCCCCTTCCGCCAGGGCCCTGCGATCTTGCGTGAGTGCGGGGGGAGGGTCGGCTCGTAGACTCCAGGACTCGGTGCTTAGTCGGAACCTCTCCGGGCGAGAAGGGAACAGAAGATTCCCCCTTTCTGTTTCCCCGGAAACCAGAACGTTTGGCACCTCCCTGAAGCCACGGGGGTGGCGCCCACCTCCCGAGAAGATCCATTCTGGTCGGACGCAGCCTGGACCGAGCTCACCCCTGGTTGGGGGGATTGCCCACAACCTCAGCACCCCACAGATTTCTGGGCGCAGGTTGCTGCAGAGCGTCCGTGTCCTCCACCTCGTTCAGGTGCGCCGCGGGGTAGGCAGCTGAGGCTCAGGGCATGAGGCCGCCTGTGCTTCATGTTTGGGGAACCTGAGCGCGTGGTGTAGCCTCCTTTCCTGACACCACCTGGCCATGCCCTGAAAGCTCACCTGTGGTCGAAACCCCGTGGCAGTGGGTGTGGCTGAGCCGCCACCTGAACTCCCCCACTCTCCAGTCGCTCCCTCCCTTCTTTCCTTCCTATCTTTCTTCTCTCTCTTCCCCCTCCCTCCCTTCTCTCTCTCTCCCTCCCTCCCTCCCTTTCTTCCTGTTCTCTCCCTTCCTTTCTTTCCTTCTTTCCTTCTTTCTTTCTTTTTTCTCTTTCCTTCTCCCTCCTCCCCTCCCTCCCTTCCTTCCCTTTCACTCTCTTCCTTCCTTCTCTTTCTCCCCCTCCTTCCTTTCCTTCCTCCCTTCTTCCCTCTTTCTCGCTCTTCCTTCCTCCTTCTTCATCTTTCTCTCTCTCTTTCTCCTTCCATCTGTTTGTCCCTCCCTCTCTTCCTTTATTCTCTCTCTCTCTCTCTCTCTCCCTTCCTCCCCCTTCTTTCTCCCCTACACCCTCCTGCCCCTCTTTCCTGTCAGGGCCTCTAAGTTCATGGCTTACTGCAGCCTCCACCTCCTGGGCTCAGGTGATCCTTCCACCTTAGCTTTCCGCGTTGCCAGGACTAAAAGTGTACGACACCACATCCGGCTAAGTTTTTTAAATTTTATTTTTTGTAGAGATGAGGTTTCGCTATGTTGCACTGGCCTCTTTGTACTTATAATGGAGTCTTTTGGAAGAATGACTACTGTACATCCCCTGGGTTCCCTTGCAGCTGAGAAGGGGCAAAGCAGGAGACAAATGTCAGGCTCGGGAGTATGACTTTGAGGAACTGTCCTCTGCATGGGGAGGAGTGCACTTCCTTTCTCTTCCTTTCTGTGCCTGGAATGTGGACATGATGGATGGGGCTGAAGCAGCCATTTTGGACCTGTGAGAAGGGCAGAGGCACTAGAAGGAGCCTGGGCTACGCAGAGCTTTCCTACCAGGCCAGACGCATTTTATGTCATAGGAACATACATTTATACCTATTTAAAGCCAAAATTATTTTTCTTTGCAGCTGGTAAATTTCAAGCAGGTCAAAATGAAAGAGGTGGCCAGTGACAGGAAGTGTGAAAGATGAGAATTGACCCCAACATGAAGTATGATGAGGCCATAGACACCGTGAACAGTGCAGTTTTATTTTGCTTAGTTGTTGATGGTGTATGTGTATTTGGTGGGGAAAAGCAGACCTTTGGGGATTGCTGTGGCAGGAGGAGGAAGGATCATCTGTGGGCTCCTACAAGGTATGGAGAGGGAAGCTATACAAAGACGGGAAGTTTTAAAAACCTAAAAAATTCAAAAAGCACATGAGCACCTCTTTCTTAAGACTCGGTGGATCTAATGTTTTTCCTTTCCCACCAAGACCATCAGAACCCTGACTAACAGCTGAGAGCTCCCAGGTAAGGACGCAGGGATTTGGAGGACCATGGAGAAGGGAAGTGCCCAGCCTAGGGTGGTATGACCTTCAGCTAGGGGCTCAGCTCTACTTCCTTGGCATGAAGGCCAGTGCGATTCTAGGGACATCAGATCTTCTCAGGCCCTCCCAGGCCTTGAGTTCCTCATGTCTTGCGGTTCTCGTCCTCTGCATCTTTTTGTTCTTTGTTTTTGTTTTTTTGAGTTGAGGGTCTCACTCTGTCGCCCAAGCTGGAGTGCAGCAGCACGGTCATGGCTCACTGCATCCTCAACCTCCTGGGCTCAGGTGATCCTTCCACCCCAGCCTCCTGAGTAACTGGAACTACAGGCATGTGCCACCATGCCAGGCTAATTTCTTTTTATTTTTTGTAGAGAGGGGTTCTCAATATGTTGCATTAGTTGGTCTTTGGGGCTCAAGCAGTCTTCCTTCTTGCCTTGGCTTCTCAAAATGCTGGAATTATAGGCATGAGCGTCAGCATCTGGCCTTCCTTGGCATTTTGGCACTTTCTTCTGTTCAAAGTTTTCTTTACATTTTCTCTCCCCTTTTCTTTTTAATCTACTTGGTTTCTGGTGAGGCCTCGGGAACCTTACAATGATGTCAGGAGGCGGAGAGGGAGCAGGTGTCTCACATGACAAGAGCAGAAGAGAGGGGGGTGGAGGAGGTGCCACACTCTTTTAAACAATCAGCTTCCGAGTGAACTAATAGAGTGAGAACTCATTATCTTGGACAGTACTCAACCATTCATGAGGAATCTGCACCCCCCTCATGCAATCACCTCCCACTAGGCCCCACTTCCAACACAAGATCACATTTCTTTTCTTTTTTTTTTTCTGAGTTGGAGTCTCACTCTGTCGCCCAGACTGGAGTGCAGTGGCCGCTCCCGGCCGCTGCAGCCTCGACCCGCTGGGCTCCGGCGATCCTTCCGCCTCAGCCTTCCAAGTAGCCGGAACTACAGTCGCGCGCTACCACGCCTGGCTAGTTTTTCATTTATTGTAGAGATGAGGTCTCGTCAAGTTGCCCAGGCGGGTCTCGAACCCACGGGCTCAGGCAATTCACTCGCCTCGGCCTCCCAAAGTGCTGGGATTACAGACTGAGCCACTGAGCCCGGCGGATCACATTTCAAAGAGATTTGGAAGGAGCAAATATCCAAACCAAATCAGAGGGGAATCGGCTTGGGTGCATCGAAGACTTGGAATTGTGACTTCTCAAGTCATCCTGAGTCTCCCTTGGCAATGAAAGTAGCTGCCCTCTGGAGTCAGGAGACAGCTCATCTCCTGCTTGTAAAACCTATGATAACCTCCCCTGGGGAAGATGCCCTTATAGGCGCTGCCCCTTCTCCCCAAGACCCACCGCTTACCCCCCTTCTTGCCCCCTCACCTATAATGAGGGTCAAATCTCAGTATGCTGCAGGGGTCAGGTACACAGTGTGACACTGCAGGAAATAGCCTGTGCCAAAGAATGGCAAGATTTTGCTAGTATATATTGGCAGAGCTCTGAGGCACATGCATGGGAGTAGATTCTGAGGGTGTTGGACACAGGAGGGTGGAAGAGAACTCTGGCTCAAACTGAATTCATTGATACGGGTGAATTTGCTATATATTTTGGGTATTAGCATGTGCAGCTGCCAGAGACTTAAAGAGGTCACTTGGTTGGTTGATTGACACATGGACTCACGGTGTCCAACATTTATTGGTGCACCAGAGCTACCCTAGCATGATGTGGCAGAGGAAATCTAACCATGCAGGGAAATAGAAGTGTCAGCTAGGATGTATCATGTGACCTGTACCCATTCCCCCAGCTCTGTCCTCCTGAGAGGTTGAGACCATCACTGCAGCATTGAGATGTAGGGGGAACTTGACCTTGAAAGTTTTTTGGGTGACTCTTCTCTTAGGCCAGTTGTGACCTTAGAGGATGCTGCCACGGAGATGATTATGGGCTCTTGGATTTCAGTGGAGATAGTGGAATCTCCACTGGAGAAGTGGAGCCCAGGGTGCACTTGGCTGCCACAGTCAAGGAGAGCTCCTCTTCTATCAAGGACAGCAGGAATGACCTGACAACCAGACCCCTTGCCTGCAGAAGCCTGTGCGGGGACCAGCTGACCATAGTGCCCTGAGAAGAAAGGGATGGGCACCTTCTAGATATCATTCAATCTATACAGCAGGAATGTCCCTGTGTTTGGAGCCAATCCTAAGCTGAGTCATCATGTGGGCAGCGTGGCCTCACCACTAAGCCACCCACAGGCCCAGAGCCCCTTATGGAGGGACCCTTCAGCACTGATACAAGCATGTGCTGTAAATTAGCTTTCAGCTGTCCCTAAAGAGACCTGCAGCCACTTAGGAGCATGGCTGAGCACTGGGCAAAAGGAAATAACCAGGCTTTTGAGAGATTACTAGATACTGGTTCCCAATTGGTGCTAGGATCTGGGGACCCAGATGCCCTGTGGTCTACGAGGCAAAGTGGGGGCTTATGGTGGTCGAGTGACAGTGTCGCAGCCCTAGTCCACTGTGCAGTGGGCAGAGCCACCTACAGCTGGTCTGAATTATCCATTTTGCCTGGAATGAGAGACAATCAGAGGATGGATCTATACTAGTTAGTGCTCAGGGACTTACAAGCAGCAAGTTAGGAAGACTGATGACAAGAAAGTTTGGGGAAGAGATATGTGGATGTAATTCACGGAAGAGAGACAGGCTGTGAAGCGGTTTGTGTCTCACAGAAACCAAAAGACACATGGTCATGATATTGGATTACCGCTGAGTTGTGAGACTTGGCATGGGCACAATTTTGTTGTTATATCTGCCAGTTTACACGTGAGACTTGTCTTTATTTAATTAATCAATTTATTTCATTTTTTGAGTCTGAGTGTCACTCTGTCGCCCAGACTGGAGTGCAGTGGCACGATCAAGGCTCACTGCAGCCTTGAACTGCTGGGCTCAGGTGATCCTCCCACCTCAGCCTATCAAGTAGCTGGGACTATAGGCACATGCCATTAAGCCTGGCTAATTTTTTTTTTGATAGAGATAAAGTCTTGCTATGTTACCCAGGCTCATCTTGAACTCCTGGGCTGAGGCTGTCCTCCTGCCTCAGCCTCCCAAAGTGCTGGAATTATGGGCGTGAGCCACTGCACCTGGTTGCAGCTTGGATTTAAATATATATGCTTTGAAGCCAGGTGTGGTGGCTCATGCCTGTAATTCTAGCCTTTGGGAGGCTGAGGCAGGAGGATCATTTTAACCCAGGAGTTTGAGACCAGGCTAGGCAACACAGTAAGAACTCATTTCCATCTTTGTTTTCTTACTTTTATATTTTGTTCTGCCAATGATTAGGTTATCAAATTATCAGTTGATACAGCTTAGAGATTATAACAAGATCAGTGTGCAGTAGTACCTTTCACTTTATGCTTTCATTAGTGGGTAGACGTGTGTCCAAATTACCTATTTATATAGATAAAAATGACAAAAACACACATGTTCCTATTTTCAATGCTTACAATCACTATCTGATCTTTCCAGAGTTAAATCCTCTCAATAATGGCAGGTGAGGTTCACTCTCTCATCTTGTTCTCTTGATGTCATGACTTTAGTAAGGGCCACACATCATCAGCTATATCAATTGCTTTCTGGGAAGATCAATTTTAATTATTTAAATTTAAAAAATTTTAAATATGTGGGGTACAATTCAGGATTAGGTATATAGATGTTCATTATGCAGGTACCCTTGTTGATGAGGTGTGCATTCCCTCCCCTGGCAGTTTCCCACTACAATCAATTCCTTTCTTATAGTATTATGATAGTTGTTCAAGGTTTGCTTATGGGTGAGAACATGTGATACTTGGTTCTTTGTTTCTGTGATAGGTCACTCTAAGTCCAACCAAGTTGCTGCAAAGTTCATAATTTTGTCCTTCTTTATGGCTGCATAATATTCCATCATGTATATGTACACATTAAAAAAATCCAACCCTTTTTCCATGGACAGCATGGTTGGCTCCATGTTTTTGCTATTGTAAATAATGCTGCGCTAAACATGCATATGCAGGTGTCTTTTTCATAGAGTGATTTGAGTTCCTCCAGGTATATTTCCAGTAGGGGGATTGAGGGTCAATTTTTAGATCTTTTAGGAATCACCACACTGTTTTCCACAGAGGCTGTACTAGTTTACACTCCCACCAGCAGTGTAGAAGTGTTTTCTTTTCCCCACATCCTTTCCAGCATCTGTTGTCTTTTGAGTTATTGATGATGGACATCCTGACTGGAGTTAGGTGGTATCTCAGTGTGGTTTTAATTTGCATTTCTTTGATGACTAGTGAGGCTGAGCATTTTTTCATGTATCTGTTGGCTGCTCATATGAATTCTTTTAAGAAGTGTCTATTCATATCTTTTACCCACTTTGTGATGGGGCTGTTTGTTTTTTTCTTTTTGGCACATTTGAGTTCCTTGTAGATCCTAGATGCTAGGCCTTTGTCAGATACAGAGTTGGCAAATATTTTTTCCCAGTCTGTGGACGGTCTCCCTGCTCTCTCAATCGTTTCTTTGGCTTTGCAGAAGCTTGTCAGTTTGATGAGGTCCCACTTGTCTATCTTATCTCTTATGCCACGGGCACTTGGGGTTTTGATCAGGAATTGGTTGCCAGTTCCAATTTCTATAAGGGTGTCTCCTCCTGTGTTTTCTAAGGTTCTTAAAGTTTGAGGTTTTATGTTTAGGTTCTTGATCCATTTAGAGTTGATTTTTGTGTATGATGGTAAGTAAGGGTCTTGTTTTAATCTTCTGCATGTGGTCAGCCATTTCCCCCTGCACCATTTACTGAATAGGTTCTCCTCTCCCCAGTAGTTGATAGTGGAGACTTTGTCAAAGATGAGTTGGTTGAGAAATTGAAGTTTTGTTTCTGGAATCTCCATCCTGTTTCATTGGTCTATATGCCTGTTCTTGTACGAATACAAGGCTGTTTTGATTATTGTAGCTTTATACTAAAGCTTAAAGTCTGGGAACGTGATGCCTCCTGCTATGTTTTTTTTTTTTTTTTTTTTGCTGTGGATTGTTTTGGTTATTTGTGGTTGTTTATATTTCCATATTAATTCCTGTTTGTCGTTTCCAGGTCTGAGAAGAATGCTGCTGGTAATTTAATGGGTATTGCGTTAAATCTGTAGATTGCCTTGGGTAGGATGGACATCTTAACAAGGTTGATTCTTCCAATCCATGAGCCTGGAATATTTTTGCATTTGTTTGTGTTATCTTTGAGCAGTGTTTTGTGGTTTTCGTTGTAAAGGTCTTTAATTTTCCTGGTTAGGAAGATGCCGAGGTAGTTCATTTTTTTTTTTGGTGGTTATTGTGAATGGGATTGTGCATTTTATTTGGGTTTCTGTTTGTTTATTGTTGGTATATAGGAATGCGACTATCTTTTGCATGTTTTTTACTCTGAGACTTTGCCAAAGTCCTTAATGAGTGCAAAGAGGTTTTTGACAGTTTCTCTTGAGTTTTTGAGATATAGCATCATGTCCGTAAAGAGGCATAACTTAACTTCTTCTTTTCCTATTTAGATACCCCTGATTTCCTTCTCTTGGCAAGACCTAATTTCTACAGGAAATAAAAAAAATAAGCAGGATAGAGATTCCAGAAACAAAACTTCAACTTCTCAACTTACATGTGCCTATAATCTCAGCTACTTAGGAGTTGAGGTGAAAGGATCGCCTAAGCCTAGGAAGTCGAGGCCATAGTGAGTCATGATTGTTCCACCACACTCCAACTTGGATGACAGAGTGGGACCCTTCCTAAAAAAAAAAAAAAAAAAAGAGCTTTAATATTCTGGAGCGATATAAAATTTGGTCTTAAAAAGTGATACACATCAAGATATTGAAAATTAAAAATTCATCAGTGTTCTGAGACTGTCAGTGGCTCACAGAGATACAATTGAGGGTGTATCAAGGTTGGGGATGGGGCTGACCTTGGATTTTTTCCTGTGGATTTGTGGAGAGAAACTGAAGGGAGAGAGGCTCCCGGCTCTCTGGACCATCGTGCATACTGGGTTTACTGGGTCTGGCCAGGGCCAGGTTCTGCAAGCCATACAGGAGTGGCCAGCCCAGCCCTTTCCCTCTGCCCCTGTGAAGTCCACCCTTACTTCTCTGTTCATTTAGTGGCAGGTCCTAGCACCACTGCAGGTCCGAGCAGGGGCGGGGGTGTGAAGGTCCCACTTGCTGGGGTTGTGCGGAGAAAGGGGCTGTGAGCTTCAGTTTCCAGGGACACAGAGCTATGCAGCATCCTAGGCTACAGAGGTGGTGTTTCCCTTGGACCATGGGCTGCAGAGGTGGCCTAGGCTGACTGGTATGGACCAGCTGTATGGACAAGCATGGGGAACTGACTTAAGCTGAGGCACCTGGGCTCTAAGAGGTGTGTGTGCATGTGAGTGTACAGAGTTCCCACAAGCATGTGCATATGTGTGTATTACAGGCATGATTGTGTGCAGAAGTGTACCTGAGATTGTGCACATGTTCCTATGTGTGCCTGCATGTGTTCATGCAGCTGTGAGTCCTTGTGTGCATATAGGTGCCAATGAGCATGCATATGTCATGTGTGTGTCACATGTGAGATTTCACTTGTATACATGTGCCTGCAGGTGTGAATACATGTCTACGCATGTGCACCCATCCATGTGCATTTGTGCTCATGTGTGTTCCTATACACATGCACATGTGTGTGTATATATGGTATATGTACGGTTATAAAATACAACCAGCAGAATAATCCAGAAATGCTCCAAAAATGACAGGTATTGGACGAACATTACATAGAACCTGTCTTCTCAACAATTTCATTCATTCATTCATGTTCATTCATTCAGGCCTGTTCTGGGCTCTGCCCTGGGGCTTTGGGTGAAACCCAGGCAAGTTGAAGCTGGGGACTGCTCGCAGGCTTCGGGGAGGGGTCAGTGCATACAGAGGTTGCTATGCCTCCATGGCCTCTGGTCCTTAGAGGCTCATGTTCCCAGCAGGCCAGAGTTTACCCCACCCCACTCACAGGAGACATTGTCCTCTGGGGGTGCCCCAAAACACACGTCCCATCTCACAGGTCTTGGCCTGTCGTGTCCAGTGGTGTGGGCCTCAGGAGGGTCTGCTTGGAGTGGTAGTTGGACCGGGGTTGGGCTCATCTGTCCTGGCTAGGGTTTGAGGCATGAAGCAATGGCTGAGCCAGCCTGGGTTGGGTGGGAAGGGTGCACATGTCCTCAGGTCAAAGTAGTCCATGGGCAACTGCAACAGGACTACCGCTGGCTCCCATGCCTAGCTTTCATCCATGTGGTTGTTAATGTTTCTCAGAAGGACTGGGAACAGCTGCAGGGGGTGCCTGGCCGTGGCCCCCAACATGGCCCTGCCTCCACCCTACTATCTCCCAACTTCGGGCCTTTTCCTACCATCTTGCCTGAGGCTACCAAATATCCTCCAGGCCTTGGCCAGAACAGGGATGCAGAGGTCAGTGATGCTGTCCGGGCTGTAGGGAATCCCAGAGGGGAGGACGAAGGGTGAGGACAGAGGGGGCCATTCGCTAAGCAAGGGAGGAGCACCTTTGTTCTTTGTTGTCATCCAAAGAGGGCACAGGCTTACTCTGTGGGAAGAGGAGGGAAGGGTATTACCGCAGAGGGGACAGTGTGTGCTGACCCTCAGAGGTCAAGGACTACGTACCTCTCTACATGGGGTGACCAGATGGCCCTCTAGCCAACACACCACCTCCATGGAATGTTCTGGGCCTGCTCTGGGGCTGGGTTTACATGGGAAGGGGGACTGTGCCCTGAGGGTGGGACAGTCAAGTGGGCCGCTGGGAGGGACTTGTCATACAAGGGCTGGGGACACTGAATTCCTAACATTTAACCACAGTGAGGTTTTGGAGCTTATTTGACTGAGTATCCCAGGGAGGAGAAGGGAGCAGGTAAGCACCAAGCATGGTGTCTGGACCACCTTGCCAACCCCACAGCTCCTGGAGCACAGAAGACATTGTCCCTGGCACACAAGAGGGTCAGGCAGTGACCTTTTGCTTGTGGAATGGTTTAAAGTCAAGCGTTTCCTTCAGTTTTGGGCAGTGAGACCAGAACCTGACCACAGGCAACTCCCAGGGCTGAGAATCAGGCCAGGTAGGTCTCAGACCCTGCCTGCCCAGTTCTCTCCTGTGTGGGGGCACCCTGTTCCCACCTGCCTGAGGATGTCCTGGTCCCTGCTTAGAACTGAGTCTGGGAGGCTATTGTGTGGGGTCTTGAGAAACAGAAGGACTAAGGAAGGGAGGTACCATCTAGATGTGACCCCGTGGTCCCTCACCCACCCCTGGACATGGCTTCAGCAGCTTCCTTCTTCCCTGGGTCTAGTTTCCCTGGATTCCCTGGCTGTGCTCATGAGTGTTCCACCTGACCCATTGTGGAGATGTCCATTAGATCATGTATATCCCCCCCGGAGTTATTTGCATTTTTTTTGAGTTAGGGTCTCACTGTCACTGGAGTGCAATGGTATGATCATGGTTTACCATAGCCTTGACCTCCTGGGCTCAGATGATCCTTCGGCCTCAGGCTCCTGAGAAATTGGGAGTGTGCCACCATGCCTGGCTAATTTTTTGATTTCTTTTGGTAGAGACGAGGTCTTCTTTACTGGTGGCCCTTGTCTTGGGCTGAGTGGGATTAGCAGGAACCTGTGGTGGGGGCAGACAGGAGCAAGGACACTTTGTCAGACTCCCAGGAGGTCAGGCTGGTCTCCAACTCCTGGGCTCAAGCAGTCATCCCACCTCAGCCTCCCAAAGTGCTGAGATTACAGGTGTAAGTCACCATGCCTGGTCTATTCTCAATTTAATGAGGAAAATCTAGACGATGCACAGGACTGACTGATGGCGATTCTCAGGGGCAGGAGGGTAGTTCTGCAACTGGAATTGGATCCTTACTTCCTGCCCAGGTAAGTGCCCACCTGGCCTTGTCTCCTCACCACACCACCTGGGTACAGCTCTACCACCCATCTGCATAGATGCTGGCAATCAGACATCTCAACAGAGCTCAGCTGTCTCTTCCCCCAACTCAAAATAGTATTTTTGCTTGTGGAATGGTTTAAAGTCAAGTGCTGCCTTCAGTTTTGGGCATAAGCGGTCTGGGAAAAACCAATTTGTTTTTTCCCACTTCTGAACTCCTTGGTGCACCTTGTCAGCAGATAGGTGGGGCTGCTTGGAGATTTTTTTTTTTTTTTGAGTTTGAGTCTCACTCTGCCACCTAGGCTAGCATGCAGTGGCAAACTCACAGCTACCGCAGCCTCAACCTGCTGGGCTCAGGCAAACCTTCCACCTCAGCCCCAAGTAGCTGGAATTACAGGTGTGCACCATCACACCTGGTTAATTTTTTGATTTATTGTAGAGTCGAGGTTTTGCTATGTTTCCCAGGCTGGTCTCAAACCTGTGGGCTCAGGTAATCCTCTCACCTCTGCCTCCCAAAGTGCTGGGATTACAGGCATGAGCCACCACACCTGGCTGGGATTTGTCTTTTTGGGTCTTGTGCCTCTGGCAAGCCATCCCAGGGCAGCCTGGGCCAGCCCCAAGAACAGCGTTGGCTGCCCGCTGCCTGCTGAATGTTCCTCTGGTTTGGGGCATTCTCTCTCCCGGCTTCAAGGGAGGAGAAAACAGTTATGTGTCCAGCAGTATGAATGGAAGAGGGAGGACAGAAACTCGGGGTCAAGGGTTGACTAGGTAGGTAGAAGCCCTCAGTCACATGGGGAGGGAATAGGGGATGCACAGAGGTCTGAGTTCAAGGACTCCTCCTCTACTGTTGACCCCTGTGCTGGGCTGAGGGAGGGTAGCAGGAACGGGGGTGGGGGCAGACAGGAGCAAGGACCTTGTCGGGCCCCCAGGAGGTTGCACCCAGATCTGCCTTTCTCACCTAATTCTTACCTAATTTCCTGAAGACTAACTCAGGCCTGGGTCCAGGCTCTGAGCACCCAGGCTGTGCTTGGTCTATGACCATAGGGGTGAGTGTGAGGCCCTGTAGCCACTTCTTGCAGATGGGCTCGTCCCCAAGAGCAGCTTGGGCCAGGTTCCTGCACTAACTCCCCCAAGGCCCTTCCCTTTTTGGTCCTATGAGGCCCTCTCAGTGTGGTGACTCCCTCACCTATTGCAGAGCCTGACCAGTGCTGTCTCTGAACTCCCTCCCTGGGTGCTTCTGCCCTTCTCCATCTCCACAGAGCCTGTGGTCCGGTCTTGGACTGTGGCCTCAGAACTCACAGCCTCTGCCCCGCTGGGTGCCTATTGCATTGAAGTTCTTTTTTTTTTGAGTTGGAGTCTCACTCTGTCGCCCAGACTGGAGTGCAGTGGCCGCTCCCGGCCACCACAGCCTCGACCTTCTGGGCTCCAGTGATCCATCCGCCTCAGCCTTCCAGGTAGCCAGAATTACAGGCATGCGCTACCATGCCCGGCTGATTTTTTGATTTATTGTAGAGATGAGGTCTCGCTGCCCAGGTGGGTCTCGAACCCGCGGGCTCAGTCAATCCACTCACCTTAGCCTCCCAAAGGGGCGGGATTGTAGGCTGAGCCACCGAGCCTGGCTGCATTGAAGTTCTTACACTGCCTCCCTCCAGGGACTGGGAAGAAGCCAGGAGCTGGTGGCCTGACCTAACCACTGGGTGCTTGGCCTCAGGCTGGGATGTGGCTTTGAGTCCTATGAGCAACTGAAATAAAGGAGGTGGGATTGGGGGGGCACCTCAGGTATCCAGTCTCCTTAGCCCACCCTCAATATTCACCCTACACTGAGAAGTGGTTCTGAGAGGGACAGATAGGCTCCTGAGTGGTCTCTTGTTCATCTGGGGGTGGGGCGCTTGTCAAACTGCAGGTCCTGCAGCTGGAGCTGGAGGCTGTCATTGCTATTCCCTCTGTTGGGCTCACTTCAGTTCAATAAGCCTTGGCTGGGCCAAAGCCTGGGTGCTGGGCAGCTCAGCTGACCATCCTTACTGAAATTTAAGGGCTTGTTAATTATGGAAGTGGGGACTAGAAGCAATGTGCAGTTAGAGTATACCAAAAATGACCTCAGCACAACAAGTAGGAGAGAAAGTCATTGCTGGTTTACAGAAACCACATTTTTCTTATGAAAATCAGAAACCCATTTTGCAGCCAGGTTCTATGTATATTTCAGTATAATGAGAATCCCGAGTGAAGTTTTTAGAAGTTCCCCCCTGTCCCCCACTCTCAGAGTCCAGCCAAACTCCCCCCTTCAGGGAGCATGGTTGGGCCTACACACTTTCCTGTATGAGTGAAGGCTTCCTGGGGGCCTTGGGGATGGGGCAGGAAGAATAGATTACTCACTAAGAGAGCTAGGCTCTTGAGAAAAGGTCTGAAAGTGAGCTTGGTCCTTGACTAGGCCAGCAGTGGATCTGCTGAGCTGGGATTACTTCTACACAGATATTTCATGTAATTGTGATGCACTTAAAATATTCTGCTCACCTAATTTTCTTTTTTGAGTTGTGTCTCACTCCGTCACCCAGGCTGGAGTGCAGTGGCACGCTCACGGCCACCCCAGCATTGACTTGCTGGACTCAGGTGATCCTTCCTCCTCAGCCTTGAAGTAGCTGGAACTACAGACATGTGCTACCATGCCTGGCTAATTTTTGATTTATTGTAGAGATGAGGTCTCGCCAAGTTCCCCGGGCTGGTCTCAAACCTGCGGGCTTCAGCTCAGCTTCCCAAAGTGCTGGGATTACAGGCTGAGCCACCTAGCCCAGCCACTCACCTAATTTTAATGTGGTTCTATGACCTTGTTTCATTACAGTATTTCTCCTGTTGCAGATAAAACACATCTCTCATTGGCCCCAGGCTCAGAGTTTTGATGTCAGTCCAGCCATGGGGGTTCCCATCCTGAAGCACCAGGAGACTCCAGGGCCCGACCTCCTCTGACTCTCTACCCCATCCCACTTTACAAGTGAGGACAGTCAGGTTCTGGGCCCAGGGACCTGCTTCCCATAGTGTCCCCAGGGGAGAGTCAGGTGGGAGAGGGAGGAGAGCTTCGGAGGGTCAATTTGTAACAAAAGCACCAAGATGTAGAGCTTGATGGTTTATGTGTCAAGTTATTATTATCATGTAGGGTTAAAGCAAATTAAAAAACCACCCAGGAAAGTTCCAGTTCCAAGATGGCAGCCTAGAAGCAAGCTGACTTCATTTCCTGCCACAGAAAACCAAAAATATACAGTACTGAGATTAACCCCAGCAACATCCCAGAACTCAGATATGAGAATGAGACAGTTCCTGGTGCCGTAAAGAAGCGAACAAACTCTGAGCAGCCTGTAAAAGAATCAGACTTCCATATCTGCAACATTCCTTGCCGCCCCAATCTGTCTGGCACTGAGCATGTGAAAGATGCCCTCCCTGCCCCAATTTATGGTTTCGATAATGGAATAAGTGAGATTGAGGTGGACAACCAGCTTCCTCACCATCTTAGATTCTCTGATTTAATTCAAGGGAAGCAATGCAAGTACCTGAAGGGAGAAATATCCTTGAGGTTAGCCAGAGACAAAGTTGGGAGGTAGGACTAACATCTGCAACCTGGGAAACTCTGTGCTATATCTTGGCCAAAGGAGATATCAGATCAGAGTGGCTGTTTAGCAGCACCATGCTATTTAGGAGGTATGTTCCACAGGTCTCCTGGGAATGAACTTATAGCCAATCTTCTTAAACTGTTGGGATGTGGCTGTCCCTTTTGGGACCTCATCCACTTGCGATGGGCAGAGCGCCAATTCTTTACTAGAGCTGAGGCAAGCCTGGGCTTGAGGCTCCACCTAATGCCAAAAAGGAGGCAGCAACTTAGTGAGAAAAAAGAGATTCACCAGATAAATTACAAATAATCTCTAAGTAAAAATATCCAATAAAAACCAAAACAATCCAGACAGAGGAGACAGGAATAAATAACTAATACTTCAGTGAAAAGTCATAAACATACATCCACAAGAAACAACAGCAAACGGGGAACCATGAACTCCTCAAACAAAGCAAGGAACTAGTAACTAACCCTAATGAGATGGTGATATGTGAGCTCTCTGACCAAGAATTCAAAATAACAGTTTTAAGGAAACTCATTCACCTCCAAGATAACACATAAAAGCAGTTTAGAAATTTATCAGAAGCCAGGCTCGGTGGCTCAGCCTGTAATCCTGCGCCTTGAGAGGCTGAGGTGAGTGGATTGCCTGAGCTGTGGATTCGAGACCTGCCTGGGCAACTTGGCGAGACCTCATCTCTACAATAAATCAAAAATAAGCCGGGCGTGGTAGCGCATGCCTGTAATTCTGGCTACTCAGAAGGCTGAGGCAGAGGGATCGCTGGAGCCCAGCAGGTCAAGGCTGCGGTGACTGGGAGCGGCTACTGCACTCCAGTCTGGGCAACAGAGTGAGATTCCAACTCAAAAAAAAAAAAAAGAAATTTATCAGATAAATTTAGCGAAGAGATTAATATAAAAAAGTCAAACAAAAATTGTGAAACTGAGAAATACGTTTTCTTAACTGAATAATTATTTATAGAGGCTCTCAACAGAGTGGATCAAACAAAGGAAAGAATCAGTGAAATCAAAGACAAGCTGTTTGCAAATACATAGTCAAAGAAGAAAAAAGAAAAAAGAATGAAAAGGAATGAAGATTGCCTACAAGATTTAGAAAATTACCTCAGAAAATCAAATCTAAGACATATTGGTGTTCAGGAGGAAGTTGAGCAAGAGCAAAGGGTAGAAAATCCATGTTGGACTACCCCAAGGCATTTAACAATCAGACTCTCAAAGGTCAAGAACAAAAAGAGGACCCTAAAAGCAGCAAGAGAAAAGAAGCAAATAACATATAAAGGAGCTTCAATTTGACTGGCAAATAATTTTCATTGGAAACCATACCAACCAGGGGAGAGTGTGATAACATATTCAAAATGCTGAAGAAGAAAAAAAACCTGCCAACCGAGACTACTTTATCCAGCAAAGCTATTCTTCAAATATGCAGGAGTAATAAAGTTGTTCCTAAAAAACAGCTGACAGAATTCACCACCATCAGAGCTATCATACAAAAAATGCTAAAGGGAGTTCTTTATTCTAAAATAAAAAACCACCAATGTGCAAAAAGAAAGCACTTGAAGGTATAAAACCCACTGATAAAATTAAGTATATGGACAAATCCAGAACAGTCTAATATTGTAATTGTGGCATGCATTGCGTTCCTAACTCTACTATGAAGTCTAATAGACAAATCTATCAAAAACAATAATAGCTAAAGCAACCTTTTAAGAGATGAACAATATAAAAATATGTAAATTGAGACAACTAAAAGTCAAAATGTGGCATGGAGATGGAGTTTTTAAAAATTTTTAATTAAAAATTTTTTTTTTATTTTGACAGAGTCAGCAAACTGCTGGCCTTGATTCAGGGTCAACAGACTTTTCTTTTCTTTTTTTTAGTTTTTGTTTTTTGAGTCGGAGTCTCACTCTCTCACCCAGGCTGGCGTGCAGTGACATGCTCATGGCCACCGCAGCCTAGACCTGCTGGGCTCAGGCGATCCTTCCACCTCAGCCTTCTAAGTAGCTGGAACTACAGGTGTGTGCCACCATATCTGGCTAATTAAAAAAAAAATTTATCGTAGATATGAGGTCTCACCAAGTTGCCCAGGCTGGTTTCAAACCTGTGAGCTCAGGCAATCCTCTCACCCTGGCCTCCCAAGGTGCTAGGATTATAGGCATGAGCCACTGATGGACTTAAAATGTAAAAAAAAAATCTTCTTTTTTCTTTGTTTCTATTCTTTGTGATCCAAGATAAGTTGCCATATCTTTAATATAAATGGTTGTATCTATAAGATGTTTTTGTAAGCCTCATGGTAACCACAATGCAAAAACCTATAATAGCTTCCCCCAAATAAAAAGCAACAAATTAATACATACTACCAGAGAAAATCACAAAGAAATTCGAGACCAGCCTAGGCAACACAGCAAGACTTTGTCTCTATAAAAAAAAAAAAAATTAGCCAGGCATGGTGGCACATGCCTGTATTCCCAGCTACTTAGGAGGATAAGACAGAAGGCTCACAAGAAGGTTGAGGCTGAGGTGGGTGGTGATCGTGCCACTGTCCTCCAGCCTGGATGACAGAGTGAGACTTCGACTAAACCTCCCCCCTCCAAAAGAAGAATCAAGAACAATACCAATATGATCATTTTAATAGATGCTGAAAAAAATTCAACATTTCTTTATGATTAAAAAAACCTTCATCAAATTGGGTATAGAAGGAACATACCTCAAAGTAACAAAGGCCATATATGACAAACCCTCAACTAATATCATACTAATTGAGGAAAAATTGAAATCCTTTTCTTTAAGATCTATAACAAGAAAGCATCCACTTTCATCACTTTTATTCAATATAACACCGGAAGCCATGGTCACGGCAATTAGACATGAGAAAGAAAAAAGGTCGTATAAATTGGAAAGAAAGAAGTCAAATTAGTCTTCTTCACAGATGACATAATCTTATATTTAGAAAAACCTAAAGACTCTACCAAGAAACTGTTGGAACTGATAAACTGAGAAAGTTGCAGGATACAAAACTAACATACAAAAATCAGTAGCATTAATGTATGCCAACAGTGAATAATCTGAAAAAATAAATCAAGAAAGTAATTACATATGCAATAGCTACAAAGAATATAAAATACTTAGGAATAAATTTAACTGAAGAAGTGAACAATCTATACAAGAACAACTACAAAACACTGATGAAAGAAATTGAAGACACAAAAAAATGGAAAGATATTCTATGCTTACAGATTGGAAGAATTAATATGGATAAAATAACAATACTACCCAAAGCAATTTAAAGACACAATTCAATTCCTATCAAAATATTAATTACATTTTAAAAAGAAATAGAATAAACAATTCTAGTTTTTTTTTGTTGCTGTTAGTTTTTTTTTTTTTGAGTCGGAGTCTCACTCCAGTACCCAGACTGGAGTGCAGTGGCATGCTCACAGCTACAGAAGCCTTGGCCTACTGGGCTCAGGCAATCTTTCTGCCTCAGCCTTCCAAGTAGCTAGAACTACAGGCGTATGTCATCATGGCTGGCTAATTTTGTGATTTATTGTAGAGAAGAGGTCTCACCAATTCCCCAGGCTAGTCTTGAACCCCTGTGCTCAGGCAATCCTCTAGCCTCTGCCTCCCAAAGTGCTGGGATTAGAGGTGTGAACCACTATGCCAAAGCAACTATCTGACTTAAAAATATACTATAAATCTGTAGTAACCAAATCAGCATGGTACTAGCATAAAAACACACACAGACCAATGGAACAGACAATCCTCTGACAAAGGCATCAAGAACATACAATGGGGAAAGAACACTCTCTTCAGTGTTCTGGGAAAACTGAACCACATGCAGAAGAATAAAACTAGACCCCTATTTCATCATATATGAAAATAAAATAAAAATAGATTAAAGACATAAATCTAAGACCAGAAACTATGAAACTTCTAGAAGAAAACATTTGGGAAACACACCAGGACATTAATCTGAGCAAAAAATTCTTGAGTAATACCTCAAAAGCACAGGCAACAAAAACAAAAATAGACAAATGGGATCATGTCAAGCTAGAAAGCTGCTGTACAGCAAAGAAAACAGTCAACAAAGTGAAGAGATAACCTACAGAATGGGAGAAAATACTTGCCAACTATTCACCTGACAGGGGATGAATAACCAGAATATATAAGGTCAGTGGAAGGGCTGAGGGAGGAAGGGATGGTGGCATCTGGTTGCGCAGACCTGACTCCCATGGCCCTATCCGGAGCTGCCTCTCTGGTCCCCTAGGAGTGCCTACCTGAGGATTCTATTTCTGTAAAAAGCATAATTGATATTTTATGGGATTGCATTGTATCTTAAAATTGTCTTAGATAGTATTGTCATTTTATCAATATTAATCCTTCCAATCTATGAGCATAGAATATCTTTCCATTTTTGTGTCCGATTTCTTTCATCAGTGTTTTATAGTTGTTCTTGTATGGATCTTTCACCTTTTTACTTAAATTGTCTCCTAAGTGTTTTGTATCTTTGTAGCTATTGTATATGGAATTACTTTCTTGATTTGTTTTTTTCAGATTATTCACTCTTGGGATACATAAATGCTATTGATTTTTGTGTGCTAGTTTTGTATCCTGCAATTTTTTCATTTATCAGTTCTAACAGTTTCTTGGTGGAGTCTTTAGGGTTTTTTAAAATGTAAAATTATGACATCTATGAATAGAATGGCATAAGAATCCTACCCCCTGCCTGGGAACCTGGCCTCATCCTTATCCTTTGCATGGTTGAGGTCTTGTCAGTGACTAGTTCTGGGGGAGGCATTTCAGTTGGTGACAGAAAGGGCCGGGGAAGGGGCCAACTAGCCTTTGGCTGTCATGAGCTCCCCCTCCCTCCAGGCCCTGGTTACCACATGGATCCTCCCCTGATAGCATACTTGGCTCCCAGTACACAGAAGATGGTCATCTGGGTCCGAGGCTCAGCTAATGACTGTGATTCTGTCTCAGGCCTCTGATGATCATCCACGCCCACCTCACAGTGCCAGTTCTGTCTGAGTTTCATGTCCTGAGCTCCTTCAAGGTGTGGGGAGGATGGTCAGAGTGGCTGTTGCTGACCAGGAGGTTCTCCAGCAGCACATGGAGTGGCCGGATCCCTGCCCAGCTATCAGCAAGAGGAGTACTGCCTGGTGTGTCATTACAGAGGATGTGGCAGGCACATCCACAACACATCTGAGACTGGTGCACACACACCCTCCTGCTCAGGTCCTGCTTTGACTGTTCATCCGACCATGGGACTGGTCGGTGGACCTGGAAGGCACCCGATTCAGTCACTCTAGTTGCTTTGGTTCCCATGCCAGCTACAGATTCTGGTCAAGCTCTCCCCCGGAAGCCTGGAGCCAGCTGCATCCTCCCCTGTGTGTGCTGTCCGTGGCAGTGTCTCCAGCCCCATATCATGTGCAGCTGGCCCAAGTCTCCCTGTGCAGGCTGGCAAAGGCCTCATTCTCTGTAGAGGTTGTCCTGGGGGAAGCCCTTGGGTGGGAGTCCCTCAGCAAGAACACAGTGACCAGCAGAACCCAGCTGGACATCAACATCTGCTTGTGTCGGCATGTGAACTCCATGGTGAAAATCCATGGCCTGGCTTCTGGGACATTCTGGAGCCCCTCACTTGGAGAGGAGTTTGGGAATATGGAGGCCACTATGAATTGTGGGCAAGTCCCTGACTGATCTAGTCCCCCCAGTTCCCAGTCTGCCCCCAATGCCCGCTTCTGCCCTCTCTTCTCTGAGAGCCTCTTCCAATCACCCGTAGAAGGCAGGGCTTCCAGCAGGACACCACAGGGGGTCCAGGAACCAATAACCAACAAGCCAAGGACATTCTCATGCAGCAACACCAAACACTGGTCATAGGGACATGTTCAGACATGAGTGGGTTTCCCTAGTCTCCCCAGATGTTTGGCTCATGGAGTGCATTCTCTTTCTATCTTCAGATGCTTGAAGTTGGAAATAGGTTGTGAGAAGGGAGAATCAGAAAAGGCCAGCATGGACGGTCAGGCTGTGGGCTGACCTGGGAGTCCTTGGGAAGCCCAGGTTCCCAAGATGTCCCCGTCCCTGGAGCCAGGGCAATCATTGTGGTGTTTGGAGCATGCTGCCTGGCCATAACATGTTTCTTGTTAATTTCTGGCACTGCATGATAAACAACGAGATGGATAATGTGCATCAAGTCTGTGAATGGCAACTGCAGGGTTGGGTGGTGGTTTTGGGGTTCCTTGCTGGGAAAGGTGGCAGCAGGTCGAGAGTGGTCAAGGTCCTCAGATCCCCAGACCCTCAGCTCCTGCCTTCGGGAGCCCAGGCATGGCCAGGAGGCAAGACAAGAGTGGTCTCATTCATTCATTCATCCTGTAAGTATACCTTGAGCCTTAGTGATGTTCCAAGCTTACACTGTGACTCCCCACCCCGTGACCTGTTCCTGCCTGGATATGTCAGGTGATCAGAAGGTCTGAGGCCCTGTGTTTCCCAGCTGGCCTTCAATTCAGCTGGAAAAGCCTATATATGTCAACCCAGGGACTGAATTTCTGGCCTCTAATGAGCCGGTTGTCTGCAGAGTCCATCTCTTCCACTCCCCAGACAGACGGTGTCATTCTAGGGCTCCAGTAGGGACCACTGATGTAAACAGTCCAGGGCGTCAGCACCAGGTCTGTGACCTTCCTTGAAGCCTGGCCTTTCATAAGATTTCCATTGAGTGGCAGTGTCTTCTCGCGGTGTTATGAACATTTCTGCATTCAACACAAACCTTCTGCACATAAATCACAATATATGATCTGTTGGCTGCAGCCTATTACAACTGAGTGTCCTTAGAGAAACAGTAAATTTGTTTTAATTTATAGATAGCAGATGCTTCACCTTTCTTCACTGCCTTGCTCTTGGGCAGTTTCAGCAGCTCTCTGCTGCCTTTGTGAATATTAACCAGAGCCACCCCAAGCTAGGAGCAGAGTCCCCTGGGTGGGACACCCAGGCTGGCATCTGGGTAGGGATGCTGGCAAACCCGAAGGGCTGGGGAGTTATGGCTGGCTTCCCCCCTGCTCATAGCTGGGAACAGTGAGTCCCTTGTGCTCAGATGGTATGCACCTAGCCCTCAGGCCCAGGCATGCTGACCTGCAGTGTCCACTGGGAAGTGGATCCTGGAAGAGGACTGTGCAGGCCCTGGGGGCTCTGGAGTCCAGGGTACTTGGGTACAGTCAAGGTGGGGATGGAGCTGGGATGGGCACATCACTTGACTGCAGGGAGGGACACGACTGAAGGTCAGCCTGGATGAAGCCACCTGGGCCAAGTCCTTTTTCCCAGGACTAAAGGTGTTTTGTGGGGACACCATCCCTTGAGGTGGGAGCAAGTGGCAGTACCCCGAGGGGACAAAGGGTCAGGCAAGTGGATTGTGGGGGTACGGTGGCCTAGGAAGTCTGCTCCACTGGGTCTGGGACACAGAGGGGAACAAGGCCTGTACAAGGGACGTCTTTGGCCTAGTAGTGAGGAGGAAACTCTGGGACCCTGGAGGATTGAACTGAGTGGATGCCAGTTTGCAGAGATGTGGAGTGGGAGGGGCAAGGAATGGAGCCTAGGGCAGGGGTGCTGGAGGGGACAGTCAGAGTGGCAGGGAACAGACCAGGGTGGTTGAGGGAGTGTATGGGTGGGGGGAGGAGGGAAGGAGACACAGCTGGAAGGGGTACAGGCCCTAGCAGAGTGTTGGGCTGGAGGGTTGTTTGTGTTGTAGAGTTCATCTCCCTCCACCCTGTGGTTCAGAGAGCAGCACCCACCTGCCCTGTGCTTGTACAGGAGAACAGGAATAATGAGGATAGTGCTCTTCCTTCAATTAGGGCCTGGAGACCCAAGGGGTGGAAGTGGCCCCCAGGGGCCCCATCCTGCCTGGAAGGGCCAGTAAGGACCATTCTAGGCTCCTGTCTTCTGAATGAGCACTCAGGGGCTGATGCAGGGGGCTGATGCAGGACCCCCACCCCCCACCTTGTTGAGGAAAGTCCTGGCAGAGCCCACCCTCTGCCCAGGAGGGCACGGAACTTGGAGAGAGCATTGGGCAACATAGAAATCTGAGGTAGTCCCCCTGTGGCTGCCTGTCCATCTGTGTCACAGGATCACTGTCCAGCAGGCTGACCTCACAGCTTCTTCTTGGCTGACATGACCTCCAGCTCTCCCAAACACAAGCAGTCTCAGTTTGAAAGCTTGAGGCCCTAGTTCCCCTGGGCCAGTCTTGATGGAAAGAGATCTCCTTGACCTGTGGGGACAATTCTGTGATGGTTTCCCAGAGACTCAGGGACTGTGTGCTAAGGGCCTGGGCCCCAATTCTTTGTCCCTTGCATCTTCCCCTTTGCAGACTTCTTCATTCCTCACTCAGTTTGTCCTTGCTTCTTTCTGCTTCTCCCTGCACACACACCCAGCTTTTCCCTTGCGAGTGTTTTGAGGTCTGTGAGGACTGCACTGCCCTTGGTCACTGTAGGTCTCAGGGACAGACACCGATGGATATTCTGAACAGCGCTTCTCTGTCCTGGCATGAGAACTGAGCCACTACTCCCTGCTTTGAGTTTTCAGTACCCTCTGGACACAGGCCACCTGTCAGGAAGTGCTAAGGCTAGGATTTGAACCCCAATTGAGGCAAATCTGAAGCACTTTCTAGAATATTGTGCTGCCTTCTGGACTCAGGCTCCTGGAGGGAGTTTGGGGTGGGGGTGGGCAGCAAACAAGGGAGCTTTGACATTCCTCCTGGCAAAGGTGGGAACAGCAGGTGATGCTTAGCCCTGAAGAGCAGCCCTGGGGCGCCAGCTGGGAAGACAACACAGCGAAGGAGAAGCCAGACGCTAGGGCTGTGTAGAGAGGGTGGGGCTGAACCAGCAGGAAGGTTCCGCTGAGCCACAGACTAGACTCACTCTAGTAAGACCCAGGCCCTACTCTTGTCTGACTGAGTCTGCATCCTTCCAGTAATACTGACATTATTGCGATATCATTCACACAGCATGAAATTCATATCCATCTAATGGTTTTTAGTATATTCACAGAGTTGTGAAACCATCATCACAGTAAATTGTAGAGCATTTTTATCATCCCCCAAAGAGATCTTTCTTTCTTTTTTTTTTTTTTTGAGTTGGAGTCTCACTCTGTCACCCAGACTGGCCACTGCAGCATCGACCTGCTGGGCTCTAGCGATCCTTCCGCCTCAGTCTTCCAAGTAGCTACTAATTTTTTAATTTATTGTAGAGACAAAAGGTCTCGCCAAGTTGCCCAGTCTGGTCTTGAACCCCTGGGCTCTGGCAATCCTCTCTCCTTGGTCTTCCAAAGTGCTGGAATTATAGGCCTGAGCTACCATGCCCAGCCTTCTAGACATATCATATAAGTGGAATCATACACTATTTGTCCTTTAGTGTGTGACTTCTTTCATTAGCACAATGTTTTATTTTATTTTATTTATTTATTTATTTTTTTGAGTTGGAGTCTCACTCGGTCGCCCAGACTGGAGTGCAGTGGCCGCTCCCAGCCACCGCAGCCTCACCTGCTGGGTTCTGGCGATCCTTCTGCCTCAGCCTTCCGAGTAGCCAGAATTACAGGCATGTGCTACCATGCCCGGCTGATTTTTTGATTTATTGTAGAGATGAGGTCTTGCTGCCCAGGCGGGTCTTGAACCCGCGGGCTCAGGCAATTCACTCGCTTCAGCCTCCCAAAGGCGCAGGATTATAGGCTGAGCCACTGAGCCTGGCTAGCACAATGTTTTAAAGATGCATCCTGTGGTAGGAAGTGTTAGTGCTTCATTTCTCCTTATGGCTGAATAAAGAGAAAATTTCCATTGGGATGTTCACATTTTGTTTATCCATGCATCAATGATGGTTATTGGTTGTTTACATTTTTTGACTATTGTGAATAATGCTGTTATGAACATTCATATGCAAGTTTTTGTGTGGACATAGTCTTTCATTTCTCTTGGGTATATACCTAGGAGTGAATTGTTGGGCCATATGCTAACTCTCTGTTTAACATTTTGAGGACCTGACTAATTTCCAAAGCAATTGCATCATTTTATATTCCCACCAGCAATTGAGGTTCCAATTTCTCCGTATCTTCACTAACAATTTAAATGGAATTTTCCATTTTTTCTGTATCTACTTAGGTGGTCATGTAGTTCTTGTCCTTTAGTCTATCAATATGGTGTATTATATTAATTGACTTTGAGTAGACCGACCTTGCATTCCTGGGATAAATACCTTTTGGTCATAGGGTATAATAGTTTTTGTATGTTCCTGAATTCTGTATGCGAGTATTTTGCTGGGGATATCTGCATTTATATTCACAAAGGATACTGACATTTAGAGTCATAAAGGATATTGATTTGCAGATTTCTTGAAATCTTTTTCTGGTTTTGTTATCAGGATAATACTGGACTCAGGGAATGAATTAGGAAGGGTTATCTTCTCTTATTTTAGAAAAGTTTTTGAAGGCTTGGGATTAACCCCAGGGAAGTCATCTAGGCCTGAGGTTTTCAGTGGGAAAATTTTAAAAATTACTGTTTTAATCTCCTTACTAGTTGTAAGTCTATTCATATGTTACATTTCTTCTTGAGTCAGTTTTTGTGGTTTGCGTCTTTTAGTGATTTATTCATTTTACCTAGGTTATCTAGCTTATTGGAATACAGTTGTTCATAGTATTCTCTTATAATCCTTTTTATTTCTGTGAGGTCTGTAATGATATCTCATCTTTTATTCCTGATTTCAATAATTTGAGTCTTTACTCTTCTTTTTTTCTTGGTAATTGTAGCTAAATGTTTGTCAATTTTGTTGATTTTTTTTTAAGAGCCAACTTTTTCTATTTATTTTCTCTATTGTTTTCAATTATCTTGACTTCACTTATTTTGACATTATTCTAGCTTATAAAGGGGACAAAGGGAGTATTGCTGGTCATACTTCCCAGGTAAAGTGTGAAGCCTGGAGCTGTCCCAGGCCTTGCCATGTCACTCAGCAAGTGACCTGCCAGGTTCGACTGCATGCCTGGGTGAACTGAGGTCAGATGTGAGGGCAGCAAGGGTTTCACTGAGAAAGAGGCCCCATGAGGGAGGGGTGGAAACTCTCAGGACTCTGATGGACCCAGGTTTGAGTCTGTGCTCAGCCACTCCCCTGCCATTTGCTTTGAAGGGGCAGGTTGGACAAGCCATACCCTGAGGTTCATTTCCTCCTTGTGAGATGGGCAGGAGGCTCCATGGCGGCTGCAGGGTAGAGTGAGATGAGAACCTGCTGTCATTGCCCAAGGCAGAAGGCAGATAGTAAACAAAAGCAACAACAAAAGAATCTTGAGGGTGCTGAGCAGCAGATGCATGCAGGATCGGGCCCACCCTAGGGGCCAGAGAGTGCTGCCTGGAAGAGGGGGATATGTACAATGAACTTAGGACAGGTGAGAGCTCCTGCTGGATGGCAGGGAGGGGTCAGTAGGCAGAACAGTGGATGAGGGCCCAAGGTGGGCAGAGGTGAGTTGGGGTGAAGGAACCCCTCAGAGAAGGCCGATGAGCAGGAGGGTCACCTGGACAGGTGGGAGGGCTGCTGTGCTGGCCTCAGCAGTTGTGCGTCTGAAGAGATTTAAGTTTTTCAGATGCATTTTTTTAAGGGATGATCTAACCCTTTAAGGAATGCACCTGAGGCCCTGACATATTTGGAGGTGAGCTGTAGAAGAGACCAGTCTGAAGTGCCATTATCTACTGCTGATGTCCCTTGGACATTGATTCCTGTATTCATTCCACACACGTTCTGGAACCCCTGCTGCACACTGGACAGAGAGCCTCCCCCACAGGCTTGGCGTGTGTGAGAACTTGGACAAAAACACACAGTAAGTCTTTAGTGAGGGTGGAGAGATGCAGCCAGGGTTGGAGAGAATCAGATGCTGCTGGATGAGTGTTAGAGAGGGCCTTTCTGAGGTAGGGTCACTGAGCAAGGTCTCCATGAGCAGTGTGCAGGAAAAAGGTCACGTCTGGGTGAGAGGCAGAACTAGTGGGATCCTAGCTGGGGGCCTGGGCAGTCATCCAAGGGCCCATACTTGGACAATGCTCTGATGTTTCCATCTTGAAATTTTATTTATTTATTTATTTATTTATTTTTTGAGTTGGAGTCTCACTCTGTTGCCCAGACTGGAGTGCAGTGGGCGCTCCCGGCCACCGCAGCCTCGACCTGCTGGGCTCCGGCGATCCTTCCACCTCAGCCTTCCAAGTAGCTGGAACTACAGGCGCGTGCTATCACGCCCGGCTAATTTTTGATTTATTGTAGAGATGAGGCCTCGCCAAGTTGCCCAGGCGGGTCTCGAACCCGCGAGCTCAGGCAATCCACTCACCTCAGCCTCCCAAAGGCACGGGATTACAGGCTGAGCCACCGAGCCTGGTTATTTATTTATTTTGTAAGTCAGAATCTTATTCTGTTACCCAGGCTGGAGTGCAGTGCCTTACAGCAGCCTAAACCTGCTGGGCTCAGGTAATCCTTCCGCCTAAGCCTTCTTTTTTTTTTGAGTTGGAGTTTCACTCCGTCGCCCAGACTGGAGTGCAGTGGTCGCTCCCGGCCACCACAGCCTCGACCCAATGGGCTCCGGCGATCCTTCCGCCTCAGCCTTCCATGTAGCCGGAATTACAGGCGTACGCTACCATGCCCGGCTGATTTTTGATTTATTGTAGAGATGAGGTCGCCTCAGCCTTCTAAGTAGCTGGATCTATAGATGTGTGCCACCATGCCTGGCCCATTTTTTATTTATTGTAGAAATGAGGTCTCACAATGGTGCCCAGGCTGATCTTGAACCCCTGGGCTCAGGCAATCCACTCACCTCTGCCTCCCAAAGTAGTGGGATTATAGGCTTGAGCCACTGAGCTCGGCTCGTCTTGAAATTCTTAACCAATTCTGAGCAAGGGGCCCTGCATTTTTATTTTGCAAGTTATGTAGCAGTCTTGGGTCGAGGACATGGCAGGTGCAGAGACTTTGAAGTGAGAAGGTGCTTAGAACTTTCAGGGTCCAGTAGGGGTCATGGGCTGGGGTAAAGTGAGGTGGGGGCAGTGGGAGTGGGGCTGTGCTGTGGGGATCAAAGATGTTGTCTTGGCTGAGTCTGAGCAGGGGTGACATTGTCTGATTTACGTGGGGTATCCCCTGGCTGTTGTGAAGGGCAAGGTGGGGTGGGAGCAGCTGGAGGTTGCTGCAGGTAGAGACAAGACTGGGAGGAGATGGGGGTGGGGCAAGCACAGCTGGGTCTAGGACACCTGGGTGAAGCCCACAAAGTTGGAGCTGTGCTTGGGTGGGGTCTCCTTGGGCCTGCAAGGAGTCAGGATGCTTCCAACTGCTGGGCTAGAGATGGGGTGCTAGGGAGGCCTGGTGGTGGGGATCATGAGCGGGTTTGGATGTAAACTTTTCGGATGATTTAGAGAAAGGTCAAAATTGAGAACTAGAGGAAGTGAGAGTTGGGGGAGCTGGGTCAATACTCGGAATTCTCTAGAAAGAGGGAAGGTCCCAGTGAGTGGATGAGGCGAGAGCAGAAGGGTTTGGGATCTGGGCCCTGGCACTTGCTGGGAAGGGCACAAAGAAGAGCCAGTAACGTGGCCAGAAAGTGAGGCTTCACCAGGAGTGAAGATTCTAGAAGGAGGAGAGATGGCCCGCAGGGCCCCAGGTTAGGTGGTCTGAAGGACATGAGGCCCTGCGAGGGTAATCCTGGTGTTAGGTGCGCCGAAGAGCCTGGCAGGAGAGCCAGTGGGTCCCTCAGAAACTGGGCTGGAAAGGAGCCGCAGAGGGGTGCGGCAGGGACAGGCTGGTTTTATGATGAGTGAAATTGCAGTGTATGGTCAGAGAAGGCAAGCTGGCCACGCTTCGAGCTGTGGTGGCCTTGTGGAGAGGAGGGGTTGTCCCCAGGGGCACGTGGTGGTGGGAGGCGAGAGGGTGTCTTCAGGAGGGAAATGTGAAGCAGATCTTGCTCCTGTCTCTGCTCCAAGGAATCTCTCTTCCCCAGGACAGGGAGGTGGGGCCACCCCGCGAGGTCTGGAGGGTGGGGCAGCACTGGTCATGTATCCTAATAAATTCAACCTAAAATTACAAGACAAAACTGCACTTATGTGCAAAAGTCACATTGCCTGAAAGCCATTTTGATGACAACGAACACTGCTCAAATCGCAAGTCATTTGAGGAAGGGAGGGAGGTTTGTGGTGGTCACAGACAAGACGCTGCTCCTAGGGTCTTGATGGGAATCAGGCTGCACTGCTGACAGGTAGGGACACCCATAGATTACAGGACACCAGGCTCTGCTCCCAGATGCCTCCTGTCATGCAAGACCCCTCACTGGGGTGCAGGCTACAGAGTATCTCGATTCACCTGCCATCTCCAGTTTATGCTCATCTGTCCATCAGAGGGAGTGACATACTGGCTTCTGTCCAGGGCCCTGAGAAGCAGAGGCCTGGGGTGACCCCATGGAGAGCAGAGCTATTCTCATGTTCAATGATTACATTTTCCTAATGTCACCTCCTGCGTTATCCAAGACAGACTGTGCCCAGTTACTTTCCAAACAAAACACTACAACCTTTGAGGCACTGGACACTGGAGGAGATGTTCTTTGTCCATGGCGGATGCCCGAATGTGATGCTTCTCCTGGTCTTTGACGAACACTTTAGGAACTTCACTGGTCTCTGCCACCATGCACACTGCATGAGGCCGGAAGAAAAAGCACCAATTGTGAAAAAGAAGAGCTGTTAGAAAAGGAATTTTTCTTTCAATGATTAAATAAACCACACTCCTCCCAGGAGTGTCTGCGTTGAACCCCATGCAAGGTTGGATGGGAACTTTGGGACTCTTGGAGCGGTCTGGTCAAGAGAAGCATGAGAACAGGCCGTGTGTATCAACAACCCTCCAGGGAGGATTCTGTTGGACATCCTCCCTGGAGGGACATCCTCCTCAGACCACTCCTGGTCTTACTGGTGGGGTGAGGGGGAAGAGGTGCTTGCAGGCCAGATCCCAGCAAGGCAGCACCATGAAGGCTCAGGGAGCTGGTGAGAAGCTGAGGCCCATGTCCTAGCCAGTTAGACCCAATATGTACCTTGGAAGGGACAAGACTAAAGGGCAGAGTGGAGGTGCCTTGGGCATTCAGGCACCTGTTACTGGGTGGGAACTGGTGGTGAGGTCTCTCCCCACACTCCTGCTGTGTGGAAGGGCTGTGTGAATGGGATCCCTGACCCAAAAGAGCCTTCTGGGTGTGCCCCAGAGGGTGGTGGGTCAGGCCCACCCTGGCTCACCCTGCCACCCATGGCAGGTTTAAGAAATTGGACTGTGAATGATGATGTTCAGTAGGACTTTTTCCTGATAGATTCTTGCACGTTAATTGAAAATAAAATGCATGATCTTTTCTTTTGATGAGAGAAGGCAGATTTAGCTGGAACTAATCAGTGAGGGGGCTGGATCAAACTCAGAGACCGTGGAAGGAAAATAAAAGTTTGAAGGCATTTGAAAAATATGGTAATTCTCCCCAAACAATGACATTATGATGCATTAATATCCCGAGCTCCGAGTTATTGCAGGACTCAGTGAGGCAATCAGAGCCCATTACTCTGGCACAACACAACTTTCGGTTTCATTGTCATTATCTCTTAATTAAATCACGTTATTGATGGTATTTGCTGTCACGTTTATACTGACTGTCCCCAGGAAGTTGCTTTGAGAGTCAGGAGCTGGAACCTTCAAGGGGCTTGCCTGTGTCTGAGGAAGCCATGAACCACAGCCTTGAGGGATCCCGCACTGGCCCTGTTGCCCACTCATACCCATCACTCTGCATATAGGGGTGGCTCTGGCCCAATTTCCATTCCTCCTTCCCATGAAGGGTCTTGGAAATGAACTTGGCCCCAATTTGGCAGTGGCTCTGGAGGCTGGGGGTGTGAGTGGCTGGTTATCTGTCCCCATGTGTTTGCCCATGACCTTCAGCCACGTTATCCTCTGGACTCAACCAAAGGCCCCCAAGTGTCATGGTGTTAGCTACCTGGGTCCTGCTGCATGAGCCTGTTGGGTTGGTATCTGCTTTTGTGCAATGATGTTACCACAAACGTAGCAGCTCAGAGCAATGCACACTTATTATCTCAGTCTCTGTGGCCAGAAGTCTGGGCACCACTTAGCAGAGTCCTCTGCTTAGGTGCCATAGGCTGTGATCAAGGTGACAGCTGGGCTGCAGGTTCAGCTGGGGCAGAATCCGCTTCCATACTCCCTTAAGGTGTTGGCACCAATCAGTTCCTTTCAGCTGTAGAATTGAGGGGCTTCATTTTCTTGCTGACTGTTGGGCAGCTGCCCTCCAGTCCTAGAGGCCACCAAAGGTTCCAGGCATGTGTTTCTCAGCATGGCGGTTTTGTTCATGCAGCAAGGGAGAAAGTGACTCCAGCAAGATGGGATCGTAATCTCATGTGATGTGATCATGCACCCATAATCATGGACACCCCATCACTTTGATCACATTCTGTTGGTTAGAAGCAAGAAACAATTCCCAGCAATACTGGGGATTATGCAAGGCCACAAACACCAGGAAGTGGGGTCACCCTGCGGGTGAAGTTCGTGGCTCAGTGGTCTGAGCATCATAGTGCTGGCTCTGAGTGTATCTTGGGTATAGGAAAGGCCAAAGTGCCCACATAGGCTTTACCAAATAAGCTTGAACCTCACCCCTTTCTCTGTCCAGCCACTGCTTTCTGCCCTGCCAAATTGTCCTGTCAGCTCTACCTGGAGCATGTTCCTCTCCTTGCCCACTCTGAAGCTTCTGGCAAAAGCTAACGTGTAAGCCTAACAAGATTCCAAACACCAAGGCAAAAACTGATAAAGCTTCAAGGAGAAATGGACAAATTCACTATTATAGTTAGAGACTTCAACACCACTCTGTCAGTAATTGATAGCTTCAGCAGGCAGAAAATTGTAAGATATTTGAACCGAACAGCATCATCAGTCAACTGGATCTAATTGACATCTATAGACGACTTCATCTAACAACAGCAGAATATACATTCTTCCCAAACACACATGGAACCTTCACCAAAATAGGCTACATTCTGGGCCTAAAACACACCATAACCACTTTGAAAGACCAAAAGTCATATCGAGTATGTTCTTAGACTACAATGAGATTCAACTAGGAATCAATAGTTTAAAAAATCTTAAAATATTTGTAGAATAAATAATACTTGGGTCAAAGAAGTCTCAAAAGATATTAAAAGTATTTTAATACAAAAACTAAATGAAAATGAAAAACAACTTATCATAACTGGTAGAATATACAAATGTAGTGTATAGAGGAAATGTATAGCATTCAATGTACATACGAGAGGAGAAAAAGACAAAAAATGAATCATTTAAGCTCTCACCTTAGAACACTAGAAAAGGAAGAACAAATTAAAACCAAAGTAAGCAGACAAGAAGGAATAAAAATTAGAGCAGAAATCAATGAAATTGAAAACATTCTTTTAAAAGATCAATAAAATCTCTAGCCATGCTAAGAAAAAGAGAGAGAATACACAGACTACTAATACTAAAATTGGAAATGAAATAGGAACCATTACTACAGAGCTCATAAACATTACAAATTTGATAATTTAGAGGAAATGGACCAATTCCTTGAAAGATACAATCTGCCAAAATTCACATAAGAAGAATAAACAATGTAAATAAGCTGTATCTATTAAAGAAATCGAATCAATAGCCTTCTAAAACAGAAAGAACTAGGCCCAGATGGGTTTACTGGTGGATTCTACCAAACATTTAAGAAATACATCATACCATTTTTTAACAATCTGTTCCAGAAAATAGAAGAAGGGACAACTCATAACTCATTCTATAAGGCCAACATTACCTAATCCCAAAACCAAAGATATTACAAGAAAAAAAAACCCAAAACCCACTACAGAACAGTATCTCTCATAAACATAGATGCAAAAATCCCCGAGAAAATATTAGGAAATCAAATCAACAATGAATACAAATAATTATATACCATGACTGAGTGAGATTTATCCCTAGGTATGCAAGACTGGTTCAACATTCAAAAGTCAATTAATGTAACCCATCACATCATATAACATGTCATCTTTTGAGTCTGGTTTCTTTCACTTACCACAATGCATTTGAAATTCATTTATCTTGCTGTGTGTACCAGAAGTTCATGCTCTTTCATTGACGAGTAGTACTCCATTTGGTGAATTTGCCGTAAGTTTAAAAAACACATTCAATAGTTTTGGGTTGCTTCCAGTATTTGGGTATTATGAATAAAGCTGCCATATTCACATACTGGTCATTGTTATAGGGCATATATTTTTATTTCTCTTGAGTCAATACCCAAGAGTAGAATTGATGGATGATATGGTAAGTGTATGTTTAACTTCATGAGTAACTGCCAATCTGTTTTCCAAAGGGACTGTTTCATTTTTGCATTTACACTAGCAGTGTGACAGACTTCTAGTAACTTCGCTTTCTTGTTAGCACTTGATGTTTTCAGTTTTTTTAAAAAAATAATGGTCAAAATTTCCCCAAATTTGATAAAAACTATAAATCTACATTTCTCAGAAGCTCAAAAACTCTGCATGGGAAGAGTCACACAAGGTACATCATATACAAATTGTTTAAAACCTAGTGCTAAAGAGAAAGTCTTAAAAGTTTCACTACAGGTATTAAAGGATAATAAGGCAATATTACTAGCAACTTTATGCCAAAAGTGAAAACTTAGATAAAAGGGATACATTTCTTTAAATGCATAAACTATTAGACCTCACTCAAGAAGAAATAGATGACTCAAAGAGCCCAAATCTCTTAAGGAAATTGAATTTATAGTTAAAAATTTTCTTGCAAAGGAAACTCCAGATCAGATGGCTTCATTGATGAATTCTACCAAACTTACCAATGAATTTTAAGGAAGAAATAATGCAAACTCTCCACAAATTGAAGAAGAGAGAATAAGTATCAAATATGCATTTTATGAGGCCAATATATACTCTGTTGCCAAAAGCAGATGAAGGCATTACAGAAAAGAAAATTACAGACCAGTATCTCACATGAAAACAGATGCAAAAATCCTTAGCAGGTAAGATTCAGCAATATGTGAAAAAGGATAACACATCATGGCTTTATTCCAGGGTTGCAACATTAATTTAACATCTGAAAATCAATTAATGTAATACAACATATTAATAGAATAAAGGACAAAAATCATGTGATCATTTGATAGATGCAGAAAAAGCACTTGACAGAGTTTGACATCCATTTTTTTTTTAAAGTTCACAGAAAACTAGCAGTAGACGAGAACTTGTTTAACTGACAAAGGGCATCTACTTTCCTTCAGCTCTAAGAACAAGGACCGCGAAGATACATGCTCTCCCCACTTCTACATTTGCTCTGTCCCCACTTCTATTTAGGAGATTCTACTGAGTGCATTAAACAGGAAACAGCAGATTGAAAAAGGAGAGATAAACTCTCCCTTTATTTTCAGATAGTCATCTGTAGAAAATCTTAGAGTCTATAATAAAGCTTCTAGAAATAATACATGAGTTTAGCTAGGTAGTGGGATACAAAAACCAACTATATTTATCTATGTTAGCAATTAACACTTGGAAATCAAAACTAAAAAAGGCAATGTTACTTATAATTGCCTCAAAAACATAAAACACTGTGGGATAAGTGTGATCAAAGATGTGAATGACCTTTAAACTTTAATTACAAACATTGGGAGATAAATTAGAGAATAACTAAAGAAAGGAGAATTGTATTGCATTCATGATCAGAAGACTCAATATTGTTAAGATGTAAATTATCCCTAAATTGATCTAATAGATTAATGCAACTCTATCTCAATCCCAGCAGGCTTTGTGTGTGTGTGAAAATTGACAGATTGATTCTAAACTTTATATTAAAGTTCAAAAAAACTACAATAGCCAAAATAACTTTAAAAAAGAAGAACAAAGTTGACAGTCTTACACTACTTGATATCAAGACTTATAAAGCTATAGCAATCAAGACAGAGTGATATTGGCATAAATATAGACAAATAGACCAGTGGAACTATACTAAAAGGCCCCCCCCTCAGAGAGCTATACTTTTATAACAAATTGATTTTTTACAAAGGTACAAAACAAGTCAATAGCAAAGGATAGTCTTTTCAAGAAATGGTGCTGGAGTAATGGAATATCCAGATATTAAAAAAGTGAAGCTTGGTTGGGCTCGGTGGCTCAGCCTGAAATCCCAGCACTTTGGGAGGCCAAGGCGAGTGGATTGCCTGAGCCCACGGGTTCAAGACCAGCCCGGGCAACATGGCGAGACCTCGTCTTTACATTAAATAAAAAATTAGCTGGGCGTGGTAGCACATGCCTATAGTTCTGGCTACTTGGAAGGCTGAGGTGGAAGGATTGCCAGAGCCCAGCAGGTCATGCTGGGGTGGCCCTGAGTGAGCCATTGCACTCCAGCCTGGGCAATGGAATGAGACTCCAACTCAAAAAAAAAGTGATTCTCAATTTATATCTTTTATTCTTTATAAAAATTAACTCAAAATGGACCATAGGCCTAAATGTAAAACCTATACAACTTCTAGAAGAAAACTTAGGTGAAAATCTTGGTGACCTTAGCTTAGCTATGACACCAAAAGCATGGCATATATAAAAAGAAAAGGTAAACTGGACTTTGTAAAAATTGAGACTTTTGCTCTGCAAAGACATTCTTAAAAGAATGCAGGCCGGGCTTGGTGGCTCAGCCTGTAATCCTGCGCTTTGGGAGGCGGAGGTGAGTGAATTGCCTGACCCTGCGGGTTCGAGACCCGCCTGGGCAACTTGGAGAGACCTCATCTCTACAATAAATAAAAAATTAGCTGGGCGTGGTAGCATGCACCTGTAGTTCCAGCTACTTGGAAGGCTGAGGTGGAAGGATCGCTAGAGCCCAGCAGGTCGAGGCTGCGGTGACTGGGAGCGTGCCACTGCACTCCAGTCTGGGCGACTCCAACTCAAAAAATAAAAAAATAAAAAAAAATAAATAAAGAATGCAAAGAAAAATCATAAACTTGGAGAAAATATTTGCAGATCACATGTCTAATGAAGAATTTATCCAGAATATATAAAAAACTCTGAAAATTCTGGAGATTTCTCAAATAACTCAAAATGGATTTACCATTCGATCTTGAGATCTCAATTCTAGGTATATACCCAAAGAAGCATAAATCACTCTATCAAAAAGATACCTGCATGTGTATGTTTACCACGGCAGTATCCACAAAAACATGGAACCAAGCTAGGTGTCCACCAACAGTGGACTGGATAAAGAAAATGTGGTGCATAGACACCATGGAATACTAAAGCCATAAATAAGAATAAAATCATGTCCTTTACAGCAACATAGATGCAGCTGAAGACCATCATTCTAAGTGAATTATCACAGAAACAGAAAATGAATACCACATGTTCTCACCTGTAAGTGGGAGTGAGTGAAACACTGAGTACACATGAGTTTAAGGATGGGAACAACAGACACTGGGGACTCCTAAAGGCAGGCAGGAGAGAGAAGGGTGAGGTTTGAAAACCACCCATTGGATACTATGTCCACCGCCTGAGTGATGGGCGCAACAGAAGCCCAAACCTCTCCAGCATGCAATATACCTATGTAACAAACCTGCACTTGTATCCTTTGCATTAAAAAAAAGAAAAGAACTCCCAAAACTTAATAATAAGAAAACAACCCAACTATAACATTTTGGGTAGTTTTGTGTTATTTCCTGGTGACCTGGGGCTGTGTTGGATCCAGTTCCTGGTCACAGCTCTGTGGTTCTGGTGGGGTTTTGCACCTTGGAGACAGAGTGCCTGTGGATATCACGACTCCAGTGAGCAGATCTGGGACACAAGTGGCAGGCCTTGAGAAAAAATGGTAATGAGGCCACCAGACTTGTCGGCTGTCCATCTTGTTGACATCCATGCTCAGATGGACAGGGAGTCCCTGACTCTACCTGTCTTCCTGAATATCCAGAATCCAGAAAGCCGGCTGGTCCTAATCTCTTTCCAGAGTCTGAGCAACCCTCATGTGTGCCTGGCAGGGCTCCAGGCCTGTGCTTCCTGGGTTCTGGGGATGTTCTGAGGTGTAAGCTGGTCAGCCTCTGACATGGGGCACCATGTCTAGTTCCTCCTCTCCCTGAAGTACCCTCGCAGGCTCAGAGGCTGGGGAAGCATCTTCCCCTGAAGGTTGTGGTTTTCACTCTTCTTGTTCTCAGTGGGAAACCCCACCCAGGTGAGGTTTGGAGTGAGCTGAGGGGGCATTATGAATCTCTTCTGTTCCTTTAAGGAGCCACCTGTCAACCCTGCTGTGGTCTTTGCCTGTGCCTGTCATGCATGGGGCAGGTGTGACCTGGAGCGGCCACTGCAGGTCCTGAGACAGGGTGTTGCCCAGCACAGCTCATATGGGCATCTGCTTTGGATGTTTTCCTTCTGAAGCTCTGATTATTGACTGATCATCAACTCCTTGGAGATTAATGCTACTTGTCATAAGGGCCAAAATGTGCCGCATTCACATTAGAGAAAGTCTAAGAGGACCCCTGCTTGCGGTTCTTCCCAGATCTGTGTTTAATGTTCGGATCTTTTTTTTTTTCCTCTTTTGATTTTTATTTAAAATTATGGGGAACAATTCAGGGCTAGGTATACAAATATTCACCATGCAGCTACTCTTATCAATGAGGTGTACTCTCTGCTTCCCCAGGCAGATATTGACCACTTAATCTTAATTTCTAGGGATGTGGTGAAATTTTGCTTCTCTTCGAGTTCACACCTGTCACTGGATCCATCCCCAGGTGCAGCCTCAGCAGGTGAACCAGTGGTGTGGCTTCTCAGAGAGACCCCGCCCTTTGCCCCAGGGTTTACCTTAAACTTCACTCTGCCTATCCCCAAGAAAGTGTTCTGAAGTGATTCTTTTTCTAATGTTTCTGACTCAGTTATAAATTAAGACCCAAGTAGCGGCCCATACCCAACTGTGCAGACAAATAGTTATTTCAGTTTCTCAGTAATTGGACAGTGATCCCAGGTAAATAATGATGCTGCAAATCTCCTTGTCTGTGAAAACTTGCATTGCCACCTCCAAATGTGTGTTATTTTCTAAGTTACCTCATCTTGATGGAAGGGTCTGTAGGAGGCAGGCAGAGGAGCTCAGCTGGCAGGCTGTGTTCTGCGTGTTCACTGTTCGGGGGCCTTGCTGGGGCCGGGCTCCTCTGGTTCCACTTGAACCCTGTGAATGGGAAAACAGTGAGAAGGACAGAGGACAGAAAGGAGGCTTGGCCTTGCCAGATGAGTACAGTCAGTTCCTTCCCTTCCCCTTTCCTCCCTGGCCCCCCAGGGACCTTCAGCAGATGCCTGTCCCACTGGATGATGGTGAATGCACAAGGCAGGTGACATGGAGCCCAGGAGCGGGAGAGCTCTGCCGTGAGGGCAGGAAGGGTGGAGGGCTGGGAAAGACCCTTAAATGGGAGATGGGGGCTGCGGGTTGAGCACCGTCCTCTCCTCCTGCTTCCATATGGTGAAAGTGACACAGAGCTTGACTGACTGGGCATGCGATGGCCTCAGATGATGCAAGGGGAAATAGTTGCTATTGCGGCCATTTGTCCCACCTTCCCCAGGGGACTGGGGGTGGGGCGGCAGGACTTGGGGGCAGAACTCTGAGGAGTCCAGGGATCCTCAGTCCCCCAAGGGAACCTGGCCTCAGGTGGGTGTGGAGACACATTCTTCATGGCAGAGACTATAACTTGTTTTATTTAAAGCTTGCTGGCCTGGACATGTGGTACGTGGGTTTCCTTTGTTCTCTCACCAGTGCTGAAAACCCTAGGCAGTAGAGTCTGTGTCTGTCCCCCTCAGCCCAGGCAGGCCTGGGGGTGGTGTAGAGGCTGGAGTGTCTCCACACCCACTTGGGGGCCAGGTGGCCTGGGGTGGCAGAAGGCAGCTCCCTGAAGGCACCTCGCTGTGTCTCCCCCTGCAGTGGGATCTTGGCCATTCCTCTCCAGGCCATGCAGCTGCCCTCCTTCCCAGCTCTGTCCCTCTGACCCCATCCGTGGTGCCCACTGGACGATAAGGAAGCAGTCAGGGTGAGCTCAGATCTGTCTGCTCTCCTCACCTCTTCCAAGTGAGGTTGGTGAATGCAGTAGAGCCTCTACACCTCCCCTCAGTCTACCTGTCACTAAGGGAGAGGAGTCCCCATGACTGAATGTAGGCAGAGGCTGTGAGACCCTGTGGGGTGGGGGCTGGGCTCTCCCAGGCAATCACATTGGGCACTTGGACCACATTACCCTTTGTTAAATGAGCAACAAATGCAGTTAAATGAGCACATCACCCTTTGTTAAACGAGCCACCCTATGGTGTGCTGGGGCCTGTGAGTAATGTGGACAGGTCAGGTGCCTCCCGGCACTCTCTTGGTTCAGGTTGACCCTGCGATCTTAGAAATGTTGTCCTTTTACTAATGCAGTTTGGGCCATTTACCATGAGATGTGGGGTTCCTGAGAACAAATTGCAACATTGCTCAGGGTCTATGGCAGAAGATTTCCTTAACGGAAATGTATACGCAGGGATTTTTGCTAATAAAAGTATATTTTGTTTAAAAGTAAGTAAGCACGTCTTAAAAGACATTCAGAATCTTGAATTTATGTGAAGTAGCTGATCTACAAATAAGTGAAAGACAAGCTGGGCAAATTCTGCAGGGAGAACACAGTTTTTTCTCTGCACCTAGAACCTGCACCTGGGCTAGAGGATGGGGCAGGGTGTGGGAACAGACCCTCTTGTTCCTCCTCTTTGTCCCCAGAGTGCTCTGACCTGGTGGTGGCCTTATTCTCTGTGTCATTTGACCAAAGATCACATGACCTGCTCTCCCTGCACCGTGGGGTCAGTGTGGGTCTTGCCCTGGGCCTGGGGAGAGGAAGGGGCTTCAGAAGACACATCCAGTGGAGTCTTCTCTCCTTTGTGCCCAGGATTTGTCTGGGACCTAGCAGGGGGATGGTCAGAGAAAGCTTCCTGGTGAGGGTGGGCTCACAGTGCAGTAGTAGGTAGTTTGGGGGTTGGGAATTGGAGGGACTGGCCGGTCCCGCAGTGGCTGCAAGACCCTCATCCTTTGTCTTCTTGCCCCCTTTGTCATGGCATCTTCTGGGCAGCCTGGACCTGGACTACTCCCAGGCTTCCTTATGTCGGGGGTGGGGGGGAAAGGGCTTCTTCTTCTGCTCCCTGTGTCCGCACCTGGGTTCCCAGCTGGGGCTCTGCCTGGCTCTCAATAGGCTCAGGGACAGAGGGAGGAGGCGGGGGTGACTGGACTTCTCTCACATCCCAGCATCCAGAGCAGCTTCTTTAGATTCCATTCAGAGCCCCTTCCCCTCTTCTTGCCGTGCCTGTGTCCTCACAAGGCCACCAGGGGGCAGTGCTGCCCTTCCAGGCCCAAGTTCCCGCGGAGCCCACGGCTGTACCCAGCCTCGGCCATGATTGACTATTGTGTATAAGAAGTTTTGCAGAAAGGCATTAAATATTCAGCAGAAGAAGTTTAAGTAATAATTTTGGGCAGGATTGAGGAATACCCTTGGATTTGAAATGGTGCAATTATTAGTCACCAGCATGGTAGGGAGCGTGGGTGGTGCAGCGGGTGTACCAGCCCTTCTACCCATTGCCTCTTCTTCTTTGGTCAGCTCTATGGGGTATTCACATACAGGCTGTTCCATGCCATACTGGGGTGTTAGATGCTTTTAATTTCAAACCCGGAGGTACCCCCATATGTGGTGGGGACTGGATGGACCTAGGAGATTCCCCCAGTGGGCAGGACAGGCTGAGGGGTGGAGCACAGGTGGTGTCCAAGTCTGCTGGGCCCCCCTGGCAGTTGGGGGATAGCTGGATGTGGAAACCTGTCTTCAGGAAACCCCACCTCCGGAGATGAATGAATTTGGGGTGTGGGTTCTGGAGGGTGGATCCCCATCTCCAGAGCATCAACCAGAGGGAGGCCTGAGAAGACTGCCCAGAGCTGATGAGAGGCTATGTCCCAGGCTGACCCAATATGTCTGCCCATGAGGAAGGAATGGGCTCCCCTTTCTTCATAGCTTCTCTTTTCTTTGCCTTTCTTTGTTATTTCCTTCCTTCATTCATTCTCCACATTCCTCCTGAATCCTCCTGGGCCCATGCTGGGCATGATGGTGACTGGCCGGAAATATTTGCTGGATTCTCTTGGTCACTGCTCACCCATCCTCCCCAGAGAGCCCCTACCAGAGCAACCATGGAGCCCACATCACTTCTTTGGGTGAGATTGATTCACACTGTCTTCCCGCCCGACTGGCCCTGAGATGGCACTATGCTGGTGCTGCCCACACTGCTTCAGCATGGGACTTGGGCACAGAAGAGTGCATGAGGAGGGGGTCCCTAGGGCTGCCTAGGGGAGAGAAGCTCAAGAAGGCCAGATGTGGGGATAGGAGTGACTGTGGGGAAGGCTCGCAGCACAGGTGGTTCTTGGCTGGGTCTTCTGGGCAGATGGGCCAGGGAAGGCAGGCCCATTTGGGCTTTGTGAGGGTGTCAGGGTGAGGAAGGCAGGTGCTGTGATGGGACTCCTGGGCTGTACAGTGGCTGCTGCCAGGGAGGGCAGATCAGGGGACCCACAAGGGGAAGTGATGGGGGCAGTACAGGGGAGGCTCTGGCTGAGGATCACAGGTTTGGGGTGAGCCCGGTGCTGGAGTCAGGGGGTACTCTGAGAGGGGAGGGCAGACAGAGTTGCTCAGAAGGGGAGGTTCTGGGAGTTACCAGCCATGTGGGCCTCAGGGAACCTGCCAGGAGGGGAACTTCATGGCAGCTACTTGAGAGGCTGCAGAGAACACCCTTTCTGTCCTGGCACTCCAGACCTATCTATGCCCATACAACACTGGGCCAGCTCAACGTGGGTGGGGGTGGACAGTGGGAGGGTGCCTGCCCACTTCCCATCAGGCTTTTCTGACAGCCGCTGAGTCTCTGAATGGAAAGTCAGACCCCTGCACTTCTTAATGGAAGTTGAGTGGTGGTGTCTCCAGCCACAGGCTTCTGGAAGGTCCGTCCTGGAATCCCACACAGGTGCAGCCTAACTGGTGAGGTGACAAATTTGGAGCCTAATTTAAACAGGGAGAGGGCCCTCGTAGTGGTGCTGCAGCCTCAGCTCAGGGATGCTCCTGAGTCTTGGGGGTCAGTCCTTTGGGGTGGAATGATGCTCCAGTCTGCTCCTCAGGGTCTTTTGGGAGGTCGTTTTTCGGCTTCTCTTCTTCGGCCCTGGACTGGGGGCGGTAGCTGGCCCTGGAGCCACTGCCTGGGGTCCTGTCCTGGTAAATTGACTTTCCTGTGTCTGGGTTTCCCTCATCTGCAGAGCACCCATGCCATAGGATTGTTGTGAGAATTAGATGGGTTAATAGCCACGAAGTATTTACTATGGCCAGCCCACAGTGAGGCTCGAAGTATTTACTATGGCCAGCCCACAGTGATGCTCCCGGTGGGGGAAGATCTTGTCAGCATGGTTGTTAGGAACTATCTTGACAGCTTCAGGTTTGTCAAGTCCAGCTACCCCTGCCTCCAGGCCCTTGCTGGCCTGACCCACCTTCTGGGAGGCCATGCTGATCCTTCAGACAGGCTGTGGTCAGACTCCCTGATCTCACTAGGGGTGGTCAGAATAATCACCAGAGCAGCAACTGCCCTTTCCTGCAACAGCTGATTTTAAACCTACGAACAAGTTCTAAATGGATTGACAATTGAGAGAGCAACATGATGAGACCATGTGCCCTCCCTCAGATGCCATATTTTGCCACGTTTGCTCTTAAAAACCATCTGAAAGTAGGTGGCAAGAGTCATGATGTTTAAGCCAGCACTTCAGCAGGGTCTCCTGAGGACCTGGGCATTAGTTCCAATGCCGTGGTTACCCCAAGATGCAGCATGGGCTCAGTCACATGACTTGATGTGCCATCCATCTTCAGACACAGTCCTGCACTTGTGGTGCCCAGCCCAGCCACGTCCTCTGCTCTGAGGCACTGCTGGTGGGTGGGTGGCCTGTGTATCTGGCTGCATCTGGGGATGGGATGGTGGCAAGAAAGATGCTCCTTTTGTGCTTTCTCTATATCCCTCATCCTTTTTTGAAATGAATAGTTACTTATTTTTGCCATTGTTGCAAAACTACTAAATAAAGGAAAAAGGGTGGGGAGGGAGTGAGGTGGTTCACGTCTGTAATCCCATAATTTTGTGAGGCTTAGGTGGGAGGATTGGTTGAGGCCTGGAGTTTGAGGCCAGTCTAGACAACATAGCAAGACCCAGTCTCTATTTAAAAAAAAAAGAGAGAAAAATAAGTTCACCTATTAAAAAAAAGCAGGATACAAAATGCTATCTGTTCGTATTCTTCTTTAAAAATTTATCTGCAAATTGATCACTCTCGTAATAAAAGGGCACAAGGAAGAGACTCAAACATGATATGAAAGGTGGACAACTGCTTTTCTCCCTCCTGTATCTCCTGGATAATAGTGGCAAAGTTCACTTTATCACTTCATAACTGGAGAAGGCAAAGTTCTATATGGTAGTATGAGGTCTGGCAATTAAGTTCATGAACTCATCCTAGAAAAAGTGCTGCATCCTCATTGCTGAATATCACTATGGTCACCTTTCAAAGTACTTCCTTTGGAAAGCTATGCACTGATGCCAGCACCTAGTTCACTTTTCAAAGCAATTTTGGAACTCTTTTTCTGGAATCAGAGCTGTCATTATGAGAATGTCAGAGTTTGAATCAGAGCAACAAACAAACATTAAATTTCTTGTTAAACTTGGTAACAGTGAAAGTGAAATCAGGGACATGTTAGTCCAAGTTTATGGGGATAATGTCATAAAGAAAATGGCAGTGTACAAATAGATTAAATGTTTTTCTGAGGGGAGAGAAAGTGTCACTGATCAAGAGAGGTCAGGGTGGCCAGTAACAAGGAGAACTGATGAAAACATTGCAAAAATTCATCAAATTGTACATAAAAGTCATCAGCTGACTATGAGAAGCCCAGCAGACCAAATAAACATTGTTAGAGAAACAGGAAAATCTTAACTGAAAATCTTGGCATGAGAAAGGTGTGTGCAAAATGATCTCGAGAGAGCTTTTATATCACAACATTGCACCAGCTCACACAGCACTGTCTGTGAGGGAATTTTTAGCCAGTAAACAAATAACTGTGTTGGAACACCCTCCCTACTCACCTGATCTGGCCCCCAATGACTTTTCTTTTTGCCCAAAATAAAGGAAATATTGAAAGGAAGTCATTTTGATGATATTCAGGACATCAAGTGTAATACAGCAACAGCTTTGATGGCCATTCCAGAGAGTTCCAAAATTGCTTTGATGAGTGGACAAGGTTCTGGCATCAGTGCACAGTTTCCCAAGGGGAGTACTTTGAAGGTCACCATAGTGATATTCAGCAGTGAGGTATGTAGTACCTTTTCTAGGATGAGTTTGTGAACTTAATTGTCAGTACTTGGAGGGAGAAAGGATGATGCTAGAAGAGGGTGGGCAGGTGTCGCATGGCCAAGGTGGGGTGGGCGGTGGGCAGTGGGTCATTGTTTGCAGTAGCTCAAGGTCATGGCAGTAGCCATGCCCAGGAGGAAGGGGTGCTTTTCACTCCTGGTCTCTTTCTCTCCCACTGCTCTCCCAATGTCCAGTTCTTCTAGAAGCTGCCTCAGGCTCCTGAATTGTTTTACTGGACTTGTCGCTGGGTGATCCCATCAGTGTCCGCTTCCTCTCTCAGAGCTGGTTCCTGAGCCTTGGCCCAGTTCCTCTGTCCATCAGTGAAGACACTCTCAGTACACCCAAATATCTGTTTGCAGAGGCCTCTGAGTCCCCAGGTCACTGGCTGGCAGAACTGGCTTCAGGCTGGGCATGGTGGGGTTTGTAGAGTGTGTGAGGCCCCCATACCCCTGAGACACCTGAGAGTGAAACAAAAGCTCATTGCTTTGGACCTGATGACCTGAGGGCTGAGGTTAGTGAAAATGGGGGACACAGTCACTGCCCTTAACTCACCGAGTTCAGAGAAAAAGAAATATTTTGATAATTGGAGCTTTATCTTATGAGTAGGTTTTTCTGTGAAAGCAAGGGGTGTCTATTTGAGGTGATTTCAAAGGCAGAGAACAGAAAGAAAAAGAAGAGTCGGGTGGCTCTCTGGCACCTCTCCGCCCCCTCCCATGGCTCCTTCAGACTTCTGCATCGTCTTTGAGATCCACATGGGACTTAACCTCGGGCCATGATGACTCTGGCCTCTGAGATGACACAGCGCCATGCGCCATGGTGGGGATGGCCCTCGGGCTACTCTGGGTTCATCCCCGATGGACCCTCACCAGCTGTGTGCCTGCCGGCTCTGAGCCTTGGTTTCTCCACCCCCCTGGATAACTGGGGGCTGTGGGTGGTGACTGATGACTGTCTTGCCCTAACTGGCCTCCAGCCCCACGTGTGTTCCCCTTCAGCCCCACCCTGGAGTCCTTCTTTCCTCCTTTATTTCTTTCTTTATGCTGGTCCCCTGAGATTTCGAGCCTCCTGGGGCCTCTCTTAGGTCAGGGACATTTCCTGTGCTGGAGGACTGGGGGAGGGTGTGGGACAGCCTAGGGGACGGAGCAGGTAATCCCCAGGACTGTGAGTCCTTCAGGATTCCGGGTGGCTGGGTTCAGAACACACTTATTTCCAGGTAGATGAAAAAAGTGACCACATGTATAAATAAGGGACAAATACGGCGTCTCTGCTGCACTGTGAACACACTGTGACCTGGAGCGTTTGTTCAGCCCTTTGTGCTGCTAATAGCATCAGACACACATCGTTGGCTCATATTACCTGGAGACAGAGAGAAAATTGGCTGAATCAGTTAAGAAAACCTGAGACAGGTACTGAGTGTGGAAGATGGGGCAGGCCCAAGGCCTCTATCCTCTGGGGCTGAGGTGCCAAGCCCTGAGGTCCTGGGCCCTCTGGGAGGGATGGGGGAAAGCGGAGGCTGGCAGCAGGGACCCTTGAGTGCAAGCTGGGTATGTAGATGTCACTGTCCCTGATCCCCTGCTCCTAGGGCAGTCTCACCCTGGCTTTCCTGGAGAAACAGGAGGCCCAGGGTGGCACTAACCTCTGACCTCTGAGGTCTCAGGTCTTGTTTCACATGCCTGAGGGTGGGGTTCCCTGCCTCCCAGCAGGGCCTGACCCGCCCTTTTAGGCTGAGCTGGAGCCCCAAAGCCTCACAGAGCACAGCCAATCCCTCTCCCAAGGGAGGGCGTTGCAGGTTAAGACCCAAGCAGCCCTTCCGGGCTCCCTCTACCTCCATCTTGTACATCACCTGGTTGTATATATGCTACTTAATATAATATATAAAACAAATGGGTAGTGTGTATTTACAGACACATATGCCTATAGACCTGTTTCCTGTGACCACAACAAACCAGGCCAAAACTTGATGACTTCAGCCATAGGTATCTGACCTTGGCTTTGGCCTGCGTTGGAGTCTCTTTTTCTCCCACAGTCAGTGCTAGATCTCATCCTTACTGGGGCTTCCAAAAATGTTAGGGTACACTCCCAGTGAAGCCTCCAGCATATTGTCAGGCCTGCTGGAGATGTGAGTGTTTGGTGTCTGATCCAACATCGCACGAAAGATGCAAAGAATTGCACGCAAGTTAGATTAGAAAATGTAGTTTATTTAGAAAGTAAATTGGAGAGAGAGAGAGGGAGAGGATTCACCTCCTCAAGGGAGGGGAGGGGGCCAAAGTTTAAGAAAACATGGCCTGGCCATAGCTCAAAGAGAACATGGCACAACATAACTTAGCAAGGTATTGGCCATAATGGCCTGGTAACGACCTCTGGTTCCTTGTGGTTGAATCCTTGTAACCTTTCCCTTTGATGGGGGAAGGTCATTAAGGTGATTGGGTGGTGGCCTGCTTCACATCATCATGAAGGGGCAGGTAAGCCCAGGTAATGACATCAGGTGATGGGCAGCAGACAGATGCATGAGTTAGTCACATGATTGCTGCTGTGGTGGGGTGAGGGGTCCTGTCTGTGTCACATAGGTCAGAGGGCTGATTAGGTTATTTCAGGGATTTGGGCCTGGATGGATTTTTCCTGCCAGAGGCATGTCAGACATTTTCAATTCACAAGTTCCTTGACTAAAAGGTGGTCTCATTATCATTTCTATGGCTTCAGCCAGTCAAGGGGTGATCTTTGACCTTCTTCCTTCCTCAAGGAACCTGAAAATTTTCTAGAGATTATTATGTCAAACCATGAATTGAAAGGTTGGGTTATTGAGCTGTCCTTGTCTTACATCTGATGGAGATTTTCTGAAGGGGTGGGGTGGGCTGCCACTTGACTTGCAGTAAAATGTAATTTTTTTTTTTGAGTTGGAATCTCACTCCTGTTGCCCAAGCTGGAGTGCAGTGGCACGCTCATGACCACCGCAGCCTCTACCTGCTGGCTCTGGCGATCCTTGTGCCTCAGTCTTTCAAGTAGCTGGAACTACAGACGCACACCACCACGTCCCGCTAGTTTTTAGGATTTACTGTAGAGACGAGGTCTCACCAAGTTGCTCAGGCTGGTCTCGAATCCTTGGGCTCAAGCAATCCTCTGGCCTCAGCCTCCCAAAGTGCTGGGATTACAGGCTTAGCCACCACGCCCAGGCATAAAATGTAATTTTAAAATGTCTGAACACCTCCTAAAACCTGCCTAATGGAAATTTTTCTTATCTATGTCTAACCTGTGCTAGATTCAAAGTGTGTCAGGGGTAAAGTCCAAGTAAAAATGGTTATGCTAAGACAAAAAGACTATGCTTAACTAAGTTTATTCTAGCTTTCTGTAGGTACCTCCTTTCAGTCAGTGTCTCGCAGGCCCTCATTTCTTCCAGAGACGTTGGTGGAGTGTCGGAGGGCTGGCCCCCAACTTGAGTGTCTAAAGCCCCTGTGGTGGCAGTCACCATGTCCTTGCATGTCCTCTTGGCAGAAGTTGGCCAAGCCTGGAGTCCAGCATGGGAAAACACCATCTCTTATAGTGGCACTCAGGGCTCAAAGCCCAGGATTTGGGGGCTGGGAGAGGTAGGAGCTGGGAGCAGCCTCCTCTCCCCTCCCCACTGGCATATGAGCATCCCCCCCAGCTCTATTATATTTGTGAGTTAAACAGGTGGTTAATTTTTTTCCTCAACAGAGGAGGCCTTAACCATTTTTTCCAAGGCATGTTTCCAGCCTGCACCATCCTAGCCATCCGGGATGGAGCCTTCTTTCTGAGGGAGGGACCACAGCCTATTCTCCATTGTGAGCAGAGTGTCCTGCAGGAGTAGGAGACCACTGCCGCCCGGACCCCACAAGTTCTCCACAATGTTGCCAAGGTGGCCCTAGATCCTCTGGCCCACCCCTCATACACTTGCTCATTCCTGCCTGAGGAGATTCCCAGGAGAGTTTGCACACAAATAGTGTGGAGTCTGTGAGTGTCCTGCAGGTGCTGCAACAGAGGACCACAAATAGGCAGCTTAAATAGCAGAAATTCCTTCTCTCACAGTTCCGGAGGCCACAAATAGTAAATGAAGGCCACACTCCCTCCCTCCTCAGGCTTCAGGGGAGGATTCTTCTTGCTTCTTCTGGCTCCCAGTGGCTCCAGGTGTTTCCTACTTTGCAGCGGTATTGCTCTGTGTGTCTCTTATAAGGACACTTGTTATTGGACTGAAGGCCCACCTGGATAACCCAGAATGATCTTGAGATAGGAAAACAGGAATTTAGCAGGAAAGCTGACCTCAAGGTCTTATCTTAAGTAAGCAGCTGCATGCCATTTTCCTTAATCACAATCTCTGCTTCTGTAAACACGCTTTACTGCACCTCATATGGAACTGTCCATAAAGATGTCTGCTTCATTGCTTGTGGTTGAAGCAACCATTCCGGGTCCTTAATTTAAAATTGTAAACCCACCAATGGCAAACCCATGTAAGTTGTAACCACTAAAAAGCTCTGTTAAAGCAGCTTGAAACTGAGGGTCGGGGCTCAGATTTTGGGAGGCTACTCTGCCTGAGACTTCCAGAATAAACACCTTCGATTCTCTTCTCAGGTGGTTTCTGGTACCTGTTCTGAGTGTGTTCATTGCTGTCCCTGGTGAGTTGCTGCAACAATCTCATCCTGAGATCCTCAACTTTTGTACATCTGCAGAGACTTGCTCTGTACCAGGCAGTCTCAGGGACATGAGGGGAAGATGGTCCTGTTAGCAGGGGTTCCCATCAGTGGAACACATCCCAATAGTGCCACAGCAGCCATGGTGACCCTTTCCCAAGGACAGGTTGTCTCTCAGAGCCCTGGACTCACCTTTGCCCTCTTCTCTTGGCAGGGTCAGTGGCAGGTGCAACCCTCGATGCACACGAGGACATGGAACATGAGAGCTTGCAGAAACCCAGGCAGATAGTGATATCAGCTTCCAGAATGTCTTTGTCCTCTCTCAGCCCTCACACCTCACCCTGGGGTTCTTCCTTCCACACCCAGGAGCACACCCATTCAGCTGACTTGTGTCCCAGACACAAGAAGAAGAGGTCATGCCAGATGTTTCTTTATTTTAAAAGTCACCCTTCAGAGAAATATTCTCTGGTCCCAGGGGACACATGAAAGTGTCCAAGAGAGAAGAGATAGTGCCCAAATGGGGAGGTGGTCCAAGACCGAGGAAGGGACCATTTTGGGGTAGTTTGAAGACAGCCTTGATGAGACCTGCCGAGGCTTAGTGAAGACTTTTTTACTATAGACCTTGCCAACCTGACACCAAACCTAGCTTATCCCCTCCTCTCTTGGCAGCAGCTGCATGTGGGCAAGGTGGAGTGGGAGCTGGTGTGACTGCTAACAGCCTGATGAGTGGGAGTCCAGCATGTTTGTCTTTGAAATATGACAGTGCATTCTGGGAGGGCAGGGCAAAACATCAGGATGCTTCAGGTGTCTTCTCTTCACAACAGCCACACTGCCTTTACTAGAAAGGAGCAGAAGTCAGTCATTTACATCATAGTATGAATTTATCACTTATGGCCTTATGTTTCCTTTAAAATGTTAATGAAATATTTCAGTTATACAGAAAAGTAGAGAAAATAGTATAATAGAAACTCACACATCCACCACTTGAATCAAGTGTTGATGCTTTGTCACTTTTACATCAGTGCACCCATCATTTCAGTGGAACATCCCACACTCAGTTTATGTCTCTTCATGGTACACCTTCTGAAGTGGAGTGTGTCACTCCCATGAATGCTGACATGTCTTTCCTAGGTGCAGATTTATCCATAAACAGTATGGAAGGTAGTTTTGTGTGCTAAAGATTTTGCATAAATGGGATTACATTGTATGATTCTTTTCTCACCCAGTCCCCCAACATGATGTTTTGGGATTTGCTCATACTAATAAATGTGTCTCTAAGTTTATTCATTTAACTGCTGCATAAGAAGAATGAGCCACAATGTATTTATTCACTTGTCCGCTGAGGTGGATTTGTGCGTTCTCAAGTTTCAGCTAACTTTGTTGGCTGGACCCTGGTGGCTCTTCCTCATTGCTCTGCTCTTCAGTGGCATCTGGCACTTCATATTTTGGTTCTATTCATTTGGTATTTTTAGGTATTTGAAGGGGTTGGGGAGGTGGTGGCATTGTGAGGTTGTTCTCATCCACCATTTGGCCAAAACTCTTTATCTGGCCCTGGATTTCAAATTTGTTCTAGGATGTTCTAGTTTGGAAGATTTTACATTGCACTCTGTAGATACCAGGAGCTCTGCTACACTCTGAGTGGATGCAGGCAATTATCTGGGAGCAGACCAATGATCTGCTAATTGCAGTTTGATGTGATTAGTCCACTCTCAGAGGTCAGAAGAGGAGAATCTGGGACACTAAGAGGTATCATTAGCTCTGTCTGGGTCTTTTGGAGAAACTGAGGGATCAGTTTGGCATTAGTAGAGAAATGTGGATTGAATTAATGAACAGAGATGACCCACAGTCCCAGAGAGAGATGGCAAGGAACTAACAGGAGGCCATGGTAATTCATGGAAGGGCAAATGAGAGAGACTATGGATGGAATCCAAAGGGACCCAGTAGGGCAAGAGGATGAAGTAGGAGCTCGGGATTATGCCACATTCCTGATGTGGTCCACTTGGTGGATACTTTTAGGGAGCTTGGGCAGAGAGTTAGGCTGAGGGGGATATAACATTCTTGGATATATGGATTTTAGAGGATCATTCTTTAGAGGTTCATTTCTGGATATATGGATTTTAGAGGATCCAACAGTGGTCTCTCCAGGAGGCAGCTGAACATATAGGTTGGTGGCCTGAGCCAGAGATAGAAAGTTTTAGCAGTGATAATAATAGAGGATACACTTCTGAGATAACAGTTCAAGGAGTTCCACAGACCACTCCCCATCAAAATAAGCAAAGCTTGAAAACACTTTTAACAAATCTAACCATTTGAAGTCTCTGGAAATTGTCCTAAGGGCATTTGACAAATGCAGATTTTTTTAAAACAGGATCTCACTTTGTCACTCAACTTGAGTGCACTGGCATGATCATAGCTCACTTCAGCCTTGACCTCCTGGTCTCAAATAAACCTCTGCCTTAGCCTCCCAAGAAGCTAGGACTGCAGGCATGTGCCAACACACCCTGCTAATTTTTAAATTTTTTGTAGAGACATGGTCTCATTATGTTGTCCAGGCTGATCTCAAACTTCTGGACTCAAATGATCTTCCTGCCTTGGCCTCCCAAAGTGCTGGAATTATATGTGTGAGCCACTGTGCATGATCCAGATGCAGAAATATTCAAGCAAGTATACTAAAACTTGGTTAGAACAGTGAAAGCCTGTGGCATTTGAGCCATGACCCATTCCCTTTCTCCTTGTCATCAGCTCACCTTGATGGAAGCTCTATTCCAGACAGTTGTATCCAAGAGGATGGGACTTGCTCTCCCCTGAGCTCCCCATCAAAGGTTATCATATCTCACCAGGTGTAGGCCAGCAGTAAGATTTCTCATCCATTTAACTTCAAGTTGAAGAAGTAACTTCCTGGCGAGTGTAGCCAAGAGGTAAAAGTCTCCTTTCCTTCACTGAGACCCACCCATAATATAGAGGCTCTCTCCAGGTGTGATGGGTAGCGAATACTGGACACCTGATTACCCTCACCCCAATTCACTCATAGAGAGTTTTTCCACCAGGAGAAGCAAGCCCAAAAGACCATAGGCCATAGCCAAATGTCTAGAGTAGTTGGACACGAAGAAAGGCAGTTCCCAAGAAAAGAGAGCTTCAAAGCTCTCCTCAAGGAAATGACTTTATTTAAAACAGAGTTTGAGGAAGTTCAAGCCTAAGAGTACTTTTGAAAACAATAGTTCTTGTTAATTAACAGCAACAAGCTGTTACCACAGGTCAGATAGTTTTATAGGAAAAATTAAGCAAAGAGACAGCTAAAAAGTGCCCTCTGGGGTCAGGACAAACCTCAAAGAACCAACCTAAAGAACTATTTCTACCTGAATTTAATTGAATCAGCTAGCTGAGCAATTCATGCCTCAGGGCATAGTAAAAAACAACAGAGCAATCAGCAGGTAATTAGTGGAGCTTAACAGGCTGGGTATAATGGCAAATGAAACACACAGCTCAAGAGAGATCAGGGAAAGAGACAATCACAGAGAGCTCTGCTAAAACCACTGTTATCCAGGATGACTGTGTGTATGTCCAAGGATGAACCCACTGAGAAATGCCACAAAAGAATTCCTGCTGTGGGAGAAATAGACCTTACTAAAGTAACCTAACCAAATCAGAAAACAGATAAACAAGCAAACAACAGCAAAAAGCTCTAGAGGGGTGGGGATGGTGAGTCACTATTTAGAGTTACTACAATATGTTATCCAAAATATCTAATTTTCAAAAAACTAAGAGACATGTAAAGAAACAGGAATATGTGACCCATACACAGAGAAAAGAACAGACAACAGAAACTTCCCATGGAAGGAACCAGATGGCAGACTTAGTGGACAAAAGCTTCAAAGTAGCTATAATAAATACATTCAAAGAACTAAAGAAAATCTTGTTGAAGACAAGGAAGGCATGAAGACGGAGAGTATTCATAAAGATTATCAGTGGAGACTCAAATAGAGACTATCAATAAAGAAATAGAAGTTACACAACAGAATCAAATGGAAATTCTGGAGTTGAACAGTCCAATAATTAAAATAAAATGAAAAATATTATCAGAGGAGGTCAATAGTAGATTAGAACTGGCAGAAGAATGAACAGTGAATTTGAAAACAGATTGATAGAGATTGTGCAATCTTAAAAAAAGGAAAATAGAATGAAGAAAAATGAACAGAGCCTCAAAGAAACGTGGGACAGCCTTAAGCATACCAACATACTCATAATAGGTTTATCTGCGAACAGAAAGATGAAATATTTGACGAACCAATGACTACAAATTTCCCAACTTTGCTGAAAACATTAATCTTTATATCTAAGACTTCACGACTTTCATATAGAATAAATGCAAAGAGATGCACACTCAGACTCATCATAGTAAAAAATCCTAAAAGGATTTTTGGGAAGATGGTGGCAGAGCCAGTTGAACTCAGTGAGTCCCAGTGCGAGTGAGCGACAGTATGGAAGATTTTGCATATGTGTCAGTGAGTAAGTGGACATGTGAATGGCTGACTGAGTTGGGACTCGAGAGCAAGTGGCCAGGGCTCTCCTGGTTATCAACTGGTGCTGCCGCTGCTCTGCTTGGACCCTAGCACTTTCTGGGGTGCAGAAGCCCAACACTATTTTATAAAAATCAGCAAAGCCATTCCCAGGAAGAAGCTGCTGGGAAAGACTGTCAGTTCAAGGCTCTACCTCACCACTGCAGTGCCTGACTGTATCTAGCAGCAGGGGCTTTGAGGGAGCCCAGAGGCAGATCCCCATTGGAGAAGATGAAAGAGGCACCCAGTCACCATCTTGAAAACTGGACAGGAAAGTGCACTGGGTAGCTCACCATGGACCTGATCTCTGTGACTGGCAGATTAACTACTCAGGGGTTGATCATGACCCAGAGGGAATATCATGAAAGCATAAACTCCAGAGGGACAGGATGAGAACTGAATTTCAGGCTCCCCACCTGCTACCCTGATTCAGCTGTGGGAGAAAGGGTGTGGCCAGAAAAGGACAAGGAAGACCTCCATAGAGATCAGTGGTGAGTCCTGGGCTGACCCAACCCCCTCCTCCCCAGCAATCTTCTGAATATCAGACCCACATGACTGGGGCATGACTGAGAGAGATGAGAGGGATGAACCCAGGCAGTGCTGGACATCAGCATCAATAGGAGGACTCACTCTAGGATAAGCCTGGCTGGGGTGCCCCTGCCAAATCGTGGGGAAGAGAAAATACCACACCCCACACCAGGGGGATCTCTCTGACCATAGTAGAGTGGGAAGGGAGGACTGAGGCTCCACCAGCCTCCACTGCCTACTCTTTCTTCCCTGGACCGGACACTGGGGAGATTGTGAATGAGACCAAAGCTCTACAGGAGACAGCAGAGGGGCAGCTGAGAGGATCAATTATAGAAACTGCCACAAGAGGACAGGTTTTTTTTTTCCTGTTAATTTTTAAATATTTTTTCTTTGTGCAAGAATGTGTGTGTGTGAGGGTTTGATCTGCATCCCCCCATTCCTTTTTTTCTCCCCCCCTTTTAAAAATTTTTTGTTTTCTGTTTATGTGTGTATGTGAAGGACTGAGTGTCCATCTATCACTTTTTGTTTGTTTTTGCTTTTTTGTTCTTTTTCTTTTAGTTCAATGTGTGTGTGAATACATGTGTGACAGTTTTGATTTGAATTCCTTTTTTCCCCATCTTATTTCTCCTTTCATTTTGGGTTCAGTGTGTACTTCGTTTTCCTGTGGTTTTAAAAAAAATTTGTTTTGCTTTGTTGCTATTCAGGTTTATTTTGGGTGTGTGTGTGTGTGTGTGTGTGTGTGTGTGTGTGTGTTTAATTGTTTTTTTGCTTTGGGTTCTGCTCTTGTTGTTCTGTGTTTTATGCTTTATTTTTATTTTTAAAATTTTGCCAGTCATTCTACTTTTATCTGTTCTCCTTATTGTTATTACTGTATCTTGGACTCAGGCAGTACATGCATGTGCCCATTGCATTGTCATATAGAGTGGTGGTGGGAGTGGGTCTCAGGGAACCCATACCTCAATCAGTGAGTATTGTGACTTGCAAGTAGCTTATGAATCCTAACTCTCCATCCTCTACCTTATTCAACTCTCAAAACTATAAGAGAAAGCAAAGCTTCCCACCCACAGCCCTGTTTCAAAATAGAACAAATTCAGAGCCCCGATCAGGGAAGAATAAAGAGCTGAGCAAACATCAGAAGTGAAAGCCTCTCCCACTGCCACTGAATAATGGAATTAAAGAGAAAAGAAAGAGATCTGTCATAAATGATGAAAAATCAGTGGAGGGACACAGATAATTCTCAGTGTTATAAAGAGAAAACACCTGAAAAATCAGATCTCAGAGCCCAAACAGTGGAAGTCACCAATGACAGGCCCTAGAATATAACAAAGATTAAGCAATGGATGGTAAGAGTGAATAAGACTTAAGAAAGACAAGATGAAACACTGAAAGAACTTGTAACAGAGATTTTGGATGCAACAAATTTCACTCAGGAAATAAATAACAAGATGATAAGCATGGAAAGCAAAATTAATCATACAGAAGAAAGAGTCTCAGAACTTGAAGACCAAAGCATGAAATTAACCCAATCTGTAAAAAACATAGAAAGGAAACCCAGAAAGAAAGAACAAAGTCTTCAAGAGATATGCAATTATACCAAGAGGATGAACCTAAGCCTGGGATTTGTATCCCAGAAGAAGAAAGGGAAACGGAGCAAGTATTCCAGAAGGTTATACAAGAAAACTTTCCCCATCTCACCAGAGATGTAACCATCCAGACACAAGAGATACAGAGAATCCCCTCATGACATCAAATGAGAAGATTAACCCCTATACACAAAGCAATTTGCCCAAACAAAGTAGGCATAAAAGAAAAAATTCTAAAGGTAGCAAGAGAGAAAAGTCAGATAACCTACTGGGGAAGACCAATCAGAATAGTGGCAGACCGATCAGGAGAATCACTACAAGCTAGAAGGGACTGGAGTTTAATATTAAAAGTCCTCAAAGACAGGCAATTTCAATCAAGAATTTCCTACCCAGCCAAGCTCAGCTTCATCAGCAATGGAGAATTAAAGTCCTTCCCAGATATCCAATCCCTAAGAGATTATGCAGCTTCCAGACCAGCTCTACAGGAGATGCTTAAAAAGGTATTAAGCACAGAAGAAAGAAAGAAAAAAAAAATGACCATGCACTTCCCAAGAGAACAGCAGAACACAGAGTAAACAGAGAATACTGTGCAACTACAAACTTGAACACACACACATCAACCCCAAAGCTAAAAGAAAACAAACATCAAAAAAACTTTATAAGAAACTCATGACAGGGAAAAACAATCACATTTCAATAATCAGTCTGAACATGAATGGACTAAATGCACCACTTAAAAGACACAGAATAGCAAGCAGTATAAAACCTTGACCCAATAATCTGCTACATCCAGAAAACTCCTCTCACCACAAGGGATGCACACAGACTCAGTGTTAGAGGATGGAAAATGAGTTTCTGGGTGAATGAATCACAAAAGAAGGTAGGAGTCTTTATCTTAATATTACATAAAACAACCTTTAGGCTATCAAAAATTTTAAAAAGACACAGAAGGACACTACATAATAATAAAAGGTTCAATCCATCAACAAGAAATATCCATCCTAAACATATATGCACTCACCATAGGAGCACCAGTGTTTATAAAGCAACTACTAAGTAAACTAAAAAAGGATGTTGACTCTAACACTATTATAACTGAGGACTTAAATACCCCACTAACAACGCCAAATAGATCACTGAGGCAAAAAAATCAACAAAGAGATCTGGAACCTCAACTTGATACTTGACAAAACGGATTTAATAGATACCTACAGAACATTCCAACCAACAACCACAGAATATACATTGTACTCATTACCACATGGAACATACTCCAAGATTGATCACATCAAGTATAAACAAATTTCATGAGATCAAAATACTGCCAAATACTCTGACCACAGTGGTATAAAAATAAATATCAACACCACAAAATTACCCCCAAACCTACAAAGACATGGATACTAAACAGCATGATGCTGAACAACTATTGGATGCTGAACGACTATTGAGTCAACACAGAAATCAAACCAGAAATTAAAAGATTCCTGGAAACAAGTGAAAACAAAGAAACATCCTACTAAAATCTCTGGGATGTAATGAAAGCTGTTCAAAGAGGGGAATATATATAACTATGAACACACATCTAGAAAATAGAAAGACCACAAGTTAACAGCCTAACAAATCACTTAAGGGAGCTGGAAAGACAAGACTACCAAAACTCTAGCTTTAGCAGAAGGGTTCAGATCATCAAAGTAAGAGACCAGATATGGGATATAGAAGACAAAAATAACAGAAAAAAACCAACAAAACAAAAAACTGGTTCTTTGAAAGACTAAACAAGATTGATGGACCTCTAGCCAGATTGACCAAGAAAAAGAGACACAAAGCCCAAATAAACACAATCAGAAATGCAAAAGATCAAATCACAACCCTGAAGAAATACAAAAGATTATCAGAGATTATTATGCACACCTGCATGGAAACAAACTTGATAACCTAATGAAGTGGAGGACTTTCTGACATCACACAATATCTTAAGATTGAAACAAGAAGACATTGAGACACTAAATAGTTCAATAACAACCCAGGAAATTGACTCTGTCATAAGAAAACTATTGATTAAAAAAAGCCCTGGACCAGATGACTTTCCAGTGGAATTCTACAAAATGTACAAGGAGAAACTGTTATCAATCTTATTGAAAGTATTCTAGGCAATTGAGAAAGACAAAATCCTCCCCAAGTCATTTTACAAAACTAACATCACACTGATACCCAAACCAGGTAAAGACCCAACAAAAAAAAAAACCAAAACAAAACTACAGGTCAATATCCCCCATGAACATAGATACAAAAAATCCTCAATAAGATTCTAGCTGGTTAGATCCAACAACACATCTCAAAAATCATCCACCATGACTAAGTATGCTTCATTCCCATGATGCAGGACTGGTTCAACATCTGCAAGACTATAAATGCAATTAAATAAATCAATAGATGTAAAAACAGGAACCACATGATTATATCATTATATGCAGAAAAAGCTTTTGAGAAAATCTAGCATCCCTTCTTGATAAAAACACTCAAACACCTAGGCATAGAAGGATCATACCTCAAAATAGTAAGTGCCATCTATGATAAACTCACAGCTAGCATATTACTAAGTGGACAGAAACTGGAAACATTTCCCCTGAAAACCAGAACAAGACAAGGCTGCTCACTCTCACCGCTCTTGTTCAACATTGTGTTTGAAGTCCTAGCTAGAGAAATTAGACAAGAGAAGGAAATCAGGGTATCCAAATAGGAAAAGAGGAAGTCAAGTAATCCCTCTTTGCTGATAATATCATCCTATACCTTGAAAACCCAGGAGAATCTGTCAAAAAACTGCTTTCACTAATAAAGGACTTTGGGTTACAAAGTCTTGGGTTATAAAATAAGTATTCAAAAGACAGTTGAATTCCTATACACCAACAACAAGCAGGCAGAGAACCAAATAAAAAGCACAATCCCATTCACAATAGCCACACACACAAAAAATGGAACACCTCAGCATCTTTCTAACCAGAGAAGTGAAAGACTTAGCAATGAAAACTACAAAATATTGCTCAAAGAAATCCAAGAAGACACAAACAAATGGAAAAATATTCCATGCTCATGGATAGGATGAATCAACATTGTTAAGATGTCCATTCCATCAAAGATAATCTCCAGATTCAACGCAATACCCGTTAAATTACCAACATAATTATTCTCGACCTGGAAATGACAATACAAAAATTCATACAGTAACATAAACAACCACGAATAGCCAAAACAATCCTCAGCAAAAGAAACAAAGTGGGAGGTACCACACTTCTACACTTGAAATTTTACTGTAAGTCCCCAATAATCAAAACATCCTGGTGTTGGTACAAGAATAGACATATGGACCAATGAAACAGGATAGAGATTCTGCATCAAAGCCTCAATTTCTCAATCAAGTAATCTTTGGCAAAGCCTCCACCAACAACCACTGGGGGTAGGAGAACCTATTCCATAAATAGTTCTGGGAAAACTGGCAGATCACATGCAGAAGATTGAAACAAGCCCCCTACCTATCACCATACACAAAAATCAACTCTAAATGGATCAAAGACCTAAACATCAAATGTTAAGAGCCTTAGAAGATGCAGGAAATATCCTTACACAAATGGAACTGCCAACCAATTCCTGATCAAAACCCCAAGGCCCATGCCATAAGAGATAAGATAGATAAGTGGGACCTCATCAAACCAAAAAGCTGTGAAGCAAAAGAAACCATAAAGGGGTGACAGCCCTCAGAATGGGAAAATATATTTACCATCTGTATATCTGACAAAGGCCTAAAATACAGGATCTACAAGGAACTCAATGTGCTGAAAGGAAAAAAACAAACAGCCCCATTAAAAATTGGGCAAAAGACATGAATAGACACTTCTCAAAAGAAGATATATGGGCAGCCAACAGACACATGAAAAGGGCTCAGCCTCAGTAATCATCAGAGAAATGCAAATCTAAACTGCAATGAGATATCACCTAACCCCAGTAAGAATGGCCATCATTAATAAAACAAGCAACAACAGATGCTGGCAAGGATCTGGAGAAAAAGGAACATTTTAACACTGCTGGTGGGAATGCAAACTAGTGCAACCTCTTTTTTTTTTGAGTTGGAGTCTCACTCTGTTGCCCAGACTGGAGTGCAGTGGCCGCTCCCAGTCACCGCAGCCTCAACCTGCTGAGCTCCGGCGATCCTTCCACCTCAGCCTTCCGAGTAGCTGTAATTACAGGCATGTGCTACCACGCCCGGCTGATTTTTTGATTTATTGTAGAGATGAGGTTTCGCTGCCCAGGCGGGCCTCAAACCTGCGGGCTCAGGCAATCCACTCACCTCAACCTCCTAAAGGCGCGGGATTATAGGCTGAGCCACCGAGCCCAGCTTAGTGCAACCTCTTTAGAAAACAGTGTGGTGATGTAAATAACTAGACATTGATCTTCCATATGACCCAGCAATTCCCCTACTGGGAATATACTTGGATTAACTCGAGTCATTCTACCAAAAAGATATCTGCACACACATGTTTGTTGCAGCACTATTCACAATAGCAAAAACATGGAACCAACTGTGCTGCCCATTGAACATGAACTGGGTAAAAAAATGTGGCACATATACTAAATGTAATATTATGCAACCACAAAGAAGGACAAACATATGGACTTTACAGCAATTTGGATGGATTTAGAGTCTATCATATTCAGTGATATATCACAGAAACAAAGAACAGAGTACCATATGTTCTCACTCATAAGTGGACCTTGAAAATTTACCATAATATTATAAGAAGAATTGGCAGTAGCATGATACTGCTGGGGTGGGGTTGGAGGGAACACAACATCAATAAGGGTACCTGATCTCAAACCAGGCAAAGTTGGGACCAAAGGGAGGCCCAAATTTTACCTGTATGATGACCACTTATACACCTAATCCTGAATTGTACCATACATCTTAAAAAAAAAAAAAGTGAAAACAAAAAACAAAGAGAATATCTTGAAAGCAGCAAGAGAAAAATAAATGACTCATTATGTGCAAGAGACCTCAATAAGATTAATAGGTGACTTTTCATAGAAACAATGGAGGCCAGGAGGCAGTGGGGTGACATATAAAAATACTAAAAGGAAAAAAAAATCTGTAAATAAGATTCTCACAGCCAAAAAATGATATTTCAAAATGAAGGACAAATAAGACATTCAGATAAACAAAAAGTGAGAGAATTAATGGTTAGCAGACTAAAGCAAGTTCTCTAGACAAACCAAGTGATCCCAGATGGAAATTTGAATCCACACAAAAAAGGAGAAAGCTCTAGAAAGGTAATATGTAATGATAATAGACAGCATATATGCATATTTCTTCTTTCTTTAACTCATTTAAAAAGCAATTATATAAAACAATGTGTGTATAAATGTATTTTTGAACTTATAACAAATGCAAATCTAATATATTTGACAAAAAACCACAATGGTGGTAGGTGGAAGCTATATTGTATTGCAGTAAATGAATCACACAAAGTGGCAATGGAAATCTACAGACAAATGGAGAGAATCAGAAAAGGTGAATAAGAAGATAAATATAACTAAACAAGGTAAATGTAACAAGTCATACAATTATAGCATTTCCATAGATAACTGGAATTAAGTTAATATAAATCTGAAGTAGATTCTGATATGGTAAGATGTGCATGGTAAACTGTAGAACAACCACTAGGAAAAAAACCTTAAAAATGGTAAAAAAAAAATCCATTGACATAATTTAAAAAATTACACGAGAAAATATTGACATAGTTCAAAAGAAAATCAATAAGGAAGAAATAGTTGAACAAAAAAAGATATGAGACCCTGAGACATATTGTAAACAAAAAGTAAAATGCAGGCATAAGTTCAACTATATCCATAATAACACTAAATGTGAATAAATTAAACAATTCAATAAAAAAGGTAGAGACAGACTGGATAAAAAAGATCTAACTGTATGTTGTCTGTGGACTCAAAGATACAAAAATGTTGAAAGTAAAAGGATGAAAAAACACATACCATGCAAACAGCAGTCATAAGAAAGCTGGGATACTCATGGTAACTTAAGACAAAAAATGTTACTAGGGATGAAGAATATTTTATAACAATAGAACATCAGGAAAAAAAGAACAATTGTAAACAGATGTGCCTAATGACAGAGCCCCAAAGTATCTAAAGCAACAACTGACAGAATTGAATGGAGAAATAGACATTGCAACAATAATAGTTGCCTAGGTGACAAAGTGAGACTCCAACGCAAAAAAAAAAAAAAAAAAAAAAAAAAGACATAAAAGTTGTAACTTAGGAATAAATTTAACCAAAAAGCGCATATTGTATACTCTGAAAGCTACAAAACATTGATGAAAGCAATTAAATTAGACCTAAATAAATGGAAAGACATCCCATGTTCATAGATTAGAAGATTTAATATTGTTTAGATGGCAATACTCCCCAAATTGATCTACAGAATCAATGCAAATCCTATCAAAATCCAAGCATAAAAATCCATTCTAAGATTAATATAAAATTGAAAGAGACCCTGATACAATCTTAAAATTCAAAACAATCCTGAAAAAATTGAACAGTATTGGAGGACTCACACTTATCTCAAAACTTAATACAAAGCAGGGCATGGTAACTCATTGCTTGTGATCCCAGCACTTTGGGAGACAGTTGGGAGGATCACTTGAGGCCAGGAGTTTGAGACTAAATTGGGAAAATTAGAGAGACCTTGGCTGTAAAAAAAAAAAAAAGAACAATGCAAAACATCAGTAGCAAAGACAGTGTGGTACTGCCATAAGGACACACATACAGATCAGTGGAATAGAATAGAGAGTCCAGAAATAAATCCTTAATTTTGACAGAGACCATTTAAGATCACTTAAGCTCATTCATTGGGGAAAAGAATAGTTTTTCAACTAATGGTGTTGGAACAACTGGATATCTACAAGCAAAATAATAAATTTGAATTCTCCCACCATACAAAAATACCTTATACCATACATAAGAACTTACACCCATCTAGCCAGCCAGACCAACTGAATCAATTCTGGAGATAAGTGGGGTGGCATATCACAGATCATCCTCACAGAAGCTTGAGAACATGATGCAAAGTGAAAGAAGCCAGTCTCTAAGGGATCACATGATGTATGATTCAACTGATATGAAATGCACAGAACAGACAAATCTACAGAGACAGAGAGCAACTTAGTGATGGCCAGGGGCCAGGGAAAATGGGAGATTCAGAGTGATAGTTAGGGGAGCAGGATTTCTTTTCCTTTTGGGGTGAAAACAACATTTTAAGATTGTGGTGATAGATGCACAATTCTGTGGATATACTAAGAGGCATTGAATTGTATACTTTATTTTTTTATATTTTATATTTTTATATTTTTATTTTTTTGAGTTGGAGTCTCACTCTGTCATCCAGGCTGGAGTGCAGTGGCCGCTCCCGGCCACCGCAGCCTCGACCTGCTGGGCTCTGGCGATCCTTCCGCCTCAGCCTTCCGAGTAGCTGGAACTACAGTTGTGCGCTACCACACCCAGCTGATTTTTTGATTTATTGTAGAGATGAGGTCTCGCTGCCCAGGCGGGTCTCGAACCCGCGGGCTCAGGCAATCCACTCACCTCAGCCTCCCAAAGGCGCGGGATTACAGGCTGAGCCACTGAGCCCGGCTGAATTGTATACTTTAAATGGGTAATTTGGATGGAATGCAAATTATATCTCAATAAAGTCATTAAATAACATGACAGCTTAAAAATAAAATCATAGTCAGACCTCCTTTGTCCAACCACCCTACTGAGGAGGTAGGAGCAGGAGGGCAGGAATTTGAAGGGAAGGGGTCTCAGCCTCCAACCTGGAGGTGAAGGTGAGGTTGATGGCCACAGATGCCTCCTATGCGACGCTCTTCCTGAAGCCTGAGCCAAGTTATCATTTTTATGGAGTCGCTTTTCCAATTATGACCATATTTGTAATTAGTTTGGAAACCATTAAATGTCTTATTACTCTTGTTTTTTAAGTCAAAATTCTGTACTAATTACTAACCATAATTTTAAAGACAGAAGGGCCATCATTGGAAGTAGCTGTGTGTTTCTCCCTGACTTGTGCACACATATATTGCCAACTTTTCATTAGTCTTGTGGTGAGGTTATGCATATGCATGAACTGTACATTTTTGTCATTTGGCAGGAATGCCAGCCTCCTACTCCAGGGCCCAGGCCACACAGGGCTGCTGTGAAGAGGATCAGGGGCTCACAGGTGGGTCTCCAACCCCGCTCATCTCCCTGGATGAAATCTCGACCATCGTCCAGTCCACCTGTACACCTGAGAAATGAAGGCAGAGGGGGCCAAGGCCACTCAGGGCTGCTGAGGAGGAGGACCAGGGGCTTACAGGTGAGGTTTCAACCACGCTTGTCTCCCTGAGTGGAAGCTCCACGATCATCCAGTCCAGCTGGACACCTGAGAAACTGAGGCAGGTGGGGTCCAGGGACACTGTGAAGAATGGACTGAGCTAGGATGAGAAGCCAAGGTTCCCAACTCTTCCTCTACCCCCTGCTCCCCCGAGTCATGGCATGGGTCCACCATGTCCAGTAACAGCCATTTTAGGACCAATTCCTTTGCCCCAGGACCACTGTGCTCCAGACATGCATCTCTGTTCATACTGCAGAAGTATGCTTTCAGGACCATTACAGGAATGGAGAATGAGACCTGTTTGTTCAGATCACACAGTGACCTGGGACACCAAGGGGGTTTGCACCCAATCTGAGCAGCTTTTTCCTATACTTCCCCTATTGGTGTTTTAAGTGAATTCTCTGTGACATATCCAGCAGGGGTGTGAGTCAGGGGCCTACGCATGTCCTCACAGAGAGGAAGCAGGAGAGAGCATCCCATGGGCTGGAGGTGGCCAGCGTGGGACTCAGGCCTGGTCTGGCTCTGATGGAAAGTTCTGGGTATGAGTGGGCATCCTGGCCTGAAGGATGAGATGCCAGGGCCCTGGATATCTGCCTAGTGTGTTTCAGAAAGGGGAGCTGGGAGTGAGACCGGGGAGCCGCAGGGTGGGGTCTTGGACAGCAGAGGGAAGGGACCATGGAGAGAAGCCTCCCCAGAGCCTACATGTGCTCATCTCCATGTTTCTTCCCTTAGATATCTTTGAGTTAATAAGAAAACACTGAAAACTGTCCTTGGCATAATGTCCGCGCTTGGCCAGAGCAGACTCTTGTTTTGTCAGGGAAGAAGGGCCTTTTGAGTTGGGTCTTACGGGCCCATTCTCTGTGCAGTTGGAGATTGTCTCACCCTCGTGGTCCTGATCACTGTGTTACTGGGAGTTGCCCACGTGGTGAGATCAGATTATACAATAGGAAGAACAACCCCAGCCTGTGGCTCCTATTCCCCACCCCTTCCCAGAATTTACCCACTCTTGCTCCTCCATCCCTTCCCACCATCAACCTAGGCCTTCTGATGTCCTGGGTTTGTTCCCCTTGGTATCTGTGGGCAGTTAGTGGGAGCAGCCATAGCCAGAAATGGCCGGTGGGCACATGGGTGGGGCTCCTGCTCCACCCAGTCCCGGAGACTCCACTGGGCCGAGGGCTCATCTGGGTTTCCCAACTACCCCCAGTGTCTCTGGGCTCACTTCCCACCAGAGTGGGAAATAAGCAATCTTGGGTGCTTCTAGTTCATTGTGTTATCTCCTCAATAACTCATCATCTCATTGTGGGGTCTAATTCCCTCTAAACATTTAAATATTTGGTAAAATTACTTTTATGTGAAAAAATGATAAACTAATACTCACTGAGGACATGGTGTATCCTGACGGATCGAGGGCAGCCCCAGGTTACTGAGAACACCCTAACACCCTGAGAGCAACCCCAGCAGATCCTGGTAGTTGTGAGTCTACAAGGTGAAAAATTGTACTGCTTGGCTAAGTGGAATTTGGTGAGTTCAGTGTGGTGACTGATGTGGCTTTTTGTTTCACCCATCATTAACTTGGGGCCCGTTGCCGAGGCTGCTCCCATCTCAGCTGTATCTGTTATGGTCATGATTGCATCAGGATTGCTGAATCAAGTGGTTCTCAGCCACAGCAGGGCTTACGACAAACCAGCAACAGATGCTCATGAAACAGAAGGGAGGGAGGACCCCAGAGAGGACATTGGGTAGGGAGGGAAGAGTCCACCAAGTTCTTCGGGAGAGGACTTGGCTCTCAGAAACCAAAAAGACTCCTCACTGAGAACAAGTCACCTGTTGGGCTTTGGGGTCCGATGACGCCTTCTCGGCAGTCACACCATGGTCTTCAAGGCCATGATACTCTCTGTTTTGCAGGCTGAGAGTGGGCCTCAGTGGGGGGGTCTGACTTGTGTAGCAGCTGAGTGAGCCCTGGTCTAGCACTCTGAGGCTGAGTCCTCACTCTGAGAGAATACCTGTCCTGCCTGGAGGGGCTCACTCCAAGTCAGTTGCTGATCAGTGGTCTGGGTCAAGCGTCAACTCTGCCATTGACATCTGTGGGGCTATGGACTGTCTCCCACTCTCCTGGTCTCTATGCCTCAGGGGTGAGGTGGAGGCAGCGGTGCTCACCCTTGGGAGGAGGTGGGCCTGGGAAGGTGATGCTGCCAGCCCTGGGTATGGGGGAGGGCTGTCACCCCCACGCTTGTTCAACCCTAGTGTCTCCTTATCCCCCAACATGGAGTGGTTCCAGGCACTAACTTTGTTACATCTGACTGTCAGACTTTAGCCACCAGGAGACCTGGGAACAGGCAGGAAGGAGGAAGTCATCCCCACAATCAGTCATAGGAAATCAATTAACCATTGGCAGTCATCAGAGGATCTGGACCCCCACCTCAGCCCCTCTGCTGGGAGGGTCTACTCTACTCCCTCAGGGAAGCATGGAGAGCTCATGGGGTTTGTCCTTGTCCCACCTTCTGGGAGGGGCTGTCTCAGTGTCCTGCATCTGGGCAGGATCTGGCAGCATGTGCTCCTGTCCTCTCTGACCTTGCTGACATGGAGGGACAGCTTGTCAGTGGTGGTAGGTAGTGTATGTGGTTTTACCTGGGACAAAGGGCCACTTTTCTGGACATTGCCCCTTTGCTATTGGTTCTAAATCTCTCACTCCCAATAGCACAGTGGGAAAGTGGGGACACTCAGGGCTTTGGGGATGACCAAGGGAAATATGCTCTGTTAAGTACTGGACATGCAGCCAGACGGGTCAGAGGATAGATATGTTAGAGGGTGTTATTTCTCTCAAGCAAGAAACCCCCCAAAACTCCAACAAAACTATATCATCTATCTGTCTATCACTCTCTTTTTCTCTCTCTAGCTCTCTACCTATCTCTTTATCTCTATCTCTTCATTTATCTATCATCTGCCATTTATTTATAATCTATCATCTTCATTTATCAATTATCTATAATCTATCTACCACTATCTCTATCAATCAATAATTTATCTACCTATTGTAACTCTTTCTGACTCTGTTGTCCACTGGCAGAGATTGCTGTCACCTGGGGACAGTATGTCCACATGCCCAGTATACCCACATGCTCAGAAACACACGTAGACACACATGCATGGGCTGCTCACATGGACACAGCATGCATGTCCTTGTACAGAGGCACACAAACACACATCCATACATGCAGGCCCTGACACACACACACACACACACACACACACACACACACATTTGTACACCCACTTCTGGCCATCAAGTGTCAGCTATGGAATTTGATTTGGTTAGCATTTATGAAGTGACTGCTGGGTGCCAGGCTCTGCTGTGGCCAAGTTAGAGTCACAGAGCCTAGGACAGGCCATGTAAGCAGCAGATTTGGGGATCAGGTCCTGGAGCCTCCTTAGAACAGGTGGTCATTGTCAGCACAATTCTTAGGGGAAACAGATGGGGTCTTTGTGAGAGCCAGGGGAAACACAGATCTGTCTGTGAGTGGTGGGGTGGCCAGGCTTAGGTATCTAAGCAGGAGGGTACCCAGCCATTCAGCTTCCTCCAGTCCCCTCTCAGTACTTCAAAGCCCATCCAGTCTCACCTCACCTCCTGCTTCCCTTTACCTCAGAGCTCCACCATCTGACTCACCCTGAGCTTCAGGTAAACTGGGTATATGAGATGAAGATGGGGTGTAATCCATTTCTTCTCTCTCCCCCAACTCCTTGCCCTACTTCTGGTCACAGGGTCAGGACTGAGGAGGGGGTAGAGTGAGACCAGGGCCCAGTGAGCAGGGTTGACCATCCTGTACACTCTGTCCTATGGGCTGGAGTCCTCCCTTAATGACCACAGCCTGCACATCCCTAGCCCAGCACTGTTTTGGTCAGTGTAAATGACCAAAAGTGCTCCTTTGCTCTTCAGAATGCAGGAAACTGGTTACTTATTTTCCAGCTTTGGACTCTGGCCCCAACTCTGAGATCATAGGCAGGCCCCACTTCACCTCTATCAGATCTTTGGACTGAAGTCTGACCCTGGACTATGTCAGCCGCACCCCTTGGTCAGGACTCTGTTTGCTGAAGGGAAGAGCATTCCTGTCTCAGTTGTCAGGGAAAGTACTGACTGAGCTTAGATCCCTATGGGGATAACGCTCACAACAGTTCCATTTAGGCAGACAATGACGTCTTTCTGAGGATGGGACCCCTGACACAGAGACCAGGTCTGCTCTGTCAGCTGAAGTATAAATGGAGAGCAATAATTGCTCTTCTTGGGGTGGCTTAACCCTGCAGGGTGGGTCTGGTTCACTGGGCTGAGAGGCAGGACCTTGGACAGCCCCCTCCCAGCCTCTTGTCTAACGTGGGGGCCAGCTGGGCTGTGTTGTCCGGGGAACCCTCACTGGTGAGGGCCTCTGAGCCTTGGTTCTGAGGGTGCCAGGAGAAGAAATCCCATAGGGAGGGCTGACCTGGGACCCTCCCTGCTCATTCCACTCTCCCAGCCAGTGGATGGAACCTCAGCCACCCAGACTGACCCTGACATGCTTATGCCAAGTCCCTGCCTGTGTCCACTCCTGTCAGGGGGATCCTGACTCTTCAGGGCAGGATGGTGAGATGCAAAAGGAGTGGGCTGGGCTGAGGAGAGTGTTTCAGCTCAGTGAAGTGAAGGCAGGTCACCATGGTTAGTTTTTACCATGGCATTAAACACCTGGCCTGCTTCTGAACTGTCTCACTGTGACAGCAGAGGAGGTCCTGTGCCCTGCAGGAGGAGGTGGTGAGTACTTTTCTTTATCAGGACAGGGAGGGGCTTCATAATACCCCCAGGACACCTGGAACTGGCATATGGCTTTAGGTCTCAGAAGGGGATGGCAGTGACAGGGGCAGGACACAGAGCTCATCACAGGGCTTGTTTCAGAGCCAGGTGAAGGGAGGTCAACCCTGCTCTGAGCTGGGTGGGGGTCTCTTTGCACAGCCAACATGGTGCACAGTAGGGGACACAGCTGGGCACTAATTCAGACCCTGGCCTAGTTGTGACCCCCTGACAGCCACAGGCAGGTCTCTGTGCCCTCCTTTTCAGTGGCGAGGATGACTGTCCATATATCCCCACACCTGTGATCTTGGCAGGCCACAGGACAGGATCCACACTTACTGATGGGAATGTGAGTCCACAGGTGGGGGTCTAATTTATACTTCCAGGTCTGCTCTGAGGGTCACCACCTCCAGGAAGTCTTCTTAGGCTTGATACCCTCCACAGCGCTCTGCCAGCCCCTATCATGGGTGTGAGGCATGCAGCAGGCACCAGGTGGGGGGAGGGAATGGTCAACAGTCCTGGGGAGACATCAACAGCAAGTACACTGACAACACGTGTAAATGTGGTTCCTGGTGTGGGACTAGGGAATGGGGAGCTTCAGAGTGACTAGGGGTAGTCAGGATGTTGAGAAGAGACCACCAGGGAGTGAAGAAGGATCAAGAACCTGCTCAAGGTGGGAGTATGCAGCCACTTGGAGTCTTCAGGGATCCTGAGCAGAGTGGGTGTGTCATGGGAGTCTCAGTCTTCATGTGGGTAACCTGGCAGTGGAGAGGTGTCACCTGTCTTCAAGTGTGCTCTTTTACTTCTAAATGATGTCAAGTGAGACATAAACTTAGAAGTGGGGGTGGGGGTGGGGAAGAAATAACCTGGGGTGGAGGCAGCGTACACATCCCTGGAAATCGTCAATGGGGCTGCTGGTCTACCAGGTGCCCAGGGAGGATGAGGGCTATTTGTCCCACTGTGGGAGTTCTGAGACCATTACATCCTGCTGTTGCTGTACCAGCATGTCTGAATTGTTGGGGATGGTGTCCACCAATTGGTAGTCAGCCCTGCTCCCACTACAAGGTCCCTGGGCACAGAGCTGGGCCTAGGGACATCCTCCTCCTGCCACTGCATTGACCCTGTGGGGCATAGGGTCTGCCCTGGATGCAAGACTGCCTTTTCCTGCAGGTAGAACACCCACTGGGAGCTTTGAAATCTCTCCAGAATTTGAGGGGGAAGAAATTTGTCAACATGCAGCTTCTTTTTACAAAACAAGACATTTTTCTCTAAATGATATTTGCAGCTGAGCGTGAACTCAGTTTTTCAGATCTGTAATCCGTGCTTATTCAGAAGCAGACTTCCATTTGGCCTCATCCTGTGTTTTATGAAATAAAGTCAAAATTGCTAACACATTTCCTTATATTTCCTTTTGGGAAGGGGATATAAATAACTGGGCTTGGTAGAAACTGCTCGCCAATATAGATACACAGCTGCAAGCTATTCCTGTCAAGAGCAGAAAATCAGCCCCCAGGCATCAGAACTAGCTTAGCGATCAGTAAGTGCGACTTTGGGAATGAGGACTTAGTGGCTTGGAAAGGTGCCCAAGGTCACTCAGGGCCTGGGAAGAGGGAAGAGGGAATTCTGTATGCTTCTCCATGCAGAAACTCTTGCTTCGGTGTTCTCTAACTTGGATATATCTGCCAACCTGGGAAACTACAGAGCTAATGGGGAGTTCACTCCTTCACATGAATGTCTGGTCTATTCTGGGCAGTGCTACATTCCAGAAAATGGTTTCTTACATGATGAATTCCAGCAGAGCTGGCAACAGAATTTTCTCCCTCCTGCCCTTCATGATTCCAGACCAATGTCATGTCCCCAGACCTTCCCATCTCTCCTCTAGGAGACTCATCTCTCCTCCTTCCATGGCCTTTATCTAAGGAAGCTGGTGTTCCCTGTTGGTCCACCACAACTGGCCCCTCTAGTCAGGTTCTGTCCAGTCTTGCACTGCCCCTGACTGGAGCTCCAAGGTTGGGTTGGCTCAAGCCTCATGGGTACCTCGCATGGGAGGGAAGGTAGTCAGAAGACTGTGGACCTGTTAGTATTTTAATAGCAGTGGACCTGTTAGTATTTTAATAGCAGTGGGTGGAGACAGCCCAGAGTCTGCTCAACCCTGAACTGGCCGGAATCCTAAACCCATCCTGACCCTGTGGACCCTGAACACCAGAGACTGCCCAGGAGACCCAAGCCTACATGACAGGTGCCGCTGTGAGCCCATATCCTCTGTTGCTGCTTTTGCAGAATTCTGTATCTTCCCTGATGGATACGTCCTTGTGTATCCCGAGTTCATTCATGGCCAGGGTCAGCGGTGCTGCCCCATCACAGCCTGAGCAGGATGGTCAGGACCTCGGACAGCGCCACTTACACTGTGTGGGAATGCGTCATTCTCGGTCCTGAAATTAACCACTCTCCAGTCCTTCCAAGGTGCATCTCCTGCCTGCCATCATCTCTCTTGTAGTCTTCAGGGCTAGCCACCCCTTCACCAAATCTACGGAAGCTGGCCCTTTCTGTGGGCAAATTGTTCAGACCTAATAGATGTTTTGCAATGGGATTATTAAAGGTGGGAGGGCAGAGGGCAAGGCTTCTGGTAGGTGCCCTGTGAGAGAGTAAGCCCTTGGGAGTGGGGCAGGGATGGACTTCGAGGCCTCAGGGATGTCTCAGGGCCTGCTGTGAACACTCTTTTCTAGTATTCACCTGGCCACTCCCTCCTTGAAAACTAAGTGCTGGCCGCACTATCCCTCCTCCCCCACTCCAGGGAAAACTCATGCTTTGCCAAGGGCCTTCTCCTGCCATGTCATTCCCAGCCTTGGGTGATGACTCCCCTGCAGCACAGACAGCCCAACAGAGGCCAGAGCTTTCTCAACAACGAGTCTGGGTCTTTCAAATGTGGACCTGGCTTCAGATGCACTGAAGTGAGTTTGTGTTCCCCTGATGGTCCACCGCTCAGAACTTTGTGACTATCACATGGGAAAGCAGTTCAGGTATTGCCAAGCAGGACGGGTGGAAGAGGCTTAGGGACATTGTTGCAGGAGGGATGCATGTGAAGAGCTTCTTGGGTTAGCTCTCCTCATCTGTAAATAAGGATAATCATACTCACTTTCAATTCCTGGGGGTTTATATCAAAACAGAATAATTATGGAAACTCAGCATTATCTCTGGGTGAACTTTGTGGGCACCTTCCAGAGTGTCTTCCATTGCACTGCAGCATTTGAACCTCTTTAGAGGCTCTGTAGTGTCCCTGCTGGGACAAGTGTGTACCCAGTCCCCATCTGCAGATTACACAGGAGTGGGTGAGGTGGGGGACTGAGTGCAGCCCACAGTGGTGTGAGGCTGTGGGGCTGATTCCCTGATCTGTCTCCACTCTAGATGCTGAGGTTCCCCTTCTCTCCTGGAGCCCTAACCCTGGGCACAGCATGGCAAGTGGTAGAGTACATACTTTCCTGAAATCTCACAGCTCTACTCACCCTGTCTGGTCATCCTGCCAGATCCGACATCTCCTGGTGGTCTCTTGGGATTAGGCACCCTACCCCCCTGCCCTGAGAAGCATCATTAAACTCTCCTCATTGCCCAACCTATACATCAGCAGGTAACTCAGGTACAGGTAGAAGCTCTTCAAGGATTTAGATACCAGAAGCAGCTTCAGTTGATGAAATGCACCAACCTGACTGAGAGTGGTGGAAGGTTGCTGGGATTGTGCAAGGAAAAGAGCCCCATTTCTGTGGTCGATATTTAGGTGGAGGGAGGGGGAAGAGGGCATGTGTGTGGGACAATGATGAAGTCCACTGGAATTCAGAGCTGCTTCTGGAGTTCTTATCCATCTCCTTTCTAGACCAGTGGGACATAACTGAGTCCTTCCTCCAGTGCTGTGGCCCTGGCCACCCTGGGCAGACCAAGGTGATTTCTGTCTGTTCTCTTGGCACTTGGGCTGACGTCTATCCTGGTACTTACTGCCCTAGGCCTAGTTGCTGGTTTCTCTGTGGTCTTCCCTCTGAGCTGCCTCTGTCACCTCAGCCTCATAGGTGGTGGACAAGTGTGTTCAATCCTTGGAGAAGAAGGTAACTTTGACCTGTTGTGCTCTGTGCAAGGCTATGGCATTAACACTGCCACTGTGTTGGTCTTCCAATGCAAAACTCACTCTGCCAGTGTCCCTGAAGTTTTATTGTTTAGGAGAGTTTGCATCTGTGGGCAAACTCCCTCATTAAGACCCAGGCTCTGTGCTGGGGGGCTGAGGAACCAACTGTGAAAGAGACAGACTCATCCCTGCTTATACAGAACTCAAGTTTGGTGGGGAAAATAGATGAGCAAGTATGGAGCTCCTGCACAGAGAGACCAGGACCACAGTGGCTGAATGTAGGGTACAGTAAGGTACATGCAAGGAACAGTGAACTCAATCTTAGAGGTCAGGGGTGGCCTCCAGGAGGAACCACATGCTAAGCTTAAAGGTGAGTAAGAACCAGGTGCAAGGGTATTGGGGAAGTTAGGGTGTTCTAAAAAGAAGGAATAGCATAGGTCAAGCTCCAGAAACAAGAGATCACGGTTGCATCAGTTAATACTTCTAGCGATTATAATAGGAAAAAATCCAACAAATCTCAGCTGCTTCATGTAATCAAGTGTATTTTGGTCTCATGAGTCCAATGCAGTACCTGGTTGGCACTTTCCCCAGTAAGTCAAGAATTGAATTCCTTAAGACTTGGAAGTCCTCCACCTTCCACATGTGGTTTCATAAGTGAACTTGGGGTCACCTCCATTCCAGACAGAGTTAGGAAAAGAGCCTTGGAACTGCACTCTAGAGGGTCTCAGGGCCTAGGCTGGTGTACTGGCTGTCCAACCATGCTCGTTTGCCAGAACTTGGTGATGTGATTATTTCCAACATCAAGAGAAGTTGAAAGTGTAGTTTAGCCATGTGTCCAGGCACAAGAGGAAGCATATTTGGTGACTAACTGCCAGTTCCTTCCACTGGCACTCTTATGATCATCAGGAAATGGTGTCACTACTTTTCTACAGGTGGAACCCATGCATCTCCTCTTCCTCATCACCATGAAATGCCCTGAGGTCCCAGCAGACTTGCATCTAGCTCATTGATCTCTGGGTCTCTCTCTCTCTCTCTGTCTCTCTGAGATGAGACAATATAAAAGTAACTCAATGTACATATTTGGTGTCTCTGGGATAGAAGAATGAATAAATGAAACAGAAAAGGTTTTGTTTTGACAGAAAGGAAAGCTCAACAAAATACTAGCAAAACAAATTCGGCAGCATATTAAAATAATTATATACCAGGGCCAAGTGGAATTTATTCTAAATGAAGAATGATTCAGCATATCAAAACTAATCAATGCAATAAAACACATTAACAAAATAAAGAAGCCACATGACCATTTAAATTGATTCAGAAAAAGCCTTTGACAAAATTCAATACACTTTCAAATTGAAAACACTGAACAAACTAGGAATAGAATGAAATTACCTCAACATAACAATGCCATATATAAAAAACAGCAAACATCATACTCAATGGTGAAAGACTGAAAACATTTCCTCTGCAATCAGGAAAAAGACAAGGATGCTCCTTGTCACCTCTACTTTTCAACATAGTATTGGAGATCCTAGCCAGGGCAGTTAGGCAATACAAAGAAATGAAAGGCTTCTAGATTGGAAAGGAAGAAGTACAATAATCTCTGTTCACAGGCAACATGATTTTATATGTAGAAACTCTTAAAGGCTCCACAAAATACCATTAGAATTAATAAGTGAATTTAGCAAAGATGCAGGATACAAAATCAACACAGAATTGGTTGCATTTCTATATACTAATGATGAATAATCCAAAAAAGAGATTAAGAAAATATTATATTTATTTTACAGTAGGATCACATGGATTAAAATACTTTGGAATTAATTTAACCAAGGAAGTGAAAGACTTGTACACTGAAAACTACAAAACATTGTTGGAAAGCATAAAGCAGACATAAATACATGAAAAAACATCCTAAGTTTATGAATTCGAAGACTTATTATCGTTAAGATGTCAGTACTGTCCAAGCGATCAGTAGATTCAATGCAATTCCTATCAAAATCCCAATTACTTTTTTTTTACAGAAATAAAAAAACTCATTCTAAAATTCATATGGACTCTTAAGGTACCCTGAATAGCCAAAACAGTTTAGAAAAAGAAGACCAAGGTTGAAAGACTCACATTTTCTAATTTCAAAACTTGCTATAAAGCTGCAGTCAACATAACAGTGTGGCTCTGGATAAAGAGACATATAGACCAGTGGAATAGAATGAGAGTCCAGAAATAAATCCTCATATGTATAGTTGAATGCTTTTTGACAAAGTTGCCAAGAACACTCAGTAGGAAAAAGACAATCTTTCAACAAATGGTGTGGGTATCATGGATATTTCCATATAAAAGAATAAAGTTAGACCTTTGCCTTACATCACATACAAAAATTAATTTAAAATACATTGAAGACCTACATGGAAGGGTTAAAACTCTTACAAGGAAACAGAGATAAAGCCTTGTGACATTGATTTTGCCAATAATTTCTTGAATATGACACAAAAGCACAGGCAACAACAAAAAAAATAGATAAATTGGACTTTCAAAATTGAAAAATGTTGTGCATCAGAGAACACTATCAACAGAGTGAAAATGCAACACATGGTATGGGAGAAAATATTTGCAAATAATATACTTGATAAGGGACTAATATCTTGAATATATAAAGAACTACAATTGACAACAAGGACAATTAAGCATGATTAAAAAATGGCAAAAAATTTGAATAGGTTTTTCTCCAAAGAAGATATACATATGTCTGGTAAGCACATGAAATGATGCTCAATATCACTAATCATCAGGGAAATACAAATAAAAACCACAATGAAATACCACTGCACACCCATTAGGATGGCTATTATAAGCAGAACATAACGAGTGTTGGCAAAGACATGGAAAATTGGAACACTTATGCACTATTGGTAGGAATGTACAATGATGCAGATGCTGTGGAAGAACAGTATGGTAATTTCTCAAAAAATATTAAACAGAATTACCATTCCTGGGCATATACTTAAAATAGTTGAAAGCAGAGACTTGACCAGATACTTATACACAGTCATGTTCATAGCAGTATTATTCACAATAGCTAAAAGATGAAAGCAATTTAAGTATCCATGAACAAATGAATAGAACAAACAGTGGTTTATACATATAGTGGAATATTGTTGAGTCTTAAAAAGGAAGAATATTTTGACACATGCTACAACATGGATGAACCTTGAGGACATTATAATAAGTAGATAAACCACCTACAAAAGGAAAAATACTTTGTGATTTCACTTATATGACCTAGAGTAGTCAAATTCATAGCTATAGTAAGTAGTTATCAGGGGCTGGCAGAGGGAGGATAGGGAGTTATCATTTAATGGGGGACAGAACTAAAGTTTGAGAAGATGAAAGAGTTCTTGAAATGAGTGGTGGTGATAGTTACACAATAGTGTAAATGTACTTAATGCCACAGAAGTACACAATTAGATGTGTCAAATGGTAAACTTTATGTTGTGTATATTTTACCAAAATAAAAAAATGTAATGAGAGGAAGATGTTATTTGAATTCAACAATTTAAAGAATGACCAATACTATGATGATGCAACAGCAAAATCAGTCAACCAGATGCGGTTCCAGCAGGGAGCTGGAATGAAGAGAGTGGTGGGCATTGATCCAATTCATCGAAGAGCTAAGATGTTGTTACAGAACAGAATGAAAAGGTGAAAACATGACCAATGCAAATCAATAGTATTCTTAACAAAATCTAGGAGGTGGGAAGAGAAATATGAGAATTTCCACACAGTTCACAGCTAATGAGTAAATATAGAACTGTTTAGAATTGAAAAGTCTAATTTAAAGCTTCTCCATCATTTAAATATTGTTTTTTTTGTAATTTCTACTTCCCTATCCTGATTTGGTATTTTCTTTCTTTCTTTTTTTAAGGAACTAGGAGAGAACATACTTTTTTGGTGAAAGGCTAATATATTTAAGTGATTCCTTTACTTTTCTTTAGATACATCTGTTAATTTCAATTAAATGTTATACTCTTAATGGAAATTAGTATGTTATATGATGTCTCTTTTATAAATTAATTCTATCCATTCATTTCTCTTCTAATATACAAATGTAGAGAGATGTATGTCTGGAATTGTGTTTCCCAGATGCCAGCAAGTAGCAATTTTTGCATGGTAAGATTTTAAATTTTGATTCTTTCTTTTCCTTCTGTATTGCCTGACGATTTTTATAATGAGCATGTACTATTTTTAAAATTTAGGTAACCTATTTTTAAGACTTAGGAAACCTACAAGAAATTGAATAAATAACCTTCAAAAGGGAAAGCCAGAACAAAGAAAACTCAATCCAACAAAAGGCAGGAAAAGAAAAGTCAGGCAAACATGGAAAATAGAAAACATGGGGGAGTGGGGGGAAGGGCCGAATCAGTCCAAACACCTCACTCATCAGAATAAATGGAAACAGATGAAAATTTTTCTATTAAACCCCAGATTCTTAAGTTAAATAAATAAATTGGAACAGCTATATCATATTTCTAAGAAATATTCCTAAAGGGAAATAAAGCATAAAAGTATACACCAGAAAATTATCCAACAATAAAGTAAATCTACTCCCCTTTCCCCATCCTGACATAAGTACAACTGCCCTGTTTTCATTAGGTTTTCATTTGTGTGAAATATTTTTTTCTGTCGCTTTGCTTCCAGGCTACGTGTGTTCTTTTTCTTTCTTGCTTGCTTTTTTTTTTTTTGAACTGTTGTCTCACTATGCTGCCAGGCTGGAGTGCAGTGGCTCACTCATGGCCACTGCAGCCTTGACCAGCTGGTCTCAGGTGATCTTTCTGCCTTAGTCTTCCAAGTAGCTGGAACCACAGGCATGTGCCACCATACCCGGCTACTTTTTCTTTTTTTTGAGTTGGAGTCTCACTCTGTCGCCCAGACTGGAGTGCAGTGGCCGCTTCCGGCCACCGCAGCCTCAACCTGCTGGGCTCCGGCGATCCTTCCACCTCAGCCTTCCAAGTAGCCGGAACTACAGGCGCACGCTACCACGCCCGGCTGATTTTTAAAAATTTATTTAATCTAGAGATGAGGTCTCGCTGCCCAGGCGGGTCTTGAACACGCGGGCTCAGGCAATCCACTCACCTCAGCCTCCCAAAGGCGCGGGATTACAGGCTGAGCCACCGAGCCCGGCCCGGCTACTTTTTTTGGATTTATTGTAGAGATGAGGTCTCACCATATTGCTCAGGCTGGTCTTGAACCCCTGAGCTCAGGCAATACTCTCTTCTCCGCCTCCCAAAGTTCTGGGATTACAGCCTTGAACCACCACGCCTGGCTTATGTATGTTTTTATAGGTAAAGCGAGTCTCTTGTTGGTCATAGGGTACAAAGTTTTGGTTAGACAGGAGGAATAAGTTCTGGAGATCTATTGCATAGCATGGTGACTATAGCTAATAATAATGAACAGCATATTTCAAAACTGGTGAAACAGTAGATTTCAAATGTTCTCATTAAATGAAATGATAAGAATGTGAGAATATGGATATGTTAGTTAGCTTGAATTAATCATTCCATAATCTATACATATATCCTAACATCACATGACAGCCTTTGTATTTATAAAATTTTATTTGTCAATGAAAAATAAAATAGTACTAAAAGGTAAACATACTAATGGTAATATCAGACAAAATGAAATTCAAGATAAAATGCATTAAATGGTACAAAAAGTACCTTTAAAGAAACATAAAAGTATAATACATGAAGAATATATAATGAAGGAAGATGGTGATAATCTGTATTAGAACCTCTCCATACAGGTTCCTGCCCTTGACTCCCCTAACCCTAAAACAAAAACAGAAGAACAAAGATGATGAATCAGATCTTTCCTTACTGATGTCTGTAGCATAACCAGAATACAGAGACCCTTTGGTAGGGGAGCATGTGTGGGAGAAGAAGGAGGGTCCTGGTGAAGGTATGCATCCTGGGTATGGTAGAAGAGGAATATGAAAAAAACCCAACTTATTTTAAACCTGACATCCAAACCCAAAAAGAAATTACCTACACACACACACACACACACACACACACACACACACACACACACACACACATCCATATGACCCAATTGCTTTGAAAACAGAAATAAGCCGGGCTTGGTGGCTCAGCCTATAATCCCATGCCTTGGGAGGCTGAGGTGAGTGGATTGCCTGAGCCTGTGGGTTCGAGACCCACCTGGGCAACTTGGTGAGACCTCATCTCTACAGTAAATCAAAAAATTAGCCAGGTGTGGTAGCGCACACCTGTAGTTCCAGCTACTTGGAAGGCTGAGGCAGAAGGATCACCGGAGCCCAGCAGGTCGAGGCTGTGGTGTCTGGGAGCAGCCACTGCACTCCAGTCTGGGTCACAGAGTGAGACTCCAACTCAAAAAAAAAAAAAAAAAGAAAGAAAGAAAGCATAGAAATAAAATTCTAAATAAAATGTTAATAAATCAAATCTAGCAGGATATTATAACATTTATTACTGGTAAGTCAATTGAGAAAATTTACAAAACATTTTAGTGAAAATATAGAAACAGAAGATCACAAGAAAGGATACTGAAAAAAACCTTCAATAAATTTTGAAATTCCATCTCTGATAAAAATGATTTGCATGATAAGCAGAGAAGGAAATTTCTTTAATTCAATACAGGATGTATGCCAGCACCTATGACAAACATCGTAGGTGAGATGCACTCCCACTGGGTAGGGAGTGCTTGTGAAGATGTTTTGAGCACTTACTGCATGGCAGATGATGGTGCAAATGCTTTCCATGGGTTTTCTCATTTCATCTTCACTACATCCTAGTGAAGTTGATCTGTTATTTCACTGAACCTAGGCAGTCTGGCCTCGGGACCTATTCCCCTAATCCTCACCATAAGAAATAAAAGAAGAGCAAATGCAGTACTGGACAGAACCTGACTAGAGGGGCCAGGTCTTGTTGGGTGCCAAGAGGGGATGAGGGGAACAAGTTCTACTTTGGCCCTGGTGATGGGGGCTAAAATCCCTGGTGCAGAGACCCTTAATCCTGTGGCCATTGGGGCCTGGGAGGGAAAAGAATGACAGGAGAGGGTTGAGGGAGAACAATGCTGAGGAAACCATGCTGCATTCTCAGGTCCCATCAATCACTCTGGCAGCATCCATGGTCATGGCCAGTTAGAGGCAGCCTATTGCTCAGGACCAGGTGAAGCAGAATGGAGAGAGAGAGTGAGTGAGAGAAAGAGAGAGAGAGAGAGAGAGAGAGAGAGAGAGAGAAGAGAAGAGAAGAGGAGAGGAGAGGAGAGGAGAGGAGAGGAGAGGAGAGGAGAGAAGAGGAGAGGAGAGCCTTTTTCTTGCCATCAGTGTGGCCCTCAATCAACCATTCACTCCCCCAAATCTGTTTGTCATTTTCTAGCTGGGGTAAAAATGCCTAAGGGACAGATGAGTATTAGCACAAAGCCTGAAGAATTCCCAGACAAGGACATTCCCTGTCACCTACCTTCCCTAGGCCTTGCCTACTCCTGCAGCCACATGAGCCTTCTCAAGCTTGGCTCTGGTCACTCTCAGTGAGGTGCCTCTGCCCCAGCTCAGGCTGAAATCCCACCCAAGCCTGCGATTCGAGGCCTCCTGACTTCTGGCCAACCTCTCTTCCTCCTCTCCTCTTCTTCTCCTCTGCTCCAGTATCCACATCCCTTGAGACCTCCGGACTCTGTTCCTCTGTGCCTAGCAGATATGGTTCTCCTACTAGGCTTTCTCTCTCTTCTCTGCTCATCCAAATTTACCTTTTCCTGGAAATTTCCCATACCACCTGGTTCTTAGTTCACTCTCTTTCCTCCTACCACATTTACAGTTCAAATTGTTTTTAAAAAAACCCAAGCCCCACTTCATATCACAGAGTTCCTTGTGGGTGGCCTCACTCCAGCCATATTGGTCCCTGTGAGGGCAGAACTATCTTTTTTCATTGTGTGTGCCTCTCAGATCTAACACAATAAAATCATCAGTGTTTATGAGCTGGTGCTGTTATTGAGATTTCATTTTCTGAAGTTACAATGAACTGTGCAATATGAAGACCAGACTGATGGATGCTGGAACCTCTCTATTTGGCACAGTATGTTCATATACATAGGATCTGGGCAGTGGCTTAGGAAGATGTAGGTGTGGACAGTTGTGCTTTCATGTCCTGTATGAGAGAGCAGCCTCTAGCCATGGTGGGAGAGGGAAGGAGGAGAGGGAAGAGAGGAGGGAGGGAAGGAGAAGGAAGAGGAATGGGTTCTGAGAATCTTAGCTTTGGCATTTATTGTCATTTCTATAATGAAAATGACACAGCACTCAAATAAAGTAATGGCAATTATTTGGTTCCTGTTGCAGAGAAATATACATCAGTATCAATCTTGATCCAATTGGAAGAGGTGGTTCTGGGTCTCTGGAGAACACTAAAGCAGCGGTTTTCTCTCTCTCCTCCCTCCCTCCCTTTCTTCCCTTCCTTCCTCCCTCTTTCCCTCCCCTTGGTCCTTTAATACCCTTAAACATTACTGAGGACCCCCAACAAGTTTTTGTTTATGTGGCTTAAGTCTACTAATATCTGCCATATTGGAAATTAAAACTGGACATAAAAATATTTATTTATTAATTCATTTCCAAATAACTAGTCACAATAGTAAATCTATATTTTAACATAAATTACACATTTTTGTGAGAACAATATTTTATGAAATCAGGCTAATATAAATATTGTTAGACCAACCTATGCCTGATTGGTATTCCAGAAAAAGAAAGGGAAATGGAGAACACCTTGGACCAAGTATTCCAGGAGGTGATCCAAGAAAATGTTCCCAATCTCAGCAGAGATGTGACCAACCAAGCACATGAGATACAGAGAACCCCCACAAGACATCAAATGAGAAGACCAACCCCTAGAAACATAGTAATTCACCTACACAAAGTAGGCACAAAAGAAAAAATTCTAAAGGCAGAAAGAGAGAAAGGTCAGACTACCTACTGGGGAAAACCAATCAGAATAGCAGCAGACCTATTGGCAGAAACACTACAAGAAAGGGACTAGAGTCCAATATTCAAAGTCCTCAAATATAAATAATTTAAATCAAGAATTTCCTACCCAACCAAGCTCGGTTTCATCAGTGATGGAGAATTAAAATCTTCCCAGACATCCAAACCCTAAGAGAGTATGCAGCTTCCAGACCAGCTCTACAGGAGTCACTTAAAAAGGTATTAAGCACAGAATAAAGAAAAAAAAAAATGACCACACACTTCCCAAGAGAACAGCAGAACACAGAATCAACAGAGAAAGCAGTGCAACAAGAAACTTGAAAACACACACATGCATCAACCCCAAAGCCAAAAGAAAACAAGCAAACAAAGAAAAAACTTTATAAGAATCTCATGGAAAGAATAAACAATAACATTTTAATAATCAGCCTGAATGTGAATGGACTAAATGCACCACTGAAAAGACACAGAATAGAAAACTGGATAAGAAATCATGACCCAATTATTTGCTGCATCCAGAAAACTCATCTCACCACAAGGGATGCACATAGACTCAAAGTTAAAGGATGGAAAATGAGTTTCTAGGCAAATGGATCACAAAAGAGGGCAGGAGTCACGATCTTAATATCAGACAAAACAACTTTTAAGTTATCAAAAATTTAAAAAGATACAAAAGAACACTACATAATGATAAAAGTTTCAATCCATCAATAAGAAATATCCATCCTAAACATATATTCACCCAACACATGGACACTAGCATTTATAAAGCATCTATTAAGTAAACTAAAAAGATATTGACTCTAACACTATTATAGCAGGGGACTTGAATAGCCCACTAACAGTCCTAGATAGATCATTGAGGTAAAAAAATCAACAAGGTGATCCAGAACCTAAGCTTGACACTTGACTAAATGAACTTAATAGATACCTACAGATTATTCCACCCAACAACCACAGAATGTCCATTCTACTTATCACCACATGGAATGTACTCCAAGATTGATCACATCCTTGGCCATAAATCAAGCATAAGCAAATTCCATAAGGTTGAAATAGTTCCATGCACCTTCTCAGACCACAGTGAAATAAAAATAAATATCAACACCAACAAAATTTCCCCAAAGTCCACAAAAACATGGACACTAAACAGCATGCTGCTGAAAAACTACTGGGTCAACACTGAAATCAAAGCAGAAATTAAAAGATTCCTTGAAACAGATGAAAATGAAGAAACATCTTACCAAAATGTCTGGCATGCCATGAAAACAGTTCTAAGAGGGGAATTTACATCTCTACAACCACACATGAAGGAAATGTAAAGATCACAAGTTGAGAGTCTAACAAATCACCTAAGGGAGGTGGAAAGAGAAGACCGCCAAAACCCCTACTTTAGCAGAAGAATCCAAATCACCAAGAAAAGAGCCCAAATACAGAACATAGAAGAAAAAAAAATCATAGAAAACATCAACAAAACAAAAAGCTGGTTCTCTGAAAGAATTAGCAAGATTGATGGACCCCTAGCCAGAATGACCAAGAAAAAGAGAGAAAAAGCCCAAATAAACACAATCAGAAATACAAAAGATCAAATCACAACTGATCCCGAAGAAATACAAGATTATCAGAGATTACCATGTACACCCATATGGAAACAAACTTGATAACCTAATGAAATGGAGGACTTTCTGACATCACACAACCTCCCCAGGTTGAAACAAAAAGACATTGAGACACTAAATAGACCAATAACAACCCAGGAAATTGTCTCTGTCATACGAAAACTACCTACAAAAACAAACAAACAAAAAAAAACCCTGGACTGAATGGCTTTCTAGCAGAATTCTATAAAATGTACAAGGAGGAGCGGATACCAATCCTATTGAAAGTATTCCAGGCAATTGAGAAAGATGGAATTCTCCTCAAATCATTTTACGAAGCTAACATCACACTGATACCCAAACACTGGGTAAAGATACAGCAAAAAAGGAGAACTACAGGCCAATATCCCTGATGAACACACATACAAAAATCCTCAACAGATTCTTGCAAATCAGATCCAAAAACACATCTCAAAAATCATCCACCATGACCAAGTAGGCATCATCCCCAGGGTGCAGGACCAGTTCAACATTTGCAAGACCATAAATGTAATTAAATACATCAACATTTTAAAAAACAAGTACCATATGATTATATCATTAGATGCAGAAAAAGCTTTTGATAAAATCAAGCATCACTTCTTGATGAAAACACTCAAACACCCAGGTATAGAAGGAACATACTTCAAAATATTAAATGCCATCTATGATAGACCCACAGCTAGCATATTGCTAAGTGGCAGAAACTGGAAACATTTCCCCTGAAAACTGGAACAAGATAAGGCTGTGTACTCTCACCCCTCTTGTTCAACATTGTGTTGGCAGTCCTAGCTAGGGCAATTAGACAAGAGAAGGAAATCAGGGGTATCCAAATAGGAAAAGAGGAAGTCAAGTTATCCCTCTTTGCTGATAATATGATCCTATACCTTGAAAATCCAAGAGAATCTGTCGAAAATTTGCTTGCACTGATAAAGGATTTTGGCAAAGTCTCAAGGTACAAAATAAATGTACAAAAGACAGTTGTATTCCTATACAGCAACAACAAGCAGACAGAGACCCAAATAAAAAGCACAATCCCATTCACAATAGCCACACAAAAACAAAAGGAAATACCTCAGCATCTTCCTAACCAGAGAAGTGAAAGACCTTTACAATGAGAACTACAAAACACTGCTCAAACAATTCCAAGAAGACACAAACAAAAATATTCCATGCTGATGGATAGGAAGAATCAACATTGTTAAATCGTCCATCCTACCCAAGGCAATCTACAGAGTCAACGCAATACCCATTAAATTACCAACATCATTCTTCTCAGACCTGGAAATGACAATTTGGAAACATAAATGACCATGAATAGCCAAAACAATCCTTAGTGAAAGAAACAAAGCAGGAGGTATCACACTTCCAGACTTCAAACTTTACTATAAGGCTACAGTAATCAAAACAGCTTGGTATTGGTAGAAGAACAGGCATATAGACCAATGGAACAGGATAGAGATTCCAGAAGCAATGTTTCAATTTCTCAACAAACTCATCTTTGACAAAACCTCCAGCAACAAACACTGGAGAGAGGAGAACCTATTCAGCGAATGGTGCTGGGAAAACTGGCTGATCACATGATGAAGATTGAAACAGGACCCCTGCCTATCACCATACACAAAAATTAACTCTAAATGGATTGAGGACCTAAACGTAAAACCTCAGACTATAAGAATATTTTGAATCACAGGAGACATCTTTATGGAAGCTGGAACTGTCAACCAATTCCTGATCAGAACCCTAAGTACCTATACCATAAGAAATAAGATAGACAGGTGGGACCTCATCAACTGACGAGCTTCTGGAAAGCAAAAGAAACCATCAAGAGAGCAGGGACACAGCTCACAGAATGTGAAAAAATATTTGCCAACTGTATATCTGACAAAGGCCTAGGCCCAGGGAACTCAAACGTGCCAAAAGAAAAAAAAAACACCCCCATTAACAAGTGGGCAAAAGACATGAATAGATAGTTCTCAAAAGAAGATATATGTGCGGCCAACAGACACATGAAAAAGTGCTCAGCCTCCCTAATCATCAGATAAATGCAAATCAAAACCATATTGAGATACCACCTAACCCCAGTAAGAATGGCCACCATTAATAAAACAAGCAGCAACAGATGCTAGTGAGGATGCAGAGAAAAAGAAACTCTTCTACACTGCTGGTAGGAATGCAAACTCATGCAATCTCTTTGGAAGACAGTGTGGTGATTTCTGAAAGAACTAGAAATTGACCTTCCATATGACCCAGCAATTCCCCTATTGGAAATATACCTGGAGGAACTCAAATCATTCTACAAAAAAGATACCTGCACACGTATGTTTATTGCAGCGCTATTCACAATAGCAAAAACATGGAACCAATCATGTTGCCCATTGAAACTAGACTGAATAAAAAAAATGTGGTACATATACATAGTGGAATATTATGCAGTAGTAAAGAAGGACAAATATATGGACTTTTCAGCAAAGTCCATATGGATTTAGAGTAGATCATACTCAGTGAACTATCACAGAAACAAAGAATAGGAAATACCAAGATCTCGCTCATAAGCAGATCTTGAACAATTATCATAATACTATAAGAAAGGGAATGGCAGTTTTGGGAAATTGTCAGGGAAGGGGATATGAGATTGGCTGTTGAGGGAAACTGCTAGGGGAGGGAGGGGCACACCTCATCAACAAGGGTACCTGCATAATCAACGTTTGTATACCTAACCCTGAATTGTATCCCACATCTTTAAAATAAAAAAAATAAAGAAAGGAATATTGTTGTTTCCCACTTCTATAAATCTCTTTTGTGTTACCGGAGACTCACATCTGCTCCTGTGCTCAGTCTGTTGCAACACAGTGTTGCACTTCATACACTTGATTGAAGTGTATGAAGAAAATATTGCCTCATATATATGTAGTTAGCCAAGACAGAACCATTCAAATAATTTCTTTTTGATAATTGTGGATACTCTTCTTTGATACAACACCAAGACTTGACAAAAGGTCGTTTCTTAGAGGTCAGTTGTAATGTGGAGTCTGACTATGTCAGCGAGGCATCAAAGCCCACTGTTTATCTGACATGTGGAATGGATCTCTGTCTGTGCAGGACTGTGGAACATTGATTGTTTGGTAAGTACTGACCCACTGAGTTATGTAGGTCTTCCATATGCTGCACATCTCATTAAACAACATTGACAACCCACATTTGATTATGTCCATAGACTTCATCAGAAACTTCTTTTAACAGATTTTTTTGTGTAGAGATGTGTTCTTGCTATGTTGCCTAGGCTTGCCTTGAATCCCTGGACTCCAGCAATCCCCCTGCTTCAGCCTAGAAGGTTGTTTAAATATTGAGAAGCTGACCAGCTTCTTACAGATGTAGATTAAATTTTTCAAAATTCAAATGTTTGCTTGAAAGCTCAAATTTTATCATTGGCAACAATGGTTTTCCTTGAAATGACTGGTTCACTTTGTTCGTTTTGGAGAAAGTGTCTACCAAGCACCCAAGTCTGAAGAATCAGGTCCCGTCTACAAGTCATGTTTTGGTGAGATGGTGTCCCAAGTGCAGGTGGCTGACACCAGGCCCTTCAGTGTGCGGGATGGGGGTGGGGGGATGGGGAGCAGGGGCTTCATCATGTGCCCTGTGCATCATACATAATATCAGGAAGATGCATACTCAAGTGTAGCTATCATTTTTACTTCCTCATCAAGAATTTTCTTAAGTCAAAGTGGGGCTCTTCTTCTAACACTGAAAAACTTTTTTTTGATTCGGAGTCACACTCTGCCGCCCAGGGTGGAGTGCAGTGGCACACTGCTCACACAGCCACTGCAGCCTCGACCTGCTGGGCTCAGGCAATCCTTCTGCTTCAGTCTTCCAAGTAGCTGGAATTATACCATGCCCAACTAATTTTTTAATTTATTGTGAAGATGAGTTCTCACCATGTTGCCCAAGCTGGTTTCGAACCCTTGGGCTCAGGCAATCCTATCGCCTCAGCCTCCAAAGTGCTGGGATTATAGATGTGAGCCGCCGCGGCCGGCTGCACTGAGACTTCTTTTTTTTTTTTTTTTTTGAGTTGGAGTTTCACTCTGTCGCCCAGACTGGAGTGCAGTGGCTGCTCCCGGCCACTGCAGCCTCGACCTGCTGGGCTCCGGCGATCCTTCCGCCTCAGCCTTCCAAGTAGCCGAAATTACAGGCATGCGCTACCACACCCGGCTGATTTTTTTATTTATTTTAGAGATGAGGTCTTGCTGCCCAGGCGGGTCTCGAACCCGCGGGCTCAGGCAATCCACTCACCTCAGCCTCCCAAAGGCGCGGGATTACAGGCTGAGCCACCGAGCCCAGCTGCACTGAGACTTCTAACAGAGTTGGTGCTCTGTCTCGATTTGTGCCAGGGCACAAGGAGCTTTTCCAAGCATGGTCTTACATCATCCGTGCAAAGGTCAACTCTGTGAAACAGGAAAATGACACCTTGATATTATTATGGAAACAATTTTGACCCTAGGTGCTCAGGGACTCCGGGGATCAAAGGGCCACACTTTGAAAACAGCTGGTCTTAAGGGAGGACGTTCTAGATGCAGCATGGAGTTTGGTGTCTCAGCACCTGGACCCCGGAGGAGAACAGTGAGCACATCCCCTGGCGGGTAAGAGGTAGGAAGCTTCAGCTGCTCTTGGCAATGAGAATGTGGCCATAAGTAGGAGGCGTTAGGAGTCCTGCTGGCCTCTGGGAGGGTTTCATCTGCCCACCTGTGAGGCTTGCTTTGCTTGATGTGGGCCAACTTGACTGCTATATGCTCCCAGAACAGACCTGGGATGCCTGGGGGCTGTGTCTGCTGTGCCAACTTTCCTCGAAGCAGCATGTAGTTTGACACAACACACTTAAAGATATCGTCCTCTGCATTCAACAGGTACAGGGAACAAAGGTAGACAAACCCCTTGTTGTATGAAGCAAGAGAGAGGACAAGGGGGTGCCAGAGGTCCTGGATTTGGGGATCTGATAGGCAGATTGGTCCGGTAGACAGAGTCAGGTGAAGCCACGTAGAATGCACTAGACTAAGTGTGATGAATATGCAAAGCACGTAGCCACCTGGAAGCTGTGCATGTACTGATGTGATGGCTAATTTATATGTCAACTTGACTGGGTCATCAGGTGCTCAGATAATTGGTTAAATTTTATTCTGGGTGTGTCTGTGTTTCTGTTTAAGTTTAACATATGAATCAGTGAACCGAGTAAACAGATGGCTCTCCCAGTGTAGATGGGCCTCATCCAATCTATTGAAGGCGTGAATGGAACAAAAGGTAGAGTTGTGGAGAATTCCCTTGTTGCCTGGTCTCTTGAGCAGGACATTGTCTTCTCTTGCCTTTGAATTCGGGCTAGAACTGGAACTTACATCATCAACTCCCCGGGGTCTCCAGGCTGCCAGTTAGCTACCTGTGGTGCTTCTATAACTGTGTGAGCCGGTTTCTTGCAATAAATGTATTTCAGTGCACACACTCACTATTGGTTCTGTTTCTCTGGAGAACTTTAACACAGCGAACATCTGGAGAAAAGGCATGACCTCCCTATCTCCAACATATGTATATATGTATATATATTTTGAAGGTTTAGATGAACTATTTTTTTGGTGTAAGAGTGCATTTTACATGATTCTCCAACAAATTCAAATAGAAAATAAATCAACAGCATCTGACTAGTCTGTTTTTTGTTCCCATGTAGACGCAATAGACTTTAAAGGGTGCATGGTGGTGGGAAGAGGCCAGGAAGTCACCAATGTTCCACCCAGAAGACTCCTCTTGCTTTGTGACTGAGGAGAGCAGAGGAGGAGGTGGATAACTTCTGCAGAGCCATGGATGTGACTGTGGCAGCTTGTGTACTATAAATTCACTGGGCGAAGGAAACTTCTCCAGGGCAAAGCAGACACTCCTTCAACCTCAATTGTTGCCTGGCCTCTGATCTCCAAGTTTTGTTTGATGTTTCAGAATTTCTGAGACATCAGAAACTGGCTTGGCAAGTTTGTGTTTCTCTGCTTCAGTTACTGGTAGAGGAAGTCCTTTCCGTTGGGGTATCAGTAACCATCTCACTGTCTCTCTATTTATTGAAGGAATGGAGACCCTTATTAAAAACAGAGTCCACATTGTCACAAATGAATCACTGGGTCAGAGCTCACAGACAGTTGATGGGTCCCAGGAAAGGAGTGCTTGAGGAATGCCAGAGCCCGGACAGCCTAATGTCCTTGAAAACCAATCAAACAGCGGCCAGCTTCCCTGATGCCCACTCCACAGAACACGCACCCCTCAGGAGGATATCTTAGACATCCTCCTTTTGCTCTGCAGAATTCATGCTCCCTCTAAACAGGCGTTGAGGTGTCATAGTGAGAGAGGGTCAAGATGGGCTTTAGGCAGGAGGCCCTACAGGGAGGCAGAGATGGGTATGAGCAGAGCTGGGTGAGGGCTGGAAAAGTGTTAGACAGAAAGTTGGCAGGAAGGACCGGATGTTGATGGTCTGTGGGCAGGGAACTGTAGTTTCCCTGGTGGTTTATTCTGGGACTGGAGGGTGATGGCACTTCCCAAGAGCGGATGTGAGCTTGAGGACAAAGTACACTTGGGATGAGGGTGTGGTTGAGGATTGTGACCGATGGTTCTTCAGGGAGCTCTTCCTGTGGTTCAGGGTCTGACAGAGGCACTTACATGTACTGCTGAGTTGCCAGGTGTTAAGGCAGGCGGTTAGGATAATGAGATGGACTGAATGTGACAATCAAGGCTTTATTTACTACTGTGAGCACAGACAAGAGGCAAATATGGCACAACTCTCCTGTATTCTATTTCTCCCACAGAATGGGGAGGAGAGTGTCATTAGGTACAGTATCTCACTGCAGAGGAGGCCCCAGTAAGAGGAGCAGAGCTGGGCATGATGTTGTGCACTTATAGTCCCAACTACTTGGGAGGCCGAGGTTGGAGGATCCCTTGAGCCTAGGAATTCAAGGCTACAGTGAGAAATGATGTTCCCAGGTTACAGTGAGCAGAGATGGGGGCAGGGGAGAGAGAGAGAGAGAGAGAGAGAGAGAGAGAGAGAGAGAGAGAGAGAGAGAGAGAAAGAGAGAGAAAGAAAGAGAGGAAAAGGTGGTGATGATGATGGGGAAAGGGGAAAGAGAGATCTGAAAACATCAAATGAACTACTGGATCCAGCCATTCCTGAAGCTAGTAGGTCTACTTGTGGACTTTCCTTTTGGCTTGAACTTGGTTTCAGACACTGGTAACATTGGCCAGTTGCTATTTCTCCATTTTCAATTTCCTCGTGATATTTATATTAGAGAGAAAAGCAAGTAAACAAACAGAAAGCCAAACCAAACCAATAGACCTTCCTTTTTGTCTCAGCTAATTCTGAACCAGCAGCCTCGTATCCCTGTCATGAAAGGTGCTCTAGGTTCCTTCATGAAAGGTGCTCTAGGGATGAAACCAGATGACACAGGCCCTGCCTGACGCATGGAGTAGCAGGATGGTCAGATGACATGGCAGCCTGACCGTGGAGCTCAAATGATGCCCTCACAAAGGCTCCAAAGTGTCTGCCCTTTCCTTATCAGGACTGCCCTTTGGTTAAATGTGGACCTTGGATCCAGGTTCCAGTTTTTAAGTGCTACTGCTGGTCAGTCATTTGGATTCTTATGGTGGCGGACCTGGGTGATTGAGGCAGCTGGAGATGTCCTGTCCTGGCTCAGAGGTGTCCTGTTGTGTCATCATCTCAACTTGCAGATGAAGTTTCCAACAGTCCGTCCTGTTGCTCTGTCAAGATGGGGTATCCCTGGGACAGGCACCTTGCAAGGCCAGGAGAGATCCCTGCCCAATGTTTGGCTTGAATGTCAAGACTGAAGATGTCACACACATACAAACAGGGTTCAAATAGAAATGTTCTATTACCTGCAGCACTGGGGTCTTTGGAAGAGCAGGGCAGTCCTCCCAAGCTGGTCTGAAGGTGACTCAAGAGGAGGGAAAGAAAAATGGCCAGTGTTTGTTGTAGTCTGGGGAGGGGCTGAGGTGAGGGCTCCTGGAAACTAGCAGGGGCTGGTGTGGTTTGTATCTTCCACCAGCACCAAAGGAGGGCATACTGGCTTTCTTATCAGCTCACCCAGGTGTGGGACACAGGGAAAAGGGAAGAGTGAGACTTCAAAGACATCAGCAGCCAGATGTCAGGTAATTGAGAAAGATCTTCCCTATACTCCCTTAGCGTGGCAGCTCCCAGTTCCTTGAAATCAGGACCTTTGATCAGCACAGACCAGGGAGATGCAGAGATGACATAGCCAGGCTCCAGGGCAGCTCTCAAGTGCCTGGCTGGTGTTGGGTGCTTTGTACATTTCCTCTTTCTGTATGCAGCCTCGAGAGCCTCTGTGCAAGGAGAAAAGCTTGGATGTACGTGGTCTGGACACAGTTCTTGAGGAGCCCAGAGGAGGGAGCATCAGTTCCAGGAATGAGCATCAGTGCAGGGCACAGCTGACTGCAGGCGATGGCTAGAGGGGCCTGTGTGACACTGTGGAATGGGCCAGGATGTGGTGGCCGAGGCTGGACAGGTGCAGGGTCACCCACGCCCGGGGCCTGATGCTGCCACTTTCCAGCAGCGCAACTTGGGAATGTTACCCAGCCCCTTCCTCAACTGTAAAATGTGGACCACCCCAGGACACCTCTCCCCGCTTCTGTGGAAAGTGAGTTATCACACGTAGGCCCATAGAGAAGGACCTGGAGGTTAGCAGTTGAACACCACTGCCTCCTATCATTTCTCAGAGGGTCTCAACTCTTGCTTCTTCTCCAAAATACCATCATGTATTTTGCTGGGAAGTTTTTCAGGTGTGCTGGTTTTGCTGATGCATGACTCTTTTTTCCCCCAGTGGTTAGGGTTCTCTAGACAGGGGTTTCTGTGCCCCATGCTGTGTGTGTTGCTAAAACTGCTCTGTGAGGGTGACAGGCAGCATTGCCATGGCCACCAGGCCAGGGTCCTTTAGGACACAACAGATGGGGCAAAGACAATTGCAGAAAACCCTCAGGGTCAGCCTTACGCTCAAACCGGGCCTCCCACAGAGGCAAGTGCCTGTGTAAATGTCTCAGGGCTGTGGCAACAAATACCTACAAACAACAGACATTTATTATCTCACAGTTCTGGATGCCAGAAGTCTGAAATCAGGGTATGGACAGGGCTGTGCTCCCTTCAGATTTTAGGCTAGGATCCTTCCTTGTCTCTTCTGGCATCTGGGAGCTCTAGGTGTTCCCTAGGTGTTCTTTGGTTTGTGGCTGCATCACTTTAATCTCTGCCTCTGTCCTCACTTGGCTGTCTTCCCTGTGCATCTGTTCTCTCCCTCTGTGCCCTCTCCTCTTTCTGTAAGGACATGAGTCATTGGACTGAGGGCCTGCCCTACTCTGGAATGATCTTATCTTAATTAGTTATATCTGCAAAAACCCTATTTCCAAATAAAGTCACATAATGAGTGAACATTTAAAAAACCATTCAGCCCACTGCTATGGTTGTGTGTGTGTGTGTTAGTGTGTGTGTGTGTGTGTGTGTGTGTGTGTGTGTGTGTGTGTGTGTGTGTATTGTGTTAGGAGATGGAGTTTTGGTATGGTGCCTGGAGTATAGTGACAATTTACAGGCACCATCATCATACACTACCACTTCAAACTCCTGGGTTTAAACGATATCCTATCTCATCCTCCTGAGTTGCTGGGGCTACAGGTATGCACTATTGCATCTGGCTGTGGTTATAGATAGAGCCACCTACACAGATTTGCAACCCGAAAGCACTGGTATCAAACCTGGAGGGCAGGAGCAGAGGCAGGTAAAAATGCAGAGGATGGTCTCTTCATCCCTGGGCACTTGCGGGAGAATTCCACAGAAAAAACAACTCTCTTCACAAACATGAATTACAAAAGATCCGAAGAAGTCCTACTTCATGAACGAGTCTGCAGACTCAACAAACAGAAAAATTCCTAACTGATAAACTAAAGATCATGAAAATATTCAGAACTTCACAATCAGTCTATTCAAAATTTAATCTTCAGAGAGATGAAGGGAAAAATCATCTATAAAGCAAGAACAGAGTATGAAGAAACAAGAACAACTGACTAGACAAAGAATAAAGCAGAAACATTAAAAACAAAACATAGTAATTGAAATTAAAAGCTCAATACATGGGTTGATAGAAGATTAGTGTCAGCTAAAAAGTATTTGCTTAACATTGAAAAAAATCAATAAGAAAAATACAAATACTTTAATTGAGGTATATTATACTTTGAAAATGTCACTGTATTCAATTTGCTAATATTTTGTTTTAGATTTTTCCACCATGTTCATGAGGTCTTGACCCATAATTACCTTCTCTCTGGCTTCTTGTCAGGTTTTGGCATCAAGATTATGCTAACATTATTCAATGTGTTAGGTTTTTTTTTCTTTCTTCAATGTTTGAAGCAGTTAATCAGGAAGCCCATCTGGGCCTGATGACTTTCGATGAGAAAGTTTTAAATTGAGGGTTTTTTTTTAATAGTCAAAAGATCATTGAGATTTTGTTTTTCTTTTTTTTTTTTTTTGAGTCGGAGTCTCACTCTGTCGCTCAGTCTGGAGTGCAGTGGCCGCTCCTGGCCACCGCAGCCTCGACCTGCTGGGCTCCGGCGATCCTTCAGCCTCAGCCTTCCCAGTAGCCGGAATTACAGGCATGTGCCACCACGCCCGGCTGATTTTTTGATTTATTGTAGAGATGAGGTCTCGCTGCCCAGGCGTGTCTTGAACCCGCGGGCTCGGGCAATCCACTCACCTCAGCCTCCCAAAGGCGCGGGATTATAGGCTGAGCCACCGAGCCCGGCTTAGATTTTGTTTTTCTTGTATCACTTTATGTAAATTTTCTTATCTTTGCCTATGTCATCTAAATTTTTAAATTTATTGGTTTATCAGTGAACTTTTTATGTGTAACAAATCAACTCAAAACGGGGGGGTGGGGGAAGAGCCCCCAAGCTCTTGTCACCTGAAGTCCAGATAGGACTTCTTTGCATGGTGGTCCTGGGATCCCAAGAAGTGAGTGCAAAAGCTGGGAGTTCTACTGAGCCCAATCTGGAAGCTTATCTGAGGGTACTTCTGGCCTTATATGGGTCCCAGCAAGTGACCAGGCTGTCCAGATTCAGGGGAGGTAGGTGGGAAAAGACTCCACCTGTTGGAGGAAATTCCTGAAAAGCATAGTGGCCATCTTGTAATCTCTCTCAAGTGGCATCAAATTGTTCACGATATCCCTTTATTCCTTTGTAGTATCAGTGGGTTTTATTTCTGATATTGGCACCTTGTGCCTTGGCTTTGTTTTCCTTACTTATCCTCATGTGAGTGGGTGACCACTGAAAGGGACTTGAAACAAGTATGTCACTTAGGCGTATATCTTTTGCAGAGATTGGACTTTTTAAGATTGTTTTTAATTCTAGCAAAAGAGATGTAACAAAATTTACCATTCTAGATGTTTTTAGGTGTACAGTCTGTCCAGTGGATTAAGTATATGTGAATTGTTGTGCAACCATCACCACTATCCATGCAATGCACTTCTTTTCATCATACAAAACTGAAACTTTATAGAACAGCCCTTTTTGTATCACAGCCAGGCCTGATGCAAGAGAAGTTATTTGTCTCTTAATCCCTCACCTCATGTTCACACTGCAGCCTTCCCAGAGAGGGAATTCCTAAGCAGCATTCACAAAGTGCTTCGGAATTCCTCCAAACAGAGTGTTCCTTCAGAGTCCACATGTAGCCTCTCTTCTTGGCGTGTGCCGGTCATGTTCCACCTGCTTGGCTGGTAAGTGCAGGCCCTCCTGAGGGAGCTTGGCTGAGGAGGTGGAGGCTGCTGGGTTCTACCCAAGAAGAGGAGGCTGTGTCTGGGTCCATCCCACCATGCACACTGGTCATGCTGAGCCAGGGCCTCAGAGGACCCAGGCATGGGCAGGATGTGCCCCCTAGAGCTGCCCCATTGGCAGAGGGTCTTGGCAGCAGAGACCTCCTGAGCCAATTCCCTAGGATATTTACTGCCACAAAGAGATTCAGAGATGGAAATTCCTCCTAGACCTGGAAACTATGTGAAATCAATAGTCAATGTAATTCTCCCAGAAGTAAGCATAATTACTGGCAGATGACTTGACTCTCTCCTGGTGACCGTTCACAGGGGTTTCCCCATAATCTATCCAATTGGTTTCTTAAAGTAGTAATATTCTCTAAATATGAGGAACTGTATGCATTTCATGTTTCTTTTTCCTGGAAATACCTGACTGAAAGGTGGGGACTATTTTCCCTTTCTAAATGATCTTTCTCATTAAATTTTTTCTTGCTTTTCTGTTCAAGTATACCATGCTAAAAACACGGTTTAAAATATTTATTGACATTTAATACAAGAGACCTCAGCTGTGAAGCTGATTTTGTGGGCTAATTTGGCATATATTCCTCCAAAGAGCTCACACATCTGCAATAGCGATTAGTTAGATGGGATACTGACATTGCTGTCTAATGAAATGCAGGTGAAAGGGAAGTTAAAGCCTGCTGACTGTATATGAGTTTGGAAATTAAGGTGAAGTGTGAGGTTACCAATTATCCATCACAAAGAAGGAATTACTTATTCCCTGTAATAGCAAGATAATTCCAAGTTGTACTGTTTGGAGGCTTTGAATGATGTCACTGTGGATAGATCTGAGACCAACACTGACCATCATGGGTCTTCATGGGGAGATGTATTCAGCAGATCAATTTGTTAAAAACACAGGGCCCTTGATTTTGAGCAAGTGGAGTGGAAGATTTAGAAAGAAAGCTGTTTGTTCTCCCCCAGGCAGTTTTGCTGTTCAGATATTTGCCTTGAAATGCCTTTCATCAGTGCTTCCCTAAGGTTTGAGCAGGATCAACCAATGGTCAGCATCCCTGTGTGTACCAGGCTGACGGACCTGATGTAGGGGGCAAGGTCAGGCGATGAATATCTTTCCTCCAGTAGTGCCAGACTCAGATGTGAATTGGGGAAAAAGAGGCGTGAGGGCAGGTAACAGGGCAGCGATGGTTGCTCTGGTTTTGAGGTCAGGGAATGCAGCTGTGGAGAATGCAAAGCTCTCCCAGGACTCACATCTTCTGTGCTGCCATCTTGTAGCTCCGCCCTCCTTCCCAGGTAAGAAGGAAGCCATTCCCACGGGTCTAATTTGGACCAATTCTGAGATTTACTTTGGCCTATAGGTCAAGAGGGAAATGATGATATGCCAGTTCTGAGGACAGGCATCAGGGATCCTTGCACATCTTTTGCTCTCAGACCCCTTCCATGCAACAGGACAAGCCAGACTAGCCTGCTAGAGGATAAGAGAGCAGAGAGATCATCCAGTTGTCCCAGTCAAGGCCATCCTAGTCAGACTACACCCAGGTGACCCCCAAACATAGGAGAGAGCCCAGCTGAGATTTGCAGAACTGCCTTGTGACTCACAACTGACCTCAGACCCGGGAGCAAACCCAGCTGAGACCAGACCCACCCAGGTGAGCCACAGACTTGTGAGAAATAATACACATTTATCATTCAGGCCATCAAATGTGAGATGCTTGTTATGCAGCAATAGCTAATTGATACAACTGCCTAATGTGAGTGGTTGCACAGATGGGAGTCCACACCCGGCTCATAATAAACTATTTTTGCCATTTGCCAGGAAGAAGAAAGGAAGAGAAAGGAGAAGAAAGGGAAGCAGAGGGGAAAGAATGGTTGTAGGGAGAGCTGGGCTTCTGGTTTAAACTCACAGGTCCTCTCCTCTAGGGAGTTTTGTGGCTCCCGAGGGGGATCTGACTCTGTTGTGTTGATGCAGGGGGATGGGTATTGAGCTAGAACTTTCCTGGTACATGGATATTAGCACGATTCCTTCTACATACTGACTGAAGGAGAGCCGCAAAGTGCAATTTGGGAATTTAATTATATCTCCTGAAGAAATATATGCTTCTTAGAATGATTTTATTTAAAAAGCCCTCAAAAAATAGAACCTATTTTTTTTCTATCTTGTGATTAATTCAAACCAAATAAAAGGAACCAGTGAACTCTTATTGACACCCTACGGGGAGTTTTCATTTGCAATATCTGTAAACCTTGAAATCTCAATTTGTGTCAAATAAACTCCTACAGGTATAGTCCTGGGTTCTGGCGATAGCGTGTCACATTTTGTTCCATTTAAATAAATTACATACTCTATCACTGCGGCATTATTCCATCTCCTAATCAAATTGCCAATCTGGCGAGGCCCAGGCTGGCCGGGCCTGTTGGGGAGGAGACGGGCTGTGTTCCCTGGGGCAGGCTGCACAACACTGGGCAGGGGAGTTATGCAAATGCCGGTAGGCTCAGCTCCCGGAATGAAATCAAGATGTAGATACAACTATAAATTATGGCAAATTAACCTTGGCCACAGGGTGATGGGCTCTCCTCAGTTCTTTAAGGTTACTTGATGTTTCTTCTCGTGTACAGCAGGTTTTCATTAGCACTTCGAAAAGCAATTACTATGGTGGGACAGGCAGCCGACATGAGGAGACAAGTGTCAGTGGGGGGAGCCCCGCCCTCCCAGAGCGCAACTGAGTAACCTGGGAGTACACCCAGGTCTGTGGCGTGTGTGTATGTGTGTTATGCTGCATAGAGATGTGTGTGCGCATATATACAGAGCAGCCCCTCCTTATCTAGGGGTTCTGCATCTGTGGATTCAACTAATTATCGAAAACATTTGGAAAAAACTAATTAAAAAGTAACAATACAGGCAGGCGTGGTGGTTCAGCTTGTAATCCTAGCACTTTGGGAGGCTGAGGCGAGAGGATTGCCTGAGCCTGGGGGTTTGAGACCAACCTGGGCAACTTGATGAGACCTTGTCTTTACAATAAATCACAAAAATTAGCCAGGCCTGGTGGCGTGCGTCTGTAGTTCAGCTACTTAGAAGGCTGAGGTGGAAGAATCGCCTCAGCCTTGCAGGTCGAGGCTGCGGTGGCCATGAGCATGCCACTGCACTACAGTTTGGGCGACAAAGTGAAGCTCCAACTCAAAAAAAAACAAACAAAAACAATAAAAAATACAACAGTAAAAAATGATGCAGATAAATTAAAAATAATCAATGCATTATGACAACTATTTTCATAGCATTTACATCGTATTAGGTATCATAAGTAATCTAGAGATGATTGAAAGCATGCAGGAGGATGTGTGTAGGTTCTATGCAAATACTACTTCATTTAAAATTTTTTTTTATTCTAAAGATGTGGGGTAGCAATTTGGATGATCTATCACAGAAACAAAGAACCGAGTATCACATGTTCTCACTTATAAGCGGACCTTGAGCAACTATTATAGAACAATAAGAAAGGGATTGGCGGTAGAGGAAAACTGCTGGGGGGGGTCACACCTCATCAACAAGGATACCTGCATAATGAACATTTGTATACCTAACCCTAATTGTACCCCACATCTTTAAAATAAAAAACAAATAAATAAATAAAGATGTGGGGTACAATTCACTACTTCATTTTATATAAAGGACTTGAACATCTGGGGATTTTAGAACCCATGGGGGATCCTGGAACCAATCTCCCAGGATACCAAGGCACGATTGTATTTTTTGTGTGCTATAAACTTGTGTACTGGTTTGTCTTTATGGGTGTATGTGTGCATGTGTAAGTTGTGTGCATGCAGGTACATGTTTGCATATGTGTGTATTCATGTTATATTGCATGCATACCATGTAGATTGTGTCAGCATATGTGTGTGTATGTGTCTTTGTGTAAAGTATGTGAATTTAACTATGTGTTTATGCATGTGTACATGTGTATATGGTAGCTTCTGTGTGTCCTTGTGTGTTTGTATGTGTGGGTATAAAGTGTATGTCTTGTATTTGTATGTGCACACGTTTCTCTTTGCTGATGTCTTCTTATAAACCACAGACGCCACTTCCTTCCCTCTACAGACAAGCTCTTTGATAAAATCAGAAAGCTGGAACTGAGGACTACTCAAACGTCTGGGAAAAATAGAATTATGTGAAACCCAAGTGTCTTTCTCCTTTACTACCTCTGAGATGCACCCTGCTCCTGTCTCCTCCAGGCCCTGGGGGCTGAGGACTGTGTTAGGGTTGGGGCCATATCCAGGGGAGGCCACACTTTGGTTGTCAGCAGGAGCCTGATGACACTCAGCGACACAGGCCACTCTTTGCTGACAGCACAGAAGTGCGCTGACCTCAGCTGCCAGCCGACCCTTCAGGCTCCTGAAACTACACACTGCTCAAAGCCTTAAAAACAAAAGACAAAACGACCTCCTTCAGGGCCCTTGGTGCTTTTGCCATTTGAGCCTTTGCACCCTAATAATATCAATATTAAAATTTATTTTTGATATAGCTAAATCTTTCAACATCTTGCTTTTTTCCATGTTAATGAAATTTAATAGATTTTCATGGGTCCTAAAATTTTCAATTTTTTTCCAATGTGAGAAAAAACAAAAAAACTTTGTTTGAATCTACAAGTTCACCAAGGTCTTTCCCCATTTTAAAATAAATTAAAACATTTTCTTGGGTCTCAAAAGTATCTTGGACCCAGGGCATCCTGTGCCCAGTGGTGAGTCAGGCTTGGCTTTATCAATGTGTAACTAACACCCAGGAGCTGCACATGTATGCAAAAATGTGTGCTTTGATAAAGTTTGATGCATGGATATGCCCATGAAATCATCACCACCATCGAGAGAATGAACAGATTCATTCCTGCAGAACCTCTTCTTGCCTTTTCAAGTCCCCTCCCTGGGCAACTACTACAGATTAGTGACTGAGTGCATTTGTTAGAGCTTAATATATAAATGTTTCGAATGTTATTCACTATTTTATATTTTTAGTTTGACTTCTTTCACTCAGCCTGATTTTTTGGTGTGTTTTTGAGTTAGAGTCTCACTCTGATGCCCAGGCTGGAGTGCAGTGGCCCAGTCACAGCTATGCAACCTTGACCTGCCTGGGCTCAGGTGTTCCTTTTACCTCAACCTTCCAAGTAACTGTGACTACAGGTGTGTGCCACCACACCTGACTAATTTTTTATTTATTGTAGAGATGAGGAGGTCTCACTATGTTGCTAAGGCTGGTCTCCAGCTCCTGGGCTCAGGCCTCAGACTCTCAAAGTGCTGGGATTACAGGCATGAGCCACCATGCCCAGCCAAGCCCAAGTATTTTGAAATTCATCTGTGTTGTTTTGTGTATCAATAACAACACACTCCTTTCTATTTCTGAGTAGTATTCATTGTGTGACTATATTGCTCATTACTTATTGTTTCCCCATTGGTGAACATTGGGCCGTTTCCAGCTTTTAGCTATTAAAGTGAAGTTGGTGTGAACATTGTGTGTGAATCTTCACATGGATACATATGATCACTTCTTGTGAGAGATAGCTAGCCACAGACTAGCTGGGTCCTATGCTGAGTACCCACCTCACTTTTTCAGAAGCTGCCAAATGTCTTTCCAAAGTGGTAAAAGCACAAGCAGGATGTTTGAGTTTCTGCCAGTCCACATTCTCAACAACATGCAATATGACCAGTATTTGGAATTTTAGACATTCTAAAAGGTGTTGTATAGTCACACTTCATTGTGGTCTTAATTTGTATTTCATGATGACTAACAATGTTGCGTATGCTTTCATGTGCTTATTTTTCACTTGTATGGTAAAGTGTCTGTTTAAATCCTTTGTATATTTTCTTTTCTTTTTTCTTACTATTAGGTCTTGAAAGCTCCTTGTATATTCTGGATATAAGCCCTTTATCAGATTTATAAATATTTTCTCCCAGTCTATGGATTTCTTTTTCAATTCTTAAAAGTAATTTTTGATGAGCAGAAGGTCTTAATTTTGATGAAGTCTAATTTATCAATTTTTTCCTTTTATGGATTATATTTTGATGTCATATCTGAGAAATTGTTACCAAACTTAAAGTCTCAAAGATTTTTTCCTATGTTGTATTCTAGAAGTTTTACAGTTTTGGAGTCTACATTTAGGTCTGTGATCCATTTTGAGTTAATATTGATCCATTTTAAGTTAATTTTTGTATATTGTGTGAAGTATGGATCAAAGACTTTTTTTTTGCATGTAGATATCATTGTTCCAGCACCATTTTTCTCCTTTGAATTGTCTTTGCACCATTATAAAAAAATCAACTGACTGTGTATTTGAAGATCTTTTTCTGGATTCTATTCTGTTCTGTGGATCTATTTGTCTATTTTTATACTTTCTTGATTATTGTTGCTTTATAGTAAGTCCTGAAGTCATTTTGTGCAAGTCCCCAAAATTACTCTTTTCTTTCAAAGTTGTTTGGCTTATCTAAATTATTTGTATTTCTCTCTCTTTTTTTTTTTTAAACAAAAAAGCATATTGTGATTTGGGTAATATTGATTTATAGATCAATTTCAAAAGAACCAACCATCTTAACAAGTCTTCCAATTCATGAACAGGTATTTTGGAGTAGAGACTTAGGAGCCAGTGGCCAGGGCTCTCCTGGTTAAGTGGCTGGAGCTGCAGCTGCTCTGCTTGGTCCCTAGCACTTCCCAGGACACAAAGTCCTTCCCAGGATGAAGCTGCCAGGAGGGACTGCTGGCTCCAGACTCTGCCTCACCACTGCAGTGCCTGACCAGACTCTGGCAGCAAGGGCCATGGAGAGAGCACAGAGAGGGAGCCCAGAGGCAAAACTCTGCTGGAGAAGATGAAAGAGGGACCCTGCCACCATCTTGAAAACTGGGCAGGGAAGTGCTCTGGCTTGCTTACCATGGAGCGACAGACCCAACCCAATCTCTCTGACCTGTGGATTAACTACTCAGGAGTTGATCATGACCTAGAGAGACTATCCTGAAAGCACAAACTCTAGAGGGACACAATTAGTGCTAAGTCTCAGGTGTCCCACCCCCCCATCCTGATTCAGTTGCAGGACAAAGTGTATGGCCAAAAAAGGACAAGGAAGACCTCCAAAGAGATCAGTGGGAAGTGCAGGACTGACCCAATTTCCTCTTCCCCAGCAATCCTCTGAATGTCAGATCCACTTGGGTGCGGCACGACTGAGAGGATTGAACCCAGGCAGGGCCTGAATATCAGCCACAATACGACTTCACTCCAGGATAAGCCTGGCTGAGGCATTCCCTGCCAGTACCTGGGAAGAGATGATCCTACCCTCCCCATCACAGGGGATCCCCCTGAAAATACTTAAGTGGAAGTGGAGGACTAAAGCCCTCCCAACTCCCAATGCCCCCTCTTTCTTCCCTGGGCCAGACACTGGGGAAACTGTGAATGAGGCTGAAGTTCTGCAGGAGACAGCAGAGAGGCAGCTGAAAGGAACAATTACAGAATCTGCCACAAGAGGGCAGGTTTTTTGTTTGTTAATTTTTAAAATATCCTTTCCTTTGTGCATGAATGTGTATGTGAGGGTTTGATCTGCATCCCCCTCACTCTTTTTTTCTTTATTCCTCTTTCTTTCTTCTTTTGTTTTTTGTTTTTTGTTTATGTGTATACATGAAGAATTGAGTGTTCATCTTTCAGTTTTTTTGTTTGTTTTTGCTTTTGTGTTCTTTTCTTTTTTTAGTTCAATGTGTGTGTGAATACATGCGTGAGGGTTCGATATGAATTCCTTTTTTTCTTCTCCTTTCATTTTGGGTTAGGTGTGTGTGTGTGTCTGAATTTCCTGTTGTTGTTGTTGTTGTTTTGCTTGTTGCTATCCCAGTTTGTTTTGGTGTGTGTGTGCAATTGTTTTTTGTTTTGGTTTCTGTTTATTTAAAAAATTTCTATCTGTCTCATTTCATTCTACTTATATCTGTTCTCCTCATTGCTGTTACTGTATCTTGGACTCAGAAGGTACACACACAACCCATTGTATCACCATATAGAGTGGTGGTGGGGAATGGGTCTCAGGGAACCCATACCACAATCGGTGAACACTGTGGCTTGCAAGTAGTTTTTGAATCCTAGCTTTCCACCTCCTACCTTATTCAAATGTCAAATTACAAGAGAGAGCAAAGCTTCCCATCCACAGCCCTATTTCAAAATAGAACTAATTCAGAGTCCTGATCAGGGAAGAATAGAGGGCTGAGCAAACCAGAAATGAAAGCCTCTCCCACAGCCAATGAATAATGGAACTAAAGGGAAAAGAAAGAGATCTGTCACAAATGAGGAAAATCAATAGAGGAACAGAGGTAATTCCCAGTGTTACAAAGAGAAAATGCCAGAAAAATCAGACCCCAGAGCCCAAAAAATGAAAGTCACCAATGACTTGCCCCAGAATACAACAAGGATTAAGAAATCGATGGAAAGAACAAATAAGACTCAAGAAAGACAAGATGCAACATTGAAATAACTTGCAACAGAGATTTTGGCCATAAAATATTTCATCCAGGAAATAAATAAAAAGATGACAAGCATGGAATGCAGAATTAATAAAACAGAAAAGAGAATCTCAGAACTTGAAGACCAAAACATGAAATTATCCCAATCTGTAAAAAATATGGAAAGGAAACTCAGAAAGAAAGAAGAAAGCCACCCAGAGATGTGAAATTATATCAAGAGCCTGAACCTACACCAGATTGGTATCCCAGAAGAAGAAAGGGAAATGGAGAACACTTTGGAGCAAGTATTCTAGGAGGTTATCCAAGAAAACTTTCCCCATCTCACCAAAGATGCAACCATCCAAACACAAGAGATACAGAAACCTCCACAGTGCATCAAATGAGAAGACCAACCACTAGACAAATAGTAATTTGCCTACACAAAGTAGATACAAAAGAAAAAAAATTTAAAGACAGCAAGAGAGAAAGGCCAGACTACCTACCGGGGATAACCACTCAGAATAGTGGCAGACCTATTGGCAGAAACACTACAAGCTAGAAGGGACTGGAGTCCAGTATTCAAAGTCCTCAAAGATAAACAATTTCAACTAAGAATTTCCTAGCCAGTCAAACTAAGCTTCATCAACAAGGGAAAATTAAATCCCTCCCAGAGCAGCCAACAGGTTATGAAAAAAATGCTCAGTCTCACTGGTCATCAAAGAAATGCAAATTAGAACCACACTGAGATACCACCTAACTCCATTCAGGATGATTATCATCAATAACTCAAAAAACAACAGATGCTGGAGTGGATATGGGGAAAAGGGAACACTTTTACACTGTGGGAGTGTAAACTAGTACAACTCTGTGGAAAACAGTTTGGCAATTCCTAAAAGATCTAAAAATCAACTTTCCATAGAACCCTGCAACCCTTCTACTGGAAGTATATCCGGAGGAACTCAACTCATGTTTATTACAGCATTATTCAAAATAGCAAAAACATAGAACCAACTGTGCTGCCCGAAAGAGGACTGGATAAAAAAATGTAGTACATATACATGATGGAATTTTGTGCAACTCTAAAGAAGGACAAAATTAAGAACTTTGCAGCAACTTGATGGTCTTAGAGTCTATAATACTGAGTAATCTATCACAGAGACAAAGAACTGAATATCACATGTTCACACTCATAAATGGACCTTGGCAATCATTGTAATACTATAAGAAAGGGATTGGCAGTAGTGAGAAACTGCCAGAGAGGGAGGCATACCTCATCAACAAGGGTATGTGCATAATGAACATTTGTATACCTAAGCCTGAATTGTACTCCACATCTTTAAATTAAAAATTAAAAAAATAGCTAGCCTAACAGAAATCAGAAAAAATTAGAGAAAAAAATAATGAAAATTAAAATGCTAGAAATAAAAATAAAGCTAATGTGATTATTGTTAAAAAAGAAAATAAACAATATTTTCATTTAACAACAACAAACATCCAATGCTTCCCAGACATCCAATGCTTAAGAGATGATGCAGTTTCCAGATCAGATCTATAGGAGACACTTAAAAAGGTATTAAGCACAGAAGAAAAAAAAAGACCATGCACTTCCCAAGAGAACAGCAGAACACAGAATTAACAGAGAATACTTCACAACTGCAAACTTGAAAACACACATACATCAACCAAAAGCTAAAAGAAAACTAAGAAAAAACTTTGCAAGAACATCATGACAGGTATAAACAATCACATTTCAATAACCAGCCTGAACATGAATGGACTAAATGCCCCTACTGAAAAGATACAGAATGGCAATCTGGATAAAAAATAATGACCCAATAGTTTGCATCCAGGAAACTCATCTCAATACAAGGAATGCACACAGACTCAAAGAGGATGGGAAACAAGTTTCCAGGTGAGTGGGTCAAAAAAGAAGGCAGGAGTTGTGATCTTAATACCAGACAAAACAACCTTTAAGCCATCAAAAATTTAAAAAGACATGGAAGGACACTACATAATGATAAAAATTTCAATCCATCAACAAGAACTATCCATCCTAAACATATATGTACTCAACACAGGAGCACCAGCATTTATAAAGCAACTACTAAGTAACCTAAAAAAAGATATTGATTCTAACACTATTATAGCTGGAGATTTAAATACCCCACTAGCAACCCTAGATAGATCATTGAGGCAAAAAATAAAAAAGAGATCCTGAACCTCAACTTAACCCTTGACCAAATAGACTTAATAGATACCTACAGAATATTCCATCCAAAAATCACAGAATATACATTCTATTCATCACCACATGGACTGTATTCTAAGATCGATCACATACTTGGCCATAAATCAAGCAGAAACAAATTTCATAAGATCAAAATATTGCCATGCACCTTCTCAGACCACAGTGGGATAAAAATAAATATCAGCACCAATAAAATTCCCCCAAACCTACAAAGACATGTACACTAAGTGGCATGATGCTGAACAACTGCTGGTTCAACACAGAAATCAAAACAGAAATTAAAGGATTCCTGGGAACAAATAAAAATAAAGACACATCCTACCAAAACCTCTGGGCTGCCATGAAAACAATTCTAAGAGGGGAATTGATATCTCTTTGAACACACATAAAAAAATGGAAAAATCACAAGTTAATAGCCTAACAAATCACCTAATGGAGCTGAAAAGACAAGATCACCAGAACCCTAACTTTAGCAGAAAAATTTAGATCATCAAAGTAAAAACCCAAATACAGGACATAGAAGACAAAAATATCATAGAAAACACCAACAAAACAAAAACCTGTTTCTTTGAAAGAATAAACAAGACTGATGTACTCCTATCCAGAATGATCAAGAAAAAGAGAGAAAATGCCCAAATAAACACAATCAGGAATACAAAAGATCAAATCACAACTGACCCAGAAATAATACAAAAGATTTTCAGAGATTACTATGCACACCTGGATGGAAACAAACCTGATAACCTAAATGAAATGGCGGACTTTCTGACATCACACCATCTCCTAAGGTTAAAAAAAGAAGACATTGAGACACTAAATAGACCAATAGCAACCCAGGAGGAGATTGACTCCATCATAAGAAAACTATATAAAAAAATAAATCCCTGGACCAGATGGCTTTCTAGTGAAATTCTACAAAATGCACAAGGAGAAGCTGATACTAATCTTATTGAAAGTATTCAAGACAATTGAGAAAGATGAAATTCTCCCCAGGTATTTTACAAAGCTAACATCACACTGATACCCAAATTGGGTAAAGATCCAACAAAAAGGAGAACTACAGGCCAATATCCCTAAAGAACATAGAAGCAAAAACTCTCAACAAGATGCTAGCAGATTGGATCCAACAACACATCTCAAAAATTATCCACCATGACCAAGTAGGCTTTATTTCCAGAGTGCAGGGCTGGTTCAACATCCACAAGACCATAAATGTAATTAAATACATCATCAGATGTAAACACAAGAATCACACGATTATAACATTAGATGCAGAAAAAGCTTTTGATAATACTTAGCATCCCTTCTTGATAAAAACCCTCAAACACATAGGCATAGAAGGAAAATACCTCAAAATAGTAAGCACCATATACAATAAACCCACAGCCAGCATATTGCTAAATGGACAGAAACTGGAAACATTTCCCCTGAAAACTGGAAAAAGACAAGGTTGTCCACTCTCACCCCTCTTGTTCAACATTGTGTTGGAAATCCTAGCTAGAGCAATTAGCCAAGAGAAGGAAACCAGGGATATTCAAATAGAAAAAGAGGAAGTTATCCTTCTTTACTAACGAAACTTACCTTGAAAACTCAAGAGAATCTGTCAAAAACTTGCTTGCACTGAAAAGGACTTTGGCAAAGTCTTGGGTACAAAATAAGTGTGCAAAAGACAGTTGCATTTTTATACACCAACAACAAGCAGGCAGAGAACCAAATAAAAAGCACAAATCCAATTCATAATAGCCACACACACACACACACACACACACACACACACACACACAAAAGAAAAGAAATACCTCAGCATCTTCCTAACCAGAGAGGTGAAAGACCTTTACAATGAAAACTACAAAACACTACTCAAAGAAATTCAAACAAATGGAAAAATATCCCATGCTCATGTATAGGAAGAATCAACATTGTTAAGAAACCCATCCTACCAGAGGCAATCTACAGATTCAACACAAAACCCATTAAATTACCAATATCATTCTTCTCAGATCTGGATATGACAATAAAGACATTCATATGGAAACATAAATGACCACAAATAGCCAAAACAATCCTTAGCAAAAGAAACAAAGCAGGAGGTATTACACTTCCAGATTTTAAACTTTACTATATAAGTCTACAATAATTCAAATAGCCTGGTATTGATAAAGAATAGGCATATAGACCAATGGAACAGGATAGAGATTTTGGAAGCAAAACCTCAATTTCTCAATCAACTCATCATCGACAAAACCTCCACCACCAACGACTGGGGAGAGGAGAACCTATTCGGTAAATGGTGCTGGGAAAACTAGCTGACCACATGCAGCAGATTGAAACAAGATCCCTACCTATCACCATACACAGAAATCAATTTTAAATGGATCAAAGACCTAAATGTAAAACCTCAAACTATAAAACCTTAGAAAATGCAGGAGATACCCTTATGGAAATTGGAACTGGTCACCAATTCCTGATCGAAATCCCAAGTGCCCACACCATAAGAGATAAGATGGATAAATGGGACCTCATCAAACCAAAAAGCTTTTGCAAAGCAAAAGAAACCATCAAAAGAGCAGAGAGACAGCCCACAGAATGGGAGGAAATATTTGCCAACTGTATATCTGACGAAGGCCTGACATCCAGGATCTACAAGGAACTCAAACATGCGGAAAGGAAAAACAAAAAAACAAAAAAACCCAAAAAGCAAACAGACAGCCCCATTAAAAAGTGGGCAAAAGACATGAATAGATACTTCTCAAAAGAAGATATATAGGCAACCAACAGACACATGAATCACTAATCATCAGAGAAATGCAAATCAAAACCACATTGAGATAACATCTAACCCCAGTAAGAATGACCATCATTAATAAACTAACAACAACAGATGCTGGTGAGGATGCAGAGAAAAAAGACACACTTCTACACTGCTGGTGGCAATACAAACTAGTGTGTCCTTTTTGGAAAACAGTGTGGTGATTTCTAAAAGAACTATTGACCTTCCATATGACCCAGTGATCTCCTTACTGGGAATATACCTGGAGGAACTCAAATCATTTTACAAAAAAGATACCTGCACATGCATGTTTATTGCAGCACTATTCACAATAGCAAAAACATGGAGCCAACCATGCTGCCCATTGGAAATGAACTGAATAAAAGAAATGTGGTACATATACATAACGGAATATTATGCAGCGTAAAGAAGGACAAACGCATGGACTTCATAGCCACTTGGATGGATTTAGAGTCAATCATACTCAGTGATGCATCACAGAAACAAAGAACAGAGTACCACATGTTCTCACTCATAAACAGGCCCTGAACATTTACTATAATACTATAAGAAAGGGATTGACAGTAGCGGAATACTGCCAGGGTGGGTGGGGGGACACAACATCAATAAGGGTATCTGATCTCAAACCAGGCAAAGTGGGGACCAAAGGAGGTCCAAACTTTACTTGTATGATGACCACATTAAAAATTTTTTTAATTTTAAAGATGTGGGTTACAATTCAGGATTAGGTATATAAATGTTCATTGTGCAGGTACCATTATTGATGAGGTGTACCCTCCCCAGCAGTTTCTCCCTACTGTCAATCCTGCTTCCCCCATGACCACTTTTTTTTTTTTACCTAATCCTGAAATATACCTTTCATTAAAAAAAAAATACAAGATACTTCTCTCCACTTATGCAGATGTCGTTTAATTTCTCTCAGTAAGCGGGCTCAGTGGCTCAGCCTGTAATCCCGTGCTTTGGGAGGCTGAGGTGAGTGGATTGTCTGAGCCTACAGGTTCGAGACCTGTCTGGGCAACTTGGCGAGACCTCATCTCTACAATAAATCAAAAATTAACCGGGCGTGGTAGCGTGCGCCTGTAGTTCCAGCTACTTGGAAGGCTGAGGTGGAAGGATCACCAGAGCCCAGCAGGTTGAGGGTGCAGTGGCTGGGAGCGGCCACTGCACTCCAGTCTGGGTGACAGAGTGAGACTCCAACTCAAAAAAAATAAAAAAAAAATTCTTTCAGCAATGTTTTATAGTTTCAAGATATAAGTCTTGCACCTCTTTTTAAAAAGATTTATTGCTATTTCATATTTTTAATACCATTGTTGATTTTAAAAAGTAAAAATATGATTTTTAAATTGCTTTTATACAGAAACGCACTGCTTTTTAAATATTGAAGTGGTTCCTTTCAACATTGCCAACTCCCTTATTAATTCTAGTTGCACTTTTGTAGAACCCATCAGATTTTCTGCATAGGTTAGCATGCCATCTGTGAATAAATATAGTTTTATTTTTCATTTCTTGTCTGGGTACTTTTTCCTCCTTTGCTCTATTCCATTGACTAGAACCTCCAGTATAATATTGAATAGAAGTGATAAGAGTCAACACCTGGCCTTAATCTTTTCACATTGGGTTTGATGTTAGATGCAGATTTTCATAGAAGCTCATGGTATTAGTTTGCTGGGTTGCCATAATAAAGCACCACACACTGGGTTGTGTAAAGAAAATAAATTAATTTTATCACATTTATGAAGGCCAGAAATCTGAGACCAAGGTGTCAGCAGGTTGATTTCTTCTTCTCTTGGCTTGTAGATTCTATTTACATGGCCGTCTCTCTGTGTAGGCCTATATCCTAATTTCTTATTCTTACAAGGACACCAATCATACTAAATTAAAAACCACCCTAACGATCCCATTTTAACTTAATTACCCTTGTAAAGACTATCTCCAAAGACAGTAACATTTTGAGGTACTGAAGGTTGGGACTTTAATGTTTATTTGGGGTTGAGGGACAAAATCCAGCCCACAACACTCATTATCAGGGCAAGAAAAAAATAATTTCTATTTCTAGTTTTCTGAAAGTTTAAAAAAAATCAGGAATCGATGCTGTATTTTGTCAAATGCTTTTTCTGCATCTATTGAGATTATCATATGGTATTTAATTGTTAGTCTACTAATATAGAAAATTACAGTGATTTATATTCAAATATTAAAAAACCTTGTGGTGTTGGAATTGCCTCTACTTGGTTATGAGTTATTATCTTTTAAAGATATTATTGAGCATAATTTGCAAAATTCTTGTTGAAAATGGTTGTATCTATGTTTATGAGGAATGTTGTCAGTTTACTTTTCTTGAAATATATTTTTTCTGGCTTTGGTATTAGAATAATGTTGGTTTCATGGGATTTGGGGAAGTATTCTTTCTTCAATTTTCTAGAATTTGCATAAAATTGGTACTATTTTTGAAGGACGAGACACCAGTGAGACTCAATACCCTTTGAGGCCAAGAGATTTATTAGAGCAGCGGCTACAGAAAGAGGGAAGGAGGTCTGTGACTGCCTGGTGGGAAAGGGGAGTGAGAGAGAGAGGGCGAGAGAGAGGTCTGTATTTATCGGTTTGGGAGGGGGTGGCCTGTGCTTTCTGGGCCTGGCCGTGCCAGCCAGAGCCATCTTAGGGTCTTTATTGGAGGGAGCTATGAGGTAGTATTCCTATAGGGAGATAATATTTGTGCATGGGTTTAAGTTTCGTGCACGGGAAAGGCAGGAATTTACGGCCTTTGTTGTCTTTGTTAGGTTCCCTATAGTGTTGGCGCCATCTCGGGAGATGTCCTTCTGGCTGTTCTCTGTGCCTTTCATTCCCACCTTTTCTGTTTATTTGGGAGAGGGGCGTTGTTATTCTTTCTGGCTGCTTCCTGCTGGATTTAAGCGTTGTGGGGTGAGGTGGGGGAAGGGCACAGAACCAGCCAGAACAGGGCCCAGAGATAAGCGCTGAAGGTGAAGATTTCTGAAGGTGAGAGTTCTATAAAGGTCCCTTGTAGATGTAGAATGGTGACTTGTTCCAGCCACTCCTCCAGCGGGCACGAGGGCGGTAGTAGCCAACTGTCTTGAAGTAGACTGTGGAGGTAGATAGAGAACCTGGAAGAGAACATATCCAAAAGAAAAAATTAGATAAAAACTGGGTTGTTATGGGCTCTTATAACCCTGGATTTTATTGTAATGGGTTGATAGTTGTTAAGTAATTAAGGCTGGTATGGGGTCGGAGGTGGTTCAGATGGAAGGGGTGAGTATGACTGTAATAGTAATTGGTTGACCGTTATTCAAGAGAGCTCTGCCAGGCGCTGTTGGAGAAACCTAAAAACACATGGAGCTGCTGACAAGAGGATAAATATAGCAATTAGTGAAGTTAGAACAGGAAGAAGCCATGTTAGGAGCTGGGGTTGCCACCACCCTGAGAACGGGCCTCCGATCAGGTCTTCTCTTCGTTTTTGGAGATTTTCTTATAGTTGTTTAATTCTGTCCTTGACTATTCCTGATTTATTGGCATAGAAGCAACATTCCTCCTTAAGAAACAGGCATATTCCTCCCTCTTTTGCTGTTAGTAGGTCTAGTCCTCGTCGATTTTGGAGGACCATGTCAGCCAGGGAGTCTAGTTGTGTTTGTAAGTCTAGGACCATGTCTGCCACCTGTTGTATGTCCTCGATCAGTTGGGAGGAGAGCTGCTTGTAGAAGTGAAGTGAGGACCCCAGCCCTGCTGCCCCCGTTCCCATGGCCACGGTGATGCCCAGCCCCACCAGCAGAGGTATGAGCTCAACTGCCCGTCTTACTCGTGATGTTGAGGAGCCCACTAAAAGGACAGGCAGGCTTTGGTTACCAGATGCTATTACAATGGCGGGGAGGAGGATGACAAGAATGCAGGACCCTGACCAGTTGGGGACAAGACGGGTAGATGGTAGTGGTGCATAGGAAAGCAGTCCCATTAAATGGGGGGGCAGGGGGTGTTATTTTATTGGACCACAAGTGATTGTGTGCTGAGGCGAGGGGGGGCCCATCCGACCCCCAGAGTGCCGTTTCGTGTTATACACTGGGTCGCGGGCAAGTCATGTGGGAGGGGGATGATAAAACATGGTAGTGAAGGTGTATATTGGGTTAGAGGTACAGGGAGAGTCCAATTTCCAGCAACCGGGACAGGGGAGACCCAGGATTGGCCGGACTTGAGGCATAGCCAGCAGTCCTTTGCTAGGTCCGGGTTAGTGAGGTTAAGCAGGGTATGGGTTTGGCTAAGGACTGGAAGAAGTTCTGGATCTGTCTGATAAGGGCCCTGGGGTTTTGGGAGGTTGGGGCGCACCAATACCGGCCCATTGAAATGTTGAATGAGCTCTTCCATGACCCGCTTAGTGTTTTGCTGTTCAGCATAATCTTGCGACCCTCCCCCATCTCATCTCCCCACAGGAGGTCTGAGGTTCCAGCACATTTTTTCTCCCTGTTTCCTGGGACAAGAATACCCAGAATGTTGTCCCAGGCTTCGTCCTGCCCAGGTCTGCTGTTTGGTTGGTCTGAGGCAGACCGAGGCTTGCTCGTAGCAAGATGCCTGGACAAAAGAATGGACGGATGAACATTCAGCGGGGCAAGGGGGTATTTTGTTTTGGGGTTTTGGTGGGGGGTCTTGCTCCCAGCAGCGGACTGTGCCCCTATTGCCTGGGCAGCCCGCTTGGAAGTCTCTTAACATTGTTGCGGCCCAGTATTTTTGTGTTCTTAGTTGGCACAAAAATTTTTGATAATAGCACATACTGGGGATCAGCTGGTAGAGTCTGGGTTTTCCTGCAGAGATGCATCGGTTGCAAGTCCAATCAGCCATGCGCCATGATATTGTAAAGCTATTGGCTAGGCTTATTAATATGAATATGGTTAAACCATAACTGGAGGTAAAACCGGGGGTTATTTTGGTCTTTAAGGGAGACATCTGATGAGAACAAAGCTGGTGACAATGAAGAGATAAGTAGTAGCTAACAGAATTTTTGCTGCAGGCGGCCAGTTTGTGGGTGCTGAGCAGGTGAGTAATATAGTAAGTAGAATGGCGATCAGGCCAAGAAAGGAGAGGGGCCAAGAGTCACAAGTTTTCTGTGTTGTATCCAGGATGTTGGGTTGGATTTGGGTTGGGATGAGTGGTGAGTCGAGACAGGAGAAGTTTAAGTGGTTGATCTGGAACCTGGGAGCAGGTGTACCTGTGGGTAGGTGGACAAGTATTATTATGGGTGGATTGTGAGGAAGGAGGGGTGGCAGGTTTAAGACGGGAAATGTGAATCCATGGGGTAACCTGACATTGGGCTGTGATAAGTTTTGCTGCCATGGGAGTGGATAAAACTACTTGAAGAGGTTCAGACCACTTTGGGTTAAGGTGAGTTTTAGTTTCTGGGTTGGAAAAATAGACCCATTTTTTTCCCAAGAGGAGGTGGGATTTGACCTTTGGACGAGACAGGTAAGAGGAGGTTTTGATATTCCTAAATGTGGGAATGAATGAAGGACAAGAGGGGGTAAAGTATGTGATTAAGTGTCAGAGGGGTTGCAGAGGGGACTCCTGGGGGCAGCGCTGGACGGCCATACATCACTTCAAAAGGCGAGAGTTAGGATGGTTTTTTTTGGGAGAACTTGCATGTGGAAGTGGGTCAGTGGGAGGAGGGAGACCCAGTCTCGATGGAGTTCGAGGGATAATTTGGTGAGAGTGTCTTTGAGGGTGCGATTGGCTCGCTCAACCATTCTGGATGATTGTGGGTGGTATGGGATATGGAAATGCCAGTTAATGTGGAGGTCGGTTGTTAGGGATTGTACCACTTGTGAGGTAAATTTGGGTCCGTTATCAGACTGAAGAGATAAAGGGACACCAAACCTAGGAATTATGTGATTGGCAAGGATGGACCCTACAGTTGCTGCTCGTTTGTTTGTGGTGGGGTATGTTCTACCCATCCAGAAAAGGTGTCAACCAAGACGAGGAGGTATTTGATGTTGCGAACTGAGGGCACGACAGTAAAGTCAACCTGCCAGTCCGTACCAGAAGCTGACCTCGGGCCTGATGCATGGGAAATGTTCCCGGTTTTAAGGGGGTATGGGGATAGAACATTGAGAGGTAATGGTTTTTATAAGCTTTATGTGGTGGGGGTCGAGGCTGAAGAAGTTTTTTAGGAAAGACATTAGAGCAGAGGGATTGGTATGGAAGATTGAGTATAGATATGGGATGAGGTCGAAGATAGAGGGGGGTTTGGCGGTGGTGAATTAGTGGGAGGCGTATGGCTTAGACCAGGGCGGGTAACAGCTGCCATAGGGGGGATGGACCCCGAGGCTGCTTGTTGGGCCACGCTGGGGATGGACCCCAAGGCTGCTTGTCGGGCCGTGTTATCCGTCCTGGAGTTTCCCTGAGTTATGAGTGAGGAGTCAGACTGGTGGGCCTTGCAGTGAGAAATGCCAATATTGGTGGGAAGCAGAGAGGCAGTGAGAAGGTTGGAGATTAGCGTTAATTACTGTTGAACCTTTGGTAGTAAGTAACCCCCTTTCCTTCCATATGGCCGAGTGGGAGAGGAGAATGAGGAAAACATATTTGGAGTCAGTGTAGAGTGAGAGGGAGTGTCCAGCCGCTAGCTGGAACGCTCGAGTGGCAGGTATAAGTTCTGCCTGTTGATTAGTGGTGCCTGGCAGGAGAGGCTTTACCTCAATGACGTGTGTAATAGAGGTGATGGCGTATCCCGCAACCCGGGACCCGTTATGTAGGAAGGAGCTGCCATCAGTGAACCAAGTATAGGAGGGGGAAGGCAAAGGGCCCTCCTGGATGTGAACCGGGCAAGGGAGGAGAGCCTCCACAGCTTCTACACAGTCATGGGTTGGTGGGGCTGTGGAGGGAGGGAGCAGCGTGGCTGGGTTTAGGGGCGCGCAAGTTTGAAAGGATATGGAGGGATCTTGTAAAAAGAAGACAAGGAGTGATAGGACTCGACAGAGGGGTAGAGTTTGAAGGCCTTTGTAGCTTAGAAGGTGCTGTAGATGGTGGGGCGAGGTTACTGTGATAGGGGCCCCTAAGGTGAGTTTTTTGGATTTGCACACCAGCATGTGGGTGGCAGACAGCGCTTGCAGACATGGGGCCCAGCCCTGGATGGTGTGGTCTAGCTGCTTTGAGAGATAGGCCACCGGGGCGAACGCCTGTCCATAAAGCTGCCCTAGTCTTAGATTTTGTACTAAGCGATAAGTGCCATCTGATTTTCGTACTGCTAAAATGGGAGTGTTAAACGGGGAGTTGGTAGGGCGCAGATACCCCTTCTGCAGTAAAGAGTTGATGACAGATTGAAGTCCCAGGAGGCTGGAGGTAGGAAGAGACTATTGCTGTTGGTTGGGGTAGGCAGAAGGGTTTTTGAGCTGAATGTGAACTGGGGGACAGTGCGCTAGGGAGGGGGAGTTTACGTCCCATACTTGGGGATTTACTACAGAAGAGGGTAAAGGAGGAAGTGAGTCCGTTGGGGACTCTTCAGTAGTGAGAAGTGCTAAAAAGGGGTTTGTGGGGGATGGGTTGGTAAGGGCTGCACTTTGGTTAAAGGTGATGGATGCCAGGAATTTGGCTAGAATGTCCCTGCCCATAAGAGGTACGTGACATTGAGGCAGTACCAAAAAAGGAATGAGTGAAGGGGACGTTTGCAAAAATGCACATAACTGCAGGAGTTATGTGTGGAGTGATGAACTGGCCCCCTACCCCGACTATAGGGGACTTAGACGGGGAAGTTGGGTCCCAAAATTCTCGTATGACAGAAAGGGTGGCTCCGGTGTCCAGGAGAAAATGGATGGGGCGCCCGTCAACCGTTATGGTGACCCTGGGCTCCCAACGATTTGAGATTTGTGTCAGGCAGGGAGACCCTGGGCCCTGTCATTCCAAGGTCGCTGCCATGCCCAACAGGTCTAAAGCAGGATTGGGGGTTGACCCAGTCCCTATTTGGGAACTGGGGCAGTCCATTGCCCAATGTCCTGCCTGACTGCACTTGGGACATGGCTTTTGGGGCACTCTGGGGTTGGAACATCCTCGTGCCCAATGTCCTGGTTGCCCACACTTGAAGCAGGGTCCTGGTGGTTGTCGCTGGGTTCGGGCATTGCCACCACCTTGGGTGACACTGGAGGAACCCTTAGCTCCCTGGAGGGCCTGGGCCAGCATCTGATATTTATGTCTTTTTGCCTTTTCGTCCCAGTTGTGGAACACTTTAAAAGCAGTTGCTAGGACATCATGTAAGGGGGCCTCTGTCAAGTTTTTTTAGTTTTTCCCTAATGTCTGGATAGCTTTGGGAGAAAAAATATGTCATTAGGAGTTGCTGACCATCAGGGGAGTCCGGATCTATGTGGGTATACTGTTGAAGTGCCCTAGTGAGTCGACTGAGAAAGTTAGAGGGATTCTCATCTTTGTCCTGAATAACTTCCTGAAGTTTTTCAAAGTTAACTGCTTTTTGTGCAGCCCTACACCCAGAAAGGAGGCAAGTAGAGAAGTGATCCCTGGACTCGATGCCGGCAGGAGAGTTATAGTCCCAGACCGGATCCTGGTCTGGGACAGCCGCTGCACCTATGGGGTGAGCTGGGGTGGTTTGGTGAATTTCATCTGTGTATGTTCTAGCCTGTTCCCAGACTCACCTACATTCCTCCGGAAGCAGGGTGTTGGAAAGGATTAGGTATATATCATGAAAAGTGAGGCTATAGGACTGGATGAGGTATTGAAACTCCTTAATGTAGGTGGTAGGATTAGTTGTATATGATCCAAGACATTTTTCTATTTGTGAGAGGTCTGAGAGAAGGGGATGTGCACCTGGACAATACCCTCTGCGCCTGCTACTTCACGGAGGGGTGCTAGGACCACCGATGTGGCCTTGGATCAGGTTACCGGAGGACTGCACTGGGGAGCGGTTGGAAGGGGAGGATATATAGGTTGAACTTCTGGAGCAGAAGTGGGAGGGGCTGGAGGGGGGCGGGGAGACTTGCATTGCCTGTACGGGGGAGGTTCATCTGCAGGCTCGAAATCTGAGACGGAGGAGGGGGCAGAGATGGAATTTGCAGGGTCTACAGTGGGAGGGGGGAGTCTAGAGGAGGAGGCTTACACGTGCTTGGAACAATGGGAGAAAGGGAAGTTACAGGGGAAGCGGTAGATGCTAACATGAGTTGAGGGTGGAGGTTAGAGGGGTTACAGGTGAGATACAGCCGAGGATGTTCATGGAGGAGAGAAAAGGATTGGACATAGGGAATCTCCACCCACCTTTCTGAATGCTTACAAAAGTTATATAAATCCCTGATAATATCAGGATTGAGTGATCCCTGGGGGGCTACTGATTTTGATTGTCTAAGGGATATGTAGGCCAGTCCTGTGTACAGAGGCGAATGAGACGCTTGGGCTTAATATCAGGAGAGAGAGAGAGGGTAGAGAGATTGTTTAAAAGACATTTGAGAGGAGAATCAGCCAGCAGAGAAGATGAGCCCCCCATGGGGAACAGTCAGACTCAATGGGGTGTCCCCCGAAGAGTCAGCTGTCCAAGAAGTGTGGCTGTCCAAAGTCTGTCATCACAGAAGTTTGGCACAGCCTGGGTTCTCCTGGAGAACCGAGGGGTCAAGTTACCTAGTGCTAGGATTTCCTGAATCAGACAGAGAACACTTGACCGAGATGGTGGGTGGGGGGTATCTTTACTGCCGGCCGAACAGAGTTTTGACATGAGACCCCCCCCTAGAATCTGCTGTGGGCCAACAGATGTGACCTGACAGCAGTGGGATTTCTTAGGGAGGGGGAGAAAGAGATAGAATTTTATTAAAGCTGCTGTGGGTTAACAGCCGTGGGGCCCCTTGGACCCGCTGTAAACCGCAGCTGTGGGAGTTTTTTTTTAAGTTTGAGAGAGATAAAGGAGAAGAAGAAGCCCTTAGGGTCTGCAGTGGTCTTGAGAGCTGAGGCAGGTGTGTTTTTCCTCGCCTGGGGGCCTGAGGGTTTTTTTTTTTAAAGTCTGTTCCCTCTGGAGTTCCCGGAAAGTTTTTACTCTCTTGTTTGGGGAGCGGGACTTGCCTATTTAACGAGTGCTAGTGTGAATGTGGCTGGAACGTTCAGAAGGGTGGGGGGAGTGTGAGAGAGCAGGGTTGATCACAGGCCCCGAATCGGGATCCTGCCCAGGGGGAGAGAGACCTGCACAAGGGCGAGAAAGGCCTGATTCACGGTGGGACCTAACACCCGTTAAGGCCAAGAGTTGAATGAGTCAAAGCGGGAAGGGAGGGAGGGAAATCTCTGCCCACTTTTTTGAATGCTAATAGGAGTTAAAGAGGTGGTTTTAGAGTCCTAGGCGGGAGAAGGAAAAACCAGTAGGGGGTCCGCTGTGGCTATGAAAGCTTAGGCAGGGTGTGGTATCCCCCTCACCTGGGGCTGAAAGAGCCGCCGGACGATCAACGGTCAGTCCCTTTCGGGTATCCCGGGGAGGTTGTTAGGTTTTTCAGGAAGGGGCACTTACCAATCTGAGGTGGTGATGGATGAGGCGCTGGCATTCAAGAAAGTGGGCGAAGGTCTCAAGGGGCAAGTGCCACCAGCAACGGGACGGGGCCTCGCCTTAGAGGAGAGGGCTCCTGACTGAGCACAGCACCAATGAAGGATGAGGCGCCAGTGACCCTTTGAGGCCAAGAGATTTATTAGAGCAGCGGCTACAGAGAGAGAGAGAAGGAGGTCTGTGACCGCCTGGTGGGAAAGGGGAGTGAGAGAGAGAGGGCGAGAGAGAGGTCTGTATTTATCAGTTTGGGAGGGGGCGGCCTGTGCTCTCTGAGCCTGGCCATGCCAGCCAGAGCCATCTTAGGGTCTTTATTGGAGGGAGCTATGAGGTAGTATTCCTATAGGGAGATAATATTTGTGCATGGGTTTAAGTTTCACGTGCGCGGGAGAGGCAGGAATTTACGGCCTTTGTTGTCTTTGTTAGGTTCCCTATAGTGTTGGCGCCATCTCGGGAGACGTCCTTCTGGCTGTTCCCTGTGCCTTTCAATTTTTGTCTTAAATATTTGGTGGAATTCACCAGGAAAGTCATCTGGGCAGGGAGTTTTCATTGGGAGGGTTTCAATACAAATATAACCTAATGTGTGTGTGTCTATATATACTATATATAACATATATGTGTATATTGCTATTCAGGTTATGTATTTCTTCTTGAGTGAGTTTTGGCAGTTGGGTCCATTCCATCTAAGTTGCAAAATTTATAGAAATAAAATTATTTTCACTTAGCTACCTATAGAGTCTGTAGTGATATCACCTCTCTATTCCTGATATTGGTTATTTGTTTATTATCTCTTTTTTTCTTATCAATTTGGGTAGAGATTTTAAATGGCACTGATCTCTGAGAACTAACCTTTGATTTTATTAATTTTCCTTATTTTTCTATTTCATCGATTTTCTCTGATTTTTATCGTTTCTTTTCTACTGCATACTTTTAACTCAGTATGCTAGTTTCCACTTCCCTGGTTCCACTTTCTTTCTTTTTAAAAAAAATTTTTTATTTTAAATATGTGGGATACAACTCAGAGTTAGGCATACAAATGTTTATTATGCAGGTATCCTTGTTGATCAGGTGTGCTTCTCCCACCCTGGCAGTTTCCCACTACTGCCCATCCCTTTCTTATAGCATTATGATAGTTGTTCAAGGTCTGCTTATGAGTGAGAACATGTCATACTTGGTTCTTTGTTTCTGTGGTAGATCACTCAGTATTATCCCTGGCTCCACTTTCTTAAGGTGAAAGCTGAGGTCATGGATTTGAGGGCTTTTATATTTATTTATTTCTTTATTTTTTGAGTTGGAGTCTCACTCTGTCACCCAGACTGGAGTGCAGTGGCCACTCCTGGCCACCACAGCCTCGACCTGCTGGGCTCCGGCGATCCTTCCACCTCAGCCTTACAAGTAGCCAGAATTACAGGAGCACGCTACCACGCCCAGCTAATTTTTTGATTTATTGTAGAGATGAGGTCTCGCCTGCCCCGGCGGGTCTGGAACCCGCGGGCTCAGGCAATCCACTCACCTCAGCCTCCCAAAGGCGCGGGATTACCACCTTTGGGAGGCTGAGCCACCGAGCCCGGCTGGGTTTTATATTTTTTAATGTAAGTATTTAGCTTATGAACTTTTCTCTGAGTACTGCTTTAACTGCATCCCACAAATTTTGATACATGGCGTTTTATTTTCATTCAGTTAAAATTATTCTTATTTAACCCATGTGTTATTTATAAGTGTGTTGCTTAATTTTCAGATACTTGAGGACTTTCCAGATATCTTTCTGTTATTTATTTCTAATTTAATTTAATTATGGTCATAGAATATACTTGGTATGATTTGAAACCTCCTAAGCAAGTCTCCTATATTGAGACTTGTTTTAAGGACCAGATTATTGTCTATCTTGGAAGTGTTTCATGGTTACTAGAAGGAATGTGTATTCTGCACTTGTGTAAAGTATTCTAGAAATGTTATTAAGTTGTTTGACAGTGTTGTTCAAGTGTTATATTATTGTCTCTGATTTTTTTGGTCTACTTATTCTCTCAATAATTGTGAGATTATGTCAAAATCTAGCATAATTGTGAATTTGTCTATTTTGCTTCAAGTGTCTGAAGTTCCATTGCTAAGTATATAAGAGTATAGATTTGTTATGTCCTCTTGAAGAACCCATCTTTTTATTATTCTGAAATGAGCCTTTTTATTCTTTGTTATCCATTGTTTTCATTTTGTAGATAAGGAATCTGAAATTCAAAGGGAGGAGACTTGCCAAGTCACTCGGGAACTAGACAGAGTCAGCCCCAAAGCCACGGTCCCTTACTTCTAGTGCTGAGATCTTCATGTCAGCCTAGTGCTCTTGTGGGAGCAAGCATCTCACACTCTACAACACACTTAGGTGACCTCAGGTGAGGCTGGTTCTGACTGCTGGGGTGGGAGCTGGAGGGATCAGACATGAGACATCAGATGACCCAGGCTCACGAGTTAGCTGCACAAAGGGAGGGCATCCACGTGTAGCTGCATCATTGCTCTTCAGTTGTAATGACATTTCCAAACATATTGGGGTCACTGGCTAGTAGGTTCATTCAGTCCATGAGACAACCGGTTTCAATAAGAACCCACCATGCATCTGAGGTTGTGCTAGATGCTGCTGGGGACAGGATGCCATTTCTGCAGTGTGTGTCGAGGAAGTTCAACATATGCTAAGAGTTAGGAAGCTACTGCTCCAAATCCATCACTTATTCTATGAAAAACACCTGGGAAAAGCTGTAGGTGTCCCTCCAGTGATCTAAGCTCCAGTTTCTTCATACAGATAATGGTAATCTCTGTTCTGTTTCTCCCAAGATGATTGTGAAACTCCAGAGAAATTGTGTGTATGAAGGTGGTGCCATGGCACACTCTGCATAGTGAGAGGTCATTTTCCCCAGTCACTCAGAAACTGGCTAAGTGGATAAATGTACAGGGACCAGTCCAGCGCCAGAGCTCTTCACAGGCTGTTAGCAGGACAGCTGCTGAGGACAGTCCCACTTTTGGGGTGATTTGGCCAAGGAACTTTATGTTCAGAAAGGCAGGACTGTGGGGCCCTTTTCCCATTAGCCATCCCAGCAGGCACAAGCCTGTCCTGCTTCAGGTCTCCTGGGAAGTACGTCCATGTTTTCACATCAGACAGGAATGTTCTTAACCAGTCTGTTGTCAGGCCCACCCATAAAGCCACGTCTGAGGGGAGCTTAAGTAAACAACCCCAGAGGATGTGCCAGGTCTACACGTCCTCAGAGGCAGCATTATTCCCATTTTACCCTCAAGAGAGCTGAAGCTTAGGAGACAGGGGCCTAGAAAACAGTGAGTGGTTAGAATTTAGACACAGACTGACCTGTTTTGAAAATCCCTGCTCATTGTGGCTACCCCAAATAGTCTTTGGGACAAGGACAATGAGGGTCTGGGCTGCATTAGGTGGACAGTGATGGGGACAGCGTTGAGGAGCAGAACTGGACCTGGGTGAGGGATCTGCCAGTCGTAGGTGTGCTCAGCATCTTCTACTTTGGGAACCGCATCCCTGCATTCCCCATGGTCTTCAGGGGCTGTTTATTTCTGCACTTCTATCTTTCCTCCATGACCACCTCATGACCAAGGATGGCCATTTAGAGTGACTCTCCCTCTGATCACAGTAGTTGATTCAAGGTGCTTTAGGGGACTGGAGCTGGAAAAATTGGTATTTCTTAGTGGGCAACTCTGGTCAAGGGATGGTAGGTCAGGGATGTGGATGCTGAGGGCTGTCTTCTAGATTTCTCAGAAGCAGGGGAGAATGGAGACTGAGGCAGAACTGAGTGACAGAGTTCAGATTACAAGGTACCTTTGGAGCTAGAGTGCCAGAAATCTGGGCACCCCTGGCTTTCCCTGTTATTCTCAGGGTAGACTAATGGGGCTCCTGGAGAGCTTGACAAATACATGCCAGTACTTGTAAATGGACAGAAATCACGATGGAGAGTTGTCTAAGGAGGTTCAAAGCATAGGGTGGGGGATGGGTTAGGGGGTAGAAGGAAGGGGCCCATTTCAGAGAAGTGGCGACTTCTATGCTGTCTCCAGTCTCTCCAAACCAGAGTTTTCTCAAGCTCAGAATGCTAGAAATCCTAGAATGTGACAACTGGATGCATTCTTAGACATTACATTATCCAGCTCCCTGTGAATCAACATTTTACAATTGAGGAAATGCATAACCAGAATGAAATGGTTTGAGCCAATAGGGAGCTTATTGACAGCCTATTGTACACCCTATGCTGGCTGGATTATTTCCACATATCAGCTCATTTCCATATATTTCATATCATTCCACATACTCTCGTGACCACTTCATGAGGAAAATATCACGATTCCCATTTTATGACTGTGGAAACGGAGACTCCAGGAATGAGGCCATTGTCCAGCACAGCAGAGACAAGCTCCATGTGTGGATCTGATTTAGGCCAAGTCCTGGCTCTGCCTGTGCTTCCAACCATCTCCTGGGTCTTTCCAGAGACTGACTTCTCCCTCATACAGCCTGACGCTGGACTGAGAGCTTCCTCAGGAAGGACCATGTCTCCCTGGGAGTGCTCAAGCCGAGGGTTGACCATCGAAATCCTGGCAGCCTCCACCTCTCTCATGGAACCTTCCTCTCCTCAGTACAGATCGAGGAGCCCTGGCCTTGCCAACCTTGTGAACCACTCTCCTAGAAGCTCTGAGCTCCTGATGCCAACATTCTCACCTCACAAACCAGGCCAGGAGTCCCACGGCAAAGGTGAGAGTATCACAGTAAGGTATTTGCATCTCTCACTGGACTCAGGAGAGTGGTCCTGAGGGAAACCCTTGGGAAAGGTGGGCTGGAGGATGATATTTGTAGAGCCTGTGGCCCGGAATGTCTGGCATGAGCCTTCACAAGGAGATAGGCTCCAAGGACCCATCTGGGCTCTCCTTCCTTCGGCCCAGCAGGTGGTGACCTGGCTGTGGGTAGGATTCTGGGAATTTGTTCCTCAAGTTCCCCTCTGAGTTTTTGGTCTCTACCTTGGAATGAGTCACTAGGAAATGCATCCAAGGGTATTGCATGGTCAGTAGACTAAGGTAGGAGATGTCTGAGAGTACAGATGCCCATGAGGTAGGGAGGGCCCAGTCTACCAAGGTCAGAGGATGCACAAGTAGTCAGCAGGTGGCCATTGGAAACTTCCTGACATTTATCAAACACACACACTCTTCTTCTTTGACTTCCTTCGGCCTGCAAAGTCTGAATTTAAAAATACTTCCTGTTGTGTTCTCCTGCTCCTCTCATTCTTTCATATGTGTGATTCTTAGTTTATTGCCATTGTGATTAGTGAGGATGCTCTTCTGGGTAGCTGAGCCTCACAACCCAGAGATCCATGCTTCTGAACAATAAAGTCTTTCTCTTTGAAAATGAATAACTTCCCAGCAAGAGAGCAGACAGGCATGGGTGCCCAATTCCCCAATGTGGCATTGAAAACTCAATAATACAGGGCATTCTGTTTCACCATGCCCCAAATCTCAGACTGTCTGCATGTCTCCTCATAGCCAGCATGAACTCAGCAATTGAAAACCCAGACAGCATCTCTGAGCAGCGTCTCTTAGGGAGACGAGGGGGGCCAGGGCAGGGAGGCCACCAGAGTCTGAAATGGGATGTCAGGATGCCTGAAACTCTGCAGGGCCTGATAAGTAGGATTTATCCTCAGGAACGTAATGAGAGTTGACACCTATTTTTGACATGACTATATCATAGATTGCCCGGCCAGGATAGCATCGCCATTCTGAGCAGGCAGAGATGTATTTGCTGAAGGTGAAAATGTCATTTAAACTGTTGATACCTTTCAAATTGTCTTGGCAAGATGCCGCAAGTAGCCCAGGCCTTTCCTAAATAAATATATACAATCTAAAATTCTGCACTGAGAACAGTGGTGTGTGATTGTCATGTTGACTGTCCCGCTCCTCCCAGTAATTTACGCTCCATGCTGAGGGAATTTGATTTTGTGTGATAAAGATGCATAATCAAATATTGCTGCAAGGCTCCGGCCTTTAATTTACACTTTCTTAGCACACGCATCCTCCTCACACAGACAAGAGCCCAGAGAATCAACCCGGGAGCTTGTGGACACTCTACTCCAGTTTCCGAGGCCCCGTCCCTTGTGTGCATGGTCTCTGCGAAGAGAAAAAGAAAATAAAATTGCCGGGCTCAGTGGCTCAGCCTGTAATCCCGTGCCTTTGGGAGGCTGAGGTGAGTGGATTGCCTGAGCCCACAGGTTTGAGACCCGCCTGGGCAGCGAGACCTCATCTCTACAATAAATCAAAAAATCAGCCGGGCATGGAAGCGAATGCCTATAATTCCGGCTACTTGGAAGGCTGAGGCAGAAGGATCGCCGGAGCCCAGCAGGTCGAGGCTGCGGTGGCCGGGAGCGGCCACTGCACTCCAGTCTGGGCGACAGAGTGAGACTCCAACTCAAAAAAAAAATAAAATAAAATAAAATTGAGAGTCGGGTGCCCCATCGAGAAAAGGGGGGTTACTGCAAGCAGTTCTTATTCTCTCTGTGAGGATTAGAAAAGATAATTCAGTAAGTTTATGGTTATATAGTGTATTTTCTAAGTTTCTCCCTTAGAACAGTCATATCAAAGTGATGGTCACCATGGCAGTGACTCTGACCCCACTGGCACTTCCTGTGGTGACCGTTGAGTTACTCTGCTGAGCTAGGACCGGTTTGTGAGAATGTTTGGGGATCAAGCTGCATGAAGCGGTGTCCCCTCACTCATGTTTCCTCTCTGGAAGAAGCCCCTTCTGCTCCACCAACCACATGATCAGAATAGGGGCTGACTTTTTCCATGAATTCTGTTCACAACTCCTTTTTTCCAGCCACAGTGAGTGGCCAAGAGGGTCCTCAGTCCCAGCTGGATCAGTTTGAGCCCCTCTTGGGGATTTGTAAAAAAAAAAAAAATCCTTTTTTTGTGAAAAATTTCAGACAAAATTAGAAGAAGAGGGAATTATATCATGACCACCTATATGCCCATCTTCTGAAGAGTGAACCCCTTATGGACACTCTCATTTCAGTGATACGCCCGCCCCCTAACCCAGGGACAGTCTTGTTTCATCAGCCCTTCCGCTCGTCCATCTCTCATTGGAAATGTCAGGCATGAACCAGACCTCAGTGTTTCCTGGAGGGGCATTCCAGTTTGTATCTCTGAAAGATGAAAACTTCTTTGTAAAAACAACTTCCGTATCATTCCCACATCTAAAAACTGTCCACAATCCCTTTATATCAACAAATACCCAGCGAGTGTCCACATTTCCCCAGGCATCTCACATCTGATATGTTGGTTTGTTCAGTCAGGACCCACACCTGGCTACGGACTGCATGGCAGATGTATCTCAGAGTTGTGTATAAACTGTTCATTTCGTCCCCCTTTCCCTTGGACTTTACTTGTTGAGGAAGCTGCTGATTTCCCTGCATTTGGAATTTTGCTGTTTGCATTCTGTGGTGCTGTTTGGCGTGTTCCTCTGCCCCGAGTTCCCTGTGAGCTGAGAGTTGGATCAAGGGTCCGGTGGGCTTCAGTGTGGCTTTTTTGGCAAGAAAAGTACCTCACAGTGGTTCTGTGTGCTTCATCAGGGTGCATGCAGTGTTCGGTGTTCCCCTTGTCATGTAACGGCCATTGATGGTCAGTGCCCGGGCCCACTTGTCACCTCAGCAGTTTGTAAAGTGGTGATGCTCTAACCCCATCATTCCTTCTTCATGCAGTGGCTGGAATTCTTCTGTTAAGAGATATTTTTTGGCTGGGAGTGGTGGCTCATACCTACAATCCCAGCACTTTGGGAGGCTGAGGTGAGAGGATTGCCTAAACCCACATGTTCGAGGTCAGCCTGGGCAACTTGGCAAGACCCTATCTCTACAATAAATCAAAAAAATTAGCTGGGTGTTGTGGAGCATGCGTGTAGTTCCGCCTTGGAAGGCTGAGGCGGAAGAATCATCTGAGTCTAGCAGGTCGAGGCTACAGTGGCCGTGCGCATGCCACTGCCCTCCAGTCTGGGTGACAGAGTGAGACTCCAATTAAAAAAAAAATAAAAGAGAGATACTTTTTCCCACCAACTATTTGGTTACTTCAGGATATAATTTGTATAGGAAAGTTGGATTAGGGCTTGACTCTTCCCCTTTATTTACCACTGCTAAGAAAACTAGGGAAGACGGTCTAAAAATTTTTTTCTTGATTTAGAGTCTTACTCTGTTGTCCAGGTTGGAGTACAGTGGTATGATCACGGCTCATCGAAGCCTTGACCTCTTGGGCTCAGGCAATACTTTCTCCTCAACTTCCTGAGTAGTTGAGACTACAGCTGTGCACCACCATGCTCTGCTAATTTTTTAATTTTTGTAGAGACGGAGACTTGCTATGTTGCCTAGGTTGATCTCAAACTCCTGGGCTGTAGTGATCCTCCCGTCTTGGCCTCTCTAAGTGCTGGCATGAGGCATCATGACTGACTTTGTTTCTGTCATTTTAAACTCATGAATTTAACAGAATCCTTTTGATATGACCCCAGCTGTACTCGAGGGCTTCTTTTCTCTTTGCTGTGGCAAGGTGTTCAAGACACATGGGGTCTGTGTCCCTCCTCAGGCCTGCTATCAGACATTTCTCCAAGGTGTCTCAGCCCAGGGATTTTAAAATCCAGAGCTGAATAGAGATAATCTCAACTTCTCTCATGCTGGTGTTAGAAAGATTTGTGACTGAGAGCTATGCACAATTGTATTTTGGCTATATAAGATGAAAATTGCTCAACTTGGGATTCTGTCAAGACTGCCAAAGGATTGAGAAGAGGTGTAGAAAAAATTCTGAACCAGTGCTGTCCCAGCGAAATGTCCAGCTTTGCATTTTCTAGCAGTCACATTGAAAACTAAAATGAAACAGAAAAAATTAATTTTAGCAATATATATATAATTTAATCCAACATATTTGAAACATCATTTCAATGTGTAACCAGTATGAATTATTAATGAGACATTTTACTTTTTTCATGCTAAATTTTTTAGATTGAGTGTATATTTTGTATTTCCAGTGCATCATGGTTCAGGGGCTAAATTTTCATAAAAAATACTTGATTGGTATCTAAATTTCATAAAACTTACAGCTAAAAAAGTAGGTTCCCATACTATATTGGCTCAAAGATGTAAACATTTTCTAGTAACTGAATTGAGTGCCAAAATATCTTTCTCCCTTAATATTTGTTCATATCTATATTGACAAAACCTGGCATTGTTTTTGGAAGACTCTGTCAGACTTTGAAGAAAATCTTGGCAGTGTCAAAATCATGTCTATTGCAGCTAAGCACTTTGTTAGTGAATTTACTTAAAGATTTAGTTCCTTAGTTGCAAGTGCTTGGTGACCACAGGGCCTAGGAGATGGTCATCCTCACTGGGCACACAGGGATCTTCTGGGAACAAGTTTCCCCTTTCCTACCAAGAACAATTCAACGCCCCTTGTTCCACTGGCAGCTAGTGGGGATAAGACTTTTTTCTTTACAAATTCTAGAGAAGAAAGGGAGCATGTGAGGTCTGGACTGGGGTGCGTATTGCTAGGGGAGCATCTTTCTTCCCCCGGGGAGAGCATGAGCTTAGGGCCTGGGCTGTGGAATGACAATGGGGTGTGGGTGGTGGTGCTGACCCTGCTCAGGGCTGGATGGGTAGCTCCCAGGGGCATTCATGATACCTTCAAGTTCACATTGTTTGATGTTTACTCCTGGAGACTGTCTCTCTATTCCAGGTTGTAATACTGTGAAATATATGTTGGATCTTTGTCCAGTTTCCTGGCATGCAACTCCCCAAATCCTTGGAAACTCCAAATCGATGAATGCCTTTTTGGGTGTTAATTAGTTGACTGATGACTGGCATCCCTGGAAGCTTCAGGATGGGGACTGGTCACCAGAAAGACCAAGGCAGAATTGGATGGTTGGGACTTTTATCCCTACTCCCTAATCTCTGGGGAGGGAGGTGGAGCTGAAGGTTGAGTTAATCACCAATGGCTAATGGTTCTATCAATCATGTCTACATAATGAAGCCTCCATTAAAAAAAACCCAGAAGAAGTGGGTTCAGAGAGCTTCTGGATGGCTGAACATATTGCAATATCTAGAGCTTCTGGATGGCTGGGGTGGACATGGAAGCTCCGTGCTCCTTGTCCCTTAATTTGCCTGATGCATCTCTTTTGTAATATCCTTTATAATAAAGCAGTACATGTCAGAGTCTCCCTGAGTTTTGTGAGCTACTCTAGCAAATTAATTAAACCCCCCCAAAGGATTTTGAGAACTCAATTTACAGACTTTTAGCCAGTAGTACAAGTAAAACAATCTGGGCTTGTAATTGGCATAGAAAGTGGAGGGCAATCTTGTGGGACTGAGCTCTCAGTCTGTATCCAGATAGATAGTGTCAGAACTGATTGAATTTGAGGATACTCAGCTGGTGTCCACTATAGAACTGATTGATTCATTGTTGGTAGGGAGAAATCCCCACACACTTTTTGGTGATCAGAGGTTACAGTAGTCTTCTGTGTTGATCAATGTGGGGTGACAGCAGAGGAAAAACAGATCATTTTTTTCTACAGAATTGGTGTCAAAAGTGCGATTTGTTAGAAGGGCCCTGGCTTACAAAAACATGTGGGCTTGGGACGAGAAAGGATAAAAGAGTATGGGATGGAATGAGGAACTTTGATTGCTGGGTGGTAATGTGGTCACTTATGGTGTGGAGCCAAAGCTGTGCTACCTTCAGTTACCAAAGGTAAAAATTACCAGTAGAATTTAGAGATGGATCCAACTCCCTGGGGGTTGGTTCACTAGATATATAAGGAAATGCAAACTAATAAAAAAGTGAAACAGTCATTCACTTGGTTATTGCTGTCTGTAATAGCTAAAAAATTTAAAAGAGAGTGTTGGGTTGGACTTTGATGCTAGACAAAGCTCAGATTTCAGTGAGTCTGAGCTTTCATCACTAGCATCAAAGCTGACCCCTAAAGGAAAAATTATGCAAGGACAACAGAAAGTACCTCTAAAACCTAAAACTGTGGTTACCCAGAAAGTTGTCAGTGTGGGGAAAGGGCAAAACCAAGTAACTATGGAAACCAGATATAGTGTATAGGAATTGTACTATTTTGTAGATGGGTATCATTAGCTTCCTGAGGAATCTTTACTAAAACAGATTGTGAGACTAATTAAGGGGCATTAACTTTTGTTTTAAATGCTGTAGAGTGGAAGAGTGTGTTTAGGTAAATGTAAGACCTGCAGCTTACTATTGAACAATCACAGATGGGTTTACATGGTCCAGACACACAGGAAGTTATTCCCAAGGGAATGGTCAGCCTGGCAGACTGGATAAAAGCCACTGTAAGGTCTGTGTACTCTGGAAAGGGGAACTTCCTGACTCCACTTACAAATGCCAAATGGAACACCCCATAGGAAGCAGCTGATACGTTTCATATGCAAAACATGGGGTACTGGTTTTATGATGACCAGGATATTCACCTGTTGAACATGTTTATTGCCCAGACCATGGTAAATGCTGTGGTCAAGAGCACCCCTGTAATGTGGGCCTCTCCATATAACCTTGCTTCTGCAAAACTGAAAAACAGTTCAGGAAGCTTTATTGAATTTATTGTCTCAGCTTCCCGTGATTTTACTGATCTAATAAAACATTAGTTTTACTGATACTAATAAAAACATTAGGTGAATTAACAAGAGAGAGACGGGCTCGGTGGCTCAGCCTGTAATCCCGTGCCTTGGGAGGCTGAGGTGAGTGGATTGCCTGAGCCTGGGGGTTCGAGACCCGCCTGGGCAACTTGGTGAGACCTCATCTCTACAATAAATCAAAAATTAGCCGGGCGTGGTAGTGTGCGCCTGTAGTTCCAGCTACTTGGAAGACTGAGGCGGAAAGGATCACCGGAGCCCAGCAGGTCGAGGCTGCAGTGGCCGGGAGTGGCCACTGCACTCCAGTCTAGGCAACAGAGTGAGACTCCAACTCAAAAAAAAAAAAATTACAAGAGAGTGGGGAAAGTCAAAAGAGAGAGGCAAAGGAAGATGGAGATACAGAAAGATGGAAATTTTAAACTGGTTATTAAGAAATAAAGTGAAGCCGGGCTCGGTGGCTCAGCCTGTAATCCGTGCCTTTGGGAGGCTGAGGTGAGTGGATTGCCTGAGCCCGTGGGTTCGAGACCCGCCTGGGCAGCGAGACCTCATCTCTACAATAAATCAAAAGAATCAGCCGGGCGTGGTAGCGCATGCCTGTAATTCCGGCTACTGGGAAGACTGAGGCAGAAGGATAGCCAGAGCCCAGCAGGTCGAGGCTGCGGTGGCCGGAAGCGGCCACTGCACTCCAGTCTGGGCGACAGAGTGAGACTCCAACTCAAAAAAAAAAGAAAGTGAATTAAAAGAAATGTTGATGGGAAAAAACTAAGAGGGAAAGGTAAAGGGAGAGATATGGACCTTGTCTCAGCAGGGTGGACATCTTTAGGTGGTTATTAAGAAATGGGATGAATAAAGTAGAAACTGATGGAATTAAAACACTATCAAAGGCTGAACAGACCAAAGGGAGCCCCTGCTGGGCTCCCAACAATAAGGGTTTTCAAATAAATTTGTTGTATTTATCCTGGTTTGGAGAAATTAAAAAAACAGAAAGCAGAGGTTATAATGAGAAATCTGATATATTGACTAGAGGAGTAGTCAGGTGGGTTAATTAAGATAAAGATGAACAAAAGAGCCAGGATGTATTTATTCAATCCTCTGTTGCAGACTCAAAGCCTTCTGCACAGAAGTGGGTAAAATGATCAGAGGGTAGAGAAGATACATTCCTGGGACTTCTATACTACGAAGGTGGATCTTGATACCACCTTCTATACAAAGGTGGTATCAAGATCCATTGAGGAAGCTCTGACTCAGGCTTCAATTGGACTGAGAGAACATAAAAATTTAAGGGCTGATAGAGTTACAAAAGTTAAAATTTTAAACAGGTTCTATAGAAAAATTTGTGTCTCTTTTACCTAAATGTTTTATGAGAATGGATAGTATGTCTGGCTGGGGAACACTTTCCCTATCCCACACTATAAAACAGAGGGCATGTAAATTTGCCCTTCAAGCAATAGTAATTGTGAGTTGGAGCAGGGACCTTCTCTTAGGGGATACCCCCCTCCCTGCCATGGATTGAAATAAAGGAAAATCTTGAGATCCTTCAAGGAAAATTCCAGGTGCCTAACAAGCCCTGAGAAGTAAATAAGCAAATTTATAAGCAAGAAGGTAATAGTGAGGCAGGTCATTCAGTGTAGGTTAGACATAAACAAGTTTCTTGAAGGTAAATTTAAAATAGGGTGAGTGTCCAGACATCTCTTTCACAGACCTGACCACCCTTAGGGCTGGAATGTGAAATTACAGTGCAAGCCCATCCCTTAGCTCATCAAAGGTATAGAAATGGTAATCAGCCCACCTTTCAGCTCATTGATTAACATAATAATCACTGTAAAAGTCTATCAAGTTTCCTGTCAAAGGCAAAATGTGTATTCAGGAAAAGTCTATCCCTTAGCTCATCAAAGGTGGGGAGATTGTAATTGAAACCCAGATCAGATACCTGTAGTCCACTCTTTTTAGCATAATAATCATTGTGCAGGTATATCAAGCTTTTTGTTAAAAGCAAATTCGTGGTTTTTCTTCAACATACCCATGCCTTTTTGGTATGTCTCTCTTTCTCTCTAATGAATTCTGTTTTAAAATTATACTGGCTGCTCTGAAATTCCGTTCAGTTGTGGCCCAAAGATCCCACAGACTGTTGAGCCATGTCCCCACCAGCAACAACAGTAGCCTAAAATAATAACTAATGAAGTTAGAATCATAGAATGTTTGGGTCCTATGTAAAAACTAAAGATAACATCATAACATATATCCCCAAGGTGTTTATCAGAAACCTGAACCCCTACCAAGGAACCAGGGACTAAACTCTAATGACTATTCTTTGTTCTAGATTTCTTCCTGAGGGACCTGGAAAAATTAGCATATTTGGGTCAGATCTAACCTTATTTTCTGTTGATTCCAAAATTTTAAACAAAGCTTTTTTTTTTAAATCCAGTTGCACATCAGAAAAATCTTTGAATCTACCTATGATCTATAAGCCCTCACTTCAAGATATCTCACCCTTTTAGATCAAAACCAATATATAACCTTTGTGTATTTATTTGCTGTTTTGTCTTTAACTTCTGCTTTCCTGAAATTTAACATTTCCTTTAAAAAACCTTACCTGCAAGCCATCAGGGAGGTTGGGACTTAAGTATTAGCTGTCTGATCCTCCTTGCTTGGCATTCTGCAAGTAAACACCTTCCTTTCTCCCACTACAAACCATGGTGTGGATATTGGTCTTACTGTGCTGGGCAAGCTGACCCCAGTTCAGTTCTATAACAATTGGATGTGCTAAATGGGGACCAGTAAGATTGCCTGAGCCTGCACAGAGTAGAATAGAAGCTGGAGTTCTGGTAGAGACAAATCCTTTGCCTCATAGTCCTGTGAGCTTAGACTGAGTTTTATGCCAAAAGTCTGTGAGCACCAACCAGTGACAGCTATTTGGTGCTTGGAATAGAGAATTTCCACTTGAGGGATATTTGCAGCCTTGTTTTGGGATGTTAATTGATGCTACCCTGGTGAAATGTGAAATACCCTGGTGAAATGTGAAATGAGATGCTACCCATCTTGAAATGTGAAATACCTGGTGTTTTGATGTCAGAGAAATGCTCTGATGAGGATGGCAGTGCCCAGAAGAGTTCCATTATAAAATGGAAATGGTTTACACAGGATCATGCTACCTGGGGGGATGTATGGAGGTGATACAAGTAGGTAGCCTTTGTTTTCCTAGGACTGAGTCTGCAGATGCATGAGGAGCTACTAGATTCTGTTGTCACTTGGACCATGCCCCATAAACAGCTCTTTACTGACTGACAAAGAGCTTCTTGGTGTGTGGATAGGAAGTTCCAAGGTGAATGGACAGCATCCTATACATCCTGTTTGGAAGTATGCTACTCTGATCAAAGAAGGTAAAAACAGCCCAGTGGGTTGAAGTACATGCTGCTTATTTAACAATGGTGGAAGAAGGGAACAGTGGTAAAAACTCCTATGCTTGGGGTTTTACTGACTTGTGGGAAGTAGCCAGTGGCCTGGTCATATGGTAGAGATGATGGGCCTTGGATGCTTGGTTTATTTTTAAAAATGCCCTTTGGGGCACAGGTCTATGCAAATTGAAGAGGTACATTAAAGTAGAGCTTATTGATGCCCATCAGAAGAGCCCCTCATTCTGGTTTGGAAGGTGATTGGAATCAGTGAACAGATATCCCTGTTTATTCCTTCGTGGAGGTCACCTGGGCCCATGAAATGAATACAAGGCTACTGCAGCAGTGCAGAGATGGGCTAAATCTAGACATGTTCCTCTTGCCCCTTCTGAGGCACAAACTGCCAGTAAAGACTATTCTGTTTGTCAGCAAGGGAGACAGAAACTCAGATGACTATGGGGCAGACTCCCTGGTGGGAAGGCCCTAAACATAGCTTGCAAGTGAGACTGATGTTGGTAGCCTTAGAGACTACAAGTGGGTTTTAACAGGGGTAGACACTGACTCTGGACTGGGCTTTGCTTAACCTGTGGCAAATGACATGCTCACAGTGTGATAGAGGACCTGGAACAGAAGGTATTGCACAGATTCGGATGGTAGACTGTCATATCTACAGACCAAGGGACACACTATACATCCAATAATGTCCAATAATGGCCAACAATAGTTTGGTAGAAAAGTGAAACAATTGTAACACTAGTTGCCTAAAATGGAAGGACAATAAAGGAATGAAGGGCTGGTTTATACACTTTCATGAATGTATGCTCATACTCAACATGAGTAGGACTAAATGAGTGTCCCCACTAAATGTTCCTGTCTTTCTGGATCCAGGAAAGAGGGGATGTAGGAGGATACTAGTATGACTTCGCAATTCTTACCAAGGGAGGAGTATGCTGGTATAAGGATTACATTGTTTTTCTTTCTATCCCACATCACATCAACTTTCTCCCTATTACTTGATGCAGTGGTCCTAAGACCAGGGCTGCAACAACACGTGCTGAAAGCAGGGGTGGGTCCTAAGCAAGAAACTGAAATGATATTTTTAAACTGTATGTCAGAATTCTCAAAGGTTTGATGAGGATGGGTTGTGAGTCTGGACATTTAACAGGTCTGGTTAAATTGGGATTAATTATGAATACAATGATGTTTCCTGGTAGCAAAAGTAGCTCACTAGCTCTGCACCTATGTAACCTCACCTTATATATATGAAAGTGGACTTTGAAGGGGGATGCTTGCTAGACTAGTTTGCAGTTTGCATCCTAGACCAGCATAGGGATGATCCTCTCATCCCTTACAAAGGTGGAAATGTGTAGATATATTTAAATGAAGAGAAAGAAGAAGAGTAGCTGAGGGTAACAAAATGAATAAATGAGTTATAGCATCTCAAAGAAGGCTCAGAACAAGAGATGACATTGTCTCTTAGCTCAATTATTCCAGATGCCTGAAAGAGTGAAGTTATATGTTTGTGGAAACGATTCTGGTTCCTGGAATCTGACAAGGTTGAACGGGAGTCTGCAAATCTGAGCGGCATCACCCTGGTATACATTCAAACAATGTGACGATGAACTGGACCAATTATTAGTGACTGAATGAGAGTCTAGTAATGTGACAATATCTTTTGAGTTGCACGTCTTTTTGATGTAAGGGATCTGGGTTCAAAGACCGGGGTGAAACGCAATATTGTGAAATATATATTTTATCTTTGTCCCTGTTTCCTGGTATACAACTCCTAAAGTCCTTAGAATCCCTAAAGTGAAGTACTTTTGTATGCTAATGAGTTGGCTGGTGACTGGCCTCCCCTGGGCTGCTTCAAGATGGGGTCTGGTCCATAGAAGACCAAGCAAGATTATAGGGCTGGACTTTTAGCTTTATCCCTCAACCTCCAAGGATGAGGGAAGAGTTAAGGCTAAACTGATCACCAATGGCCAATGGTTTAATCAGTCACGTTTATATAATGAAGCTTCCATAAAAACCCAAAAGGACTGGGTTTAGAGAGCTTCCGAATAGCTGAACACATGGAGGCTCTGGAAGTGTTGCACACCAGGGGAAGGCATACAAATTCTGTGACTTTTCCTGTATGCCTATGTCCTTTGTACATGATCTTAGCCAAATGGCCAAGAAGCAACAATCTTTTGTAATATCTTTTATAATAAACTGATAAACAGGTTTCTCTGAGTTCTATGAGCTGCTCTAGCAACTTAATCAAATCTGAGGAGGGGTTCATGAGAACTTCGATTTGTATCTAGTTGATTGTAAGCACAGGTAAAATGACCAGGGGCTTTTGATTGTCATTAGAATTGGGGGTAGTTTTGTGGGACTGAGCCCTCACCCTGTGGCATCTGATGCTATCTTCAGGTGGATGGAGTCAGACTTGAACTTAATTAGAGGATTCCCAGCTGTTGTCCAGTACTTGACTGATTCATAGTTGGTGGGGAGAAATCTCCACACTTCTTGGTGACCAGAGGTCACAGAAGTCTTCTGTGCTGTTTGTTGTGGGGTGAGAGCAGAGGAAAAACAGACTGTTTTTTCTACAAACAGTTCCTGCTAAAACATCTACAATGAAAGATTGATTCATTCAATATGGATGGAGGGCACATCTAGGGCCAGCTGGGATCTAGGCTTGGACCCAGCAGTGGACACACGCAGGGTCCCTGCCCCAGAGTGGACTTCCTTTTGGAGAGATGGTCAATAAACAAGTGAACAAACTCAAGTGATTCTGACAGTGAAAGTGAGCTAAGGAAAACTCAAGATGCGGCAGAAGAGAATGGCTGGAGGTAGGTGGGTAGTGATGTCTAGGACCCAGACCGATGCTCACCTCCTGCCTCCAATATGTTTTCTGCGCCCACGAGGAGGTAGCCCAATAGCAGAAGCCCCAGACACACATTCTATTCAGGGGATGATCTGATGTCTGGATGACCAAGACATTCCTAAATATAACAGCCATGCTTGGAATTCAGAGAAAGAGATCATGAAACTAGCAAGAAAAAGATCAGTGTAAATGGAAAGACAAAGTCAACTTCTTGTAACAATTATGACAAAGGGTTAATCTCTAAAAATGTAAAGAGCTCACACAAGTTATGGAAAAGGCTTGAAATCAAACTCCCTGTAGAACAGTGGCTGGGGCCTGAGCTCTTTCATAGAGAAGGAAACTGACTCTGAGAAGAGTAAACAGGAGCTCCTTCCTCTGTGAGGCTCTGGACTTGGCTCAGTGCAGGTGGCTCTGACTGGTCAAAGCCAAGTGGACTAGGGTGGTCTGAGACTCATGGGAGGCCTGGAGAGGTCAGTCCAGTGGGGGCCATTAGAAGGGTGTGTGTTTCTATCTTGCTCATGTTTGGCATTCTAAGGAATTTTCAGCCACTTCTCTAAAGGACTTCTGATTTATTTTTGTAGTTCAAATAATTAGTCTTGAATGTATAATATTTCATAGAAGATCCATCAAATTTATTGTTTTGAAATACCTTATGGGGCCTTGCATCTGCAGATTTAGCTATGGATAGATTTGTTAAGCCAGTTGCAAGCATCCAGGGGCCACTTCAGTTTGGCACTCCAGTTTTGCATTCTTAATAGTAGTTACTAATTTAACAGGACTGGTCCCAGCAGACACTCAAGAAAATATTCATTAATTCAGCACATATTTACTAGTCACACAGCTCCTGCCAGGTACTGGGGCTGTGTGACATTGGGGACAGACTAGGGGGTAGGAGCTCACTTCCCACAGAGCCTTGACACTACCCAGGGAGCAAGGGTAGGAAGAGGATGAGAAAGATGGGAAGCCAGTTTCTATGTCACACTTTTCAAACATGTCTAAATAATAAAAATCCTGGATCTTATAATACTTATCAACACAAATTTTTACTTACATTAAAAATATATATTAGTTGGACTCGGTGGCTCAACCTGTAATCCTGTGCTTTGGGAGGCTGAGGTGAGTGGATTGCCTGAGCCCACGGGTTTGAGACCCACCTGGGCAACTTGGCGAGTCCTCATCTCTACAAGAAACCAAAAAATTAGCCGGACATTGTAGTGCGTGCCTGTAGTTCCAGCTACTTGGAAGGCTGAGGCTGAAGGATCGCTGGAGCCCAGAAGGTCAAGGCTGCGGCGGCCGGGAGCGTGCCACACTGCACTCCAGTCTGGGCCATGGAGTGAGACTCCAACTCAAAAAAAAAAAAAAAATTTAGAAAATACTTAAACTTAGGAAAAATTTTTAAAAATCACTATTGGATCCATTGATCAAAGATAACTTCTGTTATAATTTGGTCTATTTCATTTGGATGACTTTTTTCCTCTATGGGTTCCTTCTAAAGCCACAGATTCAACTGTATTTTAAAGGAATTTTGTAATTTTTAATTTAATACATTATCAGCATGTCCGTGCTATTTCACCCACTCTAAGACATTGTGCATAGAAGCTGGAGTTCAAGTGGATGGATATATAGTAATTTACCTATTTAATTATTGCTGGGCACTGAAACTGTTTCTGAATTTTATTTCATAAATAGGACTGCAATAAATATCTTTGAACACAAGGGACTCTTCCCTTTGGTTTGGAGTATTTATTATAAAAAGTGGATTAATGGGCACAGAAACATGTGAGATTTGTATTGTCAAATTATGCTTACAAGAATGGCACCAAATGTGCCTCACCCGCTCTTTTTGGGAGCTTGGGGTACCCTACTTGGGGGAAATCCCCAGAGCTGCACACCTACAGAGATTGATGTGACACCCCTGCCTCATCCGTGCGTGAGGCTGGACATCTCAATTCACATTGGTGAGATGGTTTCTCCCTCCTCCGTCTTAGCCTCGGTCTTTCTGTTGCTGGTTTTTTTTCTTTGTTTGTTTAATGAAATGAGAATCTTGAGTTCTAGTTTTTCTTTTAATTTTTTTATTTTAAAGATGTGGGGTACAATTCAGGGATAGGTATACAAATGTTCATTACGCAGGTACCCTTGTTGATGAGGTGTGCCCCCACCTTCCCCAGGCAGATTCCCACTATTGCCAATCCTACTTTCCCACTCCCCTCCTGGCAGTTTCCTGCTACTGCCAATCCTTTTCTTAGTATTACAATAATTGTTCAAGGACCACTTATGAGTGAGAACATGTGATACTCAGTTCTTTGTTTCTGTGAAAGCTCACTCAGTATTAAAGACTCTAATCCATCCAGGTTTCTGTGGAGCTCATGATTTTGTTCATCTTTATGGCTGTGTAATATTCCATCGTGTATATGTACCACATTTTTTTATCCAGTACTCTTCTGAGGGGCAGCACAGTTGGTTCCATGTTCTTGCTATTGTGAACAATGTAGCGATAAACATACAGGTATTTTTTTCATAACGTGATCTGAGTTCTTCTGGGTATATTTCCAGTAAGGGGATTGCAGGGTCCTATGGAAGGTCGATTTTTAGATCTTTTAGGAATCGCCACACTGTTTTCCACAGAGACTATACTTGTTTACACTCCCAACAACAGTGTAAAAGTGTTCCCTTTTCACCGCATCCTCTTTAGCATCTGTTGTTTTGAGTTGTTAATGGTAGTCATTCTGACTGGAGTTAGGTGGTATCTCAGTATAGTTTTAATTTATAGTTCTTTGATGACTAGTGAGGCTGAGAATTTTTTCATGTATCTGTTGGCTGCTTGCATGTCTTCTTTTAAGAAGTGTTTATTCATATCTCTTGCCCATTTTGTAATGGGACTGTTAGTTTTTTTCTTTTCAGAACATTTGAGTTCCTTAAGATCCTAGATGTTAGGCCTTTGTCAGACATACAGTTGGCAAATATTTTTTCCCAGTCTGTGGGCTGTTTTCCGCTCTCTTGATGGTTTCTTTGGCTTTGCAGAAGCTTGTCAGTTTGATGAGGTCCCACTTGTCTATCTTATCTCCTATGGCATGGGCACTTGTGATTTTGATCAGGAATTGGTGACCAGTTCCAATTTCCGTAAGAGTGTCTCCCACATTTTCTAAGGTTCTTATGGCTTGAAGTTTTACATTTAGGTCTTTGGTCCATTTAGAGTTGATTTTTGTGTATGGTGATAGGTATCTTGTTTTAATCTGCATGTGGTCAGCTAGTTTTTCCCCGACCATTTACTGAATAAGTTCTCCTCTCCCCAGTTGTTAGTGGTGGAGGTTTTGTCAAAGATGAGTTGATTGAGAAATTGAGGCTTTGCTTCTGGAATCTTTATCCTGTTCCATTGGTCTATATGCCTGTTCTTGTACCAATATTCGACTGTTTTGGTTATTGTAGATTTATAATAGAGTTTAAAGTATGGGAGTATGATACCTCCTGTTTTGCCTTTTTTTTTGCTGAGGATTGTTTTAGTGATTTGTGGTCGTTTATGGTTCCATATGAATTCCTGTATTGTTGTTTCCAGGTCTGAAAAGAATGCTGCTGGTAATTTAATGGGTATTGCATTAAATCTGTAAATTGCCTTGGGTAGGATGGACATCTTAATAATGTTGATTCTTCCAATTCATGAGCATGGAATATTTTTCCATTTGTTTGTGTCACCTTTGATTTCTTTGAGCAGTGTTTTGTAGTTTTCATTGCAAAGGTCTTTCATGTCTCTGGTTAGGAAGATGCCAAGGTATATGATTTTTTTTTTCCTGGCTATTGTGAATGGGATTGTGCTTTTTATTTGGGTTTCTGTTTATTTGTTGTTGGTGTATATAAATGCTACTGTCTTTTGCACATTTATTTTATACCTGAGACATTGCCAAAGTCCTTTATCAGTGCAAGGTTTTTGACAGATTCTTTTAGATTTTCGAGGTATGGAATAAAGTTATCTGCAAAGAGGGATAACTTGACTTCCTCTTTTCCTATTTGGCTACTGCTGATCTCCTTCTCTTATCTGATTGCTCGAACTAGGACTTCCAACACTATACTGAAAAGGTTTTACATTTAGGTCTTTGATCCATTTAGAGTTGATTTTTGTGTATGGTGAGATTGGGCATCCTTGTCTTGTTTCGGTTTTCAGGGGAAATGGTTTCAATTTCTGTCTATCAGTATGCTGACTGTGGGTTTCTTGTAGATGGCTCTTATTATTTTGAGGTATGTTCCACCTATGCCTAGATGTTTGAGGGTTTTTTATCAAGAAGGGGTGCTGGATTTTATCAAAAGCTTTTTCTGCATCTAATGATATAATCATGTGGTTTTTGTTTTTACATCTGTTGATGTATTTAATTATGTTTATGGTCTTATGATTGTTGAACCAGCCCTGCATCCCAGGGATGAAGCCTACTTCATCATGGTGGATAATTTTTGAGATATGTTGTTGAATCCGATTTGCTAGGATTTTGTTGAGAATTTTAGCATCAGTGTTCATCAAGAGTACTGGCCTGTAGTTCTCTTTCTTTGTTGGAGCTTTACCTGGTTTATTTATCAATGTGATGCTAGCTTCATAAAATGATCTGAGAAGAGTTCCATCTTTCTTGATTGCCTGGAATACTTCCAGTAGGATTGGTGTCAGTTACTCCTTGTATGTTTTGTAGAATTCTGCTGGAAAGCCATCTGGTCTAGGGCTTTTATTTGTAGGTAATAGTTTTATAACATAGTCAATTTCTTGGATTGTTATTGGTCTGTTTAGGGTCTTGATTTCTTCTCGTTTCAATTTGAGGAGGTTGTGTAATATCAGAAAATTCTCCATTTCCTCTATGTTTTCAAGTTTGTTTCCATATAAGTGTACATAGTAGTCTCTAATAATCTTTTGTATTTCTTCAGGGTCAGTTGTGACTTGACCTTTCGCATTCTGACTGTGTTTATTTGGGTTTTCTCTCTCTTTTTCTTGATCAGTCTAGCTAGGGGACCATCAATCTTGTTTATCCTTTCAAAGAACCAGCTTTTTATTTCATTGATTTTTTTTGTATTATCTTTCTGTCTTCTATGTCCCTAATTTGGGCTTTTATTTTGGTGATCTGGATCTTCTGCTGAAGCTGGGGTTTTGGTGGTCTTGCTTTTCCATGCTCATGAGTTGGAAGAATCAACATTATTAAGATGTCCATCCTACCCAAGGCAATTTACAGATTTAATGCAATACCCATTAAATTACCAGCAGCATTCTTTTCAGACCTGGAAACAACAATACAGGAATTCATATGGAACCATAAATGACCACAAATCACTAAAACAATCCTCAGCAAAAAAAAAAAAAAAAAAAAAAAAAAAGGCAAAACAGGAGGTATCATACTCCCATACTTTAAACTCTATTATAAATCTACAATAACCAAAACCTTAGGTGATTTGTTAGGCTGTTAACTTGTGATCTTTCCATTTTCTTTATATGTTTTTGTAGAGATATGAATTCCCCTCTTAGTACTGATTTCATAGCATCCCAGAGGTTTCAGTAAGATGTTTTTCATTTTCATTTGTTTCCAGATGTCTTTTAATCTCTGTTTTGATTTCCATGTTGACCCAGGAGTTGTTTAGCATCATGCTGTTTAGTGCCAATGTCTTTGTGGGTTTTTGGGGAGCTTTGTTGGCTTTATTTTTATTTCCCTGTGGTTTGAGAAGGTGCATGGCAGGATTTCAACCTTGTGAAATTTGTTTATACTTGATTTGTGGCCGAGGATGTGGTCAATCTTAGAATATGTTCCATGTGATGATGAGAATGTATAATTTGTGGTTGTTGGGTGGAGTATTCTGTAGTTATCAATTAAGTCCATTTGGTCAAGCATCACATTGAGGTTCTGGATCTCCTTATTAATTTTTTTTCTTGATGGTCTGTCTAGGGTTGTGAGTGGAGTATTTGAGTCCAGCTATGATAGAGTTAGAGTCAATATCTTTTTTAAGTTTGTTTAGAAGCTGCTTTATGAAAGTTGGTGCTCCTATGTTGGGTGCATACATGTTTAGGATGGATATTTCTTGTTGATGGATTGAAACTTTTATCATTATGTAGTAACCTTCTGTATCATTTTAAATTTTTGATAGTTTAAAGGGTATTTTTTCTGATATTTACATAGTGTCTCCTGCTTTCTTTTGTGTTCCATTTGCCTGAAATTTTGTTTCCCATCCTCTTACTTTGAGTCAGTTTGTGTCCCTTCTGATGAGATGAGTTTCTTGGAGACAACATATTATTGCCTCAAGATATTTTATCCATTTTTCCATTCTGTGTCTTTTCAGTAGTGCATTTAGGCCATTTGCATTCAGGCTAATTATTGAAATGTGAGAGTTTATCCCTGTCATGAGGTTCTTATAGAGTTTGTTGTTGTGTTGCTGTTTGTTTGTTTTCTTTCTTTTGAGTTTTGGGTTGATTCATGTGTGTTTTCAATCTTTTTCCTGCATTCTTGAAAAGGGTATTGTCATTCTTTTTTTCCTTTCTTCTGTGTTTATTTATTTCTTAAGTGTTTCTTGTAGAGCTGGTCTGGAGGAAGCGTAAACTCTCAGGGATTGAATGTCTGGGAAAGATTTTAATTCTCCATCACAGATGAAGCTTAGCTTAGCTGGGTAGGGAATTCTTGGTCGAAATTGTTTATCTTTGAGAACTTTGAAGATTGGGCTCCAAGTTCTCCTTACCAGAAGTGTTTCTGTGGGTAAGTCTGCTGCTATTCTAATTGGTGTTCCCCTGTAGGTAGTCTGATGTTTTTTCTCTTGCTGCTTTTAGGATTTTTTCTTTTATACCTACTTTGTGTAAGCAAATTACCATGTGTCTAGAAGTTGATCGACTCATTTGTCATTTTGTAGGGGTTCTCTGAATCTCTTGTGTTTGAATGATCATGTCACTGATGAGATGAGAAAAGTTTTCTTGGATAATTTCATGGAATGTTTGTTCCAGGGTGGTCTTTGTCTCTCTGCCTCAGGAAGTCCAATTAATCTTAGGTTGAGCTTCTTGAAATAATCTCTCATCTCTTGAAGGTTTTGTTCAGTCTTTTAAAGCTTCTTTTCTATGTTTATGACAGTTTGGGTTAGTTCCATATTTTGGTCCTCAAGTTCTGAGAGTCTTTCTTCTGCTTGGCTAATTTTGTTTTCCATGCTTATCAGTTTGTTATTTATTTTATTCACTGTATTCTTTATTACTGTTATCTCAGTTATCAACTCCTTCATTCTTTCCTCTTGTGTCTCCTCAATTCTATTTATTCTCTCTATTAGTGTCTTGATATCTAGGTTTGTGATTTGAGACCAGTCATTCTGGGGGGGTTCTTCATCATTTGTGTTCTGAAGTCTGTATTTTCAGTGTCTGACCTCCCAGGGGTCTGTGTGAGACCCAGATTCTTCTTTTGACTTTTCTTCATTTGTGTAGATTTTCCTGACCTACTTTTTTCCCTCTTCTTTATTCTGTTGTTCAGGGATGGGGGTTAGCTTTTACTTATGTTTGCTCAATCACCTATTTGTCCTTATGTGGATTCTCTGGCTTTGTTCAATTCTGAAGCTGGACTGTGGTGGGGGGCTGTAATTTTTGAAGTTTTGAGAATTAATTGGGGGGGGCTGTGATTCAGAATCTATCTGCAGATCCCAGTATCCACTGACAAGTGTGTGGGCCCCCTGGAATGCTCTCCCCACTGCCTTAAAATCTGTCCATGCAATGGGAGTATGGGTTAGCTCTCTGAAAGCAAAATGATGTAAGAATAAGGAAAACAATGGAAAAAGGAAGGGGAGGGGTGAGAAGAAGGTGGAGATAGAGGAGTAAGGGGGAAAACAGATGTACCAACTAACAAATAAAAAGAGACACAAAGAAAAGAGTAAAAAAAACCCACTAAACTAAAACATACAATCATACAAACACAGAAACTGACAAACTCCCCCCATTGATGTACTCTCCCTCAAAAATACTCATACACAGACTGGAAGTCTAAAAAAACAGCAATGAAATAACAGTAACAAAGCAAGTATGAAAACATTATCAAAAACTGAAAGAGAGAGAGAGAGAGAGAGAGAGAGAGAGAAAACAACTAAAACAAAAAACAAACAAAAATGAGCAAAACAAACAGACCAAAAAAAAAAAAAGAAAAAGAAAAAGAAAAAAAACTTGCTCCAAGGCGGCTCCTAGAGGTCCAACTTCCTTTTAGCTCTTCTCTGCTTTCAGCATAGGCTGATAGGGTTGCTCTCAGTCTGGGTCAGATGCCCCAGGCCTACTCTGGGAGGAGGGTAGATCAGATCTGGACTCACAGGCTTGCTGCCTGTCAAGTCTCCCACTCAGATCTGATGTGCCTGTGTCTCATCCCACATAGGGGAGGGGATTCTGTCTCTCCGAGTTTAATGAGATTACCTTAGGTCCCAAGTTGGAGGCTGGGTGGAGCTGGGCAGGGTAATGCAGGTCTCTGCCTTGACCCAGAACAGAAAAAATGGCTGCAATCAGTTTCCTCACTGGGGGTGGGGTTTCTCTCCAGCTTTTCCCATCTTCTCTCTCCATGGATCTGACTGGGGCTCCAACCGCTTTGCTGTCACAGGTGATGGTGTGGGTCAAGTGCCAGGCAATGAGAATCAGCTGTATTAGGTGGGTTTTTCTCAGGAGAGTCCCAAGAATGGCAGACAATTCTGTGTACCAGCGACTCCAATCTCAGGATGGTGGGGGATTGCAATCACCTCCGGTATAGCCCCAGGTGTGTGAACCTGAGTTTCCTCTCAGCTGGACTTTCACTCACCCACCAGCACATACCTACTCATGCAGATGGCACTGGCTTTTATGGACACTGACTTTTGTGGAGACTCTCACAGTCTGACCAGTCCCATCTCATCTTGCTGGAAGTCGAATATTGAGTTCTACTTACCAAACATGTTGACATGCTTGTTTAACCCTCTCTGTGTTAATTCCTTATAAAAGGCTACTTACTTGTACTTTTTTTTTTTTGAGTTGGAGTCTCACTCTGTTGCCCTGGCTGAAGCGCAGTGGCACGCTCATGGCCACCCCAGTGTCAGCCTGCTGGACTCAGGTGATCCTTCTGCCACAGCCTCCCAAGTAGCTGGAACTACAGGCATGGGCATGTACCACAACACTTGGCTAATTTTTTTGATTTATTGTAGAGATGAGGTCTCGCCAAATTACCCAGGCTCGTCTCAAACTTGTGGGCTCTGACAATCCTCTCACCTCTGTCTTCCAAAGTACTGGGACTATAGGCATAAGCCACTGTGCCCAGACTATTTGTATTTTTTAAATTAAATTAAATTTTAATGATGGGGGTACAATCAGGGTTAGATATACAAATGTTCATTATGCAGGTACCCTTGTTGATGAGGTGTGCCCCTCCCTCCCCTGGAAGTTTTCTTCAACTGCCAATCCCACTCCCCCTCCCCTGGCAGTTTCCCACTACTGTCAATCCCTTTCTTATTATGATAAATTTTTAAGGTCTGCTTATGAGTGAGGCCATATGGTACTCTGTTCTTTGTTTCTGTGATAGATCACTGAGTATATAGACTCTAAATCCAAGCAAGTTGTTGCAAAGTCCATATGTTTGTCCTTCTTTATGGCTATGTAATATTCCATTGTGTATATGTATCACATTTTAAAAATCCAGTCCAGTTTTGATGGGCAGCATGGTTGGTTCCCTGTTTTTGTTACTGTGAATCAAGCTGCAACAAACATGAGTGTGCAGGTTTCTTTTTTGTAGAATGATTTGAGTTCCCCGTGGTTAATTCCCAATTGCTGGATCATATGGAAGGTCAATTTCCAGTTCTTTCAGAAATTGCCTCATTGTCTTCCAAAGAGGTTGCACTAGTTTGCATTCCCAACAGCAGTGTAAAAGCACTCCTTTTCTCCACATCTTTGCCAGCATCTGTTGTTGTTTGTTTTATTAATTATGGACATTCTTATTGAGGTTAGGTGGTATCTCAATGTGCTTTTGATTTGCACATCTCTGGTGATTAGTGAGTATGGGCACTTTTTCATGTGTCTGTTGGCTGCCCATATATCTTCTTTTGAGAAATGTCTATTCATGTCTTTTGCCCACTTTTTAATGGGGCTTTTTTTTTTCCTTCCAGCACATTTGAGTTCCTTGTAGATCCTAGCTGTTAGGCCTTTGTCAGACATGAAGTTGGCAAATATTTTTTTCCCATTCTGTGGGCTATCTCCCTGATCTCTTGATGGTTTCTTTTGCTTTGCAGGAGCTTGTCAGTTTGATGATGTCCTACTTGTCTATCTTATTTCTTATGGTATGGGCACTTAGAGTTTTGATCAGAATTGGTTGCCAATTCCAATTTCTAAGGGTGTCTCCTGCATTTTCTTTATTTTTATTTTTTATTTTAAAGATGTGGGGTACAATTCAGGGTTAGGTATACAAATGTTGATTATGCAGGCCCCCTTGTTGATGGGATGCGCCCCTTCTTCCCCTGGCAGTTTCCCTCAACTGCCAATACCCCCCGGCGGTTTCCCACTACTACCAATCCCTTTCTTACAGTATTATGATAATTGTTCAAGGTCCGTTTATGAGTGAGAACATATGGTACTCTGTTCTTTGTTTCTGTGATAGATCACTGAATATGATTGACTCTAAGTCTATTAAGTTGCTGTGACGTCCATATGTTTGTCCTTATTTATGGCTGCATAATATTCCGTTGTGTATATGTACCACATTTTTTAATCCAGTCCAGTTTCAATGGGCAGCATGGTTGGTTCTATGTTTTTGCTATTGTGAATAGGGCTGCAACAAAAATATGTGTGCAGGTATCTTTTTTGTAGAATGATTTGCGTTCTTCTGGGTTTATTCTCAACAGGGGAATTGCTGGATTACATGGAAGGTCAATTTCTAGTTCTTTCAGAAATCACCACACTGTGTTTCAAAGAGGGTGCAGTAGTTTGCATTCCCACCAGCAGCGTAGAAGTGTTCCTTTTTCTCTGCATCTTTGCCAGCATCTGTTGTTGTTTGTGTTATTAATGATGGCTATTCTTACTGAGGTTAGGTGGTATCTCAGTGTGGTTTTGATTTGCATTTCTTTGTTGATGAGTGAAGCTGAGCACTTTTTCATGTGTCTGTTGTCTGCCCATATATCTTCTTTTAAGAAGTGTCTATTCATGTCTTTTGCCCACTTTTTAATGGGGCTGTTTGTTTTTTTCCTTTCGGCACATGTGAGTTCCTTGTAGATCCTAGATGTTAGGCCTTTGTCAGACATACAGTTGGCAAATATTTTACCCATTCTGTGGGCTGTCTCCCTGCTCTCTTGAGAGTTTCTTTTGCTTTGCAGAAGCTTGTCAGTTTCATGAGGTTCTACTTGTCTATCATATTTCATATGGTATGAGAACTTAGGGTTCTGATCAGGAATTGGTGGTCAGTTCCAATCTCCATAAGGGTGTCTCCTGCATTTTCTAAGATTCTTATAGTTTGAGGTTTTACGTTTAGGTCTTTGATTCACTTAGAGTTAATTTTTTTGTATGCTGATCGGTAGGGTTCCTGTTTCAATCTTCCGAGTTTGGTCAGCCAGTTTTCCTGCACCATTTACTGATTAGGTTCTCCTATCTCCAGTGGTTGTTGTTGGAGGCTTTGTCAAAGATGAGTTTGTCGAGAATTGAGGCTTTGCTTCCGGAATCTCTATCCTGTTTCATTGGTCTATATGCCTGTTCTTGTACCAATAAAAGGCTGTTTTGATGACTGTAGCCTTATAGTAAAGTTTGAAGTGTGGAAGTGTGGTACTTCCTGCTTTGCTTCTTTTGCTAAGGATTGTTTTGGCTATTCGTGGTCGTTTATGTTTCAATATGAATTTTTGTATTGTCATTTCCAGGTCTGAGAAGAATGATGTTGGTGATTAAATGGGTATTGCATTAAATCTGTAGATTTCCTTTGGTAGGATGGATACCTTAACAATGTTGATTCTTCCTATCCATGAGCATGGAATATTTTTCCGTTTGTTTGTGTCTTCTTAAATTTCTTTGAGCAGTGCTTTGTAGTTCTCATTGTAAAGGTCTTTCATGCCTCTGGTTAGGAAGATGCCAAGGTATTTCATTTTTTTGTGGTTATTGTGAATGGAATTATGCTTTTTATTTGATTCTCTTCCTCCTGGTTTTTGGTGTCTAAGAATACAACTGTCTTTTGCACACTATTTTATACCCTGAGACTTTGCCAAAGTGCTTTATCAGTGCAAGCTGGTTTTTGACAGATTCTCTTGGATTTTCGAGATATTGGATCATAGCGTCAGCAGAGGTATAACTTGACTTCCTTTTTTCCTATTTGCATACCCCTGATTTCTTTCTCTTATCTAATTGCCCCAGCTAGGACTTCTGACACAATGTTGAACAAAATGGGTGATTGTGGGCAGCCTTGTCTTGTTCCAGTTTTCAGGGGAAATGTTTCCATTTTCGGTCCATTTATTAATATGCTAGCTGTGGGTTTGTCACAGATGGCATTTACTATTTTGAGGTATGTTCCTTCTATACCTAGGTCTTTGAGGGTTTTTATCAAGAAAGGATGCTCTATTTTATCAAAAGATTTTTCTGCATCTAATGATAATCATGTGTTTCTTGTTTTTACATCTGTTGATTATTTAATTGCATTTATGGTCTTGCAAATGTTGAACCAGCCCTGCATCCTCAGAATGAAGCCTATTTGTCATGGTGGAAGATTTCTGAGATGCGTTTTTGGATCTGATTTGCTAGAATCTTATTGAGGATTTTTGCATCTATGTTCATAAGGGATATTGGCCTGTAATTCTCTCTTTTGGTTGAATCTTTACTTGGTTTGGGTATCAATGTGATGTTAGCTTCACAAAATGATTTGGGGAGAATTCCATCTTTCTCAATTACCTGGAGTACTTTCTTCTTTTTCCCTTTTAATTATTATTATTTTTTATTATAAAGATGTGGGATACAATTCAGGGTTAGGTATACAAACATTGATTATGCAGGTACCCTTGTTGATGAGGTATGCCCCTCCTCCCAGCAATTTCCTTCAACTGCCAATCCCACCTCTCCTCCCCTGACAGTTTCCCATTACTGCCCAATGCTTTCTTATAGTATTATAATTGTTCAAGGTCCACTTATGAGTGAGAACATATGGTACTCTCTTCTTTGTTTCTGTGATAGATCACTGAGTATGATTGACTCCAAATCCATCCAAGTCACTGCGAAGTCCATATATTTGTCTTTCTTTATGGCTGCATAATATTCCGTTGTGTATATGTACCACATTTTCTTTATCCAGTCCAGCTTCGATGGGCAACATGGTTGGTTCCATGTTTTTGCTATTGTGAATAGAGCTGCAACAAACATATGTGTGCAGGTATCTTTTTTGTAGAATGATTTGAGTTCCTTTGGGCATATTCCCAATAGGGGATTTGCTGTGTCATATGGAAGGTCAATTTCTAGTTCTTTGAGAAATCACCACACTGTCTTCTAAAGTGTTGCACTAGTTTCCATTCCCACCAGCAGCAGTGTAGAAGCGTTCCTTTTTCTCCACATCCTTGCCAGCATCTGTTGTTGTTTGTTTTATTAGTGATGGTCATTCTTACTGGGGTTAGATGGTATCTCAATGTGGTTTTGATTTGCATTTCTCTAATGATGAGTGAGGTTGAGCACTTTTTCATGTATCTGTTGGCTGCCTGTATATCTTCTTCTGAGAAGTGTCTATTCATGTCTTTTGTCCACTTTTTAAAGGGGATGTTTGTTTTTTTCCTTTCAGCACATTTGAGTTCCTTGTAGATCCTAGATGTTAGGCCTTTGACAGGTATACAGTTGGCAAATATTTGTTTCCATTCTGGGGGTTGTCTCTCTGCTTTCTTGTTGGTTTCTTTTTTTTTTCCCCTTTAATTTTTATTAAATCTTGACCCTTGGATATATATCTTTTTTTTTTAATCAATATTTTTTATTATGATTTTGTGGGGGTACAGTTAAGGGTTAGGTGTACAATTACGTTTCATTCAGGCACCCTGTTGATAAGAGGTGTTTTCCCATCCCCAGGCAGATATTTGCTACTGTTAATCCCATCCCCCTCCCCCCCATAGTTTCCCAGTACCGTCAGTCATTTTCTTATAGTATTACATTGGATGTTCAAGGTCCATTATATGAGTGAGAACATGTGATACTCGGATCTTTGTTTCTGTGAGAGGTCACTCAGTATTATAGACTCTAGTTCCATCCAGGTTGCTGCGAAATTCATGATTTTGTTCTTTTTTATGGCTGCGTAGTATTCCATCGTGTATATGTACCACATTTTAAAAATCCAATCCTCTTTCGATGGGCAGCACGGTTGTTTCCAGGTTCTTGCTATTGTGAACAACACTGCAATAAACATACGTGTGCAATTATCTTTTTTATAGAGTGATTTGAGTTCTTCAGGGTATATTCCCAGTAGGGGGATTGCAGGGTCATATGGAAGGTCAATTTTTAGAGCTTTTAGGAATCGCCACACTGCTTTCCACAGAGGTTGCACTAGTTTACACTCCTACCAACAGTGTAGAAGTGTTCCCTTTTCACCACACCCTCTCCAGCAGCTGTTATTTTTTGAGTTGTTGATAATTGCCATTCTGACTGGAGTTAGGTGGTATCTCAACGTGGTTTTGATTTGCATCTCCCTGATGATTAGTGAGGTTGAGCATTTCTTCATGTGTTTGTTGGCTGCTCGGATGTCTTCTTTTGTGAAGTGTCTGTTCATATCTTTTGCCCATTTTATAATGGGGTTGTTTGTTTTCTTCTTTTCAGTATGTTTCAGTTCCTTGTAGATCCAGGATATTAAGCCTTTGTCAGACCTGGAGTTGGCAAATACTTTTTCCCAGTCTGTAGGCTGTCTCCTTGCTCTCTTGATGGTTTCTTTGGCTTTGCAGAAGCTTTTCAGTTTAATAAGGTCCCACTTATCTATCTTCTCTCTTATGACCTGTGAGTTTCGGGTTTTGTTCAGGAATTGGATGCCAGTTCCGATTTCCATGAGGGTATTTCCTTCCTTTTCTAAGGTTCTTATGGTTTGAGGCTTTACATTTAGGTCTCTGATCCATTTGGAGTTAACCTTTGTGCATGGGGATAGATAGGGGTCCTGTTTCAATCTTCTGCATGTGGTCAGCCAGTTTTCCCAGCACCATTTACTGAATAGGTTCTCCTCTCCCCAGTGGTAGATGGTGGAGGCTTTGTCAAAGATGAGTTGGTTGAGAAATTGAGGTTTTGCTTCTGGAATATCAATTCTGTTCCATTGATCTATATGCCTATTCCTGTATCAATACCAAGCTGTTTTGATGATTGTAGCTTTATAGTAAAGTTTGAAGTCTGGTATTGTGATACCACCTGCTTTTTTTTTTTTTGCTGAGGATTGTTCTGGCTATTCTTGGACATTTGTTGTTTCCATATGAATTCCTGTGTTGTTGTTTCTAGGTCTGAGAAGAATGTTGTTGGTAGTTTAAAGGGTATTGCATTGAATTTGTCGATTGCCGTAGGTAAGATGGACATCTTCACAATGTTGATTCTTCCAGTCCATGAGCATGGGATATTTTTCCACTCGTTCGTGTCAGCTTTGATTTATTTGAGCAGTGTTTTGTAATTTTCATTGTAAAGGTCTTTCACGTCTCTGGTTAGGAAGATGCCAAGGTATTTCATTTTTTTTGTGGCTATTGTGAATGGAATTGTGTTTTTTATTTGGGTTTCTGTTTGTTTATTATTGGTGTAGAGAAAAGCGATTGTCTTTTGTACATTTATTTTGTATCCTGAGATTTTGCCGAAGGCCTTTATCAATGTAAGGAGGATTTTGACAGATTCTCTTGGATTTTCAAGGTAGACAATCATATCATCTGCAAAGAGAGATAACTTGACTTCCTCTTTTCCTATTTGAATACCTCTGATTGCCTCCTCTTCTCTGATTGCTCTAGCCAGGACTTCCAATACTATGTTGAACAGGAGGGGTGAGAGTGGGCATCCTTGTCTAGTTCCAGTTTTCAGGGGAATTGGTTCCAATTTTTGTCCATTTAGGAGTATGCTGGCTGTGGGTTTCTCGTAGATGGCTTTTACTATTTTGAGGTATGTTCCCCGTATGCCTAGATGTTCAAAATTTTTTATCAAGAAGGGGTGCTGGATTTTATCAAAAGCTTTTTCTGCATCTAATGATAAAATCATGTGGTTTTTGTTTTTACATCTGTTGATGTATTTAATTACATTTATGGTTTTACAAATGTTAAACCAGCCTTGCATCCCAGGAATGAAGCCTACTTGGTCATGGTGGATGATTTTTGAGATGTATTGCTGAATCCGGTTTGCTAGGATCTTGTTGAGAATTTTAGCATCTATGTTCATCAAAGATATTGGCCTGTAGTTCTCTTTCTTTGTTGGATCTTTACCTGGCTTGGGATCAATGTGATGTTGGCTTCGTAAAATGATTTGGGGAGAGTTCCATCTTTTTCAATTGCCTGGAATACCTTCAGTAGGATTGGTATCAGCTCCTCCTTAAATGTCTTGTAGAATTCTGCTGGAAAGCCATCTGGACCAGGGCTTTTCTTTGTAGGAAGTTTTTTTTATTACATAGTCGATTTCCTTGATTGTTATTGGTCTATTTAGGGTCTCAATTTCTCCTTGTTCTAACCTAGCTAGGTTGTGTGATGTCAGAAAGTCCTCCATTTCCTTAAGATTTTCAAGTTTGTGTCCATACAAGTGTACGCAGTAGTCTCTAATGATCTTTTGTATTTCTTCAGGGTCAGATGTGATTTCATCTTTTGTGTTTCTGATTGTGCTTATTTAGTTTTTTTCTCATTTTTTCTTGGTCAGTCTAGCTGACCATCGATCTTGTTTATCCTTTTGAAGAAGCAGCTTTTTGTTTCATTGATTTTTTTGTATTATTTTTTTGTCTTCTATGTCCTGGATTTGGGCTTTTATTTTGGTGATCTGGATTCTTCTGCTGAAATTAGGGATTTTGTGGTCTTGCTTTTCCAGCTTCTTTAGGTGGCTTGTTAGGTTGTGAATTTTTGTTCCTTCCATTTTCTTCATGTGTGTTTTTAGGGATATAAATTCCCCTCTTACTACAGCTTTCAGGGCATCCCGGAGATTTTGGTAAGATGTTTCTTCATTTTCATTTGTTTCCAGGTATCTTTTGATCCTGTTTTGATTTCGTCATTGACCTAGGAGTTGTTTAGCATCATGCTGTTTAGTATCCATGTCTTTGTAGGTATCAATTAAGTCCATTTGGTCCAAAGTCACATTGAGGTTCCGGATCTCCTTGCTGATTTTTTGTCCTGATGATCTGTCTAGGGTTGTGAATGGGGTATTAAAGTCCCCAGTTATGATAGTGGTAGAGTCAATATCTTTCTTTAGTTTTCCAAGAAGTTGCTTTATGAAAGTTGGCGCACCTATGTTGGGTGCATATATGTTTAGAATAGATATTTCTTGTTGATGGATTGAGCCTTTTATCATTATGTAGTGGCCTTCTGTATCTTTTTTGATTTTTAATAGCTTGAAGGGTATTTTGTCTGAAATTAAGATTGCTATTCCTCCTTTCTTTTGTATTCCGTTCCCCTGAAAGTTTGTTTCCCATCCTCTTACTTTGAGTCTGTGGGTGTCCTTTCTAGTGAGGTGAGTCTCTTGAAGGCAATAGATTGTTGCCTGATGATATTTTATCCATTTTGCCATTCTAGTCTTTTCAGTGGTGCATTTAGTCCATTCACATTTAGGCTAATAATTGAAATGCAAGAGTTGATCCCTGTCATAAGGTTCTTACAGAGTTGATCCTGTTTATTTGTTGTCTTTCTTTGGGTTTTGGAGTTGGTTCATGTGTGTTTTTAATCTTTTGCCTGTACTCTTGTGAAGAATGCTGCTGTTCTTTTTTCTTTTTCTTCTGTGTTCAGTACTTTCTTAAGTGTTTCTTGTAGAGGTGGTCTGGTGGTAGTGTAGGTTCTTAGGGATTGGATGTCTGGAAAAGATTTCAATTCTCCCTCACTAATGAAGCTTAGTTTGACTGGGTAGGTTATTGGTTGAAATTGTTTATCTTTTAGAACTTTGAAGATAGGGCTCCAGGCTCTCCTGGCCTGCAGGTTTTCTGTGGATAAATCTGCTGCTATTCTAATTGGTTTTTCCTGGTAGGTAGTCTGGCCTTTTTCTCTTGCTGCCTTTAGGATTTTTCCTTTTATAGCTACCTTGCTTAGGCAAATTATTATGTGTCTGGGAGTTGGTCTTCTCATTTGTTGTCTTGCAGGGGTTCTCTGAATCTTGTGTTTGGATTTTTTCATCCTTAATGAGATGAGGGAAGTTTTCCTGAATGATTTCATGAAATGTTTGTTCCAGTGTGGCTTCTGTTTCTCTCTCTGCCTCAGGAAGCCCAATTACTCTTAGGTTTGTTTCTTTGTTTCCATGCTTATTAGTCTGTGTTGTTCATTTCCATCACAGTATTCTTTACTGCTGTCATTTCTGACATCAGCTCCTTCCTATTTTCCTCTTGTCTCTCCTCAATTTTTAAAATTCTCTCCATTAATGTCTTGATGTCTGGGTTTGTTGCATGAAACCAGTCATTCTGAGGGCTCTTCATTGTTTGTGTTCCAGAATCTGTTTTATCAGTATCTGATTTCCCACGGGTCTGTGTGAGACCTATATTCTTCTTTTGGTTTTTCTTCATTTGTGCGGTTTTCCCCCCTCCCTACTTTTTCTTTTCCTCCACATCACCGTCTTCTTTAATTCTGTTATTCAGGGGTAAAGGGATTGGTTTTACTTCTGTTTGTTCAATCTCCTATTCTTTATGTATGCCCTCTTACTTTGTTCAATTCTGGAGTTGTACTGTAGGTTGGGGGTGGTCCTTTTTGCAGTTTTGAGATTTACTTAAGGGGGGAGCTGTGATTCAAAGTCTATCTGCAGGTTGTGGTTTTCGCTGACACCTCTGTGGATAATGTGGAGCCCACTTCCCACTGCCCTGGAATCTGTCCGTGCAGTGGGGCTGTAGGTTTACTCCCTGAATTAAATGTGGTTAGCAGAGGGGAGAGAATGGAGCAGATAGTGGGTTGAAGAGGGGAGTGAAGAGATTAGAGGAGTAAGGGGGGGAACAAATGAGTGAGCCAACAAATAGAGAGAGAGGCCTATACTGAAACAGATAAAAACAATAGACCACAGCTACAGACGAACCGATTCTCATACAAAAAATAAAAAATAAAAATAAAACATATAGTGATGCTAGCATACAAGCTAACCAACCACCTTATTAGTGTGCTGTTCCTCTATACAAAGATATGGTTTACAGAGAGAAGAAAAGAGAAGAAAAGGAAAAGGAAAAAAGAAAAAAGGTAACAATACAGTAGGAATAGAATTAAGTCATTAAACTAATAGAATCAATGAAGCACACTCTGAGACATTTTGTTTAAGTCCAATGTCCTTTCAGTTCTTATTTCTAGTTTTCTTTTCAAGCTGGTAAATTAGTTTGCAGTTAGGGTCAGTTGCCCCTGGTCTGTTGTGAAGGACAGTTCAGATTACCCTCCGTTCAGCACTCTGGTCTATGTCTTTATCAAGCTTGTTTCGCTCATTTTGGTGTTGTTACCTTGGATCGCCAGCAGGTGGTGCTATCTCAACTGCTTGCCCCAGAGGGGGTGGGGCCAGACAGGAACAAGAAGGCTGCCTGCCTCAGGGCAGACAACAGGAGAGACAGGGTGGGCGGCCAGAATTTCTCGGTTGCAGGAGAGGTGGCAGCGATCCCAGCAGATCTTCCCTGAAGTGGCTTGAAGTGGGTCGTCTCTGGCCTGGGTGGTACGATGTGCTACTGCTGTCACGCTGGCCACAGCAGCTGCAGTGGTGACGGTGGCAGCAGCGGCGGCAGTGACAGCGGAGGTGGCACCGTTTGCGCCGCAGTGGCTGTCCAGTCCGTTGAAGTGCCGCAGTGGTGGCAATGGCCGAGCTCCGTATTAAGAGCAGGCTGCGTTGCTGGGGTCCGTAGCCCCCCAGGGGCGAGAGTCAGAGACCCACTGCAGATCTCCTTTGCAGAGCGCTTCACAGACCCCTTTGCCCCATCGCCATCTTGCCGCTTCCCCCTCTTGTTGGTTTCTTTTGCTTTGCAGAAGCTCATTAGTTTGATGAGGTCCCACTTGTCTATCTTCTTTCTTTCTTTTTTATTTTTGAGTTGGAGTCTCCCTCTGTCACCCAGACTGGAGTGCAGCGGCCACTCCCAGCCACTGCAGCCTTGACCTGCTGGATTCCAGTGATCCTTTCACCTCAGCCTTCTGAGTAGCTGGAACTAAAGGTGCGCGCTACCATGCATGGCTAATATCTTATTTCTTAAGGTATTGGTCGCTAGGGTTCTGAATGGAATTGGTTCTCAGTTGCAATTTTCATAAGGGTGTTTCCTGCATTTTCTAAGATTCTTACAGTTTGAGGTTTTATGTTAAGGTCTTTAATCAATTTAGAGTTAATTTTTGTGTATGGTGATAGGTAAGGGTCCTGTTTCAATCTTCTGCATGTGGTTAGCCTGTTTTCCCACCACCGTTTACCGAGTAGGTTCTCCTCTCCACAGTGGTTGTTGTTGGAGGATTTGTCAAGGATGCATTGGTTGAGGAATTGAGGCTTTGCTTCCGGAATCTCTATCCTGTTCCATTGGTCTATGTGCCTGTTCTTGTACCAATACTAGGTTGTTAATGGATTACTGTAGCCTTATAGTAAAGTTTGAAGTCTAGAAGTGTGATACCTCCTGCTTTGTTTCTTTTGCTAAGCATTATTTTGTCTATCTGTGGTCATTTGTGTTTCCATATAAATTTCTGTATTGTAATTTCCAGGTCTGAGATGAATGATGTTGGTAACTTTTGGGCATTGCATTGAATCTGTAGATTGCCTTTGGTAGGATGGACATCTTAACAATGTTGATTCTTCCTATCCATGAGCATGGAATATTTTCCCATTTGTTTGTATCTTCTTGGATTTTGTTGAGTAGTATTTTTTGGTTCTCATTGTAAAGGTCTTTCACTTCTCTGGTTAGGAAGATGCTGAGGTATTTCATTTTTTTGTGGCTATCGTGAATGGGATTGTGCTTTTAATTTGGGTCTCTGCCTGCTTGTTGTTGGTATATAGAAATGCAACTGTCTTTTGCATGTTCATTTTGTACTCTGAGACTTTGCTAAAGTCCTTTATCAGTGCAGGCAGGTTTTTGACAGATTCTCTTGGATTTTCAAGGTATAAGATCATATCATCAGTAAAGAGGGTTAACTTGACTTCCTCTTAACCTACTCAGATTCCCCTGATATCCTTCTTTTGTCTAACTACCCAAGCTAGGACTTCCAATACAATATTGAACAAGATGTGTGAGTGTAGGCAGTCTTGTCTTGTTCCAGTTTTCAGGGGAAATGTTTCCAGCTTCTGTCCATTTAGCAATATGTTAGCTTGGGTTTATCATTTTGAGGCATGTTCCTTCTACACCTAGGTTTTGAGGGTTTTTATCAAGAAGGGATGCTGGATTTTATCAAAAGCTTTTTCTGCATCTAATGAGATGATCATGTGGTTCTTGTTTTTACATCTGCTGATATTTTTAATGACATTTATGGTCTTGCAAATGTTGAACTAGTCCTGTATCCTGGGGATGAAACCTACTTGGTCATGGTGGATGATTTTTGAGATATGTTTTTGGAACTGGTTTGCTAGAATCTTGTTGAGGACTTTTGCATCTATGTTCATAAGGGATATTTGCCTGTAGTTCTCTTTTTTTGTTGGATCTTTACCCTATTTGGGTATCAGTGTGATGTTAGCTTCATAAAATGATTTGGGTAGAATTCCATCTTTCTCAATTGCCTGGAATACTTTCAGTAGGATTGGTATCAGCTCCTCCTTGTATGTTTTGTAGAATTCTGGTGGAAAGTCATTGGGTCCAGGGCATTTTTTGGTAGGTAGTTTTCATATGACAGTGTCAGTTTCCCTGGTTGTTATTGGTCTATTTAGTGTCTCATTGTCTTCTTATTTCAACCTAGGGAGGTTGTGTGATGTCAGAACGTCTTCCATTTCATTTAGGTTATCAAGTTTGTCTCTATATAGGAATACACAGTAATCTCTGATAATCTTTTGTATTTCTTTGGGGTCAGTTGTGATTTGATATTTTGTATTTCTGATTGTTTTTATTTGATACTTTTCTCTCTTTTTCTTGGTCAGTCTTGCTAGGGGCCCATCAACCTTGTTAATTCTTTCAAAGAACCAGTTTTTGTTTTATTGGTATTTTCTGTGATATTTTTGTCTTTTATATCATGTATTTGGGTTCCTATTTTGGCGACTTGGATTCTTCTGCTAAAGTTAGAGTTTTGGTGGTGTTTTCTTTCTAGCTCCCTTGCATGATTTGTTAGGCTCTCAACTTCTGATCTTTCCATTTTCTTGGTGTCTGCTAATTGAGATATAAATTCCCCTCTTAGAACTAATTTTATGACATCCCAGAGGTTTGGGTAAGATGTTTCTTCATTTTTATTTGTTTCCAGGAATCTTTTAATTTCTGCTTTGACTTCAGTGTTGACCCAGTAGTTGTTCAGCATCATACTGTTTAGTGTCCATTTGTGTGCTTTGGGGAAGTGTTGCTGGTGTTGATATTTACTTTTATTCCACTGTTGTCTGACAAGGTACATGGAAATATTTCAATCTTATGTAATTTGCTTATGCTTGATTTATGGCCAAGGATGTGAACGACATTGAAGTATGTTCCATGTGGTGATGAGTAGAATGTATATTCTGTGATGGTTGGGTGGAATAATCTGTAGGTATCTATTAAGTCCATTTGGTTGAGTGTCAAGTTTAGGTTCTGTATCTCCTTGCTGACTTTTTGCTTTAATGATCTACCCAAGACTGTTAGTGAAACTTTCAAGTCTCCTGCTATAATAGTGTTAGAGTCAATATCTTTTTTTAGCTTACTTAGTAGTTGCTTTATAAATGCTGGTACTCCTGTGTTGGGTGCATATATATTTAGGATGGATATTTCTTGCTGATGGATTGAACTTTTTTTCATTATGTAGTGTCCTTTAGTATCTTTTTAAATTTTTGATAACTTTAAGGTTGTTTTGTCTGATATTAAAATTGTGACTCCTGCCCTTTTTTGTGATCCATTTGCCTGGAAACTCATTTTCCATCTTTTAACTTTGAGTCAGTGTGCATCCCTTGTGGTGAGATCAGTCTCCTGGATGCAGCAAATAATTGGGTCATGGTTTCTTATCCAGTTTGTCATTCTATGTCTTTTCAGTTGTGCATTTAGTCCAGGCACATTCAGGCTGATTATTAATATGTGATTTTTCATCCCTGTCTTGAGGTTCTTATAAAGATTTTTCTTTGTTTACTTGTTTTTTTTTGGCTTTGGGGTTGACGCATGTGTGTGTTTTCAAGTTTCTTGTTGTGCTGTATTCTCTGTTGATTCTGTGTTCTGCTGTTCTCTTGGGAAGTGTGTGGTTATTCTTTTTTTCTTTCTTCTGTGCTTGATACCTTTTTAAGTGTCTCCTGTAGAGTTGGTCTAGAAGCTGCATAATCTGTTTGGGATTGGATGTCTGGGAAGGATTTTAATTCTCCATTGCTGATGAAGTTTAGCTTGGGTGGATAGGAAATTCTTGGTTGAAAGTGTTTATCTTTGAGAACTTTAAATATTGGACTCCAATCCCTTCTTGCTTGTAGTGTTTCTGCCAGTAGGTCTGCTGATATTCTGATTGGTTTTCCCTGGTAGATAGTCTGATCTTTCTCTCTTGCTGCCTTTAGAATTTTTTTCTTTTGTGACTACTTTGTGTAGGCAAATAAGTATGTCTCTAGGGAGTTGGTCTTCTCTTTTGATGTATTGTGGAGATTCTTTGTATCTCTTGTGTTTGACTGGTCATCTCTGGTGAGAGGGGAAAGTTTTCTTTGATTACCTCCTGAAATACTTGCTCCAAGTTTTTCTCCTTTTCTCTTTCTTCTTCTGGGATACCAATCAGGCATAGTTCCAGCCTTATATAATCGTATATGTCTTGTAGGCTTTGTTCTTTCTTTCTGAGTTTTCTTTCTATGTTTTTTACAGATCAGATTAATTCCATGTTCTGGTCTTCAAGTTCTGAGATTCTTTCTTCTGCTAAATTAATTCTACTTTCTATTCTTGTCATTTTGTTATTTATTACCTGGATGAAATTTTTATTGCCAGAATCTCTGCTACATGTCCTTTCAGTGCTGCATCTTGTCTTTTTTGAGTCTTATTCACTCTTTCCATCCATTCCCTAATCCCTGTCATTCTGCAGCTAGTCATTGGTGACTTCCATTGTTTGGGCTCTGAGGTCTGATTTTTCAGGAGTTTTCTCTTTGTTACAGTTGAAATTACCTGTGGTCTTTTGTTGGTTTTCCTCATTTGTGACAGGTCTTTTGCTTTTCTCTTTAGTTCCATTATCCAGTGTCAGTGGGAGAGGCTTTCACTTCTGATGTTTGTTCAACCCTCTATTCTTCCCTGATCTGGGCTCTGGATTTGTTCTATTTTGAAACAGGACTCTGGGTAGGAAGTTTTACTGTTTCTTGTAGCTTTGAAAGTTGAATCAGGTAGGGGATGGGAGTTAGGATTCAGAAACTACTTGTAAATCTCAATTTTCACTGATTGTGGTATGTATTCCCTGAGACCCACTCCCTCCATCACTCTATATGATGATGCAATGGTTAGGTGTGTTTACCCCCTGAGTCCAAGATACAGTGACAGCAATGAGGAGAACAGAGCAAAATAGAATGAAATAAGATGGACAAGAATTAAAAAAAAAGAAACCCCCCCAAAACAATGAAAACAGAAAGCAAAGCTAAAACATCTGAGCACATGTACACACAGACATACACACATACCCCAAAACAAACTGGAAGAGCACAAAGTGAAATGAAGGCAACAACAACAAAAAATGGGAAAATTAAACACACACACAAACCTAGCACAAAATGAATGGAGAAGAAAAGAGAAAGACTGAAAAACAACAACAACAAAGGAATTCAGATAGAATTTTCACACATATATTTACACCATCACAAACTAAAAAATTAAAAATGAAAAAATGAAGAACAAAAGAGCAAAAACAAACCACCAACAGCAAAAAACTGAAAGATGAACACTCAATCATTCACATACACACATAAACAAAGTTTATGCTTTCAGGATATTCCTGCTGGGTCACAATCAACCCCTGAGTAATTAGTTGTTCTGCCAGTTACAGAGATTGGGTCCATGCAAGTTGGAGCACGTTCTTGCCCTGTTTTCAAGATGGCAGAGTGGGGTGCCTCTTTCATCTTTTCTGGTGGGACTCTGCCTCTGGCCTTCCTCCCCAGCCCTTGCTGCCAGTGTCCAGCCAGGTGCTGCAGTGGTGAGGCAAAGCCTGGAGGCAGCAGTCTCTCCTGCTGCAGTGGTGAGGCAGAGCCTGGAGCCAGTAGTCTCTCCCTGCTGCTACTTCACAGGAAAACAATTGTCCATTAAAAACAATAGCACCTAGCTTCTGCAACCTGAGAATTGCTAGGGACCAAGCAAAGCAGCTGCAGCACCAGTTGCTTCACTAGGAGGGCCCTGGCCACTTTCTCATGAGCCCCCACTTAATCAGTCTCTTCCAGCATTTTCTACCTGGGAAGGGTATTGTTGATTAAAGAAAATAGTGCTCGGCTTCTGCATCCCAGGAATTGCTAAGGTCCAAATAGAGTAGCTGTGGCACCAGCCACTGCAGCAGGAGAGCCTTGGTTGCAAGTTCCCTAGCCCTTACTCATTCAGCCACTCATGTGCCCACTCACTCACCAGCACTTACACAAAAATTTCTATACACTCACTCACTCACCAGGACTTGCATAGTCTGACTGACTCAGCCGCCATCTTCCCAACCAACCCTATTGTACTTTAAAAAAATTTTAAGGTTGTGGGGTACAAGTTAGGGTTGTATACAAGTGATTTAGGTACAGGTGAAGTTTTGGGCCTCCCATGGGATCTCACTTCACTTGGATTAGTATCAGACACCTTATTGAGGATATGTGTCCCCCTCCCCTGGCAATGTTTTGCTACTGTCAATCCCTTTTTGTAGTATTTTGATAGGTTTTCAGGGTCCACTTATGAATGAGAACATGTTGTATTCAGTTCTTTGTTTCTGTGATAGATCACTAAGTATGATGGATTCTAAATTCATCCAAGTTGCTGTGAGGTCTATAATTTTGTCCTTTTTAATGTCTGCATAATATTCTATTGTGTATATGTACCACATTTTTTAATCCAGTCCAATTTTGATGGGCAACATGGTTGGTTCCGTGTTTTTGCTATTGTGAATAGTGCTACAATAAACATGTATGTGCAGGTATCTGTTTTGTAGAATGATTTGAGTTCCTCTGGGTATATTCCCAGAAGGGGGTTTGTTGGGTTGTATGGAAGGTCAGTTTCTAGTTCTTTTAGAAATTGCCACACTGTTTTCCATAGAAGTTGAACTAGTTTGCACTCTCAACAATGTGGAAGTGTTCTCTTTTCTCTGCATCCCCACCAGCATCTGTTGTTTGTTTTATTAATTATGGCCATTATCACTGGGGTTAGGTGGTATCTCAATTTGGTTTTGATTTACATTTCTCTGATGATTAGTGAGGCTGAGCGTTTTTTCATGTGTCTGTTGGCTGCTTGTATATCTTCTTTTGAGAAGTGTCTATTCATGTCTTTTGCCCATTTTTTAATGGGGCTATTTGTTTTTTTTTCTTTTGACACATTGAGTTCCTTGTAGATCCTAGATGCTAGGCTTTATCAGACATACAGTTGGCAAATATTTTTTCCCATTCTGTGGGCTGTCTTCCCAGTCTCTTTTTTTTCTGAGTTGGAGTCTCACTCTGTTGCCCAGGCTGAAATGCAGTGGCACACACATGGCCACCCCAGCGTTGACCTGCTGGGCTCTGGTGATCCTTCCACCTTAGTCTTCCAAGTATCCAGAACTACAGGTGTGTGCTACCATGCCTGGCTAATTTTTGATTTATTGTAGAGATGAGGTCTTGCCAAGTTGCCCAGGCTGGTCTTGAACCCTTGGGCTCAGGCAATCCACACCACTTGGCCTCCCAAAGTGGTGAATTATAGGCTGAGCCACCGAGCCCGGCCTCTTCCCACTCTCTTGATGATGTTTTTTGTTTTGCAATGGCTGACCAATTTGATGAGGTCCCACTTGTCTATCTCATCTCATGGACTTAGCATCTGGTGTTTTGATCAGGAATTGGTTGTTTATTCCAATTTCTGTAAGGGTGTCTCCAGCTTTTTCTGATTTTTTATAGTTTGAGGTGTTACATTTAGATCTTTGGTCTATTTAGAGTTGTTTTTTGTGTACGTTAATTGGTATGGGCTTCAGTTTCATTCTTCTGCATGTGATCAGCCAGTTTTCCCAGCACCATTTACTGAATAGGTTCTCCTATCCCCAGTGGTTATTGGTGGAGGCTTTGTCAAAGATGAATTGGTTGAGAAATTGAGGTTTTGCTTCTGGAACCTCTATCCTGTTCCATTGGTCTACATGACTACTGTACCAATACCAGACTGTTTTGATTATTGTAGCCTTACAATAAAGTTTAAAGTCTGGGAGTGTGATTCCTTCTGCTTTGTTTCTTTTGCTTAGAATTGCTTTGGCTATTCATGATAGTTTTTGTTCCATATGAATTTCTATATTGTTTCCAAGGTGTGAGAAGAATGATAATAAAAATTTAATGGGTATTGTGTTGAATCTGTAGATTGCCTTGGGTAGGATGGACATCTTAACAACATTGATTCTTCCAATCCATGTGCATTGAATATTTTTCCATTTGTTTGTGTCTTCTTGGATTTCTTTGAGCAGTGTTTTGTAGTTTTCATTGTGAAGATCTTTCATTTCTCTGGTTAGGAAGATGTCAAGGTATTTCATTATTATGTGGCTATTGAAAATTAGATTGCACTTTTTATTTGATTTTCTGCCTGTTTGTTGTTGGTGTATAAAAATGCAACTGTCTTTTGCATGTTGATTTTATACCCTAAGACTTTGTTAAAGTTCTTTACCAGTGCAAGAAGGTTTTTGACAGATTCCCTTGGGTTTTCCAGGTATAGGATCATATCGTCCACAAAGAAGGATAGCTAAACTTTTTCTTTTTCTATTTGTATACACCTGATATCCTTCTGTTGTCTAATTGCTTTAGCTAGGACTTCCAAAATTGTGTTGAACAGGAGGGGTGAGAGTGGGTCTTGTTCTGGTTTTCAGAAAAAATGTTTCTGATTTCTCTCCATTGAGTAATATGTTGTCTGTGGGTTTATTGTAGATGACTTTTACTATTTTGAGGTATGTTCCCTCTATACCTAGGTTTTCAATGTCTTTTTATCAAGATCAGATGCTGAATTTTTTCAAAAGTCTTTTCTGTGTCTAATAATATAATCATGTGCTTCTTGACTTTGCATTTGTTGATGTGTTTAATTACATTTATGGTCTTGCAGATGTTAAACCAGCCCTGCATCCTGGGGATGAAGCCTACTTGGTCATGGTGGATAATTTTTGAGATATGTCATTGGATCCAATCTGATAGAATCTTGTTGAGAATTTTAGCATCTATGTTCATCAGGGATATTGGCCTGTAGTTCTTTTTCTTTGTAAGATCTTTGTCAAGTTTGAGTATTATTATTAGCTTCATAAAATGATTTGGGAGAGTTCCTTCTTTCTCAATTGCCTGGAATACTTTCAATAAGCTTGGTATCAGCTTCTCCATGTATGTTTTGTAGAATTCTGCTGGAAAGCCAATTGGCTCAAGGTTTTTTTTTTTGTAGTTCATTTTCTTATGACAGAGTCAAATTTCTGGCTTGTTATTGGTCTATTTAGGGTCTCTATTTCTTCTTGTTTCAACCTTGGGAGGTTGTGTGATGTCAGAAATTCCTCTTTCTCATTTAGGTTTTTGAATTTGTTTCCATACATGTGAAATAGTTAATGAAATATATAAAATAATTGCAGTAACTTGCGAGACATAAGTAACTCCATTTTGTTTAAATCCTCTATCTTAGCTGTCTGCCCGACCTGAAAATGATCTTCCCAGTGTGTACGTGTGACTGTTGCGACGTTTCCATGATCACAGACCCACAATTGCGTTCCCCTGAGCTAATCATGCTGACCATTCTTGCCGACCATTTGAAAACTCCTTAGTCACAAGTTCCATGTAATTGTATGCCTTGTTAACTGAAATCCAAGAAATTGTTTCTTTTGCTTTTAGTTCCTTGCACCCTTATCCCCTGCTATGTAGCCCACTTGTGTATTTTGCCTTTATAAGCTATTCACAAATCTCATTCAGTGTCAGGAGCTTTCTTGGCATGAGCCTACTCTTGACTGAATGCTATTAAAGGACTCAAAATTTGAACCCGATGAACTGGCAATTCTCCTTTCTCGCAATCTGGTCATAACACACGTGTGCATAGTAATCTCTGATCATCTTTTGTTTTTCTTTGGGGCTGGTTGTAACTTGAGTTTTTGCATTTCTGATTGTGTTTATTTGGGCTTTTTGTCTCTTTTTATTGGTTAATCTGTCTAGGGGATCCATCAATCCTGTTTATCCTTTCACAGAATCAGTTTTTTGTTTCATTATTTTTTTCTATGATATTTTTGTCTTTTATATCTCATATTTGGGCTTTTACTTTGGTGATCTAGATTCTTCTGCTGAGTTAGGGTTTTGGTGGTCTTGCCTTTCCAGCTCTTTTGGATGATTTGTTAGCTGTTGACTTGTGATCTTTCTATTTTGTTGATGTGTATTCATAGAGATATAAATTCCCTTCTTATAACTGCTTTCATGGCATCCCAGAGGTTTCGGTAAGATGTGTCTTTGTTTTTATTTTTTTCCAAGAATCTTTTAATTTCTATTTTGATCTATGTTGACCCAGGAGTTGTTCAGTATTGTGCTGTTTAGTATTCATTTCTGTATGTGTTTTTGGGGTATTTTGTTGATGCTGATGTTTATTTTCATTCCACTGTGGTCTGAGAAGGTGTATGGTAGTATTTCAATCTTATGGAATTGTTTAATCTTGATTTATGACTTAGGAGGTGGTCTATCTTGGAGTATGTTCCATGTGGCTGTGAGTAGGATGTATATTCTGTGGTTGTTGGAGTGTTCTGTATGTGTCTATTAAGTACATTTGGTCAAGTGTCAAGTTAAGGTTCTGGATCTCCTTATTGATTTTTTTTTGCCTCAATGATCTATTTAGGGTTGTTAGTGGGGTATTTAAGTTCCAAGTTATGATACTGTTAGAGTCAATATACTTTTTTAGTTTGCTTAGTGGTTGCTTTATAAATTCAGGTACTTCTATATTGGGTTCATATGTATTTAGGATGGGTATTTCTTGTTGATGGATTGACCTTTTTATCATTGTATAATGCCCTTCTGTATCTTTTTAAATTTTAGATAGCTTGAAGGTTGTTTTTTCTGATGTTAAAAATCATGACTTTCACCCTCTTTTGTTTTCTGTTTGCCTGAAATTTTGTTTTCCACCCATTAACTTTGAGTCTGTAGGCATCCTCCATAGTGAGATGTACTTTCTGGAGGCAGCATATTGTTGGGTCATGGTTCTTTAAAATCCAGTTTGTCATTCTCTGTCTTTTCAGTGTTGCATTTAATCCATTGATGTTCAGGATGATTATTAAAATATGAGAGTTTATCCCTGTCATGAGGCTCTTATAGTGCTGTTTTATTTTCTTTTCAATTTTTGGGTTGATATATGTGTGTGTTTTCAATTTTGCAGTCATGAATTGTGTTACTGTGTTGTGTTGATTCTACGTTTTCCTGAATTCTTGGGAAATGCATGGTTGTTCTTTCTTTCTTTCCCTCCCTCCCTTTTTCTTTCTTTCCTTCTTTATTTTGTGCTTAATAACTTCTTGAGTGTCTCATATAGCTTTCTGGAAGCAGCATAATCTTTTAGGCATGGGATGTCTGGGAAGGATTTTAATTATTCATTGCTGTTGAAGCTGAACTTGGCTGGGTAGGAAATTCTTGGTTGGAATTGTTTATCTTTGAGGACTTTAAATATTGGACTCTAGTCCCTTTTAGCTTGTAATGCTTCTGCTGATAAGTCTGCTGTTATTCTGATTGGTCATCCCTGATAGGTAGTCTGAATCTTTTTCTCTTGTTGCCTTTAGAATTTTTTCTTTTATACCTGCTTTGTGTAGGTGAATTACTATGTGTCTGGGGGTTGATCTCCTTATTTGATGTCTTGTGGGGATTCTCTGAATTGCTTATGTTTGGATGGTCACATATCTGGTGAAGTGGGGAAAGTTTTTTGGATAACCTCCTGGAATACTTGCTCCAAGGGATTCTTCATTTCCCTTTCTTCTGGAATATCAATCACTTGTAAATTTGACATCTTGATATAATTGCACATCTCTTGTAGGCTTTGTTATTTCTTTCTGAGTTTTCCTTCTATGTTTTTAACAGACTGGGTTAATTCCATGTTTTAGTCTTCAAGCCCTGAGATTCTTCTGCTTGGTTAATTCTGCTTTCCATGCTTGTTATTTTGTTATTTATTTCCTGGATGAAGTTTTTTGTGATCAAAATCTCTGTTACTAGTTCTTTCAGTGTTGCGTCTTGTCTTTTTTGTCTCATTCACTCTTTTCATCCATTCCCAAATCTCTATTGCATTCTGAGCTCAGTTGTTGATGATTTCCATTGTTTGGGCTCTGAGGTCTGATTTTTCAGATATTGCTTCTTTGGTACACAGGGAATTACCTGTGTTCCTCCATTGATTTTTCCTCATTTTTGAGAGATCACTTTATTTTCTCTTTACATACATTATTCAGTGGTAGTGGGCTGGGTTTTAACTTCTGTTGTTTGCTCAGCCCTCCATTCTGCCCTGATCAGAGCTTCAGAATTTGTTCTATTTTGAAACAGGGCTGGGGTGGGAAGTTTTGTTGTTTCTTATAAGAAACAGAAAACACAGCTGGGCTCGGTGGCTCAGCCTGTAATCCCGCGCCTTTGGGAGGCTGAGGTGAGTGGATTGCCTGAGCCTGGGGGTTTGAGACCCGCCTGGGCGGGCGACACCTTATCTCTACAATAAATAAAAAAATTAGCTGGACGTGGTAGTGCGTGCCTGTAATCTGGCTACTTGGAAGGCTGAGGCGGAAGGATTGCCGGAGCCCAGCAGGTTGACGCTGTGATGGCCGGGAACGGCTGCTGCACTCCAGTCTGGGAGGCAGAGTAAGACTCTAACTCAAAAAAAAAAGAAAAAAGAAAAAAAGAAACAGAAAACAGAAAACAAATATCAAAACGAACAGAAAACAAAAGAAAAAAACCAAAAAATAGGAAAACTGAACACATATACACACCAAATAAATGGAAGAGTAAGAAGAAAAAAAAACAAAGGAAGGGGAGTGCAAATCTAACCCTCACACGCACACTCACACACACTAAACCAAAACAAAAGAATAAAAAACAAAAAAAAAAACAAAAAAAGGGGGGAATGCAAATCGAACCCCCCCACCCCCACACTAAACCAAAACAAAGGAACAAAAAAGAAAAAAAAAAGAATTAAAAAGAACTTCTGGGCACTAACTACCATCTTGTGACAGGCTCCTGTCAGCTGCTCACAGGTTAGCCTGCCTGCCACCTCCTGTGGGACTGCAGGCTTGTTCATAATCTCCCCAGTGCATGACCTGGGGCAAAGGAGGGATCAGTGGGGGTGCATGTGGCATCAGTCCTCCCCTCCTGCTCTCATAATGTCAGGGGGATCCCCTCTAGTGGGGAGGTGCAGGATTGTCTCCTCTCCAAGTGCTGGTAGTGGGTGCTCCAGCCAGGCTTATCCCAGAGTAAACTTCTCCTAGTGCAGCTGCTGTCCAGGCTCCACCTGGGCTTATCCCTCTCAGTTGTACCCCAGTTGTGTGAATGTTCAGATGTTCAGAGGATTGCTGGAGAGGAGGGGGTTCGGTTGACCCAGGACTCACTGCTGATCTCTTGGGAGGGGTCTTCCTTGTCTTTTTCTGGTCACATCCTTTGTCCCATGGCTGGATCAGGGCAAGGGATGGGGTGCCCGAGATTCTACACTCATCCTGTCCCTCTGAAGTTTGTGTTTTGGGGGTATTCCCTCTGGGTCATGATCAACCCCTGAGTACTTAATCCACCAGTCACAGAGAGTGGGTCTCTTCCTCCGTGGTGTGCAGGCCAGAGCGTTTCCCTGCCCAGTTTTCAAGATGGTGGCAGGATGCCTGTTTTATCTTCTCCAGTGGGACTCTGCCTCTGGCTTCCTTGCTGTGCTCCCTCTGCAGCCCTCACTGCCAGTGTCTGGCCTGGCACTGTGGTGGTCAGGCAGTCTGGCAATGGTTGTCACTTCTGGCAGCTTCTCCCCAGGAAAAGCTTTGCTGATTTTTAGAAAATGGCACTCAGCTACTGTGCCCTGGGAGGCGCCAGGGTCCAAGCAGAGCAGCTACTGGCACCAGTTGCTTCACTAGGAGATCCCTGGCCACTTGCTCTCGAGTCCCCACTCAGTCACTCACAGACTCACTTACACACAGACACACATGCAAATTTGTCCATGCACTCTCTCACTCACACAGGGACTTGCATAGTCTGACTGCTCTGCTGCCCTATTTTCTGAGTCTCTCTGTTGCTGTTTCTAGGCTCAGAAGGAAAGAACCTTTCCTCAAGGTTCTATGTTCGTTTCTTTTCTCCCTGAGCATTTTAGTTCTCTTGGGCTATAAGTCAGTGAGTGCCTTGAGATGATGCTGTTAGGACTTACTGAGGCAGGACTGCCATCTCCAGGCCTGTGATCCTGCTCTGAGGCAGCCCCTCCCACATAGGCACAGGAAAAAAAGATACAGGAGAGGAGGTGCTATTACCTCCTCACTCCAATGGAGGGACCCCTCTGTCTTGCACATCCAACATTCCCTGAGTGTCCTCATTGTCAAGTTAGCAGGTTGGAATCTGCCTGATGCTGAAAATTGAGATAGAGGTACTCGTGGTCCATCTGAATTTTTAAAATTCAGGAAATATACCGAAGTTGACAAAACAGAAAAGAGAAATCTTAAGGGATGCAAAATCCTCAAAAAGGAATGAAAACCACCTGAATCAGATAAACCTTTGATGAGTGAGTATTGATTACCCATCAGTCCTCTGGTGCCTGGGCTGAATTAGGCTTGTTATTAGGAGAATGAGCTGCCATTTCTCTTTCCTTCTTTCTCAGGCAAAGGCCTGCTCCCTTCACCTTCTTGGGCTTCTCACCTCTTCTTAGGCTGGGCAGACCCTTGTCCTGAGCACTCTGACTCTTTTGGACATTCTCCCTGGGGCTCTGGGTAGAGAACGTCCCTCCCTGGGCTGCAGCCATAGCTGGAGTTGGGTCTGTACCTGAGCCCAGGAAGGAGGGTGACGAACTGCTTCCTTTGGTCTTAGAAACTGTAGCATCTGGTTGGCACCTGAGCTAGAAGTGGAGCTTGTGAGGACAAGGGGTGCCCTTGGCCACCTGTGTGGCTATGGGAAGCACACAGCAGCATCTGGGCAGAGGAAGTCCCCTGTGCTGGAAGGGGAGGGGAGGCTGGTGGGCAAGGGTGCCCCAGGCCTGCAGCAAGAAGCTTTCCCCCACTGTCAGGAGCTCTGGTCAGATTCACTCCAAATGAGGCTTTGCCGGCCCCCTTGCCAACTATTTCCCTGATGGCCTGTGCCACTTCACTTTATGGGATGTTTCAGGAGCCGGGGACCTTTGGGAGAGCTGTCTCCTCTAGTGTGGGAACCTCTCTCTGTCGGCTCAGGAGTGGCCCACAAAGAAGGCCTCACTAGGGCTGGGGGTTGGGAAGCAGCCCTTGGCTCTGCTGCTCTTTCTTGCAGCTCACCAACTCCCACAACTCTGCCCCTTCCCAGAGCTGGGAGCCCTGCCGTGGTGCTGAGGGCCAGCTGGGCAGGGAGCAGCTGTTCTTGCTGATTATTTCCCTGCAAACCCTTTTCCAGCCTTAGGAACCTGCTGGAAATTAGGCTGGGCTGGGGCAGCAGCCATGAAGAGGAGATAATCAAGACAAATGAGCCGTCTGGAAGCCTGAAGACGCTGGGCACGCTCGGGCCTGGTGCTGCATCTCTGGGCAAACCCTGGTCTGGCTGCTCAAGATGTCCCCAGACATGGGGAGGTGTCCTGGCTGCTGTTCTTTCCAGAGTCTGCGGGCAGTCACTGTCTTGACCCCCAACCCTACATGGTGGGAACTTGGAAGCTCGAGGCTGGTCACTCTGGGCCAAATGCAGTCCCTGCCACATACCTGGGTACTGTGGCCACACTCCCCCAGGCTCACTGAAATGCTCACGATGCTCTATGGTCATTTGGCTTTTGTTTTCTGCTGCTTTCAAATTGGGAGCCAGGAATTGATCTTGCAGACTTGCCGCCTGCTGTACTGGGCACGAGGGCCATCATGTGGTACCTGAAGTTTGACAGAACACAGCTCTCCAGGTGCAGGCTGGACGCTCAGTGGAACACAGTAAAATGGTATTTCAGCTGTGTGCCCACAGAGCACATGTCTTACAGGGAAGGAAGGGGCTGATGCTGAGCTGTGGCTTGAGCTCATGCCAGGCCATCGGTGCAGGGGATGCCAGTCTGTGACTCTAGGCTGCTTTCCTGCGGGGGTGGTAGGGGCAGTATGGTGGCCATAATCAGACATTTGGTTGGACTGTGATGGGGAGGGAGACTTTGGGGAAAAGGCAGATGGGAGCAGGAGGGGGCATCTGTTGGGGAGGAACACCTGGGCCTGTGGTGGGCAAGCTCAGGAATGTTGGCCTAGTAGGAGTGGCCAGGCTAAGCTTTGCTGGGTGACCACCCCTGTGAGGCGGTGACCTTGGGGAAAATCACTGGGTGGGCTCCACGTGTCTTTTGTACTCCTCACTCCCATTGTTTTCTGTTCCTGACCTCTTTGTCCAAACCTTTGAGATCTCAGTGTCTGCTATGGTTTGAACGTCCCCTCTAAAGATTGTGTTGAAATTTAATTGCCATTGTGACAAGTGTCAAGAGGTGATCAGGACACAGGGCCTGTGTCCTTGTGAATGGACTTTTCTGCTGCCACATGAGTGGGCTCTTTCTAAAACCGAGTCTCGTCCTCTCTCACTCTCTCTTGCTTTATTGTTTTCGTGCCCTCCTGCCAAGGAATGATACAGCAAGAAGACCCTTGCAAGATGCTGGCATCTTGATATTGGACTTCCCTGCTCCAGAACCATGAGAAATACATTTTGTTTCTTTATCATCTACCCAGTCTGTGGTATTCTGTTATTGTAGCACAAAATGTACTGAAAAACAGTTTCTGATCCAAAAGTCACTCTTTATTCAATGGACTGTCCTGGCCAACATTACTACCATGTCTGTCTATGCCTAGCAGGGGGAAGACCTCTGCTCTCGGGACCACTAGTCAGTGCTGGGTGGGAAAGAGGGTGCATCGTCCCCCTGGTACCAGTGACAAGGTTGCAAGAGGCCTGCTGGACAAGGACTCACGGAGCTGCCCTGGACCCCTTGCCAGTCTCTAGCCTCCTTAGCCTGTTCTGTGTTTACTCTACCCTCTCCATATCATAAAAATAAAACATGATCAATGATTAAAAACTTATGGAGAAACAAAGAGAAAAACCTCAGAATCTTGTATAATTCTGTTATTCAGAGGTTACCACTGTTAATATTTTCATGGAACTCCCAGATAAAAAGAAAATCGACCTTTGAGGCAGGGATGTTCTGCAGGATAGCCTGGGGTGCCTGCCGAGGGCTGCAGTCACTGGCTTGGGGGTGGAGGGGGCCAGCTGGGAACTGAAGGCATGAATGGCTGAGATCTTGGGGGCGGGCAATGCCTCAGGAGGGAGAGGGGAGGGAAGTACCACAAGGGTCCAACTGGTCTTTACTTCTCCTGGTTTAGGACCAGGTACCCTTTGTGTTATGTGACCCCCCTTCCCTGGCAGTGTCCAGTGACTGCCGCTCTCTCTCTTGTGCTATTGTGATTAATGTTTAGGTCCCACTTATGAATGACAACATGTGGTATTCGGTTCTTTGTTTCTGTGATAGATCACTAAGTATGATTGTCAAAAAAGATACCAGTCCACAAAAGCAAAAACATGGAATCAACCCTACTGTCCAGAGCTTCTTCTTCACAGATGCTTCATGTCCATCCTGACTCAGTCATTGCCCTGGTATTGAGGCTTCAGAGCAGAGTGACTCTCAGTGCCTGGCTATTACTATTGAGGAGGATGCTATCTTTTCCTTCCATGTGTCCTACCCTCTCAGAACCTGATGACCAAGTGAAAGAGAAAGCAAGTCACTCAGGTCTGAGCTGATGTGGTCCTGGGGCTATGGCCTATGAAGATTGATTTCCTCTGTGCCACAGCCCCTTCCCAGCCCAGTAGGATCTAGAGAGCAACCAGGTTGAGGTTTGCTCAGCAGCCCAGGGCATGGTCACCACGTGTGGCCACAACTTCCTTCTATGAAGCCAGCTTTGGAGGAATCACTATCATAGTCCAGCTGGGCAGGAAATGTAGAAAATTCATTTGATAAAGTGTGCATGTGGTTTTCGGTAAGTCTGAGCTGCAGGAATAAATTCATCATCCCTTGAATACGAGAGCCTGCCTTCTCCACACTCTGACTGTGGGGGCATCTCTATGTCTGTCTCTGTCCCTGGGGTCTGCCCCAGGATCTTTCCCTGGCACCTACCCTGGGTGAGGATGGCTGGGACCACTTCAGGGGCTACCACTACAATTGTTGTTAAGATTTTTTGTCTTAGGTAAAGTGTTGTGTTCAAATATTGCTTGGGTTAATTCCCTCCCCACCTTCAATGTGTTTGTTATTTATTTGGAACATGGTTGGGCTCATTTATTTCTATTTATGTTATATTTTAAGACTTCTATACTTGGTCTAATTTAATTCTTTTGTGAGTAGATAGAGCATTCACATGACTTCAAAAGTGAAGACTAGCCATGAACATGTGCCCAGGGAGGTGCTGCCCACCACCTTTTCCCTTCCACCTCCAGTAGGTGCAAAGGTCACTGACTCTGGGTCCCCTTTTTTATGTTTCCTTTTATAAAAACAAGCAGATTCATATCTCTTTTTTTTTTGTTTCCTATTTCTAAAATGAAATATGTAGACTTTTTGTGAAAAAGAGCCAAGAAGGCCCTGTTGGCTTCTGAATGCACAGCACCCTGAGGTGTAGCACCAGGGCATTTGAGTCCCATAACCTGGTCTTCAGATAAGAATATGGACTTCCATGGGGAATGGGAGAAGGGACCAAACTCTAACTTGCAAGATGAGGAAAGTCATTCAGTGACAAATGAAATCACACAGCAGGTGGTTCCAGTCAGGCATGAGCACTCTGTCAGCTGGGACCCTTTGTCTTTAACCAAGTGCATCTTGTCCAGTTCTCTGAGCCTGGGTACACAGAGTTTAGCAGTGAACAGAGCATGCAGACATCTTCACCCCTAAACTCACCCAACTCAAAAAACTGCCAGGGCTTCAGGTTGGGGGATGGAGGGGAGACATTGACAGGTGACCTCAGAGGAAGTGGACAGTAGGAGGTGGGGGTGTGGCCCTGCTGGGTCTCTAGCAGGGTCAAGTCTGAGAAGACAAGAGCAGGGACCAGGGTGAAGATCAGGTCCAGAGGGTGGTTTAATGACTCAAAGTTGGCCGAGGGTGTGGGGACACTGATGGCTGAGTCCTGAGGGATCTGCTTGCTTAGCCTCTATCATACTGCAACAGATAGAGAAATGCCTTGTTCCCACCTGGAGGCTGCTGGGGAAGGAGGGCTGAGGCTAGCGCTCAGGTTAGGTGTGGATTGACAGAGCATGCAGACACCTTTGGTGCATCACGGGCTTCCATAGGAAGAGGTCACAGTGCACCCCCTACCACACGGGGGGCACTTGAGAACGCAGACCACCTCCAAATGATCGCAGCATCTTGGCTATGGGTTTGTCTGGCTGAGGCTGGGTAGATAGCAGGGGCTGCCTCAGGCTTTGGGGCTGGGGGTTCCACCATGCTCCGGTCCTTTCCAGGTGGTGCCATGGGGAGCTATTTAGATATACTCAACTGTTAGCATGTAGTTGCCTGGAATCAAAAGCTAGCACAGGCTGTGTAAATGGAAATATAACTAACATGAATTGATGAATAATGTGTAGTCCTTAATTATAATAGAGTCATGTGTGCAAACCCGATGATCAATTTAAGCTTCATTGGCTCATTTTCCTGCCCAATGTCTCCACTCAGATCAGCATGCAAGTCAACGTTACCGCTGCATCCCTGTGCTGACCAGGTCATGCCCATTTGTTAGCGACCATGGCTGCCCATGGCTTGGGATGTGAGGGCCACATAGTCTTCTTCATAGAAGAAACAGCCACTTAGCCAGATCCAGTGCAAGTTTATTGATATATTGATAGGGAGAGCGCACAACTTATTGGCCAACAGGGAAGGACTCTTTTGAGAAGGAAAGCAGGCCCCAATCATTACTCTAGGGCTGTAGTTACAAACCAGGATGGAGTTATCCTGTTTATTGAGCATCTATTTGGGACCCAGCCCTGTTGCAGGCCAAGCACTTGGAAAGAATTAGGCTCTTACTCAGTCAAAGGGACTCAGGCCAGTTGACACCTTCGCTCAGCTTGGTGGTAGGGTGAGGGGCAGAAAGGTCTCTCCACGTGGGTGAAGCTCTCAACTCACCCCTTTTAAAGACTTTACGAGTTAAAAAAGGTAACAATAACTACAATAATAAAAATTTTCTTCGAGTTTTTCCCTTGCTGAGCCCAACCTGTGTCCTGGGGAGTCTTTTTGAAAAATTCAGTATTTTCTATATGTAATTGATATGTGTGTTAAAAACCGTATCTAGTTATACTCAAAACAGAAATCACAATTCTCCATGGAAATACATTTTTGTGCATACACAAAATAAATCATGGCCTGCAAAGAGAGAACTGCTGGAATGGGAGGAAGACGATTGCAGTGAGCGATGCCGGGGCGTAATGATATAATGAGCCGCGATCCTAATTATCGTGCCTGTGATTACATTATTTCAGTAAGAAGTTGTGACAGATTATTTGTGAACGCCAACACAGTGACTCATAAAAGGGGCTGCATTTCTTGAGTTATTGGTGGCACTGATTTTTCTGATGACAATTTACCTATGAGGAGAATGCTGATGAGCCGTTCCAGCCAGTCGCAGAAGCTGCTGAAGGATCCAACAGTGTGGGAACGGAGACTGGTGAGGGTAGGGGGCGGCATGACCCCTCCAGTTGCCCTGGGATCCCAGTCTCACTGACTTGGCAGGGGTGGAAACAACACAAATATCCTGTTATATCACCTGTGCCTTCTGCAAATTCTGCTTTGGGCTCCCCACAGTTCCCAAAGTACAAGGCTACAGCCCAGCTCCTGTGATTCCCTGAGACACAGAAAGCAGCCCTGGGCTAGCCTCCAGTGCTTGAGCTTGGTCCTGAAACCTGTCTTGACCCACTCTCCTGCAGGTCTCCTGGGTTTGCCCTGGAGGAAGAATGACCTGGGAACATCACCAATTCCTCCTCCTCCAGGAAGCTCCCCTGGCTTTTGTATCCATCTCAGATGGTGTATTTACACTCAAGCTCTCCCAGGACTGAAGAGGGTTGGCCCACCTCTCTATGTCCTATGAGCTCAGTGTGTGCTTGGCATGTGATGAAGTTCTTGCTTTTCAAAGTGAAATAAAATCCAATTCTCCTGAGGGTGAAGATGATGAGAAATAGGTCTCCCTTCTTGTCCTGATATCACCCTCAATTGGGGCTCCCCTGGACAGGCACACACCTGCCTGTGGTACCACGGGTTCTGGCTGGGCAGGAAAAGGAGACAAGAAAGGTGAAAGTGGTTTGGCCTGAGGTCTCAGACCCCTTGGTCAGTGGGGGACAGAGGGTGTTCCCTGTTTTTTGTTGTTTGTTTGTTTTCAGCAGCAGAAGCCTTTTTCAAAGAAAAGTAATGAGAACAGTCCTCTCAGCAAAACAGTAGAAAACTCCAGATGCCGTGTTCCAAGATAGGGGGTGAGTGGCACTGGGCTCACATGGGCCGGTCAAAGTTGGCCTCAGAGTGTTGGGCTTGGCCCTACTCAGCCACCTGGTGCCTCCCACGTGACCTTCCCCATGGCTTTCTGGCCCCTCCTCCACCCATCTCAGAGCTGTTCCTCTCGCTTTTCAAAAGTGCTCCCTATATGGGTTAATTCTTTTGTCATCATTTTTTTTTTTGCCCAGAAATCTATTTCTCCTTTAATTGTGCTCATTAATGAAATATCCTCCCCAAAGCTGCACATGTTGGTGCTAAATTATTAAGTCTTGTTTTCTTCAGAGGAGTGTTAGTAGAGTGGGTGATTGCATGGAAGAGCCACATGTGTCTGTGAGGACAGTCCAGGCCCCTGGCTGCACCCTGTCCAGATAGGAGGCTGGAGGGACCTGCTCCTCAGGGCAGGGGACTGAGGAGGGATGGGCTGGGGAGTCTCTCGTTGCGGGGAGGAAGGGCACAGAAGAAGGGCAGCATTGTGGGCAGTGGTGGGAATGAGAGCAGAGACAGGTGGGTCAGACTCCAGGAGCCTTGACTGCTTTGGTCTGGATGGTTCAGTAGAGGCATGGGGGAGAAGTAGACGCCCACAGGGCACATGTGGGGCTTGGGATCATCCTGGCTGCAAGCAGAGCCTCCCTGCTCCATGACCTGACACTGGCCAGGGCTTTTGCCTTAAAGCCACAGGCCTCAGGAGTTGGTGCTTCCCCCTTTAGAATCTCAGGGTTCTGGTGACCCCTGGCCACAGCTTGCTAGGATAGTGAGGTTGGATGATGGGCAGAGAGAGCAGAGTGTAGCCTGATGCCCTTTCTGCTCTGGGCTTCTGCATCCAGCCCTCTGCATCCATCCAGTGCTTTGCTGCTGCCAACACATTCCCCATTATTCCAGAGGAGCCTCAGAATGGCCACCATGTTACGTGGAATTCCTGGCCTTTGCTCACTGGACACCATGAACATCCCCCGTCTTGACAATCAGAAATGGCTCCAGACACTGCAGGAGCATCTCCGTCTGAGGCAGCATCCCTGTCGGAGGCAGCATCCCCGTCTGAGGCAGCATCCCTGTCGGAGGCAGCATCCCCAGTTGAGGCCACGGCTGCTCACTTGCTTCTGTTCAGTCATCCTGGGGACTGTGGCCACTGACTTCTCTGACCATAGCTGCTGGCGAAGGGCCAAATGGTTTGGGTGGCAGCTCTGCTTGTTCCTGAGCTGGAAAGTCCTCATAAACACATGCATATACATACGCATATGTACAAAATACATACAGTCACACTGGCACATTTCAAACATGCAAACTCACATACTCACACCAACACACTCACAGAACAACACACGTACACACAAACACATACAGATACAGCCCCCAAACACAAATATAGACAAACAATAATATACAGTCACACACCCCACACCCACACAGGAACATACAATCACATGCACAAACATGCATAAACGTGCATATACATACAGACAAAAGTACATATGGCCACACAGACACACACAAACACACACACATGCACACACATACATGCAAGCACATTACACACACACACACGTACTCACACACATGAAAACACATAAACACACAAATACACACAGTCACATGCACACATGATACATGCATGTGTGATGCACACACAATCTGCTCCACTGTGACCCTCGTCCTCCCCCTGCTTCTCACAGGTGGCTCCCATAGTGTCCCGATCTCTGTTCAGGGCCACCTTCACCTCTGGAAATCTGTCACAGACCAGAGAAGACAAAGAGACTTGGTGACTAAATACCATGTGGGATCCTGGCCTGGATCCTGGAACAGACAAAGGCTATTAGCAGGAAGACTGGTGAAATCCAAATAAAGCCTGTCATTTAGTTAATAGTAATGTGTACCATGTCAGCATCTTAGTTTTGATAAATGCCGTGTGGTTATATAAGATGTTAGGGCTGGAGAAAGCTGGGCCAAGGATGTAGGAAACTTTCTGAAATATCTTTTCAGCTCTTATGTAAATCTAGCATTATTTCAAAATAAATATTGAACAGGGAGGATACTTACGAAGTGAGTAAAGTGATTTACTGATTTTTTTTAAAACAACAAACTACATTTTCCTAAGCAGCTTTTAATCAGACGTTGGAGCCTTGGAAAATCCCAACTGTATTCTCTTTGATGGTGTGAATAAATTCCTTTCTTATAGAAATCAGAAAAGCATATGGAACTTTAAAAATATAATTAATGAGCAAAAATCTTTAGAAAGTAATATAAAAGACATAAGAAACTGCAGCGTATTTATAGATTCTGGCTCCAGGAAAACTCCATTTTCAAGAGAAGTGGTGTCAAACACGAGTAGTTTTTTAAAACTATGGCAAAGTGACTGATTTCTTAAGTAACTGGGATGTGATATCAGAACTCTAGAAGTTGTCCTACATGTGCTCTGTGGTAGGATTTAGGGGATGACAAGACTGGAGCCCAGAGCCAAAATCTGCCCTGTTTTACAAGGAGAGCAGGAAGGACAGGTCATTTTGTTTTAAACCCAAGGCTTAAGATAGATTCCCTGCTTATAATGAGGTCAGAGAATTTCGCAACATCAAAAGAGTTTCAGCCATTCTCAGAGAACTCACTGAAGTTCATCTTGAAACTAACTTCTGCTTGTCTTAAAAGATGGAAAAGAATTTTTTTAACTTAAACATTTTTCAATTTTAAAATTGTGGGGTACATTTCAGAGTTAGATATACAAATATTCACTGTGCAGGTACCCTTTTTGATGAGATATGCCCCCCTTCCCCAGGCAGATTTCCACTACTGTCTATCCCACCTCCCCACCTCCCTCCCCTCCACAGTTTCCCACCACTGTAAATCCTTTTCTTATAGCATTGCGGTAATTGTTCAAGGTCCACATATGAGTGAGAACATGCGATACTCTGTTCTTTGTTTCTGTGAAAGATCACTCAGTATTACAGAATCTAATACCATCCAGGTTGCTGCGAAGTTCATGATTTTGTTCTTCTTTATGGCTGCATAATATTCCATTGTGCATATGTACCATATTTTTAAAATACAGTCCTCTTTTGATGGGCAGCACGGTTGGTTCCATGTTCTTGCTATTGTGAACAATGCTGTGGTAAACATACATGTGCAGGTATCTTTTCTATAGAGTGATTTGAGTTCTTCCTGGTATATTTCTGGTAGGGGGATTGAGGGGTCATATGGAAGGTTGATTTTTAGAACTTTTAGGAATAGCTCACTGTTTTCCACAGAGGCTGTACTTGTTTGCACTCCCACCAACAGTGTAGAAGTGTTGCCTTTTTACCACATCCTCTCCAGCATCTGTTATTTTTTGAGTTGTTAATGGTGGTCATTCTGACTGGAGTTAGGCAGTATCTCAATATAGTTTTAATTTACAGTTTTTTGATGACTAGTGAGGCTGAACATTTTTTCATGTATATGTTGGATGCTCGTATGTCTTCTTTTGAGAACTGTCTATTCATATCTTTTGCCCACTTTGTAATGGGGCTGTTTGTTTTCTTCTTTTCAGCACGTTTGAGTTCCTTGTAGATCCTAGATGTTAGGGCTTTGTCAGACATACAGTTGGCAAATATTTTTTCCCAGTCTGTGGGCTGTCTCCCTGCTCTCTTGATGGTTTCTTTGGCTTTGCAGAAGCTTGTCAGTTTGATGAGGTCTCACTTGTCTATCTTATCTCTTATGGCATGGGCACTTTGGGTTTTTATCAGGAATTGGTTGCCAGTTCCAATTTCCATAAGAGTGCCTCCTGCATTTTCTAAGGTTCTTATAGTTTGAGGTTTTATGTTTAGGTCTCTGATTCATTTAGAGTTGATTTTTGTGTATGGGGATAGGTAGGGGTCCTGTTTCAATCTTCTGCATGTGGTCAGCCAGTTTTCCCAGCACCATTTACTGAATATGTTCTTGTCTCCTCAGTGGTTGATGGTGGAGGCTTTGTCGAAGATGAGTTTGATTGAGAAATAGAGGTTTTGCTTCTGGAATGTCAATTCTATTCCATTGGTCTATATGCCTGTTCTTGTAACAATACCAGGTTGTTTTGATTATTCTAGCTTTATAATAAAGTTTAAAGTCTGGGAGTGTAATACCTCCTGCTTTTTTTTTTTTTTTCTGAGGATTGTTTTGGCTATTCTTGGTGGTTTATGTTCCCATATGGATTCCTGTATTGTTGTTTCTGGGTCTAAGAAGAATGTTGCTGGTAATGGATAGGTATTGCATTAAATCTGTAGATTGCCTCAGGTAGAATGGACATCTTAACAACGTTGATTCTTCCAATCCATGAGCATGGAATATTTTTCCACTTGTTTGTGTCATCTTTGATTTTTTTGAGCAGGGTTTTATAGTCTTCATTGTAAAGATCTTTCACATCTCTGGTTAGAATGATGCCAAGGCATTTCATTTTTTTGTGGCTATTGAGAATGAAATTGTGCTTTTTATTTGGGTTTCTGTTTGTTTATTACTGGTGTATAGAAATGCAATTGTCTTTTGCACATTTATTTTATACCCCAAGACTTTGCCAAAGTCCTTTATCAGTGCAAGGAGGTTTTTGACAGATTCTCCTGGGTTTTCAAGGTATAGAATCATGTTGTCTGCAAAGAGAGATAACTTGACTTCCTCTTTTCCTATTTGGATACCCCTGATTGCCTTCGCTTCTCTGATTTTTCTAGCTGGGACTTCCAAAACCATGTTAAATGGGGGTGGGGGATGGTTAGAGTGGGCATCCTTGTCTTGTTCCAGTTTTCAGGGGAAATGGTTCCAATATCTGTCTGTTTAGCAGTATGCTGGCTGTGGGTTTCTCGTAGATGGCTCTTAATATTTTGAGGTATGTTCCATCTATGCTAGATGTTTGAGAGTTTTTATCAAAAAGGGGTGCTGGAGTTTATCAAAAGCTTTTTCTGCATCTAATAATATAATCATGTGGGTTTTGTTTTTATGCCTGTTAATGTATTTAATTACATTTATGGTCTTACGAATGTTGAACCAGACTTGCATGCTGGGGATGAAGCCTACTTGATTGTGATGGATGATTTTTGAGATGTGTTGTTGAATCCAGTTTGCTAGGATCTTGTTGAGAATTTTAGCATCTATGTTCATCAAGGATATTGGCCTGTAGTTGTCCTTCTTTTGTTGGGTCTTTACCTGGCTTGTGTGTCAATGTGATGTCAGCTTCATACAGTGATTTGGGGAGAATTCCATCATTCTCAATCACCTGGGATACTTTCAATAGGATTGGTATCAATTCCTCCTTGTATGTTTTGTAGAATTCTGCTGGAAAGCCATCTGGTCCAGGGGTTTTTTTTGTAGGTAGTTTTCTTATGGCATAGTCAATTTCCTTGATTGTTATTGGTCTATTTAGGGTCTCAGTTTCTTCTTGTTTCAACCTAGGGAAGTTGTGTGATGCCAGAAAGTCCTCCATTTCCTTTAGGTTTTCAAGTTTGCTTCCATACAAGCATACATAGTAGTCTCTGGCAATCTTTTGTATCTTCAGGGTCAGATGTGACTTCATTTTTTTTTGTTTCTGGTTGTGTTTATTTGGACTTTTTCTCTCTTCTTCTTGGTCAGTCTGGCTAGGGGACCATCAATCTTGTTTATCCTTTCAAAGAACCAGCTTTTTGTTTCATTGATTTTTTTGTATTATCTTTTTGTCTTCAATGTCCTGGATTGTGGCTTTTATTTTGGTGATCTGGATTCTTCTGCTGAAGTTAGGATTTTGATGGTCTTGCTTTTCCAGCTTCCTTAGGTAACTTGTTAGGCTGTTAACTTGTGATCTTTCCATTTTCTTCATGTGCATTTGTAGAGATATGAATTCCCTTCTTACTACTGCTTTCATTACATCCCTGAGATTTTGGTAAGGTGTTTGTTCATTTTCATTTGTTTCCAGGTATTTTTTAATATGTGTTTTGATTTCTATGTTGACCCAGGAGTTGCTTAGCATTGTGCAATTTAGTGTCCATGTCTTTGTGGGTTTGATGGGAACTTTGTTGGTAATATTTATTTTTATTCCACTGTGGTCTGAGAAGGTGCATGGCAACATTTCAATTTTATGAAATTTGTTTATATTTGATTTATGGCCAAGGATATGGTCTATCTTAGAGTATGTTCCATGTGGTGATGAGTAGAATGTATATTCTATGGTCTTTGGGTGGAGTGTTCTGTAGGTATAATTAAATCCATTTGGTTGAGTCACATTGTGTTCCAGATCTTCTTGCTGATTTTTTTGTCTTGATGATCTGTCTAGAATTGTGAGTGGGATATTAAAGTCCCTAGCTATGACAGTGTTAGAGTCAATCTCTTTTTTAAGTTTGCCTAGAAGCTGATTTATGAAAGTTGGTGCTCCTATGTTGGGTGCATATATGTTTAGAATGGATATTTCTTCTTGATGGATTGAACCTTTTATCATTATGTGAGACTTTCTGTATCTTTTAAAACTTTTGATAGCTTAAATGGTATTTTGTCTGATATTAAGATTGCAACTCCAACTCCAGCTTTCTTTTGTGTTCTGTTCACCTGAAATTTTGCTTTCCATCCTCTTACTTTGAGTCTGTGATTGTTCTTTCTGGTGAGATGAGTCTCTTGGAGACAATATATTGTTGCCACATGATATTTTATCAATTTTGCCATTCTATATCTTTTCAGTGGTGCACTTAGTCCATTCACATTCAGGCTAATTATTGAAATGTGAGAGTTTATCCCTGTCATAAGGTTCTTATAGATTTATTGTTGTTCTTGTTTGCTGTCTTTCTTTTGATTTTTGGGTTGGTTCATATGTGTTTTTAATCTTTTTCCTGCACTCTTGTGAAGAATGTTGTCATTCTTTGTTCCTTTTCTTCTGTGTTTAATACTTTCTTAAGTGTTTCTTGTAGAGATGGTCTAGAGGCAGCATAAGATCTCAGAGATTGAATGTCTGGGAAAGATTTTACTTCTCTCTTGCTGATGAAGCTTAGCTTAGCTGGGTAGGTTATTCTTGGTTGAAATTGTTTATCTTTGAGAACTTTGAAAATTGGGCTCCATGCTCTCCTTCCCTGAAGTGTTTCTGTAGATAAATCTGCTGCTATTCTTATTGACCTTCCCCAGTAGGTAGTCTGAACTTTTTCTCTTGCTGCCTTTAGGATTTTTTCTTTTATGCCTACTTTGTTTAGGCGAATTATTATGTGTCTGGGAGTTGGTCTTCTCACTTGTTGTCTTGCAGGGATTCTCTGGAACTCTTGAGTTTAAAATTTTCACATCACTGATGAGATGAGGGAAGTTTTCTTGAATGATTTCATGGAATGTTTTTTCCAGGGTGGTCTCTGTCTCTCTTTCTGCCACAGGAAGTCCAATTACTCTTAGGTTCAACCTCTTGAAGTAATTCCTCATCTCTTGAAGGTCTTGTTCTGTTTTTTTAAGCTTCTTTTCTATATTTTTGACAGTTTGGGTTAGTTCTATATTTTGTTCCTCAAGCTCTGAGATTCATTCTTCTGCTTGGCTTATTCTACTGTGTATGCTTATTAGTTTGTTATTTATTTCAATCACAGTATTCATTACTGCTGTTATCTCAGTTATCAACTCCTTCTTATTTTCCTTTCTCTCTTCTCAATTCTTTTTATTCTCTCTATTAATGTCTTGATGTCTGGGTTTGTAGTATGTGGCCAGTCATTCTGGGGGCTCTTCATTGTTTGCATTCTGAAGTTGTTTTATCAGTGTCTGACCTCTCAGGGGTCTGTGTGAGACCCGTGTTCTTTTTTTGGATTTTCCTCCCCACTTTTCCCTTGCCCCCCTTTTCTTATTCTGTTGTTTAGGGATGATGGGGTTGCTTTTACTTCTGTTTGCTCAATCTTCTATTCTTCCTTATGTGGATTCTCTAGTTTTATTCAATTCTGAAGATGAACTGTGTGTTGGGGGCTATACTTTTTTGGAGTTTTGAGATTTAATTGAGGGGGGAGCTGTGATTCAAAATCTATCTGGAGATCCCAGTATCCACTGATAAGTGTGTTAGATACCCTGGAACCCCCTTCCCACTGCCTTACAATCTGTCCATGCAGTGGGGGTGTAAGTTTGCTCCCTGAAATCAAAATGAGGTAAGATAAAGGAAAAGAATGGAACAGGGAAGGAGGTGGGTGGGGGGGAAGAGGAAGGTGGAGAGAGAGAAAAGTAAGAGGGTTAGCAGACAAACATGTTGACTAACAAATGAAAGGAGACATAAAGACAGAAAAGAGTTTAAAAAAACACTAAAACATACAGATAATCATATAAACACACAAGCCAATCAACCTCCCCTACACAAACAGGAAGTCTAAAGAAAAAAGAGAAATCAGTAAAATAATAGAAACCATGAAAGTATGAAAATGTTATCAAAAACAGAGAGAACAGAGAAAAAAGAGAGGAAAAAGTAAAACATAAAACAAACAAAAATGAGCAAAACAGACAAAGAATAAAACTTTAAAAAAGTAAAAACAATGACTCAAGCTTGCTCTGAGATTGTTCCTGTGAGCCTGACAGCCTTTCAGCTCTGATCTCTAGCTTTCATTGCAGGCTGGTAGGTTGCTCACAGCTAGGGTCAGATGTCCCATGCCTGCTGTGAAACTATCAGAGCTGGACTCAGTCAGCTTGCTGCCTGTCAGATCTGACCTGTTTGTGTGGAATCTAGCATGGGGGAGGGTTTCTGTCTCTCTCTGTCTCTCTCTTAGGTCCCATGTTGGAGGCTGGACAGAGCTGTGTGGAGCTGGGCAGAGCAATGTAGGTCTCTGACTGGTCCTAGGACAGAGAAAATGGCTGTAGTGGGCACCGCTTTATTTCACATGGGCCTCCTCCTTGGCCCACCCCCATCCTCTCTCCCCACCAATCAGATTCTAGGCTCCAGCTGATCTCTTGTCCTACCACTGCTGGGGGTTGAGCTGGGGGAGGTGGAGTGTGGGACAACCAGGCACTGCAGGTCGGTGTGCTATGGTGTGGCTTGGGGCGGGGGAGAGAGCTGGAAATTCTGCGGGGTCAGAGCTGAGGGTGCGGTGGTAGTGCAGTGTATGGGACCAGCTGCGGTAGCCACCTTTTGTGGAGACTTTCACAGTCCAATTTGTCCCATTGCCATCTTTCCCCCTCCCCCAGAAAAGAAATTTAAGATGAGAAAAATGCTTCTCATTTCCACAAACTTCTTAGTCTTAGAAATGCAGCAAAATCTTTTAATTCAACCCCACTGTGTTGGGGTTTGTGGCGATTCAGCTTGGAGGAACCAAACTTCCCAAAGCATTTCAAACTGTTTGTTAGACCAATCTCATATCAAGTAAGGGAACCAGTTGCACAGCAGGAAGTCTAAGATGCACATTCTGGAACCTCTTTCTCAGCAACCTCTGGATCCAGGGCTCCTCTTGCTTCAGGGAAAAAGCACTGTGGAATCTCATTGAGCCTCACAGGATGGCTGCACCCAGATCTGCCATTTGGTGCCTAGAAGTCTAGGGCCCTTCCTCCAGTTCTGGTCACAATGACCACAATTAGTGCTGTTTGGTTGAAGCAAATGAAAAAGAAGGACAAAGGAGCATTGATTTCCTGCACTGCTGTGTAAGGAGATTTGCCATTCAGTACTTAAATAATGACAATTCTGCTGCTGTTTTCCCCTTTTTCCTGCCTTTTGAATCTCTTGCTACCAGAAGGCAGTCTTGAGGTCTAAACACCAACCTCTGAGCAATAAGTTTTAATCACGTGTGTACACTTGTAGCTCATTATTGAAGTGGTTAACTTTAAGTATGTTAACTACAGAAGAGGCTAGAGAGAGCCTGGGCAAGCTTTGGGTTAATGTGGATTCAGACACCTTCTTTTAAATCAGATTTCTGTGGGTTTTGAGCTCTATATTTCTCATGATTTAAATACATTTTTTCTCCTAGTCCTGCTCCCTCTACCCATGACTCTCAGCAGCCTCAAAGTGCTGCAGATAGGCTCAGATTAAAAAAAAAACTTTCCTCAAGTTGTTTTCTTAAAGGGCCAATTTCCCTTACACAGCAGGTTGTGACAAAAAATGTAAATGAGATTTTTGAGTATAGATTCAAACTGGTTACAAGATAATTGCTAACAACAAAAATGTACAGCATTGCATTTGAGGCCTCAAATTCTAATTTTATACAAGAATTAATTCACAAATATATAATTTCAACTAGCGTATGTTGTCATTTTTATGTCTGTGCAACTTAGACTTTCACCTCCAAAGTTATTTTAAATCTGTCTTGGGAGAATGTTTAATATGAGTTTGGCAAATGACATTTCTGCAGACTCCTCTAGAGATGACATTTGTCAGACTGCCATCTGAGGTAATTTGTGTAATTTGCTGAGGTTCATTATTGCAGATATCAGCAATCAATATTTTTCTCCTCAAAAAGGATATCAGTTTGTTATTAGAAGCATATGGAAAGCTTTCTCCTCTTTTGTGAACCATCCTGGAAAGTCCATGGTGTGAACTGATGATCTCCCTTCAGGGAGCAAAGGACAGTCACTTCTCTCAGATCTTGGGGGCTAAGGGTGTCTGAAAGGAGGAGGTGGTGGGGGGGGCAGGGGGAAGAGAGAGAGAGAGAGACTGAGAGGGAGAGAGAGAAAGAGAGAGACAGAGAGAGAAGAGAGAAAGCATACATGCACACACAGAGAGAGAGAGAGAGAGAGAGAGAGACAGAAAGGGAGATAGAGGGGGGAGAAGAGAGAGAGAGAGGGAGAGAGACAGACAGACAGAAAGGGAGACAGATAAGAGACAGAGGTGGGGCCAGGCACAGTGGTTCAAGCCTGTAATCCAAGAACTTTGGGGGGCCGAGGTGAGGGGATTGCCTGAGCCATAGGTTCAAGAACAGCCTGGGCAACATGGTGAGACCTCGTCTCTACAATAAATAAAAAAATTAGTCAGGCATGGTAGCACGTGCCTGTAGTTCCGGCTACTTGGAAAGCTGAGGAAGAATCGCCTGAGCCCAGCAGGTTGACACTGGGTTGACTGTGAGCATGCCACTACACTCCAGCCTGAGACTTCAACTCAAAAAAAAAGAAACAAAAAGACAGAGTGGAGATAGAGACAGAGAAGAGAGAGATAGAGGGGGAGAGAGAAGAGGGAGACAGAGAGGGGATAGAGAGAGAAGAGAGAGATAGAAAGTGGGAAAAGAGAGAGAAGAGAAAGAGAGAGAGAGGGGGGAGAGAGAGAGAGAGAGAGAGAGAGAGAGAGAGAGAGAGAGAGAAAAAGAGACAGAAAGAGAGGAGAGAGGCAGAGAGAAACAGAAAAGAGACAGAGAGGGAGAAGAGAGAGAGAAGATAGAAATAGGGGACAGAGAGAGACAGAGAAGAGACAGAGAAAGAAGAGAGAGAGACAGAAGAAAAAGGATATAGAGAAGAGAGACAGAGAGAGGATGGAGAGAGGAGAGAAGAAGGACAAAGAGGAGGGCAAGAGAGACAGAGAAGAGAAACAGATCGAGAGAGGTGGGGGGAGAGAGAGAGAGAGAGAGAGAGAGAGAAAGAGAAGAGAAGAGAAGAGAAGAGAGAGAAGAGAGAGAAGAGAGAGCACTGCACCTGGGGCAGGCAGAGGACAGGCCATAGACATCAACCACAACCCTCCCTGACGAGACTGAGTGGGATGGGAACACACTGAGGAAGGAAGAGGTTCTTCCCCAAAGGTGTACAAATTGGAAGTTCCATGAGTTCACAGAAGCAGTCCTGAGTGAAGGGATGGATCCTGTAGGTTGTCAAGGCTGGGACCTAACACTGGACTGATGCTGGCAGCAGCTTTCTTCCATCCAGTTGGGCTCAGAAGAGGATGCAGGAACCAGGGCTAAGCCCAGGGGCACCCTGAAACCCTCAGGAGGACCTGACTATGAGGATCTTCCCAAATCTGATGGCTTTCATGGATCCAGTGGTGGGCAGAGATGACCAGGGCTCCTGAATTGGGAGCTTCTCTGCCTAGGGACCACACATTAAAAATATGGAGAGACCCAGGCATTTCCGGGTTTATTCCTCTGACTCAAGACATGCAGAAACGTGCACACTGGGCATAATTCTTTGCAGCCCTTTCCATAAAGATGTGGACTCTGCTTCTTCTCTACCCCCTGAATCAGGGCTGACCTGTGAACATTCAGACGACAGAATGCAGCAGAAGCACCGTCATGAGGCCCGGCCATGGCTCCAGAGCTTCCCCTCTCACTGGGAGATCCCTGCCCAGCCACGCAGCAAACAAGTTCAACGCTTTGGAAGAGATCAGCAGACCCAATGGGAACCCTGCTGACCAGCCCACCCCCAGCCATGCTGGCCACTGATGCAAGAAAGGGTCTATCTAAGAGCAGAAAACCACCCCACCAAGCCCAGCATCGTGAGCCAGGAAATGGCTGCTGTTGAAGGCCCTGAGCTTGTGCAGCAGAGGCTTATCAGCTGATGCAGGGGAGTGTAGATTCACGGTATTCTTTCATACTCAATAGACAAGAAGACTGTTTAGATTAAATATATGGTACCAGTAATAAATGCAAATGAACACCTGAATATCCACCACTGAGACTAAAATGAACCAACAAGCAAAGGAAAACCCCAGAATTTCTGAAGCTCCCTGTGGGACTCTTCTGAACTCCATCCCTTTTCCATCCCCTAGGGAAATGCTGTCCTAAAATTTGTGTTTTCTGTTCTCTGGCTTTTAGAATGATTTTTCCACAGTAGCAACCACACCTTAGCAAGGCACTGCATGGATCGCATGCTTGAACTCAGTGTCAATGAGACTATGCCACCACAATGTGCTGATACTTCCCCCTATGTGAAATTCCTGAAAACCCTTTATGCTGGGTGCCTGCTTACTGTAATTTCTGCTGTTCAGGACTCCTTGGGGTTCCACTGTCTCAGTGAATCAAAATTGATGCATTCAACTTACCATTGCCAGAGATTTGGGTTGTTTTCATTTTCTTTGCAAAATTATAAAAATTGACATGATGAATGTTCTTGCACATGTCCCCACTCATTCAGGGAGGGAATTTCTCAAGGGCTTCCCATAGGTGAGCAGGGGTATCCCATGTCCATTTACTTTAACTTCAGGATAATTTGAACAGACCTGGTGGACCTTACCATTTACCTCATGTGTTGTCTGTGTTTTTTTTTTTCCATCTGTGCCAGGGACAAAAAATGCTGGACATTGCTTATAGGGTTATATGTGACTGAGGTTGCAATTGCTCAGAGAGACGCTTGCCCCCAATATTACAACTACTCAGAGGGATGCTCTTCCCCAGCATTACAACTGCTCAGAGGGACACTCTTCCCTAATGTTACAACTGCTCAGAGGGATGCTCATTCCCAATGTTGCAACTGCTCAGAGGGATGCTTGTCCCCAATGTTACAACTTCTCAGAGGTATGCGTGTCCCCAAAGTTACAATTGCTCAGAGGGACACAACCCCCAATGTCACAACCATCTAATGGGACATAGATCCCCAACATTGCAATCACTTATAGAAATGCATACTCCTAATGTTACAATCACTTACAGGAACACATGCCCAAATGTCACAATCATTTAATGGGTACTCGCCCCAACATTCTAACTGCTTACAGATACATGTCCCTAATATCACAAGTGCTTATAGGGGCACATGTCCCCAGTGCTACAGCTGCTTACAGAGATACATGCTTACAACATCACAACTGCCTACAGGGATGCATGTCCCCAGTGTTACAACTATTGCCAAGGACACCTGTTCCCAATGTTACAACCACTTTCAGGGACACATATCTTCAGACTTATAACCCCAACATCACTTGCTTCCACTTAGTTCTTTAAAATGATCCAAACCAATGTTTACGCCCCCAGGCTACCTTCCTCACATCTTCGCCAATACTTGATATTTCCAGACTGTGGACAATTTTGTGAAACGCTTTTAATTAAGTTTTAATTTGCATTCATCTGAATATCGGGTTCATCTTAATTGGTCAGTTTTATTCTTTCATGTTCATATCTTAAGTGATTGTTTCTTATTCACTCTGTGGAGTTATTTATACATTCTGGACACTAATCCATGTCAGCTGAATGCATTGCAAGTATCTTCTCCTAGCTGATGGTCTACATTCCATTTATTTATGCTGTCTTTGATGAATTTTAATGTAGCAGAATTTGTCAAGCTTCTTCTTAAGTATTTGTTCTTCTGGGGTTTTGTTAAAGAAATATTCCTTAGGTCATGGTTATAAGTATGTTCCTATGTTGACTTTTAAAGCTTAATAAATGTTCATATTACCAGTAAGTTCTTAATTCACTTGGAACTGACCTTTTTAAATGGAGGAGGTAGGGATTCATTTTCCTTATTTATTTTGATATCAACTACCTTTTCTAGCATCAATTATTGAATAAGGAATTCTTTCCCCCTTTAACTTGCAATGCCAAACTCCATAAAAAATCATATCATATGTATTTATGCAAATTTTATATGTATTATGTACATATAAAAAATGTGTGTGTGTACATGCACAAACATTTTTACGTGTACACTTACATGGTGGAGTTCCTCCTAGATCCCCTCCATATTGTTAGGACCTAAACCTGGCCACTGGATCTCCACCTCAACACTAAAAAGGGAGCCTGTGTTCCATGTGAATTCACCTCACAGGATGCCTACTTCCATGCATTTTTGAACTCTTAGGATGCCTTACTTTCCTAATGGTTCAGTAATGTATTGAAATAAATCTTTTAAGTATATTGTATTCAGCATTTATAATTGTTTTCAGTTGAGTTATATTAGGCACATTGTCTGTTATTCTGCAGGATATAAAAGTCTTTTGCTGTTGAAAAACCTTCTAAAGTAGTCACTTTTTTTACAGCCAATGATTATTTTGATTTACTACCAAGTTTACCAATTTATTTGATTATGATCATTTATTGCATATTATTGCTTCATTCTGAAATACACTCTGTCAAACTCTTTTGGTGATAGTAAACTGTTTTTGGTCTTGATCTAAAACTGCGTTTACCCTTACTCTTGAATTATTTAGCTGGATATAGAATTTCTGATTGATGGTTTCTTTCTACCAGAACATTGCAGATATTATCCCACTGCCCTCAGCAATCATTGCTGAGAAGTCTTTTTAAAATCGAAGTATCTTTCTTTTGAAGGTAATGTGTCTACTCTACAGTTCATTTCAATATGAACAAGATGTGTGTTTTCTTTTATTTATTATTTAGTAGAAAATGTTTTATTTGATCTTAGAAAACTCTAATCTATTATCTTTCCCAACACTGTCCACTTTTTTCTCTCTTCTGGAACTCTTAAACAATGTGTGTTGAATTCTCATTCAGTCTCCTTTTGTTATCTCCTTTCTCCTTGTGAGGAAGTGACTTCCTCGGATATATCTTTAAATTCACTAACTTTCTCTTTAGCTGTATCTAACTGATCATCTAACTGTCTACTTAGTTCTTGCATTCAATTTTTATTTCTACAAACTCTGCCTAATTTTTTTATTGGTTTACAATCTTCTCCCCTTATTCATAGTGTCCTATTCTTGTCTTATTGGTTCTGTATTATTTTTCTCTTTAAACATTTTAAACAAACTTATTTTAAAGTATCTTTTAGCTCAGTGGGCATGGTGGTTCATGCCTGAAATCTTAGCAATTTGGGAGGCAGAGGTGAGACGGTTGCTTGAGCCCAAGGGTCTGAGACCAGTCTGGGCAACTTGGCAAGATCTTGTCTTTACAATAAGTAAAAAATGTAGCTGGATGTGGTGGCATGTCCTTGTAATTCCAGTTACTTGGAAGGCTGAGACAGAAGGCTTGCCTGAGTGCTGGAGGTCAAGGTTGCATGATCACAAGATCATGCCACTGAAATCTAGCCTGGGAAACAGAGTGAGACTACAACAACAACAAAATATCTTTTTTTGTCTTTGAGGGTTCACATTCTTCCATTTCTTTAATCAGTTCCCAAGATTGCCTTCAAAGTAATTAACCACTTTGTTGTTTGCATCTTCAACTGTGAGCTCACTCTGGTGGGCCTCGCTCCATGGCAGCCTCTTGTGCCCTAGTTTGTAAAACTCTGCCCGTACATGATATAGAATTTCACTAGACCTAGAAAGGTTTACATTTTTAACTTCCTAACTGGATCTTTCCATGGAACAAGAAGTGTAAAACCTGTCTTTACATGCATGCATGGTTCAGGCAAAAGTCACTCATTTTTATTCCACTGACAAATACTTATTGAGCATCTATTCCACACCAAGCATCTCACTCTTAGCTGACTTTTGTTTTTAGCTCAAGCCCTGGCAGTTGGTTGACCACCTCGTCATTTCCCCAGACCGGCCAGCAATTTTTAAAGTCATTTTCACAGAGAGGGAATTTTTAAAGACTCTAAATCTTATGCAAAGAGTACATGCATCTGGTCCCAAACCTGAACCCAATGGCTTGTCTATGGTGCCAATGGGGGTCTTAAGCCCAGCCCCCAAGGCCCATGCCTGCATCTTTGCTGCTTCTCTCCACAGTCCCTGGCTTTGAGCTTTATGTCCTGGAGATTCCTTTTCCTTTTAGTCTCCTCTCCATGTCTCTTTAGTTGTCATATAGTTAGCATTTATATATGTCTGGACTTGGGGAAGAGACTGGAGAGAATCAAGCAGCCTGATGTGACATAGACCCAGCCCTGACAACCTCCCTGTGCTCTTCTCTCGCCATCGCACTGCCTCTTTGCATCACCTAACCATCATGAGGATCTTCTCTGCCCTGAACCCCACCTAACCTTGCTTCAGAGACTTGAATCTGGCATAGGTACCTCCCACCTTGGAAGTTCCCTGAGCCTCCCAATCCTCCAAGTGTGCGTTGAGATATCATCTGTGCTCCAGTGGCTTCAGAACAACCACCCAGTGCCCAGATGTTCAACCAGCTCTGCCTCTGCAGTCTGTGGAGACCTCCTATTCACATCTTTATACTTCCTCCTAGCAGCATCTGGCACAGATATGACTGATAATCACTTGCTGACCAGCATGTGGACTGAGACCCAAAGACTTAGAGTGTGGAGCAGTCTCTCAGAGCTCCAGGTATGGCACAGTACTGTTCCTGACCCCACCTGGTCTTGCATGAGGATCTGTCCTGCCCTGCAGAGTCCTGGATCCTCAGAGGCTGGTGGGTGTCCAGGTCCTCAGTAACATCCTACATACACACACAAAGAGAAACGACTGACTTGGTTTGCGATGTGAATTTGGGATCCCCTCTAAATCTGTTTGGGATTTCCACTGTGGGGAGAGGTCCATGCACTCCTGGAACATGGGATCCCAGGCTTGGTGAATGCTCAAGCACAGGAGAAGTAGACTGCCTTCTTTGACTTTCTGCTCATGGCCCCAGATCAGACCCTGAAAAGGGTTCCAGAGGTCTCCCAGCACAAGAGACAAATGCATTTCCCTAAACTCCCAGTGGTTTCCCCAGGCAAGAACTCTAGGTTAGAACTGGCATCGTTTGCTTCCATCCATTTGAGGCACTAGAGTGCCAGTGTCTGGAAGCCTGAGAGTTGCAGTAGGAAGTAATGAGCAATGCTCACACCACCCACCCCACTGGGCCACCACTGTCTGAATGTTCATTTGGAAAGATGTTGCTATGTCAAGTTTGCCTTCATCAATGTTTATGAAAATGGAGAAGCCAAGGTCCCATTTTATGTTGGGAGATTGATTCCTGCCTCCCTTCATGACAAAGATTTATGTGAGTTCCAGAGGGTACCACTGGTCATGTTGCTCTGAAACGTCACAGCAGAGCTCCAGAAAGACCCATCAGCCTCTGGCCCTGGACACACCATGAGAAGAGGCACAAGGAGGAAAATGGCCAAGAGCTCTGGTTTGCTGCCCTGTGAGAGACCCTGTGCAAGAGAAAGCAAAGTGGCACTGCCTCAATCTCTCCCTCTGTAGAATGGGCACAGACTTGCCCTCCTAGGACCCCCAGCACTCATGCCTCTGCCCCGTACCATGCCCCTCCTCTAGCTTTGCATCTAGTTCTTATAACACTCATCAAAGGTATTGATGGTATGTTATAGGTAAGAGGCTGAGCCTGGGGTACATCACGTAGGAAAGCTGAGTAGGACCTGGGCTACAGCTGGGCAGATTACCAACCCTTCCCTCATCTTCTCTGACACAGGACAGGTGTATGGCGGGTGTGAACAGGTGAAGGAAAAAGACACTATTGAAGCTGGCCCAAGTCCCGCTTAGACCTGGGAATCAACATGGGTTGGGTGGGGCAGCTTTGATTCTTGCTCACTGGGGGAGCCTGAACCCCACCCCACCCTACCTTGGAGCCTCTTCTCTGAGTCCTACCAGCCTAATCCTCACCTCTCCCTGAAGGCCCATCTCACCTCCCTTTGGAAGCCTTCCCTACCTCTCCCTGGCAGAGCCTTTCCCCTTCTCTAGGAAGTCCCTGCTCCCCAACCTTAGGCAGGTCCCCTGACTCTACTCCATTTGGGACGGGGCAATGCTCTGAACCCTTACCTGGTCCTCCCGCTCCGGAATGTGGGCAGGAGCACCCATGAGTAGAGACTGAGGCTTACCCCTACTCCACTTCACATATGGCCACAGGAGACCTCCTGCTGAATCTGTTGTGCCCCACAGGGTCAGCATCCATCCTCCACAGTCCCTTGCTTACTCACAGTGTAGCAACCCTTCACTCTGCCCAGAATCAGACATAAGTGCTGGGGGATGGAGAATGGTCAGCCAGTCCTGAGCTCTGATGATATGAGTAGTGGAGAGAAAACATCTTTCCCTGACAGTGATTGAAGGCAGAGATGAAGTTGTGGGGTTGGTTGATAAGGCCACAGGAAGGCCCCCTCATACTCCTCTGGGTAGTAGCTTTGTCCTCTGCACAGTATGAGGAATGCCTCCACAGGGTCACTTGTTGAGGTATCCTGAGAGAGGAGGATGTGCCTGCACCAGAGATGGCCCCATACTGGGAAGGGGGATGGTAAGTAGGCTCAGGGTGTTCAGGGCTGCAGCCACCTCCCTAGAGACCACCTATGTGGTCTCTTCACCTGAATCTAGTTCTTGAGGACACTCCCAGGGCCTTGCCAGGCTGTACTTGGACTTGGTTACCTATCACCAGCCTCATGGCGTCCCATATGCAACTTCTCCCTCCTTCCCATGCCTCCTGGTTGTTCAGATTTGCCCAAATCCCCGGGGGGGGGCAGGAGGCCCATCCCACCAGCCCTGCCCCTCTATATAGTCTCTCCTTCTGGGGCCTGCAAGGAGGCTGCCTGGAACTTCTGAGGTCCCCTGACTGGAGGGGTTGTGGTGCTGACCATAGTCATCACTGACACTCTGATTGTCATTGTGGCCTCAGCTGATGCATACTCAGCATTTACAACTAGGATTGGGAGGCTAGCAGCCTAAGGAATGTTCCTGTGCTCTGGTTGGGGTGACTGTATTCTGCTCCTTCCCTATTGCTTCCAGACCAGCACAGGGCAGGTGCTTGTAGCCACTGATGGCCCTTAGCTGACAAGGACACAGACCCTGGAGTGTGGTCTGCTCTGTCACATGGCCAGTGAGCGACCACATGCTCCCTGACCACCCCTCCTGGCTGGAATGAGAGCCACACCTGCCTGCGATGGATGGGGGACTTTCTACCCCACGCCAGGGCATGGGGATGATGGCCTTGTATCCTCCTGCCTTTGGTGGGAGACGAGTGACTTTAACTACCAACAAATGGGCTCTGCCAGGGTCACTAGAGTGTTTCAGGCCAAGGTTAGGAAAACAGGGGTTTGTTATAAATTGTGTTTGAAAACAATTCAATTTTTTTTTCTTTTAAATGTTGTAGCTTCTTGTTTCTTTTCAATGTTGCAATTTTTTGCCTCTTCCTCTGGGGAACTGTAAAGAACATATTGTAAATTCCAGAATGTAAATTCCAGAATCTAAAAATGTCAGGATGACCAAGAGACTGAGTCATGTCAGTGATCACACACCAGAAAATGTTAATGTAGATCTTTTGGGTCATGCTAAAACTGCACGTAGGCTTCTTAATCTTAACTGTGGAGTGGGTGAAGGCCTATGAATTTTAGGTGTAAATTCTGGAATAAGTTTGTATTTCTCAGAGCAGGTTTTTAGTAATAATGCAGACCTGTCTCCCTGTAACCTGCTTGCAGAAATTAAACACTCCCTTTTCCCCCAGTCTCTGCCTCTTGTCTTTGATAGACAGCAAAGGAAAACAACTGGAGTAGTTTATCAGGAAACAAATTTGGTGACTCCTCAAGGACATTGCTGCTTGTAGCTGACTGGTTTTGGTGGGATTGTCCCACGGAAACTCCCAGCAGCTACTGGAGTCCTTTTCGCTCTGGGGACTCTCCAAGGTACATCCCTGTCGACCACAGACAATGTCCTTCTACTGTCAACTGGTGAGAAATTGGAGATGGAAAGTAGACACACTCATGGGTAAGTTAAATTGTATTGTAGACTGGAAGTTTAATTTCTCATTTTGACTTTCAATAGCTGTTTGCAGGCACCAGGGGAGGTGGCTGTGGCTTGTTTGCACTTTTGGGATATCCTTTGGCTTCACTATTTGTGTTTTGCTTGAGAGAAGTTCAAAGACATACCAGGTTTTCTAAGACCCCAGCTGGTTAGATGTTAAGGCATGTTTTTGTGTGCACACTTTAAAACAATGAACAAATCACAGCAAGGAAAATTCAAAGCTCAAATGGCTAACCTACAACTAGAGGGGTTAAATAGAGTCTTCTAAAGCTATCTATTTCTCTTTTTGCCCCGTCTGCTTTGAATCTGCTATTACTAAGCTACTGGTGTTGAGATTGCTCACTGTTACTTAAAACTCACTGTTTCAAGTTTACACGGAAATTTTGTTTTTCTTATACAGTTCTAACTAAATTGTAAATAGCGAAAACTCATTTAAAACTGAAATGAAGGGCAACCCCCTTAGATTCCCTCCCACTGTAGGAGTTTTTCTGTCCTCTCAAAAATTCCTGCTTTCTTATACAACAACAACAACAACAACAAAAAACTGAAAAGGAGATGAAAAAGAGGTAAAAGAAATTTTAAAAATCAAACTGCCATGAAAACTGCTTTACCCTGATTTAGGTCCACAGACTTTATTGGATTACCTATAAGGGCAAACAAAGTTTAGCTATGTAAACAGGTTCCAGTTTGGCAGAGATATAATCTGGACTCGAGTATCTTTTGTGAAATGGTGAGTTTATTGCTATTTCATAGCTAAATTCAGAAGTAAAAGCTATTAGATCTTTGTTTATGTGTATATATGTATATTTAAGTGTGTTTACACATATGTACATGTTATGTGTTGTGTCTAGCATATTAACAAATTGGATTATAAATAAGGGTGCTCATAAATTAAACAAGTAAGTCCAAATACTTCCAAGTTCATGTGACTTAAGTAAATCTTAAATAAAAATGGCTTAAAAATTATTGATAAAACAAAAATGTCTTCAAAATAGTCAACATACATTTCTGTCTGAGTCTACCAATTAAAAAAGTTTTACATTTGCCTCTGCTAGGTATTTTAAAGTATCAGGGTTTGGCACAAAAGTTTTAAGAATATCAGCCTAGCCAAGACCACAATAATCTTTATTTGTATGAATTTTTTTTGACGAGTAAAACTAATTTAAGATTGTTGGTTCAATGAAAACAGATGGATCTTCTGAGTTATTGAAAAATGCCCATGTATTTAGCTTTAAAGTTCTTACTTGTGACATCTGATGATCATAGACTTTGAAATGATTAACCAGGAAACAACTTAAAATTATGACTAGCTTTGTCTGATGTCTCAGTTTTCCTAAATAATCTAAGTAAACTGCTAAAAGCAAATGAATTAAGTAAAAAAAAAAAAACACATGTAAGTAAACTTTTATGTAATTTGAAATAAAAAATTGTTTTGAAAACTCATTAAATGTCTAGGTCACTTTCAATTAAGAAAGGATTACCATATGAGAAAACATGTTTCTAAAAATTGTAAAATGGGTTTTATCTATAAAATACGTATATCTAACACACAGTTCAGAATTTCTTGCTTCCTAGGGCTTCCCTAAAACTTAAAGTTATTTAATGTAATGTAATGTAAGGTTATTTATGGTAGAAAATAAAAAGAAAACAGTAAGTAGGAGAAAGATGTAAAGAAAGTTATGGGTATAAAAATATATTTTTAGTAAAAAAACAAAGAAAAAAACAAAGAGAATAATTTTGTATGTTAAAGGATTTTGTGTGATAAAATTTTGTCCTGAAGTAAAATGGCTATTTAGGAAAGAGGGAAGTATAGGGAAAAACTGAAAGTTCAAGCATGTCATAGGTGGTCTGTGTAAGTTGTCATAAGGTTCATGAAGGGGAATTTATAAAAGGAATTTTGTATATGATTAAGTTGGTTATAATTAGAATAAAATTATTTATATTTGTCTTTCTAAATTTTGTTCCCCATACTAAAACAAGGTTTTCTTAAGATATTAATTTGCTCTTAATAAAATTATTAGAGGTTTTGAATTTTAATTATATAACACTTTTCAGACCTGTATCTCAGAAGTTCAGCTTTTATTATACATCACTGCTTTCAACTTTTTCTACCCTTGAGAAGACCTGAGATAATAATGATCTCCTTCAACTGTTTTATTTCCTGTAATTTTTTCTCCAGTTCTAACAATTGCTATGGCCTTATGTTAAAATGCTTTATCTTGAATGGTTTTTGATTACTTAGGAAAACTGAGACATCAGACAAAGCTAGTCATAACCAAAACAACAACAACAACAAAACAAAAATCATTGTAAAATATAAAAGGATGCTTAATTTTCTTTAAATGACACCCCAAATTGCACGACATTCCTATAGTTCTGATTTTTTTAACCATATGTTATCAATGATGGTAATAATTATTATGTTGTTGCATGCTACAGAATAGCCAGGTTTTCTTGTCGGTTGTGTTTTTGAAGGGAACTGATTTGAGACTTGTCATTCACAATTATTATTTTTTTTCTTTCTTTCTTTTTTTTTTGAGTTGGAGTCTCACTCTGTCACCCAGACTGGAGGGCAGTGGCTGCTCCCAGCCACCGCAGCCTTGACCTGCTGGGCTCCGGCGATCCTTCTGCCTCAGCCTTCCAAGTAGCTGGAACTACAGGCGCACGCTACCACACCCGGCTAATTTTTTGAATTATTGCACAGATGAGGTCTTGCCAAGTTGCCCAGGCGGGTCTTGAACCCGCGGGCTCAGGCAATCCACTCACCTCAGCCTCCCAAAGTGCGGGATTACAGGCTGAGCCACTGAGTCCGGCTCACAATTATTATTTTCAATTTGCAACTAACTGCAGGACCTTGATGGGTGTTTTTGATGACTCTTGTGTTGCAAAGTTAGGGGGAGTCAAATTAAAGTGGCATCTCACACCTAGGGCGAGTGTCCAGCCCTATTTCTAATCACACCTAAATCTCGAGCTGGCCCACTGACACCTGCCTGGGATTTAAGAAGTCACCTGGGGTTTATCTGGCATCCAGAGCAACAACTAAGGCAGGCATTCTCCAGGAACATTTGAGTAGGTCAGTCCACATGACCTCTGAAATAAATTTCATCTTTATATTTGTCACTATATTATCTTTATATGTCTCTTGTGAGTGGTATGCTAGATACAGGAAAAGGAAAAGGACACAAATCAAAGGCCTGGATCATGATAGCTTTCGTATGAATCCAAACCAGGATTTCTTTTTTTTTCTCCAGACTAAACTCTAGACCTGACTCTCTATTGTTTTCAAACTGTTGGCTGTAAAATCTGGTCAAACCAAGTCTTTCCCCCATAATCCAACATCACTGGTGTGGAAACTATTGTCACCAAGTGGACAATTGTAGAAATATGCTTCCTAGCTCTGTGGAAGAATGATGTTTGGCCAATAGGGGAAACTGAGGACACAGCTTGACCTTTTACTCATACCCAAATTCTTAATTAAAAAGCTTGGGAAAGCTGGGCTCGGTGGCTCAGCCTGTAATCCCGTGCCTTTGGGAGGCTGAGGTGAGTGGATTGCCTGAGCTCGCGGGTTCGAGACCCGCCTGGGCAGCGAGACCTCATCTCTACAATAAATCAAAAAATCAGCCGGGCGTGGTAGCGCATGCCCGTAATTCTGGCTTCTCGGAAGGCTGAGGCGGAAGGATCGCTGGAGCCCAGCAGGTCGAGGCTGCGGTTGCCGGGAGTGGCCACTGCACTCCAGTCTGGGCGACAGAGTGAGACTCCAACTCAAAAAAAAAAAAAAAATAAATAAAAAAAATAAATAAATAAAAAGCTTGGGAAGTGGAAGTCACTGCCTGTTAAGGACTCACTAGAAAGAATTTTATTACCCTACTACCCTATATACCAAAGTTTGTTTTTGAGCCTGACTCTGACATTATATAACAGATAAAGAAGAACAAACTCAAGGGACAGGAGGATCTTTGATGAACAGCTCCTACCCCATCTGGATGCTGAAGACTGCTCTTTAAATCAACAGTTCAAAGGCTGTCATACACTAGGCCCTAAAAGACTATGTTTTCTGTGTGTAAGAGGGATGGTGTTCTGTGGGCCCTAAACTGCTTATGGAACAAAGAAGATCAAGGACAATGCTTAGTTGTGCTGATAGTCACTCTAGTATTTGTCCACAACACTTCAGAAACCGTACATTGGACCATTTCCCTAAAATTGTTCAATTGATACTGTCAAGATATCCTGGGAAGAATCCCAGAAGACAACAGGTATTTTATAGCTTATGCCTTGTTACCATGGTGGGGAGTTGCAGCCCACCAGCATGTACTAAGAAATGTAAATGAAACTCTTATAATTATTTTTAAAAACTGCAAGATCCTTAAGTAATTTGCAAATTTCTTTAAATTTTTTAGCTAAGTTAGTATTTGACAATAGAATAGCTTTGGATTATATTTTAGGCGAGCAGGGTGAGTTTGTATAACAATTAATTCTTCCTGTTGTTCTTACAGTAACACATCCACACACGCAAAAACCACTATCAAGAAGATCAGGCAGCAGGCCACTTGGCTACAGCAAACTTTAGATCATCAGACCGTATGTTGGTTGTTGTTAGAGTCTTGTTGTTGCCCAGGTTGGAGTACAGTGGCATGTTCATGGCTACTGTACCCTCAACCTGCTGGGCTTGGGTGATCCTTCTGTCTCAGCCTTCCAAGTAGCAGGAACCACAAGTGTGTACCACCATGCCTGGTTAATTTTCTGGTTTACTGAGGAGATGAGGTCTTGCCGTGTTGCCCAGGCTGGTCTTAAACCTCTGGGTTCAGGTAATTCTCTTGCCTCTGCTTCCCAAAGTGCTGGAATTACATACAGGTGTGAGTCTCCATGCCCGGTTCAGTCCTTTTTTTAAAAATGGAGACTTTGACGAAACTTTGAATGGGTTTTCTAACTTGATCTCGTGGATCCACTCTGGCTTAAGAAATATATTTTCTGGTGTAGGTAAATTAGTAATAATTGTTTTAATATGTAAAGTATTGTTTTATGTATTGTTTAATTACTATGTATCTTGTATAATTAAAACCCCTGAGTTTATTAATTAAAAGCCCTGGCCAAAGCTATACATGATGCAAGGAAACAGAGAGAAAAGACTGTTCAAATGTTCAAACAGAAAGGATCAGCAACTTCAAGATAAAAATCAACTGACAGTGGGGAATGTTAAAGTGCAAGGCTCTGAAAACAGGGGTTTGCTATAAATTGTGTTTTAAAACAATTAAATGCATTTTTCCTTTAAATTTTGTAACTTTCAGTTTCTTTCCAATGTTGCAGTTGTTTGCCCCTTCCTCTGGGGAACTGTAAAGAACATGTTGTAAATTCCAGAATGTTATCTAAAAATGTCAGCATGACCAAGAGACTTTGAGTCATGTCAGTGTTCATGTACCAGAAGCTGTTAACGTAGAACTTGAGTCAAGCTAAAATTGCACATAGGCTTCTTAACCTTAACTCAGGATGGGTGAATTTAAGTATAAATTCTGGAATAAGTTTGTATTGCCTGGAGTGAGTTTTGGTAATGATGATGACCTGTCTCCCTGTAACCTGGTTGCAGAAATTAAACACCACTCCCTTTTCTCCCAGTCTCTGCCTTTCGTCTTTGATTGACAGTGAGGGAAAGAAGCCTGAATAGTTTATCTGGGAAGAAGGGGTCTAGGTGTGGCCATTTGAGCACTGAGAGTGCCGAACCCAAAGCTTAGGCCTAGGTGCCCACACATGGAGCCCAGCCCTCAGGGACAGGGCCTAGTCTATCCCGTGGGAGAGGGTGTCTTCAGGAATCTCCATGCAGCAGGGAGAAACAAAGTCAGAAAGATATGTCTTCATCTGAAGACTTGGAGGTACCTCTCAAGGCTTCTTGGGGTGGAGGACACAGTCATGGAGAGGGGCAGCATGAGGCTGTGGCCTGAATGTAGCAATGAGTGTGTCTGGCTGTGGAAGGAGCCCACTACGAAGGGCTCCTCCTTTACCCAATGTCCGTGAGAGATTCCCAAGTTGATTCTGCCTCAATAATACTTTGGACACAAGGTTCCCCAGAGGAGCAGGCAGGGTGGGCTGAGGATTTCAGATAGGACCACCTCTTTACTCCTTGTCCTGGAGAAGCCCCCAGCAAGGTGGAGATACCTGATAGACACCCTGCACAGCTTCCTCCAGCTGGCCACAGGCTCTGCTACTTTTCAGGAATATCTGATTAAATAAGCCTCTAGCTCTCTTCCCATGAAAAAGGGGAAAAAAAACGGTCCCAAACTGGGAAAGCTTCCTAAATGGGCATCTGCTGGAAGCACAGGCCAGAAAACTCAATTAGCAGCATCTCAGAAAGCTGTGAAAAATCAGTCTTCTTTCATCATGGAAATAATGAAAAATGATACACTACTGCCTGAGGATGGTGCTCACAGACCAGATGGGCTCCACTCCAGGGCATGAGGGGCATGCTCTATAGGGTGGGTGCAGATGAATGCAGGGGCCAGGGGGCAGGACAGGGCCACAACCTGGGGATGGGCTGAGCTTCCAGTTCCTCCTGCTCAGAACCTACTCATTTGGGGCTGTTTCCTGATTTGTTTCTGTGAACTGGGTCCCTGGGCTGGAGGCTACTTTATTAATGCAAATGAGTTGCTGTGGTCATATAATATGGGCGTCCTCAGGACAAAGGGGTCCCTTCCCTGTTCTGCAGTTTTTCTCCCTTCCACACAGAGGTTCTTACCAACCAGTCACTGAGTGAATGGGGAGATGGAAGTGCTGATAGAATGGCATCTGGAGGTTCCTTCTTACCACACCTGCCCCAACCTTGTCCCATTTCATCTTGTACACGGGCAAGGAACTCGCACACACACACATGCACATAGCTGGAGGCACAGCAATCTGTAGCCACTGTAATTTCTGAGCCTCACGGGTGGGAGTTGCCTTCAGACAGCTGGGTGGCCTTGTGCCCTGAGCTTCCATGCCCTCCCTCCTCTGTGATCACCTAGGGCACTGCACCCTCCAGACCTGCACAAGAGTGGCAAGGCTGATAGCTGCAGTACTGAGTCCCCTGGGCTGTTGCTCCATCACCCTCTGAGATAGTCCTGGAGGGCAGACATGGATGCACTGTGGTACAGATGTGGGGCCCAAGGTTTTAATGGACTGATGCTTGTGTCCCTGAAAATTCATGCTGAAATCCTAACTTCTGAGCAACAGTATTAAGAGTGGCGCCTTTGGGAGATGATTAGGTCATGAGGGCAGAACTCTCATGAAGGGACCTCGGAGACTCTCATTCCTTCCACCACGTGAGGATATGGTAAGAAGAGGGCCGTCTGGAAACCAGAAGAGAGCCTTCTCAGAACCCAACCAGGCTGGCACCCTGATTCTGACTTCCTCCTCCAGAGCCGTAAGAGTTAAATTCCTGTTGTGTATAAGTCATTTAGGCTGTGATCCTCTGTTACAGCAACTTGAGTCCAGACAGAGGCCCAGCACCCTCATGAGCTCGCCAAGTCCCACTGCTGCAGGTGACTGCTGGGTACAGGGACTGAATGTGAGACTCACTGACTGACTCATGTCTGTGGGGAAGGGCCTGGCCACCCACATCCTTAGGGTCTGGGTTTGACCGTTAAGTGTACTTGGAATTGTTGGTGCTTCTTTCTCCAGACCTCCCCAAGATGACCTGGGCCCCATCTTGCTGTGCACACATCCAGTGGTGGGTCGTCTCTGCCTGGCTGGGCTTCTACCCCTTGTCCTGTCATTCTGCTTGCTGTTAAACTGTATGGTCAGTGGCCTGCTCATCTCGCCTCCAGCTGACCAGTCATTAACTCCTGTAGTGAGCAGTGACTGAAGGTGCTGCCCTGGGAGCTGGGGACTTAGTGGGAAGGTGACAGGTGGACCCTGCACTCTCAGAGTTGACAAGGCACAGGGAGGACAGGCTGAGTCATGAAAAGAAGCTCAGTGCAGGGTGTGGGCCGGAGAGGAGATGTGAGTGGGCAGGAGGCCCTCTGGGGCTGTCTCCTCCCGAATCCACACAGAATTCAGTCAGCATGGCTCCTTGTCTTCTCTGATCTCTGAGAGTTTCTTGGTGTTTATTTTTCATGACTTGACATTTTTGAAGAGTTCTGGCTAACTACTTTGTAGAATCTGTCTCAACTTTGGTTTCTGTGGTGTTTTTCATTATTAGCTGTGGGTTATGGATTTTGGGGAAGAATGTCGCATGGTAAAGTGCCCTTCTCATCTCACCCACCAGTGCATGTGCAGTCCATGTGACACAGGGTGACATGACTGCTAGGCTCAGGGCTGTAGGATTGTCCGCAGTACAGTCTCAAGCCCACCACCCAGGGAGGGGAATTAAGGAAGCACACCCAGGAATTTGTGTTCATAAGTCAAAACCATCACAGCAAGTCCTAAAAATTTTACAAGGTATTTAGAGACTGTGCAACCACTCTCTTTCCTTTACAGTTCTACCCACCATCTTTGCATCCACCGGGGGATGGTTCCTGTGGCCACTACCACCATGATGTTCTTGTGGTGATTTATATTTCCCTCATTCCTTCTACGCTGATGACTTGGGGTTCTTCTGTAAAGAAGATTTGTCCCTTCTCCCCCATTTATTTATCTATTCAGTCATTTATATCAATATGGGTTCATAGATATTTATTCTATGAATACAATATAATATAATCGCTATTCATTTTATGTTCATATGGTTTCACTTTTGGCCACTGGGATCTCCTGTGTGCTTCTGATATACCTCATCCTTTTTTATTTTTAAGCACGTCTTTACTTTCTGACACTACAAGATGCTCCAGGCTCATCTTGTATATTTCCTACCTTAGACCCAGAATCAGATTTTCTCTAAAGATTTCTGGTTCCTTTGAGTAGAGAATGGTATTTAGAAACCAAGTTCTGGGTGGTGGATGTGCTTTTCCTTCTAGGTCCTCTCAGAGCTAGAAAATTCTCATATTATCATATTCTCAGAGCTAGAAAATATGTGTGTGTCTCCAGCCCATGTCTACACATACATCTAATTTACTTCTGTGTGGATCTAGGATCTAATTGCATATATACATTTTAAAGTAAGCATGAGAACAGACTCTAATCTAATGCCACAAGGCTCACTCTTGCCTCCCCTTGCTTAATTGTAACTTCTTTCTCAGTGAACTGACTTGTTCTTATCTATAATTTATTTACTTATTTTTCAACTCTAGTATATCACAGTTTCAGACTTGATAATCTGTAACCCCATGAGAAACTAGAGACTGTGTGTGTGCCCAGTTCTTTTTGCTGGGCAGTATCCAGTTACAACATCTTTCCTGGAATTATTTTGGTCAGCTCCTTTCCTCCCTTCACTCCGTTTGGTGAGGTTATGCCTTTGATCTTTAATACAGTTAGATCCACTTGTTAGGATCTGTATGCCATCTTGGGAACTCCCACCTTCTGGTTGATGTTATTGATTTGCATACTATATGAATGTGCTTGGGCTGCTGTAACAGAATGCCACAGGCTGGGAGGATTAAACAACAGGCATTTATTTGCTCACAGTTCTGGGGACTGGAAGTCCAAGAGCAAGGTATTAGCAGATTAAGATCCTGGTGAGGGCTCTTTCCCTTGTTATATCCTCACATGGCCTTTCCTCTGTGCACGTGGAAGAGAGAGATCTCTGGTGTCTATTCTTCTTATAAAGATACCAGTCCTATTGGGTCAGAGCCTCACTTCTAAGATCTCATTTAACTTTAATTACTTCAAAGTCCCATCTCCAAATACAATCATATTGGAGATGAGGGTTTTAACATATCAATTTTTGGGGATACAATTCATCACACATGTATGTTCTAGAGTTCTGACAAATCATGGAATCATTTATTCATCACCACAGTATTATACAGAACAGCACCATTGCCCCACTAGATTATCTTCTATGTCTTCTTTTCAGCCCATCCCACACATTCCCCCAAACCTTGGTAATCACTGGTAAGTTTTCTGTTCCTAAGGCTTTGGTTTTTTCAGACTATCTCCAAATATGATCCCACACAACATACCCTTTTGGGTATGGGTTTCTGTCACTGAGCAAATGCATTTAAGAATAGTCCATGGTATTATGTGAATCATATGCCCTGGGTTGTTGAGTGGTATTCCATTGTGTGGGCATGCTACAGTCATTCATCCATTCTCCAGGTGGACACTGAAGAATGGACATTTCTAGGAATCAAGCTGCTGCAAGTGTATGGTGTCTTGTGTGAATATACATTTTCAGTTAGCTTGGGTAAGTACTAGGAGGGTGATTTCTGGGTCAATGGTAAGTATATGTTTAACTTTGTAAGAGGCTGTCAAGCCATTTTTCAAACTTTTGATATCCCCCCCTTTCCTTACTACACTCTATTCAAGAGGCTTGCACCTTCTGAAACAGCAGGGAGCATTGTGTGCCCCACAGATGGAGGATGAAAGGTAATAGGGTGGGATGGCTGGGATTTGAAAACTTCAGAGTGGGAGGAGGAAGGAGATTGCTGGGTAAAAAATGGGTTTGCTGGTGTGGGCTACCTTTTTTGTTCTTTTCTTGGCTCCTGGCTGTTCCTGGGAAGAGCCTCAGGTTGGGACTACCCTTTGCTTACAACTCATTGCTCCTAATGCAACTCCAGTTGAAAAATGGCTGTCGCCTGCTGGACGAGTCCCTGGAATGACTTTAGTAGCTCTGGCGGGAGGCAAGGTATTGTCTCTGGGAAAGACCTTCAGTCCTGGGGCGATGGGCCAGCCAGGAAGGCCATGCCAGATTCATCTGCAGTTTTGTTAGCAAGATCCCTGCATGCCACTGATCCCCCTTTCTTTGGGAATTACCTTCCTCTCCAAGACTCTTGCCTGGGATTCCTGTTGTAACCTGGCCGTGGCAATGAACTGAACTAGCACAAAGGACTCTGTCCGAGGGGTTTCTCAAACTGAAGAGCCCCATGCATATCAGTACATATCAGTGATTACCAGGGTTTGGGAAGGAGAGTTCTTCCCTATGGCTGAGCTGGAAGGATCTCAACTCAGAAGGGTCCAAGTATCCTGCTGGGAAGACAGGTTGGGGGAGGGATTGTGAGCTCAGGGTTATCAAGAACGCCACGCCCTGGGGCCTCAGACTTGGTTTCCTTGTTCTAGAAGCTTCTGTGGTACATGGAAACTACAGGCGTCCCTCCAATAATGCTCCCTGTTGTGAATGTCTCTTAGGCTGGTCCAAGTAGGGTTTGACTCCTGGATCTGAGACCCTGCTTTAAGGCTATCTGGTTTACTGCTTTCATATAGAAGATGAGATGGGAAGAAACTTAGCACAAGGGGCCATGAAAGTTAACTCCTTATGTGCTTCCAAGAGCTCCCAAGGGATTGAATCTCAGAGACCCTCTCGAGGGGGCCCTAAAGGTGCCATCACCGATGGGACACAGACTATGTTCTGAGTTCACGAGTGGGAGATAAGGAACCAGGGGCTATGCAGAGGAAAGGATATTTTGGGGTCCTGGAGGATACATAGGATGTTCTCAGGAACGAGAGTGTTCTCAAGGCAGGGGTCATAAATGAGGATAAAGGAATAGCGTAACATTGAGTATGCAGGTCAGGGAGGCTTGGGCAAATGGGTAGAAGTAGGCATGTTTGGAGGAGTTCGGTTTTGCTGGGGAGAGGCTGGAAGTCAAGAACAGACCTGAGGGGGCTTTAAATGCCCATCCCAGGACATACAGCCCTCTGTGGCAGTTAGGAGAGGGAGTGTGAGGGTAGGCATCTGGCTGTTCAAGCCTTCAAAGCATGGAGCAGACTTCGGGAGTCACTAGACTGACACTGACATAGAAAGACCTGTAAGCGCCTTCACTGTGACAAATCATGGACCAATGTCTATAGCGAGGAAAAAGACATTGGCAAAAGCCCTGACAGAACATTTTGTGCTTTATATATCCATAAATATATATATGTATTATTGTTTGAAAAGGTACATTTAAACTCTCTGGGGGTGAAAAATGGGTTTGCTGGTGAATCCCAAGAACAGTCCCCCTTTATACTTTTTATTGTTTTTTTTTTTTGAGTTGGAGTCTCACTCTGTCGCCCAGACTGGAGTGCAGTGGCTGCTCCCGGCCACCGCAGCCTTGACCTGCTGGGCTCCGGCGATCTTTCTGCCTCAGCCTTCCGAGTAGCCAGAATTACAAGCGCGCGCTACCATGCCCGGCTGATTTTTTGATTTATGGTAGAGATGATGAGGTCTCGCTGCCCAGGCGGGTCTTGAACCCACGGGCTCAGGCAATCCACTCACCTCAGCCTCCCAAAGGCGCGGGATTACAGGCTCAGCCACCGAGCCCGGCTCACTTTTTATTGTTTGACTTTTTTTTTTGAGATGGAGTCTCACTCTGTCGCCCAGACTGGAGTGCAGTGGCATGCTCCCGGCCACCGCAGCCTCGACCTGCTGGGCTCCGGCGATCCTTCCGCCTCAATCTTTCAAGTAGCCGGAATTACAGGTGCGTGCTACCACGCCCGACTAGTTTTTTGATTTATTGTAGAGATGAGGTCTCGCCAAGTTGCCCAGGCGGGTCTCAAAGCAGCAGGCTCAGGCGATCCACTCACCTCAGCCTCCCAAAGTGCGGGATTACAGGCTAAGCCACGAGCCCGACTTGTCTGACTTTTTAAAATAATAGGAGAAGCCACAGAAAAGCAGAGATCAGAAGGGGAAGGACCTGGGAGTCCAAGGTGGACATCACCTTGGTGTGGGCAGGACTTGGGAAGGGAGAGGTTGTGAGTGGACTGAGGGAGCCCAGGGTCTGTACTAGAGAGAGGAGTCATGAATGTGGTACCAGATGGAGAGGACTCCCCCTCCCCATTCCCCTCTTCCTCCTCTATCCTCTCCTTCCTCTTCCTCCTTTTCCTCTGCATCTCCTTCATTTTCCATAAAGGCCTGAGTGGCCTTGGCTCACCAAGGGAATTTGTACTTGTGTTAAGACCTCCTGCATCATGGATGTAGGCATTTTTCCTCTCCTGAGGTGGAAAGTCAGGGGATTCTAGGAGGTGCTCATCACAGTCTCCTCCCTCAGGTGGTGTCCCCTGAGACTGCAGGGAGGATGCAGTTGCTCAAGGTTTGAGAGAAGGGACTTGGCAACCTGGAGGGAAGACTGACCAAGATGGAGGTTTTACTGATCAGAGCTGGGGGTTTGGGCCGGGCTGGTGGCATGTGTGCATCTGGCACAGAGCCCAGCAAGGTGAGGCTTTCCTCCTATAGTGCTGTCTCAATGCAGGGCAGGGCAGGGCAAGTGGATGTAAGGCATGTCCAGGGGTGGGCTGTGTGGGCAGGTGTGAGGGAAGGAGGCTGGAGGCAGATAAAAGAGGACGGGTGTCCTGGGGCCAGTTTGATGTGTCTGGAGTGAATGTCTAGCCAGCTGGAAGGAAGGAGAGTAGAGTGTGTGTGGATCTGACAGGGGGAGTGAGCCTCAGGAGGTGACTAGGTCCAGGGCAGGCAGATGGAAGGTGGCTGCAGTGAGGAGGAGAGGCCATTGGAAAGCAGAGATCAGATGGGGAAGGACCTGGGAGTCCAGGATGGACATCACCCTGGTGTGGGCAGGACTTGGGAAGGGAGAGATTGTGAGTGGACCGAGGGAGCCCCAGGGTCTCTGTACCAGACAGTGAGGGAGTCATGGATGTACCAAATGGAGGAGGACTCTGGTGCCTGGGCATGGGACTGTCACCTCCTCCAGGCAGCTCCTTGTCTTTACTCCCAGGATGATACACATTCTCGCTGCTCAGCCCTCAGTTGCATTCTCAAGGCCCCTGTCCCCTCCTGCAGTGATTCTGAGCTCCTTTCTCTTGGCTCACCCAAAGAGGGAACATAGAGCTGGGCACACCCTGGGGACCCAGAATTGGTTGCTGACCTTGTCTTTGTTCTCCAGGTGTCCAGCCTGAGTGTGTGTTTTTTGTCCCTAAGCTCACAGCTCACCATGCTGGGTGTTCTGCCTTACCCCTGACTTGAAGTGCCTGGCACAGGGGCGGGGCGGGGGGAATGAGGCAATTTAGGATTCGGGAGAGCACTGGCTCCTTCCTGAACTCCATATCCTCTTTCCAAGATTGAAAATCCCCTGAGAGCTTTCTCAGGAGCCCTGCCAGGCACCACTGCATGGAGAGATCCTCTGGGAGTCCTTATCCACAGTTGATGAGGGATTCAGCGACTTCGCTGGAGAAAAAAGACTGGGCTGCACTTCTACTGCCTGGAGGTGAGAAATGAACCATTCTCGGCTCATGAGCTCCTTAGACAGATGCTCCCCCAAATCCTTGCCCTCACTGCTATTCCCTGGGTGCATGTTCCTGCTCCTAAAGGGAAAGTTATCTTTGCAAGGGGAGCTCCCAGTTGCCAGAGAAGCTGGAACCCCTTTCGCTCCCCTCCCTCAGGTCTCCCTTGGTCTGTGAACCTGGTCATCAATCTGGCAGATTTGGGATGGGTTCTGCAGGGGCATGTTCTGCCTTTTTAGGTCCTGGGCACCTCAAACCATTTGTCCACAGTGGCTGGGAGTAGAGGATGATGCCCCCGCACTTGGGCCGAAAGAAAGGAGCTCAGAATTGCTGCAGGAGAGGACATGGTGCCTTGAGAATGCAGTTGAGGGCTGACCAAGGGGACTGTGTATCATCCCGGGAGTACAGACAATAGGCTGCCTGTGGGAGGTGACATTCTCATGCCCAGGCTCTTGTAAGGCCGAGGAACAAAGCATGGGAAGGAGACACTTGTGTGTGCTGGCTACCTAAGGACCGGTGGATGACCAGCAGATATGACACACTCAAGTGACTCCAGCTCTAGGCAAGCAGGGTGCAGAAAGGGCAATTTTAGGTAGGGTCCCCAAGGAACAGACTCTGAGGTAGGCAGTGGTGGGCACAAGTTTATTAGGGATGTCCTCTGGAGTGAGAGAAGCAGGACCAGGCAAAAAGAGAATCGTGACTCCATACAGCTGCTCCCATAGGGAGTGCTGGCCCTTGATGGCCTTCAGTTTCCCAAATCTGGGCTAGGAACTAGTCTTGTATCTGCATTGACCAGTCACTGGATATGGGCTCAGGAGTAAGGAATAGAAGGTGGGTGAGGGGTCCTGGCGTTCTCTTGGGCAGCTGTCCTTGGCCCTGCCGTACATTCTTTATGATGGTCTGCAGGAGAGGGGCATAGTGGAGTCAGGCCAGCCACAGAAACAACTCTGAGTTTTGGCTGCCTGTGTGGGAAGTCAGGTGGTTCTGTGCGTGGGAAGCAAACACAGGGCTAGAATGGGAAGAAGGGCTGTTAGCAGAGGTGAGTAAGGAAGGGCTTTGACCAGGTGTGGTTGGTGGAGTTAGTGAGAATGGGTGAAATTGGGACCGTTTTTAGAAAGAAGTGACGGGACTTGATATATGGGGCTCAAAGACAAGAGAGAACCTGAGAAGGAGGAAGAGGGGGTTTGAGGCAGCAGGTTTGGTTGGGGGGTATGATTGGGGTTCTGAATGGACCCAGGTGGTGCCTGGCCCTGCACATCCATTTGATTAACAACTCTGGCTGGGCTGTTTACCCAGACACTGCTCCTCTCAGGATAGCAATGGCATGTGGTTCTGCCCTTAGCTGCATGCCCCATGTATGTCTGCATTGTCTGGGATAAGCCAGCTGGGGCCTGGGACACTATTGGGGTGGTATTAGGGTCCTCTCTGCTTTCCTTGGGGGACAGTGATGTGAGGATCTTGTATCTGCTGCCTTGCCTGAACCTTCAAGGCTTTGAGATCCTGGCTGTCTTCTGTCCTTTTTGACTTTCCAAGGTGGACATTAGCATTGTTGTTTAAATAAAGGTCATTTGAGCTGTGGGCACCGAAGTGACCAGCTGATTGCTCCAGACTGTAATTTTAGCCAGTGTGGCAGCCAGAAAGAATGCTATTGGATACTTCATGAGTTCTTGGGATTGAAAGCCCCTGAGTGGTGAGGCAAAGGCTGTCAGGGCTCCCCGAGATCTGGTCTCAGGCTTCTAAACCCTTTTGCAAACCTGAGCACTTCCCAAAGAGTCAGACTTGAAGAACTCAGATGGAGATAACTTGATCCTTTCCTCAAGTTTCTAGTAGGGGCATTCCGAAGGCTCAGCTGGGAAGGTGCAGCTCCTGCCACGTGGCAGCTGCAGTCCTCACCTGCTTCTAGTGGGCAGTTGCCTCCTGGGACTCTAGTGGAGAAAGCTGGACCAGATAGCACTGGGCCTGGGCCTCACCACTTGCTGCTTCCAGGGCAGAAGGAAGCCTGGATGGGCCTGGACCGATCAGTCTCCCTGCCATTTCTCCTCCCTGCCGTCTAACCTGACATTTGCTGTAGCACACTGTCATTGACCAAAGGCATGGTCTTGGTGTCTTCCCGCCCATCAAGGGGATCCTCTAAGGGGAACCTTATAGCTGAGCCCTAAACTTTGAACAAGTTTATTCTTAAAAATTATAATCCTCCAAGTATTTAGGGATCCAGACCATAATTTCCAGTTGAAAGCATCAGATATTTTTTCAGAATCGTTTACTTAGAGTTACTTAATTAATCCTTGTCCTTACTAATGAGCCTATTTGTCTATGGAGTCATTTCGTCCACCAGCCTGGCCACCAGGGGCAGGCGCGGCCCAGTGACAAGCCCTCAAGGACTTTCATTATGAAGTCCCCTGGCAGCTAGGGAAATTTGGGGTTTTGGAACACAGTGATTTCAACTCGTGGATAATCTTTTTCACCTCATTACATTTTTACTCTGGTGTATGGAGTTAATGAAGGCTTCATTTTTTAAAAAACAAATGAAGTTTGTAAGCAAGAGTTGACAACATATTATTATAATGTTTCTTTACTTTCTGCATCTTAAATATTTCCTGTAATTGTTCACAGTTCATGATTAAAAACAGCCACCTGGAATGGAGACCTGGGGGATTGGGGGAACTTGACCAACTGCAGAGCCAGGTAGGGCTTTGTCCAGACCAGGTGCTTACTGAACTACTACCATGTGAATGAACACACATTGGTTTTTTTGCATCTGTCTTACACTGGGCATCACCACCATGCTGGTTGCCAGGCTTTCTCATGCAGAGAGAAGTCACTCACAGGTTTCTGTTTGACAGTGCAAGGCGGCATGGTGGGTAAGTGAAGAGACTCAAGGGCTACCTTGTCTGGGTTTAGATTTCAGCTTCATCAGTTACTGCTGTCACCTTGAGGTATTTGATTGACTTCTCCCTTCTCAACTTTCCCATCTATCAAAGGGACTGAAAATATTAGCTTTCTCATAATATTGATGGGAAAAGAATTAACATACAGAATGGTCCCTGATACCGAGTAGCATATTTGTGTTAGCTATTTAAAAGTATTATTTTATTATTATTTTTAAAATTTCAGAACTGAGTATAGACATTTATCAGATAGACATTTTATTTGTCATGGGATCATGCAATCACACGATCTTGCAACAGCAAGAATCTCTGAGGTGTCTTGTGCAATTTCCTTCTAGGGTGAGAACTCTGTTGGCAGAGTTCTTGGTGGGGACGGTGAGAGGCAAGGGCAGGGTGACAAAAATTCATTTGCTTCACACTTCTGAGCTGCTAGCTGTCCCTTGAGGGTAGGAGAGGGCTTCAGAACCTGCTGGCACTGCTGCTGCATAAAGTTCTACGCCTTGGCTCAGCCAAGCTTTCTGCAGGATTGGGTCTGGGACCTGGAGGTCCCACACCCCATGTAGACCCTGGAATCTGGTCCCTTGAAGTTCCATGCTGACTGTACCCCATCTAGAGCCACTACGGTAAAATTCAAGAGCTTCAAAGCCTGTGAGACAGAAATAGTAAATGTCTGGTTAAAGAGAATAGATTATTCTCCCCCTCTTGAATTTTAAAAATTATACTTAAAATTTTGGTTGAAAACAAAACTTATAACATTGTCTGATGGGGTTTTCAGTATGCATAAATGTAATACATAAGATGACTGCAATAAGAAGGGTGAGGCTAGAGAGGGTTTGCATGGGAGTAAGTTTTCTGCATTCCACTTGAAGTCATAAAACACTGATTTTTTTTTTTTTTTTTTTTTGAATTGGAGTCTCACTCGGTCGCCCAGACTGGAGTGCAGTGGCCGCTCCCAGCCACCGCAGCCTCGACCTGCTGGGCTCCGGTGATCCTTCCACCTCAGCCTTCCGAGTAGCCGGAATTACAGGCATGCACTACCACGCCCGGCTGATTTTTTGATTTATTGTAGAGATGAGGTCTCGCTGCCCAGGCGGGTCTCGAACCCGCGGGCTCAGGCAATCCACTCACCTCAGCCTCCCAAAGGCGCAGGATTACAGGCTGAGCCACCGAGCCCGGCTTATAAAACACTGATTTTAAGTAGACTGTTAAAAGTTGAGTAATAATATTATTATTCATAGAGCTACCATTGAAAATGTATGCAAAGGGATGGCATAAAAACATAATAGATCAATTAAAGTGGAATACTAAAAAATTCCAGGTAACCTAAACAGAAGGAAAGAATAAACAACAGCAACAAAAGAAAAAGAAAAGCAGAGGGAACAAAAAGAAACTAAATAAAATGGTAGGCATAAATCCAAATATATCACTAATTACATAAGAATGACTTTATCAAAAGACAGAAGTTATAAGATAAATAATAAAACATGACCCAATCATGTGCTACCTACAAGAAATTTACTTCAGATGTAATGATATAAATGGGTTGAAAGTAAAGGATAGAGAAATATATACAATGGAAACACTAAAAAAAAAAAAAAAAAAGCTGGAGTGGCTATATTAATATCAAAGTAGTGTTTAGAGCAAAGAAAATTATGAGAGAAAAAGATGGCTATTATGTAATGATAAAAAGATCAATTCACAGAAGACATAATGATCCTAAATGTATACATACCTAATAGCTGAGGTTCAAAATATATGAAACAAAATAGACAGAAATGAGATGAAAATAGACAAATCTACACTTGTTGTGGCGGTGTCAGTGATTTCTTGTGCTTGATAGAATTAGTAGAAAGTCAATGAGGATATAAAATAACTGAACATCATAATCAGCCAACTGGATCTAATTGACATTCTTTTAAAGAGTGCATGAAACATTTACCAAGATAGACTGTATTTTGCTTATAAAACAAATCTTAACACCTTAAAAGAATTGAAATCAAATGATGTTTGTTTTCTGAGCATAATAAAATTACACTAGAAGCCAATACCAGAAAAATAGAAAGGAAATCTAAAAAACACTTGTAAATTAAACAACACACATCTATATAATCCACGGATCAAAGAGGATGTCTCAAAGGAAATTTAAAAAAATACTTTGAACTGAATAAAAATAAAAGTACAACACACTAAGTTTTGCAGAGTGTGGCTTAAGCAGTGCTTAGAGGGAAATTTATAGTAGAAATTCTTAATTCAGAAAAGGAGATGGTCTAAAATCAGTAATCTAAGCTTCTAACTTAAAAAGTTAGCAAAAGAAGAAAAAGATAAGCTCCAAGTCAACAGAAAGAAAGAAATAATAGAACAGAAATCAATGACATTGCCACAGAAAAACAATGGAGAAAACGAATGAAACTTAAAACTGTTCCTTTGTAAGGATAAATAAAATCAATAAAGCTCTATCATGACTGACACAGAAAAAAAGAGAGAAGACACAAATTACAAATATCAGGAATGAAAAAGTGAATATCACTATAGAATTCATAGACATTAAAAAGACAGTAGGACAATGCTGTAAACAACTCTATACACATAAATGCTATCACTTAGATAAAATGAATAAAACACAAACATAAGTCAACCAACATAAAAATCGATAATTTCAATAGTTCTATGATTTTTAAAGGAATTGAATTTGTGATTCAAAATTCTCCTGAAAAATAAATCTCCAGGCTGGGATGGTTTCCCTGGCAAACTTCACCAAATATTTAGGGAAAAAATAACAGCAATTTAAAATAATTTCTTTTTGTTTTTGTGTTGGAGTCTCATTCCTTTGCCCAGCCTGGAGTGCGGTGACATGCACGCTCACAGCCACCCACCGTCGATCTGCTGAGCTCTGGCGCTCCTTCCATCTCAGCCTTCCAAGTAGCCAGAACTACAGGCTTGCGCTACTGCACCCAGTCAATTTTTGATTTTACTGTAGAGATGAGGTCTTGCCAAGTTGCCTGGGCTGGTCTCAAACCTGTAGGTAATCTACTCACCTCGGTTTCCCAAAGTGCTGGAATTACAGGCTGAGCCACCGAGCCTGGTTAACACAATTTTTTTAAGAAAACAGAAAAGCAGAAAACACTTTCCAACTCATTGATTGAGGCCATATTACTTTGTTAACAAACCAGTTGAAACAAGCAAATAAACAAACTACAGAACAATGTCTCTCATGAATATAAAATTCTCAACAAAATATTAGCAAATTGTATTCAGCAATCAATCAATCATGTCTCTATCTCAATCAAATGACATTTATCCTAAGAATGCAGAATATCCAAAAATTAATTTATGTAATTCACCATATTAGCTGTCTAAAGACTAGAAAAAACACATGATCATATCAACTGAAATAGAAAAGGCAAAATTCTTAAATGATAGAAATTTGAATATAGAAAGGAACATTATTGCTTGGATAAAGTACAACAAAAATCGTTCAGCTAACATGATAGTGGTGAAAAATGAAGACTTTCTTTCTAACATTAGGGTCAAGACAAGAATGTTCACTATGAGTACTCTTATTCAACATTATACTGGAAGTTCTGATCCAATGCAATGAGGTAGAGATAGATAAGATATAGTAGAAAAGAAGTAAAAATGTCCATCCCTAATCACAGATAATATGTCTACATAGAAAATCCCAAGAAATCTGTAAAGCAACTTCTAAAGTAAAAGAGTTAAACAAGTTTGCAGGATAATGGTCCACATAAAAGCATCAATTGACTTTCATTTTTTTATTTTTATTTTTGGTTGGAGTCTCACTCTGTCGCCCAGACTGGAGTGCAGTGGCTGCTCCCGGCCACCGCAGCCTCGACCTGCTGGGCTCCGGCGATCCTTCTGCCTCAGCCTTCCAAGTGGCCGGAACTACAGGCGCACGCTACCACGCCCGGCTAGTTTTTAATTTATTGTAGAGATGAGATCTCGCCAAGTTGCCCAGGTGGGTCTCGAACCTATGGGCTCAGGCAATCCACTCACCTCAGCCTCCCAAAGGCATGGGATTACAGGCTGAGACACCGAGCCTGGCTAATTGACTTTCTATATGCTAACCATGAACAGCTAGAAACAAAATGATTTTACAATGGTAAATAATAAAAAATAAAAAGTAGAAAAATAAAATATCTAGGTATAAATATTTAAAAAGTATGTTGCATGATGAAAACTACAAAATGTTGACAAAAGATGTCAAAGAAAATCTAAATAAATGGAAAGCCAGATCATGTTTATATAGAAAATTCTAAAGTGGTAAAGATGACAATTTGCCACAAAGTAGTCCATAGATTGAATACAATACCAATAAGAATATGTACCAAAGTTTTATAAATATATGTTCTAAAATTTATAGAAAAGGCAAAGAAACCAGAATATATAAACCAATTCCTAAAAAGCAAAAAACCCAGAATATCTAAACTAATTCTGAAAAAGAAGAATAAAGTTAGAGGAATGATTCCATCTGATTTTTAGGTTTATGCTAAATCTACAGAAATAGAGAAAATGTGGTGTGAGTGAAGGTACAGAGACATAAATCTATGGAAGAGAATAAAGAATCCAAGAATAGCCACATAGAAATATAGTCAATTGAGTTTTGACAAAGGTATGAAAGCTATTTAAATTTGTAATGGATAGTGTTTTCAAAAAGCAGTATTGTATCAATTGAACATTCTTAACAATAAAATGAGCCCACACCTTATGCAACAATTAGCAACCTGAAAATCACATCTTATGTAACAATTAACTCAGAATAGACCAGAGAAATAAATGCAAAATGTAAAACTCTAAAACTTTTAGGAAAAAAATCTTTATGATTGTGGTTAGGTCAACAACTCTTTTTAAAAAATATTTTTTAAAGTTTTACTTTATTTTAAATTGACAAATAATTGTATATATTTATGAGATACCATGTGATAGATATACATTGGAAATGATTCCATTAGGAAAATTAACATATTCATTATCTCACATACTTTTGTGGTAAAATCTACTTTTTCAGCAATTTCAAAGTATACACTACAATATTATTAACTATAATCATCAGACTGTGCAATAGATCATAGAACCTATTCCTCCTGTCTAACTGAAACTTGGTCCTCTTTGATTAATATCTCCCCTTTCCCAAGAGTTTTTAAACATGATGTCAAGAGCACAACAAAGAAAAAAATCCAATAAATTAAACTTCATCAAAATTAAAAACTATCACTCTATGAAAGACACTGAAAGAGAATGGAAATACAAGCTACAGACAAGAAGACTGCATTTACAAACCATGTACCTGAAAAGTATTGTACATTCAGATTATATAAGGAATTTAAAAAACTAAACAGTAGGAAAACGAAAAACAAAAAACTCAGTTTAAAAAATGGGCAAGAGACTTGAACAATTACTTTACCAAAAAAGATACAGAGAAGGTGAATAAGTGTGTGAAAAGATATTCAACATAATTTAAAAGTTCTACAACCAGGCAAAGAAAGGAAATAACAGACATACATATTGGAAAGATAAAATAAAACTTATCCAAACAAAGACATCATGAAAAACAATCTCATTCACAATAGCTACAAAAATGCTTAGAAATGTATTTAATCAAGGAAGTGAAAGTTCTGTACACCAAAAACTAAACATTGAAGAAAGAAATTGAAGGAGACATAAATAAAAAGACATTCCACATTCAGGGACTGGAAGAATTAATATTGCTAAAATGTTCATACTACCCAAAATGATCTATAGATTCAATGAAATTGCTATTAAAATTTCAATGATGTTTTTTCACAGAAATAGAAAAAGCAATTCTAAAATTTGAATGGAACCACAAAAGATCCCAAATAGTCAAAGCAATCCTTAGCAAAAAGAACAAAACTGAAGGTATCACACTACCTGATTGCAAAGTTTACTACAAAGCAACAGTAATCAAACAGCATAGTACTGGCATAAAAATAGACACAGAGACCCATGGATCAGAATAGAGAGCCCAGAAATAAATCCATGCATTTATAGTCAATTGATTTTTGACAAAGATGCCAAGAACACATAATGGGAAAATGACAGTCTCTTCAATAAGTGGAATTGGAAATACTGGATATCCACATGCAGAAAAATAAATTTAGATTTTTATCTCACACCATATGAAAATCAACTCAAAATGGATTAAAGACTTAAACAAAGACCTGAAACTATAAAACTACTAGAATAAAACATAAGGAAAAAGCTCCAGGACGCTGGTTTGGGCAATGATTTTTTTTGGGGGTATAAACCTCAAAGCACAAGCAATAAATAGAAAACAGACAAGCAATAAAATAAAAAATAAGACAATCAGGATTACACCAAGCTAAAAAGCTTCTGTACAACAAAAGAAACAATCAACAGAATGAAGAGACAACCTATGGAATGGAAAAAGAATTTTGCAAACTTTACATCTGATAAGGGCTTAATATCAGGAACCCAACCAACTCAACAGTAAGAAAACAAATATAGTAACCTGATTTTTAAAAATGGGCAAAGGATCTGGATAGACATTTCTCAAAAGAAGGCATATAAATGATCAAGAGGTATATAAAAAATGCTCAGCATCACTAATTATCAGATAAATGCAAATTAAAATCACAATGAGGTGTTACTTCACACCTGTTAGAATGGCTGTTATTAAAAAGGTGAAAGATAGTGTTGGTGAGGATGTGGAGAAAAGGAATTCAAGCACACTGTTAGTGGAAAGACAAATTAGTACACCTATTATGGAAAATACTATGAAGTTTCCTCAAAAATTTAAAAATAAAATTATCATATGATCCAGCTACTCTGGATCTGGGCATGTATCTTAAAGAAATGAAATCAACTTGTTATTGGTACAGGAACAGGCATATAGACCAAAGGAATAGACTTGAGATTTCAGAAGCAAAACCTCAATTTCTCAACCAACTCATGTTCGACAAAGCCTCCACCACTCATCACCGGGGAGAGAAGAATCTATTCAGTAAATGGTACTGGGAAAACTGGCTGACCACATGCAGAAGATTCAAACAAGACCCCTATCTATCCCCCATACACAAAAATTAACTCCAAATGGATCAGAGACCTAAATGTAAAACCTCAAACCATAAGAACCTTAGAAAATGCAAGACACACCCTTATGGAAATTGGAACTGGCATCCAATTCCTGAACAAAACCTGAAACGCATTGGCCATAAGATATAAGATAGACAAATGGGACCTCATTAAACTGACAAGCTTCTGCAAAGCCAAGGAAACTGTCAAGAGAGCAGGGAGACAGCCTACAGACTGGGAAAAAGTATTTGCCAACTCCATGTCTGACAAAGGCCTAACATCTTGGATCTATAAGGAACTCAAATGTGCTGAAAAAGCCGGGCTCGGTGGCTCAGCCTGTAATCCCCCACCTTTGGGAGGCTGAGGTGAGTGGATTGCCTGAGCCCATGGGTTCGAGACTTGCCTGGGCAGCAAGACCTAATCTCTACAATAAATCAAAAAATCAACTGGGTGTGGTAGCGCATGCCTGTAATTCTGGCTACTTGGAAGGCTGAGGCAGAAGGATAGCCGGAGCCCAGCAGGTGGAGGCTGTGGTGGCCGGGAGCAGCCACTGCACTCCAGTCTGGGTGACAGAGTGAGACTCCAACTCAAAAAAAAAAAAAAAAAAAAAGGAAAAAGAAAAAAACAAGCAACCCCATTACAAAGTGAGCAAAAGATATGAACAGACACTTCTCAAAAGAAGACATATGAGCGGCTAAGAGACACATGAATAAATGTTCAACTTCACTAATAATCAAGGAGATGCAAATTAAAACTACACTGAGATACCACCTAACTCCAGTCAGAATAGCCATTATCAATAACTCAAAAAATAACAGATGCTGGAGAGGATGTGGTGAAAAGGGAACACTTCTACACTGTTGGTGGGAGTGCAAACTAGTGCAACCTCTGTGGAAAGCAGTGTGGTGATTCCTAAAAGCTCTAAATATAGACCTCCCATATGACCCTGCAATCCCCCTACTGGGAATATACCCTGAAGAACTCAGATCGCTCTATAAAAAAGATACCTGCACATTATGTTTATCGCAGCATTGTTCACAATAGCAAGAACCTGGAACCAACCATGCTATCCATCAAAAGAGGACTGGATTAAAAAAGTGTGTTACATATACATGATGGAATACTACACAGTCATAAAAAAGAACAAAATCATGAACTTCGCAGCAACCTGGATGGAACTAGAGTTTATAATACTGAGTGGTCTCTCATAGAAACAAAAATCGGAGTATCACATGTTCTCACTCATAAGTGGACCTTGAACATCTATTGTAATACTATAAGAAAAGGATTGATAGTGGTGGGAAACTATGGGGGGACAGGGAGGGGAAGGGAGGTGGGATTAATGGTAGTCTATATCTCTCTGGGGATGGGGGGACATCCCTTATCAACAAGGGTGCCTGTACGATGCATATTTGTATACCTAATCCTTAACTGTTTCCCACAATTTTAAAATAAAAAATGTTTTTTAAAAAAAGAAATGAAATCAGCATGTCAAAATGATATCTGTACTCCCATGTTTACTGCAGCATTATTCACAATATCCAAGATATGAAATTGACCTGAGTTCATTAATAGATGAAAGAATAAAGAAAATATAGTATATAATGTATAGACAATGGAATACTATTCAGCCTTTAAAAAGAAAAAAATCCTGTTACTTGGGACAACATAGATGAACTGGGAGGACATTAGGTTACATAAAATAAGCCAGGCACAGAAAGACATATACTGGCTCACAGACATGTGGAGTGCACAAAAGTTGAATTCATACAGTAGAGAGTAGAATGATGGTTACCAGGGGTTGAAGGTGGGGACAAATTAGAGAAATGTAGGTAAAAAAAAATAAAAAAGAAAGAAAGAAAATTTTTCAACATTTTGAAGCAACATGATTGTCCAGTCTACATAGAAAATCCAAGGAATCTTCACATACACAATAAAAGAAAATAAAACTTCTTAGAACAAATAAGTGAGCTCAGCAAGAAAGCAGGATACAAGATCAATCACACACAAAGCAATTGCATTTCCACATACTAACAATATATGGAAATAAAATTAAGTTCAAAAATCTATTTACAATTGATCCAAAGAAAATAAAATACTTAGGTATAGACCAACCAAAACACATATAAGATCTGTATGCTAAAAACTACAACATGCTCATGAGAAAAAAATTACTGGAATAGATGGAGAGACATACCATGTCACGGATTGGAAGACTCAACATTGTATAGGTGTCAATTCTCCCCCAAACTAGTCTATAGGTTGAATTAAATTTCTACCAAAATCTCTTTATTTAAAAACTATTAGACTTTATTTTTTAGTGCAGTTTTAGGGTCAAAGCAAAATTAAGCAGAAGGTACAAAGATTTTCCATGTATCCCCTGGCCCACACATGCACACCTCTCATTATCGATATCTCTTAAAGTTGTCTTCCCTCCTTTCTTTCTTCCTTCCCCTCCCTCCCTCCTTCCTTTCCTCCCTTGTGCATAGACAAGCTTATTCTAAAATTTACGTGGAAAGACACAGGCCTTAGAATTGCTTAAAACAATTTTGGAAAAGAAGAATAAAGTGGGTAAAATCACTCTACCATATGTTAAGCCTTATTTTACAGCTGTAATAATCAAGACAGTGGGGGTACTTGTGGAGGAATAGAAACACAGATCAATAAAGTTACCTAAAAGTAGACCCTCACAAATTGCCCATTGACTTTGCAACAGTGCAAAAGCAATTCCATGGAAGAGAGAGAGCTTTTTCAACCAAGGGTGCCAGAGTGATTGGACACACACACACACACACACAAACACACACACACACACACACACACACACACACACACACACACACACGTACACACACACACACAACGAGCCCTAACCTAAACCCCACATCTTATACAAAAGCAAATAAAAATGGATAATAAATTTAAATGTAGTAATAGAAAATAAGACGATAAAACTTGGAGAAAAAGCATAGAAGAAAAACTTTGGAACCTAGGGTTAGACAGAGTTTTTAGGTTTGGCACCAAAATCACAATCCACAAAAGAAAAAATTGATAAACTAGACATCATAGAAGTTAAAAACTTTGGCTATATGAGAGACTTTGTGACAAGAATGAGAAGCTACTGACTGGGAGAAAATAATTGCAAACCAAATATCTGATAAAGTACTGCATAAATAATATATAAAGAACTCTCAAAACTCAACATTAAAATAACCAAAAGTCAAATTAAAAAATGGATTAACTATAAGAATATCAGAAAATGCAGCAGATACCCTTATGGAAATTGGAACTGGCAACCAATTTGTGATCAAAACCCCAAGTGCCCATACCATAAGAGATAGATAGACAAGTGGGACCCATCAAACTGAAAAGCTTCTGCAAAGCAAAAGAAACCACCAAGAGAGTGGGGAGACAGCCCACAGAATGGGAAAAAATATTTGCCAACTGTTTATCTTATAAACACCTATCATCCAGAATCTACAAGGAACTCAGACATGCTGCAAGGAAAAACAAAAACAAAACAGCCCCATTAAAAAGTGAGTAAAGGACATGAATATCTTCTTAAAAGAAGATATATGGGCAGCCAACAGACACATGAAAAAGTGCTCAGCCTTGCTCATCATCAGAGAAATGCAAATCAACACCACATTGAGAAACCACCTAACCTTGGTAAAAATGGCCATCATTAATTTTAAAAAAAGAAACAGATGCTGGCAAGGATGCGGAGAAAAAAGAATGCATTTACACTGATGGTGGGAATGCAAACTAGTGCAACCTCTTTGTAAAACAGTGTGGTGATTTCTAAAAGAACTAGACATTGACCTTCCATATGACCCAGCAATCCCCCTACTGGGAATATACCCAGAAGAACTCAAATCATTCTATAAAAAAGATACCTGCACAGGCATGTTTATTGCAGCACTATTCATAATAGCAAAAACATGGAAACAACCCTGTTACCCATTGAAACTGGACTGGTTAAAAAAAATGTGGTACATATACACAATGGAATATTATGCAGTCATAAAGAAGGACAAACATATGGACTGTGCAGCAACTTGGATGAATTTAGAGTCTATTATACTCAGTGATCTATCACAGAAACAAAGAACAGAGTACCACATGTTCTCACTCATAATTGGACCCTGAGTATTTACCATAATACTATAAGAAAGGGATTGGCAGTAGCAGAATGGGGGTGCGGGTGGGAGTGCCGGGGGTGACACAACATCAATAAGGGTACCTAATCTCAAACCATGCAAAGGGAGGACAAAAGGGAGGCTCAAACTTTTCCTGTAGGATGACCACTTGTACACCTAATCCTGAATTGTGCTCCAACTTAAAAAAATAAAAGAAAATGGGTAAAATGGGAAAAAGACATGAAGATATATTTCCACTGAAGTGGGTATAAAGATGGCAAATAGGCTCATGAGAAAAATGTTCACCATCATTAGCCATCAAGAAAATGCAAATTAAAACCACAATGAGGTATCAAAACACACGTATCAGAATGGTTAAAATAAAAAATAGTGACAAAACCAAATGCTAGAGAAGACTCAGAGAAAATACATCACTGATCTATTGCTGATGGTAATTTAAATGGTATAACCACTATGAAAAAGAGTATAGCAGCTTCATACAACACTAAAGACACAATCACTATATAATCCCCTAAGTGCACTCTTGGCCACTTATCTCTGAGAGATGATAACTTATGTTCACACAAAAACCTTTACATAAAATGCTCCAAATATTAACTTTATTTATAATAGCCCCAAACTGGAAATAATCCAAATGTCATTCAATGGACAAGTGCTTAAAAAAATTGTAGCACCATCCATACCAATGAATATTTCTCAGCAATAAATAGAAAAAACTATTGATACAGGCAGCAATTTAAATGAATCTCAAGGGAATTATGTTGAGAAAAAGATATTCTCAGATGATGATATGCTATACAATTTCATTTACATAGCATTCTTGGAATTGCAAAATTATACAGATTGAGAACATATTACTTGTTGCTGAAGTTGGAGTGGAGAAGGAGAGAGTTTGTTATATCTATAAAAGGGCAGCATGTTTAAGAGTATGCTGGCTGTGGGTTTCTCATAGATGGCTTTTACTATTTTATGGTATGTTTCCCGTATGCCTAGATGTTCGAGGGTTTTTATCAAGAAGGGGCGCTGGATTTTATCAAAAGCTTTTTCTGCATCTAATGATATAATCATGTGGTTTTTGTTTTTACATCTGTTGATGTATTTAATTACATTTATGGTTTTACAAATGTTGAACCAGCCTTGCATCCCAGGGATGAAGCCTCCTTGGTCATGATGGATGATTTTTGAGATGTGTTGTTGAATCCGGTTTGCTAGGATCTTGCTGAGAATTTTAGCATCTATGTTCATCAAAGATATTGGCCTGTAGTTCTCTTTCTTTGTTGGGTCTTTACCTGGCTTGGGTATCAATGTGATGTTAGCTTCGTAAAATGATTTGGGGAGAGTTCCATCTTTTTCAATTGTCTGGAATACCTTCAGTAGGATTGGTATCAGCTCCTCCTTGAATGTCTTGTAGAATTCTGCTGGAAAGCCAAGGATGCCCACTCTCACCCCTGCTGTCCAATATAGTATTAGAAGTCCTGGCTAGAGCAATCATAGAAGAGAAGGCAATCAGGGGTATCCAAATAGGAAAAGATGAAGTCAAGTTATCTCTCTTTGCAGATGACATGATTGTGTACCTTGAAAACCCAAGAGAATCTGTCAAAAACTTCCTTACACTGATAAAGGTCTTTGGCAACGTCTCAGGATACAAAATAAATGTGCAAAAGACAATTGCATTTCCTTACACCAATAATAAACAAACAGAAACCCAAATAAAAAGCACAATTTCATTCTCAATAGCCACACAAAAAAGAAATACCTTGGCATCTTCCTAACCAGAGATGTGAAAGACCTTTACAATGAAAACTACAAAACACTGCTCAAAGAAATCAAAGATGACACAAACAAATGGAAAAATATCCCATGCTCATGGATTGGAAGAATCAACATTGTGAAGATGTCCATCCTACCTAAGACAATCTACAGATTTAATGCAATACCCATCAAATTACCAGCAACATTCTTCTCAGACCTAGAAAAGACAACACAGGAATTCATATGGAAACACAAATGACCAAGAATAGCCAGAACAATCCTCAGCAAAAAAAAAAAAACCAAAAAAAAAAAAACCAGGGATGTGGTATCACATTACCAGACTTCAAACTTTACTATAAAGCTACAATCATCAAAACAGCTTGGTATTGGTATAGGAACAGGCATATAGACCAATGGAATAGAATTGAGATTCCAGAAGCAAAACCTCAATTTCTCAACCATCTCATCTTCGACAAAACCTCCACCACCTACCACTGGGGAGAGGAGGAGAACCTATTCAGTAAATGGGAAAACTGACTGACCACATGCAGAAGATTGAAACAGGACCTCTATCTATCTCCATACACAAAAATTAACTGCAAATGGATCAGAGACCTAAATGTAAAACCTCAAACCATAAGAACCTTAGAAAATGAAGGACATACCCTCATGGAAATTGGAACTGGCATCCAATTCCTGAACAAAACCTGAAACCCACAGGTCATAAGAGATAAGATAGACAAGAGGGACCTCATTAAACTAACAAGCTTCTGCAAAGCCAAAGAAATCATGAAGAGAGCAGGGTGACAGCCTATAGACTGGGAAAAAGTATTTACCAACTCCAGGTCTGACAGAGGCTTAACATCTTGGATCTACAAGGAACTCAAATGCGCTGAAAAGAAAAAAAAACAAACAACCCCATTATAAAATGGACAAAAGATATGAACAGACACTTCTCCAAGGAAGACATTCTAGCAGCCAACAGAAACATGAAGAAATGCTCAACCTCACTAATCATCAGGGAGATGCAAATCAAAACCACACTGAGATACCACCTAACTCCAGTCAGAATGGCAATTATCAATAACTCAAAAAATAACAGTTGCTGGAGAGGGTGTGTCAAAAAGGGAACTCTTCTACACTGTTGGTGGGAGTGTAAACTAGTGTAACCTCTGTGGAAAGCATTGTGGTGAATCCTAAAAGCTCTAAATATCAACCTCCCATATGATGCCGCAATCCCCCTACTGGGAATATACCCTGCAGAACTCAAATTACTCTATAAAAAAGATACCTGCACACGTATGTTTATTGCAGCGTTGTTCACAATAGCAAGAACCTGGAAGCAACCATGCTGTCCATCAAAAGAGGACTGGATTAAAAAAATGTGGTACATATACACGATGGAATACTATGCAGTCATAAAAAAGAACAAAATCATGAACTTCGCAGCAACCTGGATGGAACTAGAGTCTATAATACTGAGTGACCTCTCACAGAAACAAAAATCTTGGTGTCAATCACGTCACAAAAATCTAGCTTGGTGTCAATCACGTCACTTTCTACTGAGAAGACAACCTGAGGGTTTTTTTATTCTCTGTAGTGTCAGTCTCCTCCGTAAACGTGTAACAGGGTGGGCTGTTGTCTAAGTCTGTTGTTGCATGTCCCTCTAAATATCTGTAAATGCTTTAGCAGATGATGTCCTCAGTTTGGCTCCTACTTCAAGTGGAGGCCCTCAGACCACATGTTCTCACTCATATAGTGGTTTTTGATCATCCAATGTATTATCATAAGAAAATGACTGACAGTGGTGGGAAAGTATGAGGGGAGAAGGGGAAGGGAGATGGGATTAATGGTAGTAAATATCTGTCTGGGGACAGGGAGACACCTTTTATCAACAAGGGTGCCTGAACGAAGCATATTTGTATACCTAACCCTTAACTGTACCCCACAATATCATAATAAAAAATATTGATTATAAAAAAAAGGGTAGCACAAGAAATCCTTAGATGGAATATTCTGGGTCTTGACTGTGGTAATTGGCACACAAAAATATATATATGTGATAAAATTACACGTGAACTAAACACACATACACATGCACAAACCAGCACTTGTAAAACTTGTGAAATCTAGATAAGGTCAGTGAATTGTATTGATATTGATTTCCTGGTTGTGATGTACTATAGTCATGCAAGCTGTTACCACTGGGAGAAACTGGGTGAAGGGTGGATGGGAATCAAGTGCTTATGAATCTACAGTTATCTCAAAATAAAAAGTTAAAGAAGAAAACCAAACTCAGATGGTTTGACTGGTGAGATCCACCAAACTTTCTCAGTGAACATATGATGCCAGTCTTGTATAGATTTTTCAGAAAACAGAAAAAGAGTATAGCCCTACGCACTTTATATGGCCAATGCTATCTGGACTAAAACATACAGATTAGGCTAAAGAAGGAATATAATTTATGGGCCATTTCATTGATGAACATAAAATTCTAAAGAAAATATTTGCTCATCAAATCCAACAGATAATACAAAATAATAGCTCATGATGAAGTTGGTTTATGAGAAATGCAAAGATGGTTCAAAATCAGATAGTTAATCCATGTAATTCACCACAGTAGACTGGGAGGACAATCCTGGGATCACTTTAACATTGAATAAATTTAGCTGTTACCACGTTGATTAAATTTGGCATGGATTCGTGATACTTTATTTGTAGACATTGTTATTTGTTTATTTTTCCATATGACATCATGATAGAGCCCAAAAGATGTAACAGATTTAACTTCCTTTTGGAAAGCGTGTGGCCTTGTGAACTTTGTGAAGCTTGGTGTCAATCACGTCACTTTCTACTGAGAAGACAACCTGAGGGTTTTTTTATTCTCTGTAGTGTCAGTCTCCTCCGTAAACGTGTAACAGGGTGGGCTGTTGTCTAAGTCTGTTGTTGCATGTCCCTCTAAATATCTGTAAATGCTTTAGCAGATGATGTCCTCTGTTTGGCTCCTACTTCAAGTGGAGGCCCTCAGACCACATCGTGGTGCCCACATGCCCTCCGAGGTTCTGGGGAGGCGAAAGGGCTGAGCCAGGCTGTGGAGACTTGGTGGCCGAAGATGGCCTTCACGTTCCCCCACCCACCTCTCTCCTTTTGCAGCCGCTCTATTCTGTTCTTGTCGGTGCAAATGGCGTACATTTGGGTCGCGAACATCACGGATGTGAGTAAGAAGCCGTTCAGGGCAACCAGGAAGAGAAAGAGAAGGGAGGAGCGCGGCGATACGGTGCTGTGAGTGTTCCACTCTCCGCGCGTGTGGCTGCGCAGGACAGGGACGCCAAGCAGGAGCAGCAGGTGCAGTGAGGCCAGCGCGATGTAGAGCGTGAAGAGCACGAAGTACTTCTGGTTGTCCTCACCCACGCAGTTGTTGACCCAGGGGCAGTGGTGGTCCCTCTTGCGGATGCAGCGGCCGCACACAGAGCAGTGGTGCACGCGTGCTGGCTTGGCGCTGCCGCAGTGGACACACCTGGGTGTGGCAGGTGTGACGTCCGAGTCGGGTGGGCCCCACATGGGTACGGATCCCGGGTCGGTGAGCATGGTCCGCGCGTGTGCCGCCAGCCCCAGACCGGCCAGCAGGTGGAAGAGCACGCCGTTGGCTGCGCAGTAGACCACGTCCCACGAAGGGAGGAGCAGGTCGCGGAGCAGCACCCCCGCTGCGCTCAGCACCAGCAGCCACGTGCACGTGGCACACACGATGCCCAGGACATCAGACACGAACCAGACTTGGCGCGCAGAGGCAGCCCGCGGGAACTCAGGCGGGAAGGTGTTGCATGACGCTAACTCTTGCGTCCACTCAAGGGCCCGGTGCATGGGGACCCGCTCTGGCATCGCTGGTGCCCTTGGGCATGCTCGTGGGGCCGGCGCGGGACGTCGTCCTGGGAAGTGTCATGCGCCTTCCCCGGCCTCCTTCGCCTCGCCTGGGCTCAGGGCAGAGTTCGGGTAGTGGAAGCCAAGCCGTGGCCTTCACCTGGGGGCATGGAAGTCGGCTGCCTTCAGTGTTCTAGAACGTGCCTTAAACGGGGTTTGTGAACACAGAGAGGGAAGTCTTTCAGAGAGGGAAGCCTTTCAACTTCACATGAACAAGAGTCTTTTCCCCTTTGGGCAGGCGGGGCACTAGGCCCTTGGGGGGAGGGTGGTGGAGCGGTGAGCACGTGGACGTTTTTGGGACCTTGTGAAAAATTGGGAAAGAGGACGAACCTGCTGCTGTGCTTGAGGTTGACCGGGCACTTCTCCACACGGGACTAACTCTTCTCCACACGGGACTAACTTGCTGAATCCTCACACAGTTCTGCCAGACACGAACTTTCACTTGCTTTGTTTTCAAAAGGGGAAACTGAGGCATAGGGAGGTCAAATTGCCAGTGAGTGACCAGGTGGGAGTTTCCAGAACTGCATCTGGTTCAGCCCGTGCTAGGAGGAGGGTGGGCCCAGGCGAGGTCTCAGTAGACAGTGTTTGGTGTTCATTCTGGGCTCTGCTATGCTTCAACTGCTGAGGACAGGGAAGGTAGGATGCTTCCAAACCAGAAACATGGTGTTGAGAAGAGGAATCATGATGTGAGGGCGTCAACATTCTGAAAAGAGGCTCTAGAGTTGATCTCAGAAGAAGGCCTCATAGATACCACTGCACAGAGCCCAGCAGGTGAATCCCAAGATACCCACCACACAAGAACCAGATAAGTGTGATGTGACCTCACAGCAAAGCATGAGGAGCATAGGTAGGTGTGAACCGGCTGCTGTCAGACCATTATTGAAATGATGTCACTGCCCTGACAGTGAGTGTACTGTGCCAGGTTGCATGGCTTGCGGAGTGATGAAGGCGACAGTACCCTGGTGTCAATGTCACTATGTGAAGAATGTATCTCCAGAGTAGTTGGCTCAGAAGCAGTCAGATGAGAATGTTTGAGGAGCCAGGGAAGATATGAGAAAGGCAGGCCGGGTGGTGAGAAAGAGGGAGAGGGTCCCACGAGAGGCAGATGTTTCTGATGACTCCTGATGCAGCCTATGGGTAGTGAGCTCTGTCTTGAGAGCAATTCAGGCATCTTCTGAGGGTATGGAAGACACTCTAGTGTCAGAGAGGTTGGGCAGGGTGACTCTGGGGAGGGTATCATCCAACTCCAAGAACTACGACGTCACTGGGCCCTGCCCTCCCTCACCTGATGTGGGGCTGAACCAGCTGAGTCCTCTGGGTAGGTTGGAGCAGGTCTTGGCCTTTTCATAGGCTGGAGACCCTCTGTCCTCCATCACCTGATGTTGAGGTGGATTGTCCAGAGCCCAAGAGCTGGGGGAAGGTGTGATTTATTCAACATGTTGATGGCATGTGCTCCAGAGAGTTCTGGAGAGCCTGGCCCAGCTAGCCAGCAAGGGATTTATGTACTTGGCTTTTTAAAAACTTGTTTGTTCTGTTTTTAATTTATCTTTAACTAATAGATTTCATTTTTAGAGCAGTTTCAGGTTCACAGCAAAATTGAGCTGCAGATACAGTGATTTCTCATACAGCCCTGCCTGTCATGCACAGTCTCCCCATTATTAGTGTCCCCCACAAGAGTGGTCACTTACTGGAGTTCATGAACCTTCACTGACATATCATGATCAACCAAAGACCACAGTTTACCTGGGGGGTCATTCTTGGTGTTATACGTTCTGTGGGTTTGGACATATGTATAATGACATGTATCCATGATTATAGTCTCATACAGAGCTGTGGCAGTGCCCTAAAAATCCTCTGTGCTCTGTCTATTCATCCTTCCCTCTCCTTAACCCCTGGAGACCACTGATCTTTTACTGTCTCCATGATCTTGCGTTTTGTGTTGTACTTAAACAGTATGTAGCCTTTTCAGATGCATGTCTTTCACTGAGCAATATGCATTTAAGGATCCTCTGTGTCTTTTCATGGCCTGACGTTCTGGGCTTTTTAAAATCCTATTTAATTAATTAATTTATTTGATAGGTTTCACTCTGTCACCCAGACTGGAGTGCAGTGCAGTGACACCATCATGGCTCACTGCAACCTCCCTCTCCTGGGCTCAGGTGATCCTTCCTCCTCAGCCTCCTGAGTAGTTGGGACTACAGGCATGCCCCACCATGCCTGGATGATTTTTTTTTTTTTAGTTGGATTTTCACTCCTTCTCCCAGGCTGGAGTGCAGTGGCATGCACGCTCACAGCCACCCCAGCGTCGACCTTCTGGGCCCCAGGGAACCTTCTGCCTCAGACTTCCGAGTAGCTGGAACTACAGATGTGTGCCACCACACCCAGCTATTTTTTATTTTTATTGTAGAGATGAGGTCTCACCAAGTTGCCCGGCCTGGTCTTGAACCCTTGGGCTCAGGCAATCCACTTGCCTCGGCCTCCCAAAATGCTGGGATTACACGCTGAGCCACCGAGCCCAGCCTTGGCTAATTTTTAATTTTTTAAAAATTTATTTATAAAGATGAGTTTTTCCTATGTAGTCTAGGCTAGTCTCAGAACACCTGCGCTCATGCATTTCTTCTGCCTCAGCCTTCCAAAGTATTGGGATTACAGACTTGAGCCACCGTGCCTGGCCTAGTTTGGTCATTTTGAGAAGTGAGTGGGAGAGATAGCTCTTGGAGAAGTCAGGAAAGGCCATGACCCCATCTGGAGAGTGGGATCATCATAGAGTGAGAGAGAGAGTGGACAGGCCTGACTATGGTTAGTAGGAGCCAGGAAGCTGGGGGAACGAGGCCAGGGGAGGTAGGAGCAGCCAGCCTGACAGGAATGGGGCCAAGATTCCTGTGCAGGGACGGGGTCCGAGTGGTTGCTATGGGGTGGGGGCAGCAGTGTGTCTCCTGAATGGAGGGTGACATTCAGAGAATGTTTGGGGAAGGTCGAGAGCACTTGGTGTCTGTAGGTTTCAGGGTGAAGGGTCCAAGATGCAGGGAGGGGCTGCAGGAATATGCACTGGTGGGGAAGAGAGACAAGATCTAGACCAGTGCAGGGTACAGAATGGAACCCAGGGATCTGGAGGTCCCAGGGGCATTTTAAAGACCCCCTACTCTAGTTTTCATTGTGCTTGACATGACAATGGTGTGGTCGAAGCACCTGAAAGGAAGTGCAGAGAGGGCCACAATCACTGGGCTGGGTTGGGTTATATATGATGTCAACATATTTGGAAGCAAGTGTGTGTATCAGTGGGTGAGTGAGAGTCTGAAAGGTGGCAGGACCTTCTTGGGTGCTGCATTTCTTGGGCTAATCTTGAAAGCGATGAACTGGATGTGAATGGCTTCCCTGTTTCCTAGGTCAAACCCAGTGGCTAAAGGATGAACTTCTCTGCCGTCCCCATGGCTGCACCTCCCAGCAGCATCCCCAAAGCAAAGCAGCCTGTTTGGCCAAGGAAATGTTCAGGGCAAGAGCAGAACAGGGGCCAGTTCTCCTGGTTTGGGCTCTTCATCTTTGTCCTGCAGAGGCCATGGTGCTTTGGGCTCCCCATAAATCACTCCCCAATGCTCTGTGTCATTTTACACAACCTTGAGTGCTGGGCCATAATTATGGCTGGGGATGCAATTTATGACAAGCCCACCTCAGCTGAAAGCGTTTCTGCTGCTCCAGGTGACAACGTGCTGGTCTCCAGGATCTGGAATGCCTCTCTAAATTCGTCACTGTCTCCATGCGCAGCAGGGGCAGCGGGCTGCAGGGGTCCATGAAATACCTTTCAGCTTCAGAGGAGGAGACATTTCCAAATGAAAAATCATCTGTACCAGCTCCCTGGTTCCTCTGCTGTGCCTGGTCCTCTGTGACTTTGGGAAGGAGAGCCTGTGGAAACCACAGCATCCACAATGGCCACATCTTTGGCATCTCAATGGTTCAGGCTGGGGCGCCATCCCCATGCTAAACCAGGTAACTGTGGATGGACACATACTGTAAACCTCGTGTCTCACTGCTGGTGGTAATGTGTCTTGGCCCCTTAAATTGCTAGGTCCCCTCATTACAATACCCCATGTCTGTTGTAAGCCATCAGCCAAGTTTTTAAATTCCAAGTTGTAAAGCCTAAAAAATAAATAAGACAACCAAATGTTCCCCTAACCCTGGTAACTCCATACAGGGTTCCTGGGGACTCCGGCTTTTTCATTCTGCAGAGAATCCTTTGGGAACCTCTTGACGAAATTGCTGGTGTGAGTCTCCTGACTGTTTGTCCCAGGATTACATTCCTCTGGGTCTCTTCTGCATGCCTGTCCCTGTTCTGACATCCCTCCTTCAGACTGGCTCCATTCTCTGCATCTTCCCTTAATTGCACACACCCATATGGGGTGTCTTGCTCCAAACCCAGACGTCAATGAGCCTATATAGATCCCTGAATCCCTCTATGGTTGATTTTATTTTATTTTTTAGTACTTCATGTTTTGGAGCTATTGTAAATGGTGTTGCTTTTTAAAATGCTTGTTAAATGGTGTTGTATTTTAAATCTCACATTGCCAGTACGACTAGTCGTGTACTGCATAATGACATTTCAGTCAACAACAGACTGCATATATGATGCTGGTTCCATAAAATCATAATACTGCATTTTAACTGTACCTTTTCTCTGTTTAAATGTGTTCAATATGCAAATGCTTACCTTTGTGTTATAACTGCTACTTTTTATTCAGTACAGTCACACGATGTACAGGTTTGTAGCCTAGGGGCAGAAAGCCACACCATGTAGCCTAAGTATGTGGTAGGCCGTGCCCTTTAACGTAAATGCACACTATGATGTTCTCACAATAATTATGTCGTCTGATGACACATTTCTCAGAATGTATCCCCATCATTAAGTGACGCATGACAGTATAAAGAAATACGACTGATGTTTGTATGCTGCAACCTTGCTAAACTCCTTCACTGTAGGTCTGGGCAGTCTCAAACTGTGGGGCTGGGCTCCTAATTATGTATGCAGACCCCAGGTAGCAGTGGGCTCTGGGCATGAACTGGTTAGTTGATACCAAGTGGGTGACCCTGGCAGAAGGGAAACACATGGAAGATTCACAGAAGGCTGGAGAACCTGAGGGAGGGCAGGATTTGAGGCAGCCTGGGGTCAGGGAGCCAGAACTCTGAGCCAGCTCAGCAGGTGACTGTGTGAGATCAAGAACTCAGTATTCACAAGGTTCAGTCTTTCTGTCACTCTGCTCAGGTGTCCCACTTTGGAAGGAGAGTGTCATGTGGCTACCTGTGGGTGCAAGCTACTTCTAGGAGGCACTTGCACTGACATCCCCAGACTGCATCCAAGGTGGGAGGAAACCCCCAGGAAGCTGGGGCTGGGACAGAGCTGACCTCACTGTGCCTTTTGGGCCAATTATTCAGAGACCCGAGCTGAGGTTTTGAACCCGGTCCAGCCTGGCTGACCCATACTGAGCCCTGTGAGGGTTTCACTCTAGCACCTTCTGTACCTGGACTCCTGGCCACTGTTCTGCTGGCTGGCCTGTCACTGGGGTGCTGCCATCTAAACCCAGCCCTAGTGAATTGTCACTCATGACATTAAGCTTGGCTGGACACAGCTGTGTGTAGCTCTGATTATTAATTTAAAAAAATCTTTTTTTCCTTTTTCTCCTTCAGAAAATATTGATTTTACCAAATAACTTTTATGAATCTATTGAAAATAAAATAGCTAATCAAACCTTAACCTATGATTCCCTCCCTTCCCTCTTCCTTACTGTAACCCTTCCCTCTTCCTCCTCTCTTACATTTCCCCATCTATTTTCTTGCCAGGAAACCACCTTTAAATCCTGAAAAACAAGTTCTATTTGCATGTGGCATGTGATACTTTTAATGTGCCACTGGATTAAAAATGTTGGTATTTTAGTTACACCTAGATGAGACTGTACCATGGTTTATTTTTGTTCTCTCTTTGTCAGGCTTTTGGAATTAGACTATTCCTGGTTTTGAATTGGGGTGGGGTGTGTTTGCTATTTTTTTATGCTTTGGAAGAGTTCCTATTTTATCATTTGAATACTTTCAAGCACTCAGTGTTGAAACTCTGGGCTCAAAGCCATCTTCTGAGGTGATTTTTTTGAATATTCTTTTCTATCCGGTTATTTGCCCATTTAGTCTTTCTATATCTTAAGACCCTTTTAGAAAATTGCACTTTTCCCAGGAAGTCTTGCACTTTAAAAATTTCAAACACATTTTGCCAGAGTTGCGCAGTGTGTTCTAAGTAGATATTTTACCGAAGATTTTGTTTTAAGTAGACATTTTGCCAAAAAACTCCACATTTATCATAGTGTTCTTTTGTAGTTAAGCATATTTTGCAAGTTAATATGTTGTGTTTTCCATTGGTTCTCAGAGGCTTAGCTAGTTTGCTGACTTTTAAAAAAACCTAGCTATTAAAAAAAAATCCTAGAGATAAAAGTCCTAGCTTTTCAGGTCATTAACAAGTACCTTCTTCTTTCTGTTTCTCCGTTTTCATTATAACCTTGAGAATTTTGATCCTGCAATCTCCTCTTGTTTTCTGATTTGATAATTGTGACATTTGAACCTAGGGTATCCCCTCAGCACTGGGCTCTAGTCATGCTTTCCAGACTTTCATTCACAGAACTCTTATTATTTTTGTAAAGCTTAGTATTCAAAATTTTGATTTCCCTTTAAAACAGAACTATTCATGTATATGCACTTAGATTACATATAGTTAGCTTTTTTTAAACCTTATTTATTTTTGTTGTTTTTCTGGTGCTATTGTCTTCAGACAATAAAACTTGTAGTTTGTCTCTTACAATTATTGTAGTTTTTATTCTGCAACCTTATTTATAATTAATATTTGGAAATCTTTTGTGAATTTTAGAGGAAAAGTGTATGCTATGTCTATGCATTTTATTAGGTCAACCTTAATTATCATTCATTTTTTTCCTACAATCTCATCTAGTTCTGTCCATTTCAACATTTGAAAATTGAGTTGTAAGTTAACTTCTTTACCATAATTGCTTTTCAGTCAAATTTGAAAATACTTTTGTCTTTGTCTTACATAGAAATTTCACCACCTTGTTACTAAGCACATCCAAGTTCATTATAGCAGTTCTTATTTGGGTTGTACTTTTTGTCTACAAAAAACCACCTGCTTTTGTTCCATTTGCTGCTTTTGCCTTGAGCTATATCTTGTGACCTTCTACTATTTCCACCCCCACTTTATTTGGTATTCGTTTGTCTCTTAGTTTTGTTTTTCTTTTTGCTTCACAAATCCCTCAGTCAGTTTTCTTTCTCCTTCTTCTTTTTTTCTTTTTTAAATCATTGTGCCTTTTGCCAACTGAATACATTTTGATTTTGTTTTGCAACCCAGATTGGGGTCTTTCTCCTCCGTAAAGGTCATTCAGTGGCACAGGTAACACTTTAAATCAAATGCCTGAATGTCTTCACTCACGAGCTTAAGGGTTGGGGACTGGGGTGGCCCAGATTTCTGCTACCTGTTCTTTGTGGCCCTCCTGTAGAAGATGAGTGTGCTGCACAGTAGGTGTCTCCCGTCCCTGCTTCTCTAGGGATGGAATTCTGGCTACAACAGCAACAACATTACCAGTCACTTTCCAGAAAGTTGAGGCCCTCTGTCTCCCTCGACATCTGTTTTTACTTCTCTGAAATGCCTGTGCTTCCTCTGTGCCCTGCCATGGGCATGGGCATGCACATCTAAGAATAAAATGAAGCACAGTTTTCCTGAGAGGCTCCTGCACCTCTTAGGTTAGGTAGGGTAAAGCAGATGACTCCTTGGTCTGCTCTGACCCAGGGCACCTGGGCTGGATTGGCTCCTGTTCCCCTGAGTCAGTAGGTAAAGGTGCTCCTTGAAAGCAACATGCACTGTTTCTGATTTGCATAATTTTCAAACTTAAACACTTTAATTGCTCTGTGAAAGAATTCAGTTCAATAATGAAAAGGGATATAAGAACATAGGCCTGTGTGTGTGAGTGTGTTCAAGAGCACAGCGTGCACAGTTGGCTCTGTTCTGAGGAAGTGTCTGGAGTGTAAATATGTATTTATAAGAAAGTATGATCTCCATAAATCGCTTATAAATAATTTCTGTGGGATGAAAATATACAGGAATTCGATTTCCTGGGAAGTCCCCAGGATTCTGAGCACTCAGAAGCTGCCTGCGTGTACATAAACATGTAAAATATTTATGTGTCAGATGCGGGCTGTGGGACTTGATCTGCAATGTCTGATGTACCTGGGAAGCACGTTGGTTCCAGGGAGCTGGAACTCACTCTCTGAGGATGAGCTGGGTGGGCAGCGCTTCAAGGAGACTGCAGGCCACTTGTTTGCAGTGAGGGACACTGAGGTTCAGCAAGATGGTTTGAGCCCCTTGGAGGATGTGGAAGGCACAGGGAGCAGTTTCTGAAAGGGGTGAAGAGTGCTCTGTGTCCAAGGGACTTCACTCATGTAGTCAGGGCAGGTCACCCATGCAGTTGGGGTGACTCGCACCCCAGTGGAACATCCAGCTACCAACACCTACATCTCCATCGATTCTAGAGAGAGGGTTTTCTCTGGCCTGGGGCCTCCTCTGCCCAGGCTGGGGTGCAGAGAATTAGGCAGCCCCTCCCCAGAAGTCCTCCATCAGAGCAGCTGTGTCTGATGTGTGCACTCCCATCTTCTTTGGGTCTCAGGGTGATAGCGCTGGCATACATGTTCTCTCCATGGGCTTTTTGTGCCCCTAGCATGGCTGTGGACTGCATGACTAGGTGCTTGTCTAGCTCTGTCCCTTCCCTGTCCTACCTCCTTGCACCCTTGGGGCTTCCTGGGTTGCCAAGTCAGCTACTTGCACTAGTATCCTTGTTTTAGGCCTGCTCTAGGGGCACCTGCCATGAACTGGAAGAGGACTAGTGGCTCAGTCTCCAATGGAGGAGCATGGATGTCCAAGAGGAGTGTACTCCCTGCAGCGTCCAGGCTAGTAGTAGCTGCATTACCAGAACTGGGTCACAGAGACAAATTTTGGGACCTAACCCAGACCTGCTGAAACAGAAATGCAGGGGATTGACCCAGCAACCTGGGTTTGGGCAAGCCCTGCAGGTGACTCTGATACCCCCTTAGTGTGGGAGCCCACTGTGGAGTGTAGGGACAGAGGGCTGTGGGCAGCTTGGTGGATGTGACCTTTCTTGCTCTGTGAAGTTGGTCACTCTGCTTACCCGAGGAGGGTGGTTCTGGGTCAGAAACACTGGAGATCAGTGGGGAGGCCAGTGTGGGATCTGGGCAGATGAGGGCCTGGCACTAGGGAGTCAGGCTGGACTCATATCTGTGGGATGGGCTTGAAGACCACCACAGAGGTGAATTTGAGAAACGTTAGGAGAGGTGGGGCAGGCAGATGTGGAGAGGGAGGCCCTAGGGGCCATTCTCAGTGTAACCTTGGGGGCTTAGCAGGTAGAATGGTGGGGGGTATAAGGGAGGAGTTCCATTTTGGGCACATTGCATTACAGCTCAGGGATTGTGATGTGAGTTGAGATGCCTGAGAGGCCTTTGTGAGACTCAGAGAGAGCTCCAGCTTCAAGAAGAGGATCTGGAGAGGGTTGATGGGATGGGGAAAACACCAATGAGTAGACAGGGTCACCCTCCAAGACTGTGAGCAGAGGAGGCTAGTGATCATTCTTTTGTATAAAACTTTTCATGTATTTAAAATTATTTCCTTGGGACAGATTCCCAGGAGTGAAATCTATGAACAAATAGTGTAGAATTTAAAAAAACCTACTAATATTGATTATCAAATTTCTCTCTAAACAGGTTCTTCCAGCTGGCACCCTCAAGCATGCATGAGCAGGTGTCCACCTCTCTCCATTTGGTCCAATCTGGAGGTGTCATCACCATTTTTGTGAATTCAGTTGGGCAAAATTGTAGCTTCTTATTGACTCAATTTATATCTTGGTTTCTAGTGCTGATGAAATTTCCTTTTCTGAGCACTTTCTGTTATGTCTTTGTCCCATTCAGCAATTGGAGTATGCACATTTTTCTTGAGCATGTGTATCATTTTTCCTGCAGGAATGACACATACCCTTTCTCTGTCCTGAGCCGTGTGGGGCTTTCACTTTATCATATTGTTTGCCCTTGCCTAGACTGCTTTTCTCTCTGACCTGCAGTTAGTGCAGAATTCTATGGAGCTGGCTCTGTCCATCTTTTTCTTTGTGATTTCACCTTTCGTCCTGCAAGGATTTGATAACTCTAGCTCTTCCAGCCTTTGGCTTATCCTAGGTGTTATTTTGCTGAGTAACAAAGCAAGGAGAAGAGTGGACAAGGCTGCACTGCTTGGCCTCTTGAGGGCCTGGCTCTGTTGGAATGTCCTTGCCTCCTCATTAGTAGCTTGGAATGTCATTGTTGAACCTAAACACAAGGGGATCATCAGAAAATTGGTTGTGAATTCTTGAAGTCAATAAAAATAGACAAAGTAGAAAAACAAAAGAGATGCAAACTATCCCCAGAAGGTTTAAATTATCTATTCACATAATGTTCAAACAAATGTGAATTTAAAGCCAGTGGATATTTGAATCAATCTTGAGACAAACTGGCTTTACATTATTGTTTTGGGTGAATTGATCTTTGTCTCTCTGTTGTTTCCATCTGTTAGCCCAAATCGTACACATTAGAGCTCTGCACACAAACACTCACATGCTGTCCAATACACACATGCACATTCACGTGCACATCACTCTCACATACAATTGCACACACACAAAACCATACATGTGCATGCTCACACACACACCAACCTCACACATGCATGATCACATATGTACACACACACCACCCTATTCACATGTGTGCACACACGCACACATGGGTATTTGCTCACACACATACCACCCTCACTCACATGTGCACACTCATACATTCACATGTGTGCACACTCACCTGGATACTACTCTCACATATATGCATGCTCACACATGCACACATTCACATGTGTGCACACTCACCTGGATACTACTCTCACATATATGCATGCTCACACATGCACACACGTGCATGCTCACACTCATGTGTACATGCACACCACACTCACTCACATATGTGTGTATGCTCACACATTCACAAGTATGCACTCTTACATGCACTCCATCCTCATTCATATATATGCGTGCTCACATGCACACTACCATCACTCACATACACTCATATACATTCATACATGCACACTGACATTGTAATTCCAACACATTCATACTGCCACATTCACACACAATACACACAAAAGTTTATCTGGGCTGCATCACTTGGGTTTGCTTGCAATAGAGTTCAGGCCCTCAGTATGTGGGGGAAAATGACACCAACATGCTCTGGGACAGCCCAGAAGTGTCCTCAAGCCTCAGGCTCCTCTTTGGTAGAATAGACCTAGTGAACAAGGCACCTGGGCATGGTCTAGACACACTGTGACTGTGAAAGCACATAGTTTCCATTGTATGGGATGGATTTTAAAGATGTGTGTATCTCACGAGGATTATACACACTGTTGTTATTCAGTGCTTAACTATCTGTCTCTTTGCCCCACAGTGAACTCCTAAGGGTAGGACTGTGGTGTTTCTCTGGGCTGCATCCTGATCGGTTGCATCCTGGACTTTCTGTCCTGGGTTGATGTGTTCTGTTTGAATAGTGACAGAGCTGCACGTGGAGTCGGAGGGAGCATGTCCTGAAGGCACATTTCTGAGGTCAACACACTGATGTTATATGTGTAGTGTGCTTACCTGAGGTGTTAATCAGTTAGGAATGGCATTTGGCTGTAATAATGGAGACCCAAACAATGGCGATTTAAATAAGTCGGAGGTTAATTATTCTTTCATGTCAAAAGAAGAATCTGGAGGTGGGCAGTACAATTTCACATGATCCACCATCAGTCTTCTCGTCCACCATCCTCAGAATGTAGCTTTCATTTTAAAGGCTGGCTCATGGTTGCAAGATGATATCTGCAGCCGCAGCCCTCATATCTCCTTTCAAGGCCAGAGGTAGGAAGGGGGAAAGGCAAAAAGAGGCCTTGTGGCTGAAAAATCTTCCCTTTTAAGACTTTTTCTTGAAGTCCCACCCAACAACTTCTGCCCACATCCTATCATCTATAATGTAGTTTTAGGACCACACCTCTCTCTGTAGGAGGTTAGGAAATAACAATTTAGTTGCATGCATTGCTGGCTCAAGCCCCCCAGATTAGGGGGTTCTATAAGAAAAGAAAAAAAGAAAACAAGTAATCTCTAGGCAACTAAGTAGCATCTGCTGTAGGAGGCTTGAACCTTGGCTGCACAGCATGTAATGGGTCTGCCCCCTCCCCTCAGAGGTTTACCTGGGGGTTTTAGTGGGGCTGTTACAGACTGGGTGGGTCTAATCTTTCTTGGTGCCATCTCTGCCCTCGTGTTGAAGGCGTGTCTGGCACATGGTAGACACTCAGGGAATGTTTGCTGAATGAATGGATGGATGGCACAGTTCTAGGAGCAAATAAGTAAGACAAGTAACTGTAGGGAAAGCATCTCTAGGTAAATATAAGATAAAATGCACAGGTGATTCACTGTTCAGAGATAACCCGTGCTGATGTTTTGGTGTTCTGTGTGTTCTCAGTGTTCTATGAACAGTAGTGACAGGACTAAGTGCTCACATGAGAGTGCTGTGTTCCTGCTGCTGCTGTGACAAACTTGGGGGCTTAAAGCAAATGTATTCTCTCCCAGTTCTGGAAGTCAGAACTCCAAAATCAAGGTGACAGCAGAGTCACATTCCCTTTGAAGGCTTCAGGGGAGAATCCTTCCCTGCTTCTTCCAGATTCTGATCATTGGCAACAACTCTTGGTGTGCCATGACTTGTAGACGTATTTCTCCACCCTCTCTCTGTCTTCACATGGCCTTCTCTGCATCTGTCTCTACTCTTCTTCTAAGAACAGTAGTCATTGGATTTAGAGCCCAGTCTGCTCCAGTATGACCTGATCTTAGCTTACACTGGCGAAAACTCTTTCCAAATAAGATCACATTCATGGGTATTGGGGGTTAATATTTCAACATATCTTTTTTGGGGACACAGTTCAATGCACAACTAGGGCTTACTGTGCTCTTGCCTGTGTAAACAGTTGGTGCCATTTCTTCTCTCAGTGACTGTAGGAAGTAGGAGTGAGTGCTATTTCTTTGACAGATGAGGAAATGGGGCAAACTGACATAAAGCGAGTGTCATGAGGTCATGCAGCTAGCTAAGGAACATCTCTACCATAATATGACCCCTGATGTGGTAGATTTGGGTGTGGGAGAAGGAGGGTGAAGCTCTCTCCTCCCCCCGCATTTGAGCCAACTTCACAATAACACAGCCCAACACCCTGGGTGATTGCATTCTTTGGGCCCCGTTTACCCATGGTATGGTGAAGTTTTACTGTGTATGTGAAAATGTACACACATTCCTATTTCTTTTCATAAAACGGTGACACTTTTTGTATGTTTCGCATTTATATGAAAACATATGCTTCTGTGTCAGGGACAGCATCACATTTTGTTTTATGAATATATTGTTTTATTAATATTACACATATTGTTGATCACTTAGGTTGTTGCTAGTATTTGTCAATGATAAGCAGTTTGTGATGAACATTTGTGTGCCTCCATGCTGGGTATTTCTCTAATTATTACCTTAGCATGACTTGCTAGCAATGTAGTTTATGGGTCAGAGAATATTTTTCTTTTTCAAATTTGCCCTTTGGAAAGTTTTTTTCAGTCTAGTCATCTACCAGTACTATGAGAGAGAAATATTTCTTTCCAAACCCTTGTCAACAAGGGGAACTTTAAATGTTTTTGCTTCTCAAGCTTTGTCAAATTGGTAGATGATAAAAGTATCTCTTTGTTATTTTAGTTTGTGTTTCTTTGAATCTTTTCCACCATGCTTATTTATAAATAACATGAGTGCAAAAATGATCTAATCATAATTCTTGGTTTATAAAGTACCACTGGTATTGGCCATCTTCTTATATTTATTAATATTTGTTTGTTTATTTTAATAATATAAAGAGCTTCTTAAATCCCTTCATCCAACTCAAACATTCAATGCAAGAATTCAACACTAGCAATAGCATGCATATTTTTATGTGCCTTTGATTTGATAATTCTGTCTTCAAGAAGTTGCTACTTTCTTGCATTTTCTGATATAATTAATTTCTGAAATTGGGATGTATCTTATAATACTTGATGCATTATAGCTTAATTGGAAGCTTTAAAACATTTATTAAGGATGCATATGATGACATCTTAAATTTGAGAAATGTCAGGAAACAACTCTTGCCTGTGAAAAGACCTATGGGTGTTAGGAAATGACACTGGGTCACAGTAAACTTAGACCAAACTGTTGCCACCAGTATTCAAAATACAGTTTCATTACTGGAAAAATTTAACTCTGGTTGATACTTGTTAAGCAGCTGTTGAGCTGCCAAATGCTTTTATCTGTAGGCTTATTAGCAAGGACCTCAGAATCAGTGTGATTTCACTTGACAGAGATAGTAGTATACCTTCATAGCCTCACCTCATCTGTCATCCTATGGAACATCATGCTAGTCAACCACAATGATGGTATCATGTTGCTTGAGTCCCTCCTACCTCAGAAACCCCATGGCCCTTACTTCCACCTCTCTGTGGAGTTACTTTACTCTGCCTTGCATTTGTCTGCCTGTCTTGACTCATTTTGCCATGTCTGCCTCTAGGGTGAAGGCTGTGCCAGGAAAAGCTTGGAAATGATGGCCAATCAGACTCAGGTGTTCCTAATATGTCCTACCTGGTGCACCCTGCCCTTGCTTCTTTTATTAGTTTTCGAAGTTTGTCATTAAAAATTACCACAAACTTGGTAAAGTAGCAAATATCTTAGAGAGGAGAGACAAACCCTTACAAAAGTAGGACCCTGCAGCCTTGTTGAAATTTCCAGGGATTCAGAGATCCAGAGCAGGTCAGGATGCCTTTATAAAGTGAGAGTCAAGTTGCTTCACTCTGCAGTTCCTCACACTAATAAAGAGGCACCATGCTTTGGATGCTAAAGGCAGTATAAACCACACTTGAATATGCTTTTCTAATCCATTCAGTGAGTAACCAGTAAAGCTGTAATCTTTGAAAATTTTTTTGGTGACTTTTGAGTCCTTCCCTACCTTTTTTGACATCAGAGGTACTCAAAAAGTGTGCCCTCACCTCACGATCTATATCTGTTTTAAGTAAGACAAAATCACCTCAAAGACAGAAATCCTGTTTATCTTCATGTAATGTAATTTAGGTTATATTCCCCTCTTTTTTCATTTTGCCATGCTTGGATCTCTAAAAGTAAGTAGAAGGCATTTGGCTCATAGGCCAGGATTGGGTTGGGTAGGATTGGATATCACTTAAGGGCTGTACCACTCAGAGCCAGAAAACTGGTAATGCAACAAGAATCAATTAAATATTTAGAACATAACTGTTTTCAAGGGAAACCCATCTGAAATTTTTAGTTCATATTTCTTTCCAGATTATTTTTAATTTTTAAATAAATAGTGGCTAAGCATAGGCTGGACATTGTGATATGTGTTTTGATTGGAATAAATTTCTTCAGCTCACTGACCACAGTGCACCCTTACCTTTGGGCATCACTTGGATTTACCATCAGGCTGGGCAGGTTTTAACCTGGCTAAAATTATTATCTCCTTTTTCTGGCTCTTCTATCTTTTCCTGGGATTGCATTCTGATGCGTTGTTATGAAAATGTGGTAGTTTTTGTCTTTATCCAATTGGCTTCTCCATTTTCCTCCAGCTGATGAATGTATAACCACATGGTAAATGTTGAGCTCATTTGTGGCTCTCAAGAACTGGAGAGAGCTGGGCTCGGTGGCTCAGCCTGTAATCCCGGGCTTTGGGAGGCTGAGGTGAGTGGATTGCCTGAGCCCGTGGGTTTGAGACCCGCCTGGGCAACTTGGTGAGACCTCATCTCTACAATAAATAAAAAATTAGCCAGGCGTGGTAGTGCATGCCTATAGTTCCAGCTACTTGGAAGGCTGAGGCGGAAGGATCGCCGGAGCACAGCAGGTTGAGGCTGCAGTGGCCAGGAGTGGCCACTGCACGCCAGTCTGGGTGACAGAGTGAGACTCCAACTCAAAAAAAAAAAAAAAAAAAAGAACTGGAGAGAATGAATAACAGCGATTTTAGCACAGAGTTTGGGTATCTGCACAGTTGCTTGGGTCTGGTGAGCAGGAATTAGAAAATATCTCTTAGATATTTGGTTTTGTCATGATACTTAATTTTGTGATGCAGCATCTCTGCAGTAACAAGGAGGATGGTTCTTCACCTATTCACATGCTTTTTGTATAATTTAGTGTTAAAACCAGGTTGTCATTTTTTATGCACCACACACTTTGTCACTTTTGATCAACTGCACTGTGACTGACTGCTTTTTCTTTTTCCTGGGGTGAGTTCTCTTGACATTCCTCAGCCCATCATCATAACTGCTATTCAGGTTATCCGAGCACTGTCAGAAAACGAAGTGGTAAGAATTATATTTGAAGAAGCGTTTCCACATCTGGGCTCCTTATGGGAGATTAATGCAGCAAGGGTAAGTAAAATACAGATTTCAAACTGCCATGCTGGTTCTAAGGAACAAGCCCCTTTCAGTTCAAATGACAGCATCTGTTGTCTGTGTACACCGGCGCTGCTCACAGCATTTGATAATCCGATTCAAATTCTCTTCCTCTCTTTGTGTCTGTTTTACAAGCTCATCTGAAAGGGATTTTGACAGTAAGCCATATCATTTGTTAAGTCACATTTGCAAAGGAATTGACAAAAGTTGTATATCAGTGTTAGTGCATGGACCAGAAGATTCAGGTTGTGGTTAGAAAAGAGGCTAGTATTCCAAACAAAATAAAATTCCTGGCTTCTTATAGCAGCTTCATCTCACTAAAGCTTACACATTCTTAAAGCCTTTTCTAAAGTGCCTTCTCTTTTGTAGTTTCCTGATTATTACATGTGAACACGCACACTCTTTCCTGCTTTGACAGTCCCATGGCCCTTACTCCCATCTCTCTGTGGAATTGCTTTACTCTGCCTTGCCTTGCCTGGTCTGCCTGTCCTGTCCATTTTTGCCGTGTTTGCCTCAAAGATGAGGGCCTGGCCAGGAAAAGCCCAGAAATGACAGCCAACTGCACTCAGGTGTTCCTCAGATGCCTGGTGCACCCTGCCCTTGCTCCTTTCATTAGTTTCCTGGAGCTGCCATAAAAAAATTACCGCAAACTGGTGTGTTTAAAGCAACAGGGATTTATTCTCTTGCAGTTCTAGAAGCCAGAAGTCTGAAGTCAAGGTGTCTGCAGGGCTGTGCTCCCTCTGGAGGTTGTAGGGGAAAATCCTTCTTCCCTCTTCCAGCTTAATTGACTCTAAGAATCCCTTAGCTTGTGGCTGTATCACTCCAATCTCTGCCTTTGGCCTCATGTGGTCTTTTTTGCCCCGGTGTCTTCTTTCCTCTCTATTGTAAGGACAGCTGTCATTGGATTAGGGCCCATTCTAAATCCAGGGTGATCTAGAGATCTTTAATTAACATCTGCAAAAACCCTATTTCCACATGGGTTACATTTGAAGGTGCTGGGCGGACATGCATTTTGGGGAGCACTGGTCACTCACTGTACTTCTTACACCCACTGGCTCCATCTTGATCTCTGTGTCTTTGTGGCTAGGGCCAAATCCTTCAAAGAGTGGAAGGACATGAGCCTTCTTCAGTTTACTCCAGGCTGTTTGCTAGAGAGACCACAACTTCTATCCTGTGACCCCCCCAGCAGAGAACCCTGCTTGATCCCAAGTTGATACCTGACCTCTGAGCAGCCAGACCCTTTTACTCGTGATTCTGAGCAAAGACAGTGCCCTGACTATGGGGTGGCCAGACATGGCCTGGCCACGGTCAACATTACCACTGCAGGGGCTCCTGTCTGAATATCTGGGAATCTCAGAGTCCCAGCCTGCTCCCTGTGGAGGGCGTCCCCTTATGAACTTGGCCTCCTCTTTCCCTGGACCAGGCTGTGAGCTTCTGGCTGCATGAAGCCTGGTCTCCTGCTCAGACCTTCCTTCTCCTTTGTCTTCATTAAAAATAGTTATAAGCGAAGGCAGCCGGCCCTTCTTCCCTCTCACGGTTGCAAACACAGCAGGCTGTTTTGGCAGATGCAGTCAGTGTCTGCTCACCAGCCTTCTCACTATTTCACACTTAATTTACCCCAAACCTCAAGGATTTCACTGGCTGGGGCAGCATGTGCTGAGTTCTTCTCAGCCACTGGCTTTGATTTGCTCTTCCTTGGAGACCTCAAGCTTGCTCAGGGCTCTCCCTGGGAAAATACCTTTTTCATTGGAATTTCCACACTGCCCTCCCAGAGAGCTGCAGATGTACGGGGCTCATGTATTCTTTGCCCCTTCACCATCTTCCACAATTCCCCATGGACTGAGGGCCATGTACTGTTGGGCCCTGTGGGTCTGGGTTTAATCTGGAAAGTGCAACAGGGTCAGCCGCCCCATTGATACTTCTTGGTTTCAGGGTTCCCCCAGGCCTGAGGTAATCTTGGGGCACATTTCCAAGATTGGGGCACATTTCCAACATGCTGTATGCTCTGCCCTGTCCAGTCTAGCCATCCCGCACCCCTTGCTTCTCGGGGCCTGGCTGTGTGAGTTCATTTGGGACACCTCCAGCTAGGAAGACTGACTTCCATGCACCTTGCACAGAGAGAGAGAGAGAGAGAGAGAGAGAGAGAGAGAGAGAGAGAGAGAGAGAGAGAGAGAGAGAGAGAGATCTGGCAGTGCTTGCTGCAGGGGAGAGGTCCTTCCAGATAATTCCTGCCCAATTCAGAATTCTTAACTTGGAGGTCACTGCATATGGACTCAGCCCAGGTGCAGTGCAAGGGTAGCCCCAATCTGGCATGAGTTAGTTACAGATGGCAATAAGCCAGCACCACTGAGTCAAAGCATTTTGGGGCCTGCATCCATGTTATGTGTCTGTGTGGCATCAGCAGCCCTTGTGGAACAGGCTAGGGTGATCTGGGCAGGATCTCATGGGGTTAGGAGCAGGGGTGAGAATGCGGGCCCAGGGCAGGCAAAGCCAGCCAGTCTGAGTATGCTCCAAGGACAGGTCCTGGTGTCCCTAACCTCCTTGTGTCCCATGATTCAGCTGTAGACATACTCATGCACACACCACTCATATATACATGTGTGCACATGCATTCCCCACATGTATGCACACACACGCAGTCAGCAGCCAGTACTACTGGAGGCACAGTCAGTCATTATGAACAACTGGTGCTGCAGAATAAGTGGCCTGTCACCTCCTCCAGAGTAGGAGCTGTACCTTGGGCCCCTTTGTGCCCCAAAGTCCTGGTGTGGCTGTGGATACCCAGAGCTCTGCTGTCTGGTGCCCTGAGGGCAGGGGGCCCTGGGTCATGGGCACAGCCTCAGAGCTAGACCCTGTGGATTGACACTTTGCTCCTCTGCTTCTTGGATGGATGGATGACCAGGGCAAGTTGTTCAGACTCCCTGGGCCTGTTTTCTCCCCTGCGGTATGGGGGTGATCACAGTATCATCTTCATTGTGTCACTGGGGATCTCGCCCACTCAGAGCAGTGCAGGGACTGTGGGGAATGCTATGGAAGCTTATGATGATGACATTAGCTTGTTATTAGTATGATCTGGGCCTGGGGGACGTATCAGAGAAGCCACATACATCTCTGCCCTCATAGAGCCCGCTTTCTAGTAGGAGGTATGGACGTATGCAGATTGTGGACATGAGCATTCTACCAGCTGCTGTAGAGGGGTGAGCAGGGACAGGAGGTGAGAATCTGCAGTGGCTGCTGCTTTGAACAGAACTGTTTGTGAGGGCTTCACAGGGGAGGTGGTATTTGAGTGGAGACTTGAAGGAGGTTTGGGGCAGGCTGCGTCTTTCTTTGGGAAAAGCATCCCAGGTAGAAGAAGCAGCTTGTGCAAAGATCCTGGGGTGGGAGCAGGATGGGGGTCTGGTGCTAGGTTTTGACAGAGGGTGAAGAACCTGGAAAATATTTTCACAGGGTTTTTGGCTGATGTGTGGGGAGTCAGCTGGGAGGGGACGCAAGGGTGGGCATAGGGAAACCCCTGTGAGCCACTGCAAACGGTCCTTTCTAATCATCATGTGGTTTCTGCCTCCAGAATGGCTCCAGTTCTCAGTCTGGGCTCCATCCTCCATGCCACACCAGCTGCTGTGTAATTGAGGCCATAGAGAGTCCTTCTCCCTGTGCCTGGAATACTCCCTGAGCCAGCCATCCAAGCCATTGGGGCCATCTTCTGCCTCTCAATTATGCTTTTTACTCTAATACTTAGTTTCATTCAGCTCTAAGTTTTAAGTTATCAACTGAAGACTCACGAGATCTATAAATCTGGAAAGGAGAGCTTTCTTTTTTATAAAGGGTGGCCATTCTGGCAGGCTGGGAAGTACAACTTCTGGCAGAGGCCGAAAGACAGTTGCTTTGCAGAAGGAGCTGTCAGGGCAGGAGCTATATGCTGAATGCATTGGCTAAATATATATATTCAACAGGGTATAGGAGGAGCTATGAATATTATTGAAGGTGGTCCTGATGAATGCATGTTGAACAAGCACGCATGCCACATGTGCCCCATATCCACTTTGGGGTGGAGACTTAACATTTAAATGCATTACAATTAGGCCTCAGACATCGAAAGGTGAAGCAGGGACACAAAGGCACTTAGTATGCAGCCTCCAAAAACTGATTAGAATCAGTCTATGGTCAGTGATCTCTTATCAGGAGAGTTACTGAAATTAGTTTCTTGTCCAATCCAAGTCATAGATATGACTGATGGAATAGCAAAGGGTTCAGTTAGTCAGCAACTGACTGTAGGTGAACTGCAATTGTTTCACTATTGTTTAGCTACTAGAGGAAAAACAAACAAAACCTTGTGGCAGTTAGAATTTAGTTTATTTTTAAAATGCAGAGGTGTGTGACTTAACCCTTGCCTGGCATGGCCTTAGGTCCTGTTTATCATTTGGTATCTTATTGCCAGAAAGAATGTTCTGTCAATCGTATGAACTCTATTTTAACACTATTGTTGGTCAGTTGTTGTGTCTAAACCACAAAAGGGAGGGGAGGAGGTATTACTGGGTATGTCCGACCTCCCATCCGTCATGGCCAGAAAGTTGTTAAGGTTTCCCTGGGTTTTCCTTACTGAAGAGGGGATCTTTTCAGTTAGTTGTGGGGCTTAGAATTTTATTTTTAGTTCTCTAAGTATTCCTAAAGTTCTCTCTCTTGGCCCAGCCTTGTGAACTGCTCAGGATGCATCTGTGTGTCTCTGAGGGACCCGTTGTCTGCCTGGCCTCACAGATGCCCCTAAGACCTTACTCCAGTAAGCTACACTGGGACACTAGCTCTTTCCTGGAGTACTTTGAGCAATTCCCCCTTTCCCTCATTTGTTTGGCACCTCCAAGACCCCCCTGGGTAGGGAAGGCCTTTCCATTTTGTGCTCTGAGTGGCTCTTGCTGGTGCTCTGCCTGCTGCCAAGGTTGGCACTGCAGCCTTCGGTTCTGGCCCAGAAATTCCTGTCACCTCTCTCCAAGTGGCATCTGTGGCCCCCACATGTCTTACCCAGGGACACAGATGAGATGTCAGGTGTAACTCCTGCAGGGAGCTGAACTCTAGGAAGCCTCCAGGATGCCCCTTCCCATTCCAATCTGCCTCTCTTATCCTCCTCTTCTCTGGGGGCAGCCTCCTGATGGATTTGGAGAGAGAAACTGAAGAGAGAGGTCATGGGTTACTCCTTGGACCAGAGTGGAGGTTTTTACTCAAGGGTGAGACACTGGCCAACTTAAGTAGGGACCCTCACCTGCTGGCATTGACCCCTAGTGTCTCTGAGAGTCCAGAGCTGCAAGTGGCCTCTAGGGAGGGAAGCGGAGGGGCTTTCTTGGAGCAAAATGCTGTGGGAGTGTCAGCTTCTCCCTTCCATCTAGGAGTGGACTCCCTGCCCAGGGCTGATCTCCAGGGAGGGTATCCTTCCCTCCTTCTCCCTCTCTTCCTTCCCCACCTCCTCCTCCTTCACCTTTCCTCCCTCTCCCTCCCTCCCATAGCCTTCGTCCCTTCACCCTCCTTTCCTTCAGTTCTTTCTTCTTTCAATAAATCTTGACTGAGTGTTCAAACACACCAGACACTATGCTAGGCCCTTGGGATACATCCATGAAACAAAACTTTCAAGACCATGTTTACATTTCTCAGAAAAAAAATGCTTTTTCTTCCTGAAGAATTAATTGGAAACCCCTGTTGCTTTTTGTGTCGAGATGTCCCTGGGTAGCTGCCAGGTTGCGCCAATGCATTTGGCCTCAGATGAAACATACCTGGGTTGTTCTTTGATGTTCATTTACTGAACAAGCATTTATGGGACGCCTGCTGTGTGTGCCAGGTGCTCCTTTAGTTTTTCTACTGAAAAGTGGACTCTTTCTCAGTTGAATTCTGTTTTCCACAGATAATTTGTTTCAGAATTAATTATCCCCCCTTTTCTTCCTCCTCCTCTTTACCCAGGAACTGACTGTATTTGGAGAAGCTGGAAAGCGGTGAAGCTGGAAAGCGGTGAGAGCATTGTAACCTTGTCTTTTTTTCTGATGGATATTTAATTGTCAGAGATTTCTAATGCTTTAACTGAGTATTTCCTCTTTGGAAGCTTCTCCCTCGGGCTATTGATCATGTACTATATGGTTAAATGCCTTAAGGGAGACTCTTCTTTAAAGAAAATTGCAACCCACACATAATTTGAACAATTCCTAGTTAAAAAAAATAGTCTCCTTATTTTTCTCTTTTGAAACTTCAGAATTTCAAATGTTAGAGCCTTCTCCCTTGTAATCCATTTTGAGAGACAGAGCTAGGATTTCGTGATAAATTAGTGAAACACATTAACCAGAAGTGTGGCCAAAAGACCTTGTTCACGGTCCAAGATCCGAGTGCTCATGCAAAGAATGGGTCTGTTTCCCGCAGAGAATTCCCTTCACAAACATCCGCTGATTTCCTGTCCAGCTAATGATAAGTAACTGATATAACGAGAATCGACATGTTGAAGCCTGTTCCTTCCGCCGGCTCTGGCTCCAGCGTGCTGAGGACACTTAATGACGTTCAGTTTCGAACACCTGTGATCCCATCATTACCTCCAAAACAGAGCATTTTGGGAGAGAGAATGCATTTCCAAAGGTTTCAAGAAGTACATTAGGACCACTGTTCCCAAGCCAAGATTGAAAGCTAAATTTCAGCATCTGAGTAGTTTTTAAATTATCTGCAAGGACTGAATAACAGGAGAGAGACTTCCAGTGGAGGCTTTGAAAAGGTAAACTCCTCAGTCTCCTCTTTAGAGTTGAAGAACAGCATTTGCGTTTCAGAAAGGACTTGGGGAGCATGTTGTCTGGTTATGCATCTGCTCAAGAACCTTATTACAACTTCGATTCTTTAAACAAGTATGGGTCAACTGCTTTGTGCCGGACACTAGGCTGGGTGCCGAGGATTTAAAGATTAAGATTTTCTTATTTTTAAAGCACTCCTAAGTTATTGGGAATACATTCACACGGGAGATATGGTTTCACAATATGATAAATGCGATGGTTGTGTGTGTTCCTATGCGGTGAAAACCAGATGGACATAAAAGGATAAATATTAAAATCTGCATTTCTTTCTCTTCTTGCTGACTTTTGGGACCCAGTGCTGAGAAGCCTGTTGTCTAGTGCCCAGTCTTCATTCCTATCCTCAATTCTGTGGAAAATTCCAAGACTCTACCTAGAACCTGGTCTTCTGTGGTGGTATTTTTCCTCTTGGGGTTCCAGCCAGACTATCACTTTACCCACTACCCACTCCCTATTCCTTTCTGGTTTCATCTGTGTGGAGGAGGGTAGAAGGTGGTGTGAGAGGGGTCGGGGTGCATCAGGGAAGCTGGGATGGGTGGGAGCTGGGGGTGACTGGGGGCATGAGGGGACCAGGGCTTGGCAGGCCCCAGGACTCCGAGCCCTGTAGGGGCAGATGCTCCATCCCCATCCCTTGTTGGGGTCAGAGTTCAAAGTGCTTAATCTCCTCTCCTCAAGCCAACCCAGGCTGCAGAGGGCTAAGGCCCCTGCAGGAATTACTACCCTGGGTTGAGAACTGACTGGTCCAGGCTGCCCACTTGGAAGCCCTCCTGTTGGGCCAAGGACAGAGCAGTGGCTACTGGGAGGGCTCTTTGGGGCCGGATATGGACACTATGCAGAGGCTCTCCACTGAGCTGACCAGCATTTGAGTACCCCGCGGGTCACTGTAAATTGGACTTTGCATCACAGTTGGTTTTTGCTATTGCGTATAGTGCTGCAATAAACGTGTGTGCAGGTATCTTTTTTGTAGAATCCAGGAGATGCCGATTCTCTTTACAGAGTATCACTATGGTGTGTGTGTGTGTGTGTGTGTGTGTGTGTGTGTGTGTGTGTGTGTGTACGTGGGTGTGGGTTTAAAATGTTTACAATGGTGTGCCTGAGAGACATCTGTCACGATTTCCTTTTCTTTATATTGTAAAATGGAACATTGCTATTAAAAAGTACAGAAATAGTAGGAAAACAAATATCGAAGGAGGCACCATCCAGATCAGGCAGAAAATCCCTGCCATAGGTCAGTCTCCTTGGCATTAACCCATGTTGCTTTGCTATAAAGCAATACCTGAGGCTGGGTGATTTATAAAGAAAAGAGGTTTATGTGTCTCACAGTTCTGCATGGCACCAGCATCTGCCTGGCTTCTGGAGAGGTCTCAGGAAACTTTTACTCATGGTGGAAAGCAAGAGGAAACATGTTATGTGGTAAGAGAGGAAGCAAGAGAGAGGAGGAAGTGCCAGCCTTTTTAAACAATCAGTTCTCTTGTGAACTAACAGAGTGACAAATCACCTAGTACCTGGAAGAACCGGAAGACCAAGACACTCATGAGCAATCAACCCCCATGACCCAAACACCTTCCATTGGGCCCCACCTCCACTTCTGGGGAGCACATTTAAACCTGAGGTTTGGAGGGGCAAACATCCAAATTATATCATTCTCTATCTGCCAGAGGGCCCTACAGTCCTGAATCCTATGGTGACCATTTCTTGCTCTTTGTTAAATTGGGTTTCACCAACTCTCCATGAATCTTGAAACCACACCGACCAGTTTTTACGTTTTTGGACTTGTGTCCATGGAAGCTATTGTTATGAGGAGCACAGATTACTCCTTTTCTTTGCTGAATAATCTTCCACGAGGTACCTATCTGCTCTGTGGTCCTAGGTGCTCTTCCTGGTCCTGGCCAGGGACTGTGCATTTCCAGCACTGGGTGTATATCCTGCTGCCCTTAGGAGGATTCTCTCGAGGGGTCTGGGCCATACCAGGCGATCCATCTCCCTGCCCTGGTCACGTGCACAGTGATGAAAACTGTCCCCTCAACTGATGCCACTGTCCCCTCACCTCCCAACTCTGCCTTGGCCTTTCCTCTGGGGTGAAGGGGCCAGGATTCTGGCAGTATCTCTACCATACTGCACAGCTGTGGGGCCAAGACCCCAGAGTGGGATCTTGCTTCTCCAGATTGCTAGAGGGATCGTGTGGCAGACTGGAAGGGCAGGAAAGTGATTTCTTTGGAAAACTTTGTCCTTAGAAATCTCCTCTTCCCCCCACCAATATGTGTGTTGAATCATGATGGTCCCAGGGGCGTACTTGCTCATGTGCTGGGATGTATTTGGCTGCCTCCTCCCTGACTCATCTTGTTCCTGGGGAACAAAGCTGACTGGTTCTGTCCTGGGTAACATCAGGCTTTTCTCAGAGTGCTCCTTCATCGTGGAAGGGTGTGGCAATTCCCATAGCCTTGCTGACATGGAACCTCAAGCCTGTTGGTCCTCCCCAGCCTGTGGGTGTGTGGTGGTCTCCCACTGTGGTTCTAATTTGCATTTTACTGATGACTAATAACAAGAAGCATCTTTTCATACATGTACTATCCATATACATCTCTTTTTTAGAAGTGACTGCTCAAAACTTTTGCCTATTTTCTATTACTTCTGGGCTTTTAAAAAAACTTGACATATAGGAATCATTTATGTATTGTGCATATTCGTTTTTCGTTGGTTATACTGGAGTTAACATAAGTTCTTTTTCTTATTATTCTTTTTTGAGTCAGGGTCTCATTCTGTCTCTCAGGATGGAGCACAGTGGCATGACCTTGGCTCACTGCAGCCTCAACTTCCTGGGGTCAGGCGATCCTCCCACCTCAGCCTCCCAAGTAGCTGGACCTACAGGAATGCACCATCACACCTAGCTAATTTTTTGATTGCTTTGTAAACATGAGGTACAATATGTTGTCCAGGTTGGTCTTAAACTCCTGGACTCAAGCCGTTCTCCTGCCTTGGCCTCCCAAAGTGCTGGGATTTGAGGCATGAGCCACCACTCCAGGCCACTCTTCTTTTACATTTTTAAATTTTTTAAAAAATTTTAAAGATGTGGGGTACAATTCAGGATTAGGTATATAAGTGGTCACCATACCAGCTCTTATTTTTAATGTAGTTGAATTTATCAGTATTTTTCTTTTATGGGTAGAGATTTTTTTTCTTGGGCCCTTTTAAAGAAATTTACCTCTACCTTGAGGTCATGAAGATATTTAACTCTCTTGTCTTTTAAAAACTATAGAGTTTTTTTTTCTTTAATCAGTATTTTTTATTATGGTTTTGTGGGGTACAGTTAAGGGTTAGGTGTACAATTACGTTTCATTCAGGTACCCTGTTGGTAAGAGGTGTTTTCCCATCCTCCGACAGATATTTGCTACTGTTAATCCCATCCCCCTCCCCCCCATAGTTTCCCAGTACCGTCAGTCATTTTCTTATAGTATTGCATTGGATGTTCAAGGTCCATTATATGAGTGAGAACATGTGATATTCGGATCTTTGTTTCTGTGAGAGGTCACTCAGTATTATAGACTCTAGTTCCATCCGGGTTGCAGCGATTTCATGATTTTGTTCTTTTTTATGGCTGCATAGTATTCCATCGTGTATATGTACCACATTTTTTTTTATTATATTTATTATTTTTTTATTGTGAAGTTGTGGGGTAGAGTTAAGGGTTAGGTATACAATTGCGTTTCGTTCAGGCACCCTGTTGATATGGGATTTTCCCCGTACCCAGACAGATATTTGCTACTGTTAATCCCATCTCCCTCCCCCCACCATAGTTTCCCAGTGCGGTCAGTCATTTTCGTATAGTATTGCATTGGATGTTTAAGGTCCATTATATGAGTGAGAACATGTGATACTCGGATCTTTGTTTCTGTGAGAGGTCACTCAGTATTATAGACTCTAGTTCCATCCAGGTTGCTGCGAAATTCATGATTTTGTTCTTTTTTATGGTTGCGTAGTATTCCATCGTGTATATGTACCACATTTTTAAAATCCAATCCTCTTTCGATGGGCAGCATGATTGTTTCCAGGTTCTTGCTATTGTGAACAACACTGCAATAAACATACGTGTGCAATTATCTTTTTTATAGAGTGATTTGAGTTCTTCAGGGTATATTCCCAGTAAGGGGATTGCAGGGTCATATGGAAGGTCGATTTTTAGAGCTTTTAGGAATCGCCACACTGCTTTCCACAGAGGTTGCACTAGTTTACACTCCTACCAACAGTGTAGAAGTGTTCCCTTTTCACCACACCCTCTCCAGCAGCTGTTATTTTTTGAGTTGTTGATAATTGCCATTCTGACTGGGGTTAGGTGGTATCTCAGTGTGGTTTTGATTTGCATCTCCCTGATGATTAGTGAGGTTGAACATTTCTTCATGTGTTTGTTGGCTGCTCGGATGTTTTCCTTTGTGAAGTGTCTGTTCATATCTTTTGCCCATTTTATAATGGGGTTGTTTGTTTTTTTCTTTTCAGCACGCTTGAGTTCCTTGTAGATCCAGGATGTTAAGCCTTTGTCAGACCTGGAGTTGGCAAATACTTTTTCCAAGTCTGTGGGCTGTCTCCCTGCTCTCTTGATGGTTTCTTTGGCTTTGCAGAAGCTTGTCAGTTTAATAAGGTCCCACTTGTCTATTTTCTCTCTTATGAGCTGTGGGTTTTGGGTTTTGTTCAGGAATTGGATGCCAGTTCCGATTTCCATGAGGATTTTTCCTTCATTTTCTAAGGTTCTTATGGTTTGAGGTTTTACATTTAGGTCTCTGATCCATTTGGAATTAACCTTTTTGCATGGGGATAGATAGGGGTCCTGTTTCAATCTTCTTCATGTGGTCAGCCAGTTTTCCCAGCACCGTTTACTGAATAGGTTCTCCTCTCCCCAGTGGTAGGTGGTGGAGGCTTTGTCAAAGATGAGTTGGTTGAGAAATTGAGGTTTTGCTTCTGGAATCTCAATTCTATTCCATTGATCTATATGCCTGTTCCTATACCAATACCAAGCTGTTTTGATGATTGTAGCTTTATAGTAAAGTTTGAAGTCTGGTAGTGTGATACCACCTGCTTTGTTTTTTTTGCTGAGGATTGTTCTGGCTATTCTTGGACGTTTGTGTTTCCATATGAATTCCTGTGTTGTTTTTTCTAGGTCTGAGAAGAATGTTGCTGGTAATTTGATGGGTTTTGCATTAAATTTGTAGATTGCCTTAGGTAAGATGGACATCTTCACAATGATGGTTCTTCCGATCCATGAGCATGGGATATTTTTCCACTTGTTTGTGTCAACTTTGATTTCTTTGAGCAGTGTTTTGTAGTTTTCCTTGTAAAGGTCTTTCACGTCTCTGGTTAGGAAGATGCCAAGGTATTTCATTTTTTTTGCGGCTATTGTGAATGGAGCTGTGTTTTTTATTTGGGTTTCTGTTTGTTTATTATTGGTGTAGAGAAATGCGATTGTCTTTTGTACATTTATTTTGTATCCTGAGACTTTGCTAAAAGTCTTTATCAGTGTAAGGAGGTTTTTGACAGATTCTCTTGGGTTGTACCACATTTTTTAAATCCAGTCCTCTTTTGATGGGCAGCATGGTTGTTTTCTTGCTATTGTGAACAACGCTGTGATAAACATACGTGTGCAGGTATCTTTTTTATAGAGTGATTTATGTTCTTCAGGGTATATTCCCAGTAAGGGGATTGCAGGGTCACATGGAAGGTCAGTTTTTAGAGCTTTTAGGAATCGCCACACTGCTTTCCACAGAGGTTGCACTAGTTTACACTCCTACCAACAGTGTAGAAGTGTTCCCTTTTCACCACACCCTCTCCAGCAGCTGTTATTTTTTGAGTTGTTGATAATTGCCATTCTGACTGGAGTTAGGTGGTATCTCAGTGTGGTTTTGATTTGCATCTCCCTGATGATTAGTGAGGTTGAGCATTTCTTCAAGTGTTTGTTGGCTGCTTGAATGTCTTCTTTTGTGAAGTGTCTGTTCATATCTTTTGCCCATTTTATAATGGGTTGTTTGTTTTCTTCTTTTCAGTACGTTTGAGTTCCTTGTAGATCCAGGATGTTAAGCCTTTATCAGACCTAAAGTTGGCAAATACTTTTTCCCAGTCTGTAGGCTGTCTCCCTGCTCTCTTGATGATTTCTTTGGCTTTGCAGAAGCTTGTTAGTTTAATAAGGTCCCATTTGTCTATCTTCTCTCTTAAGTCCTGTGGGTTTCAGGTTTTGTACAGGAATTGGATGCCAGTTTCGATTTCCATGAGAGTATTTCCTTCCTTTTCTAAGGTTCTTATGGTTTGAGGCTTTACATTTAGGTCTCTGATCCATTTGGAGTTAACCTTTGTGCATGGGGATAGATAGGGGTCCTGTTTCAATCTTCTGCATGTGGTCAGCCAATTTTCCCAGCACCATTTACTGAATAGGTTCTCCTCTCCCCATTGGTAGGTGGTGGGGGCTTTGTCGAAGATGAGTTGGTTGAGAAATTGAGGTTTTGCTTCTGGAATCTCACTTCTGTTCCATTGATCTATATGCCTGTTCTTGTACCAATACCAAGCTGTTTTGATGATTGTAGCTTTATAGTAAAGTTTGAAATCTGGTATTGTGATACCACCTGCTTTGTTTTTTTTGCTGAGGATTGTTCTGGCTATTCTTGGACGTTTGTGTTTCCATATGAATTTCTGTGGTGTTTTTTCTAGGTCTGAGAAGTATGTTGTTGGTAATTTGATGGGTATTGCATTAAATTTGTAGATTGCCTTAGGTAAGATGGACATCTTCACAATGTTGATTCTTCCGATCCATGAGCATGGGATATTTTTCCACTTGTTTGTGTCAACTTTGATTTCTTTGAGCAGTGTTTTGTAATTTTCATTGTAAAGGCCTTTCACGTCTCTGGTTAGGAAGATGCCAAGGTATTTCATTTTTTTTGCGGCTATTGTGAATGGAACTGTGTTTTTTATTTGGGTTTCTGTTTGTTTATTATTGGTGTAGAGAAATGCGATTGTCTTTTGTACATTTATTTTGTATCCTGAGACTTTGCCAAAGGCTTTTATCAATGTAAGGAGGCCTTTGACAGAATCTCTTGGGTTTTCAAGGTACACCATCATATCATCTGCATAGAGAGATAACTTGACTTCCTCTTTTCCTATTTGAATACCTCTGATTTCCTCCTCTTCTCTGATTGCTCTAGCAATCTATTGCCTTCAAGAGACTCACCTCACTAGAAAGGACACCCACAGACTCAAAGTAAGAGGATGGGAAACAAACTTTCAGGCGAACAGAATACAAAAGAAAGGAGGAGTAGCAATCTTAATTTCAGACAAAATACCCTTCAAGCTATTAAAAATCAAAAAAGATACAGAAGGCCACTACATAATGATAAAAGGCTCAATCCATCAACAAGAAATATCTATCCTAAACATATATGCACCCAACATAGGTGCGCCAACCTTCATAAAGCAACTTCTTGGAAAACTAAAGAAAGATATTGACTCTACCACTATCATAACTGGGGACTTTAATACGCCACTCACAAACCTAGACAGATCATCAGAACAAAAAATCAGCAAGGAGATCCGTAACATCAATGTGACTGTGGACCAAATGGACTTAATTGATACCTACAGAACACTCCATCCAAAGACCACAGAATACACATTCTACTCATCACCACATGGAACATATTCAAAGATCGACCACATACTCAGACATAAATCAAGCATATGCAAATTTAAAAGGACCGAAATTCTACCAAACACCTTCTCAGACCACAGTGGAATAAAAATAAATATTGACACCAACAAAGTCCCCCCCGAACCCACAAAGACATGGACACTAAACAGAATGATGCTAAACAACTCCTGGGTCAACGACGAAATCAAAACAGGGATCAAAAGATACCTAGAAACAAATGAAAATGAAGAAACATCTTACCAGAATCTCTGGGATGCCCTGAAAGCTGTAGTAAGAGGGGAATTTATATCCCTACAAACACACATGAAGAAAATGGAAGGAACAGAAATTCACAACCTAACAAGCCACCTAAAGAAGCTGGAAAAGCAAGACCACAAAAATCCTAATGCAAGAGTTGATCCCTGTCATAAGGTTCTTACAAAAAAAAGCCCTGGTCCAGATGGCTTAAGTTTGTTTCCCATCCTCTTACTTTGAGTCTGTGGGTGTCCTTTCTAGTGAGGTGAGTCTCTTGTAGGCAATAGATTGTTGCCTGATGATATTTTATCCATTTTGCCATTCTATGTCTTTTCAGTGGTGCATTTAGTCCATTCACATTTAGGCTAATAATTGAAATGCAAGAGTTGATTCCTGTCATAAGGTTCTTACAGAGTTGATCCTGTTTATTTGTTGTCTTTCTTTGGGTTTTGGAGTTGGTTCATGTGTGTTTTTAATCTTTTGCCTGTACTCTTGTGAAGAATGCTGTTGTTCTTTTTTCTTTTTCTTCTGTGTTCAGTACTTTCTTAAGTGTTTCTTGTAGAGGTGGTCTGGTGGTAGCGTAGGTTCTTAGGGATTGGATGTCTGGAAAAGATTTCAATTCTCCCTCACTAATGAAGCTTAGTTTGGCTGGGTAGGTTATTCTTGGTTGAAATTGTTTCTCTTTCAGAACTTTGAAGATAGGACTCCAGGCTCTTCTGGCCTGAAGGGTTTCTGTGGATAAATCTGCTGCTATTCTAATTGGTTTTCCCTGGTAGGTAGTCTGGCCTTTTTCTCTTGCTGCCTTTAGGATTTTTCCTTTCATAGCTACTTTGTTTAGGCGAATTATTATGTGTCTGGGAGTTGGTGTTCTCATTTGTTGTCTTGCAGGGGTTCTCTGAATCTCTTGTGTTTGAATTTTTTCATCCTTAATGAGATGAGGGAAGTTTTCTTGAATGATTTCATGAAATGTTTGTTCCAGCGTGGCTTCTGTTTCTCTTTCTGCCTCAGGAAGCCCAATTACTCTTAGGTTTGGTGTCTTGAAGTGATCATTCATCTCTTGCAGGTTTTGTTCTGTCTTTTTGAGCTTCTTTTCTATGCTTTTGACAATTTGGGTTAGTTCTGTGTTTTTGTCTTCAAGCTCTGAGATTCTTTCTTCAACTTGGCTGATTCTGCTTTCCATGCTTATTAGTCTGTTGTTCATTTCCATCACAGTATTCTTTACTGCTGTCATTTCTGACAACATCTCCTTCCTATTTTCTTCTTGTCTCTTCTCAATTTTTTAAATTCTCTCCATTAATGTCTTGATGTCTGGGTTTGTTGCATGTAACCAGTCATTCTGGGGACTCTTCATTGTCTGTGTTCCAGAATCTGTTTTCTCAGTGTCTGATTTCCCAGGGGTCTGTGTAGGACCTATATTCTTCTTTTGGTTTACTTCATTTGTGCGGTTTTTCCCCCTCTCTACTTTTTCCTTCCCTCCACGTCACCGTCTTCTTTAATTCTGTTATTCAGGGGTAAAGGGATTGGTTTTACTTCTGTTTGTTCAATCTCCTATTCTTTATGTATGTCCCCTTACTTTGTTCAATTCTGAAGTTGCACTGTAGGTTGGAGGTGGTCCTTTTTGCAGTTTTGAGATGTATTTAAGGGGACAGCTGTGATTCAAAATCTGTCTGCAGGTCCTGGTATTCACTGACAGGCGTGTGGATAATGTGGAACCCACTTCCTACTGTCCTGGAATCTGTCCGTGCAGTGGGGCTGTAGGTTTACTCCCTTGAATCGCCAGCTTTATGCGTTTGATCATAGAGACTCTGTCAGTGCTGACCTGTTTACTGGCATTCTCTTACCTTGGGACTTGGGATCTCTTGAGGGCGCCAATGAGCGACTTCCCGTCCTTGACGAATTTGTTGGTCTTCTCCAGCTCCGCTTCCTGTGACTTGAGCATCTCTCGGAAGTGTGGGCCGGCCGGCCGTGGCTGCCCCAGGCTCGCGAAACGGGGCAGCGGGCAAGCAGGAAACGTGGCGGTGGTCCCACAGCATGCCAGGAAGGGAGAGAGCAGGGAACTGAGTGCACCGGCTCCTCCCTGCTTTTTTCGCCTGTTCGCTTTCCAGTAACCTCGAGTGCCCTCTCACAGTAGCCTTGGCTGCCCCATTGGCACCTGGGCCGCTCCAAACTATAGAGTTTTATCTTTCATATTTAGGTCTGTGATTCATGAGGAATGATTTTTGAGTATGGTAGGGGTTAGTGAACTATAGTCTGAGGGCCAAATCCAGTTCACCACCTGTTTGTGTCAATAATGTTTTATTGTAACATAGCTTTTATTTATGTATTATTGATTATATATTTGTGGAGTGAGTGGTTGAAGCAGACACCAATCATATGGCTTCCCAAGGCCTAACTTATTTACTGCTTGACCCTTTACAGGAAAAATTAACCTACCTCTGGACTATGGCATGAGTTAGGGTCCAGTATCATGTTTTTTCATGTGCCTATCCACTGTCCTGGCATCATTTATTGAAGAGACTGTGCCCTACCCACGACTCTGTGACTCTGCTCCTTTTGTTTACTGGGTGTCTACATAAGCCTGGTCCAATTTCTGGTTCCTTCCTCTCTTCCATTGATGTATTTGTCAAACCTTGGACCAATGCCACACTGTCTTAATCACTGTTGCTTTATAACAAGTCTCGCTATCCAGTAAAGCAAACTCTCTCTGTTGTTATTCTTTAAGAACACTTCAGCTATTCTTGACCACTTGCACTTGTGTATGAATTGTAGACTCAGCTTGTCAAGTGCCAAGAAGATTAACTTTATAGGTTGGCTAGAGGAAAATTGACATCTTTACTATCTTGAGTTTTCCCATTCGTGAACATGAATATTCCTCCAATTAGGTTGCTCTTCTTGAATGTTTCTTAAGAAGGCATCATAAAGCTCTCTATGGATGTCTTGGGCTTTGTTTGTTAGGTATACTTCTAAATCTCAACTATTAAAAACATTATAAATGGTATCTTTAAAATTTTCATTTCCTTGCTGCTTATATATAGGAATAATTGATTTTGTTATGTTTTGTTCTCTGCTGTCTTGCTTAACTTTCCTATTAACTCCTATAGTTTATTTATAGATTATTTATCTTATCATTAGTGAGTAGATGCAGTTTTGTGTCCTCCTTTTCAACACTTCTGTTGTTTTTCCCCCCTTCCAAACAGACCTCAAGCCCACTTTTTGTGGACACTGATGGAAACAAGAGTTTTCTACTTTCTCTTCATCTCAAAGGGACACTTTAAATGTCTTTGTGATGTCTTTTGTAGTTTGTTTAGTAGAGTTTGTACAGTTGTCTGTTAGTCTCCTTCTTGTCTTAATTAGCCAAAGGTTTTTTTTTTTTTTTTTCCAATTTTGTCATGAATGAATTCTGGATTTTTTTCAAATTCATTTTCTGTATCCATTAAGCTGGCAAATGATTTTTCTCCTTTCATCAGTTCACAGGATGAGTTACTTTGATTCTGGGTACTCTGTTCTCCATATTAAACTTTGAATTTCTGAGATAAGTTTAATGAGACTATGGTCACAATATTTATTGATGGATTTGGTGTGAAAATGTTTTGTTTATGACTTTTATATCTATGTTTATGAGTGGGATTGGCCTGAAATTTTCCTTTTTCCAACTGTCTTGCTAACCTGCTGCCCACCTTCAGAGAGATTGCAGAGAGGTTGACATAAGCCCCAGATTGCATCCCTGGGCCATGGCATGGACCAAGACCAGCCCAGAATGAGCCACAGGGAGGCCTGCAGCAGGAGTGGGCTGTGGCAGGACTGTGGGGTCAGCAGGGTCTGGAAGGTCTGTTGACCCGGGGCAGCTCTTGATTGAGAAGGAGGTTCTTGGGCCACATGTGGTTGCCCTGGACTCTTCAGGAATGCCCATCTCATGGGCTGGCTTTTTGTCCATGTAAGCTGAGCAGAGAGTGCTGGCAGGGCTCCTTGTTCTCTGCTGCTTGGTACTGAGCTATTAAAATAATAAGGCAGGAAGCCAGAGACACATGCCCAAGCATTTCCTCTGTCTTGTTAAGGAGAACAGTTCTTCCCATCAGAAAAATGACACAAAAAGCTCAGAGGCAGAACAAAATGGGATCTGAAGGACATGCCATATTTTTGGAGTCTTTCCTCTCGAATGCTAATTTTAACAGAATATTCACACCCCAAAAAGACTCAGGCAGCTCATTCTCGACTGCAGAGCGGCATGCCTAGCCACGTCCTTCTTTCTGGATCACTGGTTTCCTCCTCAGCAGCGCTAACAGGCCCGTGTGGCCGCGTTGGGCTCAATGCATCACAGTCTAATCAGACATGGCAGCTGCCGGGCAGCCGAGCCTGGGGACAGCTCGATATCCAAATGCTCTGATCCCACCAAGACATCTTAATGCTGCCAATGGGCATTGGGCTGAGCTGCCTCCAATATAAAACCAAATGGAAGGACCCCTACAATCTGTGGTCCCCCCCTAGGGCCTCTCTTTGCAGCCTGAAGAGGGACCATCTGGGGTTTAGAAGGCAGATATTGGGACAATAAAATTCAGTTCTCTGCTGGATGGTTGTGCCTGGTTCATTCATGTGAAGGTGGGAAGGGGCTGTTAGCTAACAAGTGCCCATCTCTGAAGACAGAGACCTGACCTGGTCTAGGAGAGATGGAAAGAGTTGGGAAGAACTGGGCCACAGTGCCTCCTGGCTTTACCCCTATCCCATTTTCCTTCCCCACTCCAGGACTCAGATGTGCAATCTTTTAAACCTTGTCATCCTGGCTGCTGCAATTTGATGATGATTTTCATGTGTTGTTGGTTCTGACTGGCTTAAAGTACCAGGCCCTGACACGACCCTCATAGGACTCCAGCCTGGTGGGGTCAGGGCATGGCAAAGGACAACCTCTGAGGATGGAGGTGACTGGTCTTTGCATATAGATTGGAGGTCCAAGGTCTGGGCAGGGGCATGGAGTTGGGGGGTAGACATCTGTAGCAGACAGAGAGAGCTCCTGCCCTATGGTTTGGGAGGACACAAGGCATGAAACCATCTCCCCGATCCTGCACGGAAGGCCTCAGAGCCAAGACCATTGCTTAAGTAGGAAAGTGACAAGGGCAGGTCTGAGCATTGGGAGGTTCATCTCAGACCTGTGAGTGGGGAGGGAGGCCAGTGGTCCTGGGTCCTGGGGCAAGCAAAAGACAATGATGGCAGGAGGTGAGTGGAGAGGGTTGCACCTGTGGGCACCAATTGTTTGATTGGCTAGTTCAGATGGAACTCACTCAAACTTGCCTTTTCCTAAGTCGGTGTCTCTGATGAAGTCTCCCTGCACCCCTAGGCACACCAGAATGTGAACAGAGGACAGAGGAGTATACAGTGAGGAGCTGCTATGCAGACCTCCTTCCCTGCACAGGCATCTTTTGATGGGCGCTGCACTCAGACCTTGGGGTACAAGCCCTGTGGGCGACACGTACCTCAGTGACAGTCCTCATTCCTAGACTGAGTGATGCCTCGTCCACACTGTGCTGTCTCCTCAGCCTGTCCCATCACATCCCTCTTCCTCATCTAACACTAACCTTAGATCTTGGGGTACCTCCCCTCCTGCTTCTCCTCTGAATATCTGGTTGGTACTTAACCCTGTGAAGCTGGTTGACATGGACACCAACTGCAGCTGACCTTTCTGCTTTGTCTATCAGTTGGCCCTGGAAGTGAAAACAGCATCTGTTTTCAGTGTGGGTGTGGGTGATATTCCTAGGGTCAGGAAAGTGTGGGTGCACTTTCACCTGGGGATGGCAGCTCTATACAGCAACAATGGTCACCCCATCTATTAACCTCACCTAATGACAGCTCCATTTGCTGTCTCTTCCCATTCCCCTTCCCTCCTTGGCAACCACAAACCCACTTTCTGCCTCTATGGGTATGCCTATTTTTGATATTTCACATAAATGTATTCCTACACTATGTGTCTTTTGCGTCTGATTTCCTCACTTAGCAAAATGTTTTTAAGGTTCATCCATGTTATAGCAGGTGTCAGAATTTCCTTCCATTTGAGTGCTGAGTAATATTCCTTGTATAGACCATATTTTTTTAATTCATTCATCTTCACTGGAAATTGGGTTGTTTCCACTTTTTGGCTCTTGAATATGGGTGTACAAATATCTGTTTGAGTCCTTGCTTTTAGTCTTTTGGGTGTGTGTGTAGGAGTGGAATTGTGGGGTCTGTAGGAGTGGAATTGTGGGGTCACATTGTAATTTTTTGTTTAGCTTTTGGAAGAACCGCCAAATGACTCCTCTAATTTTGTTTTCTTTCTTTCTTTCCTTCTTTTTTGAGAAAGCAGGATTTATTGAGAGGACAGAAAAGCTCCCACAGTGGGATGGGACCCAAGGGGGTTGCCTAATTTTGTTTTCAACTTGACTTTTATTTTCCTTTGGTTAAAAAAATGGAAAAAGGTCTTCAAAAAAACAAAATAAATGAGTCTCAATGGAAATGCGCATTAAATATGACACATTCAAGATATGTCCAATAATATATTTTAATTTTCTCCCACATATTTCTGTCCACACATCAATTTCATAGAAATCAAGATGCTAGTGCTTCTGGTGGCCTCTGTTCTAAAAATATTTCCTATTTAGAATTTCTTAAAGGTTTTATTATCTCTCTGTCTTCCGTTTTCCTAATAAATTATGAAATACAGTGAATTTTAATAATAAAATTATGCCAAACACATTTAATTTTTAGTTTAATTGATGGACAGCACACAAAATTAATAACTTAAGTGCTCAAAGTCTCTAAAACGTGGTCCTTTGTCTTTGCCACAGACATGAAAACACAGCATTCCTTTGGACTCTGCAGTTGGGGATGCTCTGAGTTATCCTTGGAGCGGCCCCTCCCAGCTGACCCCTGTTTCTCCCTGCCTCTGTGGCTCTTCCCAGCTTCTCTCTCTCTCCAGTGGATTCAAATCACCAACCACCTGCCGGAGGCCTCCATGGTTTGTCTTTTGTCTGTCCACGGGAAGGTGGGCTGGGCCCTCTTCTGTCTTTTCCATGCTATTTCCCCAGCAACTCTTGACTTGGCATACAGTATGTACTCGATCAATCTTGGGCAAGTGAAAGAATGGACCCAGTGTCACTGCCCTAAGTGGTCTATTTAGTGTTGTGAGATGCTACTTATGTGTAGTAGAGCACTGGAACCTTCTGGAAGGGCCAAGAGTGTGATCTGGGATGACCATTGAGGATCCCTTATGGAAAGCCTTGGGGTGCAGGTGGCAGGGCCAAGGAGGCTGCTCTGAGGCACAGATATGCGGGTCTCTGGGGGTTGGTGAGGATGCATGTGGTTGGCTGTCATGGGGTTTTTCAGGTTACCCCTCAGCCCCTGAAGCTAGGGTGGCCTCCAGGTGGAGGCTCTGTCCGGTTGACCTTGGTTAGGGACTTTTCCAGCACATTTTACATGCTGCTGTAAAATGTGCCATGAGGCATTTGGGAAGAGCCTGTATCCTGCAGACACACCTCTGGAATGGGGGCATCATCCACAGGTAAGGAGTGGTTCATGCCAGAGATGGACTGAACAGTCACGTTGACCCTGCTGGGATTCCCAAGTGTGAAAATCATCACAGCCATGTGAAGAGACCATAGAGAGTTCTGTAGGCCATGGTCCTGGGAACTGGATTTCTTCCCCACCTTCTCCTGTGGGTTACGCTCTCCCTTTATCTGTGTAGTCTTGGCAGGTGCAATTGCCACCACACAAAATCTGTGCAGGGCTTTGTCGAGCATTCTCACAGTGGTGTTGCAGTGTGTCCATTGCTGCTGTGCTAACAGGCATCCTAATGAGGGCTCTAGATCTTGTTTATTGCATTCTTTCTGAAGGATTTTTTTTGCAACGTAGGCAACGGGATGAACTTGAAATATTGGGCTGTGCTTGAAATAAAAATGTCCTGATAATTACAACCCTTGTCTGTTCCTGTGGGGACTTCCAGGGATCCGTTGTGCAGTGCTCTGGTTATGGATGGGATTTTGCTAAGATGGAGTCATCGTTCAAAGGCAAATGGGTCCAGTCACCAAGGACGGACCCCTGAGATCCCGAGACAGGGAGCCTGTCAAATCCTGCCTGTCCTTGCCATCTGGACTCCTCCAGGTTGATTGTACTCCCTAGCTTCCCTCTGATGGCATGGAGGTCCTCTTCCTGGGGCACATCTGGGGGAGCACAGGTCCAAGAGAGATCACCTGCATGCACATTAGCTATGCCTTGTTCCTTGACCACCCTGAAATTAATGGAATTAAAGTCCTTGAATGAATAAGAAACTTCAGACATGTGTCTTAGAAGAGAAAAGTCTTGTTTTAGTCAAAGGAATGCCTCCCTCCCGAGTGGGCATAAGCTAATAGAACACCATGGACCCTGAGACCACTGAATGTGTGGGTGGGAAGCCACGACTTCAAGGTGTTGCATTTTGTCCTGCATTTCTTTTGGTCAAGGATTTGAAAGCTAACATAACACTAGGATCCGAGGCAGTGTTGTCGTTCTTAACAGAGTCCTGTTCAGCATGAATAAGTTGGGACCTGACCTGCAGTTGAGCTTCCAGACAGACCAGGGCAGTGAGGAAGTTACTCGAGAGTGTGGCTTTCTCCCTCCCTTTGCCCTACTTCTGGGCTAGCTTGACTGGTTTTTGAATGGTTTCTTAGCTGGTTAACAGGTTGAAATGATTTAAATTCACACTGAGAATCTGCCCTTTCCTCTGATCAGGGTTCTTTCCAAGACTCAGGTGTTGCTGGCTGTGTGCACATCCCAGGTCAGGAGCCTTCCAAGAACCAAGGGAATCTGGTGCTCACTCTGTCCCAGCATCCCAAGAGCTGGGCCCTTTGCTCCTGCCAATCCTGCTAGGGGGGCCTGTTGGTGGGCAGTGGGAAGCGGGTGGCAGAAGGGATAGGTAGGAGATTACAGAGTCTAGGGCTCAGTGCCAAGCCTTCTGTGTTGTGGATCATCCTCAGCAGCCCTGTCTCTTTCTGGCTGCCCACCATCTGGGTGAAGTGACTTTTGGATTATGGAAAGTGTTCTCTCATCTCCAAAGCCACCGAGGCCAGTCATCTTCTGAAGCAGCTATGTACAAGTGGCTCCCAGCTGCTTGCCCATGGTCCTGCCCCTGGGGACCCCAGGGAGCCATCTCCTTGGAATACAAGCTTGGAGGCCCCTTGGAAGAACTCTCCACTCATCATCTGGGGCAGCTGGTCTCCAGAACCGAGAGACGTCTGACTGGGGCTGTTGGCTGCATGCAGGCTGTGTCCTCAGGACAGAGGGAGACATGGGAGCTCCTTTGTCACCAGGTCTAATTACACAGGGTTGCTTTTCTTTACTCCTACTTAAAGACCACATCTGAATGCAAAGATATTCAACTTTAGCATTCTCCTGGGACCCACAACAATAGTTTCCATCACTTTCTGCACCAGGGTTTTAAATTAAGCTTGATGGAATCACGGCCCTTGCTCATTTATCTACCTCAGGCTCTTCCTGGGGAATTGGTGGCTCTTAATGAATGCTAGAGCCGACTCAGCAAGTTCCTCTTACCTGTGGCTTAAAAAAAAACAACCTTAACACTTTACGTTCTGCCTTTATAACTGGCCTGCCCATATGCTCACCTCTCTTGCAGTCAGAATTTTGCAAGTGCTGGTGTGGGTTGAGTGGTGTTCCCCCCAAAAAGATGTGTTGAAGTCCTAACCCTTTGTACAAGTAAAGGCAGGAAAAGGGTCTCTGGTGTTACAATCCATTAAGGATCTTGAGAAGAGGTAATCCTGATTAGAGTGGGCCTTAAATTTTACCAAGATGGTGTCCTCATAAGAAAAAGGAGAAAGAGATTAGAGACACAGGGTAGAGGTCAAGTGGAGACTGAGTCACAGATTGAGTGATGTGGTCACAAACCAGGGAACTCCAGGGATTGCTGGGACTGCCAGAAACTGAAGAAACAAGGAAAGAGCCTCTGGAGGGAGCACAACCCTGCTGACACCTTAATCATAGACTTCTGACCCCCAGAACTGTGGGAGAATAAATTTCTGCAGTTTTAACCTTCCCCTCTCCAGTTTGTGGCATTTTGTTGTGGAAGCCCCAGGAAATCATACAGCAAGCCCCTGGCTTTCCTCATGAGGGTGCATGCTCAATCCACAATGTGGTTTTCTGGTGGGAACACTTTTCCACATAACTCCCTGGCATGTCCCTCATCCTGCATTCACCCGTTCTCTCCCTGTGGGCTTCTCCACATCTGGAGAAAGAGCAGTTGGGTTAATAGCATCCAGCAAGATGGAGGAGGCTCAGGCAGGGCCCTCGTGGGCCACAGGTCTCAGCTGAACTCACACTGGGGCTATAACTGTCTGATCTCTGCCCTCAGAGCAGGCAGGAACTGAAGGGAACTGGAAGCCCCTGGCCCACATCATGTACCAGGGAGGGAGCTGTAGAGGGTAGTGGGGGTGGGTGGCAAGGGGATGTTTGGGGTTGGGCAATGGGAAAAGAACATGGGGTGGATGGTGACCAGGAAAGGCTAGACTCCAGAGAGAGGCTGGGAGGGGCCTAATGAGGACAGGAGCAAGCTGATTTGTTTTCAAGTTCACACTGTTGTTTGGCAGAGAAGAGCCGGGCAGATGACGGGAGTGGAGCCACGGCAGACTTTATGGAGGTGAAGTGGTCACCTGGTTAGTTGATGGGTGGTGGCGGCAGCAGGGGCTGCAGGAATGGACAGACCTAAGCTCCACTTTGAAGTAAGAGGGGCAAGATTTGCAGAGGGACTGTGGGATTCCACAGACCCCCAGGTCTCTGGCTGGAACTCCTGCAGAGCACTGATGGGTGCATAGATCCAGAGCCTGGGTGTAGAGGTGTTAAACCCGGGGACGATAAAGAAAGGAGAGGGATGCTGAGGGATGAGCTTGGGCACTCTGGCTTCTGGAAAGTGGGTCCTGGGGTTGGCCTGGGGAAGTGTGAATGGGGAGGGGGAAGGGAGGACCTGGGTGTGGAGGGCAGGGAGGGTGTGGGAATGTCAGCGAGGCAGAGAAGGAGCAAGGGGAGGGGCTGGCCCATCCTTGAGTCAGCTTGGCACCATGGGGTTGCTCTCAGGTGACAGGTTTGGTAGCTGCTCTTCCTCTATGAAGCACTCAGAGGGGGCCATCAGAAAGGACCCTGTTAATGCCTGTTGACCCCATCCTCTGGGTTGGCTTCTCCAGCCCTTTGCTCCTGGGGACAAAGAATAGCACGTGACTCTTCCAGGATCAGTGAAAGTTTTCCTAATTTGTATCTCTATGGTTTACTTTTGGATTTTCAGATTAACAGACAGGCTGAGACCCTTGTTTTATGTTTTCAGTTTTAGCTATAGGGGTACTTGTAGGACACTCTTCTGTGATTTGCCTGTTCAACTGGCCAAATTTTAGGATTGCCTTTCTTTTACTTATTTCTTTATAGGAATTCTAGGTATAGCTGGATATTAATAAATTTTATGTTGAGTGCATTGCAAAATTTCTCCCCATCAATGGCTTGATTTTAAAAGTTGTTGGCATGGTTGCTTGTCACAAAAAAACTTCAAATGTACAGGTATATTTATTGAACCTTTTTTTCTGTGAGTTTTTTTTGTTGTTGTTGTCGTTCAGAGAAATCCTTACTTATTCCATGATCATAAAGATACTCTTGTGGCAGGAGTTTTGAACTCCACCATCAGTTTACACCAGCAACCTTGGGTTCCTGTCCCACGACTGAGAAGATTAAGGAATGCGGACACCAAAAGGATGAGTGAAAGAGAGAGTTTATTAAGCAACAAAGCTCTCTTCAGGGAAGAGAGGGGCCAGAAATGAGTAACCTGCTGCTAGGAGTTTTTTTGTGTGTGTGGTTTTTATCTTTTCTGAGAGTGTTTCATTTACATCTCATCCGCCCCTTACTTCCTGAGACCCACTTCTTACTGTGCATGTGGGTCCTTGACCAAAGTTACTCCATCTTGCATATTACCTATGAGTACCACAGAAAAACCCATGGGAGGGGGTGGGGGGTGGGGGTAAAAATGCAATGCAAATGCTATGCTATGATATTCTAATAAGCCAAGGTCAAGTTAGGACATTTAGTTAAGCTACTGCGCCTGCATTTAAGCAGTAAAAAGTCCCTTTTAACAAAACATACTGACTTGAAAGGATGTTCTTTTTTTATTTTTATTTTTATTTTAAAGATGTGGAGTACAACTCAGGGTTAGGTATACAAACGCTGATTATGCGGGTACCCTTATCATCAACAAGGTGTGCTCTTCCCTCCCCTAACAGTTTCCCTCAACTGCCAATCCCACCCTGCCTCCCCTGGCAGTTTCCCACTACTGCCAATCCCTGAAAGGATGTTCTTAACCACACTAGCCATATTTCCAGAATGAGGTAGAGATCTATTTATTTCACAGTTTGAGAAGCCAGGTACCTCAGAACCCTGTCCCCAGTGAGATGTAATGTCACCATGTTTGCATTGACTCTGGCTGTTGCTGGGCTGTTTCATTCCTATTACCTTATGGAAGATTGTTATTTCTACTAATTTTTCCAGTAAGCTATTAATATGAGCTGTTTATGTAGATAATTATGGTACCTGAAAACAATATTTCTTTCAAAAATTTTATTTTTAGTTTTTGCTTTTCTTATTGTGTAGCACCCAGAAAACATGGAATGATAGTAGAGATAGTGAGAATCTTTGTCCCATTTCTGACTTTTACAGGAGTTCTTCCAAAATTTCTCTGGTGAGTAAGCAGATTGCTTTAAGTTTTTGGTAGCTGCCCTTATATTGTTTGAGGCAATTTCTTTCTGTTTCTAATTTGCCAAGAGGTTTTCCTAATTAATGATTGTTAAAACATTGTTCACACCTTTTATTTTCATCTATTGAGATTGTACAGACATTGTCTTTCAATCTATTAGCATAGTGAGTTATACTGATAAATTTTCTGATGCTGGGGCAATGCTTTCTCGGTCATTATAAAGAGATTTAAAGATAATGCTAATTTTAAATATTTATATATATTTATAAATAATTCAACTTGCTAATAATTGGCTTAGTATTTTTCCATCTTTGGTCCTCCTTCACTCCTGATGAGAATCTCCTGTCATTTTTTTATCATTGTTCCTTTGTATTTCACATGTTGTTTTTCTGTGACTTCTTTTGAGATTGTCTTTTTATCTTTGATTTTGATTTTTACAACTTTGGCATGGTGTATCTAAGACTGGGTCTATTCTTGTTTATTTTGCTTGGGTTTTGCTGAATTTCTTGTATCTGTAAGTTAACATTTTCTGTCAAATTTTAGAAGTTTTGAGCCATTATAGATATCTGACAAATGCTTGTACTTGTTCTTCTATGCTCTGATTATCATCATACACATCGAGGCTCTGAAGCTCTGCTCATTTTTCTTTCATCTTTTTTTGTCTCTGAATTTTGAATCAGGCAATTTCTATTTTTATATCTTCAAATTTATGGTTCTTTTTCTTGACCACCTTCAAACTAATGTCAAGGTTATGTAGTAAGTTTCTATTTCAGTTATTGTAGTTACCACTTCTAGAATGTCCATTTTCTCTAGTTTTCATTTCTCTTTGGAAATATCCAGTCTGGTTATTTATGGATACAGTCTTTTCTTGTACTTCTTTATACATATTTTATTTTTATTATTTGGATATATCTTATTTTATTTATGGAACATATTTCTAACAATTGCTTTGATGTCTTTTTATGCAAAATTCAATATTTTCTCTTGAAGTAAATATATATTGACTGCCTTTTTTTTTTCTTGACTGTGGGTCAAAATTTTTAACTTCTTTGCCAGCCTGGCAGATTTTTGGTTAAAAACTGGATATTGTAGATAGTACATTTTGGTGACTAAATTTCTTTGTGTTCTTCTGATAACTGTTTTCTTTTTGTTGTTGTTCTGGTAGGTAGTGAACTTTCCTGGGTTTATACCACAAACTTTATTTCCCTTGCACTATGCATCAGTTTACATCTCTGCTTTGTTTTTCAGCTTCTGGTGACTGCCTTTTTAAAAAAAGCCTGACCCCCTGATGTTCTCCCTGATACTTGTATAACTTGGTCGTCAGTTGAGGGTTTGGGCAGATGGGAATGATGCCCTGTGGCTTCTTTATTACCAGAGATTTTCCATTATCCCCAGTCTTTCCACCTGACAATTCCATGCCTGTAACTTTCAGCTTTCTCAGGATGGTCACGGCTGGGGAATGTGCTTGGTTAAACACAGCAGCAACTCTGGCATCTGGCCCATGGAGGCCTACCGCTCAGGAGTGAACTTCTTTCTGACCTCTGCCTGCTTTTTCATCAGACCCTGCACCTGTGGTCTTCCCTGCACAGATGTGGTGCAGCTGTCAGCAATCGGTCGGGGCAGGGTTTATGCTCAGAATCTGGATCTCGTCCTTGTGGTTCTCTGCTGCTAGAGCTTCCCCTAGATAGTTCCAGCTGTGTTTTCCTGCCTGAATGCTAATCCCTGACATTTTTAACCAGTAAGAATCACTGGGTTCCCACACACAGAACCACTGGGTTGGGCGGTGCCTTCCTTCCAGTTGAAGTTTTTCAAGATTGAATCTTTCTGTGACTTCTATACATTGGGAGCGCTTCCCAGTGTCTTTCTGCCTATTTGTTTTACCCAGTTTTCAGGACTTTTAACTATGAGAAAGATCATGCATTCACATTATCTCTCTGCCCTTTTTTTGAGTTGTCCCAACATTAATTATGTTTTGATTTTGGTAGGACATGTCCTTCCCCATTCGATTATTCCAAATCATTTAAAAATATTTTAATATCTTTTTTTCAGATTCAAATTCATTCTTGTGTGGAACCACATCTGAGTTAAGGCATTAAAGTCTACTTTACTAGTTCCAGAATGTTGCTTGTGCAAGAAAAGTTTATGGATTTTCCTTTTGAATCCTGCTGAATGCCTTTAAGTCTCTGAGGACCTGGGCTTCTTCAGTGAGGTAGATAATGTAGTTCTGCTTTAAAGCAAATCAGTAGGGGGAGAAGACTATTTGCATTGGGTTTTGTTTAATTTATCCTTGAGTCGAGAGTACTGAGTACATTTCCCATCACATTATCTAAGACAACTCCGAAGATCCTCGTTCTGGGATCAATTTTATCCTGGAGTGGCATTCACTTAACACCAGGAGCCCCTGTGCTTTTAGCTGAATAAAGGTCAAACCATCAGACATCTGGACGGACAGCTCATTTATCATACTGAGACAAACGTGCCAGGCGCTAATCTTTGGCGCTGAGTGGGAGGGCTACACAACAAAAGGTTAATGGATGCAAAGAACTGGATTTAACTCAACAGGCATGTAATGATGCCTCAGAGTGGACATTTCCATTTTTATTCAGCTTAGTGGATGGATATTTGTGATTTTCAGTTCTAATTACTCCATTTAGGATGTTCGCCTGGGAAACGATGTCTTGCAGGGGTCAAGGATGCCCTTTGCTAGAAATTTTCTTCTGATAATCTGTAGGAGTACAAAAAGTGTCTCTGATGGAAGCAAAGATGGTAAATTAATAGATTACATACCCCCTTTCCAATAAATCCCAATAAATCATGTGCATTTTAATTAGCTCTTGTCTCATGCAAAAGAGAGAGAGGGAGGTATCATGTAACCCTTTTGACTGGACCCCTTCCTGGCTGTGCCTGGAGAAGCAATCAACTGAATTCTGTCTGATTAATTAAACTTACCTGTTGCTTTGTTGTTGTGTCCTCTGACCAGAGAAGCTGATATCTGGAACCCCTTGGGTCAGCTGCGCCATTGATGGGGTGTCTGGGTGGGGGATGCAAGCCATCTGCTTGCAGAGGACAAGAATGAGGGACTGGAAGGGCCATGGCCAAGGGGCTCAGTTCAGTTCCTGGGTAACCCTAACTGCTGGAAGAGTTCTGAGAGGAATGTTCTGGACACAGCACACTATGTCCGGGGAGTGGGAAACACAGACTGCACAGGGCTGGTCAATATTGAGTGCCCTTGTGCCCGTGCTGGGAGCTGAGTACTCACTGGAGAAGCCCTCCCTATCCAGGGATACGAACACCTGCTGTGGGGCAGGACTCATCACCCTACCTACCCCAGGCGTATCCAATGAAAATTAAGGAGTTGAGACTGTTTCAGACAACATTCATCGGAGGTCTTCTGGAACCCTGGTGGGCTCAGTCATGATGAAGTCCAGGATCTCAGTAGGTCTGGAAAAGACCAGGAATAGGACCTTCTTCCTGTGTGGGTTTTTCCCTCAAGGTCCCTGTTTCCCAACCTATAAAATAGTCTTGGCCTTCTACAAATCAGTAGCCATTCCTGTCATGGAGGGTCAGTCATTCTCCTCTTGACCAAGGGGTTCTCCCCAGGCAGAGCCTGTCCAGGCTTGCCACATCATTGTGGAAACTGGTGTTAACATAAGCTGAGCTGGTAGTACCTTCTGAGAAATGATATTGGGTGCAGAGACAGCAAAGTGTTAGAAGATGCTTCTCTCTCTCTCTTTTTTTGAGTCAGGGTCTTTTCAACACTGATCAGTGGGTCCCACCGGGCTAAGCAACTGCTCCTGAGTGATTCTGGCACCTGACAGGGACCAGGAGAGAAGGAACCCAGCCCATTCCATGCCACTCTGACAAGATTACATAGAACTAAAAGAATGTTCCACCTGTGTGACCCATGTGGTCTCTCCCTGTTGGGAGTGAAAATTAAGTCGTTTCCATTTCCCCGATTTTTCTTTTTTAAAAAAGAACCTAGATTAATTAGGAGTTTTATTGGATATTGAATAAATATCCGACAGATGTTAGCAGCATGTGGAAGACAAACAGCTCTTGTACAGAAAATTTATTTCTCATTATAACAATGCTTGGGTTTTAAAAATATCACAGGAAGGAACCTAACAAGCAGAGTGTGTCCCTGGAGCTGAGTTTGAAAAAGAGTGTGGCTACACCCTTTTCCCCAGACCAAGGGGCCAGTGTCTCCTTTGCTCTTGTTAATGAGGGTCATTTTGATCCATCAGCAACTGGGCTCTTCCTGGTGAACATTCCACTGACCATGAGCACAAACATGCAGGGCCCTCGTGTACAGGAGTTTGTTCCCAGAGTGTCGGTTCAATGCAGGCCCTGGTCTTTCTGCAGGGATGATGGGACTCCCAGGAGAAGGATAAGGAGAGGACTCTCCCAAGTCTATGAAGGCAAGGAGGTCAGGGATCCCAGAAGTCACCATCTGGCCCTGGTCCTGAGAAGGTTGGGGAGAGGTCCCCAATGGCTGGACAGAGGAGATTCTGAAAGGAGAGGTTTTCTCTGTGCTGAGTCTATCAACACCCAAAGCCTGATCACCCCAGCACAAAGCTCTTCTCCCAGAGTTCTGAGACAATGCACTGTTGATAAGGAATTCACTTCTCTTCCAAGCATCTGGGGAATGGTACTAGCAATCTTTGACCATCCTGGACTCGTGGAGGACACAGCCTCGTGGGTCCTCCTTGTGCTCTGTGGTTCCATGGAGGAGCAGAGCAGGGATGCTGCATGGACTGAGTTCCTGGAGGGCAGTTGTGTCTGGGCTGACCATCGTGGGTGCCGGGGACAAGGAGATCTGCTGAGGCCTCAGCTGGGGATATGGGACCAACTTTCCCTGAGGCTTGGGGCAGTTCTCCACAGTCACTCACCGTTTACATTTGGGGTCACAGGGCACCTGCCCAGGGGCCACTACAACTTGCAGAGGGTTCTGTCCTCTCTGAGCGGCCTATGACTCTGGGAAGGCATTTTGAAAGAGCAGCAGTTGATTCTCAGATCTGGGGATGAAGTGGTGACTGATGTCGCTGAAGATGTGACCCTCTTCCCTCTCAGTCCCCTCACACGGGGGCTCAGTGGAAGCATTCCTCCTACTTCAAGGCCTCCCTGGCCAGGAACCAGAGTGCCTGCTCTTGGCTTTTCTAGCCCTTCCTGTAACTGCTTTGAGAAATACACACTCCTGATCAGCACTCACATTACTGCCCCTTTTCCCACCAGTTCTGTTTTCTTCTTTTTCTGGATGTCCTGACCCTGAGAGCTTGCCCTAGAGACTTCACGCCCAGGATCTGAAGGCACCTGGTTCCAGGTGTCTGCCTAACATGCTATTGTCACTACAGGCAACCAGGGGCTGCCCGGTGTGCACTACAGCAAGCTCCCTACCTGCATGGCTCAGATAGATGCCCATCCCTCACATCCAGCTTCAGGATAGAGCCAAGCTTCCTCCACTGTCTCCTGTATTAAAGAGGTGATGCACAGAGCAGAGCCCCAGGGATGGATGAGTTAGTGGGAAAGAAAATTGAACACTCAACTGTGATGACTATTAACTCCCATCTCTGAAATGAAGTTTTTGGGAGCACAGTTTGAGGTGGGAGGATTTCCTGAGTGAGGGTGTGCTCAGCAGAGAGAGGGACTTTAGAGTCCACTGACTTCAAGTTCCATACATGGCTCAGGAACGCCTGAAACAGCAGCCTTGGGGTCCAGGTCCCCTACGGGCTGGTTATGTGACTCCCATTAACATTTGCACATGCTCTAGACAGGCAGGAGAGCCCCGGGTGAATAGCCTGGGCTTTCTGGGCTGTGGGTGAGTGTAGAGAGGTCACTTAAGCAGCACCTTCAGACGGTCTACTCCACCTGGTTGGAATGGTCCCTTGGTGACTATTGTCAACCTCAGGAGCTGCTTGATTTAATTAGTGCACAATGTATACATATATCAAAACATCATGTTGTATAAATGTATAAAATTTTTGTCAATTACATCTTGATACATCTGGGAAAAAATAAATAAATGTCCTAATATGGATTCATACCTGGCTTGTTCCTCTAATGCTACTGGATCTCAACCATCATTTTACCTATGACATTTGCATTGAAATTTACAAATGAGAAATCTTTCTGAAATTCATAAATTATTTATAAACCATTTCATAGTTTTCTGTTTCTGGGAAATCTCTGTTAAATTTTGGTATTAGTGTTGCACTCACTTCATAAAGATAATTTTTAATTAACCTTTTTCCTTCTATTTGTCTGTTTTCTGGAAAAATGTAGCTAGCCTGAGCACCATGTGCTCTGTGAAATGTGGCAGAATTTCTACTGCAAAATGGGTGGGGGTTCTGCTTTGGGGGCAATATTTTAAAAAAACTTTTTCTATATTTTTATATGAATATCTCCTGATGTAATTTTGGTAGACTAACTTAAATCAAGTTTCAAATATGATTACAGATTTGTGTAGTCATTTAATGATTTTGTTAATTTCCTATTTCTGGGGTTATTTCCCTTGTCATTTCCTATTTTGTGTGTTTTGGTTTCTCATATTTTTTATGATTATTTTTATCTAGTGTTTTTTGTATTTTATCAATATTTCTAATAAATTAGTTTTTAAAACACATTTTCTTAGTTTTGCTGTGATCTAACTCATGAATTCTGGCTTTTACTTTTATTAATACCTTTCTTCTGTTTTCCTCATGTTTATGTTGTTCTTTTAAAAAAAAATCTTTTTGGGCAGATGCTTAATTAACTTCTTTTTCTTTTCATGAAAACTTATTGCTGTGGAATTTCCTCCAAGTTCTGCTTTAGTTGCAAATTCTAATATGTAATATTTCTGTCATTATGTTTTAGAAGTTCTGCAATTTTGTTTTGAATTTCACTTTAACTCACACGTTTAAGAGAAAATTAAACAATTTCCAGGTGGAAATGCTTTTGCATTTTCCCGTTTCCTCTTCTATTTCTAGCTTAATGTAATCATGATGATAGAATGTTGTATATTATTTTGTATATCATCCTTACTTGTTAGGCTTGCTGAGATTTACGTTGGACTTACTGAGTCCCTTGATGCCCGTTCCTTTTTTGGTGGATTCCCTATAGGCCTGTGAGAAGAATGTGTGAGCTCACCATTAGATCCACTGCAATGATTATGCCCTTCAGGTTTTCTGTACCCTTACCTATTTTTTGTACAATTAATTTGCCTTAGACTGAGGTGAGGTATGAGTCAAGCCATTGGCTTTAATTTACAGAACAGATAAATTTGGTCATAGCTCCCTCACGTCACTTTATGTGATCAACACGGAGTCTCTCACTGTGGCATGTGGCTTTTTATTGTCGTTCTTCTGACACTCAGAACAATATCCATGTTTCTTCTAGTGACCACCTTTGCAGGAGTGACTCATGGCTCCCTTTGTGACATTATTGCTTTCCTACTCTGGCACCAGCAAAGCAGGCTGGAGCCTGCTCACCCTGATCCTCCTCACACTTAATTTTAGTCGATGGATTGATTGTTTTTACATTTTTCCCTCAATTTTCCCTTTTAGAACTCAATATGCTTAGACTTGTATTACTTGATTTGTCAGTGATGAATGATTTACATTGGCTTCCAGACATCACAGTTGAGCTGAACTGAGTTTATTTTGTTTCTGAGTTTGATTTCTGAGTCTATTTCCACCTTCTCGATTCCTTTTCCCTTTTCTTATTAATTAATCATTTCTACATTGTCGACATCACTAGGATTTGCCTCCCATTCTGTCTCAGTGGCCTCCACCTTTGCCTTTCCCATCTTAGATCTGCAGTTGCATATCTCAACGCTCCCTTGCTGACATTTACAGGGTCACTTCTCAGCTGGTTGATGCTCACCTTCTAATAGTTTCCAGGAGGCTCAGGTGAACACCATCCCCCAAGTGCTTGCAGAATCAAAGTTGTTTGCAGCTCTCACACTTACAGAGCAGGTTGGCTGTGTGGACATTCCTGGCCCACTCTTTCTTTCCTTGGGATCTTGATGGACTCACTTGACCCTGCCATGGCTTTGGAAGCAAAGTTGCAGTCTGTTGCCACTGATTTGTCTCCTTCATAAGTGACCTGCCCTTTCTGTCTGGCTGTCCCAAGGTTGACTGCTTTTTTAAGTCCCGTTGTTTTACCAGACTGTGACTTGATGTTGACTACTTGGGTATAATTCCCATGCAATAGGGTATGCCCTTGCCTTATTTAGCTTTACATCTTTTTAAACTTAAATTATATTTGTAAACTTATCAAATCTTTATACTGCACATAAAAGACATTAGAGAATTACGTTTTAACATTTTTTTTCCAGCTCAAGTGTTCTGGTTTTCTCCTTTGGGGCCTATGGCTTTATGCAGATTGGTCTCCTTTGCTCAAGTTTCAAATTTATCTCTTCATTCTCTGTGTTTTGTGATGTTTATTCTTTCATGCCATCTCTGGATTTTTGTTTTCATTTATGGAATTCTTTGATTGCTTCTCTGTTTTCTGAATTCTGCCAGCTGCAGGTTTATCATCTTCTGTTCTTTGATTGTGATCTCCCTGACTTCCTGTAGGTCTGCTTACAGCTTTTCTTCATAGCTGCAATGACTTTACTATATTTTTTTTAGCATGTTATATTGAAATATTGGGTTAAATTTTACTTGCTTTCAAGTCACATTTTTTTGTAAGTTTTCATCATATCTAAGGCACTCTGTTGCTATTTCTCATGTTTTTTTTCCCTCGTAATTTTTTTTGCTGGTGTGCTCTTGTTCTTTGTTTTGGGTGTGTCTGACTTTTCTGACCCGCAACAGGTAGTTCTGGGAAGGTCAGCATAGCCACCATGGCTGCTCAGGTCTCACTGTCCTAGGGTCCCTGGTCTGTTGCTGCAGGGATGGAAATCCTGAAAATTCCCCCCGAGCAGCCTCAATACCGCTTCTCTGCCAGTGCCCCAGGTCTGCTGCTATCAGAGGAGGCACACACATGTCACCTGGGTCTCTCCAGATGGTGCTGCTGAGACCTGTCAGCACTGGGCTCTGGTACTTGCCATGACATTCGTTTCTGTACCCAGCAGTGGAGTCTGTGCTGGCTCCCACCTCCTGCAATGTCAACTCAGGTGCACGGGTGCAGGTGCTGCCACCTTCTCCTGCTGGTAATGCTGAGTGAATAACTGCAGGGCCTTCTTTGCCCCCATTCCTTCCTGGGGACCAGGCTCCACCAGGTGATCCTGGGCCACATGCTTGCCCAATTCACATGTGTGAGTTCTTTGTCTTTGAGACCTAAGGAAGGTGGTGTGTGAATGTTTGGGTGGTGTATGTGGTGTGTGAGATATGTCTGTGTGTGGTGTGTGTGATTTGTGTGTATGTGTGTGTATATGTCTGGTGTTTGTTAGTATTTGTATGTGTGTTTTTCTCTTGTGATTAATAAAGGGACCTGGCAGAAGACCCTAGGTCCCATGCTGCTCTGAGACATACATGCAGGCTGGTGTCCTTTACAGGTGAAGGGCTGTGATCTTGATCGTGTGATTCTGTCACTGTTGACTTGTAAAGGACAGCAGGAAGGCCAGGCCATCATGTTGTTATGAGCATGTCATAGTTGTTTGCACAGACGAGTTACTGAAAATGTTAGATTGTTCTACAAGCCACGCTTTCACTAGAAATAAGTGGAAATAAAATTAGTTATCTCCTCTGTGGGTTAGACATGTGATTTTACTCTGGCATCTGTTAGACATCTCTGAAGGTTCGGTGAGACTGTGCCTCCCCCAGATACCCAGATGTGGGCTGAGGCCCTACACGGGGGACAGAGGAAGACCCCATAATCCAGGACCATGCTGCTTGCATCCCCAATGGTCACATATGCTCCCTTAGTGGCTGAGATGTGCTCCAGACATAGAAGACCCACTAGATTCTGAACACTGAGTACCAAAAAAAAAGTGCAAAACATTGCATCGACACCTTCTGGTATTTTCAATTTGAAGTGATTATACTTGGAATATATTAGGTTAGGTAAGATACATTATTGAACGTAATCGCACCTGTTTCTTTTGACTTTTTCACATGACTGCATATGTGGCTTACATGATATTTCAATGGGTTAGTGCCGACTGAATGGAGGTACCCACGGATCCCTGGATGCTTTGACAGGTTTGCGGTTCCAGCTTTGCCATGGTCCAAGGTGGGTGCAAAGATGTCAATGGGAGGTAGATGCAGTACCAAGAAAGAGACAACCATAGATGGGAAAGGGCCTTGTCCCCAGCCGCTGGGCTCTGCGAGAACCAATTGAGCCAGAGACTAGTTTTGAAATAAAGTCCTCTGGAAGTTTCCATTTTCATGGTGGCAACAAGTGACTCTTACTTGCCCTAAACCAAGCAGCTTTCTTTCCGCTGATGTACAGACTCTAAATCCAGTCAAACTTTCTAGAGACTGTGACTGTTCATTTCATCCTCAAGGCTAAAACCTATTATTTTTTTTCTTAAAAATCTCCCTTTTGTTCATTGGGTTTTTCTTAGGTGTTATTGAAAAATGTCATTACTTGTGTTTGTTTCTTTTAACTGGAAACAACTTTTTGGCAGAAAATTTATAGCAAGTACTGTCTACCTGATCATCTCAAGTATTCATTCAGCCCCCACATGGAAATGTCTCTTACCCGCCCAGGGTGTACAGCTGCTGCCCCACTGGCTGCTCACACCTGCAAGGCCTCTCGACAGGGGCACCCAGCATGTTTCCCCACTCCCAAGCTGGTGTCTCCTCCACCCTGCACGCAGTTGGGCTTGTTTTCTCTGATAAGCTAATCTGCTCGGGTGGACTTGATGCTGGCTTTTTGTAAGATCACACCTGTGATCTGGGATCAGGCTTGCTGAGCGCTTGAAGTAGATTGGTAGAACCCAGATTTTTCCAAGAGTGAAGGTCACTCCACTAAGGCTTTGTTAGTCTCCCTGGTGATCTGGGGCTGCTGTATAAACTGGTCTGCTGGTGAAGGACCCCAGCCGCTGTGCATGGTCGGGTGTGGAGATGTACATTCCAGTCAGCAGGTGCTGAACCCTGGATGGACACAGTGCTCTCCCTAGTGCCTGGACCACTGCTCTGCCAAGTGTGATTTATTTGTCCCTCCCTGTCAGAACTCTGTTGGCTTATATGAACCTCCTCCTGCTGCCTGGCTCTCACTCCCTTATTCACATCTGCACTGTGCTGTCTCACTACCCCATGTCTGTGCATGCCAGGAGACAGATACTTTCTGTTGCACTGTCACTGCCTATGCCCTTCTTCCTGACAGCCTGCGCAGAGCAAGACTCTTTTCCTAGAGCCTCTTTTGGACATTACCCTTGTGATCATATCTACTTGTTTTTGCGTAAACCAAGTCTATCAGATAGCAAGACACACTTGACGATGTTCTACAAATCTGGCTGGGCAGGAGGTTTCTATGGAGCTTGAAGCCCAGACCCAAATGCAAAGGACCCAGCCTCGGGCTCCACTCTGGCCTTACAGAGACCTCCCTGGAGTGAAGGAGGGAGGATGGCAGAGTACGGGGACTTTGGGGACTCAGTGGTATTGCCTGGAGCTGGCAAAAATTTAAATTTTCTTGTGGTTGTGAGGACCTAATGGGGAAAAAAGGATCAGGAGACACAGCTTTGAGAAGTCCTTGCAGCCAACACTAGGCTTCCCAAGGCTGGACCTCCTCATCCTCATCAGTGGCTGCAAGTCAGGGAACAGCAATGTGGGCATGGGTAGATGGGCAGGTTGACACTTTCCCTGGCATAGTTGGTCACTTTCAAACTCTCATGTGCCCGCCTCTTCCAGATCAGGGACAATGCCCCATCATTTTTTTTTTTTGAACGAGAGGAGTCAATTTAATGGGAGACATGGATTGTGATGTCGGGGGACAAACTTTTCATTGGGGACCTCAGAGCCACCATGAATCATCCAGAAGGGGCAGCCCATTCACATAGCTCAGACCCTGTCCAACTCTTGTGGGTGCCTAACTGAAAATCCACGACTCATCAATGAACTTCACCTGCCTCCTTTGGGCGTCGGGCACAGACTGCCACATAAGACATGGGCTGCCCAGTCTGGTGACGAGGCTACGTCCACTCCAGCCTTCCTCCTCTCCCCATGGCTCACTGCTTCTGGGACCCCACCACCCTCCAGGGCATGGCTTTAGAAACTGTTGCATGTCTGTGATTTGCACATATGCCTCGTCGATGGCTAATTTGCTCGTCTCTGTATCTACTGAGGGAAGTAGATAGAGTATTGAACTTAGATGTGTTTTGCAGGAGTTAAAAGAGTCTTTTTTTCTCCAATTCATTGAAGAAATGTTCCAAATTGTCCACTTGACACTCTACAGATAAATCAGGTGAGTGGTGGGTTGGATCTTCCATTCTCAATCATTTGCTTAGATGAAGTGTAGACATGTCCCAAGCCACACATGGCATATTCTGACCATCTGAGCTCATAGGGTGCTTGGCAGAGTGGCAGAGTAATGTCTGCGATGTCACTGTCGATGTGTCTGGGGTTGGTGGGGATTAAGTGCCATGCCAGTGACGTTGCCTGAAAAGAGCAGGAGTACATTTGGTGAAGGACAGTCATCATTCCTCAGTCAAATACTAAGTCTAATTAGTGACCCTCAATGTGCAGTACAACATTGTCCCCAACTCTGAGGACAAGGAGATGCAGGCAGTTCAGCAAGGCCAGAGTGGGGAGACTGCAGGCAGCGAGGAGACCCATCGTTCCTGTGGGAGCCGGATGGAAGCTGGGCAAGATTCTGGTCTTGGGAGGTCACCCATCATCATTCCAGGGGACATGGACATGGCCTGGCAAGGTCATTACAGGTCTGAGGTGCCCACTGACCCAGAAGTGGACCTCAGGAAACTGAGAGGCCTCCAAGGGACTGGGTCACTACGCCCTCCAGAAAGGATAGGAAGAGTCACCACAGAATCTCCCTGGTGGAGGATTGACACTGAAGTTGCTCCTTAGGTGCTGGGTGCAGACTTCCCAACTGAGGCCTGGTCCCTGTGACCATGTGGGGCCCTGGGTAGTCCCAGACAGAATCCTCCAATCCCATCTGCATCACCCTAGGGAAGTGCTAATTCAACTTCAGTTTCCTTCTCTCATCAAAGAATCACAGGCCATGAAATTTCTTGCTCAATATGCTTGAATTGAAAATGGGATGAATAGATGGGAATTTGGTATATAATCAATAAGGAATTTTGAATGAAGGAACAGATGGACCGTTCAATAAATGTTTTGGGTCCACTGGATGAAAAAAGAAAAATAAAGTTATACCTCTTAGTCCACACTATTCTAAAAAAAAGTATAAAAGAGTCAACTACAACAGAAATCTATAACACTGTTAGAAGAAAGATGTGTATAAGCTGAACTGAGAAGGCCTTCCTAAGCAAGACATTACTTGGATTCCTTAAATAAAAACAATGGACAGATATTAAATGTAAAATAATCAAACTAAAATGACTGAATAAAAGCATCATAACAAGAGTGGAAAAAGAAAATAAACAGAGTGGGGGGTATATTTACAAAACATACAACAAAAGGTTAACCTCTCGAGTCTAGAAAACTTTCATCCTAGTTTATGAAATAATAATAGTAATAGCAACACTAATACTAACTTGTTAGATATATGAGTAGTATTAGATAAATCACAGAAGAAATGCACATGGTGAAAAACATTTAAAAATACTCAAATGCACAGTTATTCAAGGAAATGTGAATTGAAAATAGGATTTATTTGGCCATCAGAGTGTTGACAGTGTTAAAAATTGGAACTAAACAGTTTCTTTCTTTTGGTGTTGGGGACAGTGCTGGAGCATGGAGAGAGTTGTTACTGAAAAGAAGACACGATGCAGGCTAGCTGGAAATATTATAACATTTTATGTGTCATATCATCCTTAATATATTAATATAATAAAGCTGAATGCATATGGACAAAAACCAGAGTAATTTTAAATTTAAAAAGTCACAAAAACATGAACAATAGAATCCGTTGATGTTGACATCAGATTCCCTATGAGTACTTGTGTGTGAATATGAGTTTGTGTGTATCTTGTGTGTGTGTGTGTGTGCATGCTCAGAAGAACCTACTAGACCCAATGACATGTGCCTGTGGTCCCGCAGTTCATGTCCAGACAAAATGAGGACAGATGAGCCTCAAACGTCCTGAAAGAAAATGTTGGTGGCCTCACTGCCGGTGAACGTACAAAATACCCATCCCCAGAGAGGTGCCTGTGTAAATTAAAGTTGACCAGGTCGTGGGCTGGTCCTTGAACAAGCAGCAAACCCAGCTATGGGGTCTTGCAAATGCGACTTTTCTGCACAAAATGTTGGGTAAAGCAAGCAGGTTGCAGAATACACACAGTTTTGTGACATTTATAACATTTAGCAACACATAAACCTAAATCATTTTTTTTGAGATATGAACATGAGGTGAAATTCTTCTATTGCCTTTAATTTCAGAGGAGCGTAAACACAACTAGATGATTTCCCCTGGGGACTGTTTTGGGTTACAAGGGACCCCAGGGGCTCTGAAATGTGGGTGACCTATTTCTTGAACTGTAGCGAGAACAGAGATGCTCATTTTATTGTTTCTATAACTTACATATTTGTTTTACATATTATTTTATATGTCACATAAAATGTCTAAATAGTTTGTATTTTTGAGATATTTTCCAATAAAACCTTAAAAAATTCTAACTAGCAAATAAACCATCACTCCCTTGCTCCCCCACCCACCCCGCCCTCCTGACTCACAAACTCCCCTCCCTTCTCCTCTGGCCGAACCTTCCAGGAAAAGCCCAGGTGAGACTCAGGAGAACAAACCCACTTTGGGGTTAGCTATGGTAAGACAACAAAACCACATGTGTGCGTTGAGAATCTTCAGTAGGAGACAGAGTTCTCTTTCCTAAAGATGGGAGCAGATGCTGCAGGCCAAGAAACCCTTCCTCACATTTGGGGGACCCAGGAATGCAGCTCCCACCCACGCTCTGGCAACATCTCCTCAGAGGGAGGCCTGTGGCTCATTGATGAGCCTGGGGTGCCTGGTGCCCTCACAGTTGCACAGACATGCCACCTGCTGTGGTCCTGCCCCTGCTTCCCACCACCTCCTGCACCGTCTTAAATAGATTAGCCCAAAATATTGTGAGAGGACAGGGGCAATTGGGGACAGACTTGTTTTCTTGAGATGGTTCCAAGAAGAGTCTGCATGTTTCTGATGATGTATGAAGTCTATCAGTTAAGTGGAGTTGCTGAACACATGTGTTCTCTGTTCCTGTGATGTCCCTTCCCACCTCTCGGGTATTCAGTCCTGAGGCTGGAGGGAGATTAGGTGAGTCCATTAGCTTCATGGGTCAGACAGGGGCTCCTCTGAGCTTCCTCTGCCCACTGGATTACGTGAATCTCTGTGTCTCCAGCCCTTCCTCTTCCATGGGGTCCTCACAGCCCTTACCTTGAAAACAGACAGCATTCGGCTTAGACATGAGGTTTTATGGGAGGGCATTGTGAAGTTCATGGAATCATCACAGAAGCTGAAGATGGGCTGGGAAAATGAATGAGAACCATGGTGATACCTGGCCAAGACCTGTCACCAGAACAGTCTAAACAGACTCTCTTTCCACCGGACCCTGTTGGTGTGCGGGGGTTTCCCAATGCCTGCCTCCTCTCTTCCAGGCCACCTGGATTACCACTGATGTGTGGGATCCCTGATCCAAGAATTCTCATTTCCAGGCTGCTTGGACCCATCCTCTCACCCCCCGCCAATAATATGCAGGGGCTCCCCTATCCTTGCATACTGGATTCCAGTGACGTGCTGGGGCTTCCAGATCCTGGAATTCTCATTTCCAGATAGCCTGGACTCCAGTTCTGCTCAGACAGTTCCCTGAATGTCTAATGGTACAAGGCTTTCTCTCACTTGCCCCAGATTCAGACTGCTCAATCAGCTGAACCCCTGTCACCTGCTGGACACTGGCACTCCAGGTGGCTTTGGAAGGGACTAAAGTCCTAGGGGGATCTCTGATTGGCCAAAATCTGAGATTCCAAGGAGATGGGGAAGGATTTAGAGGAGGAGAAACAGGGATCTTTATTCAAAAATTCCCTTCTCTTGGTGAGTGTTTGGGTGCTGGACTGTGAAGACAGGTCAGTTACTTTCTTGTGGTAGGGTTTTTGGACACTGGGCATTGCAGTGATGAGGACAGTGATGGATCTTCTAGAATATTTCGCTGAAACACAATTTGCATAGAGTCTTGGATCACACCTGGGTGGATGGTTCCACCTGAGATGAGGTACCAGGATCCATGGAGAGCTATGGCCCTCCCAATATGCTTGCGTTGGCAGCTGTCTCACCCCGACTGTGCTCCCAGCTCAGCCAAAGGGCTCGTCCCACTGCTGCCCACCAGCCAGTTGACCTCACTATGGTTTGCTCATCTTTCTTCTCACTGGACTCTTGGGTTACTCCTTGTTTCTGCATCAACCCACTGAGTTAGGAAGCTTTGTTGAATTAAGATGGATTTAACATTCAGCTCAATCTCATTGTGAGATCTTGGAAGATGAGTGTGTCTTACTCCTCTCTTTGTCCCACGGACTGATGATTGATTCTCTGTGAATGATCTTGAGGTCTCCTGTGGCTCAGGTTAGTTCTCTGGGCTGTGGACACCCAGACACTTGATGCACCTGGGGCCTTGGTCTTCACTGATCCTCTCTTCTCCTCTACTTTTGAAAGTTGAGTTACATTTCTCTTGGATTAATTGTGGAGGCTGTAATACTGGCATGCTGTTTCCAGGCGATGGTGAAGCTGCGCAGTTAAACCATTTCTGAAACAAGTATGTCCCTATATTTTCATGTCAGCTTCGTAGTGCACAAGTCTCCAGTATTTTTAAGGTAAAAGTCCATCTCCTTTGTCTTGTAACAGTTAACCAACTTTTTAATGCCTCTAAAACCTTTTTTACTTGAAAGCATTCTGTAAGTAAATGCTAAAATGCACTTTAGCATGATACTCCTTTGCCTTTTATTTTTCTTATTTGGTTCAGACTAATTACTCTCTCATATAAATACCTTCATTAGAATTTGTTCTTGTAACTAATTCTTTTAATTCTAGCTTGGAATAAAAAACTTTCTCAGGTTTATGTGTGATTTCATGTTGGCTAGATGTCCACATACCATACTCTGTAACTTGATAGGGAATGTCAAAGGCTTGCTAGTTCTCCACCAAGAGTCCTAACCCAGATGCTGCTTTGCCTCTATACACCTGTGGGTCAGAGATAATTCTCCTCCTCTCTCTTTAATTTGTTTATTCAGAAATGGTATCATCTAATCCTTCCATTAATCTATCCATTAATCCATCCATCAAGCCATCCATTCAGTCTTTTCAGGGTTGACATCAATCTTTGTATAGCCAAGACATCTTAGGGGGCAGACCATATGGGGCACTTTCCTTCTGAGGCAGTGCACGGCCCTGTGGGAAGTTTAGGGATGGAGTGAGGAACTCTGTGCCTTAGTGTCCCCATCTGTAGAATGGGGGAATTGGCATGGTATGCCACAATCCTGAATTGCCGGATTTTCTCTTCGTGGGCTCCACAGCCTCCCCATTCCATTGCTCTGCAGAAGCATACCAGAAAGACATGGGAGCCTTGGATGCCAGGACAAGGAGCTGCCCCAGGGCTTCACTGCATGTTGCCACAGTGCATAGCCCTTTCCAGTCACCTGCTCAGAGGGCTCCTTATTTGCTTTTTTAATTTTATTTTTATTTTTTATTTATTTATTTATTTTTGAGTTGGCGTCTCACTGTGTCACCCAGACTGGAGTGCAGTGGCCGCTCCCAGCCACTGCAACCTCGACCTGCTGGGCTCCGGCGATCCTTCCGCCTTAGCCTTCCAAGTAGCTGGAACTACAGGCACGTGCTACCACCCCCGGCTAATTTTTGACTTATTGTAGAGATGAGGTCTCGCCAAGTTGCCCAGGCGGGTCTCGAACCCGCGGACTCAGGCAATCCACTCACCTCAGCCTCCCAAAGCGCTGGGATTACAGGCTGAGCCACTGAGCCTGGCTATGGGCTCCTTATTTGTAAGGCCCCCACTGCAATGTCTGTCCTCACAAGCAAATCTATTTTGGAACCTCCACTCTGCAACTGATGTAAAAATCTATCCTGTTGGCTTCAAATGGTGTTCTGTGTTTCTCACTCGGGTCTCGGGGGGTGGCTATGTAGACTGAGAGGTGGTAATGCTTTCCACCTCCCTTGTGCACCCAGACCCTGGGGTGGGACCCCACTTCCCTGGGGAGGGAAGAGGCTTGTCCTCTCTCCTATCATTTCCTTCTACAAGGGCTTCAGTGAGTGCAGCCGGTGAGATGCCTAGCCTGGTTTCCTTGCAGGAGAGACCCTCAGAGGATTATTTCTCACCTATCTTTAAAGGCTCCCTTAGTGCATGTCCTTGCTCACAGCAGCCACCTCAGTGTCTATTCACCTCATAGGGCTGGAAAGACTTGGAAAGCAGATGTGGGCTCTGGGTAGACAAGGCGGGAAGTTTGGGTGTTGCTGCACACACGCCAGTGGAGGTCCAAGGCAGGGGTCAGTCACCCTCATCCCACCTCCCCAGCTCAGCACCACACCCTCTGTCTCTCCAAGTCCCAGTTCATATCCCAAGGTTCCTGGGACATCACCTTTCATTCCTGCCATTTCTCAGCCCAAGAGGCCTGAGTTCAAATTCTGCCTCTGCCTCTTTCCAGCTCTCCCGGCCGTCTCTCTTTTTACCTTTGAGTTTCCAGGACTGTTGTAATTAAAATGAGGTTGCAGAATGGGAGGATGATATGCAAGGGACTCTGTGAATGTAGCCTCTGGCCTCCTGAGCCCAGCCCCCTCTGCACCCTCTGGGCATGTTCCTTGAACCCTTACATGGTTCCAGCCAAGCATCCATCTCCCTGGCTCACCAGGATGCCTAGGGCAGATCCTACTCATTCCCCTCTGGATCCCTGTGTCCATCTGCCAAGTTGTCTCGACATTGAGTCTGACCTGGAGAGCTCAATTGTCCACCTTGGTGGATCCTCATGGCTGCCAGGTCCTTGTTCTACCAGAGATGCCTGAACTCCTGGGCTGGGGCTGGGGGGGGTGCGTGTCTGAACACAGTCTAAGGGTCAGATCCTCCCATCTGAGCCTTTTGTTTGTTTTTGCCTTCCCTTCAACACACTTTCACACAAATTCGAGCAACGTGATTTTGTAGAGCAGCAGGATATTTCCTCTTCAAAGTAAGAGACATCCTTTGATCTAGCAATCCTATCCAAAGGAAAAGAAATGATTATATCAAGGAAACACTTGCACTTGTATATGTATTGCAGAACTTTCTATGATAGCAAAGATATGGAATCAACCTAACTGTCCATTGATGGATGAATGGATTAAAAATGTGGTATATATACCACAGAACACTACTCAGGTATAAAAAAATAAAATCATGTGCAGATAAAACTAAACTAAGTGAAATGACTCAGAAACACAATGTCAGACACATGTTCTCTTAAGTAGGAGCTAAACACTGGGTCCACATGGACACACAGAGGGGAATGATAGACATTGGAGGATTCAAAAGGTGGGAGGGGGTGAGGGATGAGAAATTACCTATTGGATACAATGTACACTATTCTGCTGATAAGTACGCTAAAAGCCCACACTTCACCACAACACAATGTACAGGTGCAACTCAAATGCACCTGTACTCCTAAATCTCTATTTTAAAAAGACATATTTGTGCAGAAAGTGAATATTTTAAGAAACAGAAAATTAAGGTGGTCCATTTTCAAGACTAAGTCAATAGCTCTGAGTGGAAAATTACTAGCAACCAAACTTGCCTAATGGCTTGACGATGTGACAAAGTGCATGTATCTGGGAGGTCTCTAAGCAGGTAGGATATTGGGAGAGGGATAAACTAGCGAGAAAACCCTTCCTGGACAGCACTCCCACCCACCCACCCACCAAGAAAGCCCACCACAACCAGTGGCCCAAGGGGCCAAGGAACCAATCAGGTTTTCACCAATGTCCCACAAACCCACCAATAAGGAAGGGATATGACACCTTATTCAATCTAGCACCTAATAAGGGAAAATAAAAAAACTTAGGTGTCATTCAGAAAAATTGTTACCCCATAATACTCAGCCAGTGAGGAACTGGGGGAGGGACTTGTGCACTCGGGAATACATTGCTTGCTAGAACCGTTCTGGGTATGCCTGCCTACCAGACTCTTGATCTTACAAAATCACCATTAATCTCGTTTCTACTGCACTCCACATCTCCATGTCCATCCTTTGATTCTGGACGGGTGAGTTTGTTTCTCACAATATTGGAATGCAAACTGAGATTGGTCTCCCCCAGGATGGAGCTTCTGTATCATCACTTCTATTTCCCAAATGATTATTGAGCTCTGATTGTGTACCCCGTAACTCTGTGATTTGGTGAGGGTCACATGGTAGGGAGTCAGATCCAGTGCAGGGCAGGGTGGATGGTACCAAGAGGAGAAGGAGGAGGCAGCCAGCTGCCTTTACCCCAGCAGCCCTCCCCTGCCTGCCTGGGGTGAAGACAGTCTTCAGAGCTGTATCCCAGCCCAGTGGGGCTCAGGGAGCAAGTGCTTGGCCCTTTCAGTTAGTGCAACCTGGGAGGTTCACTGGGAATGAGGAAACAAACCAAGAAAGGTCCTGGCTTCCAGGGTGTGAGAACCACCTTAGGCCAAACCTTTCTCATTTGTCCCTCTCTGGCCCTCTCCATTATCCTCACCCAGGCTCCATCATAAAGGCCTTGCCTCACATGGATGTAGCTGGCAGGCCCCAGAGCTCTGGACTCCCTGCATAGGGCCAGGGGGAGCAGGCAACCTGGTCGAGCATGGGAGTGGGCTCCAGGTGTTCATCTCTCACCACATCCCTTGCCCACTCACTGTTGCTTTTTAAAGGACCACAGTCCTCCACCCCTGCCTAGTGGGCCCTTGCACTCTGAGCCCACCTTTGTCAGGACTTCCTTTGGGAGAGCCTCTTGGCTGATCCTGACTTGCCTGCCCTCTCTATCCCCTGCTGAGGTGGGTGGGTTGGTCTCAGAGGCCCTGGAGCTTAGATGAAGAGGAGGATCCTTGGATGTCCTGAGAATGAGATGAGGCTCCCCAAGCCCAGACCCCTTGAGATAAGGCTCCTTTGAGCCAAGACGCTCCAAATGGCTCAGATATGTGAACGGATATGTTCTTTTTTCCGTAATCCACTCAAGTTGAGGTTTTGATTTTTTGCAAACAGTGGCATGTAGTGGGAATGGGATGGGGGAGGCAGGGAAAGGGACTGAGGATGGAGCTCAGAGATCCTGAGAGTAATGGCCAGCAGACCTGTGATCCCTGGGACAGGGACTTGGTGCTGGCATTCACCTGGCCAGGCGACCTTTATCATCTCACTTCTCATGCTGAGATGGGAGTCATGGGAAGACAAAGTAAAAGGGGACTGGTCACTGGTGGCCATGGAGGAAGAGAAGCCTCTCACCACAATGCCTAGGCTGAGGTTCCAGAGAGGCCTTTGGGTGAGTTGAGCAGCATTTGAATTCTGCATTGTCTCTGATGGGACTTTGACCCAAGACTCTAACTGGGTGATAAGCTGGGCCATGAGAAAGGTGTCATTGCCAAGGGGCTACAGGACTGCTCTCCCCTGCAAATACTTCCCACCCATGGGGGATGTGGGGAATGGGCAGAATGGGGCCTGTGGGGACAGTGGCAGTGGTGGGCACAGGTGCCCGTGTCAGGGAGCAGAGTAGACAGTGGTCCTTGGGAGGAGAGGCGCCTCAGAATGGGACCTTATTTGGAAATAGACTCTTTAAAGATTTAATTGGTCAAGATAAGGTCATATTGGAGTAGGGTGCGTCCTAACCCAGTGACTGGTGTCCTTATTAAAACAGGGAAATTTGGACCCAAAGACACAAAGAGAGGAGATGCCCATGTGAGGAGGAAGCAGAGACTGGATGATGCGGCCACAAGCCAAGGAACACAAAGGATTGCTGGCAGCACCAGATTTTTCTTTGCAGCCTCAGAAGAACCAACCCTGCCCACACCTTGACTTCTGACCTCCAGGGATAGGAGAAACTAAATGTCTGTTGTTTAAGCTGCCCAACTTGTGGTCCTTTGTTATAGCAACTGCGGGAAGCTAGAACATGCAGTGATCTATGTGTTTTTATTAACTCTGCAAAGCAGGAGCCCTGTGCGGGTGTAACCACTCTGGCTGTGACGTGGGAAGAGCAAGAATAAGAGATGCGAGATGTTTGCCGCCTTCTAAGGGATGATGCACATCAGGGCTACAATGTGTACGAAGATTAAGAGGGAGGAATTTAGTGATGTGCTTGCATGCTAAATTTAAGGGAAAAAAAATCACTGACCTCTTTCTTTTGGCAAATCATTCTCAAAATCGTGGATGTGAGTGTTATGCTTGAGTAACAGAGTGGAAAGTCCTGGTAGTAAAAGTGCACACAAACCCAAATATTTACAAAAGAGGCCATGACACCTTCTAGAATCTTCCACGAGGTATGCTTGGTGACCTTTGTCTCCCTGTGAGTGTGTTCAGGAGCGTAGAGGGCACAGGCATGGTGACCTCAATTGTTGATGCCTCAGCAGATGTCTCCTATGGAAATAGGATTTATGCCAGGTCAGAGGCTGGGATGTCTCCTAGAGCAAATGCTCCTAGCTCTGCCTAAGGCTAGTTTTGCTCCCTTGGTACCAGGGTGAGTCACCCTGGGATGGGACACAGAACCTCAGTCCAGTACCCTATTTTTCAGATGAAGGAACTGGGGCCAAAAGATCTGGCTTATACATATTGTTGTACCTGGCAGTTTTGTGCCCAGTTTCTTTCTTTCTTTTTTTTTTGAGTTGGAGTCTCACTCTGTCACCCAGACTGGAGTGCAGTGGCTGCTCCCGGTCACTGCAGCCTCTACCTGCTGGACTCCAGCATTCCTTCCGCCTCAGCCTTCCAAGTAGCTGGAACTACAGGCATGTGCTACCATGCCTGGCTAATTTTTGATTTATTGTAGAGATGAGGGCTCACCAAGTTGCCCAGGTGGGTCTTGAACCCGCGGACTCAGGCAATCCACTCACCTCAGCCTCCCAAAGCTCTAGGATTACAGGCTGAGCCACTGAGCCCGGCTGTGTCCAGTTTCTTGGACGCAGTGTCAGTGTGATACACGGTACCGCAGGGACCCCAGTGAATGTCTACATGGGGGCAGAGTGACAGAGAGTTCTGCTTTGGTTGCATTCAATAGCTCTGGTAGCCACCGACAAACCCTGGCATTTCAAAATAGCTGAAGACCATGGCATTTAAACTCACCAGCACAACGGTGTCTGTGAAGAAGTGACCTGCGGGTCACATATCAGGCCATTTTATTAGTTAGGGAGTCCGAACTAATGAAGTTCTGAGAAGGACTCTGTCTTTCTGGGTCCCACTTTCATTTCCAGCCCTGGGTATGGAGGGCTTGAGCCAGTCACCTCTGAGCAGGAGGTGGGTGCTCAGGGCTTGGTTGACCACTTCCCATGGAGTCTGCCTGCTGGGCCACAGCCTCCAATGTCCAGGGCCACCTGCCCTTTCATAGCCACCATGCGGTTCTAGAGAAGGTGAAAGTAGAACCCATGAACCCACCAGCCCTCTGGGGATGTGCTGGCTGTGCCCTGAGTCTCTTGGCCATGGGCCTGGATCCTGTACCCCTGCAGGTTTTGGGAATCCCACAGCCTTCTCAGCGTGAGCTCCCTGCCTCTCTGATGTCCCAATGTCTCTCTCTAGCCTCTGTGCACTTTGCCCTTTAGGTCATGACAGGCATCTCGACTGAATGATGCCTCCTCTCCTGTCTCTTAACTCTCATGCTCTGTCCGGATCCCACAGTCCTTGAGGCTCACATCATCTTCCTTGTAATAATTCTTACTGACTGGGGGAGCAGCAACAGACCATTGCTGGCCAAGGCTAGGCACCAACCTCATCCTCCTGGGAGTCTGTGGTTGACTAGAATCTGAGGCAGGACCGGACCACAAGCCTCAGCATCCTGAGACCCTCAGCTCTGACCATGTCCTGCATGTTGACCCTGGCAGATGTAGGTCTGAGCTATTACAACATCCCCAATTCTGATACCAGCCCACTGGGGTTTGTGTCTACTGAAAAATTTCTATATGGAGTAGCTGTCTCCATGACTCATCCCATACTGTGGTGGGCTGCTTCATCTGATGGATTTCACACCTGTAGGGCACTACCTCACCTATCCGGTTTCATATTTGTGGAGAGTTGTCTCACCTGCCCCACTCAACACCTGTGAGGGGCTGCCTCACTTTGCACCTGTGAGGGGTTGCCTCACTTTCCCTATTTCACACTGTGGGGGACTGCCACAAATGCCCCATTTCACACCTGTGGGGGACTGCATCATCTGCTACTCTTCACACCTGTGGGGGGTCTGCCTTACCAGTCCCATTTCATACTGTGGGGAGCTGCCTCACCTGCCCCATTTCACACTGTGGGGGTCTGTCTCACCTGCCTCATTTCACACTGTGGAGGGACTGCCTCTCTTGCCCCATTTTGCACCTATGGAGGACTGACTCACCTGCCCAATTCACACCTGGGGGGGGGCTACCTCTCTTGCTCCATTTCACACCTATGACAGACTGCCTCATATACCCTATTTTGCACCTGTGGGGGGCTGCCTCATCTGCCCCATTATTTCACACTGCAGGGAACTGCATAACTTGTCCCATTTTGCACCTGTGAGGGGCTGCTTCAACTGCCCCATTTCACACTGTGGGGAACTGCCTCACCTGCTCCATTCACACCTGTGGGGGCTGCCTCACATGCCCAACTTCACACTGTGGGAGCCTGCTTCACCTGCCCCATTCATACCTGTAGAAGGCTGCCTCACATATCCCATTCACACTGGGGAGGCTACATCATCTCCCCAATTTCACACCTGAGGGGGGCTGCCACACTGTCCTATTCACACTTGGGGGACTGCCTCACATGCCCCATTCACACTGAGAGGGGCTACCTCCTCTGCTCCATTCACATGTAGGGGGAGCTGCCACTCTTGCCCCATTTCACACCTGAAGGGGGCTGTCTCGTTGCCCAATTCATAGCTGTGGAGGCTGCCCCACATGCCCCACTTCACACTGCAGAGGGCTGCCTCACATGCCCCATTCACACCTGTGGACAGGCTGCTTCATCTGCCCCATTTCACACTGTGAAGGCTGCCTCACCTGCCCCAATTCACATCTATGGGGGGGCTGCCTCACCTGCCCCATTCACACCTGTGGGGGGCTGCCTCATCTGCCCCTCTCACACATGTGGGGGGCTACCTCACCTGCTCATTTTACACTGTGGGGAACTGCCTCAGCTGCTCCATTTCAAACCTGTGGGGAGCTGCTTTGCCTGTCCTATTCACACCTGGGTGGCTGCCTCACCTGCCCCATTTCACATTGTGGGAAACTGCCTCACCTGCTCCATTTCACACTGTGGGGGGCTGCCTCACCTGCTCCATTTCACATTATGGGGGGCTGCTCATCTACCTTATTCACACCTTTGGGGGCTGCCTCACCCGCCTCATTCACACTTGTAGGGGACAGCCTCACCTGCCTCATTTTACACTGTGGGGAGCTCCCTCATCTGCTCCATTTCACATTGTGGGGGGCTGCTCGTCTGTCTCATTCACACCTATGGGGGATTGCCTCACTTGCCTCATTTCACACCTGTGGGGGACTGTCTCACTTGTTCCAGTTTGCACCTGTGGGGAACTGCCTCACCTGCCCCAACTCATACTTGTGGGGGACTGCCTCACTTGTCCCAGTTTGTACCTGTGGGAGACTGCCTCACCTGCCCCTTTTCACACCTCTGGGGGACTGCCTCACTTGTCCCAGTTTGCCACTGAGGGGGCTGCCTCATCTGCCCCATTTTGTACCTGTGGGGCTGCCTCACTTGCCCCAGTTCACAACCGTGGATGACTGCCTCACCAGCCCCTTTTCACACCTGTGGGGTACTGCCTCACTTGCCCCAATTCATACCTGTGGGGGACTGTCTCGCTTGCCTCAGTTTGCACCTGTGGGGGACTGCCTCCCCTGCCCCATTTCACACCTGTGGGGGACTTTCTCACTTGCCCCATTTCACACTGTGCGGGTCTGCCTCACTTGCCCCATTTTACACCTGTGAGGAGCTGCCTCACCTGCCCCATCCCACATCTCTCCCTTGTGGAAGGTTGTTGCCACAAGGGAGGGTGAGGCTGTCATCTGCCTACATTCTTAGTCCAGGGGAGACACTGGGGGCTTGTGAGGCCACATGTCAAGGGGAGGGAGAAGATGCAGCACTCAAGGGTTTTCTTTTTTTTATAATGTGGTATAATTATCAGAAGTGCCTGAGATTCAGTCTTTGGTGCATTTGGAAGACGCTCCTAGTTCTCAGCTCCATGTTGAATAACACTTGGATATCTGCTGCTGTCTAGGGGGTGCTTCTAGACTCCCTGTCTGGGGCCATGTGACCCTGGGAGGCCATGGAGTTGGCCCCAGGCATTCATATATCCATCCATCTACTTATCCATCCACTCATCCATCCATCCATCCATCCATCCATCCATCCATCCAGTCATCCACCTACCCATTTATTCATTTTTCTACCCATTCATTCATTCACTCATCCATCCACCCACCCATCCATCCACCCACCCAGTCATCCACCACTCACCCACCATCCAACCCATCCACCCATCATGTCTTCCATCCATCCACTCATCCATCCATCCATTCAGCCCCTCATCCACCATTCACCCATCCACTAATTTCATCTACCCATAAATGCATCCACCCATCCATCCTTCTGATCACCCATTCAAAGAACAATTATTTAGTGGGCTCCTCTGTTCTAGGTGTCAGACTCTGTTCTGGGCACTGGGATGCAATGTTGTACAGGACAGACCTGGTCTCAGTCCTCTGTCTAGTAACTTATAGTCTATTGAGGACAAGCAATATGAGGCAATAAGACAAAGAAATATAACCATCTCAAGTTGAGCACCCTATTTCACAGGTGATACACTGAGGCAAAGTGGCACTATGCACTGTGTGGAGCTGGTGTTTGCAACTCAGTGATTCATCTCCAAAGCTGCACTCTTGTCCACTCTCATTGTCAGTAACACCTGCTATTTCTTAGGAAACCACACCATGCAGGTCCTTCAGTTGGTCAAGTGCTCTAGCTACCATGAGGAGATGCTGATGGCTGGTGATTCCGCTCTTAGTGTGAGCCCATTCTGTACCCTGATCTCCATGGACCTGCCTGTTGACTCTCCGTGATCCTGTGAAGTGGAGCTCCTAGCATCCCCACCTTAAAGTGAACAGAGAGGCAAAGAAACTTTTCTAAAGTTGTCCCACAAGGCGGATAAAACTGAGGGTTTAGGTTCCTGTGGCTGCCTGATAACCTGCATGTGTTATCTCAGGGTTAAGCAAGGTGGAATCAATAGAATCAGTAGAATCCATGGTATGGATTTGAAACCTGGAGCCATTTGACCCCGTGGCAGCATGTGGCCCCATTGATGGTTGCTTATCTGCTTCCATTCAACAAGGACCTTCCTGTGCCAGGGCAGCAATGGGAGACCTATAGTGGGTGGGAAGGTCACGCTTCTGCCCAATAGGAAGGAGCGAGGGTCGGAAGAGGGGGCTTCTGGTGGGTTCCTATCCCAAGATGGGTGCTGGAGGGGGCCATGTAGGGCCCTCAAGGCTCCTGGGCCAGCAGAGCAGGGCAATCTCTGCTTGCTGTTCACTCAGACTTCTGTTTCTGTAGTAGCTTGGCCCAGGTGGGAATGCAAAATTACTTTATAATGTAAGAACCACCTTTCATTCCTGGGTAGTAAATCTATTGCATAACCAGGAGCTCACAATTAATACCTGTATTACCCATCCAGAGCCACCTTGGAAAACTAAGGCATCTGTTGCAAATACTGTAATAACAAAAAATAGTTGTCAATAGTAGGAGCTATAAAATATTAGCATGTATGAATTGAAACCCATGGAAGAGTATTATTTAAAGACAAATGCATATTCATGATAGATAGAGGGCTTGTTTCTGATTGTATCAAGCGCTGCTAGTTTTTCCCTCACTTCATCATGGAGCAGTTTATTTGGATGAATGAATTCCTTCTAAAGCAAACTTGGTGTCTCTGGCATACAGGAACAATGGGAAGGGAGGATGTGTGTATTAGTCAGCTTGGGATGCTGTAACAAATACCACAGGCTGGGTGGCTTAAACAACAGAAGTGTATTTTCTGGGGTTGGAAGTCCAAAATCAAGATGTCAGCATGACTGGTTTCTCCTGAGGCCTCTCTCCTTGGCTTGCAGATGGTATCTTCTCCTTTTGTCCTCACATGGTCATCTCTCTGTTTGTGCCTGTATCTTAATCTTCTTGGTCTTATAAGGACACCAGTTAGATGGGATTAATGCCTACCCAGAAGAGCTCATTTTACCTGAATTACTTCCTTAAATGCCCACCTTCAAACATAACCATGCTGGGTTCAGTATATAGATTTTGAGGCATAATCTAGCCCGTAATAATGTGGTCACCCTGTGTGACTGTTATGGACATTTCAGGCGCAGTCCCTTGATGATGAGTATGCTGTCAATGGGCATCAGTCACACACCCATCACAGGGGTGCTGGGGTTTACCCAACCCAGCCACATTTGTATGCTGCCTGCATTATTTGGTCAATAGTGACAACTCTCTGGGTTCTGAAGGGGTCTGGGTATTGCCAGGGGTGGGACCTTGAGATGGGGCTCAATGGGGTATAACATTGCTGGGGGCAAAATGGTCAGGCCTGGCACCCCATGCTTGGAGTTGGGGTGTGATTGTGTGGCAGGCAGTCTACAGCCCTCTTGGGCAGGTGGGGAGCATCACATGACAGATAAAGACCAAAAATTCACATGGTATGTCCTCTGCAGCCACTGAGCTTCAAGGCATGGGCAAGCCACAAAACAGGTTTAGATCAAAGTGCTAGCAGTTGATGAAAAGCAGAACAGCCGCTCATGCTGAGAGCTTTCACATGTGGGTGCAGATCAAAGCTCTTCACCTCAAGACCTCATTTAGCCGGATATTTCATGATCCTAGCTTGGCATGAATCTTCGGAGCACGAACTGTGAGGCCAAGAGAGGACTCAGTGCCATGTGACACAGGGAGCCCTGGCGTTGACTGAGTCTCTCACTCTGGTAGGTCAGTTATTATTCTGAAAAGTTTTGCGTATCTTTTTCATAGAGAGTTTTTGATTATTATATTAATTGTGATGATTTATTTATGTGTCAACTTGACTGGGACACAGGGTACCCAGATATTTGTTCTAACATTATTCTGGGCACGTCTGTGAGGGTGTTTTCTGGATGACATTAACATTTAGGTCAGTGAACTGAGTCAAGCAGAGGGCCCTCCCCAGAATGGGTGGACCTTTGACCTGGGGCACTGGCTTTTTTTCTACCTTAAGACTGGAACTATACCAGGGTCTCTCCTGGGATTCTAGGTTGCCAGTTTGTCCCATGGGTCTTGAGATTTCCCAGCCTCTGTAACTGCAATAGCCAATTCCTCATGATGAATCTCTATTTCCCCTATTGGTTCTGCTCTCTGGAGAAACAGAGATTTATCATGACAATCAAGGAACCTTTTCCTTTGCGGTTTCTGCTTTTTATGATGTTTTAAAGACTTTTTCCTATGCTGTCATAAAGATGGCATCTTAAATTTTCTTCTAGATAGTGAGCATGTTTTTTCACTTTGTTCCTTAATCCACCTGAGATGTAATTGTGTGGTGTTCAGGAGAGGTGGCCTACTTCTCTCTTTGTCTCTTGTCCTGGCACTGCTTGCTGCATGACCTGCCCTTTGTCCTGGATTCCAAAGCTGCCTTGTCACCTCTATCTCTCCTTGTGCCTGGGTGGAACTGGGCTCTCCCGCCATTACTAGACCAACAATAGGATTGGCGTCTGGCTGTGCGTCTGTCCTTGTTCTTCTTTATAAATCGCTTGGCCTCTCCTGGCCTTTTGCTGTTTATGTGAATTTGAGGATTGCCCTGCTGTGCCTGTGTGTGGCTGTTTTAGAATTGCCTGTGGAGAACCAGCGTCTTCACCCCAGGTGTCCATCATACGCTTGGGATGGTTGTCCGTCAATCCACTCTTCCTCTATGCACCTTCTGTACAGTCTTAACACATTTGCAGTAAAGATCTTGTGCTTTTTAAAAAAATAAAAGATATATTAAGTTTCTCATATCTTTTGTGGTTTTATATGTCTCCTTTAAAGACATTTCAGTGTCTACTTGCTGCTGGTCTATAGGGAGGCTGTCAATGTTTGCACGTTGATTTTGCATTCAGCAGCATTTCTGAACTCTTGTTCATTTTGCTAGTTTGTAAAGTAGATTTGATTTTTCACATAGACAGGACCACTCCAAGTTTGAGTCTCTGGTGCAGACTCTGCCCACACATCACATCCTCCCAATAGTTGGACTTGAACTGAGCCTGACCTCCACTGTCCGCAGTTGAACTCTGATCTTTTCTGAAGACCTGGCCCCTTTTGCAACCGGGTGGGTGGCCCCTCTGTTTTCCAGTTGCTCAGGCTGGAGCCTTGGGTTGATCACCCGAGTCTTCTTCCTACTCACATCCACATCCCATCTGTCAGAAATTGCCCTTGGCTCTACCTTCTTCATGTACAGGGCCTCACAGTTTTCCAGGACCCCAGTTATCATGAGAAACATGCTAGAGGTCCCAGGTGTTGCTGTGAGCTGGCCATCCAGCAGACCAGCACCTGGAGCCCCCATGGGCTGAATTCCAAAGAGTTCTGGGAGGCTTGCAGGAGGATTGGAGGGCCCAGGTGACAAGGAGCACCCATGGCTCCAGGTATTAGGTATTTACCCACCTGGTAAGGACTCCTCAGCATTTCAGCACCTGATGTGGGTGTGTCTGTGCCATGGCTGCCCATGGGCCACCCTGAGGCCTCCTTCTCCTCTTCTTACCTGATTTCTGTGGAGCCTCATCTATCCGTGGCAATGGAAGGATGATGGCAGCCTCGATGGCTCTATCCTGCTCAGAGGATGACACCCCAAGACTCTCCTCTAGCAGTTCCCACACTCAAGCCCCATCTAAGCTCCTGGATCGTGGTGCCTGGCCCCACCTCCAGAATGTCTGATTGGCTTGGTCTGTGGTAGAACCAGAATCTGTGTTTCTGCCCAGTCCTTGTGTGTGCTGCAGCTGCTCTGGGATCCGAACTTCAGATGTGCTCTCCTTGCCGCTCTTCTGCATCTGACATTAATCCTCCTGTCCCCTTCCCTCCCACCTCCTCTCTGTATCACGGACATTCTAAGTGGGCTTGATGTCTCTGAGCAGGTGAGGGGGAAGAATCTACACCCCTGGGGAGGGTAGCCCTGGGAGGTGTGTACCAGGATCCTAGGAAGGTCTGAGTGGGAGGAGCCCAGGGTGCCCAGGGCAGGTGCAGGTGATGGTCATGAATTTGAGGGGCTGTCTACCTGCAGGAAAGGAGGCAGGAGGGGCTGGTCAGGGCTGGCTCTGGTCAGGGCATGCAAGGCCCCAGTCACATAGGCAGGAGGAAAGCAGGTCATGGGGTTAGTCAGTGGCAGGATCAGGGGACAGTAGGGGGCGGGGGTGGAAGGAGAATGGGATGGAGTCACCTGAAGTCAGGGCAGCTGGGCTGTGAGTGCTTAAAGCTGAGGTGTGGGGTGCAAGGACTGCTTGTGACAAGGTCCTCATGATGACCAGGGCCTTATGTGGCTGAGGTGAGAGGGAACAAAGTTGACAGGATTGGGGAGGGGAAGTTAGAAAAGCTACAAACTACAAAATGCCCAGCTCACACTTTGCCCACATAGCTGCATGGCCCAAATGGCCCTCATGGTGGTCACTGCTATTCATCTCTCACCCCTAAGATCTGAGCTGCTTATTCAGGTGTCCAGCTCAGGCAGGTGGGCAGAGGTGAGTCATCTTGGAGGGTTGAGGAGAGCTTGGGCTACCCTGTGGTCTTGGAGGGCCGAGGTCGTCAGGAGACCCTGTGGGAGCTGGGGAGCTGAATCGGGCAGGGTCTGGCAGGATCTAAGGGACAGAAGGGGGTGAGCAGGAAGGCCGGGGGGCATCTTGTGAGGCTGGACTGCTTCTGGAACTTTCTGGAAGCTCTGGGCCTTGAGGTGGGGTTGGGGCAAGCAGAGAAGCCCCGGGGAGTGCCAGCAGCAGCAGGCTGGAAATAGAAATCAGATCCTGTAAATTCAGATGATCTCGGGTTTCGCTGGTAAAGACCCAGTTACAGAGCAGATTAGCTGAGAACAGATGCAGTGGAATAAATGAGATGAGCCTTGACTGGGAAACAGGCCATGCTGCATGCTCCACACAGTGAGGAAGACACAGCCTGGAAGGAAAGACGACTGAGGACGGGTGTCTGCAACCAGGCTGAGACTGGCAGGGCTGCCTGCATCTTTGGCCTCGGCACAGGAACCTCCACCAACCCCTAGCTGCCTGACTCAGACCTTCTGCACCAGCCTGAGCTGCAGGAACAATCTGGAAGGGAATTGGAGCTGACATTTGGCCTTGGGCATTTCTCAGTTTGCTCCCGCAACAGAATACAGCTGCCTGCCTCTAGATTTTGGCTATGCAACGACTTGACATAGAATCCCACCATGGGGAATTTGAGTGAATGCCCAGAGTCTAGGAACCAGGGGCATTTACCTTGGATGGGCATGGGCCCTTGGGTGAGGGTGTGGGTGCTGAGCACTGGAATGGAGAAGTGACGTGCAGTTCCATCAGCGAGGGACCTTGTGCTGGTCTTGGTTTCCAGCAGAAGCTGCAGGTGGAAGACTAAAAACCAGGAGGAATGAAAGTGGAGGAGCCCCCCCAACAAAGTACCCCACTCCCCTCTCTTGGCCCCTGGGGCCTGCATGAACAGGCAGGTGGGCGGCAGACAAGACAAGAGAACCTTCTTGGGAACCTTCTTGGCTCAGCCTCCTCATGACTGCCTGTGCACCCCCATTAGTACATAGCCCAGAAGAAGGGTTGCAGAAGGTCCCTGAGACTGTGGATAGAGGTTGGGAGGAAAAAGTCCATGGAGGAGGTGATGTGAGAGGGGTCTGCTTCAGTCACAGGAAGGGGAAGAGGCTGGGGAGGCCCCCCAGCCCCAATCCCTAGGATCCTTCTTGCCTGGTGCCCCCTCTGCTACTTGGGGACTGTTGAACCTGGAGGAGCGGGGATTCAGCAGCCATCTCTGACCTCTGAACTTTGATCCTGAAGAAGGTGTGTTGTTTATCTCAATTTTCCCTTGTATGCTTATATTTAAATCTGCCTGGGCTTGGAAGGGAGAGCTGAGGATTCCCGGATACTAGAGGCCTCTGTTCTGAGGCTCCAACTGGGGTTTTCTCCCTCATCACGGCTCTTGCTCCTCTGGCAGCTGCCCTGTCTGCAGCTCTGAGTGGGTACCTCTGTCTGGTTGCTGGTCTCTACCCCGCCTGGTTGTTGGGATCTCCACAGTTCAGATTCTGAGGTCTGATGCTGCAATGGGAGCCGTGGGCTCTGTGTGGCCCTGTATGGGACACTGGTGTCCCCTGCCCTAAGGGATGTGATGAGGGATCCCTTCATGCTTTCAGTGGGAAGAGATCCCCATTCTCCTAGAGGCAGAGCTTGGGATGGTCCCCCAAACCCCATGCTGATTCATCTCTAGGTCCATTTAAACACATTTGAGAAAGGCTGTGGACCCATGTCTCAGCTATGGGAATGAGGTCAGGGTGTGAGCTAATAATAATGAAGGATGAAGTTATGGGGACAGGTGAACTCTGGTTTGCAGGTCCTGGGCTGTGCTTTCCAGTGTTCCCTTCACCCCCTGTGCTGTTTTCTCTGAGGAGGCTTTGAGGCTCCTTACACATGTCAAGCCTGGGACTTTTTGATGGCTCCTGGATTGAGCCCTAGTTCCCAGCAGAGCAACCTGGAGCAGAGCAACCTGGCTGTCCTCGTGAGCCCTGCTCCATGTGCCCAAGTGGCCAAAGGCAGGGGTCAAGCCCTTACTGGGGCCTGGGCAAGTTGGTGGGCCCAGGCCCCATAGCTTACTCACTGGGCTTTCCTGGTAGTTACATCTATTCCCGAGGCCCCAGTGTTCCCACCTGTAAACTAAGGGGTCTGACCAGGTCATCTACACTGTCTCTTCCTATCTGCAAGACTCTGAGCCAATGATGCCGCAGGAACCAGTGCCGACCCTGTTAATATGATGGGGAAGAAGCCAACTCCCGTTCAGTGTCCCCACAAAGGATTCTGTCCTCAGATTGACCCCATTGGGCAGGACCCTCACTTTACAGGTGCTGAGCTGCGGGTCAGAAAGTGTCATGATTGCCTGAGACAGGCAGCAAGGGCAGAGTGAGGACACAGGCTTCAGTCTGCCTGACCCCAGCTCCCAATCCCTGCCTCTGTCCAGACTTCCTGCTGGTGACTGTCTGGCCTTCCTATGGGAGTTCACACTTGGATCAGACTGTGTGTTCCAGGAGGTAATGTTTTCTTCCTGCAGTGTCCCAGAATTTGTAAACTGGGGTGGGGCCACTATGGGTCACCCTTTCCTTGTTCAGTTAGGGAAACAGAGACCCTGAGAGATGGCTACCTGTAGCCATCTGGTCAGCTCAGGCTCTTTGGCATCCCTGAGAGGGCTCGCCTTAGTGACTGGAGCTAAAGGAAGCTTGCGGGGCTCCTCAGGGATGGCCTGGATTTGAAGGCAGGAGGTGAAGTTGCCGGAGGGAGGTAGGATCCAGGACTCTCTGTTCAAGCAGAGGCCACAAAGTTTGCTGACCTCTCTCCCAAAGATGCTGCCTCTGTGGTTTTTCCTGAGGAAGGAGTGAGGCCAACCTGAGTCAGGATCACAGCCAGGTGGGCAGGAATGATGGCGATGGGGTGGGGGGTGAGGGTTCCTCTTTGGACCTCTGCCCTGGGAAAAGGTTGCCAACACTTTAATGGGTCCAAGGCCCAGCAGCTCAGGACCTCGGGCAGGATACTCAAGCTCTTGTATCTCAGTTTCCTTTTCTGAAGTACTGGGACCTCTGAAGAGGGGAACGATGGAACGATGTGGGGAACGATGGAAGAGTTTGCAGAGGGGACCTCTCAGTTCAGCCCCCACTACCCCCAGCACTGGCTGTAAATGCCATGCATGGGGTAGGCGACCATGAATAAATAATCATTCATAGCACCCAACCCCAGTGAGAGGCAGCCCACCACATCCTGGTATGTTATTAGCACTGCATCAGTGGGAATGAGGAGGATGATACAGACATCCACCACCCTGGAAACAAGTTCTGTGTTTTAAAAGATGCTCAGCCCCCTCTTCCCAGGGAGCTCAGGTTCCACATGCCAGGTGAGGGAGGGGAGCTGAGATCCAGCTCCACTTGGCTCTGCAGGAGACTGGAGAGCCGCAAGTCTCAAAACCATCACACCCAGGTGTTAGCACAGCTTGGCATATGCAATAAAACCAATGAACTGGCCATTAAAAATGGAGTCCTATTCACTCCTGATGTCTTTCCCGTCTCTCTTCTTACCTCTCACACAGGTGTGACCCCCCTCCCACCCCATAGGGCCTCTTGAGTTGTTCGTGGGCCTTACAGGGTTAGAGGGAGGTGCTGGGCGGCCCAGGAGGCCAGGCCTCCAGGCTCTGCATAGCTGGCCTTCCTGTGATGGCGGCTGAGCACAAGACTTGGAGTTTCCCTAGACCCCCAGACACCGATGGGTCTACCTGCCCCTTTCTTGGCACTGAGTCTGCATACCAGGATCTCAGCTGGGCCCAGGGAAGCCGGATCCCCCATGTGCAGGGAACTTTTCCAAGTAGTAGGCAGATACCCCGCCAGGTAACACAACCACACAAATAGACTGAGAGAGCAAGGCACTTGCCTCGAACAAATATGTGCTTAGAAAACAATCATTCTCATGATGAGGATAGTACTGTTGTGTCCAGTTGCCTTTCTTCCCCTAGCCACGCATAGTCATTTCAGGAAATGATCTGAGGCTCATATTCTATACGTGCTTCATTGCCCTGGGCGAGGGTGAACCCGAGGTGGGAGGAGCAGGTTCTACAGGCAACAGCTGTGCTGATTATCTTACCTGATTGGATTCCCAGGCCTGCAAACAGGACTTCTTGCAGCCATGAGTTGCAGGAGCACCTGGGGACCCTGCGGGGATGGATCAGATGCTGAGCAAAATTTAATTTCAAAATGAAGGTAATAAGCCTTCCAATCTCTCAAGGCAGAGAGAAAGGCGGGGAGAGGATGGGAGGCTCTTTCTTGCTTAGACTAACACTCAATTAGACCTTTGGCTGTGGGAAACCCTGAGGTGGCCACAGTTCCGACAGCCCTTTTGCGATTAGGAGTGTCCCAGGGGAACAGCAAGGATGTACCTTCTCACACTCAGCAATTGCTGGGTGGGTCCTGCTGGGTCCTGGGCATCCATCCCCAAGGCAGCCAAGGGTGATCTGGTTCAGGGCATATAGGGGAGGAGTCTGGACCCTGGCCTCAGGGTTCTCTCCTGAAAGGGGGTTGTTGACATTTCAAGTGGGTTTTCCTGTGGATAGCAAGGCAGACACAATGACATTTCCCCTGCCCATGGGGCATTTGCAGCAGGATCCAGCTACAGTGCACATGCCTCTGTAATGTCCTGCTCTGGCTCAAGGAACTGGAGCTAGACAGGGTCCATCATCCATTTAGCAGGTGCTGATGGGAGCTCCTGTGAGCAGGGGCTTCACAGACAAACAGTGATGCACATGGATGAGGCCGATCCCGTTATCAGGTATATCAAATAATGTTGATGGATTGATCAATCAAAGATGCATTTTCTTTAGCCTGGAGTGGTGGTGTGCACCTGTAGTTCCAGCTACTTGAAAGGCTGAGGTGGAAGGATTGCTTGAGCCCAGCAGCAGGTCGAGTCTATGGTAGCCATAAGCATGTCACTGCGCTCCAGCCTGGATGACAGAGTGAGACTCTGACTCAACAACAGCAACAAAAAAGATGTCTTAGTTAGAAGCCCAAACTTGACCTGCATGCAGCCTACTTATGTAGTTAATCCTCACTTGTACCCCACATCTCTATAATAAAATAAAATTTTAAAAAAGATGCATCTTTCTTCTCCCAAGAGAAGTACCAGACCCTATGGATGCTACTGGGGAAGACTGGGTACACTCATCTCACCTGGGCATAGTCTTCATCTGTGCAAGGATCCTGTGATGCCGATCTGGTGTCTCATATATCTTGGGACTACTCCAAGTTCTGCCAAGTTTATTGCTGGTGCCTTCCTTGCTTCTGGCTCTACACTGTAGGGGTGTGAATTCACCCCTGTTTGCCTAAGTTAATGCAACCCAAGACCTTGACTGGACCAACATCCCCTGTTGGGCTCCTGACCTTGCTATTGAAATTCTGTTGGCCAGGAGCCTGTGGCTATGGGAAAAACTGCTCTCCTTAAGACAGGTGTGACCCAAGCACCCCTCACCCTGCCTGTGGATCAAACAGCAACATCACCCAGTCAGTAGCTCTAGCAGAGACACCCCACGGCACCCAGGGCAGGGTGCCTGGCCCCACAAACAAGACAACACAGTGAAGATGTGAGGACATTTAAGAGGAGGAGGGGTCAGCACAGTAGGCCTTTGACCACTGCCTGTGTTGTCACTATGGGGCTTGTGCATCGAGTCTAGGACCATCTTAACACTATGTCCCAGAAAGTGTAACCAGGGTGAGGTAGTGGCACAATGGTGACAGGATGGGCCCTGAGGCAGCCTTCTCCCTGAGACCCTCACCTTCTGGGGGCCTCAATGCTGTAGGGGATGCATATGCCTTTTTTTATGACATGCCTGGCCCACAACCAGTACATGCCAGCTCCTGTCTTTATTATATAACACCGACAAGGACACTTCTGCAGGATTTGTGGAGAGAAAGGCCTCTGTGGTAGGCCCGGCACCTCAACCCCCCCTGAGGAACCAGGCTGGGCCCAGCAGGAGCCCCTGCTCCAGCTCCTCTTCTAGACTGGCTCCAGCTTCCTTCCTTTTGTGGACATTGGACAAATGCTCCTCTTGTCCCCAATGGCTGCTTTCTCCAGGTGTTTATGCTGGGCAAGGACCCCAGAAGGCAGGCTGGGAGCAGGACCTGTCTAAATTACAGCCTCATGTGGTAAGGGCAGCTAGCTCTGTGGGCCTCAGCCTGCCTTGATATACCTAGACCCTGGCCAGTCTTGGAGGAGCTACCTTCTCGGGGCCTTCACAAATAACAGGTGAGCAAGCCCCATTTGTCTGGGGACATGACCTCTTTGTCCCATGCCACCTTAGCCCAGTTACTTCTGGGCTGGCTGTGGTATTGGTGCTGGCAATGGAGGACATCGTCCCAGACCCTGCACTGGAAAGCAGGTTTGAGGGCTGGCTAGGGCCTCGATGTCTGGAAACCAAGTCGGTATTAGGGTGTTACAGAGAGGACATCAGTGCAGTGGTATGGTTCTAAACATGCAGTGGGGGTCAGTGCAGAGAGGACTTGCAGAGAGGACGTCAGTGCCTAGAGGACACGAATCGCAACTTTAGAAGTGTCCCAGAGGACACTAATCACAAAAGGACTGTCTGGACTGTGGCCACCCTAGGACTTCCCCCAGCCGAAGGTCTAATTGCAGAGAGGATGTCCACTTGCAGAGAGGACGTCAGTACAATGATATGGTTCTAAACATGCAGTGGGGGTGCAGAGGGACTGCTGGTTCTGCCTGGGGACTCCAGAATAATGTCCAAGGAGAGGCAACAGGCTGTCTGGGTTTGAGATTGTTTGGCAGAGAGAAACCAGGAAATGAATTCCAGGAAGAGGGACCAGCATGGGCAAAGGCAGGGAGGCAGGACAGGGGGTCAGAGTCCTGATGTGTATGTGTGTGGTGGGGGAGAGGGTAGAAAATGACAAGGGATGGAGAGGGGATGTAGAGGCAGGGGGCTGAGCACATGGCCTCTCCCTCCCCTTGAGTCTCCATGAATCTCCTGACAGAGTCACCACCAGCTGCAGAGAAGGCTGGACTCAGCCTCACCCACTGGCCAGCCCTCAATGGTAGAGGCTTAACTTGATTTAATAAGCTAGTCTCTCTGTCTTTAAATCCTATCAAAGGAATTGATTGCTTATTCTAAAATCTATGGAAAGAGCTGATTTGAATCATTACGATACGACTGTCCTGGTCAGGCACACTGGCAGCCGCCGCCAGTTTTTCAGGCGAGACTGGACTGCAAAGGAGATTGGTCGTTATCCCGCCTGTGGCCTGGGCTGCAGTTAAATGATTCATTCTTTGCCCGGACCAAAGGACACTTGATCCGCCTTTTCAAGCCTGTCATCGAACAATTCAAATTAATGGATGGGATTACTGAGTGATAGAAATTTGAGGGTCTCCACGCTCAGAGAATGAAAATCGCCGGCCCGTTGCTTGGCCCCATCCGCCCGAGAAACTGTGCTTGGGAGAATTGGAAAAGAATGAAGTGGAGCTCGCTCACATTCATCGGGCTCTATTAAATAATCTGGACATTTTGAAATAGAATGCATTATTTCAGAATAACATATTCTTATTTTAATTAACTTTTGATTTCTTTTCTGAACTTTCAATTATCCACAGAACTGAGAGAATAACTCCGTCAGCTGGAGCTGGCTCTGTAATTCTAGAATCAGCGAAGGAAGTGTGCTGCAGGGCTAGTCTCAGACTGGGCCTTGGTTTTCCTCTTCACAGCCACTACTTTCCCAAACTCATTCTTATGATGACTGCCCAAATTGATTGTGAAGTAAGTTTCTAGTACTGGGAAAATTCTGAGAAGGGATAGTTTTGATGCAGAAAATTAACCAAGTAACTCAGCAGGATAAATCACATCCTAAGGAACTGAGAATTATATCGAAGAGCCTAAATACTGAATCAACAATGAATTTCTCTGGCAATTCTTTGGCCCGTGTTTTTGGTGGAACAAGGGAGGTCTCTGGAGGCATGCCATAGTGATCTGTCCTGTTAGATCATTTTGGATGAAGGTGTGCTGATCACACAGGGGACTGATGGACTAATCAGGTACTCATGGACAGAAAATAAACTAGGAGAGTTGTCACTGGTGAGCTGAATTACAGTGAGTTCCCTATATACAAACAAGTTCCATTCAGGAGTGCATTTGTAAGTCCAATCTGTTCGTAAGTCCAACAAAGTTAGCCTAGGCAACCAACTAACACAATCAGCTATACAGTACCAACTACATCACAGCTTGCTTCTGGGCATCCTGGGCTTGAAATAAAGTTACTGTACTACTGTACTCCAAACAGTACTGTACAGTAAAGTACACAAAAGGACAACCATTTACAGAGGATGCATGCACATGACAATGTATGCCAGACACATGAACTAACTTCCATGACTGGGCATGCAAACTCATGTTCGAATCTTTGAAAGTTCCCAACTTGAAGGTGCATATGTAGTGGATAGTAGATGTACCAAGACACAGGTCCTATGGGGCATCCACCTGACAGGCAGTAGGTGAGATTTCTGAATCCTGGGTTCTGGAGTCGTGTGGCTTTTGCTGGATTTCCATTTGATCTAGAGCACATTCATTGGTCCTTTTTGCCTCACTCTTCATCTGTAAATTGGGGACAGTAAAAATCCCTCCTACAGTAGTTGTGAGACTCAAGTGGGCAAATACCTGTAAAACTCTTACTCAGAGCCCAATGCACTGGAAACACCATATAGGGAGACAGACCACATGTGGTCTCATGGAGCAAACCTTGATGATCATGGCTGGGCAAGCGGGAACCATGCAGAGTGATCTTTAGAATATTGTACCAAAACATTGAAAATTGTATTAATGTTGGTTATAATGTATAAAGAAAGAAAACTGGTAAAAATAGTAATATACTGCAATTTGAAACACTAGAAACATTGAGAATTAAAGTGTATTTTGTTTTTTGTAAAAACATATTAAGAGTAGTTTGAGCAGTGCTTGCCTTCTTGTCCTGTGACAACAATATAGAGTCAGTTCTTTGTATGCCTTGGCGAGTTGTCACACTCCTCTGTAAGAATGGATCAGCTTCCAATATTTTATCCTTTGCACTTTCAGTGTCATGAAACATCTTCAGGACTCCCTTTAATACGAAGATTTCTGCTGGTGTCACCTCACTGGGATGTCTCTGTCCTCCTCATCACAACCCTCTTCCTATTTGGGTGAGTCACCTTCGCTGCATTCTCTGGCTGCTTGTCCAGAGTCTTAAATGGTGGCAGAGTCCACGTCCCCATGGTCAGTTATTTCTTCTCTGACTCTGCAGACATTTGGTTCTAATTTCACACCTAGTGTTTTTGCCTCTTTGCTGCACTTACATTTTATTGGCCAGATCCTCTTCTGATCATCTATTTTTTGTGTGAAGTGTCACATAAGCTCATCATTGGGAGACAAGAAGGCAACACCATCATGTACTTTGCTGCTAGTGTGAGGACTAATCTGCAGAAGCCACAGACCAAAAATAGGCGGATATTGAAAGAGGTGCCCTGATCAGTCACTGATCACCATGCACACCTGTTATCTGGAGATTTGTGAAGGAAGAGCCAGCAGAACAGTTTGCACTCCATGCACCAAGACACAGGCACCATGGGGTGTCTAACGACAGGCAGCAGGCAAGATCTCTGAGCACAGTTTCAGCTGTTACTCATAGTTAAGAGCTCTGGTACCTGGAATCTGGTCATGCTCCTTAACTCAGTGGTGCTAACTGAAGTTCATGTACACTGGGGCCATGCAGAGTAGGGACTGCCTGTATTAGTTGCTGTGATTATTGGTGTTAAAACCCTGGGAGCTGGCCTTACCTGGAGCGTGTAGTTGCCTTGGGGAAGGTAAGCAATGATGTGTACAAGGGGGGGACCCAAAAAATCCAGAGTTTATTTATAAAATATCATGTATTTGTTCATGTTTAAACTTTAGTCACCTTCAGAGTACTCTCCATTTGATGTAATATGCTTCTTGAGATACTTTTTCCACTGCTCAAAACATCAATATAGATGCCTTTTTTTGGTTTCAGCTCTTCTACATCGGCAAGACGTTTTCCTTTAAGGACTTTTTTCATTCAGGGAAACAAACAAACCAAAAAATTGAGATTCTTGGGATCATGCCAGTTTTTGGTAAAAAACTACTGAACACCACACTCAGTGCAGTGTGGGTAGGTGCATTGTCATGGTGGAAGAACTGGTCACCTGTTTGCCACAATCATGTCATTTCTTCCACAATGCAGCCTCTCACAACAACGCTAGCTGGTACACTGATGCTCATGGGTTTCTAGAACGCTAGGTTCCTAGTACAGGAGGAAGCCTGTGCTACAAAGGACCTGCCCTCCAGAAAGATATTTCCTTTTTTTTTTTGGAGTCCCCCACGTGTACATCCATAGGAGGCCAAAACAGGGATGGATTTGTTGCCGTGTTTCCTGAGTTATACACTTAAAGGGTTTCATAGGGGCTTAGGCTATGTGGCATGTGCACCTCCATGGGCAGCCTTGGTGAGTGGGGCACTACCTGTGGCCCTTTCTGGAGGGTGCAGGGAAAGGTACTAATGAGCTAATCATGATTCTGATGGGGCACAGGCATTCTGGAAAGTTTATGAACATGTAAATGAGCTTGCGTTCTATATTATCACTCCCACATTCTGTCTCAGGTCAGAAAGAGAGATGGTCCAGCTGTCTCTGTGGAATTCCCAAGTGTGTTATGAGTAAAGTCTTTGTTTGCAGCTTTTATTTGATTTGTATCTAGTGGGTTTTAATTAACATCCTTCCCATTTGCTGGGAGGCCATCCAAACAGGACTGAAAAGTCAGGGGTGGGTTGCATTGTGGCTTAGGCTGAGTGAGATCCTGGGGGCCTTGACTCTGAGGAAGCAGATCCTTGTGCACAGGCCTCTGGCAGGTGGCTAGACAGGTAAGTGGCTGGGTCACAGGTGAGGCAGGCATGGGAGGTGAGTGGTTAGCTAAGGACCACCTGCATGGAGGGAAGCCCAAACAGCCCTGCGCTGCTCTGCTTCCACATTAACAGTGGAGGGGCAGGCAGGAGAGAGAGAGTGAACTCTGAGGACAGGATTCCAGAAGTTTCCTGGAGGTGACAGGTGGACCTCATGTGTAGTGTGTGGAAGGAAAGGGTACGAGGTCATTGCAGCTCTGTGGACCCACGTTTGCACCTGCCCTGCCCCTGCACTGAGATTTCCCGGCATCCGCACAACTCGAGGGAGAGTTGCTCTGGAATCTTGGGTATCTCACGTCCATGCTTTGGGCAAACATCAGCCCTTAGATTACTTTTGCATTTGTGTTGGAGTAATGTAATGGCACACTGGCCTGGGAAAAAGGACACGGTGCCCCTGCGGCACAGGAATCTTTCCTGGGTTGCAGGGATTGCTCTTGAGCACAGGGGTCTTCTGTGGGTGCCCAGGGATCTTCTGTAGGTGCACAGGTCTTTTCTGGGACACAAGGATCTTTCCTGGGTTCGAGAAACTTCTTGCAGGGGTTTCCTCCATCCCTCTCAGCCGATCCCCATTATTGATTCCTCCCTCCAAGTTCATGTACAAAACTGATGTTTGCTTGGAAGCTTGGCCAGGTCTTGGCATCTCTGGTGGGTGGTGGTCAGAGGGTGGAGAGGGCATGGGCAGGGCATTTGGGAGGACCAGGGAGGTGGGGGATGAGATCTTCTTCTATCTTTGGAACAGAAGCAAGGTTTTCATGCTCCTAGAAGCATCTTCTTTTTGGCAGTCCTGGCCTCAGCCTCCCTGAGCTCCACTTGACAGGCTAATGGCAAAAATGACCCTCGGTTTCCCTCCCACTTCCACTGGGTTTCATGCATGTTCAGCCGCTATCATGATTCATAGATGTGGCAGGAGTTCATGGAGCTCTGGTGCCCCAGCAGATGGCCCCTCCTGAATACAATCTATCCCATGTATCTCATTCTCACTAGAATACCTGGGTCGTTGGATGACTTCCATGGAGTCAGATGTGCTCGTGCATAAGGCTTGATTTCTGTCATGTCAGCTGTGATATGCCCAACAGTAAGGGTGCATCCAGAAGAAGGCATTCTGCTCAGAGGGAGGAGGGTACTGCCTAGGCCCGGAGGCTCCTGTGGGGTACAGAATGGAGCTGGTTCCAGCTGGACACTCAAACTCTAACATCTCCCCCTGGACATTCAAGTCCTGACCCTCTGTTTCCATTTTAGCCCGAGGAACTCATCAGAGCCTTTAAATCATGCACATTTGACTCCCAGTAGAGAAAACTACCACTGGTATTTTCTTATTTTTATTTTTTTGAGTTGGGGTCTCATCCTGTTGTCTTGACTAGAGTGCAGTGGCATAACCACAGCTCACTGTAGCCTCAAACTTCTGAGCTCAAGCAATCTTCCCACCTCAGCCTTCTGAGTAGCTGGGACTACGGGCACCGGCCACCATGCTCGGCTCATTTTTTGATTTGTTGTAGAGATGAGGTCTTGCTATGTTGCCTAGACTGGTCTCGAACTCCTGGGCTCAAAGAATCCTCCCATCTCGGCCTTCCAAAGTGCTGAGAGGATAAGCCTGAGCCACCATGGCTGGTCTACCATCAGTATTTTCTGAACAACCCTTTTTGAGGAATTGGAATCCTCATGGCATTCAGCTGTCCTGGACGTTGGGGGAGACTCAGATCTGTACTCTCTTGCTTGTCACTTTCGTGAGGTCTTATGTTGTTGGGAAGGCATTTTCTAGATATGTGACCTTTTTGCACTTCATAGGACCCTGTGTGGTAGGTCCTTTGGAGTACAGAGGAGGAAGCTGAGGCTCTGTGGGGAGCCTCCCTCAGGGTGGTCCACCCTGGGCAGAAGCCTCTGAGCTCCTGTCCACCTGTACCTGTGGGCTGTCCTGGACCCATCTTTGGTTCAGTCTCATTACAGCAGGTTTTTCTCCTACGGAGAAATTGTGCCCTTAAAGAAAAGATCACAGAAGCCAGGGAACAGCATGGCCCGCTGGCATGGTGAGCCATCTGTGGGTACGGAGGCCAGCCTGTGGACACAGGTTCTGGGACCCACCTTGTGATTTTGGGCAGGTGTGTTCAGACCACTAAACACTATTTCTCCATCTCCCCACCCAGCCACTGAACCTCCCCTGACCAGGACCCTTGCCCCTAGGCCCCTCGCCTCCCGAGACCCTTTTCTGAAGGACCAGCCCACATTGCATCCCCATTGCTGCGAGACATCAGCCCTGTGGCTGACAGAAACCGTGGAGGTAAGCTGGGACATCCCTCACAGGGCTGTGTGCCTCATCTCATTTCAGCGAGACTACCGCTCAATTTGAGCAAAGCCATCGGCCAGGAATCCATATTTTCCCCATAAACCTCAGGCCCCAGCAGATGTCAATACTGTCGGGTTTGAGGTGCCATTCAGACGTCAAATCTATTTAGATGAAAATGTCTAATCAGAAAAACATTGGGAGCTTAGAAGAGATGGACCAAACAATTCCAAAACGATTTATCTTAGAAATTAATTCCAAGGAAAACTTTACCCAAGGGGGCTGGAGCTTAGCGTTTTATTTTCAATTTATTCAAACCCTGAAGCCTTGTGTTCTGCCTGAGCCTTGGGCTGTCCCTGGGTTGCTCAAAGTCAACATGTCTCCAGGCAGTATTCTCTGTCTCTGGCCACCCCACGAAGCTTCCCCATCTTTGTACTTCCCAGAGACTGGCTGCACCCCATCACCTTTGTTCTTGATGACTTGTTCTTTAGCCTCTGCCACGACATTTAGTGGCAGAGTCCCGCTGGCTCCTCTCCCTCTGGGGTCTCCATGTTGAACCCAAGTATCATACTAACTGTCCTGCACCCTCTCTATTTCCTGCAAGACATGATCAGGTGCCTTATTATAACGTTACAGGCTGAAAAGAGACCATTTTGGTTATATTCAGTCATTTAGAAAAGACTTAGAAACTTGTATTAAGCAGAGTTAGGCTAAACATAGAAGCCATTTGAATTTAAAAGTGAACATTCTTTTTTGCTCCCCCTTCACTGTCCTTGGATCTTGTAACTGTTGCTGGTACTGAAGGGAACACAACCATCTTCACTGAGCCCCCTGATAAGCAGGAGACACAAGCAAGAAGACTTCATATCCCTGAAAAAGCCTCCACTGGACCTAGATAAGGAATGGGCTCTGCTGAAACTTTTTAAAATCCAGAAATGTACCTATTCCCTTAGTCTCTAGATGACAACTGCTATCTTTCATGTCTTTGTATTAATTTTGTATATAATATTTAATCAAACCTTATGAACCAGAACTCACGGAATAAGCAAAAACAAGACAAAACAAAATAAAAACAAAAACAAAAAACCGATTAGACAGTATACAGCCCTACATTGTTCAAGATAATTGTAACTTAGAAGAATGGCAGGACTGTTATAATCTGAGCACTGGTTTGTGACAGTTACTGTTCGGGTCTAAACACTGAGTAAGAAAAAAACTGAATAATGGTCATAAGACGTGCAGTCATTATTAATCAATAATGGGAAAAAGATAAGTGACTGTATGTTTCATTATAAATACTAGATGAAAACTCTGCTTGAATGAATGGGTTTTTGGTGGATACACAGCCTGTTCCCTGATCCCATGGTATCAGAATAAAACTCCTTACTTTTCCCAGCTTTCTGCCTCTCATATTTGATCGACCGTGAAGGAAGCAGCTGGTTGTTGGATCGGGTTGTAACAATACACTTGGGGTCCCCGGCTACTCCAGCTGTATCCTTCTCCTTATGAGCCTTATGTTAGATCCTTGGACTTGTTCTCAATATAGTCTGTCATCTCTTGGCCACCTCTTGTTGGCACTGGCACCTTGGCTGCACACCGAGGAGATGACTCAGGGGCCAGATTGTTGCCAAAGAACTGTGTGGCCTTGAGCAAAACCCTGGATCTCTCTGTGCTTCATTTGTGTCAACTGTAAAGAGGGGGTGGAGAAGACAGTGAGCGGCTGGTGGAACATTGGTAAGGATTAGACATGCTGGCATTTAGTGCAAACTGTTCAGCTCATCTAAGAAACTTGGGGGGCTGATGGGAGGTGACACATCCACAGACCCATGCAGACCCCACCACGAACTCACGTAGACCTTGCTGGTAGCTCACACAGTCTTGAGGGCAGGGGCACAGTGGCCCAGTGCTTGGACATCTCTGGGTTGGCAGCTTACCTGGAGGTAGAGGTCCTGAGGAAGGGGAGGCCCTAAGGTGGTTTGTCCCCATCCTCAGACCATGAGGTGAGTGAAAGACTGCTGGCCTTCCCCGGGTGGGTTGCCCCCTCCTCCTGTAGGCCCAGTGGTGAATTATAAAGAAAATATGCTCTCGGCCTGACTGTTAGATTCGAGCTGCTCTAGTCAGGAATTGAGTTTCTTAATAAACAGGAAAATGAAAAAAGTTTCAAGCCACTAGAAATTCAGATAAATTCTCAGTAGGTAATAAATGGAGCTATTTGGGAAAATGAATGAAAATTTGCTCCTCAAGACCGGCGGCATCTTGCCTTAAACTTTAAGTGATGATTTTCCCCATTTCATGGTGCGTGAGCACAGAGTGGCCACCCAGCCTTCCCGTGTCACTCAATGCCCTATCTGCAGGGAAGGTCCAGTTTGGAGGTATCAGGGCCCCTTGGGCTGGGGGATGACTCCTAAGGTTCAGAGTGGATATGTTCCCAGGACAGTGAGGGTCCCCTGGGCAGGAAGAGAGGTTAGTGCCCATCATGCCGTACAACCTTGTCTGACCCCAGAAGGTGGTCCTGTCATCTGGGTCCCACATTTGGCAGGGGACACGCCACCATCTAGAGTCTCTTGGTGACTGCAAAATGTGAAGGGGCATCTCACAGGCTTCCTTGGCCATGGCTGGGGCAGCTCTGTGAGGTCGCAGGTTGCCTGACTAAAGCTCTGCCTCCATGAAGTTTGTCTTTGACAGAACTTGGTTGCTGACTCTCCTTGAGGCAGTGGCCTTGAAATGCAGACAGGTCTCCTAGAGGGGCCTGCATGGTGTGTCCAGGCCTGGGCAGTCCCAGAGTTCTGTGAAAGGTGTGGTTTCCCCTATAGGGACCAGGGAGAAAATACCCAAAGACAGGGAGTGATCTCTGAGGAGCACCCCAGGTAAGGGATACAGAACTTGTTGGGCAGGAAAGTAGGTCAGACCTCACAGTAAAGCACAAATCTTGGTGGAGGTTTCCAAATATCAGGAGGCTGTACCATTAACTCAGACCTCCATGGTAGGGTGAAAAGGCTGTGAGAATGGACATGTCTGTCCAGGGACAGTAGGCGCAAGGTCTGGTCCCTCTGATGTCTTTGACCTGAGAGTAAGGCTGCCTTTAAGTAAAGCACAGACCACCTGGAGTGTCCAATATCCTGCTGTCTCTATGAAGCTGACTACTAAGTCCTTACATAAATAGAATCCTGCAGCGGTGGTGGTGGTGGTGGTGGTGGTGGGGCGGTTAGAGTTTTAGCACATGCATTATGGGGGACAAAATCATTGAGCTCATAACGAAAAGTTCTTTTCCCATTTTTGAGTTGGGGTGTTTGCTTTTATTTGTTGATTTCTTTTTAGATTCAGGATTTTAAACCTCATCAGATATATGATTTACATATATTTTCCCCATTTTGTATGTTGCCTTTCATGGTTGACAGTGTTCTTTGATGCACAAAAGTTTTTAGTTTTGATGAAGTCCAACTTATCTGTTTTTTATTTTGTTTCCTGACCTTTAGTGTCATATCCAGGAAATCATTGCCAAACCATTGTCATGATACTTTTCTTCAATTTTTTTTTTTCCTAAGAGTGTTACAGCTTTAACTCTTTTGTTTAGGTCTTTGATCTATGTTGAGTTAGCTTTTGTATTTGTTGTCAAATAAGAGAAAATCATGAGGAATAAGAACAAATAGAGAACTTAAATAGTGGCACCTTATGGCACCCAGCCAGGACAGAGATGCAAAGGTCTTTATCCCACATGCCTGATGCACATCAGGTCATGGGATGCAGAGTGCAGGACAGTTAAACTTCTTAGAGGATGATGCCATTTTCTCAAAGCCAAGGGCGTTGCCATGGCCCAGTGAACACTAATCAGAGCCCAGCATCAGAGCACAGCTGGAGCCCTAATGACAATCTCACAGAGAAGTGGGACCTGGAATCCCCTGATAAAACATGTAACGCAACAGAAAAAACACCAGTGAACGCGATGGCTCAGGGTGATGCACTTCCTCCTGAAGCAAGTGTCTAGGCCACCTGAAACCCATGGATGTAACCTTTTCCTTGAAGGCTCTGTCTCCAACTGCTCTAGGTCAGGGACTTGGGGAGACACAGAGCCATGTCTCCAAGCTCAGGTCCTCCTGGGGAAGGAAGGCCTGTCAGAGAAGGTTGGAAGCCTGGACCAGTGGCGTCTAGATTTCTTTCTCCCCTGCTCTCTCTCTCTTTCTACCAGCAAGCAGACTCCAGGTCCCAGCTTGGGCATTAATGCTACTGAGTCATTCACTTGTTCATTCAGAAAGCAGGCAAGTAATCTTCAGAATGGGCACTAGAGCTACTGCGAGAGACAAGACATCTGCTCTCCCCTAACTCCCCTATCCCCAAAAGTAGTGGGAGAAAGTCATGGTTGGTAAGGAGCAAATTTGAGAGCAGGCCTTCCTGCCTGTTGGATCCTCCCAAGGCGAGAATGCCAGTGCATCTTCTGAGGGTCAGCCAAAGTTCAGTGAGCTGAGGGTCTGGTGTCAGGCAGGCCTTTGCAAGGGGAGAAGGGGGAATCATTGCCTGGAACTTTCTCCTCCTCAGGCTGGACTCATGGGTGAATGAGATGAGATCTGAGCTGGCCCCAAGGGAAAAGACCAGGACTTGTCTGGCTAGAGATTCGCGCTGGAGGTTACTGGGCTGGCTGAGCCATCCATGAAGCTGCTTAGGGAGCTGGGGCACGTTGGTGCAATGGAGTGAGCCACATGCCAGCCAGGCATTCCCTCATCATGGGCCCAGACAACAGTTCTCTAGTTACAGTGGGAGTCAGTAAGGGCAAAATGTGCCCCTCTCCAGCTCGTTGGCTGTAGATGGGAGGATGCACTCCTTTGAGGGCATGAGGAGGAGCAGGTAAGTGTGGCTGGGTCATTTCATATTTCAGTTTGTTTCCTTTGGTCAGGACACACTGCCTCTGCTTCTAGACACTGACATCTCCCTGGAGAAGTCATTATGCATTCCCAACGAGAAGTGAGGAAGAGACAGACCATCTTAGAGGAATAAATTGATTTTGGCTGCCTTGGGAGAGTTTGCGGGATAAAGACCTTTGCATCTCTGTACCATGAGATGGCGTTGTCTGCACCTTGGTTGCCCTAGCCCTGAGTCTGCCCCTCAAACCCAGGGTGTCCCCTTGCCCCAAGGACAGACAATTCAAGCAACAAGAATGCACACCATTCCCTTAGCCAGAGGGCATGTTTGGGTGGAGAAGGGCCTGGGAGCCCTTTTCCTTCAGGGCCCCTTCCACCCCGTTTTGTGCCCACCCATGTACACATGAGACCAGGTGCCCTGTGTTTATGGCCTTGAGTGCTGGTCTCTAACTGGATATGTCAGCAAGTCTTCCTTCCCAGGAGAGTAGCTGAGCATATGCCCAGCAGTGCCCAGGGATGCCATTTCTCTTGCTGTTGCCTCATCCTTCTTGATTTTGTCCTCCTCCTTTTCAGGGGAACTTGGTGTGGAGGGTAGAATACTGCTCAGTGGGTCGCATTCAGGGTGAGGGTTGAAAAACTGGTGAGACCAGCCATCCTCTCCTTATCCAGCTTCACTCACAGAGGGAACCATGTCCAGGATAGGGGGTGGGGAGACAGAGATACCAGCAGAGAAGACAGCTGTGAGTGTGGCTGAGCCAGACTCATCAGGAGACACTCCATCCTCCACTCCTGAGTCCTGGAATCTTTTCCATGATGCTTAGAATTGGGTCTCATCACTGAGAGTGTGGGGGTTTAGAGAGGTTGGGTCATCTGCCCAAGGATACTCCTGTAATAGTGCAGGGAGGACTTGAATTTGGATCTGCCTGATTCTGCGCCCTGAGCTTCCAACCACACCCTAGTAAGATCATAGGATGTAGGATAGCCCTGAGTCTCATTTTTCTTCCCCAAATTGTGCTCTGCTCTGGATGCTTCCCATGGTAAGTATTGATCATTTGTGTTTTTTTGGAATCAAAGCACGGAGAGGTACATAGATGGAGGGATGGAGAGAAGGGGGAAGGAGATGAATAGGTGGGTGGAAGGAGATGGATGCATGTGTGAGTGGAGGGCTGAAGAGGTAAATGCTTGAATGTTTTTCCATTATTTCCAGTTATCAACATCTGATTCATCCTTCAAGATCCTTCAGAGCACCATCTTTATCAAGCTGTGTTATCTCTATCCCAATGTGATTTTATACAAGGATGCAAAGGGCCATCTATTAAAATAAGAAAGTAACAAGGGCCACTATTAAATTTTGAAAAATGAATGCAGAAAGGAAAGGATTCCAGTTGTCAGTCATCTCTCCCATTTCTCAAAGATTGGGAAGTCCCTGATGCACCTCCACGGGGCCCACATGTAGACTTCATCCCAGATCCTGAGGGCAAAAGCCCCGTCTCCATCCAAGCCCTCTTGTCTCTCAGTATCCCTCCCGTGGCTTAGTGGTCTGCATGTACTGTTTGGTGAAAGGATGAATGGGGGAAAGAGCAGAGGAAGCAGAGAGGTCAGGGTGGGAAGAGAGAAGAGCAGCCCACCTGCCCGTAGGTAGGGTCTTGTCCCCAGCCTCCGGCCTTGGAGGGTCCCCCAGGACCTGGGGTTTCCCTTAACAAAGCTGGGCCTTTTACAAGGTCTGTCCTGAGCAGAGTGGCTTCACAACGACTGAGATTTTACAGTTACAGACACCAGGGCCAGGTCTTGTATTTCTCCCTCTGTGAGTGGAAGCTTCCAGCCCAGCAGGAGAAATTGGAGCAGTGAGCACCAAGGAATCCAGGGCCCTGGAGGATGCCTCTCCCCACTACTGAGAGCTTCCCACATGCAGCTGTGTTAGTTTAGGAAAACAACCCCTATGACACGCAGGCTGTGCTCATTTGTTGTGGAAACCCAGCTCTGCTAAACATAGAAGTACCTATTCAAGGAAGATTTTCTCCCTAAAATAATTCCAATTAATATCACGCATTTTGTGTAAGAATTTCTTAAATTACGGCAGCCCTTGTTTGCTCCTCTGTTTCAGCAAACAGCTCTGTTTCCTTCTGTGGAATTGCTGAGGTTGTCAGGCAGACAGACCCTGCGCTGCCTGGCTCGGTGCACGGCTGCGGCCCTATGTCCCTGCAGGTGGCGCTGAGTAACCGCGTGAACGAGTCCCACAGACCAATGGATCTATCAGGCTTTGATTTTCCTCTTATGCAACAATTTACAGAATCCACTGTTGATTTAGGGATTTGGGGAGCCTAACTTAAAATTAAGTAAATACATAAACTAGGGAGTCACTGTCTGTCAAATATGAACTATCATCTGCGACTAGTACCTTGGTTAATGCCTGGATTTTAGCTGTTTCTTGTCAGATGGTCGTTTGAACACATCCTTTCACGTGAGGAGAACAGAATTCCTCCCTGGCCCTGCATGGAGTAGAAGGACGAGGGGCCACAGTCAAGACCTTTCCTGGGTTGGTCCTTGACACCGTGGGGCCTAAAACGTGTCTGTGGATTGACATGTGCACTCTGCCCCCATGCCCTGTATCTCTTGCCTTTTACCTATGCTGCAAAGGGAGGGAGGGGACAGAATGTGCTGGAAGCAGACTGCATTTGGACACATCCTTTCACTTACCCCCGCCCTGACGAAACAGCAACTGGTCTGTGACATGCAGGTCTTTTCTGGAGACCCAATTAGGAATGAGTCCTGGTAAGTAAATTCATAAGTGGCTGGCCCGTAAACACCCAGAGGCAGGGGTCCACAAATATGCCCAGGCCCAAGGAGGGCTACTGTGACCTGGGACCCCCTAAACCCAATGGTTCAGGGAGGGAGCTTGGCCTTCCACTCACCCCTTGCCCATGTTTGGCTTGAGTACAGGAACACAAATCTCTTATTTGGGTACAAAGCTTCCACTAGACACGGCTCTGAGATATGTGCACACACTTGTTTTCAGTACAAAAGCATGCCTGAATCCTGACAAATGACATATTTCAATGTATTTATGTTCTAGACTGCTAATTATAAGGACATTTTGGCACAAGGAGTAATTATTTTTTCTTCCCTAGTTAGCACTGTCCTCGAGGTCTGGGTCTTCATGGTGAAAGTGGATCTGACTCAGGTTGAGCCTGGGGCCTCTGTCCCCAGGGCCAGGTGTCAGACCTAGAGGCCAAGCAGTCAGACTCAATTCAAATCTTCAGAGAAACAGAAATGGGAGCTATATGCTGTCTCCCTGATAGGATGCACCCCCAGTCACCTCAAAACAGTTGCCTTGCTGGGGATGGTGTGTAGGCCCCTCAGAAGGGGCTGGTTTCAGATCAGATTGACCCCTGAGGGTTCCAGAGATATAGACAACAAAACTCTGCCTTTTCAGGGCCTCTCCACCGGGTATTTTATCAGGACATGGGGAGTGTGGAGGGGTGTTTTCACTTCCTCTCTCGCTGGAGGGACTTGGGAGGAAGCAGAGGAAGATTAGCTGCTGATCTCTTGGGCTGCTCTCTGGGAAGGAGCCTGTAGCTTCTTGGGGAGACCCATAGCACAATCATCTTGTAGGAGTTGGAGCTCCCACAGAGTGTTTCCGGGACTGACCTGTGGTCTGTCCCCTTTTCACTGAAGGAATACAGCTCTGCCAGTCGAGTCACCTGCAGAGGCGTGGGCTGTGCTGCTTCCTGGAGGACCCAGACCCTATTCAGGGAAGCAGCAGAGTACTCAGGGACCCTTATTGGCTGTTCCCAATTGTCCTGGTGCCAGCTCTTTCTGGGGACTTCCCCACAGGGCTGCAGGTCCCTGGGAAACTCTCTGGTGTCTGTACACCCTAACTCTGATTCCAAACACCCTTGAGGCTGAGTCCCTGCAGTTCTTGGTTCTCTGAGCCCTTCTGCTCCCACTTGGTCCTCTTTCTGGTGCTGGCCCAGGGGCTCCTCCCCAAGGACTAGGGGCATAGTCATTCCAACTTGGATTCCCCTTGCCTCCCTTGAGGTCATGAGAGCAGGGAGCCATGCTGGGCTTTCTGGGAGCAGGGCTGTGGCTGGTTTCCCATGAACTCAGGCTGGCTCAATTTCAGGAGCAACCTCGAGAACTCAGTGCTGCATTAGTTCCCATCAGGTAACAGGCATGACACTTGAGGCCCATGCAGGACGTTTCTGTGGGTCAGGACGCAGGCAGGGGAATGCAGTACAAACCCTAACTTGAAGGAATAGCAACTGGCCTGCGACAGGTGGGTATCTTCTGAAGACCTAACCAGGAATGAGTTTAAAAAAATTTTTTTTTCCTCACCCAATGTGGTGCTTTGAACTGAGAAAGGTGGGGGCTCCACTTGGTGTAGCTTGTCTTTAGGCAAAGAAAAAACAGAAATTAGTCACTGAAAGATAAGAGCCAAGTTCCTTATCTCTCACCTGGTTGGGTGCTGGTGGTCCAGGACCTTCCTTTGGGGACCTTCTTGCCTTTCCAGGGCGTAGTCCTGGTGAAAAGACAGTCAGTTGCCCACCGAGATCTCGTCTGGTTCACAGAGAGGCTTGGAGAGATCGGCTGCAGGAGGAAGTAAAGGATAGAGCTTAGTCTCCCACCCTAACTAGTCCAGTGGTCTGGTGCCTTTCCCTGGGGCCTTCAGACACACCGGGAGTCACCCTGGCCTGAGCTGTCAGTGGCCACTAAGTTCCAGCATAGTCCACAGGGAGACACGGGTTTGAAGAGAGGAGAGTGAGAGAAGAGTTGCAGAGGGGATTTCCCCGTACGTGGCCACCAGATGAAAAGGTCAGCTGAGGCAAGGTGGGCAGGAGTCGGCGCTGTGGGAATAATGCAAGATTGCAACCAAGTAAGAAAGTAGAAAGAAGTAAAGTTTATTATTCACCTTTCACAGATTGGAAAGGGGGCCTGCACTCAGAGGCAAGTGTGGTCCAAGAATTAGTTTTGGCAAGCAGCTGCCCCAGGGACATGCAGGGGTTGGGGACATCATTACCTCTGCAACTTGGGGCTGTGGGTTGGCCCAGCAGAATCGAACAGGAATTTGGAGAGGCTGCCTGGTGCTGGGCCAAGTTGAAGGCTCTGGGCATGGCAGGTTTTGGATTAAAGCCCTGTCTGTAGGCCTTACTGCCCGTAAAGGGATGCACTAATGAGAAAATAGCAGATCGGTCTGAGTAGCCCAGCAGGGATCGGGGAGCCCATGCCTCTGCCTCCAAGTGACTGAGTCTGGACATATGTCCTGAGGATTAGCCAGCACGCTGCTGTGCCAGCCTTGAACTCAGGCCTCCCGGCTCCAATCTGAGTGAGGGCTCCTGTTTGTTCCATGACGGGGTCTGAGAAGGATATGGCCCTTTTCCATCCCTGCTGCTGGCAGGCTCAGCAAGCAGGCTCAGATGCAGCGGCCTCTGGTCCTGTCCAGGAGGTATTTGCTAGTTCTTCATGAGGCTCTCTGACCCCCACCTGTTGCCCACAGCTGGACTCTGTGCTCTTCCCACCTACATCGCAGAATCTCCCATATGGAGTCTCCTGATTGTCCCAGAGAGACTCACACCCTAGAAGCAGGGTTGCAGTCATTAAGTCCCAGGATTAAAATTTGGCAGCAATTAAAGGCACACTCTCACTCTCCCTGCCCACAGCTGGCTCAAACTATGCCAGTGGCCATGCCCCTCTTGGATGAGTTCAAGGAGCCACCTCCTGGGAATCCTTCATTAACTGGAATTATGGAGTAACTCTCAGCGTTTGACCCATGACCTTCACCCGCATGCAGATAGAGCCGAAGAGTTTAGTTCTAATTAGGAGGCTGCAGAGGAGGCCTAGAGGGTGGGGCAGCTTCCCCTGCAGTGAGGCAACCTTAAGCAGGATGATTCCTGAGCGTGCTGATTCAATTAGGAGGCGTCTCCAAAATACCATCCAGTTGTTTCTGGGCGGCAATCTGTCCAATTGGCAATTACACTTTCTGACTGCACAGCACAGTCATCATCGGATAAATACCCTTAACTAGGCCATTGTCTGAGCTGATTACAATTTGCTGAGCAAGGATGAGCAGGAAGGGGGCGCCGATAACACGGACAGCAGTGGCTGCTCGGAGAGTGGTGAGGAAGGCGTGATGTCCCCATAGAGGCGAGGATGGGGACAAGGAGGACCCAAGGGTACCTTAGAATGTTTGAGGGGCTGTTCTAGTTTCAGGGAGTATCTGGTGTGGTTGAAAGGGAGAAATAGGAGCAAAGGGGGATAGTCAAGGATAAAAGAGTTTGGTTCAAGTTAAAAGAAATACTTAGAGCTATTCAAAAATGAAAGAAACAGATTTATGACCCAGTCACCTCCCATCATGGAGACCTTTCAGCAGGGCCTGTCAGGTGGGAGGTGTGGGGGTCCCTGCCCAAAAGGAGTTCCCTGGGATGACCCGAGTCTTTTCCATGAGTGTTAATCTGGATGACGTTTCTTTTTGTCACAGTCTTATACTTGTGCCAGGAGCCTGGGGTCATGGGGTGGGGCTGACCCACGATGGCCCATTCTGCTTCCCTGTGAATCCATTCTGCATCTGATGTCCTGGGCTGCTCTGTGGCCTGCATTTGTATCTGAGCAGCTGACTTTTACCAGTGTCTAGGTGTGAAGACCAACTGGTGACACTGCTGGGCCGAGGTGCCTGAAACAGAGGACGTGAGCCTCCCAGAGACCCTGGCATCTCTAGTCTGAGCCCCACTTCTTCCTCTGCCTCCTCCTGGGGTTCCCTGTGCCTGGCCTCAAGAGATGTCAGCAGCGAGGGATTCATCCCCTTGTGAGAGAACCCAGAGGGCTCCTTTTTCCCACCCGACCCCAAGTGCCCCCATCAGGAAGAACCCCACATTCCTGGGTAGTATCAGGGGCAACCCACAGGTAGGCACTGGGTTGACCTTCTAGCCTTTTCTGTTTCTGGCCACCCAGCAACCTGTAGCCCATTCTCTGACTTTCAGCCCATGGGGGTGGCATCCTGGCCTGCCTTTTTTTGGGTGTAGTCCCAAGACCCTGGCTCATTCTTCCTGAATGAGACAGCTCTTTCTGGGCTCACTCTTGTTGTGTGTGAAGTCAGTGCTCAGAGCATGTTCCAGTCCTTGGCAGGACCCTTGTCCAGCTGCCCTCCATGCATCCTGTATTTTCACACTGAATCCCTGTCTGCCTTGGAAGAACAGGGAGGAAAAGTGTTTACATCAAAACCCATTTCAGAATGCGATCCATGTGGCTGGAATTCCCCGTGCATAGAGAGTGAGCCCTGTGGGTGGGATCCTGTGTCACCCCTTGCCGTGGAGGACATGGGCTTGGCATCCTCAGCATCCCCCCACCTTGCCTTCCTGTTTTGAGGAATTCATCCCTGTCCTCAGTGGTGAGACTGGGTGCTGAGTGGTGCTACTTGACATTTGCCTTCCATCCATGCTAGATATTTGAGAAAGAGCGTTTGTCAAAGTCCAGGCATCAAATTAAAATTTACTTTCTTACTACCTATGCAAATAGCACAGCCTCAGCAAAACTCTGGGCTGAGACAGTGCCACTGACCAACTTACTTCCCAATTACTATGATAGAGAGACTCACACGCGTTGCTGTGGAGGGCAAGGGTTTTGATTATGTTAGTAAAACACTTTCTCCAGCAAGACAGGAGGCAGCCTCACCACACTTGCCTCCCCATCGCTGCTGTGGCTCTGGTACAAGGCGACTTGTCTCCATACCTCCGGGAGCTGATGTCCCAGTGCTGATGTCACCCCCTCCCCCCTCCCTGTCCTGAGCCTCAGGTGCATGGGTCTGAGCTCCATTGCTTAGGTGGACTAGCATATCCAAGCTCTTCTCCTCAGAGATTGGATCCGGAGCCACGTTGCACCATGAAGCCCGGCCCTGTGCTTTGGAGCTGGCAAAGCCAGACCCAGGCTCCTCCCAGCTGGTCATTCCAGGCACACCTCTCCGTGATGAGGAGGTCCAGCGTGTCTTAGGGCTCATTGGTGTTCACTGCTCTCTGGGATGGGCTTGGGCCACCAATGCAACCTTGTCTATGAGGTATGACAATTAAGTCCCCGAACTTGCCACCATGCGCTTATGTTGGCAGCACTGTACAAACAACTTGGTAAGGTTTCATAACCTTGATATATCAGTGTCTCACAGATGTATTCATGTCAATGTGTGGCAGTGTCTTGCTGAGTGGCATTCATTATTGTTGCTGCATGTTTCTGTGCTAACATGAGAATATTGGAGCTTGAATTAGAGCAATGAACAAACATTAAGTTTCTTGTTAACTTGGCAAGAGTGGAAGTAAAATCAGCAGGGACATGTTAGTCCAAGTTTGTGGGGATAATGCCATGAAGAAAATGGCAGTATTTAAATAGATGAAACTTTTTTTGAGGGAAGAGAAAGTGTCAGTGATGAAGAGAAATCAAGATGGACAGTAATGAGCAGAACTGTTGAAAAAACTGCAAAAATTCATTGAATTGTGCATCAAAATTGGCATCGGACTGTTAGAAGTATAGCAGACCAAATAAACATCGATAGAGAAACAGAAAAATCTTAACTAAAAATCTTGGTGTGAGAAAGTTGTGTGTAAAAAAAATGGTTCCAAAGGAGCTCTTGCATCGTGACAATGCACCAGCTCACACAGCACTGTCTGTGAGGGAGTTTTTAGCACCCACTGACTTTTTTCTTTACCCAAAGATAAAGGAAATATTAAAAGGAAGGCATTTGGATGACATTCAGGACATTAAGGGTAATATGATGACAACTTTGAAGATCATTCCAGAAAAAGAGTTCCAATATTGCTTTGATGGGTAGACTAAGTGCTGGCATTGGTGCATAACTTCCAAGGGGGAGTACTTCGAAGGTGACCATAGTGATATTCAGCAGTGAGGTATGTAGCACTTTTTCTAGGATGAGTTCACAAACTTAATTGTATTTAATGGCCACGGGGTCCCCTGTGTCTGGAGGCTGCCCCAAGGCTTCATTCCACCCTGCGGCAAACTTTCCATTCAGCTCAGCAGGCTGCCTGTAGCACTAGGCACGCAGGAACCAGGCCTGTATAGACATAGAGGATGCAGAAACAGACACAGCCCAGGGTCAAAGCTCACAACACCTGGGTCTTAGTTGACCGGCCGAGGAATGGGACAGTGCTCAGGGGCAGCATCCTGCTGCACTGGGGGCCAAGGAGGCTTCGTGTGAAGGCTTCTACTGGGCTTTGAGCTACCCAAGCCCTGTGAATTGGGGCCTCCCATATGATCATCCTGGCTGTAATAGTATTAGAATAGGCCAATTTACCAAAAAGAGATACCATATGGCCCCACACCGTTGTTCACAGCTCTGTTGCCTGGACCAATGGGTTTTGGGCTGGCTCGTCTTGCTCTGTAAGAATGACTGGAAAAATGCAAGCAAGAGATTTAATGGGGACAGTGTCTTGGGGAGAGGAGGGGCTGGCATGAAGCGTGGGGAGGCTAGGAGGACTGTCACACACAGTAGTTATGGCTGCTGTGAAGAGAGAGAAGGAAGGCTGAGGAGGAGAGGTCTTAGATAGCAGAGTTCATGCCAAAGTCACTGTCAGGGGGGTCCTGCATCTTAGAGTTAGGCCTACCTCAATCTCCCTGTTGGACTAGGGCACTGACAGGATCAGCCCTAAGGCGGGGCTTTTGCCTCAGGAAGGTCTGTGGAGAGGCTCCATGCCTGGGCCCTGAGGAGACAAGGGCAGGGAAGTGGCTGGTTTCATGTCTTTGTGATGCTTTTGGGGACACAGAGACATGTGGTCAACACAGTAGTATCAGAACATGATCAGGTTCTGAGTAGCTAGAGCTGAGGGAGGGAGTTTTAGGGTAGGGAATGTGTGATGCAAGGGTGGTCAGGGCAGCTAAGTGGGGCAATGGGGATAGCCTCAGATGTCTCAGGACAGAGGGGGAGGAGCACCAAGACCCTGAGGCGGGAGTATGCCCACTATCCCAGTGGATTACAGGGGTTGGGGGAGACCTGGCTGGGTGTGATGGGTTTGCGGGGCCCTGTTGTCAGGTGCATTCCTATTCAGGATTGTTAAGTCTCCTGGAGGACTGGCCCCTTATCACTATGCAGTACCCTTGTTCTCCCTAATAATATTCCTTGCTGTGACATCTGCTATGTCCGAGATTAATGTTGTTACTCCACTTTCTTCTGATTCATGTTAGTGTGGTATATCTTTCTCCAACACTTTACTTTTAAAATATGAGTGTCTTTATATTTAAAATGAGGGTATTGTAGACAATATGTAGTTGGTTCTTATTTTTCTATCCACTCTGACAGGCTTTCTCTTTTAACTGGTACATTTAGACCACCTACTTCTAAAGTGATCATTGACATATTTGGATTAATATCGACCATATTGGTTGTTGTCTCTTTTTTTTGACCTTGTTCTCTGTTTCTTTTTTTGTATTTTGCACTTCTTCTGTCTTCTCTGGTTTTGACCGATAATTTTGTATGATTCCATTTTCTCTCCTCTCTTAGCAAATCAGTTACACTTCTTGTTTTCTTTTTACTTTTGTATTGGTTGCCCTAGAGTTTGCAATATACATTCACAGCTAATTCAAGTCCACTTTAAATACCATGGTACCGTTCCACAGGCAGTGCAAGTAGTTCATAATGACATCTCTTATGACTGTGTCATTCATTTTATTTATCCATAAGTTGTAATCATCAAATATGTGGCTGCTGTCATCCATTCTCTAGTCCTCTTTTTATTTATCCATTTATTCATTATTTTTCCTTCACTTTTGGATTTCATTGGATACAGAATCATGGGTTGTTGGCTTTATCCTTTCAACACTTTAAATGTATACAAATGGTTTACAGCTTGGATTACTTATAAATTTCTAGTGTAAGTAGTTCAGACATGTTGCCCCAGAAGGCATTTCCTTTGGTGGGACCCAGAATGGAGAGCGGACTAACAAGGAGAAAGAGGGTCACAAAGATCTCACATTAGAAAGTTCTCGGGACCATGAGACCCAGAACTTAGGAAAAGGCTGTCAGCCTGAGGTCAGAGTGGTCAGTTGGGGATTGGTGGCAGCTTTGCAACTGCCAACCAGAGATGGATGCAGGACAGATCCCGCAGCAAAGTGCCAAGGAGTGAAGCTGTGACTGCCGGCCCCAGACCAGGTAGGATGTAATTAGAGGTAGCCATGACAAATGGGGGTTCGAAAATGTATTTACAACTGGGCAGCATCAGAGGCCATGAAATTTATGTTCTTCTGATTCTGGTAGTCTCCCCCATCCCCAAGTGCTCTGGAGGGAGATTGTTTAGCCTCATCCATTTTCTGTGATGTGTCTTTGGGAAAGCCAGTCATGTGTCACAGTCAGGGTATGCTGGTCCTGGGTTACCAACGTAAGCTGCTGACCTAGCCTGACCACTCAGCCAAGGTCCTCTCAGGGGCACAAGGGGAATGAGAGAGCTGCTGTGGTTGCTGATTCTTCTGCTCTGAACCCCTGAAAGCACCCTGAGCTTATCCCATATGCTTGGCAAGGAGGTAGGTGCCTGCTCTTGAGGGCATAGTGGTCTCTTCTTAAAGACCAGTGGCCCCTATTAGGGTCCTAGGGAGAGACCAGGTGAGCAGAGGGATAGAAAGGAGAATTGGAAGCTATAGGAAGTGAGGGTACTGGATTTGAGTAGGGTCCCTGGTGGCACTTGGAGTTTCTGTGAGAAGGACACTCTGGGGACATGGGCACTGGGCAAGAGAGAGTTACCCCCGGGCCATGGGAAGCTCAGGGTGCCAGCTTGCTTTCAACCTAAGAGGAGGGGGGAAAACACCCTAGAGACAGGTGTCTGTGACCCTCCATCCCTTGTCCAAGGTAAGGCCTTGCTGGGGACTTGGGAGACCTTTCTTTTGGGGCACTGGTGACCAGTGACAGGTTTTATGTGAAAAGGGGCAGTATAGAGCAACAGTGGTGGCTTGCCTTTGGCCACCTGGCTTTAGACACTTGACTAGGTCACTGAAAACCATCCCTAAGCTCTGCAGCATGTAGGTCCAGTGTGGACACAACAGGGACACAGAGGGGTTCATTCAAGAGTAGCCTGGAGGACCAACTCAGGGGAGAGAACCAGGACTGGACTCAACAAAGGCCTTAGCCACTCAAGGGACTGTGGAACTGGGGCAGCTGCTCAGAGATGGCTCCAGTCTGGATCCTGCACCCTGCACTGGCAGTCACTGGGTCCAGGGTAGTCACTGGGGCTGCGGGCAAGTTCCCCATTTGCAGCAGCCTGTTGCCTTTTCCAGGTTCTGTCTGGAACTTTCAGGGACCAGACTTGAAAATTTACTGGGATATGACAAGGCCCAGTCTTCTGGACATGAAGAGGGGGCTGGTCTCTGGGATGTGATAATGCTTTTGGCTCTCTATCTTTGTGTCTCTCTCTGTCTATCTTTCTGTCTCTCTTTCTCCCTATCTCTCTCTCTCTGTGTGTCTCCCACTATCAGTCTCTCTTTCAGCTTTGTGAAGGAGGTGCACTCTGGAATGTTCCATGTGGTCTTCCCCTCAGGCCAAGTGGGACATTCCAACGACATATTTGAGACCAGGAAATGGCCACTGGAGAGTTCTGTGAGCTTTGTCTGTCAGGTCTCTATTTTTTTCCTAGCTCCCCAGTGATCTGCTCTTCAGGGACCATGACAGTGCTTCAGGTGCCTGATGCTAATGTCGACTTTGTGTCCCCATAACATAAGGCCCTGAACTGTCTGGACTGTCCCTTCCTCCCCTGCCTTTTGGTTTGAAGGATTGTTGTACAAGCACTGCTCTGTGTTGGGACTCTTTCTTCCTTTTTTCTGTCTGGGTTCTGGGTCTGGAAACTGGCCCAGGGCAGACACTGGGCACAGGATGCTGACATTTTGCTGGACAGCTCAGTCTCCACTCCTTCACACTTGACCACCTTATGTGGGTGCTGGGTTCTACTGACTGTTGCTGAAGTCTGTGGGGCAGGCCCGTGGATAATGCTTGGTCTGCTGCTCAGCCCTCTGATGGCCCTGCCTTGTTTCTGATAGTCCATACCCCTCCCTCACTCTCGTACAGGCTTTCCCGAGCTTTCCAGAGAGCCGGGTGCCGGCTCATCATGGTGGTCAATGCAGTATCTCTTGGGCACCACCCCCAGAATAGGGTCAACTGGCAAGTGTCTGGCCTCACCCTATGACCATTCACATGGCCACTCCACTAACCCTTTGAGTTTCAAGAGCTATCCCAGTGACATAGCAGTGCCTCAGTAGTTCCTTCATTATAGGCATCATTCCACTGGACTGTGCCTTGTCTTACTTCATGGTCCTTGGCCCTATAGTGTCAATGAGGGGTTTCTCTCCTCTCTCAGTAGGTACATTCTGGAACATTCCACTTGGTGCACTTCCAGGGACAGGCATGTTCAGGGAGCGGTAGGGGCAAACCCTGAGGGCAAGAAGGCATGTCCTGTAAGGTGGGGGCTCTGTGTGGACTTTAAGCAGGGGCATCCAGCCCGGAGGGTCTGGAGGAGTGTATCTATTTGCCATCGCCTTCCTGAGGCCTTGAGTCCTTGTCCTTCTCTGTCTGGCTGTGACCCAGCAGGCCTGTGGGTGTGTGAATTGCACCTGCCTTTCAGCTCTGCTTTGATGGTTGCATCTAGAGCGTGATGCCCTGCAGCTTGCTTTCTGGGCAGGAGAGGAAGAAGAAAGAGAAAGCCCCCACCAGTATTTATATCTAGTCTAGCATCTTTGGCTGCAGCTACCTCTGGGGGGAATCTAATCTTGGTGGGGGTGGCTGTCCTCAGCTGAGGTAAATTCTCTGAGAGGGATTCAGCCAGAGATGGGTTCTAGTACTTCCAGCAGCTTTGGTCCTGAGGGAGAATCTGGTGTTCAACGTGACCCACTTGTGTGATTAGCCAGCCACTGTGCAGCCGTCACTGATCCAGCCAATGACCCCTTTAGCCAAATCTTATTGTTTTAGAGAAATGCCTTGAGTTTGCCTTCCTTCTCTTCTTGGTTAATATTTATAATTTGGATCATTGATCAAAAATACAGGTGATTTTTACAGAATTGAACAATGCCCATCAGGAGAGCTCTCTGACTGAGCTGCGGTGAGCTGGCACAGATGGTAACTTTTGCAAAATACCCCCGATGTGGTCTGAAGTCATTGACATTGCTCTCTGCTTCTTGATTTTCCTCAAAAGGTTGGAACAATTTCTGTTTTCACTAGCTCTACAACCTTTCTGATCTATCAAGTGGGAGTTAAGATGCAATTACTTATTTATGAATGAAATTAGAGAAGGCATATTAATAAATTATGTGAATCCATTTTTCTAAAAATATGATGGAAGAATTAGTTGACATATTAGAAATGCTGTGATTTTTATATTGTGATTGCTTGTTCTTTTAAAGCAAAATGCATTTTAAATAGCTTAACAAATTGTCTAATTAACCACTTTGTTTACATAAAGAACATGCCTTGAAAAGGGGAGGGGGAATGCTTCTTCAGAATTAATGGGAATAGTGGAAAAATTCTTGATGAGTTATCTATCAAGGAGGTAATTTCTGCAGAGCAATAAGCAGGCATTGTGAACTGAGAGTCTGAAGTAAGTTCAGTGTGAACTTCAGCCAGTGCGCAGCTCCTGCTGGGCACCAGGGTCCAGACCCCTGACTTGTTCTTAAGAATTTTTCTATTGTTGTTTGGGAGAAGTCCCAGAAAAGTTCCATTTTATCTTCTTCATCCCCCACACGCCTCAGTATGAGCAACTGCCCATATTCTACAATTTCTTCAAGTCTCGGGACATCACTTATCTATGAACTGCCTCCTCTACTCAGAAGCCTGTTGGTTTTGTGGGTGTTTTCTCAATTCCTAAAGTTGAAAAAAATCCAGAGGTTTATTCTGAGCCAAATATGAGTGATCATGGCCTGGGGTACAGTTTCAAATGGTCCTGAGAACATGTGCCCGAAGGTGGTCAAGTCGTAGCTGGGTTTTGTACATTTTAGGGAGACAGAAGTTACAGGCAAAGACATAAATTTATACATGTATGGTGTATGTTGGTTCGGCCCAGAAAGGTGGGACATCTTGAAGTAGGGGAGCTTACAGGTCATAGGTGGATTCAAAGATTTTCTGACTGGCAATTGGTTGAAAGAGTTAAGGATTGTCTAAAGAATTTAAAGTCAGTAGAAAGAAATGCTTGATTTAAGATAAGAGAGGTTATAGAAGCCAAGATTCTTGTTATGTAGATGAAACCTGTAAGTAGCAGCAGAGAGAATAGATGGTAAATGTCTCCTTTCAGAACCTGAAAGGTGTCAGACTCTTAGTTAAATCTCTCTTGGATCTGGAAAGATCTGAAATGATATTCTCTACAGATACAAATTTCCCCAAGAGACGGCTTTACAGGACCATTGCAAAATATGTCAAATAAATATATTTTGGGGTAAAACATTTTGATTTCCTTCAAGTCTGCTATGTGTCATGTGGTGCTATACTAGAGTCAGGTTGGAATTTGGTATCTTATTGACACAGAGTCTGTTTTGTCAGTCTTATGATCTCTATTTTAATGTTAATGCTAGACAGTTGTGCCTAAACTCCAAAAGGGAGGAGTTATAATGAGGCGTGTTCAACCTCCTTTTCCATCATGGCCTGGAATTTAGTTTTTCAGATTTGCTTTGTCCCAGAGGGGGTCTGTTCAATCAGTTGCGGGGCTTAGAATTTTATTTTTGGTGTACACGACAACATAGCCGGGGATGTAGTGAGAAGCCACACTTTTTTCCTTTCTGGGAAGAGGGTGCTGGGTTCATAGGCAGTGGCCCCAGGACCAGTTAGTGTGCCTTGGGTCTTCTGCCCTCTCACTAGCTTGTAAGGACACTGTCAGGCTCTGTGCTCCTTGTGTCCCTGTGCTCTCCTGGCCTGTGTCCCTCATACAGGGCTGCCACTCACCTGCCTCCTCTTCTCCAGTGTATATTCAAACAATGAAACTTCATCATTTTTCTAAGAACCAAGAAAACTTCCATGTTGCCAACAAGCTTGTCTACAGATGGATGGATTAAAAAAAACTGTGATGGATACACACATAGAATACTATTAAGCATTCTGAATAGTATAAATGATAGAAGGACATGCTGTCATTTATAACAACCTGTATGAACCTGGGGGGTCGTTATACTAAGTGAAATAAGCCAGATATAAAAGACAAATATGGCATGATTTTACTCATATGTGGGAGATAAAATAGTTGGATTCATAGAAGCTGAGAGTAGAATGCCAGTTATCAGGGGCTGGTGGTGGGAGAATACGGGGAGAAGTTGTTCAAAGGAAACAAAGATTCATTTATAAGATGAATAAGTTCTGGAGACCTAATGTACAAATTAGTGACTTTAGTTAATAATACCATATATGTGCTTGTAGTTTGCTAAGAGTGTAGATCTTCAGTGTTCCCAAGGCACACACAAAAGGTAACTGTGTGAGGTGATGGATATGCTAGCTGGCTTGATTTGTTAACCACTGTACAATGTATATGTATACCAAAACATCACGTTGTACACCTTGAATATATACAATTTTATTTGTCAATGACACCTTAATAAATCTGGAAAAAAAAACCAGAAAAAAATGGAGTGGTATTTGGTCCCACTGTGAGGAGCTGTCATGGTCTTTTCTGGGAAAGCGTTGCTGAATTTGTAGGCAGTGGCCCCAGGACCTATTAGCATGCCTTGGATCTCCTGCCCTCTCACTAGCCTGTAAGGGCACAGCCAGACTCTAAACTCCTGGAGCCCCTTGTGTTCTCTGGGCCTGTGTCCCTCATACAGGGCTGCCTTTCATCTGCCTCCTCCTCTTGCCCAAACTGAGAGTCAAGGATGCCTGAGACCAGGCATCTGTCTTCCTCACCTTTGTCATCTCATGTGCTTGGGTCAGTGCCCTCCAAATTCTAACTGCTCAGGAAGTTCTGGTTAAGAATCCTTGGGTTAGACATGTCCAAAAAAAAAAAAAGCCTACCAACCCTCCCTTCAGCCCCCAGCACCTTTTTCTCCACCTCTCTGGGAGCAAACTGTCTTTATCCCATGTCTTGAGATAAAAGTTACATAGTGATGACTGAATTACATCCTCCAAAATTAATGTGTTCAAGTCTTGACCACCAATACCTCAGAATGTGACTGCATTTGGAGATGGAGTCTTTAAAGAGATAATGAAGTAAAATGAGATCTTCAGAGTGGGTCCTGATCCAATATGACTAGTATCCTTATAAGGAGAGGAGATGAGGACAAAGACACACCCAGGGGGATGACTCTGTGAGGACACAGGGAGAAGGCATTGTCTGCAAGCCAAGGAGAGAGAGGAACCACTCTTGCAGACAACTGGATCTTAGACTTCCAGCCTCCAGAGCCACCTTTGGTACTTTGTTATGGCAGCCTCTGTTGATGAACATACCACCCATCCTGAAGTCTCCTAAAGACCCTGTCTTCTGCACATCACCACTCTCCAAGTACATCCTGAGATGTACGTTTGTGTGTGGCATTGAAAACAGAGTCAAGCTCGACCTCCTCCCTTCTTCTTCTACCCTCTCTTCCATTTTGAGGTCTCCACCCTCCCTATCAGCATAGTTTCTCCTGCTTAGAAAGATTCAGAATGAAGGGACAGCCTGTCCAATGAGCACAGGGACTGTCCGACTGGACATGATGCTTAACTATGCTGTTTATGGGAAGTGCAGGTAATGCCCAAGTCCCAAGGTAGCCCAAGGCTTCCTCTTTCCTGGGAGAGTGGGCCGTGGGATGCCTTGGATGTGATGGGCAGGTCACTTTGTTGGTTCTCCCTTCATGATCTGCAGCTTCAGTCAGTACAACATAAGCTGCTGGGGAAGGGTCTTTCCCTGCCAGTGCTGTGTCAGGATCACCTATGCCTAGCTGATGCCCAGGCTCTCGCCCCAGGTCTAGAGTTAGGCTGGGCAGTGGTTGGTCATTTTCATTTGTCAAAGCACTTCATCTGTCGCCTCCCCACTCCTCTGCTGATCAGAGTCAAGATGGAAACTGTAGACTGTCTGTGGAATGGCCCTGTGATAATGCAGGATCTCTAGATTGTGTCTGGCAGACCCAGTGTGAACCAGATGTCTGTTGTACAGTTTCCCTCCTGGCTCTGAAGCAGGAAGCTGCTGCCTCTGCATCCCTGGGACACAGCTAAGAGTCCCTCATGGAAGCTCTCTGTGACCCCTGAGGCTGCTGCCCTATGCACTGGGATTTCCTCACAGCCCTGGGTGTGGATTGAGAAGAAGAAGGTGGTGAGAACAGAGACAGTCAGGGGCCTGTGCTGAGAGGGGCAGAGTAGGCACAGGAGTAAGGGCTGCTGGGTTTTAGACCCAATGATTTCATGCGAGATAGTTCCCCTCCCTGTGGAGATTCCCAATGGAACTTTCAAACCAGCTTGGTCTGGAGAGGGCATCTACTTCAGACTGGTGGTACACGTGTCTTTCTTGGTGATCATCAGACATGTGGATGCTGAGAAGGGACTCCACAAGATCATTGGGAGGGAGGGGGCTTGGACCATTGTGGTTTAGAGGAAAATAGAGAATGTGACATTTCTATGCACTATCCCAGAATTCAGCGTCCCAAGGAGTTGCTGCAGGAACTGGGCTTCTAATCTTAGTGTGATGGTGAGGGCTGCTGCGGAGATGGCCTGTGTGTACCAACTACTTGGTCTGTACAGTGAGGCCTGGTGTGATTGTCACAGCCCCCGAGACCCAGAGGGACACCCACTACCTGCCAGTGAGCCTATAGGAAAGACCCCCCAACACCCCCAGCATCAAGAGCTCCACAGCCAAAGCAGAGCAACATGGGAATGTTGAATGTAAACTCACAAAGACAAGAGACTTGATTTTAATTCCTTTGAGCTTTCATGTTTTTGAGCTTTAACTTGCAAGGGAACTTAATATTTAAAACTCAATTTCTCCTTAAAATTTTTATGAGGGAGAGAGGGCTTATATCCAAATTCAGCACATCTCTGTTGTTGTCATTGTGTCACAAGAGTGCCTCTTGCATCTTTATGGATTGTTTCACTGCAGAAGCTCAGTAAGCCACACCATACAAAGTATTGGACACAATTTGGTGTGGAAAAGAACCGGAAATGAGTTTTTGCCATATATTGTGGCCTGGTGCAGGCTACACTAGTCAGAATACTGACCCATGCCAGGGTCTTCAGTGGGCAAAGCCCACCCTGACCCCAGTGGTCCAGGAAGACCCAGAGTAGCAGGGCCTGGTGAAGAATGGCCTTTCGGTGGGGCAGTGCAAACCCCTTCCTTGCTTAAAGAGAACCATTGGGTAGGGTGTGAGGGAAAGAGGCTGGGCATGGAGCAAGCCCTTGCCTTCCTGATAGTCATTGTAGGGCACATCTCCCTGCCTGCCTTTCAGCCCTGAGAGGTGGCTGGACCTTTCTGACTGTTAAACGTGAGGACACTAAGTGGACATATTGGGCTTGTTGGTGTTTGGCCTCTGGGAGCAGCCTGCTGTGGGGAAGCCTCGTGGGCATTTTGATGTTGGTGTCTGCTCAGCCCTCAGCTGTCCTTCTTTCTCTATCCTCTTCTCCTTGGAGAGCACACCCGAACTCAGTCAGTGAAGTGTTGGAGTTGGGGGTCTCCGAGACAGCTGTGGGGACTTGATTAGAGCTCTGATGCCAGTTATGGGTGGTGACAACTTATGTGTGAGCTCAGGGTGGCCTCTGGGGTGTGGTGGAGAAGTGGGTCACTGAAGGAGAGCTGTCCAGGTCACACTCTGGATAGAAGGTTGGCATGGATGCTTCTTTCCCCAAGAGGGAGCTATTGAACCAGGTACCAGGACCCCCAAGTGAGGAGAGCAATCTGGAGGCTGGAGACCACCGGGACAAGGATAGTCTGTGGGGCGTAGCCTGGTAGCAGTTGCTTCCCTAGGCAGCTTCGGATGGAGGAGAATGGTGGATACTTGAGAATGACTGAGAGTCAAGAGCATGGGTTGAGGGGAGAAGCTGCCTTCCCAAGTGAAAGGGGGCAGAGGCGGGTGCTTCCTGAGAACTCCAGATTCCTCTGAGAGTAGGAGGGAGAGAAACTGAGAGTGCAGAGATTTGTAGATGACAGAAGGTGGCTCCAGAGGACCCAGTGAGAGGCTTAGAAGGGATTAGGTCAGTTTTGTGGTGGAGTGTAGACACGGAAGGAGCAGGCTGTTCTCCAGACTCTGTATCACCACAGAGGACAGTAGACGTTGGATGGAGGTGGGGTGAGCACCAAACAAATAAACAAGTGAAGGAGTTGAATGCCATGGGGGAGAGGGAAGGAGGGAAATGAAGGTGGACGGACAGGAGCTCAGGGCTGAGCTGGGTTTCTGGGGCTTTCCACAGAGCCTGCAGGAGAGCAAGCCCCGGGCACAGGGGAGGGCATTTCAGAGATCAGGCCTGACAGAGACGCGGGCAGCCCAGTTGTCCTCACAAGGCTCCCTGCAGCTTTTTTGAAGACTCTGGCTTTTCTTTGAAGGCACCGCCAGCCAGGGTCCCTTCAGCAGGGTCCAGCAGGGCCTGGAACGGAGCTAGAATCATCTGGGAACCTGTGTAGAAGGCAGGAGCAGTAATGGCCTATGATATCTCTACAGGAAAAGTCAGAAGAGTTGGGTGCAGGGAAATCATCAAATACCTGGGCCGAGTCTGAAGGTGAAGCTGGCAGGAGCTGTTGCAGATGAGGTGTGGCTCTAAGAAAGACACACTGGGGAGGGTAGGAGGGCCTGACCCAGCTATGGGTGCAGAGGAAGCTGCCCTTCTGAGGTAGAGAAGCCCCACAGGGATGGTGGTGCCTGAGTGGGATTTGTGGTCTATAGGTAGGACAACCCTGGGGACTCGCACAGGAAAGGCTGGTGGGACTTTTCCCTTCACACCTTAGGACAGCATCCCCACCCACATGCCCAGGGCTGTCTGTCAACTGATGCTGCCTGTGCCTGGTCTTCCCTGAGCTCCAAGTTCCTCCTTCCTGCACATTTTTGAGAGTAATTTTAGCTCTCCGTGCTCCAGGCTCGAGGCACCACCTGCTCATCAGTCCGCTGTTGGTTCTTGCCTGCTGCTAGCTTTTCTTTCTTTTTTTTCCATTGCATTCTAAAATGTCCTCAACCTGTCACTGACTAGATTTTCTGCAGGCCCAATTTCACATTATTTGCATCTGTGTAGACTAGAATTCTGCTGCTGTGTGCTTCCATCATTGGGACTGTTTCCTTTCCTACGGGGAAAGAGTGCCACTGTTCGGTGTTGGTGATTTCTGTGAGGAGCTTCAAACCAAGAGCCACCTTGGCTGACATTCTCCCTTTCCTGTCTCCAGGTAGACCTGCCTTTTGGAATGCAGGATAGATCCCTCAGACCCCTGGGTAGCATCCAGTGGTTTTCTGGGGTCTCTCATCTCTGCCTCAGAGAACATGACCCCAGGGTTAGAGAAGAATGCCCACATTCTCCAAAGACTGTAGACTGTGCAACTCCAAGTTTATGGCACACTACTGAGTTGCTAAGAAGCATTTTCATATTTTAATTTTTTTAAAAAGTGGTGTCTTTTTGGGAAATGGAATCAGGTTATGCTATTGGAAGAGTACTAGGAGATTCACTTTATTTTACTCTTATTCCTTCTCCACCCTGGTTGTAATGATTTTTCAGGTTCTGACTGTTGTCTACCTCTTGTGGTGAACTTTCTTTTTGGCATGTCACAGTGTTTCCATGAATAGTTATGAAAAGTATCTCAGGTACAACATGGTAGAGTCTACTAGAATTCCTAGGTCTGCTGTATTCTGATCTTATTTTATTTTGCACATGACACTGTCATCTCAGACAGCTGAATTCAACATCTTTTTCACAGTGAACCTCATTCAAAACCTAGTTGATACAGTTTGAATGTTTGTCCCTTCCAAATCTCATGCTGAAATGTTATCCCCAGTGGGGCCTCCTAGGGGACAGTTCCCTCATGAATGACTTGGTGCCCTCCCCACGGTAGCAGTGAGTTCTCACTCTATTAGTTCACGTGAGAATAGATTATTTATCCCACATCTTTACAATAAAAAAAAGAAAAAAGAAAAAGAAAAAAGTGACATCACCTAATTCATAATGAGAAGAAGGTTTTCTTTCAGTAAACTGCTCTTGCAGAACACAAAGGATGGAATGTCCTCAATCACAGCTATTTGCCAGAATTACCTGCCAGCCCCATCTTCCCTGTCACTGTCCCTTGCCTTACACATCTCTTCGCTTGACTGTTTCTGAGTTATATCTGTTATAATAAACTGATAAACAAGACAAAACAAAACAAATTAAAAGAGCCTGCTGTCTTCTTCTCTCTCTTGCTCCCACTCTTGCCTTATGACATGCTGGCTTTTCTTGCATTCCACCATGATTGTTATCTTCCTGAGTCCTAACCAGAAGCTGAGAAGATGCCAGTGCCATGTAGAACTGTGAGCCAATAAACCTCTTTGCTTTATTAATTACACAGTCACAGGCATTTCTGTATAGCAATGCAAAACAGACTAATACAGTAGTATAGGACTGCTGTCACGGACACATGTGGTCAGCATGTTTTAGGTGGAGGTGAAATGGGTTTAAGTACCTTATGTAGAACTCCCAGCAAGGCAGTCCAGAGTATTTGCTGTATTTGTTGTCAATGAAGATGGCTTCATTACAATACTGATCACCACTAGGAGGAGGTGAAAGAGTTTCACAGAGATCACAGGACACCATTAGTGGGGAAAGACTCTAGTTCCGTTTGCATCATGCAGTTCTTGGGCTATAGTTCCCCTGTCAAAAAACACCTTGAACAGCCTAGAGTATGTTTAAAATTGTAGGGTGTTAGCTTCAGAGGGGACGCTGCATCCCTTGCTCTTCCTTCTTTTCCCAGAGAGGTATCTTTGTCCCAGAGAGGCCAGATGGAATTCTTTCATGAGGTTGGTTATTCCTGGTGGAGCCAGACCTCAGATTTGGGACTCCACAATCTCTTCTGGGCCAGAAGCATCTCCTTCATCTTAAAAAGAGGGAGTCAAATGTCTTGCACATGTTCAACTCGAAAGGAGCGGATGCAACCCCAGGTGGGAGATAGCCCCTCTGCCTTCGAGAGCTCTGTTGAAAAATGTACACATAATAATGTTGGCAGTCTTAACCAGGTGTAGGATATTTTAAAAAACAGACCTCAACTCTTGCTTATCCCTTATTTTTAAACATGTCTTTATTACAAAACTAAAAATTGCTCATTATGGAGGGTCTTAAAAACATTGAAATACATAAAGAAGAAAATTAAAAATAAATCATCCATAATTTGGTTATCCACAGACAACTTCTGTTAATTTTTTTGATGTATTTTCTTCCTAAAGTTATATCTTTTTAAAGATTGATATATAGAGAACACAGGAATCATGTCCCATGCCTCTTCTATCTTTAAAATACAAGTTGATTCTTAATCAAAAGCTTTTTTCATTGTCATAAGTTATAAATTTTAGTCAGATTTGTGTGTAGGTTGTATATTCTCTTTTCTTCTCTTTTCATATTAAATTATTGAAACCATGAATACAAATAAATTCTTCATACTCTTCTATTGTTTCCCAATTAAAACAAAATATGAAACCAGCCAAATGTGCTGTGTGTGGTAGGTTGATGAGTGTCACTTTTGAGGAACAAGAGGGAGGAACCAATGAGCCTCTTGGGAAGATAAGACAACTTAGATGAGGGACTTGATAAAGAGCAAGTCACAATTTGTGGAGTCTGGTAGGAAACCAAGTTTGCAGGCAACCCATACCAAATGTGCTGACTGGGAAGCCTTTAGGAAAAGATAGATTAATTGTAGAAGTCTGATTCCAGCTCACTGTGTGACAGGTACGGCAGGAGGGACTCTCTTTAGAGAGGCTGAGCCAACATGACATTCCAAGACCCTCCCTAAGCCTTCCCTCCTCCCCACAGGGTCACCCACCAGAGGCCAGCCCACCACAAGCTCCAGGGGTGTTTCAGCTTGCGGCAGGGCACACTGTGCAGGAGCTGTGGTCTACTGTGCTTAGCTATGTTTTCCCAGTGTATGGGGTGAGAATGTTCCCATCTTGAAGGGTCTTGGATACTTCATTGAGGCAGCCCAGATCTTACTCATTGGCTTTGCAGAATCACTTCCTATCAGTCATCCAAATAAATGCTCACCTAGTGCAGAATCACTGCTTCCATCTGCTCCTGGTTGATTCATGGGCAATACACACCTGTGTGACTGTGCTTATTGTTAAGATATTGAAAAACTCCACTGTCAGTTGGTAAATAGCACGATGGTAGGAGGAATGAGTGGTGGCATTAACTCATAGTGAAAATTCTAACATAACCCATTCATTCATGCCAGTTGTTGGAAATGTCATAATGACACTTGATAAATAAGCCACTTTTAATAATGTGTTTTAAATCAATAGTAGAGTCATTAAATATAGAGAATTCTTAGGAAGTGTTATCAGGTCAAGAAAAATGTGGCATATAACCGCTTAGTTCACAGGAAGCTGAGAGAAGATTTGCACATGAACAATATTTTTTATGCAAACATAAATTCTCTCCCTATAAGGACAAGTTACTTAAGGACATGGTGGTAGGAGATGGAGCCTGGGACCCTGCTGGCTTAGGTGGTGGTCACTGAGTGGACAGAAGTAGTGGAGATGGAGGTGAGTGCATATGCTATTGAGGAAGGGCCAGCAAAGGCTGGGGTGGGAGAGCAGGGAGCAAGAAGACTGTGTTTAGTGGTGGTGCTGGGAGATTTGGGGGGAGTGTAGGCTCTTAGGTTCAAGCCATGTGGGTATGCACCTGGCCATGATGGTCCAAAACATGTCTAGCTGTGCTCTGGTTAGCACTAGGACCTGTGACAGCCCATTTCATGAGAATGTCATTGAGAGTGTTGGGTGCAGTTCCCTGTGTCAAAAGGAGACTTAGGGTCATCATAGGCTAATAATGGCTACATTAGAGATTTCATTAACAACAACAACAAAATCATTTGTAATTGTATACAAAACAAGAAATACTTAAGAATGAAGTAAAAAAATACACTGATAGCTATAATGCACTAATGAGAGAATTTAAGAAATACCTAAATAGCTAGAGTACAATGTTCATGGAACAGATGACTCAGCACTGTTAAGATTTTAATTCTACCCAACAGGTCTATAACTTCAGTGCAATCTCAGAAGACACTTTGTAGAAATAGCAGACTGGTTTTAAAATTTATGTAGAAATGCAAAGGATTAAAAATAGAGAGAATAATTTAGAAACAAAAGACAAAGTTGAAGGACTTATACTACCTGATTTCAAGATTTACTATAAAACTGCAATAAACAAGACAGTGTGATGCTGGCATAAAAATAACTAGATGGTTCAATGGAACAAAACAAAATTTAAAAATAGGCCTAAAATTGATATCTGCAGGGAAACAAAATGAATTTCAACCCTTACTTCATACCATACACAAACATTGACTGAAAATGGATCATAGTTCTAAATGATAAAAAATGAAACTATAAAATTGCAAAGGGAAAATATACAGACAAAAATCTTTGTTATCTTGGAATGTGAAATTTTCCTATGTAAGAAACAAAACCCACAGACCATAAAAAAAAATCAATAAATGGTGCTTGATCAAAATTCACTGCTTGAACAGATACTTCACAAAAATAGATATATAAATGTAAGTACAGAAATATTTTCAACATCATTGTTAATCAGGAAAAACAGTCACTGTAGGGAATACCATTACACACTCACAGGGATAGATAAAATTTAAATGTTTGACATGACCAGGTGTTGACAAGAATATACAGTCATTAGAGTTGTCATACATTGTTGGTAGGGTTGCAAAATGGTATACAACTTTGGAAAACAATTTGGTGTTTTCTTATAAAGTTAAATACACACTCACTATGTGACCCAACAATTATTTTCCTAGACAGTTATTCAAGAAGAAAGAAGACATGCCCCACAAAATATATACTCATTACAGTTTCTTTCAAAGAGCTAAAAACTGCAGACAACCCACATGACATTGGTTAGTGAATGCATCCATAGATGGTGTTATATACAATATGTTCAGACATTGTATATGTAATGTGTTATATACTAAAGAAAACCACCCAGAAATAAAAAGAATGAGCTACCAATATGTGCAAGAACACGGATGGCTCTCCCAAACATGCTAGGTGAAAGAGGCCAGACACAAGGTACACGTTGTGTGATTCCACCTGCATCAAACTTAAGAAAAGATCAATCTAATCAATAGTGACAGAAAGCAGATGGGGGCTTGTCTGGAGTTGAATGAGACCTGGGTCTGGAAATGAGTGAGGAACAACTCAAGGAGCCTTTTTGGAATGAAGGATGGATTCTATATCTTGACTGTGGTTCTGGGTACATGATGTACACATTTGGCAAAACTCATGAGTGCATTTATTTTATATAAATTTTACCTTATAAAAGTGGATTTAAAATGATTTTAGAAATAATCAGAATGAACTGAGAGACAATGTGAGCTACAGCATATATTATATGGTCAGATATGTACACCACAGGCGTGAATACATACAAGGAATGTGTACACACACATACACACACACACATATTGACACACCTACCCACCCATAATGTATGTACATATGCACACACATACCACCTTAGTCAGCTCAGGCAGCTATAAGAGAAAATCATAGCCTGATTATAAGCAACAAAAATTTGTTTCTCAGAATTCTGGAGGCTGGAAGTATGCTGTCCTGGTGCCAGCATGGTCTAGTACTGGTAAGAACCCTCTACCTGGTTCATAGATAGCTGTCTTCTCACTGTGTTCTCATATGGTGAACGGATGAGGGTTTCTCTGGACACTAATCCCATTCATATGGAATCTGTCCTTGTGATCTAATCACCTCCCAAATTCTTCTCCTCCTAACACCAATCATATTGTGGATTAGGATTTCAATATATGAATTTGAGAAGGACACAAATATTCAGTCTTTAGCATTTACATAAATAACTACTTGCATTCATATAATAATAAAGGGAATAAATATATACTGTACAGCTTTATTTATTTCAAGTACGAAAGGAAAATTGTAAATTTGGATTAATAATTGATATCCATTGATGTTACCACAACAGCTGCCAGAGTATGTAGCCCCCTCAAGCCTGTGGATCACTGGACTAGGTTCCTCACTCACTAGGAACCCAATCTGAGCAGGGAGATCATATTTCCCATATTCCAGATACAAGAAGGCAGTATTACCTCAAGCAAATCTTAAAACCTCAAGCAAAGGCATTTTTTTTGAAAGCAGGATTTATTGAGAGGACAGAAAAGCTCCCACAGTGGGAGGGGATCCGAAGGGGTTGCCTAGCAAAGGCATTTTCTTTTATACCTCAGGCAACTCTTGATCTCAGGGCACCTTGAAATTCTTCAGATACCATTATTCCAAGGATGTATAGATTGTGATCCAGAACATAGTGGGTTTCTGCGTAACTGTTCCAAGCAGTTCATGTTTGAAGGTTGAGACAATAAAAGGGCAAATCTAGTCACTTCTAACTCATTCTTGTTTCAGACACAATGCTTTGTGCATGGCTCATTTTCCCTCTTGCTCCCCTGAACACTTTTGTAAGACATACTCCCCTCTTCCCAGGAAAACAGCACATGGGTCTGCCTGCCCAGTTTCCAGAAATGTCTTGTGTAAACCTCACTTGATTCTAATGGAGATGGCCCTCAGCAGTTCAGCTTTGTCTTGAGATACAAAATAGACAGATGTCTTTTTGACAGACTCTGACCTTCTTACGCAGAAACCCAAGAAAAGCAGAATTTCCTTCTGGAAGATAAACTCATGAATCTGTGTTGCTGAAGTACTGAGAACTTTGCATGGAGTCTGCTGTTGCTGTCTGAGATCTCAGGGCTGCTTTGCTATGACTGCATGTCACGGGATAGGAGTAGATGAAAGGGAACTATCCTGTATGTTCATTGACTCTCCAAGGTGGTCCCAATGCAATACTAAGAAGAGTCAGGACACACTTCAATCATGAGTTATTAACCCTAATATATAAAGAATTTTTACAAAAACTAAAAAAAAAGAGGCAAATTCATTAAAAGCAACATGGTGCAACTTATTTCTCAAAGGAACACAGATGTATGACCCATATACATGAAAATGTCTCCAGTTTCCCATGTAATCAGGGGAATCTTACACCTTGTCCTTTTACTGAAGAATCTGGGGGCCCTAGATAGAGCCGCATCAGCTCCAGCAGGCCATCTGGTCATTTAAGATCTAAATGGGAATTTGGAGGGAGACAGGATGGCATCTTTGCTTGTTAACTTGATAGATTTCTTTCTGTACTTCTTTTGTTTTTCTTTTCCTGAAAATCCATCGTTGGTGGGATTGCAGTGAAACAAGCACTTTTGGGCACTGCTGGGACAGATGCCTGGTGTGATTTTTCTAGAATGCAACAGGAACCTGTTCTATGAGCCATATGTCTCAGCTCAACCTCTGTTCACCACCAGTGTGCTCAGCCTTGTTTTGGGGGTTGCCCACACTTCCTGCCAAACACCAGATCCTGTGCCTCACCCCCAGGCAGGGACCTTGGAGTGACCCTGAGGATGGAATGCCTTTTCTGTGTCCATGGGTCTCAGCGTGGGCTGAGGTGGAGAACCTGCTTGTCTACTCCATGCTTTAGTGAAGTTGGGCCATGTTTCCCAGCCTCCGGGGAGCTGTGAGTTTCAGCGGCACCACAGCTGAGCTGAGCACACCCAGAGTTGTGTTTCTTAAGGGCGCCTCCCCCAACTAGACAACTAACCCCCCCCCACTGCTGTCCTGGCCCCAGGCCCATCCTCTAGGGGTTGGAAAGTCCAAGATTGAGAGGCTGCCTCTGATGAGGGCCTTATTGCTACATCATCATCCCCTGGCAGAACGTGAAAGGGCAATAGGGCAAGAGGAGGGGAAGAGAGGGAGAGACAGAAGGAGAGAAAGGAGAGAAGGGAAAGAGGGAGAGAGGAAGAAAAGGAGAGGGGGTGAAAGGGAGGGGGAGAGGGAAGGAAAGAAAGGGAGGGAAACAGAGGGAAGGAGTGGGAGAGGGAGAGGGAGACTAGAGGAAGCCCAAGAGAGGGTCACACTTGTCTTTATAAAAAGCCCAATCCTGTCATAATGAACCCACTCCTTCCATAATGGCATTACTCTATTCCTGAGGGGAGATCCCTTATGTCCTCATCACCTCTTAAAGGTTCCACCTCTCAACACTGTTGCTTTGGGGATTGAGTTTCTAACACATGCTTTTTGAAGAACACACTCAGACCGCAGCAGTGTGGAAGACCAGGATGCACCAGCATGTGAAGAAGCAGAATGCCAGGTGTTTTTACAGTGTGATTTGCAGTTAACTTAAAAGCACTTAAAGAAAGAGGAGATTGGAAGGAATCACACCAAAACATTTATATTGGTAACAGCAGGGTTTGGAGAACACAGATGAATTCCATGTTATCCTGTATACTTTCCTTGGTGCAGTATATTTTCTACAAATATTATCTGTTACTTCCTGAAAAAGGAAGATGTAATTGAAAAAATTGGAATCCCAGATTGGGTCGCCTGTAGAGATCAGTGTTACCGCCAAAGATTCTCCATCTCTCACGTCTTTGCTGGTGCAGATGCTGGAAGCAGAAGCAGCGCCAGCCCCATCCAGCAGAAAGAGTCTCTATGTATGGAATTAGAAACGTACAACCTCAAAGCTGACTGCTGCTGGGAATGAGGGCTGGGCTCTATAGTTTAAGGTTCAGCTGCATAGTCCGGCCCCCATGTTCGCAAACCCCATGGCTCCTTGTTGCACACCAGGGATCTGAGGACCCACCCATTGCAGGGGTCCAACTCTCCAGCCCCTGCTTCATATCCATCTTCCTAGGGTCTTCTCAGAAAGCTGATTGTAAGGTCAGTGAAGGTGAGGTCCTTAGCCCCCAGGACTGCTATTTGGTGATATAGAAGGCCTGTGAACAGAAAGGCAGCATTGCAGACTACCCAAGCAGCTCCTGGTAGTGTCTTAATCCAAATCCACCTCACACTGAGGTGTGGATAGGTATTTTGCTAATTCACCTGGTGGAAATACCAATGCCACACAGACACAAAACCTACCGTATTTACTAGTTCAGTACCACAAATGATGAGCTCACTTATTTTTAATGTGGTTATAAAAGTATTGCTTGTCTACAAAAGGAAATTTAAAAATATATGCGTGTATGTATAAATGATATATATGTATGTATGTATGTATGTATGTATGTATGAATACCTGGGCCTGCATTCACCTAAGAAATATAATTTTTTTTTCATTAATCAGCATTTTTTATTATGGTTTTGTGGGGTAGAAATATAATTTTTATAACTAATGGCTAGGTTCTTGGTACTTCTGCTTCTAGTCATTTTCTCATTGTGCCCATATATGGGTACTTTTTCTTTAATTATATATTGTGATCTTAATTATATATTGTGATTTCATGTCTATTAGAAGTTCTTCCCTGATATGAATTGAAATAATTGCATCTTATCCTATTATGTGAATGTATAAGAATTTACTTAACAAGTTTTAATCACTGGACATTTGGCTTGGAAGTCCAAGATTGAGGGGCATCTGGCAAGGATCTTATTGCTGTGTCATCCCATGGTGGGAGATGAGAAGGAGAGAGGGAGAAAGGGAGGGAGAGAGGAAGGAATGAAGGGAGGGAGGAAGGAAGGAAGGAAGGAAGGAAGGAAGGAAGGAGGGAGGAAGGGGGAAGGGGGGACACACTTGTACATTTGTACCTTTTTTTGAGTTGGGGGTCTCTCACTGTCACCCAGGCTGGAGTGCAGTGGCATAATCACAGCCACTGCAGTGGCAGCCTTGATCTCCTGGGCTCAGCAATTCTTCTGTCTCAATGTCTCAAGTAGTTGGGACTACAGGTATGTACCACTATATCTGGTTTATCTTTGATTTTTTGTAGAGACAAGGATATATTATGTTACCTAGCCTAGGCTGGTCTTGAACTCTTGGGCTCAAGCAATCCTCTTGTCTTGGCCTCCTCAGCCATCCTCAGGTGCTGAGATTACAGGCATGAGCCTCCACAGCTGGCTGTACACTAGTACTGTTATAAGGAATCCACTCTTAGGTAACAGGGACAAAACTATTTGTGTTTACTGGCTGAATCTCCCCCTGTTGTTTCACTTTTTCACTTTTTTTCATGATGTTGATATATTTTTATATGGCAATCATTGCATTTGAATCTTTTTTTTTTCCTCTTTTAATTTTTATTTAAAATTGCGGGGTACAATTCAGGGTTAGGTATACAAATATTTACCGTGTAGTTACCCTTATCGATGAGGTGTCCCCCCACTTCCCCAGGCAGATATCGATTACTGTCAATCCCACTTTCCCACTCCCCCACCCCCCTTCATTGTTTCTCACCACTTTTAATCCTTTTCTTATAGTAATATGGTAGTTGTTCAAGGTCCACTTATGAGTAAGAACATGTGTTACTCAGCTCTTTGTTTCTGTGAGAGCTCACTCAGTATTATAAACTCTAATTCCACCCAGGTTGCTGCAAAGTTCATGATTTTGTTCTTCTTTATGGCTGCATAGTATTCCATTGTGTATATGTACCACATTTTAAAAAATTAAGTCCTCTTTTGACAGGCAGCATGGTTGGTTCCATGTTCTTGCTATTGTGAACAATGCGGAAAAGAAAAGAAACAAGCAGCCTCATTACAAAGTGGGCTAAAGATATAAATAGACACTTCTCAAAAGAAGACATAAGAGCAGCCAACAGATATATGAAAAAATGTTCAGCCTCACTAGTTATCAAGGAGATGCAAATTAAAACTACACTGAGATACCACCTAACTCCACTCAGAATGGCCATCATCAATAACTCAAAAAATAACAGATGCTGGAGAGGATGTTTGGTGGGATTGCAAACTAGTTCAGCCTCTATTGAAATCAGTGTGACAATTCCTAAAAGTTCTAAAAATTGACCTTCCATATGACCCTGCAATCCCTCTACTGGGAATATGCCTGGAAGAACTCAGGTCACTCTATAAAAAAGATATCTGCATACATATGATTATTTTCTTAAAACAATCTTTTAGAAATTAAGTTAACATGCCAAATACATAAACACTTTTTAAGGCTTTAAATACACATAATCAAATTTGTATCACATGATCTTGAATCTATTTGTTTTCTTATCACATCATGGTGCTAAATTGCCAAGCTCTGGACAACTGTGGCTTTAAATTATCTTCCAGTATAATATTTATAATTTTAATGTCATAAAACCTAATAGCTTTGAATGCTATTCTCTTGATAATCAGTGAGGGTCTTTTTCTATTGGTATTAGTCTCTTGTATTTTTCCCTTTGTTAACTGCCTGTTCAAGCTATTTTCCCATTTCTATTGATGAAGAGTATTGAGAATTTTGTTGTAAAATAGGTTGCAAATATTTCATCCTAGTTTTTCTTTTGCCTTTTAATTTTTTGAAGTAAATAGTATTTTTCTTTATTTTCATCATTTTATTTCCTTTATTCTAATGTCTCTACCTGAAAGAGAAGGATGACTATTCACATGATTTTAGGCCAAGTGCTTAATTATCTGTGCCTTCTCTTTTGATTTAACATGCTCCTCTTTAACATTCACCCATCCACTAGGATTTTATTTTGGTGCAGGTGCTAGGTAATCATCTAAGTGAATTGTTTTTTGCTTCAGTTATTAACCAGCAATAGCCAAGTAGGGTGTGTGGCTGTCCCTTCTTCCCTGATTAGAATTCCCACATTCATGCTTTGATGTATGTCAACCTAACATCAGATTTTCATGCTATTTATTTCTTCCTAATACCAACACTTAATTTTCTAGTTTTATAATTTGTGAATGTGGCAGTAAAATTGTACTCATCCATTATTCTTATTTTTACCTCTTCCTTTTTATTCTTAGTAATGAAAATGACAATCATTTTATGAAAGTCCCCTGAACTTCTATTGCCAATTTCATTTTCATTCATTTTCATTTCATGAAATTGCATATAATTTATAGATGAATAAACAAAGAGTCATGATATTAAGTCTTTTTATGCGGGAAATGGGCAGGTCTCTCCATCAATTCAAAAGACAATTCATAGGTTGTTAAATCCTTTGGTAAAATTGAGCTTTTCCTACACAGTTAGTCCTGTGTATTTCCCCTGATGCTTATTCCCTGGTATTTTATATTTTTGCTGAAATTATGAGTAAGACCTTTTTCACACTGATAAAAACAGAAACTACACTTGATCCTAGCCAAAAGCCCAAGAAGTGATAGAGTGGGATCTTTGAAAGTGGATTTTTCTAACTAGTTATTGTGTTTTGTTGGTAGATATTGTAAAGTTGGTGGTATGTTTTGTATATATCAGGCTGTCTTGCAGAGCACCAACTCTGTTCTAACAGAATTTTAGCTATTTCTCTTGGGTGACAATGGTATCATCTCTGAAAAACAGTGTTTCTCTATCTCTCTTTTTTTACTCCTTTGAACATATTCATACTTTGTGTACCCATTTTATCACATGGGATGGCACATAATAAGATACAGCAAGTCAGCCAGGCTCGGTGGCTCAGCCTGTAATCCCGCGCCTTTGGGAGGCTGAAGTGAGTGGATTGCCTGAGCCCGCGGGTTCGAGACCCGCCTGGGCAGCGAGATCTCATTGCTACAATAAATAAAAAAATCAGCCGGGCATGGTAGCGCATGCCTGTAATTCTGGCTACTTGGAAGGCTGAGGTGGAAGGATCGCTGGAGCCCAGCAGGTTGAGGCTGCGGTGGCCGGGATCGGCCACTGCACTCCAGTCTGGGCGACAGAGTGAGACTCCAACTCAAAAAAAAAAAAAGCATACAGCAAGTCTTCAGTGACTTTAGTCAGAATACTTCTGAAGTACTGCGAGTCTGGTGTTCATAGGTTTATGGGGCATCAGGAGTGGGATGAGGGATTCCAGAACTCAGGGGACTTCATCTCTGTCCTTGGGCCATTTGCTCTTCCTCCCAAGGTCTGAGCTAACAAAACAAAGTGAAAATGAAAAAGTAGCATCCAGGATATGAGGTCTGGAGGTCTCTGACCCTGGAGATTATGAATTCTGGAGCATCCAGGGTGATTGCAACAACAGGGCAAGAAAGATGATTGCGAGCCTTCAGCCTCCTGAGCTGCCTCTGCCACTGAAGCAGTTGCTAAAGATATGAGTGAGGTCTCTCTGACTCTCTACTTAGTTTCCCCTTGAACACTGATATTGAAATTGATCACCATCCACAGACCAGTTACAAAGCCTGCACTAGAGTGGACTGATCAGGGCCGAAGATGTTTCCTGAGGAGACTTTTAAGGCAAACATTCTGCAGTAGATGAGATGCTCTGTCTTCAGGATCTCTGGGAGTCTAGGGCAGGGTCTGCAGTCCTCTCACATCTCTCCACCAACTGGAGTGCAAATTGTGGGCATTTCACTCATGGTGGGAACATTTATAGCACATAAATCATTCGGGAAGCTGACATTGCATGACATGGTGAAAAGGTACTGCAACAACAGTGGGTGGCTCTTTCCTCTGTTTTCTTTGACACTGACTTTCCATTTGCTCGAACTGACTGCAGAGGCCAGGGTCCCATGAGGCCCTTTGAGAGCAAGCTTTCTGTGCTGTAAGTGGGCCTTGGCAGGACAAGTGCCTGGCAGGCAAGTCAGGGGATTCAGGGCAGATGCTTGCCCAAGGACCCTGAGCTGAAGGTTGGCTCCCCACAGTTTTGGGGATTCTGCATGCTACTGACTATGTGGCCCCAGAGTCATGCCCTTTTCTCCCCTCCCCACCACCTGACCCTAGATTTTCCTCCATAACATCTGCCCTGGACTCCTGCTCCCTGTGATCTGCCTTGACCTTGAGGTCCCCCACAGAAACAGCCACCTGGTTCCATTTGTTCTCATGGACTGTTTTCCACTTCTGGGTCAACTTCCAAGCTGGACATCCCAAAGTGGAGCACAGAGATTTTTGGTGGTTCTCTATCATCACCTTCTATGCTCTTCACTCCTGGTCCCCCTGGGCTGACTCCCACAGTGGGGGAGGGGGCTTCCACACCTTAATAATCTCACTTTCTTGGGAGAGGATTGGGGTCATGTGGACATGTGCAGACCAGCACTGCTGGAATCCTCACTTGGGCTCTGGATCCTTCCTAGAAGACCCTGTCCCTCCCACTCAGATGTTTTTTCTTTGGGATTAATCCTGCTCCTCCCATTCTGCCTTCATCTCCACCAATAGCCCTACCATCCTTCCCAGTTGGCCAACTGTCCTCTAGGTTCCCTACAGCCCTGACTGTATGCAGGAGTCCCAGTCACCTCCCATGGCCTGAAGCTCTGCATAATTGCTCTGGCATGGTCCAATCTTACTAAAATCATGCAAATATTTGGAAAGTCACTTTGCTAATTTGTTAGCCAAAGGGTGGTAACTCACTTGTGTTTGCATTCCTGCCACTGTGCTGGGCTCTGGGCTCTGGGGTCCATCCTAAGTGTGGAGGCTGGAGCAGGTCCTGGGGCTCTGTGTCCAGAAGTCCAGAGAAAGCAGAGTCCTCCCTGTTCCACTGACTGGGGAGGCAGCCCTGATCCCAGCTTTCTTCCTTAGTCTCCTGTTTTCCAAATCAGAGGCACTTCCATTTAGGTGACATGAATGCTTCTGAGAATCATACATAATTTAGAAATCCCCTCCCTAGAAAGATGCAGTTAAGTTTATACATGAACTTTGCATCTAATTTCAAAGATTTCCAAGACCTCCCCAAAGCAAAGAAGTCCAAGTCTATGACTTCTCAAATCAAGAAGAAGCTGTACCATTGCACCATTTATTAATTCAATTAGGGAATATATTCTGAAATACAGGTGACCCAGGAGCAGAACGGGTCAGTATTAAGGCTGCATCTCAGTCCTCACTGGCGTTGTGCTGGTGACCTGCTGGCCTGGAACCCTGCCTCTTAACTCAATTGGAAAAGCCAACATCTGTTGGCTTTTCCTTGCTGCTCCTTGTATTTGGTTTTAAGAAAGAGCAAATACCATCGCGGCTGTAAGGCACGCATCTCTGCAAACAGGAGCGTGGGATATAACTCCAGAATGAGGAGAGAATGTTCTTATTTGCCGAGCTTGCTAACAAATTCCATAGGTGGTGTAATTTCACACATGAGAAGTGGAGAGCAAACTGATTTAACTTGCTCAACTCTGTAAGTTCCAGTGGGGTAAGCCAAGGCTTCTGGCGATGGAGTCTTAATAAACAGGGAGGCATTGTTTAGTCCAGTACTGGGCTGTGTGCAGCATGTGGTCCCCAGAGCCCACACAGCCTCGACTGCTCTATGGTGGCTTGGAGGAAGATGCCAGAATCTGGGAGCTTGCAATCTCTGCCCTAGGTCAAGTGTCACCTCTGCTGGGACCCACTCTCCTCTTGTTCCTCAGAGGCTGGTGGCTCAAAAGGACTCTGGAGGCAGAATGTTTGTATCCTCTGGGTCTCCCTGGCTGGGCTGGGACCCTTGCACCCAGAGACTCATGCAACCTCCTGGAATCAATCATAGACTTCTCAAGGACATTTCCTACTGTGACCCTCCCTATAAAAGAGGAGACTTTAGTGTTCAGCCTCGGTCATGTGAGGGCCAAGCAGAGGCTTGGAATGGAGATAGGGGCAGGACCTGGGATGGTCTTGCTGTCCAGGGCGATGGCAGTAGCTGACCCCTTTTGCAAATGGCTCAGTGTCTCTTGGTTAACTTTCATATTTTCTGCCCTGAGGATGAGTGCAGGGTGTGTGGGGCAGGGAGAACCGTGGGCTCTGTTCACAGGTAGTGACTGAGGAGTCACGTGCTCATGCTTCTCATATTCCATATATGATCATATTTCGGGTCCCACTGAGGTCTTGATGGCTGTGGTCATGGCCCATCCCCTCCGCCTCAGCCTGAAGTGCCTCCCCAGACCGAGACATGGAACTTGTCCTCCCCTCTTCCCTGAAGCTCACAGCTCAGCCTGGAGGGGCTGCCCCTAGAGAGCCACAGGGGGTGAAAGGGAGGCTATTAGGAGACTGAACTGCCCCAATTTTCCATCAGAGACTGCCTGTGCTTTTCATTTAGTGATGGCTGAATTTTGGCAGGTCAGAGGACCCTGGCTATCAACTACTTCCTTACCAATTCAATAGATAATTTAAAATGTTTCTTTTGAGGTGAATTCAAGTAAAATTTAAATGTGCCAGCCTGGGAGCAATGTGCCAGGCAGAACAAGGTCAGAGCCAGCAGCCAGGAAGAGCATGGGCTGTCTAACTTTGTGGCCCCTGCCTTACTAGGTAAGATGGTGCAGGCAGGACTGTACACCTGGGAGTCCCACCTGGGCCACCCACAGCAGCCTGCACAGCCAACTTGCTTTCCTCCACACAGCCTTTAACCTCAGAAAATTCCAGGCAGAAGGGATGATTCACTAACAGTTATTAAAGATAGAACATCTGCAAGACAGTCATGGACCACCAAGGGGACATGTCAGGACTGACTAGGGGAGTGTGATGAGAGATCTTCCTAGACTCACTTTGGAGATCCAGGCCATTGGAGTCAGGGACAGCTCTGGAGGAGGAGATGCAGATGAGAAACTTTTGGCCCATCACCGTTTGACCACCTAGAGTTTTCCCAGCCAGCGACTGTCAATGTTTTGCTTGTATTCTCTGTGGGCCACCAGTGTATTTCTTATGTGGTTAGAACTGGGGCTGATGAACACAGCACATTGGCCTGCATGGGGCCCAGGAGGGTAATTTCTGTTGAAAAAATCCAAGGACTGGAATCTTAGACGCATCTGGAAATGATAGAGTCCCAATGTCAAATTAATTTCCCATTGAGAATATCATTGAGACATCTTCTTGCTCTCTAAATGGAGCCTGCACAAAAATGTGGTGAGTTTTAGAGGGTTTTAAAATTCATAATTCCAAAAGTTGTCCTGGTCGTAAGTAATACACGTGCCAGGTCTGCAGATGTCCCAGGCACCATGTAGAGTCAATAAATAAAGGGCCTTTAGCATCAATGTGGGAAAATTCAACTTATTCAGGCTGGATTGAGGGTCCTGTCAACATCTTTCCAGGAAGCACACAGCCTGGATTAGTTTTCCTCCCCACTTCCCCCACACACCTTCCTCTTTGCCCCTTGCACCTCTCCCTACATGTCTGATGCATACCCCATGCTGCACACAGCCAGTCCTGCAGTGTTTCAGGAGCACTTCCATCTGAGACCTCAGGTTGCCTCTGGGGTCTGATCTTTCTCTCTTCCTGGTAGACAGTCTGGCATTCCCAGGTCCTTCCTGTGTCTAAATCTGACTTTCCCTCACTCTCCTTCAGATTCACAGAATCCAGGCTTGACTGAGGAGGTTGGCTCAGGTGAGTGAGCCCATGTCTGCATTTACCTGTGAGTGGTTGGTCTTGTACTGTCTCTTCAACCATTACCAATAAGGCAACAAGGATGCAAATGACCTCCCGCTCCCTAAGACTGAGTCCCAGGGGCTGATTGTGATTACCAGTGCAACTGGAAGATTTGTTAATATAAGAAAGGAAATAAAAAAAGGGAAGAAGGCAAGAAAAAATTAATAAAGGAAGGCTGCTGGGCAGACTCCCTTCTGCCAGAGGGATGAGGGGGAATGAGTCTCTGCCTCCTGGTTGTGGGCTTGCGCAGTAGCTGCCAGGTCAGGAGAAGAGACCAGCTCTAGGGTGGCAGGCGGACTACTTCGGAGAGAGTTGGGAGGCACTTGCACACAACTTCCATATACTTTCCTATCTGTGACCACTATTGCCCAAGAGGCTGTGCAGGACAGCGCTCCTCTTGGGGAGGTGAGACTCGCTGGGCTCGGTCCCACACAGCATCGCTGTGTGTCTGCTGCATAATCTCAAGCAGATTGCTTGCTTTCTGGCTCATCTTCTCTGTCTTAAAGATGATGATAAGCCTAGAATTGGCTTCTGCCAAGTTGCTGGGGTGTTGGATGAGCCACTTGGAGCAAGGCTCAGGGCCTTGTGCTTAGTAGACTCCTCAGAAACCTTTATTTTCACATAAAGGGAGAGATAAGGGTGTACTCTGGGATCCACATGAAGTCTGCATTTATTGCTTTAATCAGGGGTAGACAAACTTCTTCTGGGAGGGCCAGATAGTGAATATCTTCAACTTTGTGAACCATATGGTTTTGGTCTCAATTCTCTGCCACTTCCACACAAAAGCAGTCACAGACAATAAACACTATGGCTGTATTCAAGAAAACTTCTTTTTTACAATAACGGGTGGCAGGCTGGATTTGACCTGAGGACACAGTTTGTTGACCCTGTTCTAAAAGCCTGTGTTGGTGCTTCCGTTGTAGGTAATCCAAAGCTTGCCTCATCTTTGCATATGATTGGCTATCCAAAGATCTTTGAATACCAGGTAGCAACACAACTGATGGGGAGGACTCAACCTGACAGTACTGCACTAATCTGGATGGGCCAGTTCATGCTGCATGAAATCCTAGAGTCCCCTTGGTGTAAAGCCATATGTTTGTTTTTCACTTATGTGACATGTGTACTGCAGCTCTGGGACATCTCCAGCTTTGATCTCTGTACCCACTTCTGTGGCAGGAGGGGAAGAGTCTTATCAGCAGTTCAGTTCAAGCCAGAGGGACACACGTACCTTCCACTCTCATTTCTGGAACAAAACAAGTCACACCTGATAGGAGCACTGAACAAGACTCCTAAGTGTCCAGGAGTAGGAGATGGAACCAGCAGCACAGAGGTCTGCTGTTAGTGTATCCCCACAGTGTTGTGAAGGCAAGGTAGGGCCACACCTGAACAGCACCGTGGACAGCTCCCAGGCATAAAGCATGTCTGGGCATGGTAACTCGCTGCAGGGCTCCGTATGAATGAGAAAAAGACTTCCCCGGGCATTGTCTGTGATTAAACTAGAGGGGCTTTGCAAAAGGAATGGCACAGTTTCCTCTTTCAGTCCAATTCCCTGAACATCTGTGGAGGACCTGCTGAGCAATCAGTGGGCCTGTGGATGACTTGGGCACTGCTTCATCCTTTAGGGTGGACAGGCCCTTCTTGGGGTCACAGGAAAAGTCCTTACAACTTATGCAGCTCTCAGGTGACTGCTATCATTGAAGACTCTTCAGCAAGGGGATCTCATCACCAGTGAAAAAGGAAGGTGCTTTTAGAGCACTTAGGACAAGTTCTGAAACTCCAACCAGGCATTTAATTGCACTTGGAAGAAATTGGCATTATACGGCAGCATCTATTTTATATTGCCATCTCAAAGACATATGTAGATTTCCCAAGCATGTTATTGTAAAATATGCATTTAATTATGTTGAGAACAGTTCTCATTGATAGGCATCTGTGTGATGTATTTGTTTACATTTTGCTATTGCACATACAAAGATGATGATGAGTCTATCCCTTGGGAACCCAGAAATATTAATGGCAACTATCCCCATTGTCAGACTTATTTACTAATGTCTCATCAATAAACACACTGCCAGGAGTTAAACAGGATGGTGCCTGGTTCTGAAGAGTCAGCAGCGACTGCTTGTGACTGGTTTGGTTTGGTTTGTTTGTTTCAGTGTGAGTTCTCATGGGGCCTTATCTGCCTATAGTTGACCACTCATCCAGTTCACCAAGAGATTCTCAGTGGGAGGAGGTAATGGTTTCCTGAGCAGGTACATTTTTCAAAATTATTTTACTGGAATTGACAACTGCTGAAGACAATAAAATAATTTTGCAACTAATTATACACTTTTGTTCTTCCGAAAGGAAGATATATCTGAGCATACATGGTGCCAAGAAATGTGTGTAGACAACTGAATTTGGGCAAAGGAACCCAGGAATGATCAACAAATGGGGACTTCAGAGCTGTATGCAGAAAGTACAAATATATACCCTCAACCCCACCCAGCCTTGACCTCCAGGGCAGTGCCAACACCTTTGAAGTCACCTGCTTCTTGTGCTTTGGATGGTATTTGGACAGGTGACTGTGTGTGTATCCCAGTGGGTATCTGCTTTTGCTTGAAGTCAAGATCTTGAACTCATTCCCTTATCCATTATCTGTCTAGGGCTACACCAATTCTGAATTGGATAAAGGTTGGCCCTCCCCTCCCTACCTGGCCCCAGAACTTTGGCACATACTATCTCTGTCACTAGGAAACCCAAGACCCACAGGACGTCCCCCAACTGCCTCGAATCCTGCAGGGCTCTCTGTGTTGCTCAGTCCCTAACAGGATCCTTCTTTTCCAGCTCCCCAAGCCTGCCCTGCTACAGCACTCTCTGTCCCCACTGCTTCCCTGAGGGTCCCTGGAGTTTCTGAGCCTGACAGATATAACCATCCCCAGGTATGTGTTTCCAGGCAGTTCCTGAGGGGTGACTGTCCTTCCCCTTCCCCCTGGGACACTAGCCTGGGTGAGAAGATCACTTTCCCTTCTCCCCATGTGTTCTCGTCATGGATGCTTAGACCCAGCATCCACCTTCTATACTGCTGTCTCTTGGGAGTGCTTGGTCCCTGCCAGCGCTTCCTGGAAGGTTTTGGCTCAAGGTCACAGTCACTCTTCTATAGAACATGCCCAGTTATGACCTCAGAAGAGCCTAAGTCCTGGTCCCACACATACTTGGCCATGCCACTCCTTCTTGCTCCTCCAGAGGCCCCACCGTGGCCCCTCTGTCATGGCCAGTGAGCACAGCCCTTCCACCATTTCTGCTTTCTAAGGTTACCCCTCTATTTTGAGACCACTCTCTCTAACACTTTAACCTCAGAAATGTGCCTTGGTTCATGGGACCTGCAGCCTGTGGACTCCACCTACCTGCACTACTCATCAACACCTGGAGTCCTTTCTTCCTTCTGTACCCATTTTGACTTAGTTCTTCCTGCTGGTGTCCATGGTCCAGAGGATGCACAGCCTGCTGAGACCCCAGAACCAGCGACAGTGGCCAGGGACTCCTGAGGGCAGAGTTTAGGGTCTCAGGGAGCAGATACCTTTCATGCCTAGCACCATCAGGAGCAGAGCCCATGGGATGGCTGAGCTTCAGCTCTGGAAGCAGCTCCCAGAGTCGGGGTGCTGTACCTGGAAGCCGTCATAGGTGGGTGCTGGCCAGAGAGCAGCCATGCAAGCCACGTCTGGGTACAAATCTGGTTCTGCTTCTCCCAAACTCCTGAGCTCTGTGGCATTGGGTTTATTGCTTTACCTCTCCTGCCTCAGTTTCCTCTTCTGTAGAGTGGAGATTATAGTATACACCTTGCAAGTTGTTGGAGAACATGAAGTGACTCCATGTGTGTAAAGTGCTTCAAATCCTGCTTAGGTCATAAAAAGTCATGAATACACATGGGACAACATGGAGTGGAGTGGCACGATCATGGCTCACTGAAGCCTTAAATTCCTGGGCTCAAGGAAACTAGTCTTCCGAGCTCACACCACCATGCCCAGCTAATTAAAAAATTTTATTTGTAGTGCCAAAAAAATTTTTAGTCACAATACTTACATATTTTTTGAATCTTTAAGATTTAAAAAGTTCACTAGACCATGTTTTGCAGTTGAGAAATTTCCCCCTTTTCCCCTCCTTCCTTTCTCCCTTCCCCTCCCCTCCCCTCCTCTTTCCCTTCTCTTCCCTCCCCTCCTTTCTCCTTCTGTTCCTTCTTTCTTTTCCTTTTCTTTCTAGTCAGGGGTATGATGTGTTTTTTCAAGATTAAATTTCCCTTTTATACCTGAAAAGTTTTTCTCCTCTCTCTGCGTGAGTCTTCTCTTCCTCCAGATTGGCCTCATCTCCTTCCTGCTTCCAAGGTCCTCTCTGTAATGAGTTTCAAGATTGTGCTTTTCCACATTGTGTTCTGTGCTGCCCCTGAGACCCTGGGCTGTGGTCTGGCTGGGCCTTACCTCATGATTTTTTTTTTTTTGGTGTACTCATGTAGTGTTTGCCTTCTTCCGTTTCATTTCTGAGCTCTGACAGCTCTCTCCTCCATCTCTGGCTATTCTTGAGGTGAGTTCTGTAGACTGCTTTATTTAAGACTGTGGGGAAATGCTCCCCGATTCCTTGGGGGAGTTTCTCTGGTGCTATTTGTGGGCTCTTCTTTTGCTTATGGCCAATGTTTCTTCTCCCTTTAGATTGTTTTTAGTTTTTTGCAGTCTCTGCAGTAGAAAATTTCTCATAATTGAGTGGTACTCTTGAACTTTCGAAGAATGATATTGAGGGAGTATTCTGTGGAGGCCCAGGGCTGGGATCTAGAGATTCCTTTGCTGCTGTTTCCTTGTCTCTTTGGCCTGTCTTCCCCTGTGCTGGGTCTCAAGAGGCCAGGGAGGCTCCCAGTGAGTCTGGCTGAGTCTTATGCTCTCTAATGTGATGGACACTTGCGTGCCTTCTTTTGGCTGTTCCTCCCTTCTCGCCATCTCTTGGTGGGGGGGGGATACATAAATCAGACCAGTGTCAGCAACAGGCCTACCCTTGCTCCTTCTCCTTGTCTCAGCATCTCCTGCAGGGCCCTGCTCAGGTCCCTTAACCCAGATGATCCCCCATCCTGACTGGGAAACAGGGGCCGAGAGGAGGGCCTGGCCCCAGACTGGGCCAAGAGCTCTGGGAGCAAGAACAGACCCTTCATCTCTCCCCGTGCGTTCCCACTGCTGCAGAAGTTCCTGGAGGTGAGGGCTTGTCATACTTGCATCTTACCTGTGTGTCTCAGAAGTGTGTGGGTAGAGAGAGGACAAACAGTGGAGTGAATGAATGAATGGCAGGGACCTCCTTGGTCCTTGTGGGGTTCAGCCTCCTGTCTCCTTGGCACCCTGCAGGTAGAAGGGTTGTGTAGTTCACACTCTGCATGCACTGCCTGGGGAGGGAAAACAGGACAGGAGTGGGGTATCACTAGGAGGAGAGGGGCCCTACTTGAAGTCAAAGGCCTAGATTCCTGTTCCATTTGTGAAGGGGGCCTCCTACCTGAATGTGTAAAGAGAGAACACGGTTCTCCACTCACTATACCTCTGACACCAAGTGGGTGTTTTCCACACCAAGAAATTCTCCAACTCTCTGGACATTAACTGGGCATCTTACAATTCAGTTCAATTCTGACACTACCTACCTAGAGTTAGCGTGAAATATCACAGGTTAAAAGGGCTCAGTTCTGCAAGACTGCCCTGATTTCAGACACTAATTTCAAGTGGTAGGTCCCCAGGGTACCCACACTTCTGTTCAGCTTGGCTACAGTCAGGGGTTCTCATGCTTGTTCTCGGGTTTGATAGATACTCTAATGGCTCACAGAATTCAAGGACACTTTACTTACATTTATGGATTTATTATGAAGGATATGTGCAGATTAACAGACAGAAGAACAGACACATAGGGTGAGATCTGGAGGGGTCCCAAGGACAGAAACTTATGTCCCTGTAGAGTTGGGGTATCCACTCTTCTGGCATATCCAGCCCTGAAGCTCTCTGAACCTTGTCTTTTAGGGTTTTTATGGTGACTTCATCATATAGGCATGATTAATTATATTTTTGGCCACTGGTGATTAACTCAATCTCCATCCCCTCATCTTGTCCTGGAGGTACAAGTGGGGCTGAAATTTTCAATCCTCTAACCACATAGTTTGTTGTCCTGGCAGCCAGCTCCCATCCTGAGGCTGTTCAAGAACCCCTGCACATGTCACCTCATTAAGTACTAAGACACTTAGCACTTCAGAAATTCCAAGGGCCTTAGAAGTTCTGTGCCAGGAATGAAGGACAAGCAGATAAATATTTCTCATCCTGCCATATGCATGAGAGCCCATGGAGTCCAGGTGTCGTCTCACTTAAGTCCTTACTCAGTCTCATCACAGATTCACCATGATCACAGTGACCCAGTGCAAGCACTCACCAACAGGTGGAAATTTCCTCAGCAGGAGAGAAGTTGGGAGTTCATGTGTGATGCCCCAGACAGCCTCCTGCATGCAGGTGGAATGGGTCATCATTGTAGTGGGTTGATTGGAGCCCCCAAAAGATATGTCTGTGCTCTGATCCTGGGAACCTGTGAATGGAACTCATTTGGAAATAGGGTCTTTGCAGATGTAATGAAGTTAAGATGAGGTCATACTGAATTAGTGTGGACTTAAATCCAAGATGACTGGCATCTTAATAAAAGAGGGAAAATTGGACACACACAGAGGAGGCTGCTGAAGACAGAGGCAGGGATTAGAGTGATGCAGTCATAAACCAAGGAATTCTGGAAGTCACTTGAAGTTGGAAGAAGCAGGGAGGATCCTCATACCCATACCTAGATCTCAGACTTCTGGTCTCCACAACTGCGAGAAAATAAATTTCTGTTGTTTGAGGCCAGCCAGTTTGTGGTATTTTGTTTCTGCACCACAGAAAACTCATATAGAGAGAAACCCACAGCTTAGTTAAAACTGACTCTGAGAGGGAATCAGGTCCTAGGGGTGAGAGCCTAGAAATGGCATTTGGGTGGGTGGAGAGCAGGGGAGGTGGGTGGTGCCGTGGGGACAGCAGCCAGTGCTTCCTTTGGACCAAGAGCAGAACAACGAAGGCTGGACACTCCATGCCACACTATCCCAAGTCTTATTTCTGGGCAACAACAATATTTTCAGCTCTATTGACATTCTCATGTTCCCAGAGTCCTGGACAGCAGCAGTTTGCTCCCATTTCCCAGGAGTCCTGGTGATGACCTGGATTGAATCCCATGGACCAGTTGGGCAGATAGTGGAGCTCCCACATAAGCCTCATGGCTGCTCAGGATTTTAGCCAGGGTGCCTCACTCCCCCAGGGGCCTGGCAATTTTGATACCTTCTTAAATACTGGAGATGGGCGATTGCTCTATGGGCCTGTGCAGGCACAATCCCGCTACCAGTGTCTGCCATCTGATTAGGGGCTGACACTCCTGGGCCCCACAAGAGGGCTCCAGGTTCTTAGAACACTGGGAAATTCCCCACGAAATGCTCCTTGGCTACCTGATCTGTGCAAAGGAAGGCATGGAGGGTGGAAGCCCCTTTGGGTGGTTCTGAGGTCGCACCTTCTTAGTGGAGTGTAGCTGGGGTACATCTGGGGACATGCACCTCCTTGGGGCTTCTCCCTGGGTGATGATTTCAGAGGTTCTAATTTAAGAGAAGCTATGGGTCTGAGTGGGTGGATAAGACTCATGTGACCATGTCAGCAGCCCTGCTGCCCATTGCCCATGTGGACATGTGGGTGCATGTGTACAAGAGTGTGAGCCTATGTGCATGTGTGTGCCTGTGTGAGCAGGTGCATACAAATGTGTACACACATGCATGTGGGGGTCATCCACAGGATTCTGGAGCACCTAGTTACCTTTCCTGCTCTCATGGCTAGTGCACTCACCACACATCTGTCAACAGCAGTAACTAACAATAAGGACCCTACTCAGTACTGCGCCAGGTTAGTAACGTGGGGTCCTTTTTATTATCTATGCTGTACCAAGGTCAAGATTCAGTATTTAAGGTGATTGTCTCAGACCACATTGCTACTAGGAGGTAAAATGTGGCCATAAGCCTGACACTTTGACTCTTAGACACTGAGGCCATCACCACACCTGACAACTCCATCCATCTCTGTCCAGGCCTCTCTGTTCATATCCATTGGGTTGTGGATTGATTCTGTGTGTTCTCTCCCCACAAAGCTGAGTCCTGCAGACACAGAGTCCCTGGTCCGATCTATACAGAACACAGGTATATTTACATGTAGGTGCCCATCTGTGTGTGAGTCTGAGCACATGCATGTGCATGTGACTAGAACTATGGGTTGCAGCCTTCTGATAGCCCATGTACGAAATGAGCCCCTAGTGCTGGGTAGATAAGTACAGATTGTTGCCCCAGAGCTCATGGCAGGTATAGCCACTCTGCACTGAGGTCTGGGACTATTGCCCTAATATGCAAGCAAGGAAACCAGATGTGTAGTTGTGAGAACTCTCAGTGGGGAGGGGGTGTGTAGTTGTGAGAACTCTCAGTGGGGAGGGGGTGGAGCTGGCCTAGAGCCTTCCCATGGGGCCTTTGTACACCTTTGCTTGCTTTGTGCTCCCTGCCTGCTCGGTGATGCTGTGGTGTAGGGTTCAGCAGGCGACACCTCTTTGGCCTTGTGGAGTCACCAGGTGCCCCTTAAGAATGCAGCTCTTATTCAGGACTTAAGTAGGGTTAGTTAATGGACTGTATTTCAGGAATCACTTGTCTTGTGTGTGTGTCTTTAGAAGAAAGGTGCTTGCAACACATTTTGCCAAAGTGCAGGAGAAGGCAGGGCTGACCTGGTGACCCCGGTGCTCCTCCACAGGCACTGTCACTACTTTCTTCTGATGATTGTGGATCTGGGGATGGCAGATGCCAGGAAAAAGAGCTGGGCAGAGGTAGACTCAGTTGTGATTGACTGCGAATCTGCATTTCATGTGGAACCTCATGACACAGGACCTCATGATGGTCTGCTGCTATGCATTTTGTAGATCAAGCAAAAACTGCAGCTCCACGGGGTTCCCATCTTTCACCTGGTGCCCCCAGTCTCCCTGCCCCTTATGCAGAGCTGAGCAACCCCAAGGTGCCCTGAAAGGAGCCCACCCATCAAGTGGGCAGTGTGTCTCTGCCAGGCCTTTGGAGGCTATACCAGCTCCTCCTTGTTCTCCAGGGATGAGATCCAGCAGGGATCACATTTATGTCCTCCCCGAGAAGTCTCCTGAGGATAAAGATGCACTGACTCTTACCTGAAAGCAAGAAGATGGGCAAAAGGAATTTCCAATATTCTAGTTATTCACAAACACTGCAGCCTAAACTAAGATCAATTGTTCCTGATACCTAGTAGGTGGCAAATGAATGACTAAACTGATGAATGAATGAATAAAGGAGAGAAGAAATAAGGGGATTGGGAATGTGGGAAGGGGAAATGAAGCTTGAGACACGGGAGGATACAGGGAGCATGGGGAGTGAAATTGGAGGGTAGGAGGCTGGGGAAAGGGAAAATGGGAATGGGAATAGGAATGGTGCCAGATGTTTAGACAATGCCTGACCTCTAGTAAGTGCGGTATGTAACATTTCAGCATAATGACAAAAAATAATAATAATGATAGTCGTCATCATCATCACCATCACCACCATGATGACCATTGAAGCCACCATCACAATCATCACCACCATCATCATCATCATGAGCGTCACTACCTTCATTACCACCATCATCACAACCTTCATCATTAATGTCATCACTCCTATCACCACCATCATCGCCACCATCATCATCATCATCACCATTACCAAAACAAGTTGCTCTGACCTAGTTAAGGAGTATTTTAAAACTGAGCCTATGTGGACAAAACACATTGCTATTTCTTTCATTAATACTTGTTTACTAATTATCCATTTGCTTAATCATCTGTTAATGCTCCCTAGTGCCTTAGAAATAGCAGGCAGTAAGTTTTAGAAAAAAAAATGTTGGTAGAAACAAAACATTTAGAAAAACGATTTTAATTGATTGTCTATGCCTTTGGGGTGCCGAGTAGTACTTCCCACTTCCAGAGGAACTTGGTTCAGCTCTCAGCACTGGAGTTCTCCAGGGTCAGAGACTCCATTCTGCAGAGTAAGATGAAATCTGAGGAGTTCAAAATAGCACATTTAGAGCAGCTGTGAGCCCCTGAGCTATGGCACCTTTTTTGGTTATTGCTGGTTTCCACCTGTGTAAGGCACTAGATTAAAGAGTGCTGAACAGATCCTGAGAGTTGCTAAAACACCTGGACCAGGAGTCAGGTAGATCTGGCTTCTAGCCGGACTCCTCCTTCCCCAGCTGTGCCGGCTTCCAGTTGACAGCAACACCTGTCACTAAGGTGCTGGGAGGTTTAAATCAGTGGGGAGAGTGCTTGCATGGGGTTGGTACCTGGTGTGTGTGCAAAAATGCTACTATCATTGCTGCACAGAAAGAAAGAATTATCTGTCCTTGGTGTCAGGCAGGGATGAATACGGTCAGGCTAGAGGGATGAAGTGTAAAGACCCTATATCAGGGATTCTTAGAGTTGATATTGAAGGCAGCAGCACAAAGTTTCAGGAACAAGTACGACTGAGTTTAGATCACAGGTGTCATGCATGTTTACACACATAGGACAAGCAGTTGGGTTTGTAACTCCTCAACACCCTTACTTATATGCGTGGGTGAAAGATTGTTAACAGTAAGACGGGGGCAGGCTCTATGCAAATTCTGCCTGCCGTATGCACTGCTCTCTCTCCATGCCAGGTGGGCTCCCTCTGCTCCAAGTCCACTTTGAGTAACTCCTGGGCATCATTCAGGGTTGTACAGTCATCACTCCATCGTGGACGGAGGTCCTCATAAACTGATGCTGTGATATCTCTGGAAGAGTTCCTTGCACTGGGAGTGCATTTTAAATTCCAGTACATGTGACCAGGTGACTTTCCAAAGTGTTTGGAGCAATTTCTACTTCCATCTCCCTTGGGGAGTTTGTTTCTTCACATCCTGCTGGGACCAGGCACTGACATTCTTTAAATGGCTGCCTGCTTGATGATGAAAGAAAAGGGCATTTCATGGTCCTTTTTTTCTGCATTTCTGTGGCCACTACTGAGTCCTGTGTATCTTTTTCATTCCAATGGGAAAACCGATCACCTTGTTTATCTTATTCTCACTTAAACCACTGTGTCAGCTTTCGTTTTCCTTTTCACCAATTTCCCTATAAGAGACAGTGGCTCTTGTCTGTCAGCTGACTTCCCAAATTTTTCTGTCATTGTGCTACCTCTGTCCAGATGATTAACATATCTTCAAGTATGTCTATGTATAAATATATCAAGGGGCATTTGATTTTCCTTCGTTTTAAAAGTGTATATAAACATTCTTTCAAACACAGTCAGTTTATTCGTTCCTTTCAGATTTTAATCTATTTCTATTTTTGTTAAAATACAAGTTTTGCTTTGGTTTTCTTTCAGGTGAAGAGCCAAATATGGAGCCAGGGTATAAATAAGCCATTCTCGTGCCAATGGGCTGAGATACTCAATTATCTGTTTGTTTTCTGGTATACAAGTAAATTCAGGCATGTCTCTGGACTTACTGCTTGTCGCCCTGATTTTTGCTTTTGTTTTGCCTATCCACATGCTAATGCCACATTGTTTTGACAGTTAAAGCTTTTTAGTTGGTTTGAATTCCTGGTAAGTCAACACCTTCCTCCTAGTTTTTTTGTTTTTTTTTTTGAGTTAGAGTCTCACTCTGTTGCCCAGGCTGGAGTGCCGTGGCACACTCATGGCCACTCCAGCGTCAACCTGCTGGGCTCTGGTGGTCCTTCTGCTTCACCCTCCCAAGTAGCTGGAACTATGGGCTACCATGCCAGGCCAATTTTTTATATATTGTAGAGAAGAGGTCTCGCCAAGTTGCCCAGGCTAGTCTTGAACCTGCAGGCTCAGGCAATCCACTTGCCTTGGCCTTCCGAAGTGCCGGGATTATAGGCTGAGCCACCAAGCCCAGCCCTTCCTCATAGTTTTAATCTTTAAAATCTTCTCTGCTTTTCTCAGGTCTTTCTTGAAAGAGGCACCAGTAAGACTCCACGCCCGGTCTGAACCAAGAGATTTATTAAAGGGGCAGTTACATGAAGGGACTATAACCGAGGAAGGGCAAGAGAGAGAAAGAGAAAGGGAGACCGAGAGAGAAAGAGAGTAAGTGAGTAAGAGAGTGGCGGGGACAGAGAGAGAAAGCAAGAGAGAGAGAGAGAGAGAGAGAGAGAGAGAGAGAGAGAGAGTGACGGGGACAGAGAGAGGGAATAAGAGAGAAAGAGAGAGAGAGAGAGAGAGAAAAGGACAGAGAGGAAGGAGAGAGTAAGAGAGTGATGGGGACAGAGAGAGGGAATAAGAGTGAGAGAGCTATGCAGGGAGAAGGGTATATTTATGAACCTTGAACCTTGTAGGGGCTGGCCTGCGCCATGCCTGGGTCCCATTGGAAGAGACCATGAGGCAGCATTTCTATAGGAAGAGGTTGTTTGAGCACAGGTTTAAGTTTCGCGCTGGCGGGAAAAGCCGCTTAGGGCCTTTGTTGTCTTTGGGAGGCAGAACCATCTTGGGGACGCTCTTCTGACTGTTGTCTGTACCTTTCATTCCCACCTTTTCTGTTTATTTGGGAGAGGGGCGTCGTTATTCTCTCTGGCTGCTTCCTGTTGGATGTGGGCATTGTGGGGTGAGGTGGGGGAAGGGCACAGAACCAGTCAGAATAGGGTTTAGAGGTAGGCACTGAAGGTGAAGATTCTTGAAAGCTTGAGTTGTATGAAAGTTTTTTGTAAATGCAGAATGATGACTTGTTTCGGCCAGTCCTTCAGTGGGCACGAGGGCGATATTAGCCGGCTGTCTTGGAGCAGACTGTGGAGGTAAATAGAGAACCTGGACGAGAACACATCTAAAAGAAAAGTTAAGTGATGTTTAGGGGCAGCACCAGAAGAAGAAGTCAGGTAGGGCATAGGTAACATTGACAAGTGATGGTTGAGTTGGGGTTTGTGAACAGGGGAATTTCTGATAGTGAGGGGAAATGAATAGTAGGATTTTGTGTGTAAGGGGTGGTAAGATTTTTTATGAATGGTACTGCCGTTTTTGTTATTGTGAATAATGGTGCAATAAACATGTATGTGTAGAACCAACTGTGTTGTTAACTGAAAGAAGACTGTGGTGTATATATATGATGGAATATTACGCAGTCATAAAGGACAAAATTATGAACCTTACAGCAACTTGGGTAGATTCAGAGTCTGTGATATTGAGTGATTTATTAAAGAAACAAAGGGCTGCATGAAATTGCTGGATTGTAGCTCCATAAAAGGAATAAAGTCAGGCCTATATTTTGACAATTGTAGGCACTGGCTGATTATCTTTTTATATAAAACCTATAAGGCCTGAAGTTATTAGTATAACTTAAATAATAATCTTTAATTATTGTAGCTTTATTATAAGTGCCAGCTTTTGTATTTTGGGACTATAATAGTGACCTGACAGATTGTTTTAGACTATAATTTGAACTAGGCACTTAAGTAAATTTTACATAAAATTTGAAGAGAAATCCGAAAATGTTTGGAGACTTGCATTGTTCTCTACCCCCTTTAAAAAATTTTCATAACTATCTACTTTATTATAGGACAGGAATGTACCATGTAAGATTTCCTCTTAGATAAATATATATATTATTTTTATATTCCTTTCTTTTTGTTTTCCTGCTAAAACCTTATTTGTATACCAACAACCTTTTTACAATTTTTTTCTTTGCTTTTTTGCTTTCCTTTTTATTTATTTATAGATAACCTTTTACAGTCATAATTTGAATTTACCTTTTAGTAACTGTTAGCTGAGACATTTAGTTTTTGGAACATCTTTAATTTCACTGGGGAGCAGTTTTTAGGAGGAAGAAGTTCAGTATGAGCACAAGGGCTAAAAACTTAGCCTTAGTATTAATTAAGAAATTAATTTGGACCCCAGCCACATTTATATAGATCCAAGGATTCTCTGGGTGGATGACATACAGAGTGCTGCGCTGGGCCATGCCCCTCCCCCTTCAGTCAACAGCCACTATTGCCGAGCTAGGTGTTTTCCCACCCCTTCAGGAGAGGGCGCACCATCTCTTTCAGTGGCTTTTTAGTCCAGATATTGGACAAAGTTCTGGGGGCTTAGGCTATTAAGAACAATTGTGCTTTAGGTGCCCAGATTGACCACATTCATAGCAGCTGATACCATTCCCTTAGCAGGTTTGTACTCATCAGGCCTTTTTTGGGTGGCTGGAGCTTTTGCCTTTAGTGGCAACTGCCAGTTTGTTTACCTTTCCTTTGGTGCTCATTTTGGAGTTCTCCTTTTTTTTTCTTTTTTAATGTTTCAGTTTTTAAGAACTTTAGAGACTTTTTATAATTGGGAGTTGTATTCCTAGTCCTGAGTTAAGCCTCTGGAGTTTTGGCATTTAATATTTTATAGGATATAATCTTGTTTGTAAAGTAGTGAAATAAATTTTTGAAATGACTTTGCATACAGAACTTTCTACCATTTTATTTTTCCTTAGGTCTACAAAGTGAATTTAATTGACAGATAGTTTTATTCTTTTTCAAATCTTATTATCTGCTAACTTGTAGTGAGTTTAAATTTGACTTCTTTTTTTTTAAAGAAAATAATGCACTTATTATTACTGTTAAACCACGTAATTTTAATTTGCTCCAATCATTTAAAATCTGTCCTATCGGAGTATCCGAGGACACAGACCATTACACACTCTTGGTCACGTTTCTTGAAAACCCAGAATTTGCTCTGAACACTTGCAATTTATTCCTTAAAGGAAAATTTTAAAACAAATAAATAACTAAATAAAGTCATAAAGAGCAATGCCAGGAATTCCTGGAACCTTGATGCTTCTCCCAGACTGAGTGTTCTTAGCTTTTTTTTTTTTTTTGCTTTATGACTTTCCAATGATGTCTACAAAAATGGCCTGGTATAAAACCTTTTTAGAGTGAACAGACCACATAAATGTAAGATAATCTGTCCCTACTTATTCCTAATTATGAACAGGCAAAATTGTCAAAAAACCTCATGAATTATTAAACAGGACCCTTAGTTGTAAGACATGGACAATTAAATGAGCATAGTTAAAAAAATGCAAGCATTAGTGTTACTTAGCATTACAATATAAAGTAGGGACTCAGCACATATTACAAGATTTTAAGAGACATACCAGCAGTTTTTTACAGGGACAAGCAGTTGATCATGATTTTAGGCAAGGCCTAAACCTTTAGAAACGGACTTACTTTCAACTAACCTGGCTTTTAGCATTTGAAAACGAGAACAGACTATTCATTCCCTTAGTTGCCAGGGAAAGATTATCTCCAAGTTGCCCTTTAGTTGTCAGAGAAAGATTAGCTTAAGGCTAGCATTAATTTAGACTGAGTTAACAAGGCTAAGTAGCATATAAGAGACATTTCTCCATTTCTTTACAGGTGGATTAGAATGAGCCCTTTTAGAATTTACGAAGGAGAACACAGGCTAAGGAAGGGAGGGGACGTGGTCCCCGGAAAAGAATTTAAGATAACCGGTAACACTTATATGCAATAGGCAATTTTTCCACAACCTTAACAACAAAAGGCAGAAATTTTAACAGCGCCAATGGGTTGGGAGAAAACACCACACAAATAAAGGGAAACATAAAATGACATAAAGAAATATGTGCCAATCAAGTTTTAAAAGACCACATGTCCCATCAAACAAAGCATAGTAACTTAACCAGCTTTTTAGCAGATTTAAAGTGACAGACACACACAAATAAGAGAATGACAGGTATGGGAAACATCCGCTTTGTCTCCCTCCAGTCATACTCCTTATGAAGATATCTCAGACACCTCTTAGCAATTGGTAGGTTGGTACACCCCCAATGCAAACTAACTATGCGGGGCCTTTTTTTGTAGCCTCAAGTGTTTACAGAATTTCTTTTACTTTTTTCCACTAACTTTTACCTAACATGTATGATAAACTCATACCATTCTTTGACATGCTTAAACCTTCTATTTTTGTTTTTTGCTTTCTTTAACCAGCCATTCTATTATAGAACAAAATGTACCATACACGATTTTTTCCTATATAATTATCTTTTTCTTTATCTTTTCTTACTAAAAACATATCTTATACCAACAACTTTCTTTACATTTTTTTAACCTCAGAGCTCTAACCAAAGGAATAAGTTTATATGTAGCAGAAGGGCTTAGATAGGATCCAACATGGAATTATTAGGGAAATCTAAAGCTATACAAAAGGCACCCAAAAAGCACAGTGGTGATGGCTCAGGGTAAAGAATATGAGCTTTAATTTTTGTCATAATGTCCCTTTCCAATAATGGAGCTGGACACGTTGGCATAATAAGGAAAGAGTGTTGAAATATTTTATTTCCCAGAACACATGGATATTTTATTTCCCAGAACACAGAGATAGCAATGGCATAGTGAGGGGCTTGGATATTATGCCCTGTAACCCCACAACCAAAAGAGGTGAAGGAAGAAGTGGACCAGGAATTTAAGTAGAGCTGAGTGTGTAGCTCCCGTATTAATAACAAATGATATAACCCTGCCAGCTACTGATATTTCCACCCTAGGCTTGGTTGGTTTAATGGTTTGTTCCAAAGACATTGGGACTATCAAGTTAGGGGCGAGTTAACCTGACTGGAGTAAACCCAAGAGATCTCCTTCTGAGATTGTGTGAGATGCCTGGTGTCCCTCATTTGCAGCAAGCCTCTGGGCCATGTGCTCTCCTCCAGCTAGGCGAATGAGGCAATCATGAGCCCAATGTCCATGCTGTTTATATTTGGGACAGGGTTTTGTTGGTGGGCAGGGCTTGACAGTCTTTGGACATATGCCCATTTTGACAGCGTCAGAAACAAACCTGGGAAGAGGGCTGTGTACCCCTTCTGCTATCGACCGTCTGGGGTGGAAGATTATCAGTGGTGGCTTTCCCTGCTAAAGCGGTAGATAAAAGCTGAAACGTTTCCTGCTTATGTTTGTGGTCCTGCATTCTCTCCTCCCCCCGGTTGTTAAAGACTTTAAAGGCCGTGTCCAATAGTTCTAATTGAGGTGTTTGTGGGCCCTTTTTTAATTTTTGGAGTTTGTGCCTAATACCTGGTGGTGACTGGGAGATAAAATACATAGCCAAAAGAGTTTGTTTTTTCACAGAGTTTAAATTAATATTTGTAAACTGCTGCAATGCCTTAGAGAGGCGACTTACAAACATTGCTGGATTTCCATCTGGTTTTTGAAAAACGTCTTTTATTCTGTCCTAGTTAGCCTGTTTATTAGCACCTTTTTGTAGTTAGCTAACAGGATTTATTTATATGATCCCTTTACTTTTGTCTGGGAAGAAGGTTGATATAGTTCTAGAGAAGGTTGATATAGTTCCAGTTTAGATATAACTTGAGAGAAATTTATCATAAGAAAACAACAAAGAAGAAGTTTTTTAACATCCTTTTGTCCCAGTCACCCCTTTGAGAAGAGACCTATTAAGCCATGTGGAAACTTGAATGGGTTTTTTTTTTTAAGTATATGTGAGGGTGGTGACTTGGAGCTGCTGTTACCAGGAAGTTATGAAGCAGTGAGGGGAGGGTGGAGGTTGGGGGTTGGGCACCGTGGCCTTTGGCACCGGCCCCTCCTCCAAAGACAAAAGAGACTAGAGACTGGGGTCAGGTGACCTGGCTGGAGACGTCAGCCCCTCCTTACCAGATAAAGATGGAGGGTGAGAAGGAGGAGAAACTGATGGAGAGTGGAATAGCAAAAGCAGACTATAGGAGGTTTATCTGCTGGGTTGAAGTCAGAGATAGAGGAGGGAGGTGGCGGCGTAAATGGGATGGGGAGGGAAGGGGAATCTCTGCCCATTTTTCTGAACGCTGGTAGAAGTTATAGAGATCCCGAATAATGTCGGGGTTTAGGGACCCATAGGGGCCACTTATTTTGGTTGTCTAAGCAATAGGTGGGCCAATTTTGGGTACTGAAGCAGATTAAATGTTTAGGCTTAATATCGGGAGTGGGGGAGAGTTTAGAGAGATTATTTAAGAGGCACTTGAGGGGGGGTGTCGGCCGGAAGAGATTACGAGTTTCCCATGTTAGCAGTGGGGGCTGGTCAGGGCATCCCCTGGACAAGCGACCACTGAGGAACAGGTGGGTTACAATAAAGCCTGTCGTCACAGGTCGTTATTGTAGACCCGGATTCTCCTGGAGAATCGAGGAGGTTAAGGGCAACCCGGTACTGGGATTTTTGACAAGAAGTTACCCAAAACTGGAGGGAGGGAAGGACCTAGGCGGGGTGTGCCCCCCGCCCGTTGCACAGGGCCGAAGGAGCTGCCGGACGATCAATGGTCAGTTTATTCAGTTTTTACAGGGGAGGTTTTAGGTTTTTAGTGTGGGGACACTTACCAATCCGAAGGTCAGTGGTGGGTGTAGCGTTGGCGTTCAGGAGAATGGGGGAAGGCCTTAAGGGGTGAGTCCCACTGGTGTTGGGACGGGGTTTCGCCTTAGGGTGAGAATACCCCACCGAGTCACCGGCACCAATGAAAGAGGCACCAGTAAGACTCCACGCCCCGTCTGAACCAAGAGATTTATTAAAGGGGCAGTTACATGAAGGGACTATAACCGAGGAAGGGCAAGAGAGAGAGAGAGAGAGAGAGAGAGAGAGAGAGAGAGAGAGAGGCAGAGACAGAGAGAGAAAGCAAGAGAGAGAGAGAGAGAGAGAGTGACAGGGACAGAGAGAGGGAATAAGAGAGAGAGAGAGAGAGAAAAGGAGAGAGAGGAAGGAGACAGTAAGAGAGTGACGGGGACAGAGAGAGGGAATAAGAGAGAGAGAGCTATGCAGGGAGAAGGGTATATTTATGAACCTTGAACCTTGTAGGGGCTGACCCGCGCCATGCCTAGGTCCCATTGGAAGAGACCATGAGGCAGCATTTCTATAGGAAGAGGTTGTTTGAGCACAGGTTTAAGTTTCGTGCCGGCGGGAAAAGCCGCTTAGGACCTTTGTTGTCTTTGGGAGGCAGAGCCATCTTGGGGACGCTCTTCTGACTGTTGTCTGTACCTTTCATTTCTTATCAACTTTATTTGTTTTTGTTTTTTTTTTTTTTTGAGTTGGAGTCTCACTCTGTCGCCCAGACTGGAGTGCAGTGGCCGCTCCCGGCCACCGCAGCCTCGACCTGCTGGGCTCCGGCGATCCTTCCGCCTCAGCCTTCCAAGTAGCTGGAATTACAGGCATGCGCTGCCACACCCGGCTGATTTTTTGATTTATTGTAGAGATGAGGTCTCGCTGCCCAGGCGGGTCTCGAACCCGCGGGCTCAGGCAATCCACTCACCTCAGCCTCCCAAAGGCGCGGGATTACAGGCTGAGCCACCGAGCCCGGCTTCCTTATCAACTTTAAAGGAGTTGCGTACAATATCCTCCCAGTACTCATCATGGCCTTACTATTTTAATTGTGCATGGTATTAATTTGGAAAAGATTGGCTCTTGGAGGTTGCACTGTGCCGCCTATGTTCCTTCATTCATTTATTTGTCCTACAAATATTTTGTGGGCTATGGCTGTCAGGGAAAACACAGGCACAGAGCAGACACAAGTCTCTACTCCGGCAGCTGATGCTCCAAAGGGAGAGGCAGATGCTGAAAAGGAAGCAAATCCTACAGAATATCAGAAGATGTCAAGACCCAAAGAGAGATTAGTAAACAAGGGAGGATAAAGGGGTTGAGAGTGTTGGAGCCATTTAAAACTGGTGGAAGCCTTGCTGTAAGGCCAAGGGCCTCTTAAAGTCTCACTCCTGAGTGACTAGCCCTCCAAGGTTCTGTCTTTGCAGAGCAAAGCCTGATGTCCGTACTCGGCCCTCTGTACCTTTGCCATTCCTTCTTCTAGAACATTGTCCTGGGATCTCTGAGCCTGGTCTTAGTCCTCACAGCTCTGGGGTCTGGTGCACGAAGGGAGGTTAATCCACATTTGGCCCCCAATGCTCACTATCAGCCTCATGAAAGCCAGGCTCTGTGGAGAAGGCTGAGTCTTCAGTCTTGAACACAGATCAGCTCCTAGGCTCATGGAGTTCTTGTGTCTGCTATTTGTCCAATGGGAGAAGGAAGATCTGTGGTGTCCATTTTGGGCTACTTCCCTTTTGAGTACATGCTCTGTGTAGGGAAAGAAAAAGTAATTTTCTCTCTACTTTTCATAGTTCTTAGCTAGGACCCCTGTGACAAAAGGCAGATCAGCAAGAGAAAAATAAACAGAAGTCCACTGATGTGCATCTCTCATGTGTACGTGGGAAATATCCAGGGAATGAGTGACTCTCAAAGAGATAGCCTAGAGCTCTGACTTAACACAGCATCTTCATCTAAGACAAAGACAGAAGGGTGTGGGGGAGGCAAGTCATGGCAAAATTCCAGTAGATCAAGTCTAGTTAGTAAAGTTTGACAAGTAGATTCCTCTGTGGTCTCCAGGCTGATAAGGGTCTAAAGTCACCTATAGTGAACAAAAATTTGTCCTCCCTGGGAGAGAGGGGAGTAGAGAGGGGAAGAGGGACACCTTTGTCAATGTATGTCCACTTTTAGGCAAGTAGGGAGAGCAGAGAGATTTTCTTGTGTTTGTTTCTTCTCAATTGCCTTTGGCTCAAAATAATCCTTATGCCAAGGTATCCTGTTGTGGGGTGGCAAATTTCACTACTCTTCAGCTATGGGAGGCCAGCCTTGTGAGAGCTGGTAGGCCAGGGGCCAGGTGGGGCTCGAACCCTGGCTCTCATGTGGAACTGTGTGACATTTGGCAATTGGTGGACCTGCCCTTGGAGCTTCCTTGACCATCTGGCTTAATGATGTCTAGCTATAATATTCTTGTGATCCCAAGAATGATGTAGTATATATAACATGGCTTGTGGGACAGGGTTCTGTTTGTGGTGATTGTTATCGATCTCTCCTTCTCAGTGAGAGGAACTTTTACAGATGAAACAAGACTCAGGGCTGGCAGTAGGCTGTGAGGGGGAGGGACAAGCTCTGGGTGTAGGGGACAGATGAGACCAGGCCAACTCGGGCCACAGGAGTAGGGTCTGGGAAGCTATGCTAAAAACTTGGCTTCCTCTTGCAGGTGGTGAGTGGTTCAAAGAGATGACTCTAGCAGGTTTTACTTTTTTTTCCAGCAAGGGAGAAAACTCCCGTGGGACTTGGGGGGCTGTGGTACAGAGTGAGGATTTGGATGTGCCAGACATGCTCATGAACCTTTTTCTCTCTTTGATTGGACACATCTCTGTCTCCAAATTCTCTTCCCTGAGGGACAGCATTAGGGGAAGCTTCCCCACAGACTACTTTCTGCTGCCCAGAGGAGGGAGACTCCTCTCAGCTTCTTGGGAGCAGCGAATTTCCTTCTGAGATGCCTCTCCACTTTTGGGAGGTGATGGTAGGTTAGACACCTTCAAATGAAAGGATACCTCTGGCAAACCTGGAAGAGTCATTGCGTCCTTAGTGTGTTGTCCCAGAGACCCCACGGAGTCACGTTGCTTGTCCAAGGGGAGGCAGAGATGAAAAATAGATACAGGATGCTGTGGTCTGGAATTTTTTTTGCTTTCATTTTGCCTCTCAGAAGTTTCTGCAATGTTTAAGGGTTTCCCCCTGGTGCTCTTCTGAGATGCCAGCAAGGACTGCTGCTAAGAGAGTTTCTTACCCAAAGATAAATGGCACAGACATGTCAACATCTGTGGGCCAGGTCTCCAAGGACTCTTAAGAAGTTTAAGTGTGCTTACATTTCATGAGTACATCTTATTTCAACAAGACTGCCCTTGTATCCACTGGAGGCCAGTTCACTTAACACTTCCTGGTGGAAATATTTCTCAGAGTAAGAATTATCCATTAGGTGTCTTTCTCTGGACAGCCAGTGTTCTTTCTCATGGATGGAGACATGAGGTATGAGGTGAGATACCTTTGGACAGGTAACAGATGTTAAACACAAAACTCAAGTGACTCAGGTTCACTGAAGCTGATATTTTTGGTTTTAATTGGGAGTTTCATCTGCAAGTTCCCCACATTAGTCTGGGTTCTCCAGAGGAACAGATCTACCATCTGCAAGTTGGACACCAAGGATAGTGGATGGTGTAAATTCTAGTCCAAGGACAAGATAGATGTCTCAGCTTGAGAACAATCAGGCAGAGAGAGAAAATTCTCCATTACTCTTTCTTTTTTGTTCTATCCAGGCCTCCAAAGAATTGGACAATACCCACCCATACTGGGGAGGGCCATCTGCTTTACTCAGTCCACCAATTCAAATGTTAATCTCATCCAGAAACACAGACACCCCAAGAATAATCTTTGATCAAGTATCTGGGCACCCTATAGTCCAGGCAAGTAGATGAAGTGAATCTATTATCATCCTGCCTTGACAAGGAGGGGTGGCATTTTATATACTTTTCCTTCCTCCACTGGCATTATTGTGCATCTCTACCCTCAGAATGATGACTTCTGGCATCCAGCAGACTCATTCACCTTCTAGGGCTTTTTAGACATCACAGAGTTCAAAGCATAGTTCTAGAAACTAATAATCCCAACGTCACTAACTGCTCATTGCACTCATCCATAGCCATTAATTTGTGGGAAAGTCAAAAGCGTAAAATGTCTTATACCCAAGACTGTCAACAATATACCCCTGGGTTGCATCCCAGCCTAATATATAATTTTACTTAGGAAATCTCCAAACCATACAACTGCCAGCAAAATAGGATTGATGGAATATTGCCGAGTCTAGTGAAAGACAGGGGTCCCATGGGCATTCATTATCTTCTCATTAACTGATGAAAGAAGATTTTAATCCTAAAGTTTTCTCTTCCTTGCATTTTTTGTAACACATGAGTCCCTCAGCTCTTACAGCTGGCAAAGGATGGAAAGTGCCAGAGGGTAGGTTAGGTTATGCCCAATCAGTACCGATAACATCCTGTCATTATGCATCCACTGTCCATTAAAAATTAAGACAATGCATAGCTTACTAAGCAGGGCGAAGCTGCTGTCACTCCATCAAGAGGGAACAGATCTGGGCCAGAGCCGAAAAGGCTCCATATTGCTCAAAACTCAGGTCTGATTGCCAACAGGTTTCGGGCATTTCCTTTTGCTGCAGAATTGTTAAAGAGGAAAGAAACCTGAACCAACCACTTTATTCTCAGATGCTTTCTCCTTCTCCAAAGACACTGTTTCTCCTCTAGGACTGTAAGATCCCTGCAAATGACTCTCAGTTTTCGGTTCCGCTTGACTTTCTTTCCCATTTGCCTTTGTCAAGCCCTGCTATTCACTGGAGACAAAGCAGTGCCAGGCTAGTCATGAAGCAGCTCAGCACACGATGAGCAGATTAGCCAATTACTGCACCCAAGATGAACACAGCACTGCAAAAATAAAACTCGTTCAGATACGCCAACTTTTGGAGGGATTTCTCCTGCAAAACAGATCCATTAACCTTCCATGTTGCTGCCAATGAAGTTGCATGTTTGATAGATTTGTCTTGGGCATGATGAATGATGCTGACTGTGTGACCCAGTTTGCTCCGTGTCCTCCAGGCCTGTCCGGCTAGCAAACACTGCAGCCCAGATGAGAACAAAATTCTACTGTGAGTGGGGAGCAGACACTGCCAATGGAGGAAGCTCCCTGGAGTGGGGAGCAGGGATTTGGGAGGACTTGTTCATCAGCTGGATCACAGATCCAAACTAGATTTATTAATATTACTGTTTAAATAAGGTTAGATCCTAGATGCTAGGCCTTTGTCAGATATACAGTCGGCAAATATTTTTTCCTAGTCTGTGGGTTGTCACCCTGTTCTCTTGATGGTTTCTTTGACTTTGCAGAAGCTTGTCAGTTTGATGAGGCCCCACTTGTCTATCTTAGCTCTCAGGAACTGGTTGCCTGTTCCAATTTCCATAAGGGTGTCTCCTGCATTTTCTAAGGTTCTTATAGTTTGAGGTTTTACATTTAGATCTCTGATCCATTTAGAGTTGATTTTTGTGTATGGTGATAGGTAGGGGTCTTGTTTTAATCTTCTGCATGTGGATGTGCTGAAAAGAAAAAACAAACAGCCCCATTACAAAGTGGGCAAAAGATATGAATAGATACTTAAAAGAAGACATGCGAGCAGCTAACAGATCCATGAAAAAATGCTCAGCCTCACTAGTCGTCAAAGAAATGCAAATTAAAACCATACTGTGATACCACCTAACTTGATTCACGATGGCCATCATCAACAACTCAAAAAACAACAGATGTTGGAAAAGATGAGGAGAAAAGGGAACACTTCTACACTGCTGGCGGGATTGTAAACTAGCACAACCTCTGTGGAAAACAGTGTGACAATTCCTAAAATATCTAAAAATTGACCTTCCATATGACCCAGCAGTGCCTCTTCTGAGAATATATCCAGAGGAACTCAAATCACTCTATGAAAAACATACCTACACATGCATGTTTATTGCAGCATTATTCACAATAGCAAAAACATTGAATCAACCAAGCTGCCCATGAAAAGAGGACTGGATAAAAAAATATGGTATAGCCGGGCTCGGTGGCTCAGCCTGTAATCCCACGCCTTTGGGAGGCTAAGGTGAGTGGATTGCCTGAGCCCACGGGTTCCAGACCCGCCTGGGCAGCGAGACCTCATCTCTACAATAAATCAAAAAATCAGCCGGGCGTGGTAGCACATGCCTGTAATTCCGGCTACTTGGAAGGCTGAGGTGGAAGGATCGCCGGAGCCCAGCAGGTGGAGACTGCGGTGGCCAGGAGCGGCCATTGCACTCCAATCTGGGTGACAGAGTGAGACTCCAACTCAAAAAAAAAAAAAAAAAAAGTGGCACATATACATGATGGAATATTACAGAGGACAAAATTATGAACTTTGCAGCAACCTGGATGGACTCAGAGTCTGTAATACTGAGTGATCTATCACAGAAACGAATAACTGAGTACCACATGTTCTTACTCATAAGTGGACCTTGAACAATTATCAATACTAGAAGAAAGGGATTGGCAATAATAGGAAACTGCCGGGGGAGAGTGTATCTCATCAACAAGGGTACCTGCATAATGAAAATTTGTATACGTAACCCTAAATTGTATCCCACATTTTAAACATAAAAATAAATAAATAAGGTTAGAGTTTTAAAAGCTATTCATCGCTATTCAGATTAGCCTTTAGGTAGAAATAGGAAGTTTTCTGCATATATGCATATATATACATATACATATCCTTAGTGGTTTTGGTCCTGAGTCACACAGAAAAAGAAAAGAAACTTCAAATGACCAAACTCCCTCATAAGAGAAAATACCTCTCATTTCTTGGCATTTAGTGAGTGATCAGGGAATTTGGAATGAAGGAAGGGTAAAAGCCACATAAGCTGATTTCCAGGACATAAAGAAACTTGTAATTAAATGACAACCCCATGCCCCATGTGCTGGGATCTCCCGTCCATGGACAGCCTCTGCTTGGTCTATATCCCTCCATCATGGCCCCAGGGAATAGTATCCTTGTGAAAGCAACCTTGGAGATACATTTTGACATTAAAATAAATCTAGGAGCACTTTTCTCTGACTTGTCAGATTAGAGAATGAAATGCCATCTTTTAAGCAGGGCATTGGCTGCTGACTTCCTTTCTCTTCTTGCTACTTCTCCATTTTCCTTAGTATAAGGGGAGGGGATGGTGGGTCAAACAGACTCTCTGAAGCATCATTCTGCTGGCTGTGCTTCCCGTGGGCCTGTTTGGCCTTGCGGGTCCCTCTCTTCCTGGGCCTTTTTGCTTGTGTGGATTCAAGGGCTCTCTGGGTCTCTGTTGGGTAACCCTCACTTCTGGCTTCAGGAGCCTGAAAGGCAACTTCATCTTCTTGTGTTAAGAAGATTGAGTCCATTCTAGGGCCTGGACACCTGAGTCTAATGCTGATCATTAGAATTCACAGGTGCGAGTCTGGACACAGTGTGCTAGGAATAGGCCTGAAGTGTCACTGTGCAGGCAGGTGGTCTTGTTCCCATTTTTTATCTAACTAGGAGCAAACGACATGGGAATGTCCTGGAGAATTAGCCCCAAGATGCTGCTTATGGGAAAATGAAGCTCTGTGTTCTTGATAAAGGAAGCTTCTTTGGGGTTGCCTGCTGGCCATTGCAAGAATCATCAGGACAACCTGTGAGCACTTCCCAGAAGGGCGTTTTCTGCTTTGTGATACATTATTTTCTCTGAAGTCTTTGAAATGCTTTCTTATGGAAACAGATGGACTGATCAGGTATAGTTATGATAGAAACTGCAGTTTGACTTTTCCCATAAGAGCTTTCTGATGAATTTGCTAACCGCTAACAAAATGGGGTGAATTATTGAGTCCACCATGTCTGGCTGTGACCAGCCCAAAAGCTGGGGCCGCTTCCAGTTGAGAGCTTAGACTGTGAAACTTCCAGACTCCTTTCCTACTCAGTGACCTGACTACCCACTCTAGGGACAGTTCGGGGCGGGGGCGGGGGACAGGTGCTGATCTGCTGGATGGTGCTGAACTTCTTGGGCATCTGCTGGATGGCATTTTCCTGCATCCTTACAGTTTGGTGTGGCTGTGTGGCTGCATTCCAGCCAGTGGAGTGGAGTGGCATCGTGGGTGTCTTTTCCACTCACGTGGAAGCCCTGTGTGTTCCTTCTCTCTCTCCCCACCAGATGCCAACATTTCAGGGAACCTTTGAGGCCAGGATGGTTGACGAAGGCAGAGCCCCGACCACCTTAGCCTCCAGGCATCTCCCCCATCATGCCCAGCAAGGGGTGAAGTTAATGTCTGTGTGCTAAGCTCCTGGGATTTCAGGGTGTCCGTAAGTGGTGGACATTCCTCCTGGGACTGGGCTTTGTGAATTGGGTCAGGATGTCACCTATGACCAGCCCTAGAAGGCATAACTGTTTTAGATTTAAACTTGCCATTGGGTCACCTTATGTAAATGGCTTTTGAAATGAAAAACCCCACAGTCTGCTGCCTGTCTCAACTATACTTGGTCTCAAAGATCCCACTGGGAAGAGATGATACCAACAGCAGGGGTGACTGTTTATCATCAGGTCCTTCCCTGTTGTCTTTTGCCCACTATTTCTGATGAAAAAGTCATTATACTGGCTGCCATGCTGTATTCTTAGTTCAGATTTCATTGTGGATAGAGTTTCTTAAGTGTAGCTCCTGTGCTCTGGGAGGTATCTGCGGTCAGCTGCCTGCCCCACCTTGCAGACCTCCAGAGAGTCTGGGATCTGGGGTCCTACCTCACTGTCCCAGTCTCCCCTGACCAAATGGGGAGTTGGCCTCAGGGCTGTTCTGACAGTCTCCCATCAGAGCCTTTGTACTAAAGGTCAGGACTCTACTCTGCAGAGAACAGAGCGGTTATTGAGATAGCTTGTTGCTTACGATGCTCATGACAGCAAATAGTGAACACCACTCATCCCCTGGCTCAGACAAGAAGAATGTCTCTCTTTGTAGAGCACAGAGTCTGGAAGTAGGGCAGCCTCAGGTGGGTTCATTCAGCAGTTCTTGGGTACCATCAAGGATGTAGGTGTTGCCATAGCACACCTCTTCTGTCCTCAGCATACTGTGGGCCAGTTCCCCTCATGGGTTCAAGGTGGCTGCAGCAACCCTAGGGCTCACATCCAGTGAAAACATCCAAAGGTAGAGAGATCAGCCAGGGCTTGTTTCTTCTTGAGTGTCTTTTTGGATCAACAAGAAATAGTGTCCACAGCTTCTCAGACATCTCCCTTGCTTCTCATCGGCAGAATCACCTGCCAGCATGCTGAGGCTGGCACTCAGTCCTGGCGAGGAACCCAGGCTCATGGACAGCTGAGCCCAGCCAAATCCTCCACTGGGTGTGGCCCAGTGTGGAGTGGGGATGATCCTGAACATAGTGGGGGCTCTGTGAAGTAAAGAGAGGGAAGTTTGTATGTGTGTGTGTGGTGGTGGTGGTGGGGGTGGTGGGCAGGAGGGGAAGAGTTAGCAGTGTCTGTGGCAGAAATCATGGCTCAGAGTTGGTCACCGAGACCTGATGTGATGAGCTGAGTTGGCTCATTTCATTTTCACTGAGGGAGCCCACCAGTTTCCAGACACTCAACAAGCTAAATTTCCTTCCTCCAGTACTATTAAACAATAACACCCTGACAATTAAGCTGGAGATGTGTCCCCATATTCCCAATCTTTTCATGACATCAAGCTGCATCCTTTTTCCCTGTCATGGTTTATCTAACTGCCATTGTGTGCCCCACAAGTATGTGTCTTTTACAATGTTATTCTTGCCATTTCTCATTCTTCTCTGTGTGAAAGTGATAACACACAGCTCTGACTCAGTTTTCTCACCCGCAGTGGGGGTTGAAGGTGGTATTTACCCTGATGCTTTGCCTAGTGAGCACTTGGTTTCAAGTCTGGAAATGGATCTTGGCGACTGCACTGCTTGGCCAGATCCATGAGTTGAGAATGCAGCAGATGCTGGGACCATGGGTCCAGAAGAGCAAGACCTGCCACCCTGGTGTCTTATGGCCCGGCAATTTTCTGTACTTGCCTGCCATATAAGAATATATAATTTATTTTAATACAGTCATGTAATAAAGTATTTAAATGACTATAGTATTCTCCATATTTTATTTTTTTCTTCTTGGAGCCTATGACAAATCACTTGGATTTCATGAATTATATATTTAAATGTCTTTACCCACCAAAAGAGCAATTCTCTAGCATGTTAATTAGACTGGAGAGATGAAATTTGATGCACAAGAGCCTATTTATAATATGTCTTATTAATCACTGACTGTTTCCAAGAAAATAATTATGTTGGACAAATGATAATATTTTGCTCTTCTAACTGTCTCTACATTTATTCAAAACTCTAGGTATTTCCTATTTGGCAGTCGATTAATTATTCTTCTTAGAAATTATTTTTTTAACATTTTTGGTAGACATTTTTTGCTAATATATCTCCCTTGAAACTCAGAGAGGGAAAGGTATTGCATCCCAGCAATTAAGACCTCTGGATGTGAAATTATCAACCTCTGTGGCAAAGTAAGCCCCAGGGAACAGTTTGGACAAAGGTCCTGTGGTGGGGGCTTTGCCGGGAAGGACACTCAGCCACAAGGGAATTTTTTGGGTTCTCAGAGGTCCCTCCAGCCACCTCTGTGAAAATGGGATGGCACAACCTGTTTCCCAGGGTTGTTGGGAACCAGAAGAGCTGCAAATGGTGGGCTGGGTGGTGTCAAGATCGCTCGCTCCCATGACTGGTTTTGGTCACAATGTCCAGATACCCCAGGGGGCCAACGACCTAACAGAGCAAGGACTCTTGCTGTATTGTACCTCCCACGCTCCCCTCTCATTCCCCTCACAGGGCAGGACAGGTCTGTGGTGGATTTGCTCCTCCCAGCTTTAGGGCAAGGCTCAAAAGCCTCAGGAACTGTCCTGAAAATGTAGCTGAAAAACAGACAAAACACTTTTTATTCAGCGTTATCTCATCTGATGCCACTTTAAAATCCACCAAGGATTTATATCCGGAATCTATAAGAAATTTAAAGGAATTTACAGGAAAAAACAAACAAACAAACATATTAAAACATAGGTAAAGGACATGAGCAGACACTTCTCAAAAGAAGACATGCAAGTGGCCAATAAACATAAGAAAAAAATTCTCAACATCACTAATTCTCAGAGAAATGCAAATCAAAACCACAATGAGATACTATCTTACACTAGTCAGAATGGCTATTAATAAAAAGTCAAAAAACAAAAGATGTTGGCAAGGTTGTGAAGAAAAGGGAATACTCATACACTGTTGGTAGGAATGTATGCTAGTTCAGCTTCTGTGGAAAGAAGTTTGGTGATTTTTCTATAAGAAAATGACTGACAGTGGTGGGAAACTATGGCGGGGAGGGGAAGGGAGATGGGATTAACAGTAGTAAATATCTGTCTGGGGACAGGGAGACACCTCTTATCAACAAGGGTGCCTGAACGAAGCATATTTGTATACCTAACCCTTAACTGTACCCCACAATATCATTAAAAAATGATAAAAAAAATTAAGGAATTTTACCTTGGAAAAATAAAGACTTGTGGAAAACTAAAAAAAAAAAAAAAAAGGAAGTTTGGTGATTTTTCAAAGAACTAAAAATAGATTTTCCAGTCAATCCAGCAATCCCACTACTCTGCATATACCCCAAAGAGCTTAAACTATTCTACCAAGAAGACACCTACACTTGTAAGTTTATTGTAGTACAATAGAAAAAAAACATGGAACTAGTATAGAAACAGAAAACTGAATACTGCATGTTTTCACTTATAAGTGGCAGCTAAACACTGGGTACACATGGGCATATAGATGGGAACTACAGACACTGGGTACTCTTAAAGGAAGAAGGCATGTAGGGAAGGAGGGAAGCAAGAATTGAAAAACCACCCTTTGGGTACCATGCTCACCCTTTGGGTGATGGGCACAGTAGAAGTCCAAACCTCACCATCATGCAATATACCTATGTAATGAATCTGCACATGTGTCCCTTCAATCTAAAATAAAATAATAAAATAAAATCCATCTTATAGATTTTCTTTTTAAAGAACCTTTGCTCCTTTTTTAAAATTTCAAAAACGAGATCATTTTTGCCCAGTTTGCAAAAGCCTATCACTGTGTGGAGACTAAGGTCCTGGGAGGTTCCAAAACCTGGGGCACATGGGTCAGCTGGCTGCAGCTGGAAAACTCTCGTCTCATCCCACCCAGGAATAGAACTCCTCACGAAAAATAACCAAAGCCCTGATCATCCTGCTGCCTGGGCAGGTATGGGAAACAGTGATTCAGAGGACCCATGGATGAAGGTAACAAGCATCCCCTGAAGAAACCCAGAGAGGCAGGTGCCCACCTGAGGCCCTGGACATGGGGAAGCATAAGTCTAGAGGGGCAAGTGGGGTGAGAGGTGGGGAGGCCAGCTGTGTTTGGAGCTCTGAGATGACAAAGAATGCATCTCCTTGTTCAAGTGTCCCTTATGCCTCATACAAGGCCTGTCCACTGTTGATGCTAAATCAATGACTTGAAAGAATGAATCACTTGCAGAGGGATCTGCCCTTTTCCTTCCACATTCTTCCTACCCTCCCCTCTGAGAAGGGCAGCAGAGAGTGACCACTGATCATATGATGGCCATTTGACAGCAATGCCTTGTTGTTGGGAGGTGTCCCCACTGGCTCAGGGCTCCTTGATATGCCAGCCCCTGCACACTCCACAAATCTGAGTTCCCTTTCATCAAAGACTGATCCTCACTACTGCCATGCCCTGAAACCATCTGAGTACTCTCCACGGGCCACACCCAGGCCTACCACATGTCCTCTCTCTGCCTCGCATGACTGAGGCCCGGCCCACAGGTCCCGCCACCTCCTCTGGCTGTAACTGCTGACCCCACACACTGGCCTTTCTACTGGACCATTTCTACTGGAGGTGAATCAGGAAGAGTGCCAGGTGCCTCTGTGTCCCTTATGCCATGTCCACACTGGGCCTATAAGTGTTGCCCCCATCAAGTTTGGTGCCACCTTCTTCAGGTCTCAGGTTAGCAGAGTGGACACCGTCCCGCTCCTACCTTGCTGCTGCTGTGATATTTTTGCGCATCCTGTTGACATAAGTCAATAAACAAATTACATAGAACAATACAAACACTGAGAGTGCAGCATTTCCTGCTAACATGGTAATATCACGCATAATTATAACGTTTCCAAATGATTATATGCTAATCACTGAATAAATATGAAGTAATAACACGGTTCGCTGTGCACTTTGAAGTGAGAACCTGCATCATTTGGGGTCTGTCGAGCAGCACAGAGGAGCCCTGCTTGGGAGTCCAGGTGTCCTTACTTGCTCTCTCACCAACGCTGACAAGTCAGGGTCCCTTTGGTGTGGTTGGGCCTGAGTCTGGCCTGGCTGGAGACATGACCAGTTTCACCAAGAACAGGAGTTGTTCAGTCCATTTGTTTATTCTCACAAAGCATCGTGTGAGCCTCATTGAGGGGCCTAGATGGCTGAGGTCTGTGGTGGTGACACTGGGAGAGCCCTGGCCATCTCCCCAGGTTTCTGTGCTGGTGGTGGGAGGGTCTCTGAACCTCACTTTCAGAGGAAAGAATTTAGGGGGTGGCCAGAGAAGGAAGTAGCCCTCGGCCTCTCAACGAGATTTTCTTTTTTCTCAAGCCCCCTCACCCCACCAGCTCTCCTAACAGTAGGTTGTAGTAACTGACTAGTCAGCACCCACTCAGTGGGGAGACACCGCAACCACTCCTGGACTGACCCATGAGGGCATCCCAGCTGCAGCGAGGTGCCCAGGCTAAGAGAAAACACACCTGAGATCCACCTTCTCTCGAGGGTGTTTTGGAAGTCTACTGCCCCCTCCCATCCCTGAGACTTGGGTTCTGCCTCACACCCCAGTAATTCCTGACACAGAGGCTGGGAGGAACAGAGATTCTGAAGCCTCTCCCCTCATCACTTGCACAGGGGACTCTGGCCTATCTCATACAGGTCAGTAAATGGTACAAGAGGGAAGGCATGGGGAGGACCGCGGATCTCCCTTCACTTCATGAGGGCCTCACCTGTACCTACAGGGAGAAGCAACCTTAGAAGCACTGGTCACGGTCCCATCTCAGGTTGTAATTCATGGCTCTGAACTATGGACAGGAGCAGTGGGGAATCAAATCACTGATTCTTCCCATGTCTTTGTTATCTAGATTTGACACCTGTGGCTGCCTGCACCTGTGACCACTATCATCTGCAGCTATCAGCACCTGTGGTCACCTACATCTTTGGGTAGAGTTGGAGGTGGGGTGGGGGAGGGGCACTGAGCCATGGCAGAATCTTTTTGTATGCACGTGGTTATTCACAAATGGGTCTACTGGGAAGTGCTCTTCAATACCAAAAATATATTTTACCCAGGCAGTGGCTTGTCTTTTCATTTAGTTTGTGGTGTGTGTTTATTATAAATATTAAATCAGTGCTGTCAGATGATAGGTGTCTTACTTCATGGAATATATATGTATTTTCAAGAAACCCTTCCCTAACATAACATCATGAGTGCAATTTTGGAAATTTTATTCTGGATCTTTTTGTTTCTTGGTTAGGACTTCAATCCATCAGGAATTAACTTGCATGACATGAGGATTTTGCTTTGCTTTTTTATATATGTAGCAGAGAGTTATTGTTTAAATATTTCCCAGATTCCTTGGGACTAGTTTGAGGGCTTGCGACTCAGATCTGTCCAACAATCTTAAGCTGCAGTGGCTCCAGGTGGGGAGAGCTAAGGGCTGTCCTCCCAGGATCTGCTCCTCAAACTGGCTGACCACAGAGCCTATGAAGGCCCCAGAACATTCCCTGACTGGCAGAAAGGTTTCTTGAGGAATGAGGGAGGTGAGAAGGGCATACAAGGGAGAAGAAAGTTCTATGCAAAACCATGGAGTTGTGGGATCACATGGCACCTTCTGGAAAAGCTTGTGTGGATCTCAGGTGGTTTGAACTAAAAAATTGCATTCTAAGCTTTAAAATACGGAGCTCTTGCTTGGTGATATAGTTTGGATACTTGTCCCCTCCCAATCTCATGTTGAAACTTGATCCCCACTGTTGGAAGGTGGGGCCTAGTGGGAGGTATTTGGGTGATCCCTCATGAATGACTTGGTACTGTCTTCCTGGTAACGACTGAGTTCTTGTTCTGGCATCTGGTTTGCTTTCTCACTCCCTTCCTCTCACTGTGTGACATGCTGGCTCCCCTTTGCCTTCGGCCATGAGTGGAAGCGTCCTGAGCCCTCATCAATCTTAAGTTTCTTGTGTAGCCTGCAGAACCGTGAGCCACATAAACCTCTTTTCTTTATAAATTACTTAGTCTCAGGTATTCCTTAGAGCTAGGCAAGTGGACTAAGACACTTGGATTATTGTTATTTCTGTTGCAGATAATGTCAGTGATAAGATCCAGTGCTCCGCCTTTAACAAGCCTTAACAGGCGAGGTCCAATGGAAATAAAACAGCTTACAAAGTGCTGAGGCCACAATGCCATGGTTCTGCCTGGAGTCACATATGGTCCCCAGAGGCAGAGGGCACCTCCCTCCTCCCTGGACTCAGTTCTTCCAGCCAGGGCGCTGAACCTGCATGTCAGATTCCAGGTCTGGGTACCCAGCTCACAGCCCCTCCTCCTCCCTGCTGAGAGAAGAATGGTTTAAATTAGATGCAGCAGAAATATAAATCCAACTTCCGCTCCCAAAGTTTTTACCAGGTGTTTGAGATGTGTAGGCCGATGCTGAAACGGAAGGAAACACAGATTGATGAAACAGCTGTTACACCTTTCTTATTAGATGAGGAACCATTAACATGGTTTTCTTCACAGCCAAACAGATTAAAAATGGATGAGAGGAACTCAGTTACAAATTTAAGTGTAAACAAACAAACTAAAAAAAAAAAAGTAAAGACTCTTAAACTAGTAATGGCCCAGAAAGAGGAAAAAGAAGGGAGAAAAATAACGGGACTGTTATCAGTGTGATGTATTAATTCATCTCCAGAACTCAGGCATTGCTTAAGACATTTAGTATGCGCCACCTGTGTGCAGCTCACAGATTCAGAGGGAGACATCTTTCCTTCTGGGGGGAGTACAATTTATTGATCATAAAAGCAAAGAGTGGGAGACACTGATGTAGATGAACAATTTCATTTAATTTGCATAATTTTACAAAGTTGGCGCTGTAATCACCTCCTTTTCAGATGAGAGACCTGCCAGCTGGTCCCCCAGCTAGGATGAGGATTGGAATTTGAATTTAGATCTGACCAAAAAGCACAACAGTAATTATGGTCTATTGCCTTCCCTCATCTTGGGGATAGAAGGAGTTTTCCCTGGTGCTTGGGAAACACTATTAGCATCATTACATTATAAAGGGCTTTGGAGAGAAGCTTCTAGGTGGCACAATTTCATGTATTACTAAATCTTGCTCAAAGAAAGTTGCCTGTACAATTTCAAATTTACAGGTATTTAGCAGAGGTATCTATTGACATCTTCTCATTTTATGGATATGATACACACTTTTAAATGTCCTAGGGGTATTTGAAATCAATGCCTACCCTCTGCTTTTGTAGTATAACATTTCAGTAGGTCTATTCCAGACAGCATATTGTTTTCTTCTGATTTGTTTTTTTCCCTTATTTACTTGCTCTATCTGCTAGACTGAGGGGACAGACATCTTAAGTCTGTCTTCCTCAAAGTTGGTTTTATCACTTACTCCTCTCCTTGTATTTCCTAAATGTTTCGTTGTAGATTTCTTCATGTTACCCAACCCACAAAGATCCATGGTGACTTTAACTTGGCTTTGAATCCTTTGTTTTAACATAAAAGAACTTTTCCCTTTATATACATTTCGCTATGGATTTCATTTAGCATCATACCAGATCGCTTTGACTTTTTTGCTGATTTGTTTCTGTTGGTCTGAGTTGCAGCCTCTTGCTGGATTACTTCAAGCCTTCCCGTGTCACTTGGTCCCCAGCTTCTTCCTGCAGCCACTCAAGATAGTTCAGTGAATAACAGCATCCAGCACCAGCACTTATTCTGGGAATTTCACCTACGTTAATGCATTGAACCCTTGCAACAACCTCTGAGTTGTTATATAGCATACAACAATATTTATAATAATTATTATTGTGATTCTTGTTTTAGTTATATGGAAACTGAGACACAGAGAACAAAGAGTGTTCTGCTCCCTTGAAGCAGCCTCCACCCTGCATTTTCTCTTGGTCTCTGGAGTTCAGAGATCCTTTGTCTGATTTCACTCAGTTGGCTCATCTTTTCTCTCTAAATGGGAGTTTGTGCCCATTTAGAGAGAGCAGAAGTGCTTGGTTTGGGTCTCATCCTATTTTAATGTTTTCTGTTTAATGTTTCCCATTTCTTCTTTTTCTTTCATGATAGTCCTCAAGAGTCACTTGCCTCTTTGTGTTACTTGTAACCTTTTAAACAGTTTGGCTACTTTACTATTTGCTATGATCTAATTAGAACTAAAGTGTGCTGTGAGCTATGCTTGCTTTGAGAGTTTTCTTTGCTCCAAATGCTTAGCAATGCTGGATAATGTGAAAAAAGTGACAACAAAAAATATAAGCACTTTGCAAAGCATCAACAGTGGACAATAAACAAGCAAGACAAAAGTCTCCATGGGCTGCAGCAGGGTAGACACCCAGTGGGGATGGAGGAGAGAGAGTCGGGCCCAGACTCTGGAAGTTGTCACAAGCCACCCAGGATGTGCACTCTGGGTGGTCATGTCCACTGCCATAGGGGCCATACCAAGTCACTGCCCCAAATCAGAGCCCCGCTGAGCAACTCCATTCATGAAAAAGACCATGAAACCTTGCAAAACTGCCCTGAATGTGGGTTACTTGCATCCTGAGGCTACACTGCTTGGGGCAGAAGAAAGGGGATGCCCTTCAGCAAGGACCCAGGCAGGCATCTGCCATTGCCATAGCTACAGATGGAAATGCCCATGAAACTGTTCCAGCCATGAACACAAGGTCAGCCCTCGGGAGCCAGCCAGAAGCAACCCCCAAACCACCAGGCAGGAGGGCTAAGAGGAGAAAGGAAGGAGGAGGAGATTCCCTCAGCCCCACTCAAGAAGAATTTGCAAAACAGATTCCAGCATGCATGAGGGGAAAATGATGCTCAGGAAGAAGCCCAATAGTATTCATACCCAGGAGATGGCTTCACTCCAAGAAAAGATGAAGTTAAAGAACGGTTGGAAAAAGAGTTGAAAGTATCTCTGTGTCCATAAGGCAGAAATGAAGAAAACCAATCAGAAATACTGAAACCCAAACATATCATCATTGGTTTTGTGCAGTTCTGCATTTCTTTGCTTATTTTAGTGGAGTTTTAGAAGATAGAAGAATAAAATATGTGGGTGCAGATAACCAAGAAGCCCTAGCAAAGTTCTTAAACGCACCATTTTACAGATGGTTTGCAATCCTTAGAAAGGAAAACAAAAATGGCAAAAACCTATAAAGCATCATTGTCTTAAAAGGAATACATTTTCCAAGCAATCCTCATGGAAGAATTTGGAACCAAAAAATGAATAGCCTTCCAAAAGAGAGATAGATGAGAAAGCAAATAGTGTCTGTGATGGTCCATTTTATGTGTCAACTTGGCTGGGCCATGGTGCCCTGTTGTTTGATCAAACAAATCTAGATGTTTCAGTGAGTGTATTTTGTAGCTGAGAGTAACCTTTATAATTCGCTGCCTTTGAATAAGCAGATGAAACTCCATCTTGTGGGTAGGTCTTGTCCAATTGACTGAAGACTTTAAGAGCAAAAGCCAAGATTTCCTGAAAAGACATAAATACTTCCTGAAGACTGCCACATCGAGACCTGCCTGAGTTTTCAGTCTGCCTGCCTTACAGGTGTTGGACTTGCCAGACCCCTCATCAAGTGAGCCAGTTCCTTAAAATCAGTCACCTCCCCTTGTGTAGTCTATGAGTTCTGTTTCTCTGGAGAACTCTGATTGACAAAGCATCCTTGAATCAATGACTTTGTTTGTTAATGTATCGAAGTGAGAAAGGCCAACTGCTTTTTCCAATTTGAAAGAGATCTTTTCAGACGATCCCCTGGAAATGAAGTGCTCACTAGCTACTTTATCTCAGTATTGCAGTAAATGTATGAGGCCGTGGCCTTAGCACAGAACATGTCTCTTAATATTTTTAGGCTACGAGTTTCCACTTGTAAATTATTTTGAGTTCTCATTTGCTTTCCGCTTGAAAAAGGAGAATCATAAACACATTGTTTAAATGTGTGCAGTCACTTCCGCTTTAGGGATTCGAGAACACCCCAACCTCTGAAAACATAATGGTGATTTCTAAAACGAATCCTCTCTTGGCTTAGAATGATGTTTCTGTTTGTGCTTTTCTGTTACCATGGAGACTGCCAGGGAAATCTCCAGCTATCCCAGGGCTATGTGTCCATCTCCATCAACAAAAGAGCTTCTAAAAACTCCCAGATAAGGGTTTGCTGCTGGGACATGGCTTTTCTGGGGGCAGCAGTATCTTCCTTCTGGTATTCTCTGCTTTTCCAAACAAATGCAACCCAGTGGGGTGTGTCTGCCAAGGGAATTGTGCTCAGCCCAGACAACAATCTGGACAGTAGCCTGACTTACACTGATTCTACCCAGGAATGATACTTAGAAGGCAGCTCCATAACAAGTACCTACCTTCTCCAGACTGCCAAACTTCATTAGAGTAATTTCTGCATGTGTTTGTTGGATGGATGAATAGATGAATGGGTGGTTGAATGGGAGGGTGAATAAAAGAGAAGAGTGGGTGAATGAATGGATGAATGAATGAATTCAATCCATCCATAAATGAAATGAATCAATGGACAATGAATGGATGGATAAGTGAATAAATGAATGGATGAATAAATGGGTAGAGGGATGAATGGGTGAGTGGATGGATGCATTTATGGTTGCATAGAAGGGTGAATAGTTGGATGGATGAGTGAATGCATAAATGGGTGCGTGGATGATTAGATGGATGGGTTCATGGATGGATAAATAAATGAGTATATGGGTAGACAGATGGAAGAATGCATAGGAGAATGATGGAAGAGTGGATGGATGGGTGAATGAATGATGGATGAGTGGGTTGATGAATAGGTGGATGAATGGGTGAATAGATAAATGGATGATAGATGGACGAATGGAAGAATGGATGGGTGCATGGATGGAAGGTTGTTGGATGGGCAGATGGATGGATGGATGGGTGGGTGGAAGGGTGGATGGGTGGATGAATAGAAGAGTAGATGGGGAACGGGCGAGTGGATGGAGAGATTGGTGGGTAGAAGGACTGCATTGTCCTGGGCAGGAAAGCTAAGACATAGGTTAATATCCCCCCAGGCCTTATGAGTTTCCCCTCTTAGTTTTCCTTCTCGCCCCTTTGCAAACACTAAGATGTGTGCTTCTGTGTTGCACACTGCTCACTGCATAAACACGTTTTCTACTGAGGAATTGGAGGTCAGAGCCAGCCTCCATTTCAGAAGTCATCATTGACTTTAAAAACCAAGATTTTTGAGTCAAAGCAGAAAAAAATAGCCTGAAAGTCATAGTGCTTTTGATTTGCCAAGGCCAATCATTGAAAGGAGATAATGTCTTTTTGAAATAACAGAACGTTTGCCTACAATGTAAGAGCACTTCCTCTACCCTTCTGATCCTTTAGACTAGGTTTCTTGAATTCATGAAAAAGGGAGAGTCGAGAAAGGGAGAGAGAGAGAGAATGGATGAACGAATTAGGGGCAGGTCAACATCCTGGACAGCACCCAGGATAAATCATGCCTGTTTGAGAACTCTGTGTGTGTGTATGTGTGTGGTGTGCGTATGGCATGAGTGTGTCATGTGGTGTGTATATATGTGTGATGTGTGTGAGTATATGGTGTGATATGTGTGTGTTGTGTATATGGTGTAGTGTGTGGTATAAGTGTGTTGTGTGATATGTGTGTGGTGTTTGAATATATGGAGTGGAATGTGTGTGGTGTGTTTATGGTGTATGTGTATAGTATATGGTGTTGTGTGGTATGTGTGTGTAATCTCCCAAATCGAAGATCTATAGGAAATATGTAAAGGATGATATATCATTGCAGCTAAGAAAAATTTCATAGGAATTCAATGCTGATTCAGCATTTAAATAATCAAGCAGTGTAACTTGCCATGTTAAAAAGCATATGATCATCTCAACTGATAGAAAAAGAGCACTTGATAAAATTTAATAACCATTTATAATTTTAAAAATTCAAAAAATGTAGCAAAATAGGAATAGAAGGGGACATCTTCAAATTGGTAAAGAGCATTTTATTAGTCTGTTCAGTTTGCCATAACAAAATACATGTGTGCATGGAGCGGGAGAGAGAGAGAGAGAGAGAGAGAGAGAGAGAGAGAGAGAGAGAGAGAGAGAGGAAGGGAGGAAAGGAGGGAGGGAGGGAGGGAAGGAGGGAGGGAGAGAGAATCTTATTTTTCTTCCTTTTCTTATAAGGACACCAGTCCTATTGGATCAGGACTCCACCATGACTTCGTTTAACCTTAATTACTTTCGTAAAGGCCTTATCTCCAAATATAGTAACATTAGGGGGTGGGTTTTCAACATATGGATTTTGAAGGGACACAATTCAGTTGACGACAGGCATTTATAAAAAAATAGTCAGTTAACATTTTATCTATGGTGAAAGAATAAATACTTATCCTAAAGATGGAAAACAAGGCTTGGATATACTCTATCAGCACAACTATTCAACATCCCACTGGAAATCTTATCCAGTGTGAAATATAATAAAAATCAATACAAATATATAATTTAGAAAAGAAGGATTAAGATTGTCTTTATTCTCAGAAATGAATGGTCTTAGACAAATAAGTGAATGAAGCAATATTGTAGAATATAAAGCCAATTTACAAAAACACGTGTATTTCTGCATACTAGCAATACATAACTGTAAGTCAAAACTTTAAAAATACACTACTATTTACAGTAGTCTCAAAAGAGTTACCTATATATAAATCTAACAAAATACATGCAGAATCTATAAGATGAAAACTATAAAACACTGATGAAAAGAAAATAAAACATAAATAAATGAAGAGGTTCACCATGTTAATGAATTAGAAGACTCAATACTGTTAAGGTGTTGATCTCCTGAAACTTATCTGTATTAAACCCAATCACAATTAAAATTTCAGTTGTAGAAATCAATAAGTGGGTTCTAAAATGTATATGCAAAGGCATGAGAACTAGAACAGTCAAAACAATTTGAAAAATAATGATATCAAAAGAGTCAAACCACCTATTTCAAGATTTACTCTAAAACCACAATAATAAATGCAGTGGTATTGGTGAAAGAATAAATACACAGGTCAATTACTCAGAGAGTCTATATATAGACTCGTACATTTATGGGCAGTTGTTTTTTGGCACAGGTCCAAGGGCAATTCAATAGAAAATGAATAGTCTTTTTCACAAATGATTCTGATGATACTGCATGTCTATATGCAAAATAAAGAATCTGGACCTATACTTTATACCATATGCAAAAATTAACTTGAGGAGAGGATCCAAGATGGCCACTGTGGAACAGCAGACTGGTGCTACTCTCACCAAGCAAGTCAGATAGTAGGGATCAAGCTGCCAATAGATGGAGACACCTTGAACACTTTTGGATGGGTGAAGCATCCTGAACTCAGCAAAGATCTCTTTGAACACGTAGAGACCAGAAAATAATGGCAGACAAGGGAATCTGGGTGCTCCATTCCCTGCTTGTGCCAGGCTCACACTGGAACTTAAGCCCTGACTGATGAATGAGAATGAGTAAGTGTATCTAAGATACCTTGGGTCTGTTTGCCCCCTCCCAGTCATGTGTGTTTTCAGTCGCATGGAGGAGAAGTCCTGGTCAGGACATGGTGGTGGGCAACTGGATCCCAAGCAGTATGGAATTAAAAAAAACCTTGCAGTTGGTCAGTAGCCATGAACATGGCTGCTACCAGTGGAGCACAGCTGGCTCCCAATCACGGAAAGCCTGCCTGCAAAGTGAACCTTGCTGGTGCCTGGATCATCTTCCCAGCCAGATCAGGAAGAATCATCTCAGTTCTGCACGCCTATAAGGCAGATCCCTGCTTCCTTTCTCCATGGCAGAGAATTGCACCTTCTCATGAGCAGGGTGTGGACTTGAACAGGTAGGGAGTGACACAAAAGACATCTGAGGGCTTTCTTGGTGGGAAGGCTTCTGGTGTACAAACTTCGGACAGTAGACAGGAGGACCATCCTTCCATGCATCCTTTGCAGCAGGGGCTTCTACAGTTGAGAAATTGAGAAACTTGCCACAGGATGGAGCAAGGAGCAGAAGCGAATGTTCCTCTCTCTCTAAATGAGTGACATACAGTGAACCACAGAAAGGACCTTAGAAGAGAGGGTCAAGGACTAGCTTCAGAGCAACAAAACCAAAGGAAATTACAGAAAGGGAAGAGAGACCTGTTTCAAGTGAGGAAAAATCAATGATAAAATATAGGCTACCCTCAGAGTACTAAAGAAACAATGCCTGCAAAAGCAGTTATCAGAGCACAAACAATGGAAAGGCCCCTGAATGATCTGTTCCAGATGACAATCACAGAAATCAGATATTGGATGGCTAAAATGAACAGAGAGAATAAAAAAAACTAGAAGCAAAACTCACCAAAGTTGTACAGGAAGTAAAAGTGGAGTTGGTCAATTAAAAAAAAAAAAAGCCTATTCTGAAATAATGGAAATGAAGAACTCCATCCTGAAAATAAACAAAGTAAAAAGCACAGGGAACAGGATCAACCAAGCAGAGGAAAGAATTTCAGAACTTGAAGACTAAAGTATGGAAGCATCCCAGTTTGTCAAAAACATAGAAAAAAAGCTCAATAAGAAGGAGAAAAACCTCCAAGATAAATGGGATTATGTCAAGAAGCCAAATCTATACCTGATTGGTATCCCTGATGCAGAAAGGAAAATTGAGAAAACCTTGAAAAAACATTCCATGAGATCATCCAAGAAAACTTTCCACATCTTGCTAGAGAGGCAACCATTCAAACACAAGAGATTCAGAGAATCCCCACAAGGTATTACATGAGAAGACCATCTGCAAGACACCTAGTAATCAGTCTCCACAAAGTAAGCATGAAACAATAATCCTAAAGGCAGCAATAGAGAAAAGTCAGACTACTCACCAGGAAAGATCCACCAAAATCACTTCAGACTTATCTGCAGAAATGTTACAAGCCAGAAGGGAATACTGTCCAATATTTAATGTACTTAATGATAAGCAATTCCAGCCAAGAATTTTCTACCTCACCAAGCTAAGCTTCATCAGTTACAAAGAATGAAAATCATTCCCAGACATCCAATCTCTAAGAGAATATGTTGCCTCTAGACCAGCCTTTCAGGTGACACTTAAGAAGATGTTGAACACAGGAAAGAAGGTCGTACACATCACAAAAGTATAAGCAGGCACAACTCAACAGAGCATACAGAGTACTCACGAAATGAAAATACACACATATATCGTGTGAAATACCTTTGCCTCCACCTAACCAGAGAAGTGAAAGACCTTTACAATGGGAACTACACTGCTCAAAGAAATCAAGGATGACACAAAAAAATGGAAAAAGCACCCATGCCCATGAATTGGAAGAAACAATATTGTCAAGATGTCTATCCTACCTAAGACAATCTACAGATTCAATGCAATTTTCATCAAATTACCAACATAATTTTTCACAGACCTGGAAATGACAATACAGAAATGCATATGGAAACAGAAAAGAGCACAAATAGTCAAAAGAATCTTCAGCAAAAGGAACAAAGTGGGAGGTATCACACTTCCAGACGTTAACATTTATCACACGGCCACAGTAACCAAAACAACCTCCTATTGGCACAAGAGTGGACATATAGACCAATAGGGCAGGACAGAGATTCTGGAAGTAAAAACACAGTCTCTCAACCAACTCATCTTCGACAAAGCCACCAATAACTATCACTCGGGAAATGTGACCATATTTAGCAAATGGTGCCAGGAAAACTACTGACTATATGCAGAAGAATGAAACTGGATCCCTATCTATCACCATATAGAAGAAATCAACTCAGAAATGAATCAAAGACCTAAATGTAAAACCTCAAATTATAAAAATCCTAGACGACAACATAAGAAACACTCTTACGCACATAGAAGTAGGCAACAAATTCTTGACCAAGTCCCCAAAAGTGAAAGCCATAAAAATTAAGATAGACAAGTGAGACCTCATCAAACTGAAAACTTTTGCAAAGCAAAATAAATCATCAAGAGAGTAAAGAGACAACCCACAGAATGGGAAAAAATACTTGGAAATTATGCATCTGACAAACGTCTTGTCCAGGATGTACAAGGAACTCAGACTAAGTGAAAGGAAAAAACAAACAACCCCTTTAAACAGTGGGCAAAGGACATGAACAGACACTTCTCAAAAAATGACATACAAGCAGCCAACAGACTCATGAAAAAATGCTCAGCTTCACTAATCATCAGAGATAGGCAAATCAAAACTACAATGAGATACCACTTAACTCCAGTAAGGATGGTTATCATTAATAAGTACAAAAACAATAGATGCTGGCGTGGATGTGGAGAAAAGGGAACACTTCTACATGCAATCTAGTTCAATCTCTTTGGAAAGCAGTGTGGTGATTACTGAAAGAACTAAAAATTGACCTTCCATATGAACCAGCAATGCCTTTCTGAGGAACATACCTCGAGGAACATAAATCATTCTACAAAAAAGACAACTGCACATATATGTTTATTGACACACTGTTCACAATAGCAAAGACACAAAACCAATCTTTCTGCCCATTGAAAATGGATTGGTTAAAGAAAATGGGGTACATATACATGATGGAGTGCTATGCAGTCATAAAGAACAACAAAATCATGGGCTTCATAGCAAATTGGATGGAGTTGGAGACCATCATACTAAGTGAACTGTTACAGAAACAAAGTGTTGAATACTGCATGTTCTCACTTATAAGCGGGACTTGAACATTAGACACATTAGCACAAGAGAGGGATCAGCAGTCAGCGGGAACTGCTAGGGGAGGGAGGGAGGGAGGAAGATGGGGTCATGTGACAACACAAAGTGTACTTGGGTTGTTTTCAGGAGGAGTGAGGGCCAGTTAGATGCTCAAGTTTCACCTGCATGCAGCCTACTTATCTAGTTAATCGTCACTTGTATCCCACATTCCTATAATAAAATACAATTAAAAACAAAAATTAACTTGAATGGTACATATTTGCTGTATTTTTTTCTAATTTGGTCCTGAGATCTGTCTCTGGAGAATGACTGTACACTCTAGCCCTGCTCTGATGGGGCTCCAGAGGATTTAGTTGTGGATGTTCACAGTGTACCTTCACAGCATACGTCACTCTGGCATATGGTGCCTAAGTGTCTGACTGATGGTCAGGTGAGGTGTCCCTCTCATGGGAAACTTGTGGCTCTTGTCTGACCTATGTCCAGTTTATTCTTACCAAGACAGCTGTTCCCCAGAACAGCCCTGCCTGGAAGGAAAGTTAGGTTTGGGTGTGTTGATCAGTTGAGACATGGAGGAGGAAGAACAAAAACACGTGAAATCAAAAAGCAGTGTGTGACTGACAGATCCAGAGTAGAGTGCAGCATGCTTTGCAGGACCAATGGGAAGGGGGAGACTTCTTCAGGGACATGCATACTCAACCAGTGGGTGGGAGCAAGAGATAGAGATGGAGATGGAGAGAAAGAGAGAGTGAGAGAGACAGAGAGAGGGAGAGAGAGAGACAGAGAGAGACAGAGAGAGACAGACAGAGAGAGACAGACAGACAGAGAGAGAGAGAGAGAGAGAGAGAGAGAGAGAGAGAGAGAGAGAGAAATCGACTGTGGGTTGAGGTCTTTACTGAGGATATTACCCAGGCAGATTTCCCTTGGGGAGCTCTAATTGCTGCGTTGGAAGCAGGCAGAGACAGGCTTTGTGGGGTCACACTGGGAATAAGAGGGGAGTCACTGTGGCATATCTGTGCAGGACATGCAGGTAAGAGGAGGCTGTAGGACAAGTCAAGTGTGCTGTGTCCACCCATCCCATAGGGAGGTGGTAACCAGGAATAGGACCACAAGCTCCAAAATATTTTAAGAGCCCTTAAAATTTGATAAGAAAAAAAACAGTCCGATAGAAAAACTGGCAAAAAGAAAAAAAAAAAAAGATGTGAGAAGGAGATTGACAGAATAGAACATGTGAGTGGGGGAAGAAATGAACGAGGAGACCCTCATCTCCTTTATTAACCAGTGTTTCAGAGTCAACCTGTGAGGGACAACGTTTGATGCCTACTGGTGTGGAGGGCACACAGTAAGAAGAAACCTCACACTGCTCACAGGTTTGGAATGAGGGCCACACTGGGAAACATGTCGGTATTATCTGGTAAAAAGGAAGATAAAAAACCCCATGATTCCAGGTGCGTGCTCACAGAGACTCGCATATCTGTATGGGAAAACGTGTGTGAAAACATTCCAGGAAGTACCGTCTGTGATAGCAGAATGCTGAAAACAGCCTGGATGTTCACTGATCAGAAATTAAGCTAAGGGACTGCAGTGTGGCCACACCATCACACTGAATAAACTGTGTATAGACGTACCTGGTTGTCAGGAGCACAGGAAAGGCAGCCTCCAGGCCCTTCCCAGGACCAACTTCTGTGTGTCTGGAGTGAGCATGAATCAGCTCCATTCAGGTTTCATTCATGGCTTTACCTCTTAAGGCAAGATTAAGTTTGCCTTCACATCGAAGCCTGGCTGAGCCCAGAGAGTCTCAGTGCCTGCTGGGAGCTGCCTGTATCTGTCCCCAGTGTTGGCTAAGTCCTTTCTAGCTCACTTTGTTCTGCCACAATCCTCTGACAATCCTTGGTTTGTGGCAATCCAAGGTGCTGCCTGAGGTTTCATTTAACCAGTGGTCTCATCCTTGCCTCCCCATCTACAGCTATGGCCACCTGGGCATCCCAGCCTCTGGGTATAGGTCATTACCATCTAGGGTGGGGGAGATGAGCTTGCAGAAGAAATTTTGGGAGACGTTCACATTCTCTGTTCACCCTGCATGGGCAGCAGACATAGGAAAACAGGCTGGCCATTTGTGTGGTCTGGAGAGCCATATTTACCCCAAATGCTTCTTGGGTCGCAGGACCTGGAGGATCTCAACCTGAGAGTCACATCCAAAGTGTCCTCTTTGTCACATCCATCGATCACCTTGCCCAATTTTGCTGTTCCAGTGAAAGTGGCTTCTAAATATGGATGCCCTGGTACTAATTATAGCACAGATTGCATGGGGAATTCGGCGGCCTGCACTGTGGCAATCCAGATTAAGCAATTAACCTTGATGTCCCTGTAATTATTAAGATGCGTTAGCAAAATGAACTAATTTCCCCACAGGATGTTGAACTGAAATCAACTTCCACTCTCTTTAAAATGCCAAAATAGGAAATGTTAATGGAAAATTACGTTTGGATGTTTAATAAATCTCCGAGGCCTGTGCCTGCTTGTCAATCTGGGCTGCAGCACAGTTCGGAGGTGCTGGCTGGCTAGGACCATGAGGCCTGGAGCTGGTGTCTGCATAGGAATGCATGTAGTGCCGTGCAGCTCCTGGGTCCCAAGAAGAGGATCCTTCAAAGTTACCTGCCCAGTTCTGTGACCCAGGGGCCTTGGAAGAGAGACTTTGCCCTGCCTTGCAGCTTCTGTGGGGTCAGAAGGGGTCATTTCTACAAACGGCAGTGTGGACCATGCAGGTCAGCTGCGGCTGGCATCCTGTCTGGCTCCTGTGTCTTGAGGCTTCTGTGCTCTGCTCACAGCTTTCCTTGAGAGCAGCAGCCTGTGAGAGGCTGTGGATGCTGTAATGTCTTGTGAGCATTTGGGATGCTCAGGAGCCATTGTCCATTGGTTCTCTTAGGACAGGTTTGTGGTGATACAGTGTCTGAGATTAGAAGGGGGCTGTTTTTGTGTGTGTGTGTATTTTCCTGCACAAAATACTTGGAACTTTCTGTGTGTCTCCTTCACTTTTCTCTGGAAATACAAGGGTTGTATAATTTGCAGGTGTTTTTCTTTTTCTGAAACTAAAAGCCACTTCTAAACTAGCCTTTGGATGCTCCAGCCCCAACCAGGGCCCTGGGTCCCTTCTGGGGTTCCTGTGGGTGCCCATACCTCCAAAAGACAACTGGCCCCCCTTTTCTAACTCCCCACCTGGACAGGGAGCAGCTCCTTCTCTGCTTTCACTGCACTGTGCCTTGGTGACATCTAGCACTCATCTTTGTGTCCTAGGTGAACTCAAACTCCCTTCTCTGGCCTTCAGAACCACGCCTCAGCGGGCTGCAAGCACGTGGCCCAGTGTTCTTCTTTCTGTCTCAACAGCTACCCACCTTCTCTGCAGGAAACCCAGTGCATTCCAGCCCCAGCCCCTGCTTTTCATCCTCTAGCTCCAGAGAGCTGCCCTGTGATCCAGGCACACACACCAATGCCCTATGTGGTACTCTTGGCCATCCAGTGGAAGTCTGCATACCTGAGGGACTCCCTGGCCTCAAAGTGGGAGGGTGCTTCTGGGGAGATGTGCTCTGGGGGTGACAGAGTACCCTGGGAAGATGGGGTGTTTCTGTGTGCCATCAGACTCCCAGAATTTAGACTCTTAGGTCAGAGTGAGCCCCATGAGGAACTTGGGGTGTGAAGATGGACAAATTCTGGGAGTCTTGGCAGGTCAGGACAGTGGGTGCAGCCATACCAGGGAGGTGCTTCTTAAGGACTGGATTTCTGGTCCCAGAGGTTCCCAGCATCATGTACTTTGCCTAGGCTATGAGAAACCTCCTGTGCCTTCATGTCTACCATTTATCCAACCTTGAAATCCTTAGCAAAGTGAAAAACCATGAAATGAAAAAATTTTTTTCATTAATTTTAATAGGAAAAATATGATATTTTATTTCAGCCTGAGGTATCAAAACAATTTTCATAGATAAAAATATATCAATTGAACAATCAAACCAAGTTTATATAGCTAATAAACAATGATGTGAAAGTAAATATATACTGTTTGTGGCTAAAACAATGCAATAGAGACTTAAAGTGTTATTGAGGAGGGAGGCTTGGGGTCTTATCATTCTCTTTGCTGGACCATTTTCTTTTGCAGTTTACAAGCCTTTTGAGAGATCTTGATCCCGTTGAACTCAAACTGCACTTAGCAATGAAGTTACAACCCACATAACCAAAAAATTCCTCTAAACACGGCAAAAGCAGCCCTCAAACAGACTCGTGCCAGGAGAAGCTTCTGCTTCAGTGCCCTTCAGGTTCAAATTTCATGATGGATGGCCAACTTTAGGCTGTGATGATTTGTTGAGCCCTTGCAATTGGAGGATGAATGCCTTGAAATGAATGATGGGTGGGATGCAGAGAGGATTCTGGTGGGGGTTCAGGCAGGGAGGACTGAGAAGAGTGTGGAGAAGGGTGATGGGGGTGGTCTCAGGCAACAGGTGGGTTAAGGCATTGGAGTCTCCTTCCTTCCAAGTGAATCTCATACAAGTTGCCCATCTCTCTATTCCTCAGCTTCCCTCTCTGAACAATACAGAATATCATGTTCTCTGTTGTGCAGTGAAAAGTGATTCATGAGCAGGCTGGTGTAAGAACTTGGACGACTGTGCCCGGCAATAATAAATGCTCTTTGCCTATTTCCTATATTACTTTAACCCTCCATTTCTTCTGCCAACTCAACCCTTCTTCATGGATTGAAGGGACTCAGCTTTCTGGAGAAAAGTGCCATTTTAACTACATTTAACTGACTCCCATTGAGGCATATGCTCCCAGCCGTCCCAATACTTAGGAATTAGAGAGCACACACTGTTGGACCTGAATGAAGAGTCTAGGACCCTGGACACTGGGAATGCATTGCTCTGTGAACACAGCTGGGCTCAGAGTTTCCAGCTACAGCAGACCCTCGATGGCCACCCTGGTGCATGTTTCCCATGGTCCAGGGAGCCACCTTAAATTCATTGCATGTGCCATAGATCATGCTGCCTGCACAGCCCCCGGGGTAACACAATCAGCATCAGCCGCACCTGGAATAGGAATAGGAGTCAGTCAGGAGGGTGCCCCTAGGCACAGGGCCTGCAAAGTTATCTTCTTGCTATGTTAGTCAGAGTTCTCCAAAGAAATAGGACCAATAGGATATGCAGATGAATAGATAGAGATAGATGGTATCCACCCATCTATCCAACCATCCATTCACCCATCTGTACATTTGCTCATCCATTCACACATTCATCCATCCATCCATGCATCTACCCATCCACCATCATCCATCTATCCATCTACCATTCATCCACTCATCTATCCATCCTATTCATCCACCTATCCTTCCATCTATCCATCCATCCGTCTTTTTACCTTTCCACCCACCATCCATTCATTCACACCCACCCGTCTACTTATCCATCTATCCACCCACCCATCCACCCTCTCATCCATCCATCTACTTACCCATCCACCCATCCATCCACCCATTCATTCATCCATCTATCCATCCACCTATCCATCCATCCATCCACCCACCAACCACCCATCCATTCATTTATTTATCCATTCACCTACCATCCATCCACACACCCACCCACCCACCCACACATTCACCCATTTGTTCATTCACCCATCCATTTATATTCAGGTATTATAAGGAACAGCTCATGTGATTTTGAAGGCTTGATGAGTCCAAAATTTTCAGGGTAGGCTTCAGGTGGTAGGTTAAGGACCCAGGGAAAAGTTGCAGTTGGAGTCCCAAGGCCTCTGCTGGAATAATCCTTTTGTGCTAAGGGAAGATCTATCTTTGTTCTTTAAGGGCCTTCGATTGATTGAACAAGGCCCACCTACATAATGGAGGGTAATCTGTTTTATGCAAAGTCTTCTGATTTAAATGTTAATCTTAGCCAACCCCACCAAAATACCCTCACAGAAACATCCAGAATTAATGCTTGACCAAATACGTGGGTACTGTGGTCCAGCCAAATTGACACATACAATTACCCATCACACTACTCTTGCCAGGGAAGGGAAGGAAAAGCTTTTACCTGTGAACTAGTAACCCAAGTACTCTCATGCTGGGATAGTTAAACAGGAAATAAATTTTCTTCTCCAGAGATAACCTCTTCTACAGATATCCTGATATAGCATGTCTTTTTTTTCTTTTGAGTTAGAGTCTCACTGTCGCCCCAGGCTAGAGTGTAGTGGCACAGTCACGGCCACCCCAGTGTCAATCTGCTGGGCTCCGGTGATCCTTCTGTCTCAGCCTTCCAAGTAGCTGAAACTACTGGCGTGCACTACCACGCCCAGTTAATTTTTAATTTATTGTAGAGTTGCTTGGGCTGGTCTTGAACCCTCAGGCTCAGGCAATCCACTCGCCTCGGAGTCCCAAAGTGCTCGGATTATAGGCTGAGCCACCAAGCCCAGCCAGCATGTCTTTTAAAATGATGATCTGTTCGTGGAAACTTTTTCCTTAGCCAATATCATGGATTGGTGAAAATGCATATTTAAAATTTTTTTTAGTCAGGGTCTCACTCTGTCGCCCAGGCTAGAACACAGTGGCATGATCACAGCTTACCCCAGTTGATGGGATTACAGGTACATACCACCATGCCCCCTAATTTTATATTTTTTGTAGGAATGGGTTTTTGCTATGTTGCCCAGTCTGGTCTCAAACTCCTAGGCTCAAGCAATCCTCTCGTCTCAGCTTCCCAAAGTGCTGGTGCTGGGATTATAGGTGTGAGCCACTGTGTCTGGTCGAATTTTTAGTTCTTCAATTACAAGTAAAGTTGAGTATCTTTCTATACTTTGTTACCTATTTGTATTTACTTTTTACTTTGTTACCTATTCATGTCATTTTCCTATTTTTCATTGGGAATAACATTATTATTTACCAAATAAACTTTTAAAATTGATAATTAAAAATGACTTCCTTCTCTCCATTTTAGGCTGTGCACTAAAGAAAAAGTGGAAAATTGCAGAAAGTTAGCACATGCTTTTTGCTGTAACTGGTGGAATCTGACTTTTAGTCGCTTGTGCCTTTAAAGCATTTACTGGTTTTCATGACGGGATTTCAGGAGATGGATGGTGTAGGTCAGGGGTTCAAAGATGCCACGGGGGACCTAGACTCCTTCCTTCTGCATGCTCATGCTCAACTTGCTGCCTAAGCCCTGTACCTGGTTCACCTCCAGGCAGTTGTCCCCACCTGGCAGTATCACAAGCAGGAAGGGCCAGTGTGGAGTAATAGGGCTCTTTGCTGATGATATTTTAGTAGGAAAAATAAACCATTCCCAGAATTTTCATTGGCCAGCAGGAGGTCCTCTGTGCCCTGCTCCCCAAAAGGATTAGAACTGATCCACAGAACCTGTGTGATTGTAATCGGAAAAGGGTAGATGTAACTAATTTAAGGAGTTTGAGATGAGATCATTCTGGATTAGGGTGAACCCTAAATCAATGACAAGTCTTCTTACATGAGACACAGAGGAGAAGGCCTATGAAGATGGAAGCAGAGATTGGAATGATATATCTAAGAACCCAGGAAAAAGGATTGCAGCAGGACTGGAAGCGGGAGAGAGGCGAGGGACAGTTTGTCCCCAGGAGCATCTGGAAGGAACCAATCCTGCCCACACTTTGATCTTGGATTTCTGGTCTCTAGAACTGTGAGGCAATATATGTCTGTTGTTGAAGCCATCTAGTTGGTGGTATTTTGTTATGGTAGCCCCAGCAAACTGACACGGGTCAGGGTGTTTGAGATGGGGACTGTATCATCAAGCGTACAGGCATGATCAATTGTCCTTCGTGCTGAGGATGAGCCCCAGACTACCTTGCTGTCCTCACTGAACTCCCGGAGACACTGGTTAAGTCTCCAGGGAAGACCTGGCTGGTCCCAGGTCTGTCTGCCTCCTTCCTGCTGGTCAGCCAGCAGGGCCCAGACTGCCTGAGTCCTGTCCTCTGGAACTATGGAAGACCTTTCAATTTGTACAAGCAGTTAGTGTAGCAAGTTCATGTTTCCTTCATGTTCTGTGAGTGGTCTGGTCCATAGCCCAGAACAATGGATGGGGCAAGAGCCACAGCAGATGAGGACAGGGGGCTTAGCATGGCCAGGCCAGTCAGAAGCTCCTGACTTAGACCCCAAATCTGCAGGGGTCTCAGAGTTGTAGGTGTGAGTGGACTAGCCAGGGGTCTGTCTCTGCCAGGCCTGTGATCCCCCCACCCACAGCTGGGGCTGGACCCTGCCCCTTGCTCTCTGGCCTCAGGTGGGTTGTGGCTGCTCTCAGCTCATTCTTCCAGTGGAGGAAGGATTGCATATCTACCTCTTGTGCTCACCCCCAGCACCTGCATGAGATCCCGGGAGGTGCTGGGGACACTGAAAGTGAGAGGAGTGAGTGCTGGTCTGATTTAGACCCCTCAGTCTGGGCACCTTACCGTCGATCCTCCTGGCCTTGGGTTTCATTTGGGAAGACTCAGGGACATTTGAGAATGTTCTTCTGAGTCTCCAAACATCTCTGTATCAGTCAGGAAATTGACCTCCTTTGGAAGGTCCAGACCTCTGATTCTCCTAGGGCTCTGCTCCCCTGGCCTCAGTCACCTGCTTCACTGTCCCCGGTGGAAGTCAGCTCTTGCTGTCAGGGTTAGAATTTCATGGAAAGCAGATTTTGAACTTTGCACAGTGAAAACAAACCACCTGCTACATCAAGGGTCCTCCTTCAGGACACCACAGCTTGTGTTTCGAAGTCCTTTCACTTTTGCGTCTGGCACCATCTATCCTCCTACTAAAACTCTCATTTTCCCAAAGAGGAGGCGTTTAGAGAACGTGACGGCTCCACGCTGGGTCTTGGTCCAGAACACAGGGTGTGTGAAGTTCTGAGTCACTTTTCCTTGCCAACAGCAACTGAAAAAAAAATTACAAAACCTGACGGTTTCAATCTGTGAAAACATCTGTTCTTGCTGTTTAGCTTCTTATATCTATTGGAAAGGGTTAACAATTTCAAGTAATATGTTCTAAGATCGTCATTATCTTGGTAATTGTGGATGAGCTGCAGAGATATTTTGCCAATTATGCACTTAGTGTGAGGTGCTTGCGGACCCCCTGAGGGAAGGGACCATGCTCACCACATGAATGGTGATGGGCAGGGAAGGAGGAGCAGGTGGATGGAGGAAGGATGGTGTGTGAGGGGGCAGGGGATCTCCACTGCAGGAAGCTCTCCTGGCCATAGGGCTCAGGTGCTTGAGGGAAGCCAGAGGCAGTAAGGTCAAGCAGAAGCCAGAGGTCAGGCCAAGCAGAACTCAGAATTCCTGCATTTAGTACTCTTATTCCCTATATCCAAAGATGTGATTCTGATGCCTGTAACTCTGCGTTTTCTGGGGCTTCACAAAGCCCATCCTAGGAGTGGAAGTCCCTGAGCTCACATGTCCATTTTGCCATAGTTTTTCAAAAAGTTGGGAGTGGGGTAGGCAAAATATCAGCACCTGTAAGGCCCTTGCAAAGAACTTCACTTGAGAGGCTTTGTTATTCCCTCCTCTGTGAAGCCCCGCTTCCCACAGCTGCCACGAGGAGTAGTTCATTCCACGAGTCAGGGGTGGCCTGGAGGGGCTATGCGAGTGAGTGGGGGACTTCCCTTCCTGATTAGGGCAGCAGTCTTAGGAAACTCAGGAGGATGTGGCTCCCTTTGGGATATGCTCAGTAAACGCCTGCCATCCCTGACTCCTCTTGGAAAATTCCATGGTGAGTGTTGGGGGTGGTAGTCACAGAGGATGTTTTCACAGAGTGTCTCCTGGAAACAGTGTTCTTGGAAGGCCTGAGCAGCTACCTCAGAGGTCCTGGGGGCTGAGAGGCAGGGCTCATGCCTCATCCCCCTAGCAAAGTAGCCCTTGAGTAGACACCTTATTGTGGCTGTGATGCTGTTTTCTCTGATGAAAATGTTTCTACTGTTCCCTGTGGATGAAGTCTGAAGTCTTCCGACTGTCCATCTAGGACCCTGTGGCCCTCAGGTCTCTGAAGCTGACTGGGCTCTCTGCCTGCTCCAAGTGGGGCCCAAGGACCCAGTGCACAGTGTACAATTTGTTATCATATCGTTTATCTCTATACATAAGACTCCAGGGACACAGTTTTCCCATATCCCCAGGCTTCAGTTCCAGACTGCAGAGCATCTGGGTGGGCCTGACCCAACCAGGTAAAAACTCTTGAAAACAGGACCCACCTCCCCATCTCCCCTTCCCTCCCTGACTTACCTTCTTACCTCCCTACCTCTGTATCTCATCTCCTCACTTCCCTACCTCCTCACCTCACCTCTCACCTTCCCATCTTACCTTCTCATCTCCCCATACATTCTGCATTCCTTGTGCTTGACACACACTCACAGAACACCCCTACATATTGTGAGATCAGTTTCTGAAATCCACGAAGTTGAGCTCCTGCCCATTCTTGCCTGTGTGTGTTAGGGTCTCAGTTCACATGCTATCTCTAACACTGGGAACAGGACTTAGATTGAATGCAAGCAGCTGGAGATGAGGTGTGCATTACCTAGATGGGAATGATGGGGGCCGTGGGTGGCTGAGATGGAGACTGGACCACTGTCACCTGCCACGGAGGATCTGGGCTTCTCCAACCTGGAGGAAGCTGCTGCTGACCAACCCATGCCCTGATGATCCTGTGTGGCATCTCCAGGGGACAGTGATAAGGCAGGATAATCTAAAGCTGGCATGCAGCCCTGAAGACATTCCCAGGGAGCTGTCCTGGAGTCCACAGCAGGAGGAAAAGATTGTTGGGGGATGCCGCCAGTCAAACTCCCATGTCTACCATGGACACATTGGCTGGGAGCAGAGCTTTGTTTTTTCCAATTGAGACCAGCAGTGGTGTCTCAGTTCCATTCCTGTTTGGGGTGAAATCAGGAAGCTGAACAAACTACATGTCTTCTGGGGAGAAAAATACTGGATTCTGGTGTTTTTCTGGCATATTTGAAACCCCTACATGAACCAGCACCCTGGACATGTAATCATGCAAGTTATAAGAATGCCTGGGATGATTTGGAAATTGTGTGTGTGTGTGTGTGTGTGTGTGTGTGTGTGTGTGTGTGTGTGTGTGTGTGAGAGAGAGAGAGAGAGAGAGAGAGAGAGAGAGAGAAAGAGAGAGAGAGAGAGAGAGAGAGCAAGGCGGGGGGGGGGAGAGAGAGAGAGACACCCTTTCCTTTGCTGCTTATTGGTGTGTTCACATCCATGGTCTTATTTTGAGTTTCTCAACAAGCCTGAGAGGTAGAAAAAGAGGGATCATTCTTCACATGTTGCAGATAAAGAAACAGATCTGTGAAGTCTCTTACTCAGGGCCGGGCTGGAGTGAGTCTCTGGGTGGAAGCTGGTGGCCACTGCGACTCCTGATCTGCAGTAGTTCCACTAGCTCCCAGTGTTTTTTGAACAGAGTCTAGGGCTGAATGACAAATCGCACAGGTGGGCAAAGCCAGCTGGGGCTCCTGAACTCTACCAGAAATAGATGGGATAAGGTGTGCCAGGGTTGGGTCATGACCATCATCGGCTCTTCAGAGGACATCCTGAGGAGACGAGAGCACACACACAGGCAAGGTGGGGTCGCTACTCCTCACAGCCCCACTGAACCTATGCACATGAAAATCAACTGCTCTGTGTCCGCCACACCTGCTACTTCAGGGCATGAGCATTAAATGTTAGACTGTCATTGAAAACTTCAGGAGGAAAGCCTGGAATATAAACTTACGTTTCAGGGAATGATTGGGACATTCAGGTGGAGAGATTCAGGATGCATGGGGGTTTCAGAGGGTAGTAGATGGAAGGGTCCCAGCTGGGGCTGACAGAGGCTAGGCAGGAACCTGGTGCTTTGAATCAATGTATCTGAGGAGTTTGGGCTTTAGCTGAAAGACATGATTGGTTATTGTGCCCAGAAGGCAGATGCTCAAAGAAACGCTTGGAAAGATTGACTTACCCAGCTTTCCTGGTTCAACAGGGCCTCAATTAGACTGAGGTGCAGAATGAAGGGGCGGTCCTCAGGAGTCAAGTCGATTCCCAGAGCCCCATGATGGACTGCCTGAAGGCAAGGGAAGGAAGCTGTGGCTGCCAGATGTCGCTTCTTCCAAACCCAGAAGCATTTGAAGCACACTCTGGAGTGAGGTATCCATTGTCTATGGAGGAGAAATTCCTCGGGTATGGCCCATTGTCAGTGACCTCTCCACAAGGCCACGCAGAGGGAAGTTGCTGTAGTGGTTTGTCGTGTCTGCAGAGAACGCTGATGTGGGGATAACTGGACCCCTGCAGGTCTGAAGGAAGCAGATGGCACCAACCAGATGGTGTTCAGAGTAGGATTCAGATGCCTCTGGTGGCAAATTTCTTGAGAAGGGCAAAGAGTGGCAGGAGTTGAGAGGACTCGGAGTCTGTTCAAAGCACTTGTATTCATCAGGCACTGTGTCGAGCTCCTCTACTCTTTGTGACTGCAGTCTATTGTGATATGAACATTGAATATTATTGATGGGAATCTGTTTTTTTAATTGATGAGAATCTTAAATGATGCATGAAGAGTGCTGGACAGTCCTGCTTGGATGGCTTTTTTTTTTTAAAGAGGTAAATTGTCAGGAATGGTTTTTGCCCTCCAGTCCACTTATGATCCATTTTGGAAGGCTGTGAGAGATATGAATCTCAGGCATGGTGACTCATGCCTGTAATCTTAGCACTTTGGGAGTCTGAGATGGGAGGATTACTTGAGGCCAGGAATCCAAGACCAGTCTGGACAATATAATGAGACCCCGTCTCTGCTAAAAATAAAAATAAAAATCTAGCCTAACACAGGGGTGTGCACCCGTCGTCCCAGCTACTTGGGAGGCTGAGGCAGGGGGATCCTTTGAATCCAGGAGTTCAAGTCCACAGAGAGCTTATGATGATGCCACTGCACTCCAGCCTGGGCAACAGAGAGAAAGACCCTGTCTCTAAAATAATAATAATGAGGAAATAAAAGGATGAGTCACGAAGAAGCCCAGGGTCAGATGATGGGTATGTCTGGAGTGGAGCGAGACAGGAGTGGCTTCCTGGGGTGTGACTGGCCAAGGCCTTGCACATGGGGCAGATGGAGGCAGAAGATAATAAAAGCCAAGGCAGCATTTCTTGCTGTAGATATAGATATACCATCTGGATCTGCAGATAAATAGGTGTAACAAACAGGCAGGCACTGAGGGAGAGGGCCAGGGAAGTGGAAAATAACAACTGAAGAGTTAAGATGGAGAAGGTTCTGGTGCCTGATCAAAGGGTTTGGATATTTTAACTGTATCCTTCCAACTCAGTGACTGGAGGCTTTTGCTCAGATGAGAGGGTCCAGGCTGGGTGTAGGGCAGGCTCCCTGGAGTCTTCCACTCTGCCTTGGTCTGTCTTGTGTCACATAATGAGACGGTCCCTGGAAGAGTCCAGTTGTGGGCATGGACCGTGAGCTCTTCCCATGCCTAGGCTCTGTGGTTCCAGGCTGCCCCTGAGGCCACACCCAGTTTTAGAATCTGTTACCTTTCACCTGAGTTCCTTGTCTCTACTGCTATAGCGCCACCCCTTCCTGGTTGCTATCTCAGGGACCATTGCTCTTTAGAGGAGCTACCCCTGTGTGAATTTCAGGCTAGTTTGCTGCCCCGAGAACTCAGCATTCTGGAGGTCGCAGGAAAAGTTATGAATTTATGGTTTATCTGGTTCTCTTGCTGATAGGTTGGGAGTGGTGTTCTTTCCAGGTTGTCTGTATCCAAGTAGAAGTGGACTTGAAAGTGGTCTTCAGTGGGGAAAATTTCCCATATCTTCCAGGTCTGTGTTCAATCCAAACAGAGTGATCTGGCAGAGCTCTCCAAAGCTGGCTGCTGATCTTGGTGGTCTACATATTGCACTTGGGTAGTCTAGCTTAGTGGAAATGAAGATGAAAGGAACATGGAAAATCCTACCTGCAGCTCAAATTGCTCACTGTCTGGCTAGATGCAGACATCTCTGGAGAAAGGTAAAAACAACCATGTGCTACAAGACTACTGCTCTTGTTACAAATTTAAATGTATTTTAAATACTTACTATTTAAAATTGTAATAAATCATTTTTAGCTAACTCTAAGCAGGTGGCCCCAAAGGCTCTGCGTTTGCTAATGGGCGTGTTTGCTGAGTGGTTAACACCTGCTGTCTTAAAAGGCATGGGTGAGTTAAGAGGAGACTGTGAAGAGTCCAACTTATCCTGGGGGATACAGTGCTGGGTTCATGAGGCTTAGAGATGGTGGTGGCCTTAAGGAAGGAGGCCCAGTCTGTGAGTTCATTGGTCAGGGAACCTGTAGATGTGCAGTTACTTTTTTTTGGAAAGAGCATGAGGGAGGACCTCTCCAAAACATTGGAATTATCTTTTGGAGGGCGGGCCCCTCGTAGTACACTCAGAATTTGTTTCTCTGGATCAAATGGTCAACCAAAGTTTTTTTGGTTAGAAGTTTTGAGAAGGTTGCTTCACAATTTGTGGAGGAATCGTCCCGAGTTGTGGCAAATAGGTGACTGGTTCTACCATAACAATGTACCTGCCCACACTGCACTAAATGTTCAGCAGTTTTTGACCCAAAATGACGTGACCTCCATACCCCACCCTCTCTATTCACTGGATCTCATTCCAAGGCACTTTTTTTTGTTTCCCTGGATGAAAAAAAGTCCTCAAAGGGAAACATGTTGTGGATGTGGAAGAGGTGAAACCAAAAATGGCAGAGGCACTAAAAGGTATCAAAACTGATGAGTTAAAAAACTATTATGAGCAGTGAAAAAAGCATCTTGATAGGTACATTGCATCAAACGGAGAGGACTTTGAAGGCAACTGAAGTTTAAACATATAATAATAAGCACACAATTTTTTAACAAATAAATTCCATTTTAAGAGGGTTCCTCCAAGTATAGTAAGGGAAAACAAAAACAAAAACTAATATAAGCAAATCAACAAACAAATTTATTTGCTCCTATTTCACCATTAGCTTGTTGAAGACAGAGCTGATGCATAAGCTTTATATCCATTGTGACAGAACCAGTTGGCATGCACTTGACTCCCTGACAGACACCATTGCAGGCTTTATGTGACTTGTGTCACTGCCCCCTGTGAAGCAGAGGCCATCATCACCTGCTGTTCCCAGGTCTCACAGGTATGGAGGGCCAGGGCTATGACCAACCCAGGTCATCTGCACTCCAACCCTGAATTAATAGCCTCTGTACTCCTCTCCCCACACACCTGGTTTGACCTGGGAACTCTCTGTTATCCTCGTAATCTGCATCTGGGCAACACTGCTTGTGGAATGTGGGTGGTGTCCGTCACATGCCAGGGCCTCCACAACTCTGTTATCTGGGTTTGAAAACACACAGGTGCTAGTTTGCATTTTTATTTCTGCAAGACCTGCTTTATTGGTCCCTATGTCCCCCAAACCACTAGCTGGAGAGTTCAGGAAGAGTCATTATCCATCTTGTTGGGGTGTGTCTGACAGATGCACATGGAGACTTAGGGAGGCGGCATCATCTAGCAGCAGTAGCTGGGGGCATGGGAGTGCCTTATAGGCTGGGTTTGCACCAAAGGGGAAGAAATAATGCAGAAGAGGCCGATATGTATAACGCTACATAGGCTAGTGTGTCCACATGGCCTGGCTACATGAGTGCAGCGGCTCGTCCAGGGCCTGTGCAAGTGATTTTCCACATGTGATGCCTTGTTGGGATATGCTGAGGGCTCCTCTGTACTTGGTCCTTCTGCCTCAGCCAGGCTGGCCTCACTCACCCCAGCCTCCTCTACACAGTGGGCACCTTGTTAGAGGCTGGGGACACATATATGAGTAAACCCATCCATGCCTGGGTGCCGGCCAGCCCTGTGCTCCTGGCACTTGCGCAGAAGATATTCTACTCTTAACAAATTCTGGTTGTGTGGCTTGCTCTCCATTCCTCTCTGCAGCATAGGGAATGGAGGGCAGTTTTACAACTCCAATTTATTAGCTCCTTATGCTTCACTTTTGACCTCAGGAGCTTACTTTTTATTGAAACTTTAAATAATTTCTCAGTGTTTAAATCAAAAAGGAATGTAGTCTATAAAATTTAAGGAAGAAGCACACTTATCAGCTCACGATGGTCACATTGACCTCAATGCTCTGTTCAGACGATCTTGATGGCCTAATGGTAATATAAGAAGGATGTTTCATAGGTGGTTTGGGTACTAGAAAATCCAGTGAATCTCGTAATTATTATCCTGCCCAGCTTTTGCACTTTTATGTCCTGAGGCAAGATCTGTAGTTACCATCTCTGTGGGAGTTTTGGCCTCTCCTCTCCATTACACCTCTGTAGAGGATGGAGGGAAGACCCTGGGCCTGACCCCATTACCCCTGCCCTGGAGAGACCAGCTTTACCTGCTTGTCCCTGTGAGAAGTCTAGGTCCTGGGTCCTCAGTGCTTAGAGTAGCACCAGGTATACAGGTATATTGGCACCTTATAATTGCTGGATTACACTTGGGACAGCAATTGAATTGTGAGCCTGGCCCAGCTCCTGCAGAGCTCCCTATGTGGTCTCTGCAGGGCACCAGTCTCTCCATGGTTGTTCTTCATGAAAAGGTTCTTTCCAGTGTATGTGAGCAGCACATTGGGCCCCCCAGCCTGCACCTGATGGTGCTCTGGATGCCCTGATGTGTTTTTCAGTCATCCTGTGGAGTCTGTGAAGGGGAGACCACACTGCTGAGAACAGCCTCCTCAAAGACTTATCTCCTAGGTGGTCTTCAAACAGGAAATGGGACCTAGAAAGCTCCCTAGGGTACAGTGCTGTCTTCTCACTCACACAGAGTCTGCTGTGGGTTGGGGGACTTCCCAGGAGTGCTGTCCCCCATCTGGTGTGTCTACATCATGCTTCCTCCATATTATCCCATGGTCTTTACAGTTATGGTCAAACCACAAGAGAAACAAGCAAGGTGGTCCCATGGCTCCTCCGTGCATTAGCTGGCAGGGACACTCACTACATCCATCTACAGACACTGGCCAGGACTGGCTCTGTGGTCTCACTGAGGATGCTGGGGAATGGGAACTGGGAGATTCATGCCTGTCCAACCTCCCCTGAGTTCTCCCGTCTGGATGTTGTTTCCTTGCCACATTCACTTCTATGTTGAAGACAGAGCCTGGTGATAAGGATCGTGTGTCTCTGAGCATCAACAGGAAATGTGGCCAGCGTAGGGGAGGCAGTGACAAAGAGAGGAGGGCCCATTCCTAGGAAGTGAGATGGTGAATCTTCTGAATCTGGGGATGAACTGGGCAGGACTGACATAAGCTTATGCAGAGTGACTGGCATGTGGTGGAGCTGTGGATGCTGGCATGGTAATAATTCACTGCCTGCTCTGTGGCATCTCTTGTTGTTCTCTTGTGGTGTTTAAATTTTCATGCAGGGATGTCTTGTTTTGCCAACAAAATTATAAAATTCCTCAGGGCAGGACTGTACCTTACATTCCCTTCCCCCCATTTCTGACAGAACTGGGCATACATGCTGCTCTCGGAGGGGCTTGGTAAATCTGTGGGATTGAATTGAAGCAAAGCCAGATGGAGAAGTCCTTTTAAGGTGGCTGAGACCCCAAGGGAGTTCCACAGTGGTGGGACTTTGGGGCCACAGTGAGAACGCACACAGATGGAGGGTGATTAGTACTCTTGCGTATGGAACCATCTCTGCGAGAGACAACTCACATCCCCGAGTCCCTACAGGCCCCAGTTTTCACTCTGGCATAACTGAATTGGGAAAGTTGGATTTTGAGATACTCTGTAGCTTAAACTTTCTTGCTGTGGGAGCTACTAACTGGGGTGGGCAGAAGCATTAGGCAGAACTATGTGTCTGCAGTGCTTAGAATAACTTCTAGTGCTTAGCAATTGTTGTCATGATTGGTAAATAAATTAGTGGACAGTAGAGGAAATGGTGTGTACTTTAAGTGAGGGAGAAACTGACAGAAGGCATACTTGGTTTCTTTCACAATTTTAACTTCCCCAGACTGAGGGACTTACTATTTTTAAAAGCTTTTATAACTGAGTCTACTGTGGCTCAGGTAATTCAGCTGTGTTATCTTGCTAATCCTCATTCTCCACCATCCTTACTATGCCTTGTGTGCTGGTTAAATGATATCACACAAGACATCTTCTAGCAAGATTTCCAATAAGAGGAGACATTATTGCCATTATTGCTATATCATGGTAATGAAGGTGATGAGGACATTGGTGGGTGATGATAGTGATGGTGGTAATAATAGTGATGGTGATGACAAGGATGGTGATGGTGATGATAATGATAATAGGCATGAGAGATGATAGGAAACTGTGGTGATGATCAAAGTGATGACAGAGATGATGGGTATGATGGTGATGATGAGAGTGATATGGTAATGATGCCATTGTGGGCTGCAGGAAAGGGATCTCCCTGGGAAAACTGGAGACCGGTAGGGAGAGAGAAATATTTCTCAAACCTACCAGCAATAATGGGCTCCTAATTCTACACCAAGACCCAATACATATTAAATCCCATTTGTGATCATATTAAAGTCATTTTCACCTGTTGCAGGATGTTGAGGGAGCATTTTAGTTCCCCTCATTAGTCCAGACACACAGTTGAACAACTCCTGTCTCCATTATGGACATGCCATCCCTAGATAACCAGTTTCCTGAGCATGGAGCACTCCCAACAGCACAATTATGCTAATGGCAGTCAGGGGAAGTGCTCAGCAGTGGGATAGAGCACCTTGGCCTGACCTAGTGATGACCTGGCACCCATCAGCTTGTATACCAATCTCTGATGATATGTCTTCTGCAGATGAAAGCATGAACATTTGCATGGGAACTGGTTTTATGAGATACATAAACATTTATTTAAAGAGAAATGAAAATAGCAACATAGAAAATAACTGCTTCCTGACTTTAAAATGCCCTCACCATGAGTCTCTGGTAGTATAATTATGCTTGTACAAATTTTGCAGCTACTGTCAAGTACATCTATGAGAAACACTATTTTTAAAGACTTTATAACACAGCAGTAAAATTTCTGCTCTAGGCTAAAATATCATGGATCAAGGTGTCAGCCCAGGAGCTAATAATGTTATAGTCTTTCAATTCACATCTCTGGGTTTAAGTTGTAAATGGAGAATTAATATCAAGGCAGGCATTTTCAGCAACTGCACATTTTTCTGTCTGCAAATTTGGTGTTATCTAAATTAAGAAATTCCAAAGTCTGTCAAATGACACTTTTATCCTGACACAGGTTTTTCTTTGCAGACCCCCTTCCCTGCTTATGTCTCATCTACTTCATGGTCTGGGCATACTTTGTTTCTTTCTCTGACTTCTGATGACCTCTCGTGTCATTGGATATTGTCTTTCCTCTGGTTGGGCTCTTTTAGCCCCTCCTGTCTTTGCCTGCACTCATCTTCTGGGTTCTTCACACAATTGCCTTGTTGGATCTCAGCTTACACCACTTCCGAGAAGCCTGTCCTAGGCACTGGACACTCAGCAGCCCTCCTACCTGTATTTTCTATCTCATCACCTAGATATCTCCTTAGAAAGACCTACCTGGTTGCATTTATTTTGTTTACTTGATTTTGAAATCTTTCTTGTATAAGAATGTCCCCCTGTCTTAGTTTGTTTTTTGCTGCTATTAAAAAATACACAAGACTGGGGTAACTTATAATGAGTAGAAATTTGTTTCTTACAGTTCTATGGTCTGAGAACTTCAATATCAAGGCACCAACAGGTTTGGTTCTCTAGTGAGGGCGCTTTTTCTTTCTGAGATGATGCCTTGTGGCTGCATCCTTTTGAGAGGACAAATGTCATTTCTTCACATGGCAAAAGGTAGAGGGCAAAAGAGATGCAAGCTGTGTGATACCTCTTTTAAAAGGGTCTAAGTCCCATTTGTGAGGGAAGTGTCCTCGTGCCCTGATCACCTCTTAAAGGCCTCACTTCTTAATACATCACATTGGCCATTACATTTCAACCCCTGAATTTTGGAGGGGACACATTCAAACTATAGTACAGCTCCAGCATTCCCAGGGCTAACAATGTCCCCGATACACGGTTAATTCGTGCTCACTTGTTCATTGAAATTCGTGCTCACTTGTTCATTGACTAGATCTTGGCAATGACCTTTCTGATTCACATTTTCTGCGAATTTCTCTAATGCCCTGGCCCCACAAACTCTGAGATTCTGGCTACCTTCATGGCACCTAGTACTGTGCTGAGTAGAGAGGGGATACCCCATAATTTTTAGACAAAATCCTCTTTTCACAGCTTCTTTCCTGTTAGCCACACAGATCAACATTCACTGAAACACACACACAGCTATGCTATGGGTATTTCTGATACTACATTAGAGAACAGAAACCAAGTTTTGTTGATTCTGAATACTCTAGACTTAGCTTAGGGTGATATTGCTTTATTATATACTTATGGCTTTAATGTTGTCTTTTGTCATTAGAGTATTTGACATTTGCATTGTTATAACTTTGAATAGTCTGTAAGCCAATTCTGCTTTTATGACATCAGTGTTTACAAACATATTTGTTTTATTTCATACCTTGCCCTATCTTTATGTCTCAAATCAATAGAAATGTCTTTGAATATATTTTTCTAAGAGGATATGTGAGTGGAGTATATTGTGTATGATCACACAACTGAATCTCATTCATGGGTGATTCACCTTTGGTGAGGCTATAAGTTCAAAAGTCACAAATATAACCCTAAAAACTTGGTAGCTGTATCTCCATTGTCAAATGCCACAGAGAAATTAATTCAGGCCCTTGAGAGTTTTCTTTCTCTGAAAATAACATGCTTATTTTTCTCTGAGAATATAATATTTTTTGGAATTAAAAAATCAAACGTCTATGCCTAAATGTTGGTCCTACTTATTAATTTGCCCAAAATAGAGTTAATACTTTTAATTCATAGTGTCAGGGAAAATATCCTTTTATCTTTTTTTTTTTTTTTGAGTTGGAGTCTCACTCTGTCGCCCAGATTGGAGTGCAGTGGCCGCTCCTGGCCACCGCAGCCTCGACCTGCTGGGCTCCGGCGATCCTTCCGCCTCAGCCTTCCAAGTAGCCAGAATTACAGGCATGCGCTACCACGCCCGGCTGATTTTTTGATTTATTGTAGAGATGATGTCTCGCTGCCCGGGCGGGTGTCGAACCCGCGGGCTCAGGCAATCCACTCACCTCAGCCTCCGAAAGGCGCGGGATTACAGGCTGAGCCACCGAGCCCGGCTCCTTTTATCTTTTTTATTATCGCGAATACTACTTTTCTTAGTGTGTTGTCTTTTTAATTCCAAGTTATAAATTTTCTGCCTGGATCTCTTCCTACTTTTCATAGATGTGGACAGTTTTTAGACCGAAGGAGACTGAGTCCACATGGAAGCTTGAATGTATATGGATGAATGAAGAGCAAAATATAGAATATACACATGGGTAAATATAAAAATTCCTTTAAAACTCCCCCCCTTGCGTTCTTGCTGTCTCTCTCACTCAAACACACACAGCTTTAACAATATTTGAGTGTTTAAAGAAAACAGTAATATCAATGCATTTTAGGATTTATAACATTTGTAGAATTAAAATATATGACAACATGAGCACAAAGGTGTTGGGAGCCAACATCTATAGCTGCATGTATGTAGGCCTATAAGGGCCTGTTTGGAGAATTGTCTTTGACACAAGGAGATCAGTACAGCTACAATATTGGCGTATGAATAAAGACCAATGCATATACATAATAATAAAGTTTATACAGTAATATACAAGATTCAACTATGATTATAAGAAATTCACAGCAGAATCATTTTTTATTTCTCCCTCTTTTCTTAAACTGTTTTTTCCTTCTCAAGATATTTTTTAGCTGTTATTTCCTGGTAAACTGGTTAGTCAGCCTTTGTTCTTGCTAGAAAGTTTTCCTTTAGGTTAAAGTTAAACATTATAATTGTGATAATAGTTTTGTTATGTTGCCTTAGGTCAAGCAGAACGTTCTTGGTTTCTGCACGTGCTGAAACTCTCAGCCCCCCCGGTTATCGTCATGGCAACGGTGCAGCTTATTGTCCCAAAGTAGTGTGACAGGTTCCCAGACGCAGGTAGCTTTCACATAACAGGAAATAAGATTTAGATTTTTAAGTAGAATTACAGATTTGTTAAGTTTTATAAAATATAGAAGTAAGTTTATAGTTTGGATATTAATTAAGGCTAATGATAAGGTTTATAAGAGTTCAATTAGAATAATACATAGTGTTAAGAGTTAAGTAATGAAGTATATAAGGAAGTAAAGTTTAGACACAAGAAATTCATAGAAGTAGTGTTAAGATTTTAGTTTAAGGATAAGTTTTTAGGTAATTAGTATAGGATTCTAGGACATTGCATATTAAAAATCAGTAGGTTATAAGTATAATAAAAATAAGTTCATAGATATGGTGTAAGGTTAAGTAATACTTAATGTGGTGTTTGATTATAACTTAGAAAGTTACAATAATAAGAATATAGGCGTAAGTTAATAGGATAAATATAAATTGAGTAAGGATAAAAGATAAGTATAAAGTTAAGGTAATAATAAGTTGATAGTTTTAATTGTTAAGAATCATTAAAATTTATTAATTTTGGATTTAATGTTAATCAGAGTTTAACTCATTGGATTGATTAGAATTTAGAATTAATTAAGAAGTTTAGAACATAAAGTATAACATGAATGGGTTATGGGAAACATCTTGTGAAACTATTGATTAATTTGTATACCTGTTACATTGTGGATAGCACGTTATGCATCATGGAATTGTAATTGTGTGCATGAAACTTGAAAGTCTTGTGATAGTCTTATGATGCATAGTTTGCAAACCACGTTACACATCATGGAACTTGTACGCCCCCAGCAAGTGATTGTTACACTGCTGGAGGGTATGAAAAATGGTATATAAGTTGAAAGGAGTTTGAATAAAGTTGGCTTCAGTCTTGGCCAGACTGTTCCCAGAAGAAATCGCCTCTGAGTGGTCTCTTCTCGCCATCTGGAATCTCCGTTGCGGTCCTTACCCACCCTCCGTCAGGGCTGGTCCCCGACACAAAGGCTTGGAAGACATAAATAAAATTGTACTGTTATAAGGTTTTTACATTATGAACTAGTATCAAATCATTTGAAGGTATATTTTGATATAAGATAAAGATGCTTGCTATAATCTCTAAAGCCATGATCTATTATGGGAGTGACTAGCCACTAGCTAAGTTAAAACTAAATCATGTTAAAAACTCAGTTTCTCAGGTGTACTAGTCACATTTCAAGTGCACAGTAACTGTTAAGTGGCTTTATCGAATGCACAATCATCAGAGAAAGTTGTGATAGGGAAAGCTGCTTTAAATAAAAACAAAAAACTAAAAAATAACACAAAAAGTTATACCTATTAAGTCAATGGAGGAAATAAAAAATATATTTGATTAATCCCAGGAAGGCAAGATGGGAAAAACAAAGAAGCAAAAAAACCAAACAGGCCAAATAAAAAACAAATACCAAGGTATAAATTTAAACTAAATTCTATGCATAATTACACCAAATATAAATTGACAAAACACTACATACAATGGGCAAAGATGTCAGATTGCAAAACAAAACAAAACAAAACAAAAGCCAACTGTATGGTATTCTCAAGAGATGCACTTTAACTGTAGATACCAACAGTTGCCAGAAAAAGGATGACCAAAGACATACCATACAAATATTAAGAATGAGAAAGTGGGAGCAACTATATTAATATCAAAGTAGCCTTTAAGACAAGGAGTATTATCAGAGGTAAAAATAAATATTTCATGATGGTAAAATGGCTAATTCATCAGCAAAGCAAAAATAGATCTAAATGTGTATACACCTAATACATGAGGCTAAAATGGATAGAATTAAGGGGAGAAACAGACAAATTTACAATCACAATTGGAGTTTTTCACACTCTCTTTCAGTAATTAATAGAACATGCTGATGTAAAACATAGTAAGAATATAAAGGATTTGAACTACAGTACTAAGCAACTTGATGTAATTGATGTTACAATTACATCATTAGTAGCATGTTAGTAGGACATTACAGCCAGAAACTGTGGAAGATATACAGAGGGTGCCAAAAACAAATCAAAAGCAAAAACAAACAAAAAAGTGTACATGTTAAGAAAGAAAAAATATCTTAAAATTGTAATACTCAATAAGATGAATACAAATTACATTTGACTTCTGCAATTGCAAGAGGTACTCAAAGTTGTTGCCAGCAGCATCCAGACACCTGATTATAGCAAACATCTCCTAATGCCAAAAAAATACATATTTTAAGAGATGTTATCTATGTAGTGCTTTCCAAAGTTGAATTGAATTACAGTAGCAATGTGTAGTAGGATGTTTGCCCAATCATTCTTCTGCCATTTTCTTTGGCTGTCCTGTCTGTTGCATGGTGACACTAACATTCATTTGATTAGCACCATCTTTTAAGCAAACATCATACTTAAAAGTGTATATATACATATATACATATATATATATATATATTTGCTACTCTCATATATATTTTCAAGTGCACATAGAACATTTACACATATTGGGCCATAAACTAAATCTGAATAAGTTTCAAAGTGCAATGACATCAAATTAGTGATTGATAACAATAAACTGTCAAGAAAACCACTAAATATTTGCAAATTAATGAACACATTTCTTTGTATACCTAACCCTGAATTGTACCCCACATCTTTAAAATAAAGTTAGTTTAAAAAATGAACACATTTCTAAATAACCTGTGCATCAAGATAAAATCAGAATATATTTTAAACTATTTGAATATTTTAAATGATAATAAAAAGACATTTCAGTATTTGTAGTTTGCAACTAAAATAGTGCATAGAAGGAAATTTACAGTTCTAAATGCCTGTTTTTAAAGAGAAAAATGGGTATAATATATAAATTCCTAGTAAGACTGTTTAAGGAAAAATAAAAAGAAAAACAAAAATTCCAATAACAAAAATAAAAGAGATGGCATCCTTACATTTAAAAAAATCACAAACAACTTTATCTTGATAAATCGTGCAACTTAGATGCAATGGCCAGATTCCTTAATAAAAACATATTACCAAAACTCTAACAAGAAAAAATTAAAAAAATAAATAGCCCTATATCAATATAAAAAAATTGGTTGGGCACAGTGGCTCATGGTGGCTCATGCCTATAATTCTAGCACTTTGAGAGGCCTAATTGGGAAGGTGGCTTGAGCCCAGGAGTTTGAGACCAGCCTGAACATAGAAAGACTCTGTATCTACAAAAAAAAAAGAAATGTAAAAAGTTGCTGGGTGTGGTGGTGTACACCTGTAGTCCCAGTTACTCAGGAGGCTGAGGTGGAAGGATTCCTTGAGCCCAGGAGGTCAAGGCTATGGTGAGCCATCATTGTGCCATGGCACTCCAGCCTGAGTGACAGAATGAGACTCTGACTCAAAAAAAAAAAAGACTTGTAAAAAATTTTTAAAAAATTACTCATAAAGAAAAATCCAGTCTCAGATGATTTTGCTGGTATGTTCTATCAAATGTTTAGGGAAGAAAGAATGTCCAGTGTATATAAGCTCTTTTAGAAAATAAAGGAAGGACCACTTCTCAGCTGTTTCTTTGAGGTGACTATAACAGCAATACCAAATCGTGAGAAGTACATTACAAGAAAAGTAAACTATAGACCAATGTCTCTTATAGACACAGATGCAGAAATGCTCAATAAAATGTTAACCAATGAGATGCAATTCTAGCAATACACGATATTACATTATGACCAAGTGGGGTTTATCTCAGGATGGTAAGCTTGCTTTCATATTAGAAATCAATCAATGTCATTCACCACAGTAACAAAATAAAGGAGAAAACAATCCCTATATGATTATCTCAGTAGATGTAAAAAAATCATTTGATACAATTTGACATCCATTCATGATGAAAAAAAAATCAGAAAGCTGAGAATACTAAGAAAATTTGTAGATCTAATAAGGGGGATCTGCGTAATATCAGCCCGTATCTTAATGTGAAACACCAGACATGTTCTCTCTAAGACTGGAGATCAAGTCAGGATTTCTGTTTTTATCACTGCTGTATTAAAAATTCTACTGTAAGTTCTAGCCAGTGCATAAGGCAAAGCAAAGACTTAAAAGTATAAAATTGATTAGTCAAGGTTAAGGCTCCAAAGGAGGAGTAAGAGAACAAGGGAAGCGGAAGCCATTGTACAGTTTTGGCCCAGAAACTCCTGGCAGATGAGCTGCCCTTGGTGTGCTTGGGAGCTATACCCACTCTGTTAAAGGAATTGCTGACCTCATTTTTAAAAACTTAAAAAAAATTATAATACTATCCCTGGGTTGGGGATCCATGGGAATGAGCAGATGTGATAGGTGACCGTGGTCAGCATCGGATGCTCATCCCAATGGCCGTGAATGTGCCTAGTTGTTTGAGCTGCCATAACAACTACTGCAGGCTGGGGGGCTTAGACCAGGGGTCCCCAACTCCCAGGCTACAGGCTAATACCGGTCTGTGACCTGTTAGGAGCTGGGACACACAGCAGGAGGTGAACAGAAGCATGCAAGAGGGATCTAGGTTGTACACTCCTTATGAGAATCTAATGCCTGATGATTCCCCCACCCTCACCGTCCCTCCCCTCCATCCATGGAAAAAGTTGTCTCCCATGAAACTGGTCCCTGATGCATAAAAAGTTGGGGACCACTGGCTTAGACAACAGGAGTTTGTTGTCTCAGTTCTGGAGGTGGGAAGTCTGACACCAAGGAGTGGGCAGGGTGAATTCTAGGGGCTCTAGGGGAAGGGCCTATTCCAGGCTGCTCTCCTTGGCTTATTTAAGTGTCACCATGAGCAATGTTGTCCCATGGTACACTTGTGTGTGTTTTATTTGGATAAAGTCCTATTGAGTTCAGGGCCTTTCTACTCCAGCAAGACCTCGTCTTAACTTGCCCAATTTTATCTGCAATGACTATTTTCAAATAAGGTCATGTTCTGCAGTTCTGGGGGATAGGACTTTCACATACAAATCTTTTTTTTTTTTTTTTTTGAGAGGGAGGGTGCTCAATTTAACCTGTAACAGGGTCAGAGGTGCCTCACCACTGTGTCTACTGGCTGACATGGGTGCCACCATCCATATTCCTCAGAGCTGCTGGGTGTTAGCCCTTCACAGGCACTGCCCCAGCCCGAATAGGACCCTGGCCCCATACATAGTCACCCAAATGTATCTTTTTTGTCTGCTGGGGACAGCAATGTGAGGTGCAAGGAGGCAGCATCAGGTCTCTGCAAAGAGCTGGTGCGCTTAGGAGTGGAGAGAAAAACTGAACTCTGCAGTGATGGCTGTAGCACTTGAGAGGAGCCCCTCAGTGCTTGGCATTCATTTGCTCTCCTTCATCTGGTCCATGGACTGCATGGAGACACGCTATATGAATAAGTGGTGGAGATGTTTTTACTTGTAAAGGTTAATAACCTCAAAAAGAAAAGGTAGTGTACATCCAAAATGAAAGGAACTTTCAGAACTTAAAAATGTTCTTACTTTTCTTACTTCAGACAGAGAAATACACTTTAGTTTGTTAAAGGCCACATAATTACCAGTTATGTGTTTGTTTTAGTAAGGCTACCATCTGTAGCTCTTGATGATGTCTCAGCTTTTTTTTTCTCCTGTAAATGCACTCACATTTCTCACATTCTTAGTGGATCTACTCCCACCTGGGACCTGAATCCTGTCAATCTGACACCTGATGCTCTGTGGTGTGTAAAAGTGCAGTCCCATCTCTCATGACACCCCAAAACTATCCTTGGGTAGAATTCCTTTTGGAGAAAAGCAACCCAGTGCTCTGCCTCTCCAAAGGCCGAGTTGCAGCGTGGAATGCTGGCCTCGACAGAACTTTATAGAGGGTGATGGACGGTGACAGAGCCCTGGACCCTGCATGGAGATTGGGCTGGGTCTAATCCTGTAATTTCTCAGGCTTAGTTTCCTCTCTTACCTGCCCTTCATGGCCAGGGTCTTACTGTGGGTCAGGAATGGCCCAGGCTGACTTGCAGAGATCCAGGTCACTTTCTAGCCACAGCCTCATGAAAAGTGGTAAATGGTTCTGGATTCTGGAAGTTCTGGTGTCAAGCAGCACATAAATCAGAAGCAGTTAACTGAAGTGACGCTGAACTGGAACCAACATCTGAAGACCAGCACCTCATGGGCCACACTGAAATGTTCCAGATGAACGGAGTAGAATCCTTCTTGGTCCAGGTACCAGCAGTTCTCCCAGCCCCCTGGCTCTCTGGGCTTTTTGTGGACATGAGTAGTCAGGCTGGCTTCTCCTCAGTGTAGGTCACTCCAGAAAGAACAGCAAAACGGATTGGTATCAGCTCCTCCTTGTATGTTTTGTAGAATTCTGCTGGAAAGCCATTCTGTATAGGGTTTTTTTGTAGGTAGTTTTTGTATGACAGAGTCAATTTTCTGGGTAGTTATAGGCCTACTTAGTGTCTCAATGACTTCTTGTTTTAACCTGGGGAGGTTCCATATGACCCAGCAATTCCCCTATTGGGAATATACCCGGAGGAACTCAAATCATTCTACAAAAAAGATACCTGCACATGTATGTTTGTAGCAGCTCTATTCACAATAACAAAAACATGGAACCAACCTGTTGCCTGTAGAAGCTGAACTGGATAAACAATGTGGTACATATAAACACAATGGAATATTATGCAGCCATAAAGAAGGACAAATATATGGACTTTGTAGCAAATTGGATGGATTTGGAGTTGATAATACTCAGTGATTTATCACAGAGACAAAGAACTGAGTTCCAAGGTCACTCATAAGGTGACCTTGAACAATTATAATGCTATAAGAAAGCGATTGGCAGTAGCAGAAAACTGTCAGGGTTAGGGGAGTTGGGACTGTCAGTTGGTGGAAACTGCTAGGGGAGGCATACCTCATCAACAAGGGTACCTGCATGATCAATGTTTGTATGCATAACCCTGAATTGTACCCCACATCTTTATAATAAATAAATACATTAAAAAAATAAAACAGAAAAAAAAACCCAGCAAAAAGATCTATGGTAACTAACTCCATTTTTGTTTGAGGGACTTTTACCCATTCTTACATGCAGGCTAGAATAATTTTAGACCAGAGATAAAATGCAAAAACAGCAATCATGTAGTTTTCAAAACTAAATCTGGGATTAAAGGAAAAGTATGTAAACAACTACTTTAAAGATTTATAAAAATAAGGAAACTTGGCTATCGCCATGTAAGAGATTGATCCCCCAAAACAAAGATGTTTCACAAGCCTCTCCTGAACCCTTGCTGGCGCCCAGATATCCGTGGTTCTTGGCCTTCTCTTTTTCTCCTTACCTAAGCATAAAAGATAAAGCAAACATGCAAAATTCTAAGTTGGTTCTTTAAGACATTAGTCTGGGGCAACCCCTTCGGGTCCCCTCCCACTGTGGAAATTTTCTATCCTCTCAATAAATCCTGCTTCAAAAAAAAAAAAGACATTAGTCTGCCATTTTTTTCTTGGTTTGATGGTTCTCCAAAATAAAGTTGCTTTCCTTAATCCAACTCCTTGTCTTTTGACATATTGGCTGTTGTGTGGTGAGCAGAACAAGTTCAAACTCAGTTACAATTTGGCAGTTAACCAGGAGAAGCTGCTGTGGCCATTTGGCCCCAGCTGGGGAATTCTCAGGTTAGTCCCTAGCAACTGCCAGTGGCTTTTTGCCCTGGGGACCCCCAATTCCTTTGGCAGCCCTGGCTGCAGTTTTTAAGAGTATATATTTGCCTACTATGATCATAACCTTGCACACATTCTTCCCGTGCCTTATTAAGTTTAAGTACTTTTTTTCATCAGGTTTGACATCCAGGCTACCTAAATGGACTTCCCACAAAAATAAAAAAATAAAAAAAAAAAAAAAGAAATCACAATGATGAAATTTTTATTTATCTTTTTATAATTGGTCTGTAAAACAAAAATTTTACATTTATCAAAATAATTCCTGTGTTATGTTTATAGGTTTTTAATAACTTAAAAAATTGAAATGTAAGAGGATTAAGGTTTTTCCATCCATATAACTTTCCATATTGTTTTTAAAATCTCTTAATTACCACTTTAAATTAAATAAATACAATTATTCTGTTTTAATCAAATGTTTTGATCCTTTTTACATCTTCAGTAAATGTCCTCAAAATCAAAATCCTAAACTAAGTTTCTGACTTAGACTTATTACTGGGGACTTATCAAAGCTATAAAAATCAATCATTGCAAGGTTGTAAAATCTCTTTACAACTTCCAGTCAGGTTATAAACTCCAGTATCACCATCGCCATCTCCTCAAAAAGGTCTTAATCAGGTGTCATTAACTAATTCTTGTGCTATTGAACTAAAGAGTTTTGACTCCTGGGTACACATGTCACATCTAAAAAGGCACTGACTGCTGCTAAATCTTAAATGTTGATGCCAGTATCTGACACCAAACTCAAGTTAACCAAAGCTTCATCTTCAGACCTGGGAAAAGATGCCAATTAAAATGAATTGCTTTCATGAGACGCAGAGATAAGACTATATGCAAAGACACTAAAATTCACTTAATAATTTTGTCTCTATATCAGGGGTCCCCAACCCCTAGGCTGTGGACTAGTGCCAGTCCATGGCCTGTTAGGAACCAGGAGGTAAGTGGAGGGTGAGTGGAGGTAAGTGGAGGGTAAGCGAAACTCCGCCTGCTGTCAGATCAGTAGCAACATTAGATTCTCATAGGAGCAAGAATCCTATTGTGAACTGTGCATGTCAGGGATCTAGGTTGCATACTCCTTATGAGAATCTAATGCCTGATGATCACCCCACTGCCATGCTCTTCCCTATCTGTGGAAAAATGGTCTTCTACAAAACTGGTCCCTGATGCCAAAAAAGGTTGGGGACGACTGCTCTGTATAATCCTTAATGTTAAATTATTTAAATATTTAGCTACCTGCGAACTTCCTTTTCTTGTTATTGTCAAAACTAGATGGGGCTTATGACTTTTTTTGTTTAAAATATGGCTAATTCTCTATATTTTATTGTCCAGAGTAAAGGAAAAAAAAACAGCAACACTTTTTTTGAGCTAGTAATAGCTTACAAAAATTGAGTAAAACAACAAAAATTACCTTTCTCTCTCTCTACTTGATATCTCCAGAATTTGAAAACTATCCAATTCCACTGGGGCTATCTGTTTTACATTGCCAACACACTGTTGGTAAAGCTATACAACATAAAACACCCTTCCTCTAAGTCCAATGACTATCATGAAAGAGGTGAGCATAAAAGGGCCAGTTTTGAGAGATAAAAATGAATTCAAGCCCTCCAAATAAACATGGGTATACAGGTGCTCAACACACAAAACTTATAGACAAGTCAGTTTTATAACTTTGCTTTTTGGCTTTTGATTTTTGGCTCTTATGTTACTTAAAAGGGCTCTCAGTGTTAATGAATGCCTATCCACCTCCATTACCATGTGGCCTGGAATGTGAACTAGTTATCAGTTTTTCGACTCTACGTGCCATGGTGGACACACTGTGGAACATGATGGACCTGAGTAGACATATGGCCCTGCAACAAAATGGGACAAACTAAAAGCTTGATCATCAATGCTGTCTCTGGCATATCTTGACCAAAAAGGTGATATGTAAACTAAAAAATAAAATCCTTAGCCCTGTCACTGACTAATCAGATTCTATCTTGGCCAAGGGGACCCCAGATAAATCTTAAAAACGTAGTTCCCAGTCATGAAAAAGACGAGAGGCCAGAAATGCCTCATAAATCTCCTCTCTTTTATGAATTAGACACAAATGACCAATATTAATGTTAAAGTGGAAATAAGACTGACAGAACAAACTCTGTATAGTAATATAAAACCAAATTATAAACCTATGGCCATGCCAGGCAAAGATTAAGTCTCATATCCTACACTTAAAGAACTAACTATAATCCAACTGCCACAAGGTTTTTCTTTGGCAACTAAAGCACTGACCACAAAATAAGCAATAGTAAAGCAATTAGAACTAATCTAACTTATAGATACTAGCTAAACCACTGTTCCACCAGCTGTAACTATGACTTTGATTGGACAAAAGAGTAAGTTCAATAACTTTCTCCTGATAAAAAGATCACCTATCATAAACTAGTTCTGGACAGTTTATAAAAGTTCACTTGCATGCCTTTGTGTCCCCCAAAGACCTTTTAACAGATAAGGCCTAATTATAATACATTTAAATATTGTGTCCACTCCAGTGTAAACATAGGTCACATGTTATATGTATATTTATTCAATACAAATGTGTCAGGATCACTTTCATAAATATTCATAGCTCCTCATATGGCCTGTTAAATATATATACAGAGGGTGCCAACAAAAGCATATTTTAAGAAAGGAAAAAACTGTAATAAAATTGTAGATGAATACAAGTCATTTCTGACTTCTGCAATTGCAAGAGGTTCTCAAAGTGGTTACTATCAGGGTCCAGACACTTTTGATTATGGTGAACTAGAAGCAATACATAGATAGCTTCTAAAATGTGTATACATATTTTTGGCATCCCCACTATTTAACCAACCTGTTGGCATAACCCCACAAGAGCTCTGGGTATAACTGACAGTGGAAAACAAACTAATCGATTTTCTTATTGATATGAAGACCACATATTCTACAGTTAACACCTGTCTATTCTCTAATTTAAAAAATACTACCATAATTACAAGAGTGTCAGGACAAATTGTGACTTGCCCCTTCCATTTTGTCACCTTAGAGACCACAATTGACAGGGAAAATCCTAAAAAGATAAACTATATTCTAAAAAATATTGCCAAAATGTGACTTGAGAGAATGCATTGTAGATTGCCCTATAAAAATTAAAATGGCTCCCTCAAATAGGCTCCCTAAAATAGGCTTTCAAATATTATACAACAGGCCATTCCAGATTTCTTCTTCAATTAAAAAATAACAGCAACTAGAGTCTGGGATTAAAGACAAAGTATGTGAACAACTATGTTAAAGCTTTATAGAAACAAGGAAGTTTGGCTATCATCACATAAGGACCATTCTCCAAAGAAAGAGAAGTTTCATAAACCTCCCACAGACCTCGTTGGTACCCAGATGTCTTTTGGCTTTACCTAAACTTAAGAGACAAGGTAAAACCTATTTAATTCTAAAATGATTTGTTAGGATGTTAGTTCGCCATCTCAGTTTGCTGAATCTCCAAAATAATGTCACTCTCCTTACCCCAACTTCTTCTTCCTTGAATTATTGACTGTCAAGTAGTGAGCAGAATGAGTTTGGATTCAGTTACAGTGGGCTTATAGTGGGTGTTGTGTTCTTTCCTTCTTCACTTACCACATGTCGCACATTTGTAGGATCACAGAGGACAGAACTGCTAAAGACCTGGCCTCTGTGTCTGCAGTGCTGCCAGCCCCCAGCCCCTCCTTTTGTCCTGTGGTCCTGGATTCTCTTGCATTTTGATTGACTGAAAGGGAAGCGACAAGAGGACTTTGGGGACCTAATGAGCCTCAAGACATGAAGGTGGAGAGCCCTGAGTGTAGTCCAGCATCAGGCCAGGACCTGAGCAGAAAAAACAGCATCTCCCTATTCATGTTGTGAGAGTTTGAGGTTGCCTGTGGCTGCATTTAACTTGCCCGACATTACTGGTTAAGGAAATTTCTCCAAAGAGCACGTGAGATGCTCAAGGTCACTGCAGGAGAAAACAGGAGACCAGGCATCCCTTCTGTTGCTGAGTCCTATGCGGTCCTGCCAATCTTACACTGAAGGGCTCTGTCTCCATCAGCAGCGGTTGAGACTCTTAGGTCATCACAATGATGAGATCTGTGACTCCCTGTGCCCTGGCAGCCTAGGACTGGGGGCTGAGCTCTCCTGGCCCTCCTGTCCAGAAGCTGTGCCTGAGGAGCTTTTTGCAAAGCAGCTTTCACAGTCCTTGACTTTCTCACTTCTGCTGGGCTTTAACAAGTGCCTTGGTACTTTCCTACTCTTTGTATCCCAAACCCGGCTGTCCAATGGGCTGTGGGACCTGTGTTCCTTGAAGGAGACCCCTAAACTGGCTTCTCAATGGTGACTTCGCAGGTGCAAATGCATTTGTCAAAATCGAGGTAAGTGTATTCTCAGTCAGAGCATCTCACTCAGTTTAGACAGGATTAATTATGTATTTGCTGGTTCTGTAGCAGAAAAAATAAATGAAAGAAGGCCGGTATGCTGTGTTTACCCGGTACCTTACAAAGCTACGCACAATTAGCATGTCACTCTGGGCACCATCCTGTCTGCAGTCTCCTGCTGGGCTCCTGTGTTATCCTCTCCCTCGGGAGGGAGGTGGGAGGTGAGAAGGCCCCTGGGGTGGAGCCTCCCCATTAGCACATTTGTTTACCTGTCACTTTCTTTTGATCAGTAACATCTCAGGAAAATAGGTTCACAAAATAATTACTTTGTGACATGCACGGGAGAGGGGGCTTCCTGCCTCCATCTCGGCTGGACGCCAGTGGGGCAGGGGAGCTTCTGTGGTACAGGCAATTTGTAGCAGCAAGCAAGCCCCTGAGTGTGAGGACAATACTCTGTAGCAAACTCAGGCAGAAAAGGTTAGGCGGCACAGTGGGTACTCTGTCCTCGCTCTAAGTGAGTGGAAGCAAAGATTTGTTTCTTAATAAGATAAAAAAGATGACTTTATATTTTAAGCATGAGGTAAATTATGTGAAACAGAATGAGTAACGGAGCGTTGCAAATGCGCCTTGTGTCTCCAAGCCAGTGTCCTCTGGAAGGCTGTGAAATATGCCTTGGCTGCTGTGCCTCTTCTGGGAGTGGGTGGCAGGTGCTGGCCTGGAGCTTGCTGCCCCTGCTGAGGCTGACCCCTCTGGGGAGCCTGAGTCTGGGTCTACCCAGGGTCCTGCCTAGAAGAGCTGGAATGCTAAGGAGAAGAGCTGGTCAGACCCACGTACTTCCCCCACCCGGACTTCCCTGGATGTGGGGTTGGTGGCCTCAGCCCATTCTCTTAACAAGGGCAGATACTGGGGTCTGTTCGCAAGGTTCACAGAGGAGTGACACTACTGGGCATGACATGTTCCCTGCTGAGTGTCTTTTCATGGCACAGTACTGGTTCAGTGGTGATCGTTCTGTTCAATCTGAGATTTAGATGAAGAGACAAGGGAAGCCTGGCAGTGACCCTGCTTGGAGGCACTGAGGGAGCCACAGCCTGTCTCTGGCCCTCTATGTCATCACTGCCCCAAGTCCACCAGTCCTGCCTTCTATTCCTGAAACCCTGACATGAGGAAAGGAAGGCAATTATTTCAGCTCACCCACAATGCTTGCAGTACCCTGTGAAGCCGATGGGTTGTCTCTGAGGAGCTTCAGCTGCTACCATCATGGGTGAGGTGCTCCCTTAGGTCTGGGCACTGGTGAGGAGGGAGAACATCCCTGCTCATTCACCCGGGGGCTGGATCGACATGGAGTCATCCCTGCAGCATTGGAGTCCCCTTGTGCACCAGCCCAGCAGAGGCAGTGTGGAGGAACAGAACTGCAGGGCCTTAGGGGTGGGTAGTCAGCTAATAATAGCTGTTATTACTGTAGCATTTTCTCTGGGGCAGGGGTGATGACTGAGATGCGGTTTTTGCCCTCAAGGCGTTTATGTCCTTCCAGGGAGGAGACAGAGAAGGGAAGAGACACATAAACAGTCAAACCAAATAGCTTTAGGAATTCACTGGTATGCTCACAATAAAGAATGGTCAACCCCCTCCCAGAACACATGCGCCTTGCAAGGTGACACTGCAACCTCTTCTGTCAGGCTCTGGGGACCTTGTGGCCATTTTGACCAATATTATAGTGGAAGAATGGATGTACCTCAGAGGCCTTGACCTTCTGTTGTTTTTTGCCATGTATCCAGAGAAAGCCTGCTGGGAATGTGAGGCTGTGTGAATGACGGCTGTATTCCAGGGAGGCTCTGGTGATGTGAGTCCAGACAAGGGCAGAGGAACCACCCAGTTGAACTCAGTCTCAACTGTCAGCCCACATAGTGGTGAGTTGTTTTAAGACTCTTAGTTATAGGGTGGTTTGTTGTGCAGCACTAGATAACTGGCCCAGGGATGATAATAAAATCATGTAATGGCATGCAAGGAGGGTGAGGGCTGCTTTGGCTAGGGTTTCAGGGAAGACACTGCTGAGAAGATGATATAGGGTAGAGATATACAGGATGGCAAGGAGGCACTGTGGGGTGGGACAGGAAATTCCAAGTTGACAAAAAAGTAAATGTGGAATAACCCAGAAAGAGTGAACTTGGAAGTGGAGTGTGAGAGGAGAGGAATGAAGGACTCAGGTGTGACCTGAGCACAGGGAGAAGCAATAGTGTTGAGAGAGATGGAGAAAGCTCAGATGAAAGTGGGTCAGGCAACTGGTAGGGGATTTATTGAACTGCTTGGTCATCTAAATTGGAAACACCTTTAAATATTCAGGTGGATGTACGCATTAGGAAGTTGTAAGACTCTGACACTCAAGAGAGAGGTTTAGGCTTGAAGCACAAATGAAGGAATCATCTAGGATGAGAAGAGGAAGAGCCCAGGCCAGGTACAGGAGGAGCAGGCAGAGTCCAGAACACAATGAGAAGGACCCAAGGAGGACCAGAGGACCATTGCATAGTGAACAGCAGCCATGGCAATGCTGCTGCATGCCTGGCACTCTGCATGTATTCTGCCTCCTGCTCACTTGGCTTGGGCAGTTTCTAGTTATCCTGCAAGACCAGTTCAAGCTCTGCTTCTCCCCAGCAACCCCTCCTGGCCCAGAGTCAAAGCCCTTGCAGGACCTGAGCCCACACTTGCCTGTCCTTACTTCTGTCATCCCCTGGACCCATTGAATGTGATTTTTAAGGCTGTCTGTTGTCTGCTACTCTATGCTCTTTTCTAAAGAAAGGACTGCATCTGTCAACCCTATCCCCGGCTCACTGCCTGCTATGGAATAGGTGGCCCAGGAGAATGTGGAGAAGGGCTGGAAGCATGACTGGCCGGCAGATTTCAGCACAAGGTTCGACCAGGGTAGGTCCCAGGGCATCTGCTACTTCTGCGTTGATGTCTGTCTGGGAAATGGCGAAGCCCACAGTGTTTCTCTCCCCCTTTCCTGGTTGGCACCCAGTCTGGCAGCCTGTGACTTTAATTATAAAGTGCTGCATATTAAACAGAAGAACTGGTCAGAATCCAGCGTTTTAGAAATTACCCGCTCGGAACACTGTCAATGTGCTCTCCAGAGGCGTTTATGCAGAGAGATTTCAGACTTGCTGGTCGATGAGTCATACTGAATTCAGACTCTGCTGAGTTCACTCTGATCAATTGAAGGATTACAAATTCTGAGCGAGTGCCTTCAAAGATAACGACCCTGTTTTCAGAGGGAGAGCACTGCTCTGGGTTTTTGAGATTTTAAGAAAGGGAGAAGGGGAAGTCAGAGGTCATGGGCCAGCAAGCCCAGTCTGCCAGTGGCCATCCTCCTACTGTGTATCAGGCAGGGATCCCCACTTACCTGCTGCAATAAAACCTCCTCTGCCTACATGAGATTCCCTCCGCACTGACTCTGTTGGCTGTCACCACCACCAACACTGACATCAATGTAATAAGGCCCATTACATGCTTTGGGCACTGTGTAGATCAGTCAAGAGGACATGCAAAGACCCCTCTGACCCCCACAGCTTCTTTGTGTAAAGAAGTCCCTTCCTCAAGACCCCAGTCTTACATCTTCAGAAACATGGCCCTCATCAACAGCCATGCTGTCTACACATAACCTGCACGGCCCCAGGTATTGCCCAGCAAAGGTCCCCTGTGGCCATGGTAATAGCCTGAACCCAGTATCAACTCTGCTTTTTTTTTTTTTGAGTTGGAAGCTCACTCTGTTGCCTCGATCTGCTGGGCTCTGGCGATCCTTCCACCTCAGCCTTCCAAGTAGCTGGAACTACAGGTGCGTGTACCACGCCTGACTAATTTTTGATTTATTGTAGAGATGAGGTCTCACCAAGTTGCCCAGGCAAATCTCGAACTTTTTGTAGGTGTGAGATCAGGAGAAGGCATATCATCAGTAAAGAGGGAAAGTGGTAAGGACTTCTCAGTGCAATGGCAACAAATGAAGAGGGTTGCACACAAGCCACCAGCACCTGGACAGGGGCTCTGAAGAGTGAGGACCCTTCCAACATTTCTTCCTCTAGATTTCCTGGTCTTTTAACTATTCAAAATGTAAAAGACTCCTGTGGAAGGCACCACATCCAAAGATAGAGACAGAATCAGAGACAGAGAGAGACAGACAGGGCGAGTGCCCAAGGACCCCACCTCTCACAGAGCCACCCGAACTGTGTGTGTAGGGGCGTCCCACAGAGAAACAGAGACTGAGGTGTGTAGACAGGGCAATCAGCAGAGAAAGAGCTGACTTTTTCCTCCACCAACCCAGACCTGCAAGAGCTGATCTGCTGTGTCAGGGAAAAATGGTCGCCTCAGTGTCCCAAAGCAGAAGCTGTGTCTGCACTCCTGGAGTTGCATCCATGCCAAGGATGAAACCTATGGGGCTGGTCTCTGCAAAAACTTACCTGTCAGGGGCCCCAGGTACAGATGAAGATTCCTGTATTTGGACAGGCCATGGCAGCACTGCTAAAAGGGCATGTGGGCAGCTGGAATGAGGACTCATTCCTGGAGCCATGGAAGGTCAGGGGCAGGATTGGACCCAGGTTTTTTTTTGTAGAGGAGATATCCTGGTTCAGGATGTGAAGTGACTGTGGGACAGTAAATAAACAAAAACCATCATCTACAAAGCACAAGTTGAATGCAGCAGTTAAGAGCTTAGTATTTGCAAATATATTAAATGGAATTTGACACCATCCTACTATGTTGCAGCTATGAGACCTTCAAGTCACTTACCTTTTAACCTCCATTTTCTTATCTATAAAATGAAGATAATACATCTACCCCACAAAATGGTCCTGGGAGTTAGAGCAAAATAATAATATAAAGGACTGTGGGAATCCAGTGAGTAGCTGTAAGTCTTTTTTTTTCTTAGCAACTTTCCCCTTTTTTGAAAAATAGGCATTTAAGACAGAAGTGGTTGAAATAAAAAATTAAAAGGAAGACCGCAGATCCACATGGAGTGCTAACTCTGCTGACAGAAGGGAGTACTCAGTGGAAAGGTGAGCTGACAAGCCAGCTGGACTCACCTGAGAATGAGGGCAGTGGGGTAGGGTAGGAATAGAGCCAGGTGTGGTCACACCACACCAAGGGAGATGTGTGGCATGAAGTGTGACCTGGGATAGAAGAAGCAGTGCCCTGGGCCTGCAGTGGGACACAGGACACAAGACAAACAAATGTGAACCCTGTTATGTGGATGGGGCCTTCAACTCTGCCAAAACTCACCTCTGTCTCTGGGATTTGATTTCTTCAGGCAAACGATGGTCTAGCTGGTTGATCCATGTGTCACTTAACAACTAATTATTGAGCACCTATTTTTTTTTTTGAGTTGGAGTCTCACTCTCACCCAGACTGGAGTGCAGTGGCCGCTCCCGGCCACCGCAGCCTCGACCTGCTGGGCTCCAGCGTTCCTTCTGCCTCAGCCTTCCAGTAGCTGGAACTACAGGTGCGCCCTACCACGCCTGGCTAATTTTTTGATTTATTGTAGAGATGAGGTCTACGCCAAGTTGCCCAGGCGGTTCTCGAACCCACAGGCACAGGCAATCCACTCACCTCAGCCTCCCAAGGCACAGGATTACAGACTGCGTCACTGAGCCAGGCTTATTGAGCACCCATTATGTGCTGGCCTGCTAAACATTTGCGGTATATCAATATCAAAGGAGAAGATTCTTGCTCTCCTGGAGCTCACACACTAGCAGGGAAAGGGGGAATGGAAAAACTTAATGCACAAATTCCTTGGTCATTTAGAAGGGAATACATGCTTGAACAGAACAAAGAGAAGGCAACCCATGTCTGGCAGGTAGAGAACAGAGGAAGAGATCATGGCAAATCAAATGCGGGTGGGGATTAGACTGAACTTCAGTGAAAAGGTGAAATTTGGACAAACTTGTATGAGAACCTGATTAGTTAGCTATTGTTGCATAACAAGGTACCCCAATGTTAGTGGCTTAAAGCAACACACACTATCATTTCACAGTCTCTGTGGGTAGGAGTCCAGGCATACCTTAGCTGAGTTCCCTGATCAGCGTCTGATAAAGCTGCAACCAAGATGTCGATTTGGGCAGTGACCTCATCAGAGATGTTACTGGGGAAGAATTTGATTCTCTGCTGACTCAAGTTACTGGAAGAATTACGTGTGTGTGTGTGTGTGTGTGTGTGTGTGTGTGTGTGTAGGACTGAGGGCTTCAGATTCTTGCTGACTGTCAGCCAGAAGCTGCCCTCAGGTCATATAGGCCTGTAATCTCCAGCCTTTTTTTGGCATCAGAGACAATTTTTCCATGGGGTGGGGGGATCTTCAGGAATTAGATTCTCATAAGGAGCATGCAACCTAGATCCCTTGCATGTGCAATTCACAGTAGGTTTTATATTTCTATGAGAATCTAATGCCAACACTGATCTGACTGAAGACAGAGTTCTGCTCATCCACTGCTCACCTCCTGCTGTGCAGCCTAGTTCCTAACAGGCTGTGGATTGGTACCAGTACACAGCCGAGGAGTTGGGGACCCCTGCTATAGACTACCCTCAGTTTCTTAATATATTCAGTTTTCCAACATGACCACTTACTTCTTGAAAACCAGAAAAATAATGTGTGTGTGTGTGTGTGTGTGTGTGTGTGTGTGTGTGAGAGAGAGAGAGAGAGAGAGAGAGAGAGATGGGGAGGGAGAGGGAGAGGAAGGGAGAGAAGCTACAATTTCATGTAACAATCACATAATCATATACAAGTTTTCATGACCTTGGCTGTGTTCTATTGGTAAAAGTCGGTTTTAGGTGCTTCCCTTCTTTAAGGGGAGGGATATACAAGGGTTTGAACAAGAAACAGGATATGGAGGTTACCCTAGAGTGTCTACTACAGGGTCACTGAGATGTGTCCTAGTAAAATACTCTACAGTCTGGGCAGCCAAGGGATGTCATCTAATTAAAGTAGAGCAAACTTATGGGCTACTTCTGGCAACATTCTTCCCTAAGTCTCTCTCTTTTGTCATTCAATATCTCCAAATGTAGAGGCTGCTTAAATCCAAGCAGGAAGGCTTCAGTGTTTGTCCACTTCTAAGAACCTAGCTTCCTTTCTGGAAAGAGTCTGGAGACCATAAGAAAATGACCCAGTAGCGAAGACTGACAGAACACCGGTGGCAGGAGCCATTCCGGGCCACTGTGACTGACACTACAAGACTCAGGTCTCCACTCACAAAAAAGGGCTGACTGGGGTATCCAAATGTGGGCCCACCAGCAATTTTTTAGTTTTCTGAGGAGCAAAGGAACCCAGAATTCCACAACCGACATTGTAGATGCTCATGTCTATCCCGATAGCAACTAGTGGTGAGAAATGGTCTACTTTTAAAAAAAAATAAACTTTATTGAGATATAGTTTACAGACCATAAAATTTAACCATTTCAAGTGTACAACTCAATGGTTTTCAGCATATTCAGAGTTATGCACAACCATCACAAGTCAATTTTAGGTAATTTTATTACTCTCAGAAGACACCTTATGCCGTTAGCAATCACTCTCCCTACTCCACCCCCACCCCATGTTCCCACTCTCAGCTCTAGGAAAATAATAATAATGTACATTTTACCTCTATAAATTTCCTTATTCTGGATTGTTCATATAAATGGAATCACATAATATGTGACCTTTGGTGACTGGCTTCTATAATTTTTTGAAGGTTTATCCATGTTGTAGCATGTATCAGTACTTCATTACCTTTTGTTGCTGAATAATATGACATTGTATGACTATATGACATCTTGTTATCTATTCATCCCTTGATGAATACTTGAGTTGTTTCCATCTTTTGGTTGTTGTGAAGAGGGCTGCTATTCTTGTACATTCATGTACAAGTTTTGTGTGAACATGTTTTCAGTTCTTGTGGACTTTGCATCTTTGTTGCTCTGTATCCATTGCGATGCTTGTGTGTTGAACTTTGATACAATGTTTCTCTGAGGTGTGCTGACCCTTAAGTTTGAAAATAAATCTTGTTGGTTCCATGATTTAGATCTGCTTTCTTGCTAACATGAAGGTACCTTTCTGTGGTGACTGAGCTCCACCTTTCAGACTCATAGCTTTATAGTCATTTTGATGATGGGTCTCCAAAACAACAATTTGAGCCAAAAGAACATTGGCCTCCACACTGCAAATAATTTCTATTCTATTGTATAAATGTGACTTGGGAGACAATTATCTCAGCATCAATCATAGATAATAGTGGAAGGCAGGCCAGAGCCCTGGGGCATCCTCAGAGCTGGAGATGGTAGGGGCTGTCAGATTAAATTACGTTTTACAACTCTTGAAGCTAAATGGGTACCTGAGCAGGAAAATTAAAATGTTTCACTCTCAGATATGTGTGGCATTCATTTAGGATATTACATATCCATCAGAATCTAACCATCCCTACAGATTGAATCTTCTGACTGTGAAGAAGACAGTCTAACCCAATGGCATGATTTTTCTCATGTGGTATTACACAAAAGCTCCCAGTAGAGGTTCACACAGGTGGACACTGTTGGTCACCCTCTAGTTGAGTTTCTACTATCCAACCCTCCTTTCCCATTGATCACGACTGCTCAGATATCCACACAGCCAAACGCCTCAGGGGAATCTAACCTTTTCCTTCACTGCAGTGATGGGGCTCAATGATCCAAGTGACCCTATTTCCCCTTGCTGATTGGGAGAAATGAGCATATGACCCAGTTCTGACTATGAAATAGGAGAGGAAACTTTAGGGAAATTTCCCTCATTCCTAGGAGATAATTACAAGAAAAGACAGCCCTTGCTTAATCTCTGAATGCTGTTAAGCCTGGATGTGATGCCTGGAACTGCTATAGTCACTTCTCACCAGCCTGAGGATGAAAGCCACAAGGAAGATGCAGAGCAAAGAGGAGAGAACCTAGACCTTATTGGCCTCTTTGAGCTATTTAATTGGCCACCTAGAGTCCACCTTGTCTCTGGACTTCCTGTCTTTTGAGATGCTGACTTTCTGTAGTAGATTTAACATAGTCATACATTCTTTGCTGTCCCTCCCATCAAAGATTGGGGTCTTCTCTCCACCCCTGAATCTAAGGTAGCTTTGACTTGCTCTGTATTCTATGTGGTGGAAGTTACAGTATGGTTTTGGGTCTTGACCTTACAAGTCCTTGTAGCTTTTGCTCATGTCCTCTTAGAAGCTGCAGTACAAAGAAGTCTGGTTAAGCCTCTGCAAGGATGAAAGACCCATGGAGAGAAGGGATCAGCTGGCAGAGATGGACATAGTTACCAGGAAATCTACCACCTAAATGCAGCCTCATACCTGAGCCCAGGCAAGAAGATCCACCCAGGATCTTGATAAACAAATTGTGGTTATTTTAAGCTACTAAGTTTTGGGATGGTTTGTTATACAACACAATTTGACACACTTTTCTTATGGCTTGGGCCATTATGAGTCAGCACTGTTTGTTACTCATTGCTAGAAGTGTCTCAATTGAGACAATCCAGGGTAGGATTCTCTCTTCCAGAATCTGGTTTCTGCCAGTTTCCTTTGTTGATGGAGAGCTGATACCTCTTCAAAGTAGACTGTGTCATTGCTAAACTCCTTTTTTTTGGTCCGTAAATTCTACTGCATATTGAACAGAATCGGTTTCATAATGCCTACCAGTTTGTTTGCTCACCTTAAGATCATACAGTGTACTGGGTGTTTTCTTCTGCAAAGCAGCCATAGCTTGTTTTCCCTTAGCCTTTTCATCTTCTCCGTGGCTTCCTTCTTGGACCTACTCAAGGTCTTATTACAGTGAGGTTACCATATGTGACCCCAGATTTCACAGGATATGAGAAATATAATGTTTCTCGAGTTCTGAGCTTAATGTTCTTAAGATCCAATGAGATCTTTAAAAAATATTTTAAATAAAAATATTATATACTCTTAGGTAAAATGGAAATGGAGGAAATTCTGGAGTGAAATTTTAAAGCATATATAGAGAGACAAATCTTATATTTTTACATTCAATGCTAAAACAACAAACAAAACAAAAAATCTAACAGTGACTGGGCACAAACTGAGTGCCAGGCACCATTTTCATGCCAAGAGTATGACAGAACAGTGCCCTTCTGGTCTTTCATGATGGCATAACCCAGCACGGTTTCTGCGTTGTACAGAACCTGAGATATGCATATATGTGTACCACATATTTGTCATAGACTGTATGACATTTAAACTTAATATTTTATAATGAGTGTTTTCCATAACTATTAACAACCTTTCAAAATAAATATTTTTAAGGACTCCATGATATTTCATTTTACTCTTTAACAGTCTGACACAAGCTTTTCCTACATCCGATTTGTAGTAATAGCCCTGGATTCATTCACTCACTCATTCCTCCATTCATCAGATAAAACTGTACCAAGTACTCTGCTAGGTGCTAAGAATTCCATGATTAAGCTAGCATGGCCCATCCTCTTGGAGTCTAAAACCTAGAGAGAGGTCAGCAGGAAAGCACTTAAGTGTGCATGTCTGGGCACAGGGAGAACTGAGCAGCTGGAGAGGCTGACGTGGTCAGAAGGTGACTGCCTAGTGACTCTGGAGGCAGACCAGTGTACAGGACAGTCACAGGGTGAGGCTGATCCTGGGAGGGCTGGGCAGGAGAAGGAGGGATCATGAGAGGCCCTAGCAATAATAGGATGACCATGTGCCCCAAGAAAAGGGAGAGCGAGGGTCAGGGTCAGAGAGAAGTCATGATAGGACTGGAAATAACACGATGACCCAGCGCCTGGTTCCCCAGAGGGGTTGGGTCAAGGATAGGGCCCAGGAGGGCATGCACACCAGGCAGTAGGCTGGGGAAAAGAAAAACAGTGGGGTTAGCAACCTTTCTGTGATATAGGCCTCAGGTCAAGTGGGGCACAGCAAGTGTCTAACGGGTGGGAAGACTGGGGAGACAGGAGTCAGCTGAGTTCACCCTTGGTGGACTGTGGCTGGGACGTGCATGAAGGACAGTAGACAACGAGCAGGGCCAGAGAAGTCACATGTGTGCGTGATGGATGATGGGAAAAAGAGATGGGAGGAGCCATGTGTGTGAAGGACTTTGACATATGTGCATGCGTGTTTGGGTACCCATGCCTTGGACTCTTGGAAGGGGAAAGGGCTGAGGAAGCACAGGCAGCCTCACCCAGCAGGAAGGCTTGGGGCATAGTGACACACAGGGTCCCACTGTAGGCAGTGAATGGGCATGAGAGAGGGTGCAGTGGCCCGGGGTGGCTAGCTAGCAGGACAGGGTGGCTGTGGTGAAGCATGACTTTGGGTTGCGCCTGGAGCTGGCCCCCTCCAGGAGTAGAGAGCAAACAGGAAGCTCTAACCAGCCTGTGATGAGGTCCATCGCTCCCAGTGATTGACTCCACCACCCAACAGCCCACCTCTTCTGGCTCCTCATTAATTTCCCTTGGACTTTATTTCTGCCTTGGCTTGTCTGTGAAACTGAAGGCAGCTTGGGGACAATGTGCACTTTCTAAAGGACATGAGCTGATGACTCACATAATAATGGCTTATATAAGACCCAAACTCGAATAAGCTAGAATTCCCTTTGCCCATCAGAGGCCCATCATGAAGCTCCTTGTTCCATCAAATGAAGTGTGAGATGCCCATAAACATTTAGAGACGAGCTCCTCTCTGATACAATAGGGAGAGCAGCAGGAAGGAAGGCACCCAGGAGACCTGGAGGAACATTTTTGTTTATCTAGTGTGGGTCTGTGTTGCCTCTGCCCTTTCTCTTAGCTAAGTTGGAGTAAACAACAGCCCACCACCAAAATCCTAAAATAAAGAGAGTAGCTCCACTCTGCTTGAGATGGCTGGAGGTCAGGGCACCAGGCTGAGAGCAGCCAGTAGATAGGGCCTGGCACTTTCTGCCAGAGGAGGAGTTGGGAAACACTCACTTCATTGCATAAACGAGTCCCAATCTGCATCTTACTGTATTGCGAACCCCAAAGGCCTTGCTTTACTATCTGATTTAGGCAGATCACAGTTTCAGCAGCTTTTATTTTAGCAATATCAGAGTATTTTACTGACAGAATGGCATAAAACTGACGGCAAATTAAAAATGGAAAATTAACTCCAATGGATCATCTTCCAACTGCCATCAGTAAACAAGAAAATGAAGGTCAGAGAAATAATGTGTGTTCAGGAGGGGAGTGTGTTTGAAAGGAGTATACGCAATCACAGTTGCCACTGGAACCAACATAATCTACTTTCTCTCACCAGGCATTTTATCTGTATTTGTTTTACACTAGATTGGGAGTGGGATCCATTCCAAATGATGGTTTTAATCTTAGGAAACATAGATGAAAATTGCTAACCAGAGTACTATTAAGAGGTATACACACTATTGAATTTTTTACATTCCAGTTCAGTTTTTTCCCCCCATTTTAAAGTTTCTCCCTTGGCAGGTCTGTTCTTCATTCTGTGCGCATGCCAGGATTGGAGGCCTGGGCCAGCTAGTGGAAGGGTTTGAGATTTCCTTTGCAGAGATTGGAAGGATAACAGGTGTGGGAAGCTGTTATGGATTGAATTATGTCCCCTCCAAATTCATATGGTGAAGCTCTATCCCCCAATGTGTCTGTATTTGGAGATGGGTCCTTTGGGAAGTAATTAAGGTTAAATGAGGTCACTAGGGTGGGTTTCTGATCTGATAGAACTGATGTCAGTCCATTAGTGATACCAGGAAGGTTGTTGCACAGAGAAAAAGCCAGATGAAGACAATGAGAAGGTGACTGTGCGTGAGTCAAGGAGAGAGGCTTTAGGAGAAACGAGCCCTGCTGACATCTTCATCTCATATTTCCAGTCTCCAGAACTGTAAGAAAATAAATGACTGTTGTTTAAGCCACGCAGTCCGTGGTGCTTTGTTATGGCACTACCAGCAGGCAAATATAGAAGTTAATGATGGGGAGGAAGAGAAGATGAACTGGGACGTGTCTTCATCAACTCTGAGTTGTCTAAAGACTTAAACACAGAATTGAGCAGGACTAGGATTGGGGTTAGTGCATCTCTGTATGTGTCCTCATTTTGCATGACACCCAGAGAGAAGGCTAGCTTTGGGTCCTGAGGGGCAGCTTTTAGAGGGCTGTACCTCATTCAGTGTATCCTGTCCATGTCTCACCTGGGGGGCTGCGTGGTGCTGGTGTTCTGAAAAACCTGCTGTGTTGGTGGTCGCTGTGGTAGCTTGGCTCCATCAGCTGCCCCCTGCCCCCAAATGTGGTGAGGATTGGGGGCAGGAGGAACAGCAAGTTCCCTGAATTCTTTGCATTGCTTGTCCAGACTTTTCTCTAAAGGCACCTCAACCACCTGGAGAAATGCTACTGGGAATGGCCCCTACTCTTTGTCACCCCAGCAGGGTTGGGACTCTCAAATCCCACCGAGGAAGTTCCTCCTTTTGTCTTCAGTAACCTCCAGGCTTGACTTTCTGGATCTCTTCCTGCTGGGAGTAAGCCAGATCATTTGGAGCCAAATCACTAACTGTCAAATCACCTAAAACTAATTGGCTTAATTATCAATTTGCCTAATGGTATATTTAACTAAAATCTATATTTATCAAATTTACGTTTTTCACATGACAGAGCAATTCCAGCTCCATTTGAGTATTCCATATTGATTTCAGTTGTCTTTTTCTGTGTTTGCCTGTTCTTGAGGATGTCAAAGAATTTTAGCTGGGTTAAAGATATGTCTGTCTTATTTTAATATTTCAAATAAGAATTGACCAAATTTATATTCACCTTATAAGTTTTTGAGAAGCCTCTCTGGCCTCTTTGTGAACTGTATAATCAATCATGTCAGCAACACTAAGTACTTATTTCCATCAATGGCCATCTTAGGGTGGATTCCCAGTACCCAATATTTGTTCCATTTAGTGACTGTCTTAGGTTGGTTCCCCAGAATCAGGGTCTGAGATGGCGACTTTTGTTTGAAGGATTTACTGAATGCAATGTGCTTTTTAAAAAGATGTATTGTTTTCCTTTTGTTTTCAGCAGTTTGGCTATAATGGACATAAATATTGGTTTTCTTTGTATTAATCTATTAGTTTGAGGTTTCCTGAATTTCTTAAATCTGTGTGTTGATATATTTCATCCATTTTATCAAGTGCCTGATCATTATTTTTTCACATACACCTCTATCCTGTTGCCTCTTCTCGTACCTTCTAACTGAGGGCAGCAAGAAGGAGGAGGTGTGGCCATTTCTGATCATATTTAATTGTGAAATGATACTGAATGATGGCGTGTCTCTAAACACATTTTTTGCTGACTTAAAGTATATAACTGATTTGTTTTATTTAGGAAAGTTATAAATGTTTATTAAAATAAAACTCTATGGAATCCAAATAAAAACACATGGCCTTGTAGGACCAGGGAAAAGTGTCACTAAAAATTTAGACTGAAGGGATTTTTAAACGATCTTGCTTTATAATCAGACATCGAAGACACATTTTTCTCTTATCTTCTCTTATGATTTAGTGTATCATGAGCTTTCTTCAGGAATGTCTTTACTTAACCATCCTGTCACCAGGAATCACCTTCTACTTCCCCATCTAAACTAACATTGACGTCTCCCCTTTGCCCCCCTTACTTCCTTGCTAGCAGGCTCCCAGGAGCATAAACTCCATCACAGCAGGGTATTTTGCCCTGATAATGAGACCCAGCACATTGCAACAACTCTAGAAATACTTCCTAAGTGTAGGTCTGGGAATTAGATCTCTTACGATGATTCTCTCTTTGACCAAACTCTATGTAGCACACCCCTCACACTATGCACTTTTTTCTTTTCTTTTTTTTTTTTGAGTCGGAGTCTCACTCTGTCGCCCAGACTGGAGTGCAGTGGCACGCTCCTGGCAACTGCAGCCTCGACCTATAGGTCTCTGGTGATACTTCTGCCTCAGCCTTCCAAGTAGCTAGAACTACAGGCATGCGCTACCATACCCGGCTATTTTTTATTTATTGTAGAGATGAGGTCTCGCCAAGTTGCCCAGGCAGGTCTCGAACCCGCAGACTCAGGCAATCCACTCACCTCGGCCTCCCAAAATGTTGTGATTACAGTCTGAGCCACTGAGCCCAGCCTGCACTTTTCAACTGGGTCTCGATTTTTGGATTTCCATGTTTGTCTCTGCATTGTCAAACTTTAGCAAGAACCCTGCTAAATCAGTTTAGCAAGAACTCCCCACCCTTGATATCTGGCTAGAAGACCCCTTACCATCCCCCAGGTGATGTCTGACCACCCTAGCCTGTCCTCTGTGGGAATCCTGTTAGATCAGTTTAGCTAGAGTTACCCTCACCCCTGATGTTTCTTCTTACTAATATTTTATCTACAGACCCCACCCTGCGCCTTGGTTATAAATCCCCCCAACATATGCTGCATTTAGAGATGAGTCCAGTTGCATACTGAGATCTTTTCCCCTACAGCAAGAGACCTGGATACAATCTGTTTGAACTGCTTAACTACTGTCCAGCTCTGGTTTTCTTTGACCTCTCCCTGCCTAGTCTCCCAGGCCATGATTTCAATGACTGGCACATTTGTGGTGTCCTCCTTGCTCATCTGTCAGGAAGTATTGAGTGCTCTGGCCACAGGCATAAAAAGGATGCAGTAACCATCTTCCTGCTAAGAAAATTTTCTTTTACTACATTCTCAAAAATGAGGAGTCTCTGGTGTATGTATCTCAGTTATTTCACTTTTTTTGTTCTTGTATTTTGTTCACCTGTTTGCAAACAGATATGTTTCATGCAAATCAATCAGTTGTTGCCTTTGTGTTTTCCACCCTCCCGTGGCCAATAGCTTCTGAGCTCCTAACATTCTTTCCTCTCAAAGAGTTTCATGGTGAACCAATCCTGTTCTTCCTCTAACTTAATCTCTACACATATGGCCCTGAGAGAATTTTCCTTTGCTCCAGAGACCTAAAGGGAAAATCCCTTAGCTTTGTTGCCGTCTTCTCCTGTCTCCAATCCCATAATTAGCTCCAAATTCCCAACTTGCAACTGTTCACCTCCCCACTCCTGGCTTCCTGGGGCTGCCATCTTGTTCTCATACCAGAGGACGTTCCTACTCCCATCCTCCTGGGGTTCCCTAGCCAGTCCCAGCACTGCTCTTGTGGTGTCTAAAGATCACCTACTGTTTGAGCCTGTTGCTGCTCAAAATCCCCCTCAAGGTCTTTTTCTTTGAGGACCAAAATTCTTTTCAGTTTTTTTCTTTTTCTTTTTTTAATTAAAGAGGCTTATATAGTATGTATTGATTATAGGTTTTCTTTAAATTTGAATACTCTGTTAAAAGAATGAAAGCAAGCCGGGCTCGGTGGCTCGGCTTGTTATCCCGCGCCTTGGGAGACTGAGGTGAGTGGATTGCCTGAACCTGCGGGTTCGAGACATGCCTGGGCAACTTGGCGAGACCTCATCTCTACAATAAATAAAAAAATTAGCCAGGTGTGGTAGTGCACACCTGTAGTTCCAGCTACGTGGAAGGCTGAGGTGGAAGGATCACCATAGCCCAGCAGGTCGAGGCTGCGGTGGCCAGGAGTGGCCACTGCACTCCAGTCTGGGTGACAGAGTGAGACTCCAACTCAAAAAAAAGAAAAGAAAAGAAAAGAAAAAGAATGAAAGCACGTTGTAAACTATGAATTTTTTTTAAAAAAATTGTATTATAAAGGTGTGGGGTACATTTCAGGGTTAGGTATATAAACATTGATCATGCAGGTATGAGGTATGCCCCTCCTTCCCCTAGCAGTTTCCCTCAACTGTCAATCCCACCTGCGCTCCCACCCCCAACAGTTTCCCACTACTGCCAATCGTTTTCTTATAGCATGATAATTGTTCAAGCTCCGTTTATGAGTGAGAACATACGGAGTTCTGTTCTTTGTTTCTGTGATAAATCACTGAGTATGATCGACTCCAAATCCATCCAAGTTGTTGCAAAGTCCATATATTTGTCTTTCTTTATGGTAGCATAATATTCCATCGTGTATATGTACCACATTTTTAATATCCAGTCCAGCTTCGATGGGCAACATGGTTGGTTTCAAGCTTTTGCTATTGTGAATAGAGCTACAACAAACATATGTGTACAGGTATCTTTTTGGTAGAATGATTTGAGTTTCTCCGGGTATATTCCCAGTAGGGGAATTGCTGGGTCATATGGAAGGTCAATTTCTAGTTCTTTCAGGAATCGCCACACTGTCTTCCAAAGAGGCTGCACCAGTTTGCATTCCCACCAGCAGTGTTCCTTTATCTCTACATCCTCACCAGCATCTGTTGTTGTCTGTCTTATTAATGATGAGCATTCTTACAGGGGTTAGGTGGTATCTCAATGTGATTTTGATTTGCATTTCTCTGATGATGAGTGAGGCTGAGCACTTTTTCATGTGTCTGTTGGCTGCCCGTATATCTTCTTTTGAGAAGCGTTGATTCATGCCTTTTGCCCACTTTTTAAAGGGGTTGTTTGTTTTTTTCCTTTTGGTGTGTTTGAGTTCCTTGTAGATCCTAGATTTCAGGCCTTTGTTGGATAAACAGTTGGCAAATATATTTTTCCATTCCGTGGGCTGTCTCCCTGCACTCTTGATGGTTTCTTTTGCTTTGTAGAAGCCCATTAATTTGATGAGGTCCCGCTTGTCTATTTTATTTCTTAAGGTATTGGCCTTTAGAGTTCTGAACAGGAATTGGCTCCCAGTTCCAATTTTCATAAGGGTGTCTCCTGCGTTTTCTAAGATTCTTATAGTTTGAGGTTTTACATTCAAGTCTTTGATCCATTTAGAATTAATTTTTGTGTATGGTGATAGTTTTTTTCAAACACTGGAAATGCCTTCAAATGCAAGCTTTCTTGAGTGCCATTGTACTACTTCCCCCCTCACATTTGGTATAGGTGCTCTTTGCTCCTTCAGAACATTCTGGATCAAAGTGTTACAGCAAAAATAAATGTGAAAATTTAAACTGAAGAAAGGTTGAGCTTGCAAAGTCCTGGCCCTAAAGTCCTTATGATCCTGGCCCTGTCTGGCAGCTCCTCAGGGCTGTGCATATCCGTTAACTTCAGAGGAACGCCCAGTGCCAGGCTAATGTCACTATGCATCGGGGGCCGCAATAAACATTTTCTTTTGAAGTCCATTTGGTTCCTGTGATTTGGAAACAGCAATACACAAGGCTGGAAAACTGTCACAAAGCCAAACAATTACCCCTGGCTTCTGTCTGGAAGATAAGTTGAGGATTATAATGACTTGGTGTTTTGAGCGGTTTACCTTGACGAGATCTATCAAAGAGCAAATATCGTTAGCAAAATGAAATGTTCTCCTTAGCAGCGAAGGGCCAGCAGGGTAAATGATTGTTCCTGCTTGCATGGGTGCCTCCTGGTGAAGTCAGAGTTGTCCAGGGGGAGTGAGACCAAAGGAAAAAAATAAAGGAGGAAAGGAATTAAATTTGTTCTTTTGGTATACTCCATGTCAGCTACAATTTAAAGAATAATGAGGCATAACTTATTGCAGAGGTTAAGAGATTAGCAGTCTTTTAATTATCATAGATATATACTAATATCCGTCCTAGGTTCCTAAGTACATCCTTTAACTAAATAATCTTACTGCACTTTATGTGATTACAAAAATCTGTTAACTTCATAGAATAAAAGACATCTTTTAAGCATGTATGCCTATATAGTTGCTGCACAGCATTATATAAATTAATTCCCTCACGTTTAACTCATATGACCTTACATAACTCGTTAAATGTCATGCTGAGCAGGGTGAGATGATGACCAGGCAGATGGGGTCGTGTGATCATGCAGTGACTTCTGTTGGGACAGGCTAGCTGTGCCAGATCTTGGTACAGACAATGCAAGCTTCCACAAGTAAGTTAATTAAGATGCTGCCAGAGATTGAAGAATGCCACATTTTGGCTTCTCTCAGTATTCCAGATGCCCTGAGAAGTGTCTGGATCTTCTTCTTAAAAAATTAATATTTGAAAGAAAATTTAGTTATCACAAATAAAATAATAACTGCAGTTTAAAAATGTCTGCTAAGCAGAATATAGATAAATATATGATTTTATTTCCTGATAATAAAAAATAAATAATGCTTTAAGAAAAGAGAGAAGGGTAGAGGGTCAGGGTGGCAAAATTTATTCTGAGGCATTAACAACCAGGGCAGTAGGACCCAACAGGCATGGCCACATGCACCCCTGGGTAGAAAACACAGAGTCAGAGGGACACTCCATTGTGATCCACCGTGGTGTGACTCAGCCCCCACATGTGCAGGTGCAGCAGCAGGGAGTGTGGCATAGCCAACATCCTGCTGTTAACCCCAGGCAATGGGGTCTGGATGTAGGGGTCATTTGACCCCTTCGACCTTGCTCTTCAGATCCCCAATCCTCTACTGAGCTGACCAGAGCAGAGGGTCCCACTGAGGACCCCCCAACATCAGAAAGAGCAGGACCCAAGATGGGGGGTTTCATAACATGCTATAGTAGTAGTAAACTAATGATGCATATTAGCTCAGTGGTTCCCCAACCTTTTTGGCATCAGGGACTGGTTTTGTGGAAGGCAATTTTTTCCATGCATAGGGTGGGTAATAATCAGACCTGAGATTCTCATAAGGAGCATAGCCTAGATTCCTTGCATGTGCAGTTCACAATAGAGTTTGTGCTCCTGTGAGAATCTAATGCTCCCACTGATCTGACAGGATGCGGAGGTCAGGTGATAATATGAGCGATGGGGAACAGCTGTAAATACAGATGAAGTTTCACTCATTCCCCCACTGCTACCTCTTGCTGTGTGGCTCAGTTCCTAACAGGCCACAGACTGGTACTGGTTTGCAGCCCAGGGGTTGGGGACCCCTGCATTTGATTATAAAATATAAAAAATTATGGAACACAAACCTTCAAAATACTACATTTTTTAGTATCTGTATATGAAGAACACATTCTTAAGCTTTCAAGTAATGGAAGAAAAGCCTGATTATAAAAACATTTCAACCTTTGGGCCAAAGACAAATCTCACACCTAAAACAAATTGTTAAAATGGGCTGGGAGAAACTTTTGCAAAGCATTTAAAATGGATTAGCACCTGTATCATTTGAATGGCTTGCTGTAGGTCTTTTGGAAGAACTGAGTAGTAGGAGGGGATAACAGTGGGTTCTCTGTAAGTTTCCTGAGTCCTGTTTGGCTGTTCCCCACATCTTCCACAACATTAGACTAGTAGCAATAGTGCCTATTGAACCCCTCTAGGATATTCCAAGGCATCTCAGGCTCATTGCATTCAAAACCTCCCTCCCTGCCATGGACATCCATTAGACCTCCAAATCCTGCTGGCTCAACTCCACCTCATCTCCCAGATGCTTCAGTGTTCGGCATTCCTATATTCTCACCATCTTCTCCCATCTGAACTCCTATGGCTGGCCCCTATCCACTTGTGAGAGTCTCCTTTCCAGGGAAGCTTTCTCTGACCACCTGCAGTGAGATGCAGCCCTCTTGGGCTGCTGCCAGGGAGGCTTCAGACAGTGTTGGAGTCACCATAGAGTCCTCGGTAGATGCCACCATTACTGTTGCATGGAGGTGAAGGGGCTGGGGTGGGGCCTACCACAGAGTCATAGTGAGGGACCCTGGGTCCAGCACACCACGTAAAGTTGGCCCGGAGTCCAACTCTACCCGCTCCACTTTGTTCCAGGGCCCACATGTTTCTCTTTAGGGCTGAAGTAATGTCAGCCAGACCATGTCACTGGCAATCAATACTTCACAATTGATAAACACAATACATGCAAAACAAGCCAAAAAAATCAAGAAATGGAATTGTTTATTTGCTGTGACTGTGACTATGTCATGTTGGTTTTACACATGAATACACTGGGAGGTCACAGGTGAATACGGAAGCTGCTCAGTTGTAGAGAAAGAGTTGCTAGTAATGAAGCGTTACTCCATTTTCTGTTTTTGCTAGTTACACTTAATGTGTGCAATCTATGAATACCTTCCGACAAAATAAAAGATAGGTCATGTCTCCACCTTGGACACGAGGGATGCTCCATTCCATGAATAATAAAACCCTATGTGTTCATGGTTCCATCAACTTAGTCATCTAGAACTAGAGTTACATTTTGGGGAATGGCATTAACATGCCATTTTAGGAGCGGAATTTACGTGATAAACACAGTCTTTGTCTTGGGATATAGTATCCATAAGTAAAACACATCATATAATCACTAATGTCTAGGTTTTGAAATCATACTATATACTCTCTGGCCTAGTACTAGACACAAACATGATAGATCACATAGGAACATCACAAATTTGCTGCCTTCAAGAAACTTAAGGCTGAGTGTGGGAGAAAGGCACAGCAATGAGTGAACATGAAAATTACAATAACTCAAACTATATTAGCTTCCCAGGGTTGCCTTAACAAAGAGCCAGTTTAAGGGCTGTGTGTCTTAAACAACAGAAATTTGTTCTCCACAGTTCTGGACGTTGGTTTCTCCTGGGGTTTCTGTCCTTGGTTTGTAGATGGCATCTTCTTCCTGAGTCCTCACATGGCCTCCTCTCCGTGTTTCTGTGCTTGTGTTCAAATTTTCCCTTATTGGATTTCCAGTTATGTTGCATTGGGGCTCACCTAAATATTCCATATTAACGTGATCATGTGTAAAGAGAAGATCTTATGTCCAAATAAGGTCACATTCACAGGTACTGGGGATGAGAACTTCAACAGCTTTTGGGAAACACAACTCAACACATAACACCAACACGGAAGTTTTCTGTGGCCACCTTGGCTGTGGGACTGGCATGCACTATAGGTTGGAGAGATGCAGAGGGAGAGCCAGAAGTTGTGTCCGCATTTGGGAAGTGCTTAGGGGGATATGGGGTTTTAATAAGATGTGGGAGGAAGAGGAAGAAGGGTAAAGAGTGTCAGGGGTTGGACAGAGTAAGAGGTGGAGGTGAGGTGGGCTGGTCACTGGCTCATGTGGAGGCGTGCTAATGGCACATGTCTGAAGGTTTGCACAGATTAGAAACACAGAACTAGGCCTGCCCCTGACTGGAATTTTCACTCTTATCTGTCTACAGAAATCTGTAAGAGACTCCATTATCAGCTTACTTTCAACCAATACTGTTCCCTTCAAAGTCTGAGTCAGTATAGAACATTGATGGAATGCCTTTTTTATGCCAGAAAGTCATTTTCTCCATGCAGGGAACAAAGGCCCAGAGACGAAGAATGTCTCATCCCTGACACTTGTGATTTGGTGCTCCCCCACTGAGCCACCTTCACAGGGAATTTTATCTGCTCCTGATTCTTCACACACGTGGCTGGCCTGCCCTTCCTCTGCTGTGCTCCACTCCCTGCAGACTCATGCTCATCTGACACACTATGCTTTTCTAATGAGTTTCTCGTGGATCCTCAGGCGACATGACAGGTAGCCAGAGTGTTCTTTTTGATCAGATGCTCATGGAAAGTAACAGGTGCACTTGTTTTCCTCCTGTCTCTGGGCACCATTCAGCAACATGGAGCTCATCCACACGCCCTCCATCCACAGGCAAGGGCATTCACAGGGCCTGTGAGTCTCAGACAGAGTTGGATCAACGCAGAGAGCCTGGGGACAAGGAGGTGACCTGAGTGGGGACATTTGGTATCCTGGACAGGCTGACTTGTTCCTTTTGCCCTTTGTGCTATCTCCTACTTGTGTGCCACTGACCTTCTCCCCTTCTTTCTTGTTAGTAAAAATTTGAGACAGTTGTGGGTCAGAGTTGATGACCACTGTGTTCCGGTGCAGAGCAGGCCTGTTCCAAGCTGCAGCCAGAGACAACCATGCTGGGCTGGCCTGGATCCTGGAAGTTAGCTTGGGTCCCTTTAGGAGCTGCCAAAGGCATCTGGAAAATGTGTCTACAGATGCACAATTCACAATAGCAAAAGCATGGAACCAACCCAGATGCCTGTCAAGAGTGGACTGGATAAAGAAAATATGGTACATATACATGGTGAAATACTATGCAGTAAAGATCAAAATCATGTCCTTTGCAGCAGCATGGATGCAGATGGAGACCATCGTTCCAAGTGAACTATCACAGGAACAAAAAATGAATACCCTATGTTCTCACTCATCAGTGGGCCCTGATCATTGGACATACAAGCACAAATGTGGAACAACAGATGCTGAACACTGCTGAAGAAGGGAGTGAGAGAGGAGGGATAAGGGACACACAACCATATACCAGTTACCAAGCCCACTGCCAGGAGGAAAGAGGGATCACTAATTTCCTTATGTAGTAAATCCTTACATGTACCCCACAACTTTAAAATGAAAAAAATAGAATGTGTCTGCAGGTGCATTGTCTTTCTAGCTGTGGCCCTTTATTCATTAAAGAATTTGGGCATGAAAAATTAGGTGAAAAATAACACTGAGAACTCTAGATAAGCCCTAAGATTTCCAACTGAATGACTAAACTCCCTCTTGGGCAAGGGGAACCCAGAGAAACCTTAGCAACAGTTCCTGGCCATAACAAGATGAAGTTGGATATACCTTATTACACCCTCTCCCTTTTGGGGTTTAAATACAACAACTGACTCATATTAATGTATAATGGGGATCATAAGACAGACAAAATAGACTCTTTGTGGCAATAAGACAACAAATTATAAATAGAACGTAAACCCAAGCTAGGCCAGGGTTAAGTCACACACCCCTGTACTCAAAGAATAAATTGTGTTCTAACTGCCACAATGTTTTTCTTTCCTTTTCCGCTAACAACTAAACAAACACTGGATATAAACAATTATAGCTCACAAACCATCAAGTGCTGACTAACTGACCCCTTCATTCCTCAACAGCCATAGCTACAACTTTGATTAGACAAAAGACTAATTTCAGTAACTTTTTCCCAATAACAATTCAGTTTACAGAGGATTCACACTGAGTGCCTTTGTGTTCCAGCTTGACCTTTTGACACATAGGTCCTAATTATAATACACTAAAATGTTAAGTCTCCATCCTAAAGTAAATGTCGGACATGTAACATACATGTTACTCCCCCCGTGAATATTCATAAATCCTTCTATAACCTGTTAAATATATATACTTGGCGGCCAATCCCTTTAACACGTATCCCTGTTCCACTCTTCCCTTCCTCAAAGCTCTTACTTCTGAAGTTGGCCAGAGGCTATACTTCTCAGTCTGCCAAATGGCCACTTTACAGACTATAACTCTTTGTAAAAAAATAAAGTTTTCTTTCTAAAGCTGTACATTTAGAATTTTGAAGTTGATATATCTGATGATGAGGATGGGATTTGAGCTCACACATGTGTGAAGAATTAGGGCTCAAAAAGCAACATAATGCTGGCATTTACTCTCAGTATCCCTGAGTTGCCTAATGAGGAAGGAGGCCAGCCCCCATACTGCAGAGGATGATGTGTGGGGTTTCCAAGGAGGCTGTGACAGCCTGGTGGGCTTGTTGCAGAGTTCAGCTTTGGTATTGAGGGAGAGGCACCTATCAGTCTGTCCCTGCCCTCACCCAAGAGCCACAGGAGGTCAAAGTGATAACTTTGTTCCTAATGAAAAAAGATTAGCGTGAGTTTTGGCCCAAGGCTTAGGGCCTCCTACCCACCCTCTGCACTGGACTCATTGGCCTAGGTATCAAAGGGCCTATTTCTCCCCCACTGGACTCACCTGTTCAGGTGGCAGGCAGTAGTCAGAGATACAGACAGTTGCAGGCTGCCATGCTGCTCCCCAGAGTGAGATGGTTGGTAGAGGAGAGGGGTAGAGCAGCAGTAGGGGGCAGGAATGGACGGTGCTGGTTCTGCACCAGGCAGCAAGTGGGTAAGGGGTGTAGAGAGGATAGACAGCAATCTCACTGCTGTGCTCTGAGGAGAACAGGCAGTCCCACTTGCAGACTGGGGACAGGCTGTGCTTCCAGAAGGGCCTGGCTTTCTTCTACAGTTTAAGAGTCTCCCTTTCATGGCAAGCAAAGGCATCCATCGAACTCAGTGCTCACTGAATGCAACCTGGAGAGTAACCCACAATATCAGGTAAGAAATCCTTACTGTGGAAGGCAGGCCGTCTTGCTCAGCCTGTCCAGGGATTATCTTGCTCCAGCTTCAGGGACCATCCCCTCCTTGCAGAAGGAGGGAAAATCTCATAGAGGTTGAGCAGCATTTCAGTGATTTTTCTCCAGTACATGTGGGCACACAGACCATAAGGACTGCAGACTATCCCTAAATGAGATTTGGGAGTGAGCGCTGTGATGAGCAGTGGCCTTATTTGACCTGCACATCTGTCTATGCACGTCTGTATGTATGTGCACGTGTCTGTGCATGTATGTGTATATAGGTCTGTATACTCGCGTATATGTGCCATGTCCATGTGTCTGTTCATGTGCACATGCCTGTGCTTGCGCACATATGTCCATGCAAGTCTGTGCATGTGTGCATACATTTATGCATGTTTTGCATGTGCCTGTGTGTATGCACATATTTGTGTGTACCTGTGGATGTTCGGGTACCTGCACACAAGTGCCCACATTTCCTCAGGACACGCAGGCTCCCTTGTGAAGCTACTGACACTGAAATGCCACAGAGACCTACATCTTTGCAAACACTTCTGTGTATTTTTAAACTTAGGTCCAGATGTCTCTGGAATCACTTCATTCCCTGACTCTTTGTCCTCTATGTGTCTTGACCTTGAGAAATAGTGAGAAATAATCATTGAATTTTAATGCCGATTGCTATTATTTAATTTATACCAAGCAGTTCAGGAAAGGAAAAGAGTGCATGTTCACAGAAGTATAAATCTGATACCTGATCAATCCTTTAAGAGGTGATAAATACAAACATTCTTACTTTTGACATTTATAAATTATTTGCTTCGTTACGACAAAGAGTATTTGACATTTTGTAAGCTGAGCAGGGTCTCTCCAGTGTCAGGGTGGAAAGAGAACAATTAGGTGGTTTTAGGTTTGTGAGCAGACACAGTTGTTTTTATTATGACAAGAAATGCCAATTAGAACCAGAAAAATGAGCAGAATTGATTAAATTCTCATCAAATGTTACCTATTTGTGTGTCTGATGTGACAAGTCCAAACCTTGGAAGCCTTTCAGCTTGATTGACTTAGAAACTGTTTCCCCAAATAAATGCCAGCCTCCCATAAAACTGTAGCTGACAAGAGCAATATATGTCACCCATCATGCATTGACACATAGAGTGTGGTGTGTGCATACATATGTGGAAACGTGTGCAAACACATATACCTCCCACATAAACCCAATTACACATCCCCACCACACTCACACAGGTACTTATCACACACTTAAACCTACACTCCAACCCAAACACAAACATATGCCTGCACCTCCCTCCATCCTCATGCTTATACACACACACACACACACACACACACACACACAATTTGTCCAAGTCAAATTCAGAAGCCTGCTTGTCCGCTCCAGGTAACAGAATCTTAACTGCAAATTTTAATTGAGTTAGACTCTTGGGCACTATTTCTAAAAATGAATTCCAAATAAAGGATTCTTCAAACTGTCAGCCCTTTCCAGGTACTAAGAAGCTGAGTAGGTCCAAGTTCATTTTCTGACAGTTCTCCTGTGGGTCTAGGTCCTACCTGCTCCCCTGGCCAGAGATACCCTTGGACTGGGGAAGGCCGGTATTAACATTCATTATCAATGAATTCATTATCAACATTTATTTCTTCCCACTCTAGCAGGAAGGATGATTGCTGACATCAGAGGAAAGATGTTAGTTAGGGTTACTTAGTGAAAATAGAATGTGTTCAGTTTGTAACTGTAGGGATAAATATTCAATTTGGGGGAACATTTTTTGGAGAAGTAAACAAAACAGGAGAAGGAAATTTAGAGTTCTTGCTTTATGTTCTTGGGTCATGGGATGGGGCCCTGTCCAAAGTGAGGTCTCATCCCAGGATGAACTGGCCATGTGCCCCTTTCAGTGTTGCTGACAAAGAGACCCCTGATGCTAATGGCATAAAAAATGTCCTGTGTATTCTCTGTTGGTTCTGTTTCTTTGACCTGTGTTTAGAAATAAATTTCCTTGAACACCAGGAAGGAGGAGCAGAAGAAGAAGAGAATAAAAGATAAAAAGATCAAACCTTTCCCAGTCTTTTTAGACTGACTCTATGTTGGGTACTCCTTCCACATTGAGCCAGGCTGTTTGCAACTCTACCTTAGCCTTCACTTCCTGTTTTCACGGAGACTAAAGATCAACCTGAAGTAAGAGCTTAGGGTCTTCACAGGTCATTTCTGAGTTTATATCCTGCATAGGGCATGTGAATCCCAGCATACACAGACACTTCTGCATGCTCTAATGTTTCACAGAGTCTCTTCGCAGCTTTTCCTCCCAGACTTTTGGCATTTTATTTTATGCCTCAATTGTAATCTTTTGCCCCCCACATCAATGGGTTGTTTTGCTTTATGATGTTTGAGGAATGTCTGCTGCTTTTCTGCCCTGAGTTAGGCAAAACAATGACAAGTGTCTTGCATAAGTCTCTGAATCAGCCCCCAGAAAGGTCAGGCAGACAATTCTTTGTGAATGAGATCTGCTCTGCTCCCTTCAGATCCAGGAACAAGGATCCCAAACAGGGAACTTGAGCTATGTCTTCAAGATCACTGCTGAGTCGGGGAGCAGGTTAACCAAGGGAAAGTAAAACATCACAAGGCTCTTCTTCTGTTTCTTGGTTCAACATTTGCTTGGTTGCTATAAATCTTGGCCTGCTTTCCAAAGTTCTGACAAAGTTGACTCCCCATTTTGCTTGATTTTTTTCTGTGTTTCTGTTGAGGAACTAGTCTTTAGAAGGGCCTGCCTTGGTGTGTCTGCAGTTGCCACTGTGGTTGAGGTGCTCTGAGGACCAGGTGATATAATCCACTCTCATCCATGTAGCTGACCATGAATGTCCTCAGTGAATATTCCCTCTTGTTGATTAATTTCTCAGACACTAGTCCCACCCCCGCAGTCAATTTGTATATCTCTGGTCTCAGCACTGCACCTGAAACCTCCCTCTCTGGTGCCAGACATCAATTCAGATAAGAACCAAAAATCTGTAGGGTATAGTTATTAAAACATGGGCTTTGGAGTCAGCCCCAAATTTAAATTCTAGCTCTGCTGCTCATTGGCTTTGTGACTGTCAGCAAGTCATGTAATAATGGAACTAACCTCCTGAGAGTTTGGTCAACCCTAAATGAGATGAGGAAAAAGAAAGGCGAAGCACAGGGCCTGTGGTCACGCAGTGTCCATGAGGAAAGGCCCTGGGTGCTCTGTGCAATTGACCTTGACTCCAGCTGCCTCTCCTCATCCTGCAGTTCCTGTGCAGGCCCCTCCAGTGGAATGTGGACTCCCTAAGGCTGTTATGTCCCAGCCCTTTGCTGTCTCCAGGGTCAGCCTTGTGCCAGCCTCAAACAAATATTCGTGGAAAGTAGGGAAGTGTGGCTGGTGCCCTCTGATGCTCCTTACCTTAAATCAATCTGCACCACTTCCTGTGGCAGGTGCTGGAGGGAAGGGTCTTTGAATTTGGGGTAAAATGCAAGAGATGCTGTGGTGCTCAGTGCCACCAGTCACTCCTTCTGGGGACAGTAACAGTGTCTTGTTCACTGAAATTTAGCAGCAGAATAAGTAGATGCAACTTACTAACAGGGAAGTAGGTTTCCTTTGTCCCAGAGGGTGGTGAGGACAAAAAGATGGGTGCACAAATAGCCCCTCAGGAGAGCCCTATACAGAGATGATTTGCAAAATGCAAAGATGTAGAAATTGTGTGTGGGGGTACTAGTGTCTGAGCAATTAATCAACAAGAGGGAGTATTCACTGAGGATATGCATGGTCAGTCACATGGGTGAGGATGGATTATATCACCTGGTCTTCAGAACACCTCAATGGCAGTGGCATCTGCAGACACGCCAGGGTAGGCCCTTCTAAGGTCCAGTTCCTCAACAGTTCTGCCTGATGCAGGTGTCTCTTTGGCACTTGGGTGTGCAGCTGGCAGCTGCATATTTTAAAGTGCTTTGACAAGTTGTGTATCTGTCTATGTGTGCATGTGCATGTATATTGTGTGTACATATACACATATGCTTGCATGTGCACATGCACGTGGTGGGTGCACCTATGTTTGCACTTGTGTGTGCATCATGTGTGCATGTGTGCAATGCACATTTGCCCTGTGTGTTTCAGTAGCAGAGCCATTACATTCAGATAGTCCAGTCAACCTTGAAGCTCTTTTCTTTGGTCAGAAATGATCTTAGAGAAAGTAAATAAAAATGGAACTCAACCTCCTCTCCCTTTTTTTCTTTCTTTAAAAACATGTTAATCTACCTAAAGAGACTTTTTAGAACCTCATGCATTATCAAGCTTCCTGCCCCAGTCAGGGCACTGCTCAGTAGAGTCAGAACAAAACGATTTATTTAAGCAAATGACCATAGAATTGGGGCCTCCAATGATGCCTGTTTTTAAACCTGGTCTGTAGGATGAATTGAAGTCTACAAGGAAAATCAAAATGCTTTTATGCTGGGTTGAGGGGAGGGAGCATGCTCTCACCTTGTTAAGCTCAGCCTTTCTAAAAGCACATAACTTACTTTCAATATTGTGGGAAGATTTCCATTCTATCTGTATGATGTGTCTGTATAAAGCATCAGTTTGGCAATTAAGGAGGCTGATTTTGTTGAACCAAAAGAAAAAAGAGAACAAGAATGAGAAACCTTCTGAGCCCCATTCTTCCATGGAGCTCCTGTTGCATTCTGATACATTTGCTGGCAAATTAGCTCTCCTCTGCTCACACCCCCCTGGAGACCTCCCTGAATGGACCTCCAGGAAAATCTGAGGCTACCCAGCTGGTGCCCGGCCTGGAGTGGGTGGCTGAGGAGTGTGTAATCACAGCACCACTGAGGCATCTCCCAAACACTGCCTGGCTCCAGGATCTGAGCCACTGGGGATAGGGGAATCACCTGGAGCTGGCTTTCCAAGGACATAAGGCCTGCTCAGCTGAGCATTCACTCACTCACTGAATTCTCCTCCGTGGTCAGATTGCAACTCTGTGCCCAGTGAGGGAGGATAAACCATGGAAGGTGCTTTCCATTCCTCTTGTCTTATGTGTTCTGGTCTTAGGGAAAACAAGAGAAAAGCACAGATGCAGAAATAATTGATGTCAGAACTCCCCATAGAGAATAAGGTAGGTTCAGAAGGATGAGGCAGGGAGGACAGTGTGAAGAAAGACGGTGCCAGGAGCACACACTGGCCAGTCCTGGAAGGAGTTGGGAAGGGCCTTGGAGCTTATTCATGGGAAACATGGCCTAAACTGCTGCCCTTGGAAGCAGCAGGTTGAACATGTTAACATCAGTTTCCAGTATGGCGGGTCTGGTATTGGCTCTGAAGCTTCATGTTACTTTTTTTGTTTTTTGTTTTTGTTTTTGTTTTAGTTGGAGTCTCACTCTGTCGCCCAGACTGGAGTGCAGTGGCCACTCCCGGACACCGCAGCCTCGACCTGCTGGGTTCCGGCGATCTGCCTCAACCTTCCAAGTAGCCAAAATTACAGGCATGCGCTACCATGCCTCGCTGATTTTTTGATTTATTGTAGAGATGAGGTCTCGCTGCCCAGGCGGGTCTCGAACCCACGGGCTCAGGCAATCCACTCACCTCAGCCTCCCAAAGGTGCAGGATTACAGGCTGAGCCACCGAGCCCAGCTAGCTTCATGTTTCTAACAAGCGCCGAGTGATGTGAAGTCTGAGTCCCTGAGCCACGCTTTGCACAGCCAGAGACTGACCCAGGAGGCAATGAGCTTTCCTTTGGGCTAGAGCCAGTGTAGTTCGTGTTTTGTCTTTTAGGGCTGAGTCTTCTGTCCTCCAATACAAACCACAGCCCTTCTCCTCCCTCTACACGTTTTGCATCATTGTCACCTTCGAGACCCTCTATCCAGGGGACCCAGGCCATGGACCTGTACCCCTGGGACATGGACCAGTACCTGCCTGTGGCTTGTTAGGAACAAGGCCACATAGCAGAAGGTGAACTGTGGGCGAGCAGAGCTCTGCCTCTTGCCAGATCAGCATTAGATTCTCAGGAGTGTGAATCCTACTATGAACTATGCATGCAATTGATCTAGGTTGTACACTCCTTAGGAGGATCTGCCTGATGATTTGAGGTGGAGCTGAAGCAGTGATGCTAGTGCTAGGGAATGGCTGCAAATACAGATTAACATTAGCAGTGAGGTTTGACTGCATATCCCTCCCCACCCCCACTGGTCCATGGAAAAATTGTCTTCCACAAAACCGGTCCCTGATGCCAAATTATTGGGGCAGCTTGCTCCATCCCACTCAGCAGGATCGTCCTTGCCCTGACACTTCTTTAGCAGTCCAGCCAGAGTGACCTCCTTCTGACCCCCTCACAAACGCCTTCCTAGTCGTGAGCTCTCCATGTTCTCCTAGGACTGCCTTCAGCTGTGCTTTCCTGTGTCTCCCAGCCCCCAACACGAGGTCAGTTCAGTCAGGACTCAGCAAAGAACAGTGGGTTTTGAATCTTGGAACTGGGCTCCCCTGGGGTAGCAAAATCTCTATTTCATATCTATCGGACTATGGTACCCTGATGTGTGACCAGACACTGTCTACATATTGTCGTGAGGCATTTGGTAGATGTGACACACATTTACAACCAGTAAGCTTTGAGTAAATCAGATGACTCTCCGTGACATGGCTGGGTCTTCCAATCAGTTGAAGGCCTTGGGAGCAAACACAAAAAAGGAATTGTCCTCCAGATGCAACATAGAAACTTGCCTCGGTCTCCTGCCTGCAGATGCCAGATGTGTCAGCCCCCAAGATCACAAGAGGTAAGTCCTTAAAATCCCTCTAAATCGAAGTCTTTCTCTCTCTCTCTCTCTGTCTCTCTCTCTACGTGTGTGTGTGTGTGTGTGTGTGTGTATTTATTCTTCACTGATCACTGCCCATGCCTGTCCAAGATTCCCAGTGGTCTCATGTTGCTGGAGGTCAGGGAGGCTGTACTCCCTTGTGCCAGTAGGTCTGTGACAAGGACTCTTTTTAAGCAGGTGCCCAGGGATGGGGGATGTTCTTGAGAAAACATCCCTGCTCCCCTGCTGATCTCATCCCTGGTCATTGAGCAGAGAGGCAGGCAGAGGTTCACATGGCACCTCTAAGGCAAGACTTTTGAATGGTGAAGCAAAGGCCTCAGAAAACCTATTCATCCCTAAAAGCAATGAGAACGTTGGCCAAAAAAATGCCAAAATAAAATTTTCAGAACTCTGGAAATTACCAACAGCTTGCAACATTTCAAGGAGCATTTATTTAGGGAAAACAACTGAATCTTGGTAAGAACAGTGAGCTCTGGGCATCTTAGTGTGTCCTATCCTCATCTCACTCTTCCTATTCCCACTGTGTCCTTAAAAAACTCATCTTCTTGCGATTATGGAGCTGGGAAAACCAGCAGCCCAGCCACCATGGGGGGCAGAAGACTGAGATTGAGTTCCCAAAAGCACTGTCTCCAGAGAATTGTCATAATGTGGTCTGTCTAGCAATTCTGTGGAAGAGACTTCTCAGCAGGGCCTGTCCTTATTTTACCTGGCTCAGAGCTTGTCAGTGGGAGACCCTTGGCTCCAGGATGTTTGATGAGGACAATCAGTGCCAACTGCTTAAAATCATGGGCTGACAAATATATTAACAGGAAAATCTGGGGAACGAGATGTCCACAGGGAACTTGAAGTTCTCCTGCATGTTCCTGAGAATCTGGAAGGTCAGGCATAGAGAGGGCTATGCACATGTCCAGAAAAGACTCAAGAAGGTCCTAGCTGACTTTGAGGCCCTGCACAAGGAGAACATAAAGAGTAAGGCCATGCTGTGAACTGCTGCGGAATTGACGGAATGCCCCATTTATGATCACATTAGTTAAGGGTCTAGTATCCAGAATATATACAGAATTCTTATAGATCCTGTCAAGGTATGTGAATTATATATCTGGAAAGCTGGCATAGGAAATATTACACCTCTGCTATGGCTGATGTGTGCAGCCACACAGGGTTGCCCAACACTGTCCCCATAATAGGATGGCTCTCTTCACCCAATCACAGGCAACCCTGGACGACTGCAATCCTGCATGGGAAGCTGCCTCATAAACTCTTCTTATGGCAAAGCAGTGAAGAACCGTGGGCAGCTGGAATCACAGAGGATAAGGAGAGGAGGCCATACCATATGCACTAGCATAGGCTTACAACTCATCAACCAGGACAACATAAGGTCAGGTCTGTGGGGTACCCTCTGTATGCCCCCTCTCCAGGGCTTCAACCTGCATGGGGTGGAGGAATGGTGATCCTACTTATTTTGAAGTGTTTCATCAATCAAAAAAGATGAGACTGTCTAACATACAACCACTTATTCTCTATCACCAGCATTCAATCTTATCCCTTAGCCATACTGACTTCAGATTTGTTGACAAAGTAAAACACTATAAACACTTGTGAAACCCTTCATGCCCTCACCATGGCAGACAGATATTAGGGTGTCTCTCAGCATCCTATCACTTAGTGTTTATGCCTTGTGTGGCTCCTTCCCTTCAGTGTGGATGGGATCCCTGATTTGCTTCTAGCCTACAGAATGTGATGAAGGTGAGGGGAACCCAACTGTTTTATGCTATGTGATCAAGACTCCATCTTGCTAACTGGCCTGCTCTAGAGACTGTCCTTCCTGGCTCAGTGGAGGAAGCAACCATATTAAGAAAGTCCATGTGACAAGGAACTGTGGATGGGCTTTAGGAACTGCCAACATCCTTCAGGAGCTTCACACATGGGGGTGAAGAGCAATCTTCAGCCAACAGTTAGCAATAAATCATGTCCCTCAATCCTACAGACAGAAGAAAACACATACTTCTAAGAATCCAAGTAAGCTTGGAAAAGGATTCTTCCCCAGCTAAGCCTACAAATGTGACTACAGTCCAACTCTCATATGATTTTGAGATCCTGAGTGGGGAACACAGTCAAGCCAAGCCAAGACTCCTGACCCACAGAGACTGTGCGATAATAAATAAATGGGAGCTGTTTAAGCTACAAGTTTGTGGTGATTTGTTACGCAGCAATAGACAACAAATATATTTGACATGGCCTTATTCTCCCTTTTTTCTCCCAAGAGGAAGCCATTGTCTTAATAATTGTTATGTGCCTTTATATTTTTGTTGGAAAAATCTCTAGGATTTTAAACATTATTTTGCATTTCGTAAACTTCTTGTGAATGTTTGTACGCATTTTATAGTTTCTGTATGTTTTTCATTCAAGTGTGTTCTCAAGGTTTACCCACTTCAATATATGTTTATCTGTTTCATTAATCCTTACTCCCTTTTGTTGCATTTAAGTTGTCTTTTGTCAAACAGGACATTTTGATTTTAACACAGTCACAGTCAGTTATTTCCCTTGTGTCATATGCTTTGTGTGTCCTTGTGGTAAGAAACCTCTCCTAAGTCTCAAATCATAAAAAATTCTGTATGTCTGGCTAAATGCTGTCAGTGTATATTTTCCTGTTTCACCTGGATTTTGTTTTGCAGTCGGTGGAGGTGGGATGTCCTGATTATTCTTTTAGTTACTCTTCCATTTTCTGTATTTCACTTTTCTTAAAACAACAACAGTCAATTTATTCACCTGGGCAACGTGTGCATCGACTGTTTTTCCCTCACTTGTGAGGGGAGGGGAAGTGATTGGTTTTTCACTAGAGAGAAGGCACCCAACACTGCTCCTACCATGGGGGAAGCAACAGTGAGGACAACAGAAGCACAGAGCCTCCTCATCTGGAGAGCAGACGTGTGATGGATAAAGAGCTAGGGAGCCTGCTGTGGTTCAGATCCCAGCTCTACCTCTTCCTAGACTGAGCTAGTGGGGCAAGTTCTGTCTACAGGAGGAGTTCTTATCCTTCATGTATAAACACTGAAAGCAGTTAGCTAAGAGGACTATGAGAATGTGAAGGACCACACCTAGAAAGTCTTGTGTCAGGGGACCCGCTATGTGTACCTCTTCTGTGGAGTGTGCCACAGGAAACATCCTTCACCCAAAGAGGCTTCCCAAGACCTCAGGGCCCAGAGGAGGTAGTGCTCCAGGGAGTGTCCTTGGACTGTGATGTTTCCAGACATGGTGCCTGCAAATGCCTCTGAGTGCCTGGCAGTAAAATCGTTTATTGTCCCTGGAGCATTCATTGCTGGGCTATCCATGTTTAAATAAAACTTTTATATATCTCAATAATTATATCAATAGATCTTAATCTAGGTAATTAAAATTCAACAAGACATTCCCAAGGATATAACAAACACCCACAAACCATTTTAATGACTGCAGCTGTTCCCTTGAAGGGAAGTGTCCTCACCCAGGGATGGGACACAGGCGGGACTCAGGCAGAAAGCCACTTCAAGCTCTTACAAGATGTGCACCTAGCGACATATTGTTATTATGTATTTCATTAGCCTGAGTTAGATCATTTTACATTCCACATGCTACAGAGAAAGCAGCCGGGCCAGAGTCCAGCATTGCTCACACACCGTGGTGTGGCTTTGGAGAGTCACTGGCCATCTCTTAACACCTGAAACTCTAGGGGAACTATCCAAAGTATGTGCACATTTATCCATTCAGATAATGTCTCCTGTAAACCTGCTCTGTGGGCAATGAGCCAGCAGCTGCGAAGGTCACACCAGGAGAGTGGGTGAAGGGTAGCAGTCAGAGCCTCATTGCCTCATTTTGGCTGCATTCACTCAGGTCATTTGCTGCAGTGTCCAACGCCATTAGGGCATGTGGTGCTTTCTGATTTCAGTGAACTGTGCTTTACACTTTACACTCTGGCATGAGAAGGCCACACTGGCCTTTTCCTGCATGTAGTCACTACCAGTCCCCTTCTAAGGGTCTTCTGCAGAGCAAAAGGAAGGGTGGCCTAGGGCAGGTTGGGGCAGTAATGACCAGGGCATAGCCATGTGCTACTTCAGGGAGGTGGCCAGGGAGTGTACTCTGGCTCAGACAGCCTTAGTTCAAGTCTAGGCTCTGCCTCTCACCATTGTGGCTCTGGGCATACACTGTTTCTCTGTTCCTAATTTTTCCCAACTCTAAGGTGAGGACAGTACTAGGACATGCCCCAAAGTTTGTTTTGAGAGTGAATGTAGTGGGAAAGTAGTCAGGCTAGCCTGTGTGACCCCAGCAACACTAGCCACAAGTTTGGTGGCCCCATGTGTTTCAAACAGTCTGAAGTGCATCAAAGTTCAATCATGACCATCTAGGAGGTCAAAGAAGAAGCTGGGTCTCCACCTCTGTATCCAGCCATCTGGGCTCTACAACTTTTCCTCAATAGTTCACTGTCTTATTGCTTGCTCCATGGACTGACCATGGAGGTCCTTTAGGGTTATACTGTGTCAGTGCTGGGGCAGAGATGAGGTGGGTGTGGGGTAGTCTTATGTGCTTAGGGTCAAGAAGAAGGGATCACAGAGAGTGGAGCTGGCTGTGGGCAGATATGCTTTCCTCTATGTCTGCAGTCAGTGCCTAGCACGGGCTGCAGGGGTAGCCAAGGTGGGGTGGTGCCTTACACAGAACTCAGGATCAGGGGAAAGGGGTGTAGGAATGGAGATTGCACTTGGACCAGAATCTTAGACCTTTAGTCAGAGATGGATTCACTGTCTGTAATGCCACAGGCTTCTCACTGGGCTTGGGGTGTCTAGGAGGAGTTTGGGAGCAGTGGCAGTTCTGAGTAAGGCCTGGACCATGGTGTCCAACAGGGCACTGTGACCAAGGTCCAAATGGCTGGGAATGATTCAACTGAGTTAAGAATTGTTGAAGGACCCACCTCTCCCAACTATTAGATTCAGAATTGGACCAGGGCACTGAGACATCATGGGCCATGCAAAAGGCTGGGCTGCTGTATCCATGAACACAGCTCTTAGAAGGTGATGTGAGGGCAATAACCCCAGAAGCACTGTCATCAAACTCTCCTTGAGCAAAATGGAAATGGGCATGTTAGGAGAAGGTGGGGCAGCAAAGAATAGGAAAGTCTGTATTGTGCATAGAATCCAGAGATCAAGAGCTATCTCCCTCCCTTTCTCCCTTCCATTTCCCTCTTCATTTAAAAGCAACCTATTCTGTGTCAAACATCATACCACAGGCAACAGAAAGATGGCTCAATCTCTTTGGGGTCCAGTTTCCTCATCTCTGAAGTGAAGGGATTGAACCAGTGAAGTCCAAATGTCTTTCACTTCTATGGCCCTTTACTTAAAACTCTAAATTACATTTTGAGTTCTTGGAAGAACTTAGCATTGAGGTTACTTCCATGATTATCAGTGCTTTACATAAATCATGTATTGAAACATCCAAAGGGGTTTGATGACTAAATAAAATTCCTGTGAAAAACACCTATGGCTTGGCATATAGTAGATGTTCATTGAATTATGTAATTTTTAGTGTTTTTGTTGCTATTGGATAGGACATGAGTGTTATTGATATTTAGTTACATATATTCCTTATTAATTACTATTAATGCTAATATTTAACAGGACCATCTAAACTTGAATGATGGCTACCCCGAGGAGTGCGTGGTTGCCTTGGTGAACCTGTGGCACACAGCACTAAATGGGACAAGTTGGTGGATAGGTTTCTGCCTGGGAGGCTGATGAACTCTGTGATCTCCTTTAGTGATATTTTATCAAAAGTTAACATTAAAAAGAATGAAACTACTGGAGGAGAAGTATCTTAAGCTATTGTAATATCAATTTTAGGGCAAATATTATTTAACATGAAAAAATGGAGCACTGTGGGGGAGAGTCTGTGAGTGGGCAACAGTCAGATTGGGGGGTATTTAGGGACTTCCAGTTATAGCACGCATGCAATTTTATGACTGGGAAAGGCAGGCTGTGGGGATTTGAGGAGGAGAGGTGTCTTCTGCTTGTCACTTTGAGCTCCTGTGGAGGAGAGGAGGGATTCATTTGTGTGCTTGGTGATGGATAGGAAGCCAGTATTCGTGTACTTCCAGATGTTCATGAATTGCCTCCTATAGGGGGAGCCAGAGCATCAGAGCAAGATCTGTGGTCCATCAATTCCGACTCAAGTTGGAATTTGACATTAGTAAAGCCTTATGTTCATGGCATGTCAGAAAAAGCACTATGCAATTCTTTCCTCTGTGGCTGCTGACAAGAAAATTCAGAAGCATGGCCAGCTGGCCTTCCATGTTCCTTTCATGCCACCTCCCAGGGGAGCCCTCATGGTAGAACCTGTCTTCCTATGCTATATACAATCTTGTGCTCATTAAAATGTCACTCCCTGAGGAACCCAACACAATGATATTTTTGCTTTATTTACATTAAAACCAGCAGATGTTAGCAAGTTAATGTCATTTATTATATAAGATGTGATGACAATACAATTAGTATTTTTTAAACTGTAATTGTAAAATTGACCTTATTAAAATTCCACTTCCTCCATAATTAAAAAAACTAATTACTTCTAGTAATTGGACCAGAAATGACATTTTCAGTTCATTAATATTCACCAAATTGTTTTTGAAGATGTTCTTGGCACAGTGCACTGCCAATCTCTAGCATTTCTGTTCGTTTCGTATTTAAAAGTCATCTGGAAATAATAGTTTGCATTTTAACAAGATGTGCATCCATGAATTGATTTTATAAATAAAGTTTTTAGTTGCTAATTAATTTGTGGGGACCACATCTCTGTATCATTTTCCAAGCATGAATGTGATGGGGCCAGTGGGGCTGAGCCCCACACCCAGGCTTGAATGGTGCTTGTCACCCCTCCCGTTGCCTGCTGCCTCCTTTTGCAAGCAATGGAGCAGACAGGGACTCCAGGTCATGCTCTGCTGCTCCTGAATGCCACAGTCTAATTACTCAGCCCCTGAAGGTGGAGGCAAATCAAAATAACAGAGTGCGAACTAGTTTTGTAATTAACTGAGCTAAGTTCAGAAGATTTTTAAAGAATGAAAATCAAACTGTTTAGGGCTGCCATGGTGATTTGGTTCCTGGTGTCCTAGAGGGCAGACACTGTTTGGATTGGGGGGAGGGTGCATTCTCTCTCTCTCTCTCTCTCTCTCTCTCTGATAAGGTAGAACTTGTCAGACTGGCTTCTTTGATCCCATTCTTCATTTATCTCCTACAAAGTGACTATTTTGACATGTCAAATATGGACTTACCAGTTACTGAAACACATTTTCCCATTAGCTCTTCTGAGTTTCACCAGATCCTTGTGTGCAGAGAGGAAGCACAAGCCTCCACTGACAGCTGCTTTTTTTTCCCAGAAGAGGGAAAGGAGAGGTGGGGGAGATGGGGCCCCCAGAGAAGGGGGGACTGCTTTTTCCAGAAGTAGGGGTGCTGAATACCAAAATGAAGTCCGTCTGTTTCCCCCCACCCATGCATGTGATATGCAATCTGAAGGACTCAGGAGCTGGGGGATGTGAAGAGCAGAGGGAATTGGAAACACTCTTTACTAAAGGAAATGGTGAGATACATGTTGTTACAGACACTCACTGTGAAGCGGGGGAATCTGGAGAAAACCTCAGCCCGTTAGGTGGGATCCTGGGCCACCTTTACCATCTTTGTTTCTGTGGAGTTCAATTTCTATAGAATTGGCATGGCTTCTCATGGGAAAAAAATATGTATATTTAAAAGAAATAAATTCAAAGATTAGGTGACATCTCATCTCCTGGGAACATGGCAGTCCCATCTGGGGGGCCACAGGCCTGGAGTGAGTGTGAGTTTCACTTGTCCTAGTGATGGTGTGATCTTGATGGACCAAACACAGATCTGGTGGGGACATCGTCCATGGCTACCTGTTACCCCTCCCAGGCAGGTTTGTTATTTTAGTCTAGATGCCTGTGAAGAAAGGCTGCCTCAAGCTTCCACTAGTCCCTGGTTCAAAGCCTCCTTCAGCAGGATCAGGTGCAGCCACAAAGCCCTGCCTGGCCCCTTCCTGTCACACCCTGTTTCTCTTGCACCTGTCCTCTCAGCTGGTGGAGGACTCTGCTGGAAGCCACCACAGCGGAGATCACGGGGTCCAGATGGCCTTGTTCTACTTCATAGCAAGTGTATCCCAGGCAGAGAGGCCTTGGTTGGAAGGTGGGGGAGCCCATTCTTGATTCCCCTCCTGGACCAGTCTACAAGATGACCTACAACCAGGGGGAGAGGGGAGAGGGGGAAGACTTGGGGGGGCCTCTCTCTGCCTAGCAGGTGCTTGGCTGATGGCGCTCTCCCCATGCCCCTTATCCCCCAACCCTGCTGTCGTACTCCTGACCATTCTCAGGCTCAGCCTCCTGCCCTCTCCTCATGGGGCTCCTTCCTCTTTCAGCCTTGATCTGTCATTTGTGAATACAGGACCCCTATCTCCTGCCTTAACCTCTCAGGCTACTCCCTGCAGTCCTGTGTGGCTCTGGACTGAGCTTGTCCCAACCTGCTGGGCTCTCTAGTGTCCATCTGCTCCTGAAGAAATGAGAGCAATAGGTGCTATGGAGAGCTGAGGACAGTGAACCCAAAGGTGTGAGGACTCTGGGGAAGGGAGGGATGGGGGATAGAAGACAGGCCACTGTCTGGAAAGACATTCTGGATATGGCCTTCCCCCTGTTCATGGGTGAACTCCTGCCCACAGCATGCCACAGATGACAAGGCTCTTCAGGAACTGTGGAGAGACAGACTAGTCACTGTGCTAGCTGGAATTGGCCATGTCACACTTAAGATGTCAATGGCTTCATTCTTGGTGCTCCCAAGGACACTCCCAGAACTTCCTTGTATGTGATACTCATCCTGCTGCCCAGATCAGCCCCGACTTGGAAAGGTTTCTCAGATCAGCCCCGACTTGGAAAGGTTTAGTTCTCTAATGGCCTGCAGGGAGATGGTGCCTTGAGGGTCAACTCCCAGGGAGGGCCAGTTTGTGCTGACTGAAGGGGTACAGACATTTGGGCAGACAGGCTTTCCTCACACTAACCCTGAAGAGGCCCTGCAGCCTCTCTTGCCTGATGGGGCCCAAGGGAGAGACAATGAAACCTGGTGAAGTTTCCCTTTGGCTTGACTTCTCCCAACAGTAAAACAAAATGGCCATTGTCAACACTGTGGGCTGTTGCTCATCTTCATCCTCAGAGAGAGGCTCAGGTCGGGATGGAGGAGGCCATGGCAATGAACAGGTGAGGACAGAAGAAGGGACATTCACAGGCCCAAGGCAGCCTGAGTGGGTTACTACTTGGAAACACACATGTCTATTTAATACGTGCGCGTGTGTGTTGACTATAGTTTGTCATTCCACACACATATACATATATCAGCAGTTAGTGTGGCAGGGGACATGCATTCAGCCTCAGGTGCGTTAGATACCCTGAGCGCATCTGTGCCTGATGTGAACTTCCACCTCAGCAATGTGTGACCCGGCTAAGCGCTGCTGACTCTCCACAGTTTTTCTGCCCTAAAAACCCCATTGGGAGCACTTTATCCCTGACAAGTAGCAGAAGCAGCTTTCCGGAGGGCCATAGCGGATTCGAGGGTCAGGGGTTGAGGGCCTGGAGACAGCGTTTTCTGTACCAACGGACAGTCCTGGTAACTCCACGCACCAGGCAAGTTGATAACTGTGTCTTTTACACAGAGAACGTGCCCCGCACTGTAGAAGCAGGAAGGTCAGCATTTGTCTTTTTAATGCAAATCAGAGACAAGTTAATATCTTACTCCAAGGCTGTGTGGAGTGAACCCAAAGATAACTTGACACATTTTTTCTTCTTCTTAAAGCGGAGTAAGCTTATAGTTAAGGCAAGATCAATGGATGATTTGAATATGAATTTTTGCATAGATGCCAAAGATGACAAAGTTTCACCCCACTCCTGGGGAGTACTCTATTGCGATCACCTCCCTGCTTTCTGATAGCCAGTACACTGATAACCAGGTGAGAATGATGTGACCCTACCCGGCTCTCTGCAACCTCTCCTGTTGATTTCCCACCAAATGACAACACCCCCCCATCCTTCTACCCCTCCACATGCACATTCCTCTTGAAATCCCAATTAGAGTCCAAGACAGGATTAGATATGACAAAAAGAATTATTGTGCTGAAGACGAGAACAGATTACAAACTCACACATTCCAGTAGGCAATAAAATGTCTTAATTTTGCTAATTCAATGACAGAGATCCTAAACCGAAAGGTGCCATTAGAAATTGTTCTCAAGAGAACACCCACCCCCATTTTAACATGTGGCATCAGCCATGCTCCAAAAACCTCTCTAGTTCTGGAGATTAAGTTCTCAGAAAATGGAGAAATGGTTGCATGGGAGATCAACATTGCAGGTCTGGCTCTGCTGGGTATAGGGAGGAAATGATGGACCCTCGACCCCTCTGGGCCTGGACTGGATTCTGGGATGAGATTGGAAGAAGTGCTGGGTTGAGTGGGAAGTCTGCAGCCAAGTCGACCCCAGTGTTGTGAAAGGCCATGTATGGGGTTTAGACCACTGAGCATCCAAGAGAACCCAGGGTCCCTTTCTGACCAAACTTCTATATGCCTTTATGGTTCTTACTTGCACTTCCAAAGATCTCTGACAACCAAAAGCTGTTTGATATTTTATTCAGTTCAGGTAATTCAATGGAAATGATGTGGGGTTATGGAAAATCTGTTTATCCCACACAGGTGAATGTCTGCTTCCTTGCACCCCAGGGTCTTTGCTTCAGCTGGGCCCTTTGAATAGAAGCCTCACCTTCTCTTATCTCCTCCTTATTGTTCAGCTTCCCTTCAGCCCCAGGCTTGGCTACATTCTTTTTTTATAGAGTCATTGACCTTCCAACAAAACGTGTCAGATTGCTAATCATGGGATTGGATGAATGTCTGTCTCCCTGCTAGGTTATGCACCAGAAGAGGGGCCACGTCTGTTTAGTTTCTGAATTTCTAACACTCAGTTGCATTTTCAGCATTCAGCCTAGGATCTGACTGATGGTAGGTAGGTACAGTAAGTAAGGTAGGTATAGTAAGTCCCCTACATACAAACCTTCAAGTTGCGAACTTTAAAGATTCAAAAGCATGTTCACATATCCAATCATGTACATTAGTTCATATATCTGGTGTATGTTGCCACGTGCACACACTCTTACGTATGTGCATCCTCTACAAGTAGTTGTACTTTTGTGTACTTTACTGTATAGGACTATATTGAGTATAGTACAGTATCTTTATTTCAAGTCCAGGGTGTCCAGAAACAAGCATCATAAAAGCAACGATGTAGTCAGTGCTGTATAGCTGATTATATTAGTTAGGCACCTAGGCTAACTTTGTTGAACTTATGAACAAATTGGACTTATGGATGTGTTCTTGGAATAGAACTCATTTGTATGCAGGAGACTTACTGTACTCAAATAATATTTGTTAAATGAGTGAATAAATGAATGAATAAACATTATAGGTGCAAAGAAAGGATTGATCTGCTTGGCCTTTGGATATGATCCAAAGACGTTCCAAAGAGAAGGTGGCCATTGAGCTGACTCTTAAAAAGTGAGTTGATATTTACCAGTAAGACTTGAGTCAGGGGTGTTGGGGGGCACTTCAGGCAGAGGGAGCAGCAGGAGATATGCACAGCATTGTGTCTCAGTGTGGTGGGCTAGTAGATCTGCAGGTAGTTTGGCATGACATGAATTAAGCATAGCGTCTTGCATACAGCAGGTACTCAGTAAATGTGTGTTTCTCTTTTGACAAAGTGGTTGGCATATATGGTTTGGAGCTGGTGTAGTGTAGTGGCACAGTGACCCAGAATACAACCTCTTTAGTCAGCCTCCTTCATAGAATATTGACTCCACAATTTACCAACAATGAGAAAGGAAAATAACCTCCCTAACCTGAGGTAGAGGCAATGTGAATGTGTCATCATTTTTCTACCCCTTAGCTAGTTGACCATGACCTTGGATGATGCTCTTTTGTAGGATGCTTATTTTCACAGTAAGTGAATGGAGTAGGTTGTACTATTTCCAATTCTTTTCCTTTTCCTTACCTACCTATTCTGCCATGTGACTTTGCAGTTCTGTTTTCCTTATTAGTCAGGGTTCTCCAGAGAAACAGAACCAATAGGATATATGTAGCTATATAAGATACATATGGAGCACCTTCTTGGACCACAGTGGAATAAAAATAAACATTAACACCAACAAGGTTTCCCCCAAACCCACAAAGGTGTGGACACTAAACAGCATGATGCTAGACAACTCCTGGGTCAATGATAAATTCAAAACAGAGATTAAAAGATAACTGAAAACAAATGAAAATGAAGAAACATTTTACCAAAATCTCTGGGATTCCCTGAAAGCTATTGTAAGAGGGGAATTCGTATCTCTACAGATGCACATGAAGAAAATGGAAGGATCACAAATTAATAGCCTAACAAGTCACCTAAGGAAGCTGGAAAAGCAAGACCACCAAAATCCTAACTTCAGCAGAAGAATCCAAATCACCATAATAATGTCCCAAGCTTGGGACATAGAAGACAAAAAGATAATACAAAAAATCAATGAAACAAAAAACTGGTTCTTTGAAAGGATAAACAAGATTGTTGGTCCCTTAGCTAGACTGACCAAGGAAAAGAGAGAGAAAGTCCAAATAAATACCAGAAACACAAAAGATGAAGTCACATCTAACCCTGAAGAAATTTAAAAGATCATTAGAAACAACTTTCTACACCTGTATGGAAACAAACTTGAAAACCTTAAGGAAATGGAGGATTTCCTGACATCACACAACCTGCCTAGGTTGAAACAAGAAGAAATCAAGACCCTAAATAGATTAATAACAATCAAGGAAATTGATTATGTAATAAGAAAACTACCTACACACAAAAAAAGCCCTGGACCAGATGGCTTTGCAGCAGAATTCCATAAGACATTCAAGGAGGAGCTGATACCAACCCTACTGAAAATATTCCAGGTGTTTGAGAAAGATGGAACTCTCCCCAAATCATTTTATGATGCTAACATTGATACCCAAGCCAGGTAAAGACCCAACAAAGGAGAACTACAGGCCAATATCTTTGATGAATATAGATGCTAAAATTCTCAACAAGATCCTAATAAACCAGATTCAATAACATATCTCAAAAATCATCCATCATGACCAAGTAGGCTTCATCCCAGGGACGGAAGGCTGGTTCAACATTCGCAAGACAATAAATGTAATTAAATACATCAACAGATGTCAGAACAAAAACCACATGGTTATATCATTAGATGCAGAAAAAGTTTTTGATAAAATCCAGCACCTCCTCTTGATAAAAACCCTTGAACTTCTAGGCATACGTGGAACATACCTCAAAATAGTAAAAGCCATCTATGAGAAACCTACAGCTAGCATACTCCTAAACAGACAAAAATTGGAACCATTTCCCCTGAAAACTGGAACAAGACAAGGATGCCCACTCTCTCCCCTCCTGTTCAATATAGTATTGGAAGTCCTGGCTAGAGCAATCAGAAAGGAGAAGGTGATCAGGGGGTTTCCAAATAGGAAAAGAGGAAGTCAAGTTATCTCTCTTTGCAGACGACATGATTGTGTACCTTGAAAACCCAAGAGAATCCGTCAAAAGCTTCCTTGCACTGGTAAAGGGCTTTGGCAAAGTCTCAGGGTATAAAATAAATGTGCAAAAGACAATCGCATTTCTTTACACCAATAACAAACAAACAGAAACCCAAATAAAAAGCACAATCCCATTCACAATAGTCACAAAAAAATGAAATACCTTGGCATCTTCCTAACCAGGGACTTGAAAGACCTTTACAATGAAAACTGCAAAATACTGCTCAAAGAAATCAAAGATGACACAAACAAGTGGAAAAATATCCCATGCTCATGAATTGGAAGAATCAACATTGTGAAGATGACCATCTTACCTAAGGCAATCTACAGATTTAATGCATTACCCATCAAATTACCAGCAACATTCTTCTCAGGGCTAGGAAAAACAATACAGGAATTCATATGGAAACACAAACGACCAAGAATAGCCAGAACAATCCTCAGTAAAAAAAGCAAAGCAGGTGGTATCACATCACCAGGCTTCAAACTTTACTATAAAGCTACAATAATCAAAACAGCTTGGTACTGGTACAGGAATAGGCATATAGACCAATGAAATAGAATTAAGATTGCAGAAGCAAAACCTCAATTTCTCAACCAACTCATCTTCGACAAAGCCTCCACCACTTACCATTGGAGAGAGGAGGAGAACCTATTTAGTAAATGGTGCTGAAAAAACTGACTGACCACATACAGAAGACTCAAACAAGACCCCTATCTATCCCCATACACAAAAGTTAACTCTAAATGGATCAGAGACCTAAATGTAAAACCTCAAGCCATAAGAACCTTAGAAATGCAGGACACACCCTTATGGAAATTGGAACTGGCATCCAATTCCTGAACAAAACCCAAAAAGCATGGGCCATAAGAGATAAGATAGACAAGTAGGACCTCACTAAACTGACAAGCTTCTGCAAAGCCAAAGAAACCATCAAGAGAGCAGGAAGACAGCCCACAGAGTGGGAAAAAGTATCTGCCAACTCCATGTCTGACAAAGGTCTAACATCTCGGATCTACAAGGAACTAAAATATGCTGAAAAAACAAAACAAAACAAAAAAACCCCATTACAAAGTGGGCAAAAGATGTGAACAGACACTTCACAAAAGAAGACATACAAGCAGTCAACAGACACATGAAGAAATGTTCAACCTCACTAATCATCAAGGAGATGCAAATTAAAACTGCACTGAGATACCACCTAACTCCAGTCAGAATGGCCATTATCAATAACTCAAAATATAACAGATGCTGGAGAGGATGTGGCGAAAAGAGAACACTTATACACTGTTGGTGGAAGTGTAAACTAGTGTAACCTCGGTGGAAAGCAGTGTGGCGATTCCTAAAAGCTGTAAATATCAACCTCCCATATGACCCCGCAATCTCCCTACTGGGTATATAACCTGAAGAACTCAAATCACTCTATAAAAAAGATACCTGCACAAGTATGTTTATCGCAGCACTGTTCACAATAGCAAGAACCTGGAAGCAACCATGCTGCCCATCAAAAGAGGACTGGATTAAAAATATGTGGTACATCTACACGATGGAAAACTACTCTGCCATAAAAAAGAACAAAATCATAAATTTCACAGCAACCTAGATGGAACTAGAGTCTATAATACTGAGTGATCTTTCACAGCAACAAAGATCTGAGTATCACATGTTCTCACTCATAAGTGGACCTTGAACATCTATCGTAATACTATGAGAAAAGGATCGACAGTGGTGGGAATCTATGGGGGGGCAGGAAGGGCAAGGGTGGTGGGATTAATGGTAGTTAATATCTGTCTGGGGACAGGGGGACTAGTTCTCTTGTACTCCTGTCTTTTGTTAATGACAAAAATGTGCCTCCTTCAGTTGCAGCTGACCAAGGAGAATGGACACCATGAGGAACAGACCTGGCCTCAACATTTGCCTGGAACCAAGCCCAGCCAAGCCTGGCATGAATCCCCAATGGCCTGCAGATGTGTGAATGAAAAATAAATGCTTACTGCGTGTACTATTTGTCACACAACAATGGCTAACACCTCAGGCACCACAAACCCTCCCTCCATAGCTACCGACACATGATGTCTTCTGCATCTTACTGAATCACAAGGAACGCTGTAGGACAAGAGAGTTTGTGGTCCTTCTCCTTCCTCATTCTAGTCCCCCAATTTCAGATGGGAAGTGTTGCTGCCAAAAACCAACAGGTTTAAGGGAAATGTATTAATTAATCATTTGGCCAACAAATAAAGACACTTACCTTGCTGAGAAAAGGGGTAAAGGTGTACAGTAAATTTTCAAAAACTTGTTTTTATGGAATTGTGAGTAAAGCGTCAAAAAAAACAACGTCATGAACACTTATGCCAGCCCAGCATTAGCTTTATTATGTTATATTAAGAAACCAGCATTATTTTTAAAGTCACTTACAGAACTCTCCCATTCATTTCTCCTCCTACCACCAACAAATATCCTGAATATTGTGTTTATTCCTCTATTTTTATTTTTATTATATGTCTTCATTAGTAGATATAACAATATGTATTTTTGCATACTTTTGAATTTAATGAAACAGAATCGCATTGTATTAAATGGGACCATTTCTAAGACTTGCTTATATTCTTAAGGTTTTTATGCTCTTGATATTCATGAATGTTGTTTTCTATCACTGCAATACATTCATTTTCATTTATACTGAGCAATACTTTGCATGAATACATAAACATATTTTATTATTTATTCTCTGATTGATGGACATCTGGGTTGCTTCAAGTGTTTTAGTTTTGTGCTATTATATACAGACTGTCTATAAATGTCCTTGTATATATTTTCTGATGCATGCAGGAAAAAGATGTGGTGGAAATTAAACCTAGACATGGAATTGCCTGAACACAAGTCATGCTCAAATTCACCTTATATGACAAGGACAAGTTATTTTCCAAAGTGATTGTTCCAGTATTCTTCCAGCAATGGTGTACCATATTCTTGCCAACATCTCATACTCTGAAATTTAAATTTTTATCTGCTCTCTTGTTGATAGACAACTATCTTGGATAGACAATTATGTATTATAAATAAAGCAGCTATAAATGTTTGCAGTGAATTCTTTTTGTGAACATATGTTTTCACTGATCTTGGATATATACCTAGCAGTGAAATTACTGGGTCAAAAAAATTATATACTTAGCTTTTTGCAAAGTGGATATGGCAGTTTTACATTCCCATCAATGATATATGAGAGTCCTAGTGTTTTTTATTTATCCTTTTGTCCTTTTTGCACTTCTCTTTACATAATGTTAAGGGATTGTTCTAAATTTGCATTTTTTTCTTGCCTCCAACTACTTAGAGTTGATATAACTTCTTGTGAAAAATAAGACAAGTCCTTCATGCTATTGTGTACATTACTTCTACATGGGTTAGAAGTCTCACACACACACACACACACACACACACACACACACACACACACACACACAGACACACACACAGACACACACACACAGACACACACACAGACACACACACACATTTGCTTTAAACTATTCTGTCTTTTTAAAAGAAATTAAGAAAAGAAAATAAACTAACAAGGGGACCAAAAAAAAAACCCTGAAATTTATTTATAAAAATTTTTGTATTTATTATTACATGTTTAAACTTTAGTCACCTTCAGAATATTCCCCATTTAATGCAATATACCTATTGAGATGCTTCTTCCACTGCTAAAAACAGTTTTGAACTTGTCAATTTTGATGTCTTTTAGTGCTTCTGTCATTTTTTGTTTCACCTCTTCCAAATCAGCAAAACATTTCCCTCTGAAGAAATTTTTCATTTGGGGAAGCAAACAACAAAAAAAGTTGCTTAGGGTGAGATTGGGTGAATAGGGAGGATGGGGTATGGGGGTCATGCCAGTTTTGGTCAAAAACTGATGAACATTCACTCAGTGCAGTGAGGGCAGGTGCACTCGTAAATCATCCATCATGAAATGGGCCAATATGTTGAAAGAAATGCCAAAAAAATTCACTGAAGCTGAATGCAGCTTCTCACAACAATGCTAGCTGGTACACTGATGCCAACGGGTTCCTAGAACTCTTATCTAGCAGAGGAAGCCTATATCGCAAGGTCCTGTCCTTCAAAAAATAATTTCATCTTTTGGGAAGGCAGTTCTCTCTCATATGTATATTTTATATATGTCTGTATATTGTGCAGGAAAGCGTTAACTCAGTAGATCTAAGTTTCTCAAACACTGCACATTCTCAAGAAAGGCCTATATTTAGGACTAAACCTTAACCAGGATAACCTCTGAACTCTAAGAATATTCTGCCTGGTAGGATTATGTCTGAGGTCTTGGGTCATGCTGATTCAGTTTGATCAGATAGTTTAACAATGTAACCTATGGTGAATGCCTATTTTTGTATTTCTGAAGCCTGGTACCACACTGTGTTTGAATTCTAGGGAAACTGGAATCTGAATAGTTCATGTCACTCATGTGGAGGGTCTCTATGCCTATATGACCATCAGTAAAAACTCTGGACATGAGGTCTTGGGTGAGCTTCCCTAGTTGACAGTGTTTTGCATGTGGTGTCACACACTGCTGTTGGGAGAATTAAGTTGATGCTGTCCATGTGACGCCACTGGGCAGGGCCAACTGGAAACTTGTGCCTGGTCTTTCCTGAGTTCCTCCCTATACACCTTTTCCTTTGTTGATTTTAATCTGTCTCCTTTTGTTTGTAATAAACCATAACAATGACTACAGCAGTGTTTATGGGTCCCATGAGGCCTTCTAGTGAATCATTGAGTGTGAAAGTAGTATCAGGGACTCCTAAAACATATATATGTGTATATATTTATTTTTGAAATTTTATATTTATCCACATAACTACCATTTCTGACTACTTTTCTTCTTTTATAGAGATCTGAATTTTCCAACGATATTGCTTCATCTTGAAAACTTTCTTAAGCATTTCTTATAGAAAATATCTACTTGTAACTAATTTTCTCAGTTGTGATTCATGTAAAAATATTTTTGTTTTGCTTTAACTTTTGAAGTTTTTTTAAATGTATAGATTTATGGGTTGACATTTTTTCTCCTTGAAAGATGTATTTCCATTGTCTCCTGGTCTCTGATGATTCTGATGGGAAGTCAGCTATCATTCATACAATTGTTACTCTATAATGTGTTGTTTCTTGCTGATTGCTTTCAAGATTTTCTTTTTGCCTTTGTATTTCAATAATTTGATTTTGATGTGCCTTGGTGTATCATTTTTCTTTATCTTGCTGTGGCACATTGAACTTTTAAAATGTAGATTCACTGAATTTGGGATTTTGGTGTTTCACTTTCACCAATATGTTTGGTGTGTTTTAAAATAATGCATCTTCTTTGATTGGTGGTTGCAGCTTGTTAACTGGACTATTTATATATTTTCAATTTTTTTTTTTTGAGTTGAAGTCTCACTCTTGTCACCCAGGCTGTAGTGCAGTGGCACACTCATGGCAACCACAGCCTTGACCTGCTGGGCTTAGGTGATCCTTCTGCCTCAGCCTTCCAAGTAGCTGGAACTATAGACACATGCCACCATGCCTAGCTAGGTTTTATGATTTATTGCAGAGACGACATCTCACCAAGGTGCCCAGTCTGGTCTCAAATTCCCAGACTCAGGCAATTCTCTCATCTCGGCCTCCCAAAGTGCTGGGATTACAGGCTGAGCCACCATTCCCAGTCTATATTTTTACAGATTATTGTGCTCTCAGTTACTGAGAGTGATGTTAGTATAATTGGGGGTTCATGTTTGCTTCATTCACTTTGACAACACATTATGAGATATGTAAACATGTTTAAACACAACATCTTGCTTCTTGAACATTTAGCCTTATATAGTGGCCCTTCTTTTTTCTTATAATGCCTTTAAGTGTATTGATTTCTGGTATTAATATTCATATAACTAGATTCACTATATACTTTTTGTCTTTCTATTTTTCTGAGCTTTTATGTTTTTGTTGTTACTCTTGTTAGTAGAATATAGTTGAATTTTATTAAATCTAGTCTGATCATTTCTGCATTTTAAGTGGAATTTTTATTCTATTTACGTTTGTTTGAATCAGTAACATATCTGGATTTATAATTACTCTCATATGTTGTGTTCCTATCCTAATCTTTTTTCTCTCCATTTTAGCTTTATTCTACATTGATTTTTTCTTTTTCAAATTTTTTATAACAATTTAGACAATGTACACCTTATTTCTATAATTTTAGTGGTTAGTCTACAAATTTTATTACTCATATACTTAATCAAATTATAAAATTAGTCATCTTCTTAACATTCTTCATGTATTACAAAATCCTGGAATATTTGAATAATCTTTTTCTAATTTTACTACCTTAACTGCTATAAATTCAACATTCCTTATTTATAACATCACAAGATATTATAGTTTTGCATAGTTAAGTTTATCTCATATTTGTCATTTTTTGTGCTTCATTCCTCTTTTTCATTTCAGATCTTTCTTCTGCTTATGCTGGTCTTCTGTGTGAGATATATACTTCATTTTAGATAGGGTCTATTGCTGCAAGCCATATCTGTGTTTGGTTTTCTGGAAAGTTTGCATTTTATCCTTGATGTTGAAATATTTTATTTCCAGTTATAGACTTCTACATTAACAGTTATTTTATCCCAACACATTATAGATACCACTTGAGTTTCTCTTTGCTTCCATTGTTGAGGTTGATAAATCAGCTTTTAGGCTAAATATTATTCTTTGAAGGTAATCTTTCATTTATCCTCTGCTCTTTCAAATCTCTTTATCTTTGATGTTCTATAATTTTACTATAATGTTTCTGCACATAAATTTTGTTCAAATTTATTTTTTTGGAATTAGTCGGCCTTCTTGAATCAGTGATATCTTTAATTAATTTTCATTTTTTAAATCTACCAGTCAGCTGGGCTCAGTGGCTCAGCCTGTAATCCCAGCACTTTGGGAGGCTGGGGTTAGTGGATTGCCTGACCCCGCAGGTTCGAGTCCCACCTGGGCAACTTGACGAGACCTCATCTCTACAATAAATCAAAAATTAGCCGGGCATGGTAATGTGTGTCTGTTGTTCCAGCTACTTGGAAGGCTGCGGTGGAAGGATCGCCGGAGCTCAGCAGGTTGAGGCTGCAGTGGCCAGGAACAGCCACTGCACTCCAGTCTGGGTGACAGAGTGAGACTCCAACTCAAAAAAAAAAAATTACCAGTCATTATCCTTTAAAATATTACTTCTGTCCTACTGTCTGCCTCTTTCACCTCGTTCTAGAACTCCAATTACAAGTATGTTAAACCTTTTCACTCTGCCTTTGTGCTTCTTGACCTTCCTTAGTTTCCATCTGTTTGTTTTTCTTGATGTATTTTTGTATAATTTATTCTGACATAATGTCTAACATATTTGTTCCTCCTCCTTTTCTCATTCTCTTCTCTGTTCAGCTTTGCCTAATCAGGCATTGAATCTATCAAGAACTGAATCTATCCAGTGAGTTATTAATTTCAACAATTATATATTTCATTTTTAGCAGTTATATTTGCTTCTTTTAAAAATCTGTTTGCTCATTATTCACCTTCACAACTCTGTCTTTATTTCTTGAAACATATTACTAGTATGGGTCTTTTAGTTGTTTTTTTATTTCTTTTCATATCTCTCTGCCATCTCTTGCTCATTGTTCCCTTTTTTCTTGTATACTTTTTGACTTCTTACACTATGAATTGGTTATTATTATTATTTTTGAAAGTTCCCATATGGGAAGTCTTGTATCCCTGGGATGAAACTAATCTCTTCCAGAAGCTATTAATAAAATTTCAGGACCTTCCAAATTTATTATGCCAAGGAGAAAAGTTAAGCCCTGGAAACGGTGTCATGTAATACAACTGTTTTTCTTATCTGGTGCAGGACCTTGTCTTCTTGATCTCTGTGGTGAGATGTTATACATTATCCAGATACTCTATTCCTCATTCAAACCTATTCTAAATGACAGTGGAGATAAAAATATTTGCAATTGTTACCTCTTTACAATTGATTGTTAAGCAAACCCCTTAGAGTACAATCAATAGTGGCCAATCAAATGTTATATCTATGTTTGAGCCATTGTATGGGAAATGTTGTAATTCTGTTGAGCACCTCTGTTTTTGCCTATATAAATGATCCTCACTTTTCCCCACAATGGGAGCACTGATCATCATTCTTGTGTCCATGTATCCTCTGATGGCCACTCTCAAATTTTGCCCTTGAATAAGCTCTTTTAACTGGATCCTGAGCCTTTTGATTATTTCAGGCTGACAAGTCTTTTGGGATTTGGAGAAAACTCTAGTCTAGGACCTCTTTAAAATGAAAACTTGGTTGACATTTTATTTGGGCCTTGCAATTTGTGTGAATTTGGGTTGTTAATTCATGCCAGCAATGACTTTTTTGTTAAGAATACTTAGAGGAAATTTTTTCCTTCCTAACACCAGCTTAGTGATAGACCTCTTCCTGTACTGTCTTGTGGGGGCTGGTGGTGTTGTCTTTCACCCATACACTAAGGATATGGTCTTATGGGCATGGCAGAGAAGGGCTGATGACAGTTAAAAGTATTCCTTTTAGAGATCAGTCTGCAAGCTCCAAAAACCTGCTAGACAGGTTTTGCTTGAGAAAAACAAATAGCCAAAGATAGTTTTCTTGGAAATGCAAGATAGTAACCAATTCACAACCCCAAGTCCTCTCTTTGTGAAGTTATCAGTTTACAACTCCTGCTTGTTATGCATACATTGGAGACCATTTGTTCTTTGAAAATCTGGTTTTGCTAAGTACAACTTTGTAAGTTCCAAAGAAAATGTATAGTCATACAACCTGACTCCTCCCCTACCTAAACTGAGGTATAAGACCCCTCTCCTCCTTCCCAGGGGTGCTCAGCCTGGGAGCATTAGCCCGCTGAGTCATGCTGGTGCTAATAAAGCTGCTACTTCCTAAGATAGCCTCAGTGTCACAGCCTCTCTGTTTTCTTGGAACATGGGAGGTCTTGTATTATGCTCCCCATATTGGGAAGATTCTGGGTTTGCCTTCTTTTTCCCATGACAATTGAAGTTCATGTTCAGTTGATCTTAAGGTAAAAACTGGCTTTTGTATTCTACCCATAACTTTTTTTTCTTGTCTCTCTTTAGTTTTTGGTCCAGATGTTATTTGCTTTTTTGGTCAGTTCATGGATACACTTAATAATTAAAAAATATTTTATCTGACTTTTTTAGAAACTTTTTTTTGTCAGTTTCACTCTACCACCCAGGCTAAAGTGTAGTGGCACGCTCACAGCCACCAAAGCCTAGACCTGCTGGGCTCAGGCAAACCATCAAGCTCAGTCTTCCAAGTAGCTGAAACCTCAGGTGCACACCACCATGCCTAGCTATAAACTGGCATTTTTTTTGTCTTCAGGAGGGAATCCAGAGAGTCACACTGCCAGGGTAAAATTTTAGAGCCAAGTTTATAAAACGGTGGGTCACCATTAGTTAATTGGTTATGAAATCAATTGAGAGAATTGTGATCAATATTTTAAACAGAACAGAATAAAATGGAGTGGAATGGAAAATATTAGAGCTCATTGGACATAGTAAGAGTAAGTATTCTGTCATTAAACTTTGAGTTCATGGATGTATTCATACACATGGGTAACTGGTTTCCATGTAAACGTTATAATTATCTCTAGACTAGAGTAGTGCTTCTCAGACTCTAGTGTGGTCACCAACCATCTGGGGATCTTCAGTTTCTTATTCATCAGGTCTGGGTCAGGGGAGGTGCCTGAGATTCTGCATTTCCAACAAGTTTCTGGTGATGTTACTGTTGCTGGTCTGTGCTGTACACTGAGTAGCTCCTGAACAAACGTTTCCAACTACTGCCTCTTTGCTATGCAGCTGGTACAAAATGCCGGGTGAAGAATACAAGTTTTGATACCCACATGTCTCTCTCCCACAATAGGCTCCACAGATTCTTGCATGCAGTTTGGACCAGTAGGCTTTTCAAGGAACTGAGTCTCAGAAGTTTTGAGGTAATTTCACCCACTCCACCAAAGTCTGAGTATGCCAGGGGCATCTTCTATGTCCCATAATAATAAAACACGTGCACTCAGAACTGTCCTTCTAAGCCACCTTCTGAAACAGTGAGTGTCATTTATCTTCATGCACTTAGAATTTTCTCTGCCGAAGATTTTTTTCTCTCTACAAGATGTGCATACCAACTCAATACTGATGGCTAATAAAAATGCCCAATAAATTTGGAGTACACCTTCAAACAAGAGCACCATATGCAAATGGCAAAGTAATTCCATTGTTAAACGTTATTCCTGAAACAGTTGTGTGAAGCAGAGCTATTTAAATTGTAGGTCCAGTATAATTGCTGTTGTGTTTTCTGGCAGCAACAAAGACTGTAGTCAAAAGGCTATAAAATATAATAGGCAGTGCTCCTTGCTTTTGTTTTCCAATGTAAACTACTTGCATTACTATTTACATATCAATGCAAACTTCCTTTCGCTAAATCATGCAAATGAAATAGCAGGGTTCAGTACCGCCCAAGAATGGAACACTGGAGATCACTTTGCAAGCTATTTCTTTTTTATTTATCCCAGATCCCCAAACGTTTGTGCTGGCCAGGTTGGTAATGCAATTACTCTGAATCTCTGGCTCAAAAGCACTTGTGTTTATTGTGCCCATTTGATCTGGCATGGATTTAGAGATTAGAAGGCAAGAGATGTCTTCAAGCCCTTGCTGAATCTCCGGTGCACTGAGTAAAAGATGGGATTGATTGTAAAACCGCCAGGGAATGCTAAGGTGGCCTGAATTTTTTCTAACTTTCAGGATTGCACAGTCTTGACTCTACACTCTTTTTACAGTCAGGCAAATCACAGTTTGGCTTTAGTGTAAAATATGCAATCTTAAAGGTGATGGCTGCTGTCTTAATTTTCCATGCTGCGATAACAAAATACCATGGACTAGGACATTATAATCAACAAAAACTTATTTCTCACAATTATGGAGGCTGGAAGTCTGAGATCAAGGTGCTAGCAGATTCTGCATCCAGTGAAGACCTGTTCCTGATTACAGATGTGCTGAAGAATAGACATTAGACTTTGTAAAATATAGAGTGTTAGGGCACACTCCCAACAAGGCATCCAGAATGTTAGGTCAGGACCACTGGGGGTGTGGGTGTATTTGGTGTGTGATTTGATGCTGCATGAAAAATGCAAAGAATTGCACAGAAGTTAGATTAGAAAATTTAGTTTATTTAGAAAGTAAATTGAGAGGCGGGGAGAGAGAGATAGAGATAGAGAGAGAGAGAGAGAGAGAGAGAGAGACTCACCTCCCCAAGGGAGGAGAGGGGCCAAAGCTTAAGAAAACATGGCCTGGCTCCAAAAGCACATGGCCACACCATAGCTTAGCAAGATTATGGCCGCAATGGCCTGGCAATGGCCTAGCAATGGCCGTGGCAATGATCTGGCAATGGCAGCGGCAATGGTGACTGGTTGCTTATGGTTGAGTCCTTTTAGCCATTTCCCTTGGGTAGAGGAAAGTCATTAAGGTGATTGGGTGGTGGTCTGCTCCACATCATCATGAAAGAGCAGTTAAGCACAGGTACTGATATCAGGTGATAGCAGGCAGATAGGCGGGTTAGTCACATGATTGCTGCCATGATGGGTGGGGGGGAATCCTTTCTGAGTCACATAAGCCATGAAGGGCTGGTTAGGTTAACTTGGGGATTTGGGCTTCAAGGGGTTTTTCCTACAAGAGACCTGTCAGACATTTTCAATTCACAAGTTCCATGACTAAAAGGTGGTCTTATTATCATTTGGCCAGCCAAGGGGTGATCTTTGACCTTTTGACAAGGAACCTGAAAGTTTCTTAGAGATTATTATGCTAAGCCATGAATTGAAAAGCTGGGCTGTTGAGAGTCCTTGTCTTGAATCTGACGGAGATTTGCTGAGTGAGTAGGGTAGGCTGCCACTTGATCTGCAGTCAAAAGTCATTTTAAAATGTCTGAATGCCTCCTAAAGTCTGCCTATTGGAAATTTATCTTATCTATGTCTAACCTGTGCTAGATTCAAAGTATGTCAGGGGTAAAGTCTAAGCAAAAATGGCTATGCTGAGACAAAAAGACTATGCTAAATTAAGTTTATTCTAGGTGTCTACAGGTACCTCCTTTCACAGAGGGTGCCAAAAGAAATATTCATATTTTAAGAAAGGATGATACTGTATTAAAATTGTAATATTCAGTATATACCAATGGCAAAATAAGTCACGTTTGACTTCTGCAATTAAAGAGATGCTCAAAGTGGTTACCATCAGGGTCCAGATACTTCTTATTATGGAAAACTACTGCAGGACTTGCTGCTGTGCAAGACCTCCCAGATCTTCCCTTTTGCACATCACACATGGTACCATGAATCTCAAACTTGTCACGAATGTGTGCAATTGTTAGGTGTGTTGGAGGTTCTTGCATACTCATGTCTCCATTGTCACTGTACTTCTATAACATTCTTGGATTTCAAATACCACTTCAAAATGGTCTTGCACTTCTCAAATGACAACTGTGCTTCACCATTGTCATTGACTGTCCTGCTTATTACATGGTGCCACCAGCATTTAATTAATTAATTAATTTATTTAAATTTTTATTTTAAAGATGTGGGGCAAAATTCAGGGTTAGGTGTACAAATGGTCATTGTTCAGGTAAAGTTTGGGTCTCACCTTTGTCCCCACTTCACCTGGTTTGAAAGGTCAGGTACCCTTATTGATGAAGTGTGCCCCTGTTCCCTGGCAATTTCCCACTATGGCCAATTCCTTTCTTATAGTATAATGATAATTGTTCAGGGTCCACTTATGAGTGAGAACATGCGGTATTAGTTTTTTGTTTCTGGGATAGATCACTCTTATTATAGACTCTAAGTCCATCAAAGTTGCTGCAAAGTTCATAATTTTGTCTTTCTTTATGGCTGTGTAGTATTCCATCATGTATATGTACCACATTTTAAAAATTCAGTCCACTTTCGATGGGCAGCACAATTGGTTTCATGTTTTTGCTGTTGTGAATAATGCTGCAATAAACATGCGTGTGCTGGTATCTTTTTCATAGAATGGTTTTAGTTCCTCTGGGTATAGTCCCAGAAGAGGGATTGCTGGGTTATATGGAAAGTTGATTTTTAGAGATTTTAGGAGTCATCACACTGTTTTCCACAGAGGTTGGACTAGTTTACGATACCACTGGTTGTGTAGAAGTGTTCCCTTTTTACCGCATCCTCTCCAGCATCAGTTGCTTTTTGAGTTATTGATGATGGCCATCCTGACTGGAATTAGGTTTTAATTTGCATTTCTTTGATGATTAGTGAGGCTGACCATTTTTTCACATATCTGTTGGTTGCTCGTATGTAACACCATCTTTTGAGTGAATGTTGCTACCATAATTCAGTTCAACTTTGAAAAGTAATATGAGATAACATCTCTTAAAATTTGCATACTTTCTTTTGGTACCCCTGGTGTTTTCAGATAGTTTATTCTTGAACCAAACTCAAGATCTTAAGCCCGGAACACCCATCCTCAGGAGGTCCTGAGAACGTGTGCCCACTATGGTTGAATGGTGGGTTGATTATATATATTTTAAGAAGACAGAAGTTATAAGAAACCACAAATTAATATATGCTCTATCTTGATTGGTTTGGCCTGGGAAGGAAGGACATTTCCAAGTGGGGGCTTGCCGGTCATAGTTGTGGACAAAAATTTATTGACTGGTAATTTGTAGTTCCTTACCTAAGGATTTAGGAAATCAGTAGAGGAGATGCTTTATTAAATAAGGAGTGGAACACTTTAGGTTTGTTATATGTAGATGAAGTTCTATATGTGGAAGACTTCAGGTAGGATAGATAAGCGTCTTAGAAGGCACCCTGAGGTCTGGAAATCCTTAAGAGATGGCTTTGCAGGACCATAAAGCACCTTTATTTGTTATGTTATATCATGCTATAGTCAGGTTGGAAAGCAAACTTTAGAATATAAGGTAATAGGGTAATAAAACCCTACATGGTGAGTCCTTATTAGACACTGACTCCCAAAGCCTTTTAGTTAAGACTTTGGGTAAGAGGAAAAAAGAGGTCAGGTGTAGTCCTCAGATGGCATTTTCTCACTGTGACCTCACATGGCGGAAGGCGTGAGGGACCTCTGGAGTTTCTTTTACAAGGGCACTAATTACTTTCATGAGGGCGCCTCATGACCTTATCACCTAATGCCCTGCCTCTTAATGCCACCAGCTTGGGCGTTAGGATTTCAACATATAAATTTTAAGATGACATAGACATTCAGATAATAACAGTTACCTATACTCAGGGAGGAAACAGGGACAGCCCATGTAATCAGTTGCAAGCAATACAAGCCTGAGTTATTTACCATTTACCTATATTGACAGAGATGTTATATCTCCACTATAACAGAGTCATAATCCATTCCTCTCCCTAAATGGTTCTAAAATTAAATTATAAGTAATTGTGATGGCATATGATCTGTGAAATGTCAGAATGGCCAAATAATAATAAAATACCTGCAGTTAAATCCTCCACCGCCCTTGGTTCCTCCCGACACACAGGCTGCACCAACGTCTTTACTGAAATTTCCTGGCTCTGTCTTGTGTTCTGAGTATTTCATCTGTGAAGCTCCCCCAGATAAATGCCACCTCCTTGAGAGCAAAGTTTATTGTGTTTTTTTGTTTGTTTATGTGCAGAATCACACTGTGATATAAAGTCAGAGCCAGAGAGGACCCAAGATCTATCCTGGTACTCCAGCCTGCAGCTCCAGAGGCTCAGGGGGGTTGTGACTAGGGAAGCCCAGAGCAGAGCTGGACCCAGTCTCAGCAGACATGGGGCAAAAGAGAGCCATGCTGCCTCCCCACAGAGAGGCATTAAGGAACATGTGAACAGTATTTGATTAATTATATCACTTATTTTTAAATTAATGAAAACAAAGAACAGGGCAATTCTGGGGAGTCCCTGACCTGGTGTTTGAAATAGTTGCCTCCTTTGGCTGCCTCATTGATTATTTGGTTGGGAGATTTCTCAGATCTGACCACGCTCTACATGGACTTGACTGACAAGCTTGCATTATTTCTGAATTCTGAGTACACCTGGAGCCTGCTGTGTGTGCCGTGTGCCATGCCATTCCTTGGTTACACAATCTAGGGCAAGGCTTCTCAGCCCTAGTACTGTTGACAGTTTGGACCAGATAATCTCCGTGCTGGGGACAATCCTGTGTAATCAAGGAAGTTGAGCCTCATTGCTGGTCGTTACCCAGTACATGCAGGTAGCACGCTCCAGTCATGACAATCAGAAATGTCTCCAGACATTGCTCATGTTCCCTGGGGGAGGCATAATCACCCCAGGTGAGGGCCAATGGTTTAGGGCATAGCATATTAGGGATGTCCATTTGCCCAAATCGTATTCATCTCTGTGTGTCCACAAAGCTTTCAAGAGAAAGGTGGGCAGGCTAATGGTACTCAGGGAATATCTCAGGGGATACCAAATGAGCCCTCTCTAACTTTAATTTGGTTGATAGAAAGCAAAGACTTTAAATTACTTAGGGCAAACTTGTCCTCAAGAACAGTTAGCCTGAATAGCAAGGACCCTGGCAACAAAGATCCCAATGGTGAGAAGTTTTGAGGCAAGCAGTTCCAGGATGTCCAGAGGTTTAGGAGTTGGGCACTATCCATTGACCCACTCTGGTCTCCTTGTGTCGACTCTTCATCTTTTTGTTGGAAGCTTGACTTGGCAAGATGACTGCCACAACTACAGATATATTCAAGATAAGAAGTGGCATGGGCTACCTCTATGCCTTTCATCAGAAAAGCAGAAGAGCAACACTGTCTTGGAAGCCCCCAGTAGGGGTCTCACTGGTCAAATCTGGGTCATGTGGTCACCCTTTGCTGCTAGGTTGTCTGACAGAGGAATGAAAATTAAGAGGAGCTCTAGGTGGTCAATTGATATCTACCACTTTGTCCTGGGATTCATGGGCTCTGAAGCCCAATCTGGGTGTGACTGGCTGAGTCACTGGTGACACAGACAAGAGGACAGGGGATGTGGGATGATGTATTTGTGTGGTTGGAGACTGGAAATGTCTCATTACACAAAAAGGGCAATGGACATGCATGTGGGTGGCCTATGAAGCCTGCTGGTCATGCTGATGTGCATTGAGAGCAAGTGGTCATGCTTGTCACAAGGGAGGGCAGGAGATGACATCAGCCATGCTCACTGCCTCTCAGCTAACACCAGCAAGACTCCAAGGAAGGATCCAGACTTTCTGCCAGGGAGACATTTCTCAGCTGGATCTCTTCAGAGCTTTCCTAGAGGGAGGGATAGGCATTGGTGAGAGGTCCCATGCACCGACCTGTGGGACATGTGGGGGTAGGGGTGAGAGTTTGGCTGATGATCTGCCACCTTGGGCCATCCCCCAGAGCCCTGGGGACAGAGGTGGTGATAGGAAGTTCAGTTGGTCAGGGCCTTGAGACCCATGGGGGGCCTGACAGTGGGTCCTGGACCTCTCTACCAGCAGTTGAGGTTTGTGACTTGCTTGGTACCAAGGTGACACTGGGGGATTTGCCATGGTCCTTACCTGTCTCTGTGTTTGCTTCACAGACATGTTAAATGAGGTCACTCTTCAAGTATTTGGTGCGTGGCAAGGCATTACAATATCATGAAGAACATGTTATTATCACCAGCATACATTCTTATGAATGGTGGCAGGTTCCTTCTCGCTTTCCTGCATTGGGAGAATACTTTTATTCTTCTTCTGTTTTGGTAATTTGACACCTGCCTGTGTGAACACAAACTTTGATTACAGTTGCCATAGTTGCATGTCTGATTTTACTTATTCACTTAATTTCAGGAGGTAGTGGTGAAGAAAGGGAGCCATCTCCAGTCTAGTTTCAAGAATATGTCGTGTCTGTGACCAGCAAGGCTTGGCATGTTCCACCCCCTGACTGAGCTTTTCCAGCGAGTCCCAGCTACCAGCCGTCATGCGGGGGCCTGTGCCAAGGCAGGGGACAGAAGCCACTCCAGGCTCCCTTCCACTCCTCTAATTACTACCAGGCATTCCAGAGCTCTGTTTCATAACTGGCTAATTTTGGATTTCAAACTTAATGATTTAAACAAACCCACACTTCAAATGCAATCTTTGGCGGCATTCACTCTTTCTCCAGTTTTTTGGCAAGTAGGCTATGTCTTTAACTTTTCCTACTTTTCTATTATGAAAAATTTCAATGATCCAATCTTGAAAGATCCTGTATCATGTGTACACATTTGTTTCCTTCTTTCCCAGATTATTTTGAAGTAAATTTCAGACCTCACTTACTTCTTCATTAAATATTTCAACATAGGTCTCTAAAATGGAAGTTTTATTTTTCTAAAGCATAGTTTGATATTATTAACCCTAGAATTTGATAGTAATTTCCAAATATCATCAGATATTGTCAGTGCTCAAATTTTCCTGATTGTCTTAAAGCTTTTTTTCAGTCTATTTGTTGAAATTAAAGCTTTTTTTCAGTCTATTGTTGAAAGTAAGGCCCTTGAGCCATCATTGGTTGGTGTGCCACTTAAGTGTTTCCTAATCCTTGGGTCGCTCCTCTTTCTCTTTTTCACTGCAATTTTTAAACTGTTACCGCTGAAATTACTCAGTCATTTGTCCTATAGAGATTTACATGGGCTGGACTTGCTGTCCACAGCCCTATCCTCTGCTTTCAGGATGGAGTCAGACATTGAGACTTGGTAAGATTCAGGTTTGTTGTCTCTGACATGAGTAATACTCATAGGGAGTGGCATTTGCTTCCATCAGGGGTTGCAAAATGTCTGGTTGCTTCTGTTTTGGGGACAATAAGAAGCATCAATGATGATGATCTGGATGTATTAATCTGTTATAAATTTCAAATAGGAAATACTCCAATATCTGATTTTTGTTATGCCTTTTTGTTTTCTACCTATCTATAAAAAGAATCTTTTACTCATCAACTACTTGGCTACCCTCAAGTACAGTTCTTACAGGAAAGGTGGAATAAATGCTTGAGTTTTTACTTTTATTGACCATTTTCACCTTAATCTGCAGGTTCTTCAGCATTCTCCAGAGATAGGCAATGATATTTTGTTTTCAGTTCATTATGAATTTATGCAAGTAAACATATTTGATGTGTTTCAATAATTGCAATTGTTATCCTTATTCAAAATAATTGGCATGATATTTGAGATCTTTGACATGATATTTTTAGTCTTTGATTGTGTCTTTGTTTTTCATCATAAAAAGATGTTTAGGCTCATCTTGTATGGATTCTGCCTTAGTCTTGGAATCTGCTATTTCTTTATGGAATGGTGGATGATGTTAGTGAAAACTGATATTTAAATTCTATAATCTGTGCTCTTTGCTACTGGACTGGTCAATGATTCAAGACCTTTTCAAAAGACAAAACTGGAGAATAAGCATTTTTTTAAAGATAAGAAATTCATTGTAAGCTCTTATAACAGCTATTTTTCAAATAACTATCTTGTCTTTACTTAATTTCATAAATAGGACATTTGTATTTCCTTTCACTCCGGTCCAAAATCCCGTTTCTCAATGAAACTGACAAAATTTTCCTTACGGTACAGGCACAGGAAACTTAGACAGCAATATCAACACTATGAGCTATGATTATTTAAATGTTTTTAGGTTTTAGTTTCTGCAGTCATTCTTGTCAGTAGGTCATATCTCACTGGGGATATTCAGTTAGATTTCTTTGTTTTAATGTCAATTGGAGTAGTCACTCAGCTTGTGAATTAAAACTATGCTGAGGTGTCACTACACATGTAACAGAATGACTAAAATAAAAAATACTGGCACTACATGCTTATAAGGATGTAGAGAAACTGAAAGTATCATATGTTGCTGGTAGGAATGTAAAACGGTCATGCCACTCTAGAAAACGATTTCACAATTCTTTCTTTTCTTTTTTTTTTTGAGTTGGAGTCTACTCAGTCACCCAGACTGGAGTGCAGTGACCACTCCTGGCCACCGCAGCCTCGACCTGCTAGGCTCCGGCGATCCTTCAGCCTCAGCCTTCCAAGTAGCTGGAACTACAGGTGTGCGCTACCACGCCTGGCTAGTTTTTGATTTATTATAGAGATGAGGTCTCACCAAGTTGCCCAGGCAGGTTTTGAACCCGCGGGCTCAGGCAATCCACTCACCTCAGCCTCCCAAGGCGCGGGACTACAGGCTGAGCCACCGAGCTCGGCTGTCACAATTCCTTCTAAAGTTGAACATACATTTGCCATGTGATCCATTGATTCCACTCCTAGGTATTTAAACAAATGAATTGAAAATTTATGTCCACATAAACATTTGTACATAAATGTATATATAAGATAAAGTCATAATTTTTCAAAACTGAAAACAATTCACCAAAGAGGATATATGGCGGGCAAACAAACTAAATACCCTCAAACAGGTAACTGGTTAAACAAACTTTGGTCCATCCATGGAATAGAATACTACTTAGCAATGAATAGGAATGGTTGATTGATGCATACAACAGCTTGGATTAATGGCAAAGACATTATATTGAGTGAAAGAAGTCAGTCTCAAATTGTTACATATTATGTGTGATTCCATTCGCATGACATTCTAAATAAGACAAAATTATAGTGCTGGAGATCTGATCAATGGTTGCCAGAGTTAGGAGTAGAAAGAAGTGTGAGTATAAGGAGTGAGTACAAGAGAATATTTGGGGTAATGGACTTGTTCCATATTCTGACTGTGGTGGTGGTCACATGAATCCACACACACTAAAAATTCATAAGACTATAGACTAAAACAGTTTTACTATATGACAATTAAAAGTTAAAATGAATCAAAATAACTATGAACCATATCCCAAGCTTATATTGTTTTTAATCTGTTCGGTAATAAATAGTAATAATGATCTGAATAATTATTGCCACCATTAACTAAATGCCTGCTCCTAAAATCTGTGGGTAATATATATGTGTTACTTAATTTTCAGTAAAACTCCTTAAGTTAAATATGATTTTAATTTTATCCATATGAAATTTGAAACTAAGTGAAGGCAAATAACTTGTTCAAAAACTAAGGCTTTAACTAGATCAATCCCATTGGTTTTTGTACACATTGAGTGTCTTCAACTTAATGGAAACAAAATAGAAATGGAAACCACACAATAAACAGCATCTTCTCAGTAAAATAAATAAATGTTAGGCATCGTGGCTCTAGCCTGTACTACTAGCTACTTGAGAGGCTGAGGCAGGACGATCGCTTGAGGCCAGGAGTTCAAGGCCAGCCTAGGCAACATAACAAGACCTTGTCTCTAAAATAATTAAAAAAAATTTTTTTTTTGAGTTGGAGACTCACTCTGTTGCCCAGACTGGAGTGCAGTGGCTGCTCCCAGTCACCGCAGCCTTGACCTGCTGGGCTCCGTTGATCCTTCCACCTCAGCCTTCCAAGTAGCTGGAACTACAGGCATGTGCTACCACACATGGCTAATTTTTTGATTTTTATTGTAGAGATGAAGTCTCACCAAGTTGCCCAGGCGGGTCTCGAACCCGCGGACTCAGGCAATCCACTCACTTCAGCCTCCCAGAGCACGGGATTACAGGCTGAGCCACCGAGCCCGGCCTTAAAAAAATTTAATTGAATTTTTAAACAAGAAAGTAAAATAGACTTCCTTCTAATTATTTCTTTCCCTTTCTCTCTCATACTGATGCTAATCATAACCCCAAAAGACACAGTCCCAAATGCTATAATCTCAAATGTTGAAATCCTAAAAGATCAAAATCCTGAGTCTAAAATTCTCTAAAATCACAATTTTGAAAGATTAAAATCCTAAATGTTGAAATCCTGAAAGCTGAGTTATAAGGATGGGATTAGTGTATTTTCAGTTGTATGATAGATAGCTGCATCATGTTAGTCAGAATCGTGTTAGGCGGAATTATTACCTTGTTATTGTCTTTGTTTAGAAATTAAGTATGGTTTAAGAAAATGTCTGTGGGTGCCAAGCTGACAAGGTGGACATGTGATGATTAATTCCAGGTATCAACTTGACTTGATTAGGGAATACCTAGAAAGCTGGTAAGGCATTAGTTTGGGTGTGTCTCCAAAGAAGATTAGTGTGTGAGTGGATTAGGGGGGAAGATCTATCCTCGGTGTTGGTGGGAACCCTACAATGAGCTCTCAACTTGGAGAGAACAAATACAGAAGGCCAACTGGGAGACCTGGGGCACATTTTTCTTCCGCTGACTTGAACATCAGAACTCCAGGTTCACTGGCCTTTGGATATCAGGGCTTAAACCAACAGCCCCCAGGTCCTGAGGTTTTTCTCCTGGACTGAGAATTACACCATTGATTTCCCTGGCTGTGAGGTTTTCTGAGTTGGACTGAGTCATGCTACCAGCACCCCAGGGTCTCCAGCCTGCAGATGGCCTGTTGTGGGACTTCTCTGGCACCATAATTGTGTAAGTCTATTGTCTTAATAAATCACCTCTCAAGTATCTATATACATATCTTATTGGTTCTGTTTCTCTGTAGAATCCTGACTACTACAGATTTGATATTGTAGAAGCAGAACATCATTCCTTCTTACTCTATTCCTTAAAACACAATAGAAGAGGTCTGTGAAATTATTTCCTCACCAAAGGGCTGTGATAAATTAAGAGTATGAGGCTACTTAATGGTGAAAATAAAAGTTTAAAAGCTAATTATTATTGGTGCTGCAAAAGCAGGAAATCGCTTAATTGCAATGACTGAGCAATAACCAGACTTTTAAATGGGCAGCATATACTTATAAAATTTGTAGATCACAACCACTCTCCAAATACATGTGCAGTAAGAGTCTCAAAGACTGTTTTTAAAAAAGTGAAAATGCAGGTGAAAAATACAAGAACTTCCCTTGCCAAATTATTCATTCATGTGTGATTTCTGCTCCTTCACCGATAACCAATTCACCATGCTGTGTATACCATCTTCAGTCTTCACATTGCTTCCTGATACTGGAGGTATAAACTGTATATAGTCTTTTGCAGAGTTCTAATTTATTTTATGCATTTTTTTTGCAAATTTTATTCCACGATAATGCATTATCACAATATTGACTTTGTAAATAAGCATTGTGTGTGTATCTAAAAACATAAAAACCTGCTCAGTAAATGAAGGGATGTCCTTTTTACACATCTGCTTTTGTGAAAGATAAAATTTCTCAAATCTTAGCTCTTTGGGTGATTGTATGTGAGGCGACACCCCAAAAGACTGGAATTTATTTATAAAAATTGTGTATTTATTCTTACTTGTTCAAACTTCAGTCACCTTCAGAATACTCTCTGATGAAATACACCTATCAAGATGCTTTTTCCACTGATCAAAACAGTTTGAATTCATAATTTGATGCCTTTTAGTGCTTCTGCCGTTTTTGTTTCACCTCTTCCACATCGGCAAAACATCTCCCTTTGAGGACTTTTGTCATCTGGGGAAACAAACAAACAGAAAGTCACTTGGGGCAAGATCACGTGAATAGAGAAGGTGTGGCATGGTCAAAAACTGCTGAAAGCTGGGTGTGGGCAGGTGTGTTGTCATGGTGGAAGAACCAGTCACCTGTTTGCCACAACTCAGAATGTTTCTTCTGAAAATCATGACTCAATCTTCTCAAAACTTACAGATAAAAACATTGATTGACGGTTTGATCTAGAGGAACATATCCTGAGTGTACTACCAGGGGTATGGTGCTCATTTTTCAAAAGATAATTCCATTTTTTTAGGGATTCCTCCCTTACATGTTGGTGACTCACAGCAGTTTTTGATTGATCTCTTCAAAGACTTAGGTTGTCCATTTTGGTGTTTCAGATGACCACAGTTATAAATCTGGGTGCACAAAATTACCAACCATAGTAATATGAGTTTATACATTTCCTTTTTTGACCTATTTTATTATGAATACAGGTCACCTTCTCATAACTGCTGTACCACTGTTACTGTCCTTAGTATACCTGAATATTTATGCTTGCAAAAATATGTATGCTTACTGCCTATTTTACTGTGTAAAGTATTTGATCATGTCTTTACATTTCTCAAATAAATCCCCTTTAAAAACATAAATAAATGTCTTAAATAATTTTTAAAATAATTTTTTCCAGAATTATATTTTTGGAATTTTTATCTTTTCAGACTGTGATTTTGGAGATTTTAGATCTTAGGGATTTTGAGTTTTTAGAAGTTAACATTTGAGATTATGGCATTTAGGACCGTGTCTTTTAGGTTTATGACCCCTCCCCCCATACACAAGAACACACACACACAACTCTAAACACAAGTTGCCTGCATATCCTAATCACTGATCATCCCCTGCGTAACAAAATCCACTGGATGTTTTTCTACCCTTGTCTTCCACACTGATGATCACTGCTTCCTTCTTGAAGGCCTTTCTTCCTTGGCTTCCCTAATCATCATCCTCTGGGATTTCTTCTTCCACTCTGGACACTCCTCCTGCTCATTTTCAGGCTCCTCTTCCTTTATCCATCCGTTCAAGGTGGAGTCTATCCTTCAGTGCCCAGACCTAGGACCACTTCACTCTTTAGCCATCACCTTCTTCCTAGGCATGGCACCAGTATCCATGATTCCAATTAACCCTGCATGGAAATTATTTCCATACACCTCCGGCCCAGACATGTCCTCTGATTTTTAGATTTATTTAGGTTTCCAAGTGGTCTCAAGCTCAGCATATCCAAGCACAGACTCATGGTCTTCCATCAAAAGTGTGGCAAGGGATGCTATCACCTATCCAGGTAAGGAATCCAGAAACCTTGGAGCCAGGTCATCTCCTTCTGTTCCCACAACAAAGTCATGTTCTTTCCCCCCTCCTAGATTTCTCCAGTCAGCTTCTTTACATCTTCACCAGCATGGCCCAAATCCAATTCACTATGAGCTCTTGTCTGGACAAATAGGACAGCTTCTTAACCTGCCAGTTTGGATTCATGTTAGTGTGTTTCAAATCTAGCCTTTGTATTACAGATAGAGTAAACACTTAAAAAATAAAATCTGACCCTCTCACCTCTGAATTCATTTTTCTTTCTCATCCACCAAGCCACCTCTTCTATTCTATTCTGCTCAACATGCCCATAGGTCCTGCTGTTCTCTCTAGTTGTGACTTACCCACCCTTTCCCACTTCCCCTGGATAGAGTCTTTGCCCATTTCCCCTGTTTATGCTTCACTTTCTTAGTGTCTATTTATCCAGTTTTTCATTATGAACGTACAGAGCTTTACTCCATGATTTTGCATTCTTATCACATTCTGTATTCATTTTATATTTATTTACATTGGATTACTGCATGGGGGCTCCCCAGGCTGTAAGCCCACGAGGGCTGGGCCATTTCTGTCAGGCACACAGGTTGGTGCTGGGCTGGCATGTAGTACGTGCTCAATAAATATTTGTGGAATGATTACATGAGCATAAGAAAGAACAAAGCTCATTAAATAGCATATGACGGAGACTGCATTCAAAACCAGATCTCTGGCTACAAAGTGAGGATGTTTTTATTTTGAATCATCATCAGACAAAAGGGAACATCATGGGACTCTATGTGTAAGAAATGGAGAGTTAAGCTGCACAAAATGCCTACCTGTCCTGCCCATCTTGTCCCATGTGACTGGGTGCCAAGGAGGTCACTATGGACTCCATCTGCACGGCCTTATGTGACCTGCAAAGCCACCTCCCACCCCATTGATTGATTCACTTACCCCTTAAGGGGTGGTCTTGATGGTGACTTTGAAGAATAACATAAAATGTCATGAAGACAGAAGTCACAGGAAGAGGAAAATACTGAGGGGGGTCATCTATGTGACAGCTAGTCTGATACATCCTAACCAGCTGTCTTGTTCAGCAATAACTGGCACTGCAGGGCAGCTGCTCCTGTCCTGCAGGGCTAGCCACAATGCAGGCCAATGACAGTAAAGGGATCAAAATACCTATTTTCTTATTCCACACCATTTTTGTGTTTTTCCCCCTGATTCTAGTTTTACTCTGCTACTCCTACTGGAGTGCAGAGGCACGATCACAGCACATTACAGCCTTGAACTGCTGGGCTTAAGTGATCCTCCTGCCTTGGCTTCCCAAAGTGCTGAGATTCCAGGCATGAGCCATCACACCCGGCCTCACATCTTCTTATTATTTGAAGCATTATGTGCCAGGTGCTTTCTATGTTCTCTATATGGGTTTCCTCTTTTGATCTCCATAAATAGGAATCATTATTTTACAGGGGAGGAAACTGAGGGGTACAGACATTCATTATCACACTCAAGATCACAAGGTAAGGTTGAGAACTGAGAATAGAACTTATGTTGAGTGGACTCAAGACTGAGTGACTGAGTGAGACTCCAACTCAAAACAACAAAAACAAAATAAAAAGATGATGTGATCGATCAATCAACTTGTTTTCTCTTAGAAATCACTTAGATTTGAGGGTGAGGTGGGTCAGAGTACTTCTTAAAAAGTTTCTCTCATACTACCAAAGTCTCTTCTCCCCTGCTCTCTTTCGGTCAAAATGTTTTTTGTACAAGCTCTGTGATCTTATTTGTTGCTGACTCTGACATATTCTAGGGCTCAGGCTAGATGGCCACCCACTGAAGAACCTTATGATCAATCCTGACTGTATTAGATATTTTCATTTCTAGTTTTCTTCATGAACTACACCTTTCCCTGGTAGCATTTATCAAACGAAGTAAATAGCTATTAGATCACCATTTTCCAGATTAATGAGAAACTCCACAGAGGTCAATTTTTCACTATGGTCCCCATTACCCAGCTCAATAGGTTTACATGGAGAAGATGGACACTGGAGACAGAGCTGGGCATTAGAGACATGCATGGTACTACCTTCTCTTAGCACCCCACAACCTAGTTGGAAAAGCCTCATGATGAGTCTCTCTTTGGGTTATAAAGGCTGAATACTACTGCCAAGAAGCACAGAGGAGCAAGGGACAAATGCTCAGTGTCAAGGGATCAGGCAAGATTTTACAGGGAACTGGGGTCATTCTCCAGCTGAAGGTGAGAGGATCTTTCTACTAGGAAAAGGCAGAAGGCCTTCAAGAATTCCTCTTACTTCTCTATGCATGGTATGGATCTGGAAAGTTCAGAATATCTGATTCTGGACAGTGTCCCCAGAACTGCCCCATATGCAGAGGGGTATCAGTGCATTTTGATTGTATGCATTGAATGAAATATAATATTTCCAACTGACCACCTTTCCTGGTCTGCTTATGCAGGGACTATTGGGAAATCAGGGACTATTGGGTTCAGGCTACTTAAGTCTGAGTCTCGACCACCTAGTCAAGCCATGCAACTTAAACCAGATGATTTAATCCCATGTGCCTCACTTTTCCCATGAATAGGTTAGAAAGAATAATTAGCACCTTCAGCATATTAAATGTGGTAATGAATATTAAGTAGAGTTCTTAGTACATGGATTTAACTATCGCCATCATCATCAGCATCATCACCACCCTCACCACCACCACCATCATCATCATCACACATGTTGTCATCATTATCATCATCACCATCTCCGTGATCATCATCATCCCCATCATCACCATCATTATTATCATCATTGTCATCATCACTGTTATATGCCATAATGTTTGTCACCATTCTCATTATTGACATTACCATTACCATCATTGTTAGAATTATTTTGTGGTCTTGCCCAAATTGATAAGGATGGGGTATACTTATGGGCAATATGATATTGACTTGTGACCACAGGCTTCTATAGGTAGCAAGCACATGCCAATTGTTTTCTAAATTGAATTGAGTTTGGTCAAATGTGGATCATTTGGAAACAAGAAATTGCAGGGTTGTTGAATTGGCAAGGAGAGTGGATTCAACCTTTGGACATTGGTCGTTGGCCATTGACAATTCAGTTATGTCTCAATGTTTAGTTGGATTATAAGATTGCTGAGAAATTAGTAGAGTTTTTAACACTTGAAATATCAATGGCCTAGAACCAGCCAGGAGTGTATTTATTCTTACACGTTTAAACTTCAGTCACCTTCAAAGTACTCTCTGTTTGATGAAATATACCTATCAAGATGATTTTTCCACTGATCAAAACAGTTTTCAAACTCATAATTTGATGCTTTTTAGTGCTTCAGCTGTTTTCATTTCGCTTCTTCCACATAGGCAAAACATTTCCCTTTGAGGACTTTTTTTCACCTGGGGAAACAAACAAACAAAAAGTCACTTGGAGCGAGATCAGGTGGATAGCGAAGGTGGGGCATGCAGGCCATGCCATTTTGGGTCAAAAACTGAAAGCTGGGAGTGGGCAGGTGTTTCTTAATGGTGGAAGAACCAGTCACCTGTTTGTCACAACTTGAAATGTTTCTTCTGCAAGTCGTGAAGGAGTGAGGAGTAGGAAAATTGTGAAGGAGTGAGGAGTAGGATGAGGCATGGATCCCTCAAGAATTAAGTGAGGCTTGACCACTGAATGATATTCAGAGCAAGGGGGAATAAGGAAGTATTATTGAAGTGTGTGCATCTATAAGGGCTGTCAGATAGCAGAATACTTGAGCACCAACTGTAGATAGACAAGCCCAGGTAGGAAACTGAGTTCAGGCTGCATGACATTAGAACATTCACCAAACTTCTCCAAGACTCAGTTTCCTCACCCCCCAAAATTTAGAAACACTGGGATCCACAGGTTCATAGGTCTGTTGGAGCATGAAGTGAGATGAGAAAGTTGCAATACGTGTCTTAGTATGGTAAGGATTGGATCAGTCTGGATGGTCCCAGTAACAAGCAACCCCCACATCTCTGGGTTAACCAGGCAAAAGCTTATTTCTCACTCCTGCAAATCCAGTACAGGCCCACTGATTCTCCAGGAAATTATTCCTCATACCTTGGCTCAGAATTCCTGGCTGATCTGATCCTAAGCTCTCTCCCTTTTAATCTGTGCCCCTAGGATCACAGTGGCAAGGCAACAGAGCAGTAAGGAAGTCACAATGACAAGTGAGTGCTCTGACCCTGAGGGGCTCATGTCACATATACCCAGGATTAGCTCAAGCTAGTCACAGGGTCTTACCTAACTGCAAAAGGATTGGGAGGCATGAAAGGCCTCTTTAGCCCAAAGGCACAATAGAACTGGGCACAGGGTGGCATGAGGCTCTACAACACACCTCAATTCATGTTAGGTAAGATTATTTTTGTGTTCATTGTTACTGTTTTAAAATTCATAAAAATTGTTGGAAATGTAATGATGAATTTTGTTAAGCCCCTTCCGAATGTTACTGTGTCAAATTGGTTATGTCAAACTAACTTGCTCCAACTGGCCAGGCCAAAGTGTCTTGTTTCTGTGGCATAAAGAAACAAGGCAGATGGTGGAGTTAGAGGGTCACACACAGAGAGGTCAAGTTCAAGGGAGTAGCAAGAGGGCTCTGAGGCTACACAGCTCTCCACTACAGGCCCAGTAAGTGGGGCCTTTATCAGCTGAGAGACTCAGAGTAGGTTACTCTAGGGTGCTGCATTTAACATTTTGCTGGGGTGCAACCTGATTTTAAGATTTAAAAAAATCTTGATGAGTAGTGGAAGCTATTATTTAAAATGTGCAAATGGCTTTCTACCTCAAGAGACATACAGGCCAAACTACTTTGAGGCTGATTATAACTTGGTTTCAAGAAAATTAGCAGACTGGCCCTACATAATAACTTAACCAATGAGTCATATGTTTGGCTTGGTAATGTAAAAATAAAATAAAAATGTTTAAATTTGTGTAGTTTGGCCAGAGCTGAGTGCTACACACACACACACACACACACACACACACACACACACACACACACACACACATTTGGAAGGCATATAGGTGGAAAATATGTCTTGGTCATATTAAAACTTAGGTGAAATGAGGTGTGCAGTGTGGGTGGTCCCCTAGGAGTTAGGCATACTCTTATCCTAGAAAGCATTTGTAAGATGTGTGCATATGAGGCCATGGTCTTGAATTTTGAAATTTGCCTAAGTGAGTGCACCTGAGGAGGTGGAGAAAGCAATGGAGGTGCAGGACCCCAAAGTGTTACTGTAGTGGCAGAATGGAATGAGAGCCCAGAGATGTTAGGTGGTAGATGATGCTGTGGACAGGGACTGGTGGTGCACCAAAGGCAGAGACTTCCAGGAGTGTGAGATTTTCCTGGAACTTAAATGAGAAAGAATTTGGAAGGTCTAGTGGAAATTAAGAGGATACCCTTCACTCTGCAGCTTCCTGTGTCTCAGTTTTCTCTCTGATCTCCACAGTCACTTTTTTGTCTACCACTTGGGGCCTCATCATGTATACAGCAAAAACTTGACTCTTATAAGCATCATATGCCTATCATCATGTTAGTCTACCAGATGGGAATCTTGCAGCATTTCCGGGAATGCAGCTCTATCTGAGGCATCTCAATGCTCATGAAGATGACATGTGGCATGGAAATGTGTCTTGATGAGGGAACTGTGCCCTCACTCTCTCCTCCCACAGTGCACTTGGCCACTCTCTTTGTCTCATGTGTCTATGCTTCTCCATGCTTACCTGTCTGCTTCTTCCAAGCAGGATGAAGTTGGGAGTTCCAATTTATCAGAACACCACTGGGTCGAGAGAAACAGTTGGAACAAGGGCACAAGGAAATCTATTGTAAATTAATAACGACAAATCCAAGCAGATGGAGAAAGTGAAAAGCTAATCAAAGTGCAGATCAAAGAAGTGGAAAATGAAGATTAAGGATATGAAGTTCTTGCAGACGTCCTGGTGGTTTCTGCTGTTTGCAGCTCCTCAATTGCCTTTTGTACCATTTCAGTGATGCCTTCTTAGCTAGTCAAATCTCTTCCAGTGCCACCACTTTCCTCTCTCAGACTTTCCTCACAGCTGGTGGGAGGTGAAACTGATTAACTCCTAACTTCCAACTGCCACATCAGGGCAGAAGAGTCCCCTGTAAACATGGCCATCTTTGGAATTCAGCAGTCACAACAAAGAACAGAGGGTGTCCTGAGATATCTGAACAGAAGTGAGGGGATGGGAGATGTTGAGTGTGTTTTCAAAATGGTGTTTGGCATGTAGGTAAAACGAATCTTTCAATTTGTAACTTAGAGTAATGGCAATGGAGACAAGGCATAACAACTTTTTATCCTTCAAGCAGGCCCATAGTGGTGAATCTACCTGGGTTTTCATGAGGTGTCATCAGGATTTACATTTTCCAATTTCAGTGTACATGAAAAAATAATCAGTGTGATGTTCTCTGCATAGATATCCCTGGTAGGCTACATAAGAATCTGAAATCAATCATGCCTTCTCCCATGTGCATACCCACAGGCAGATACAAGCATGCTCATTTTGCATTAGAACTTGAATCCTTGAGCTTGGGATTCTGTGTTTACAGCAAAAACAAACAGCCCTTTGAGCAGTGGGTCTCAAACAGGACTGACTACACTCCCAAGGGGACACAGGGCAATGTCTGAAACATTACTAGTTTTCATAATTAAGGATGGCAGTTGCTACTGGCATCTAGTGGGTGGAATGTCTTACAGTGCACAGGATAATTCCCCTACAACAAAGAATTATGCAGTTCTCAAATGTCAACACTGTCAAGGTTGAGAAATCTTGTCCTAGGATAATTGCCCACAGGTAGTAAAAGAAATTCATTACCTGATAACAGTGATGGTGATGATGATGTGATAGACATGCATACTGAAGGTAAAATGCTAGTTCTCATCTACGAATTGAATACCAAAAGTTGACTCCCCACTATGGGGAATCTTTGTGGACTCCCAGGCACCTGCTCTGCCCACTGGGTAATCTTTGTTCCTTTCTCTAAGAAAGCCCAGTACAGGTCACACACTCACTGACTGTGCTTATATATTCCCTAAGTTCCTGACCATTTTGTCGGCACCTTAGGACCTTTCTGATCACCATACTTTTGGCTGTGGAGCTTCCAGGGGCTCTGACCTGTCTATCATGCATGGGGCCCCCTGATCCTTGCCCACAAACCCTAGAGGGGAGTCCTTCTTCTGGGAGCCCTCTTCTGGGAGCCCTCTTCCTGCTCAGGGATCATGGGGTGGGCTGCTAAAGCCAGCCTTGGATATTCAGTGTCTCTGGGCCATAGTTTTGAGCCAGTCCAGCTTCAGGGGGCCATATGAGTCTTTCTCAAGAACTGCCCCCCTTGAATTCTGCTGGGGTGTTCCGCAAGCTGGCCACACAGCAGCCAGAATTTGAGAGGCAAGTTCACCTTCAGCCTGCAACTGAACTCAGAACCAGCAATCTCTTTTCTTTCACCCCATATCTAAAGACGAGAAGAACTGTCACACCGCTCTTTACTTCTGGAATATACTTTTTTCTCTGCAATGACCCCTCTGCCTTTCCCTCCAGATCTGGGCTCTAGGCTGAGGGGCTCAAGTTCAGGATTTCAGTGATGATTCTAGCCACTCGTAAACTGGCATTCTCAGCTTCTAGGCCTCAGACCCAAGAAGAACAGCATGAAAAAGTTCTTTTAAAATTCCATATAAGCATCATTCTCAGGTTCAATGGGCAGTAGTTGTACACTCCTATTGAATTTCAAGTGCTCAACTTTGTTTCAGGCACTGAGCTAACCATTTCCTTCCAAATTATTGTTCATTTACATATTGTAGAGTAACCCTGTAAATTAGAAATTATTACTCTCATTATGCAACTGGAGAAATGGAGGCTCAAAGCTGTGACTTTCTCAAATGTAAGTTCGTTGTTTGGAACATGTGCCTATGCTGGTTAATGTTATATGTCGACTTGGATGGACCTTGATTTACCCAGATTAAGTATTGTTTCTATGTCTGTAAGTGTGTTTCAGGATGAGATTAGCATATGAACTGGTGGATTAATTAGAAGATCGCCCTCCGCAATGTGGGTGGGCCTCATCCAATTCATTGGGTTCTGAATAAAACAAAAGTTAGATGAAGGAGAAATTCACCCCATTTTTCCTGCCATGCTGTTTGAGCTGGGACATCTCAGCTCATCATCACCAGCTGTCAGACTGGGATTTACACCCTCGGCTCTCCTGGTTCTCAGGCTTTGGACTCAGACTGAATCATATCACTGGCTTTCCTAGGTCTCCAGCTTGCTGATTATATATTATGGGACTTATTAGCCTCCGTAATCACAAGAGCCAATTCCTCATAACTCCCGCCCCCCCCCACATCTATTATCTCTGTCTATCTTTATCTAATCCATTATCTATCAATCATCTATTATCTACCTGTCATCTATCTATCTTTCTAGCTATCATCTGTCTGCCCCTCTCTCTATCTATCTAGATAACTATCATCTATCTATGCTATCTTTCATCTCCTACTGGTTCTTTCCCTCTGGAGAACCCAACTAATACAGTATCAGCAAGAGTATTTGAGGAATTGCTCATTATTTCAATCTCAGCTCTGTTGCATTTTACTGTTTCCTGCTGCAAATGCACTTCATAGTCTCTTCAGCATGGCTAAGAGCAGACATATCTGCCATGTTTGGTAATGAAAACTTTATGGTCCATTCGTTCAGCACTAAGCCTAAATTTTTATTACATATATTTATATAAACTCATGCATGACAGTCAAGTGACAGTACTGCTGTCTCCTGTGAGACCATATCAAGACAGTGCTGAAGGCAGGCCAGGGTTGCTGGGGAAGAACACACTTTCTGGAAGCCACAGTAGGACATTCCCAGTGGTTGACTCAGTTTGACTAGAAAAGAAACTTAAGCAGTTTTCTCAGTATTCTCTCTCCCTGGGTTTCATCTAAATATGAGCTATGTTCCTTTCTTATTCTAGATGTCTGTACGATATACTTAAAAATCGATCATTAGTGTCAACGTTTGAGTATAGAGAATCCTTAGATATTTATAGAAGAAGATGCAGGCTGATTTGAAAAAATTGATAACATGTAATCCAAGTAATGTAATTGGTGAAAGAGATTGCACCATAGTTATTTTTAAAAAGTAAAACAAACAAAAAGGTTTTCCTAAACAATGTGAGGCACTAACAAATCTAGCTATAAACACTCAGTCTTGCTCATTTATTCACATCTCTGTTCAAGTCTAATTCATCACCAAGGACTTTTCCAGGTGCCCTGTCTAAAATGGGATGTTTCTTGACCCTGTCAGAATCCATTCTCTTGCTTTGTGCTTTTCTACAGCATGTGTTAAGTGATGAACCCCACTAAAGTGTAAGTTCTATGAGGAGTAAAAACTTTTATTTTATTCACAACCTTCTCCCCAGTGGCTAGAAGAGCACTTGGCACAAAGTAGGTACATACTCTAAAAGTATTTAATCTTGACATTGAATAGAAAGAGCACACTATGAGTGAGTTGTCATATTTCACGTCATAGGTGCTCCTAAATTTCAGAAGAGAGTAATGTTTCCTGGGACGTTACCAGAAATTCACCTTCCAAAGCAAATGTTTGTTGAACGCTGGGTCAACTTTGGACAGGGAATGACAAGAAAGAGGGTAAAGGATATTCTGAGAAGCAACAACAACTTAACCCACAGTGTGAAGGTAAGAAGAACCTTAGAAGTCACTGGCCAGTTTCTGTCAAGTGATTTGTGATAGAAAATCTATTAGAATGTTTACATCTATTCCATATTGATAAATGTACCATGGGTGCTTCCACAGGAAATATTCTTACTCTGTGCTGGGTTTGAAGAGAAGAAATTAGTGTCACTCAAGTAATCATCAAACTATTAATTATGTCAATTAGTTTTAAACTGACTCCTTATCAATTCACTCATTCTATTGTAGCCATGCACATATTTTGGTCAATGAGGGACCACACAAAGGATGTTGATCCCATAAGATTGTAATATCATATTTGTACTGTACTTTTTCTATGTTTAGATATGTTTAAGTATATAAATACTTACCCTTGTGCTACAGTGGCCTACAGTATTCAGTACAGGAACAGTATAGGTTTGTAGCCTTGGAGCAGTAGAATATACTATATGTAAGTTTGCAGGAGGTTCTGCCATCTAGGTTTGCCATCTACTCTGTGATGTTCAAAAAATGACAAAAATCACCGAGTGACCCATCTCTCAGAATGTATCCCCTTATTAAGCAATATATGACTTCATTTTCTGAGAGAACTATGCTAAAAACCTCTCATTATAATTGTGACTCCATTTTCCCTGTGATTCTTTCAATGATCGTTTTTATTTTTAAAGTTATATTATTTGCATTTAATGTTAATATTACTATATCTCCTTGATAGATTGCTTCATTGGTCCTTTTTGAAAATTAGAACTATTCCTCAAAAGAAGATATGGGGAGCCAACAGACACATGAAAAAGTGCTCAGCCTCACTCATCATCAGAGAAATGCAAATCAAAACCACATTAAGATACCACCTAACCCCAGTAAGAATGGCCATCATTAATAAAACAAACAACAGATGCTGGCAAGGATGCAGAGAAAAAGAAATGCTTCTACACTGCTGGTGTGAATGTAAACTAGTACAACTTCTTTGGAAGACAGTGTGGCAATTTCTGAAAGAACTAGAAATTGACCTTCCATATGACCCAGCAATTCCCCTAATGGGAATATACCCAGAGGAACTCAAATCATTCTACAAAAAAGATACCTGCACACATATGTTTGTTGCAGCTCTATTCACAATAGCAAAAACATGGAATCAACTATGTTGCCTATTGAAGCTGGACTGGATTAAAAAAAATGTGGCACATATACACAATGGAATATTATGCAGTCATATAGAAGGACAAACATACGGATTTCACAGCAACTTGAATGGATCTGGAGTCGATCAAACTCAGGGATCTATCACAGAAACAAAGAACAGACCTTGAACAATTATAATACTATAAGAAAGGGATTGGCGGTAGTGAGAAACTGTCAGGGGAGGGGGGTGGGATTGGCCATTGAGGGAAATTGCTAGGGGAGAGAGGGGCATACCTCATCAACAAGGGTACCTGCATAATCAATGTTCATATACCTATCCCTGAATTGTACCCCATATTTTTATAATAATATTTAAAAAAAGAAAATTAGAACTATTCTTTTTTTGTTGCTTTTAATGTTATTTTTCCAAGATCATACCATAAATACAGTTCTTGTTCTCTCATATGTATATGTGTGTGTATTACTCCTTTTTTTAAGGGTATGTCTCTTTTAAATACTGCATAACTTAAATTGTTTTAACCTGATTTGCTTGAGAGCCTCTAAGTTTTAAAAAGCATATTTAACTTGTTTATATTTATTGGATTACTCACATAATTGGACTAAATTTCTGTCAACTTATTTTGTGTTTTGTACATATCAATCTTTGTCTTTGATTCACATTTTCTCCCTTTTTTTTGACATTATTCTGATTAATTCAATTTTCCTGAGAAGTATAGCATAGTGGTTAAAGACACAGACTCTGGTGCAGTTTTTAATTGTAGCTCTACCTCTTATCTGCTGAGTGTTCTTGGTTTAGAATCTCCATCTGTGAAATGCGGATGTTAAAGAAAACTAAAAATGGATGACAGAGTTTAGATAATGGAGAGAGATATACCATGGGGTGTATCTAAACCACCCATAAGCACATAGACAAAACAAATCATCCTGATTTTTTCCAAATACTAGCTCTATTCATAAATAAGACACAAAATGTAAACTTTATACCCTTGTTTGCATGATTCAGTGAAATTAAACCAATCAGCTATAGACAGAGCAGCTTAACTTGCTCTAAAAATTTAATGTATGATAGCTAATCATGAGAAAGTTGAAATACTTCCTTTTTTAATGCTTTGTAAACTGTGCTGTGACTGCTGCAGGGCAAGCTTCTTACCACTTGGTTTCAGGTCTCCAAGATTGTAATCTGTACCTTTTCCTATTCAATGACAAGAAACTTTTATATTTTTACTTACTTGATATGATTTCAAATTTGACAGGTATAATGACAACTTTTTACCATAACATTTAGGTAAAGAGTAAATGAATTAAAGTCGATTAAGTGTTGTATAGTACTGTAGAGAAGAACTATATAATTGCTAGTTTTTATTACTATTCAGTTAATTTTCCTCTACCAGTATGGTACATTCTGTCTATTTTTGTGCATCTGTGTATAAACACAAACACACGGCATATTTATTACCCTTATATTTTTAGTATATTTTTTTAAACATAAAGTCTAGAAGCTGGCTGTGCTGGCTCATGCCACCCAGCACTTTGGGAGGCTGAGGCGAGAAGATTGTCTAATCCCAGGAGTTCAAGACCAGCCTGGGCAACATGGTGAGACCTCACCTCTACAATAAATTAAAAAAAAAAAATCAGACATGAGGGCATGTTTCTGTAGTCACAGCTCTTGGAAGGCTCAGGCAGAAGGATTGCCTGAGCCTAGCAGGTCAAGGCTGTAGTAGCCACGATCATGCCATTGCACTCCAGCCTGGGGGACAGAGTAAGACTCCAACTTAAAAATAAAACAAAACAGACAAACAAACAAACAAACAAACAGAAAAGAAAAAGAAAAAAAAGAAGAAAAAAGTCTAAGATCATTCAGTATATCTATCCTCTTCCTGAATGAGGTAAGGAAGTCAACATTATTTAACTTCCTTCCAAAGTCACCCTTCTCCACAGTACTCACATTACTGTTGTCAATTATTTTGTCAGATGTTATTTTTAGTTTTTATTTACAACCAATGCCTTTTAATATTTTTAACCAGGCCTTGCTATTCATTTGCTGAACATTGGTTTGTTGTACAAATGTGTGTCTGTGTTACTAGCAATGCAGAATTCAAGACTCACCCTGATGGTTTCTCAGCTATGGTGAGAAGTCTGCAGTCAATATGAGGGTCCTCTGTAGGTGACCTGTCTTGGACCTATGAGAAGTGTAGAATTCTTCTTCTATTGTAGAATTCTTCTGTGGTGATATATTTGGTTTCACTAGATGACCTAGGAGTAGGTTTTCCCCCTACATTGTGAAAGACTCTCATCTATTACCACTTAGAATGTGACCTCTCTCCATTATCTCTGTCATCATCCACCCATCCTAGTGGACATGTGTTGGGCACACAGGGCATTTACACAGGCCAAGAAGGGCCTTCATTTGTCTCTCCAGCATTATCAGAGCTATTCCTATTTTCTCATCTCAAGTTTTAGATCTCAGAATATGCCAGCCTCTTGAAGCAAATACATGCTATGTCTTCTCTAGAATTTAGAACTTGACAGTATGTTCCTCTGTTTGGCCTTCAAGATTCAGAATGACAAACAGACTTCTTCTGCCCTGAGTAGACACAGGGCCTTTCACGGCCCACGAAGTCCCAAGGACAGGCCTGCCCTTTCTCTCAGGCCTATGCTTCAGACTCTCCGACCTGCAGCCTGCTGAAGGCTGCTCCCTCCGACTGGAGACCCTCCTGGGGCCTGAGTATCCCTGTCCCTCCTCTGTTCCTCAGGTGCAGCTGAAGGTGAAAGTGAGACTGCTTACAGTCTAGGGCACACCTGTCCAGGGTGTTTACTGCACCTGCGGCTCTGCTTGTAATTGCTGGCTGGCCTGCTCCCATTATACTGCCTAGGGCAGGGCTGGGTTCCTCCACTGCCTCCCTGCAGCTGGCCTGGGTCTGGGTCTGGGCCTGGGTCTGGGTCTGGCCAGTCAGGTGATGCTTTGATGCTTATGGAAACTAAATGCCCAAGCCAAGGTGTCTCTCACTTCTGTGTCTCTAGGGGTCAGATGATAGGGTCAGAGCGTTTGCCTCTTGCTCTCTGCTCCAAGGGCAGCAGAATTGGGGGCAGGGCACAGACTCCTCCTAGTACAGCTGGCTGAGCTGCAGTGAGAAAACGTGTTCAGGCCATTGCTGTGTCCATCCTTGTCCAGGGAATGTGAAGAGTATGAGCTCGACCAAACACAAGTTACAGGTGCTTGGCCCTGTTGGCTCTCACTAGTTCTCGATACCTTCATGGTAGACCCTTGAGGAGTAAAACCAGACACATGTGCTCAAACTGCTGAAAAAGAGGGTCTGCTGCTACCAATCCTGGGCCTTCTCAGGGCAACAGCCAGGCTATGAGAACAAGGGCGTGCTTGTTATTTGCTAAATTAAAAGCCCAAATCCCAAATGACAAGCTCTCTTCTGCCTCGAGGGAAGGAGGAATTTTCATGTTACAAGGGAAAAACATGTGACTATTCACCTAAAAGTAATCTCTGAAGTTCTTAAACCATCTTTGAAAAATGGAAAAAAAAAAAAAAGAAGAAAGGAAAGAAAGAAAAAAAGGAAGGATACATAAGTTCCAGCAATGGGTCTTTCACTTAAATTTTTTTTAGAAAATAATTTTGTATTAGGTTCATTATTTTACTTGACACTCGTTTTTCAACTAGAAAACCAGCTTCAAGCTAAGATAAATTTCAACTAAACACTGGAATAGAATCCAATTTAGATGTTCCACTAATTCAGTAAACCTAATTAACTTGGTTCTGCTTTTTGAATCCGTTTGCTGGGATGTAATGTTTCTGTTTGGTAAGCAGATAAGGAGATAAATGGGTCACTGTATTTATGACTCATTATTCCCTTTAATATCCACAGTGGAGAGAGTACGTTCTGATTACAATTAAAATGCTTTTATACCATTTTAGCAGTAATTGAGCGAACCCGGCAATTTGTACTTTGATTCTCTCAGTTAAGTAATTGACGATCACAAGCCATCATTGGATAATAACACATTCAATCACTCGGCTTCTGCCGGTGTATTTAAAAATAGCCCAGGAGTGTGCTGTTAAGTTATTATGCGTGGTGACAACCTCTCAGGAAAAGTGGGCACTTAGTTACCGACAATGGCTTCTGGAGGTCACTGCTGTTTGCACAAACCTTCTCAGGATTAAGAGTTGATATTATCTCCTGTAGGTTGTGGGCAGTCGTGGGTGATAATGCAGGCCCAGGAATCCGCTTTGGGATCTCAGCCATCCAGATTAGCTCTTGATAAGAACCAAATAACACAAGTACTAGTTATTGGAATAGCACCAGCTCACCCAGTAAGGGGTGAGCAAGGACACTTGGGTCTGTTACAAAGTAAACACACAGGCGAGCAGGTGGTCATCAGCATGTGGGTCCCCACTGGAAGCCCTGCTCGGAGCTCCGGAAGCCATAGGAAGCTCACCTTCTATCATAGGGAGCTAGCCCTATAGGGAATGAACATAGCAGCTAAGTCATGTTAGGAGATTTAGTCAGTGCTGTGGAAAAGAAAGCATTGAGGGAGCTACCAGGTAGAGCAGGTGGGCCATGAGCACTGAGTAAAGTCCCAAAAGGGTCAGCGAAGTTGCCCACAGGAATTTCTAGGGAAAGGTGAAGGCAGAAGTTCATTGGCATGGTCACGAAGCAGCAAAGATGAAGGAAAAGCAGCCAGGGAAGTAGGAGGAAGGCTGGGCTTGCTGATTTAGGGGCCAGGCAAAGGTGTTCTAGAAAGGGGAACAAGCTTGGTGAGGGCTGAGTACTGGGCAGACCTCGATTCGGTGAGAACAGTCCTGGTGGAGGGTGGGAATGTCCTGGGCTCCAGGTCTGGCTCCACATGGTCGTTGGCTGCTCTGGGACCTTTGCTGTGCTGTGACATGCTGTGACTCCAACATCTGGTAGCTTCTATCATTCTGATTTCACATAGAGAGGAACTACTCAAAGGGCTGATGAGTTCAGGTTGGAGAGGTTTATGCTGGTCTCTCGCAAACCCTCTCTGCTTTGGGGGGCCTCAGAGTTTGTGACACCTACCCAGGGTCTCTGAGGTGGTGCTGACTTTGCCTGGCTCCTAAAGCAGGTGGCCATGGGGTCTGCAGACCTTGCTTTCTGGGCTAGCTCCAGGATGGAAATATGGTGCCTGCTGTCTGCTGGCTGAGTGGGGCCCTGATTCGAATTCAAGAGCTATAGCTTCACTGTGTTTGCAGAACATGTCTGGCAGAGGTACAATCCTCTCAGTGAGCTTGGAGTTCAGTGTCTGGTTTTGCTACTTCTCAGTGGGAATGAGGGGAGGGGAGCTTGCATATATTCCAGAATAGCCTCCTTCCCTGCTACTTGGGTGTCGTTAGCATCCCTCAAGTGGGCTGTAAACCACAGAGCGACCCTCTGTGCAATGACTTGCCTCAGCCTTTGGAAGCAAAAGCCAAAGGGAACAAAAGCTCCAGGCATGGGAGAGAGATTTGGGGAGCTCAGGAAACTCTGACAGTGTAGTGCAGATTGACCTAAGGAGAGTACTGGTTACTGGAATAGCACCAGGGGCCTGGCACTTTTAAAGGGTGAACAAGGACACTTGGGTCTGCTACAAAGCGATCCCTCCTGGCTCACTTTGGAAACAAAATCCCTGTCTGAACTGCCTGCATTCAGAGGCTCTCAGTGGAGGGGGAACCACCAAGGAGTGTTCCTGCTTGGGATCCGGTGGCCAGTGGCCCAAGTAGCTTTCAATGGCAGGATTCCTTTCTCAAAACTCCAGAGCAGACTCGGGTCACACTCCTGAGTTCCAGCTGGGGCCAGAGCGACAACCAGTCTGGTGAGGGCAGTAGAGAAAGGGGTGAGGAGGTCAGGGAGGCAGCCTGTACCTGCAAGGAGGACCCTCAGACATATCTCCCCTTGGGAAGGGTCTGATCGCAATCTGGCAGAGCTGAGGACAGAATGCAATGCCAGGTTTGATGCAGGAAGCAAACCAAACATCACCACAGGCGCCTCTTGCCTGTGCCAGACTTGGAAACTGTGTGGCCTCCTTCTCATTGGGTGAGGCACAGCAGAGGGGGTGGGGGAGGCATCAGGACCCTCCTGCCCCAGGCCCTTCCATGAACTCACTGCCTTCTTCTCTTTGCTCTCCCAGGAGCTGAGCTGAGTTATGTGGCTTTGGAGTCACTGATCACAAAGCCTGGAGTACAATCAGGCTGTAGGTCTTGTTGTCCTTCCCAAGTCCTAACCCACATGTTGCTGTGGGACAGGGATGGGGGACACAGTGAGTGGGGTGATCCGGGCCCAGGACGCAGCCCAAGCCCAGTACTGTGGGAGCACCTGTCATCTGGCTGTTATGGAAACAAAATCTTGCCTGCAACAGACGTCCCACTTCTCAAATCATGCAATGACAAATTTACCTGAGGTCTTGATGGCTGTGCCCGCCTGCCTCTTCCTTTTAGGTTTTGGTTTCATTGTTAGATTGGATGAGGCATGTTAACCTTCGTTCAGGCAATCTGAGGGTTGGGGCACTCCACCATGGATGTCCAGGAAAGAGCCTTTGGCTTGGGATTCAAAGATTGAAAGTTTGGAACCGAGCCTAGCTCAGTCCTACAACAACAAAGGCCTTAGCTGTGGCTCTTGGTGTGCAGGACTTGGAGTGGGGTGGGGGTTGATGACCTTGAGATCCCTTCGGCTCAGACATTCAGCCATCCCGGGCACAGTCTGTGGGTCTGAGTCTTCCCGCCAGGGCCTCCTCCCAGTCCCCTGTGAAGTTAGCTGCTGTGTGTCTGGCGCAGGTGCGTGGCTGTTCATTTCCATGCTAATGAGGCCTTAATGATGTCGTTACCATAGATTCTGCAGCATTCTGGGTGATGGGAAAGTTTGAGAACAGTGTGCTGCTCTCATCAGGGAAGTGCTGAAAAGAAGAACTAGACTTAGGGAGGACCTGGAGTGGGTCCAGGAGAAAAATAAGGAAAGGAATGGAAGGGAAGGGAAGGAAAGGGAAGAGAAGGGAAGGGAAGGAGCCTGGAGGGGGGGATGAGAATGGAGTGGGGCTGGGGGTAGGTCAGGCCCTGTGCAGAAGCCCCTGCTGTTGGACAAGTAGGCACCAGCTGCTCTCCTGCCCCTGGCCAGGTTGCCTGCTATGCCCACTCGGAGCACAAAGACTCCACACAGCCTTGCAGCAGACTCAAGACCAGATCCTGGTAGACCCTTGGGAGATGGTTTCTCAACAACCTTTAAGAACAGGTCCTGTTGGAGCCTGGTTTTGTCCCCAAATAGCAGGAAATGAGGGTGAAGAGACACTGCAAGTGAAGCCCCCACATCCCAGATGGCAGCCAGTGTCCTGCTCACCCTACAGTGCACACACAGTTCAGTGTCCAAGCTACCCAGGGTGCATAACAAGCAGCCCAACTCTTGTGGCTTAAATCCACAAATGCTGTTACTGTTCAGGATCTTTCGTTGACTGGAGGCCCTACTGGCATGGACTGGTTGGACTAGGTTTGATGACTGAGATTGGCCCCTCTTGTATGCCTGATGAGTGGCAGGCTGAAAGCCTCAGCTCCGCGTTGTGAGTCTGCCTGGTAGCTAGCTCCTTCGCTGTCACACGCCAGCTTCATGGTTCCTGGTGCATCAAGATGGCAGATGGGAGTTGTTGCAAAGTCCCACTGCAAGAAGCTCTTATGAGGGATGAAAGAGACTTTCTGCCCTTGACACAGGCAGTCCACCAAGGTGCAGTCACATAGAGGTGAGGCAGGGAGGAAGAGGAAGACCCCAGTCTTGCTCTTTTCCAGTGGTCAGGCAGGTCCAGTAGCAATTACTTCCTGACCACCCAGCAGCTAAAAGAGCTTGAGAGCATCACTTAGCCTCTCTTTGCATCAGTTTCTCCACAAGTAAAACTGGGGTAGTTGCCTACCCCTTTTATGGCTGTCAAAGTCCTAGACAGGTCTACATTGCCCAAGACAGTTTCTGGTCAATTTAAAGAGAACCCCTCCTCCCAATTATAAGCATATGTGTATATGTGTGTGCATGCGAGAAAGAGACAGAGACACCAGCCCACTTCTTGGCTTATTGTATGGATTCCTTGAAGTGATTGATGTGAAATACTTAGCATGTGCCTGGTGCATAATAACCATTTAATAAATGGTTGCTGTCACCAGCATTGGTTGGAAAAGCTCATACTGTCCATGATCAAGAAGGAATTTGGAACATTGTCTTAAACATTTTCTTTTATTGCTTCTTGTAAAATTGATATATATCCTCTGCAGAAATTCAGCTTGTATAGACAAAGACAAATAAAAAGGTAGAAACAGATGTTTCATAAGTGGAAGTTCTTTTTAACAACAGGATAAACTTCAGTCTGTATCTGGTCAGGTGGACCCATCACTGTGGGGCTGGTTGACTTAAAGATGTGGCCAAGATCCAAGTTCTCTCTCCAACGTAGTCTTAAACCTTCCTGGAAGTTGTCACTTTTCCTGGGGTGCTTCATGGATTTGTGCCTGGTGATCAGCAGCTGTGACACGTGGAGGATTACTTCCAGGCCCTGATTTGAAAATCAGCCACGAATCTACTAAGTGTGGGGAAGTTGTTTTGAAATTACTTTAAGGAAGCTGACAGGTTCCAGCTAGGACCTAGGGTATCTTGTTCAGAGTATTGATGATTTGTATTTGGCCTCTTTCTGAGTTTCTGGACTAAATGTCCAGAATTGTGTCCTGTACGTGGACTCCATAGAGCTAAGAGCAGGTTGAATGACCTGATTCCTGAATGTTCTTTAGGGGCCTCTCTTGGTGTCCTCTGCTTCCCAGAGCAGCCCAGTCATTCCCAGCCTGTTGCCCCTAGAAACTTCCCAAGTGGGTGGGATGTGCAAGCAACATGATCCCTCTTCTCTTGCTGTCAAATTCCTACATCAGTCTGCATTGCCCAAGATAGATTCTGGCCAATTTGAAGAGAAATTCCCCTTTCACTTGTGTGTGTGTGTGTGTGTGTGTGTGTGTGTGTGTGTGTGTGTGTGTGAAAGAGAGAGAGAGAGAGAGAGAGAGACCCACTTCTTTCTTATGACTTTCAAATTGGGGAAGTGTCTTATTCAAGGCAGGCCTCTCCTGTTACATCAAGATTTTGCTGGGGGACCACCAAAAACCTGGAATTTATTTACAAAAAATTGTGTACTTAACCTTACACGTTTACACTTCAGTAGCCTTCAAAGTACTCTCAGTTTGATGCAATACACCTTTCAAAACACTTTTTCCATTGCTCAAAACAGTTTTTTAACTCATCAGTTTTGATGCCTTTCAGTGCTTCTGCTGTTTTTTGTTTCATGTCTTTCACAAAGGCAAAACATTGCCCTTTGAGGACTTTCTTCATCCAGAGAAACAAAAAAAAGTCTCATGGGGCAAAATCGGCTGAATAGGGAAGATGAAGCATGAGGGTCCTTGCCATTTTTAGTCAAAAACTGCTGAACACTCAGCTTGGTGTGGGCAGGTGAATTGTCATGGTGGAAGAACCAGTTGGCTGTTTGCCACATCTTGGGACGTTTCTTCTGCAAATCATGATGAAATCTTCTCAAAACTTCCGGATAAAAATGTTGATTGACTATTTGATCTGGAGAAAAAAATTCTGCATGGATAAGGAGATTACCCTCCAAAAGATAATTTTAAAGATAATTTTTCTTTTTTAAAATGAGAAAACACTTAAAAAGGGACCCAAGGGGGTTGCCTTTTTTTTGTTGATAATTTCTTTTTAGGGGAGGTCACCCCTCATACGTGTGAGGGGAATACCAAACCATGCCTGGCCAGGGCAGATCCATGAATGTGAGCAATGGGTCTCTCCCCAGAACACCCCTATGCCCTACCCATGGCCCTTCTGAAGGCTGTGGTGGCACCAACTTGCTGCCCAGAACAGCAGGAGTATCTCAGGGAAGGACTCTTGGTAGAAGAGACCCCACTGAATCCCCTTGTGGGACTGCACAAGGCTTCTCCTCCCAGGTGCTTCCTACTGGCTGCCAGCCTGCTCCCCTGCACAATTCAAAGTCCCCCAATGCGTGTACACTAGTTGCCTCCTCTTTTCCTTCCTGGCCATGCCCTTCCAAATAACATCTGATGACAGCTGTGTGGTTGGAAGTGGCCCCTGTGCCCACCCCTGATTTAAGTGCTGTGGGTATAAACATTTCGTCCTCCCAGGCACCTGATTGCAGAGCAGATGCTCAGCTCCACCAAGTTCATATCCTGCCCTACCCTGCCCGTGTGCCCCCAAACTCAGGCATATTGACTTAATAGTCTCTGGTTTTCTCATGGGCTTGTACCGTGAACCATCAACACTGGTTAAATGCTGCAGAATAGCTAAATTTTCATCTGTAGAAATAGTGTTTGATATGATAGAAGAATTCTAACTATGAAGACAGCTTATTGAAACATTTATTAAGAATTGTTAGTACCTTCCCTTCAAGGCTCCCATGGTTATGGTCAGATGTCCATCCCCAGTATTTTAGAACTGCTCCTTTAGGAAGGTGACTTCAAGAACTAGCCTTCTCTTCCCAGTGGGGGAACTTCCAGTCCCATGGTTAATGTTGGGGGTCTCTTGTGTCCTTACGGACTGAGGAAAGCACTTCCCTTTCTCTGCAGGGACCTTGAGTCCAGTCATGGAGGACCTTCCTCTGGTTGGGCTCCTCCCTGCAGGGGAAGATAAGGGAACGTGCTGAGAGAGGGTACAGGTTATTTACCAGCTCCAAGGCAGGCCAGACTTGAGAGCAGCAGACTGAGTCCTGATCCCTCTATGTGCAAATATCATATTGAAGGAATCCAGTGAATTAGAACTTTGCATTATGGGGATACACAGATGACTGATGTCTCCTCATCAGGTTCTCCTTTGCAGAAAGCAGCTCTCATGTCTCTGTCTGAGCTTGCTTCTGTGCCAATGGCCTGGTCATGAAAGCATTTGACTAGAAAATCATGAAAAGGATGACTAAGCAGCTCCAAGAAAGGAAGGTTGTGGGAAGTTTTAAAGCTGAAATTATAATGTATAAGAAGACCTGTAGAATTAACCAATTAAGACATGCTCTTTGGACATTATAATGAATTAGACAAACCTATATCTATCAAAACATCATAAATAAGAAAAATTAAGAAGGAGAAAATACCAGAAACTCTTTACTATATAAAAGATAAAGTGCATGGATTTCCAGGAAAATATAAGTTACAAAAATGAACTCCATCAGAGTGAAGCAATAATTATAGAAGTAAATGAAACTGTTGCCAGAAAATATTAGTTCCAGAATATTTCCAGGTCTCTGGAGTTTATATATAATTGTTTCAAATTTTCAAGTCACTGAGATTTTTTTATGTTATGTAATTTTTATAGACAAGAAAAAGATACATAACCCACATTCAGTTTTTCAAAAGTTGTATGACGTATATAAGAACCCGACAACAGATGGCAACAACATAAAAGCAAGATCATATTGAGAGAGAAGACTTATGACAAAGACACAGACTAATGAGCAAACAAGCGGCAGGAGAGCCTGCCAGCATCTGAAGTGTCTGTTACGGTACAAAATGTCAACACCGGTGCCAAGGGTGGAGAAGTAACGAGGGCCTTCATTTCATTTTGTTTTTCATGCATGGCTCTCTCTGTCTTCTTTTACTTTATCTGGTGTACATTGCTCTTGAAATGAGTGAGCAGCGGTTTCATTTTTCAAAAAGCCCCATGGTAGCAGTGGCTGAAGTAGTTGGGGGCAACAGAAATGGTTGGAGTAAAATTGTAGGCAGCTCTCAGAGTTTGCCATGGGGGAAGTGGGAGAGAGGGGAAGAATGGACTGAGAGGTCAATGGGCATTGACCAGGTGAAGATAGAGGGAAAGAAAGTTCAGGGTGAGGAAGAGAGTGTGTGAAGTCCTTAACCTCGCAGAGTAGGGTTGGCAAGAGGCAGGAGGCAGAGGGGCTGGGACGGGGACTGAGTCTTGGATGGTGGCTGACCCTATAGAAGCCCTTTTCTGAAAACCATGCCCACTTTGCACGTGATGTTGCTGGTGCAGGTGCGGGGCTGGGCCTGCTGAACCAGCAATGGATCATTCCAGGTGGGTTTCAGTCATGACCTCTGGCTCCAGGTGAGTATAATTCATGATCATCCACACGTGTTGGCTCTGATGCCAGTTCAGTGCCCAAGGAGAGATCGCAGGTGTGTTTTGTATGATTATTATTAGCTTTTGTTTTGGGTTTCATTTTGCTCACAGAATGGATTGTGACATGCTGATCGGCAGAATGGAGGTTATGAGATCCTGGAAACAGGGTCCAATCCATCCTCCAACTGTCAAGATTAGAATTAATTTCTGTGAACTTTGAAAGTGAGAGGACAAAAGAAGAGTATGTTAGAAAGTGACCCATGTTCAGGATAGGGGACATTGGAGGGAGCCCCAGTGCTTTGCAGGATGGTCTGGGAGGCCACATGAAAGCAGTGACTTGTAGTGGTGAGGGACTAGCCATGGTTGTCAGGGGGAAGGGTTTCCAAGGCAGGGGAAAGCAGTGGGCATAGTGGAGGTTGCTGTGAAGTGTTTGGGTCTTGGTCCTAGAGTGCTGGGCACTACTGTGAAGGTCAACTGTGATTAGAGTGAGGGTGATGTAAGGAAGCTGAAGAGCAGTGGCCCCAACTTTTTTGGCATCAGGGACTGGTTTCGTGGAGTATAATTTTTCCGTGGACTGGAGTGTGAGAGGAAGATGGTTTCAGTATGATTCCAGCACATTACATTTATTGTGCACTTTCTTTCTGTTATTATTATATGGTGATATATAATAAAATAATTTTACCACTCACTATAATGCAGAATCAGTGGGAGCCCTGAACTTGTCTTCCTGTAACTAGATGGTCCCATCTGGGAGTGATGGGAGACAGTGACAGCCAAAGTGTGTTGCCTGGGTTCAAACCCACCTCTGCCACCCAGCAGCTGGGGAAAGTCCTGGGGGTCAGAAGCTGCTACTTAGGAGACCTTGACCTCCATACTCAGTCTCCAGGTGTAGTGGGGTGGGGGGCACTCCCTCTCTCCCTTTCCTATCCCCTCTTCCTTTGGGAACCCGGCAGCTTCCCAGACTACATTTCTCAGCAGCCTTGGAAGCCGGGTGGAGTAGAGTTGAGTGCAGGGGACTGTGAGCATCATTGGTCTCCTTTGTTTTGGGCTCAGTTCTACCCCTTCCTGCTGTCTGGAAAACCATGGCACTACACACTTTGGAGGGCAGGTGGGGGAGCTGCAGAAGCCCTGCTAGCACTAGGCCACCCTCTGGATGAAAGAGAGGAACCGATGGGAATTCTGTCTTCCTGGAGCTTGTTTCTTTGTGAGTCATTGTTCAGTTGGTGCCTACATCAGACATTTTAGTAGTCACAGCACTCTCAGGGAATACCGTGGTTTGAATAGTCGGTTTATTCAGTAGGCAGGGGAGGGCCCGGGAAGGGGTACAGTATTTGTTTTTATTCTGTTGTCCAGTTGAATATGCTCACTTTACAAATGGAGAGATCAAGCTGCTGGTCCCTAGAAATTAGTTAATGACAAGTGACAGAGCCAGGAGCAGCTGACTCCCTGGACTCCCAGTCACTGGTCCTCCCACTGTGTCACATGGTCTCAGGTCTCCATGCTGAGCTTGGGTCCCTGTAAAACATTTGGCTTTGCCAAAATGGGGACTGGCTCATAATGGCACAGAGGTTACATTTTACTGCACTTTTCTTTCTTTTTTTTTTTTTTTTTGAGTTGGAGTCTCACTCTGTCGCTCAGACTGGAGTGCAGTGGCCGCTCCCGGCCACCACAGCCTCGACCTGCTGGGCTCCGGCGATCCTTCCGCCTCAGCCTTCCAAGTAGCCGGAATTACAGGCATGCGCTACCATGCCTGGCTGATTTTTTTGATTCATTGTAGAGATGAGGTCTCGCTGCCCAGGCGGGTCTCGAACCCGCGGGCTCATGCAATCCACTCACCTCAGCCTCCCAAAGGCACAGGATTACAGGCTGAGCCACCGAGCCCATACTGCACTTTTCTTTAAGTTGAATACCGTCTTGGACAAGTGGCCAGGAGAACCACAGGTGCGGTTTCTTGTACCCCTGCAGCGGAGCACAAGGTTGTGTACAGTGCCTACACAGGTACCTCAGCCTGTCCAAGAAGTCTGGCCTGTCATGGGAATCTCAAGTGAGAAGAAGCCCATCTTGCCACCCTGAAACCCTATCATGAGAGCCTTTTGAGGCTACAAAAACTGCACTTGGCGCACAACACCCTCTGGATCCAGCCCCCGGGTTCTAGGCATTTCCCACAGCTTCCTACATTACCCAGAGTCCAGTCAGGTGACAAGGATGGAAGGTGACCCATTACCATGGGGAAGTGTCGGGAAGTGCCCGTAACTTAAGGTCCTGGTTTTTACTATGCAATGGCAGAACCCCTAAGAGGCATGGGCTTTCATCTCTCATCACTCACTCCCAGAACCCACAACCATGTCACTGCTTAGCTTTCACATCCCGTCACCCAGTGCCCGGTGTGAAGGAGGAGGCAGTTTCATCCTAAAGAAGGCATGGTAGTGGGCCCTCAGAGTTGATGTCTAGGCCATGATGAGGAGCTGAGTGGGGTCTTCTGGTACCTGGGATACAGGTTTTCCAGGACTGGCTTTCACTGGCTGGTAGCCTAAGACTGGTTTCAATTCCTGCTTCCCTGATGTGCAGCTTCCCAGCTGTTTTATGGTTTTTCACTGAATGGTCCACGAGTTCTTGCCTGGCATCTCCTTGATACTCACAGTGAATCACTAATTCACATAAGTGCTTCCAACAGAAAACATCTTTCAGCTTTCCATTCAACTCCCTCCAAGGGAATAGAACCACAAGAGAGTGGGACCATTTAGACATGCGTGTGGTCCCTACTCTCCTGTAAGGGGGCAGACAGACTTTGAACAATAACCCAAGTGTGGTTGCTGGAGGTCTCTGGACTCTTGGGCAAAGGTGGGTCTTTAACTGAGAGACCTCAACTCGCTATGGAAGAGGAGGAGAAAGAGAAGGAGGAAGGGGGGGAGGAGGAGGAAAGTTGAGTTAATAAGAGATTTAATTGGGTGGACACTGCATTCTGTGAGGCAAGAAAGGTGGAGGTGCATTGGAGAGACCAAAAGAAGGTTCTGAAGGGGCTGAGTGTGGAGGGCAGAGGGGATCAGCTTAAAGATGGTAATGCCTCTTCCTGGTGCAGTGAGTGGTCTCTGGCAGGTCCCAAGCAGGGCAGTGATGTGGTATTTCCACATGGAGAGGGTGAGGTTGGTTCTATAAGTCCAGCTTGGTAGTGAGGACTGAGCTACCTGGAGCAAGTCATGGCAGAGGGGGTACCGGAAGCAAGACATCCAGGAGGGTTGAGGCTTGGTGTTAGCTGAACCCAACATAGCGTGAGGTTGAGGATGCCAGCCAGAGTTAGGTCAAGATGGCTTAGGCTCTGACTTGGTTGCAGGTGGGGAGTTGTGCCAAGTCAGTGAGTGAGCTAGAGGGGCCCTTCAGGGGCATCCATGTACCTGGGGGTGATGAGGCCAGGCCTGGAGATGCTGAGTCCTTGGGTTTGCTTAAATATTCAAGATTCTACCAGATTAGGCCAATGTTACCAAGGAGTCATAAGCAGACTTAGAGGACATCTATACTGATGCTACTCCTTGTCACCCAGTGAGCCCCCACAGGTAGCCACAGAGTCTTCCTTTTTTCCTGAAAACCATGTCAGATGTTTTCCCCCCGTTCACTGTCTTAAGGCATCAGGTGTGTTCCTAAGAAGGTATGATTTCCACCTGGCTTTCTGGAGTTCGGTCAGAGACAAACATGCCACCTGCTGATGGTACTGCTGCCTTGGCCAAGGCTCAGAACCTGCCTGGTCATGGCCCTGACCAGAGCTCTCGGGATAACAGAGACAAACCAGCCTTGTCCTCAGCACACCTGGGCAGTCCTCAGGGATGACACAGTCAACATCCAAACATATATTTTCTTAGAGAATCACTCACTTTGTGCCTGGAGAGGGCATTTTAACTTATAAGCCATCATTTGAAGGATAATCAAGCCATGTAACCATTTTAACCTCCAAGGAAGCACTAAACTCTCTTCTGGAAAACAGACAGTCATGCAGTCTGATCTGGAGACTTTGGGCTCAGTATAATCTTCCTTGTCCTGCCTAAAATAAAGTGCCATCACTCATTCAAATAAATATTCAATAAATATAAAGTTTGCTAACTTTCGGAGTCTGAGATAAAACCCTTAAGCCTCTTAAGCCTCAATCTCATATTCTTAAAATGTCTAAATATTGCTTAAATTTGGGACTGGATTTCACTGCTGGCATATTTTATGAGTTACAAAAACTGTGACTTTGTTTCATTGTTTAATGAAGTTGTAAATGTCAAAACCGATTTAGTGCCTACAGTGAAGGTTCTTTCTGCTTTACCAGGCATCTGATTAAGAATTTATATTTCATTTAATTTTCCGTGTGCAGACTAGAAATAAAGCATTCCTCTTTGAATTCTTTTATGAACAAAACTATAAAACTTATTTTTTCCGGTAAGTTCTTTGATGTTTGTGGGAAATGTCTGAGGGACATGGAGATGTTGTCGGGTGATGTGGTGCATGACACATTGAGTGGATGTTGTGTCTGTAGACTATTGCTACAAAGTTGCTACATAGCAATCACAACACCTCAGTGACAGACCCTGGGCTTGGCTCATGACTTTGTGGGTCACTGATCTTGCCTGGGCTCAGCTGAAAGTTCTCTGCACTGAGTTAAGCTCAGTCACTCATCTGGGTTGGCTGAAGGTTGGCTGAACTGGGCTGGCCTGGGCGGGAGTGACCCAGGTGGTCCAGTTCAGCAGGTCAGCACAGGTGTGCTCACAAGGAGGCACTGAACATTCAGGAACGACAATGTCCAATATGTGTATATGCAGGTCAGGAAGGGATAGGAACCATGTAAGACATGTAAGAGTTCAGTAGGACATCCACATTTGTAAGAAAACAGAGAGAGAATGAAATAGAAACCTGGCAAAGCATCCCAAAGAGGAGAGGGGAAAAAAGGACATAACAAGTAGAGTTGAAAGTAAATAAAATTTTAAAAAAAGAAAAAAAATTAAGACTATGAATGATGGCTTAATGAGAATGAATAAATTCCCCTCTAAGTGACAGAGAGTGACTGATTGATTTAGAAAGCAAAAGTCAGCTCTGTAGCTTATAAGAAACACTTGAAATTAAGTGGCATAGAAAGGTTGAATATAAATTAATGACAATTTTAACTTCATACAAGGAGGGAAATAAGCCTAAAAGCATTCAAGAGGAAAGTAGGTGATTATATAATGATAAATTGCCCAATTTATAAGAAATTTAATTGAATTGACATAACCAACTAAGCAACAAACAGTATACCAAGTAAATGTATACAGCAAAAACTACCAGAAAAGCCAGAATAACATGAAAGATAAACACAAACATAATGGATATTTGAATGCATCTCTTTTATAATTATACAGCTCCAGAAGAAAAATAAATTAAAAAGAATATAGACCATGTGAACAACAAGCAGTACAACATAAATGTTTTCCTCAGCAAGAAAAATATCACATCTTCTCATATCTATTGAATATGTGTATGTGTGTATGATATATATATGTATATACAGATATACATATATATGTGTATATATATTTAAAATAAAGATGGCCTTTAGCCACAAAGAAAATCTTAAAAATATTTAAAAGGAAGGACATCACAAGTTGTAAGCATTATTTATAATTCAGTAACTTGACCTGCAAATATGGTTTGAAACCAATCTACTAACATCATACAATATACCAACAAATTTGAGAAGATAAAAGAGATTTTATAAAATTTATAACGATGGCTCAGGTGTACAGGTCCTTTGTAATTCTCTCTCTTTGGGTGTTGGTAGAACCTGCAAAATGAAGAGGTATTATCCCCATAATTATGTTATCTGGCAACTGTCAGATATCTGGGTGGGCCTGACTTAATCAGGTGATCCCTTTAAAAGCTGAGTTTTCTCAGGCTGCATGTAGATGGGTCAATCGGAGGAATGTGCTACTACTGGCCTTGAAGCAACAGCCACAATGTGTCCTGCCTAAGGAAAGGTGTCGAGGACCTGCGGGTGGCCTCCACCAACTGAGAGTAGACTCTGGCTGAGTGCTAGCAAGAAGATTGGGCCTCAGTCACACAGCAACAAAGAAATGAATTCTGTCAGTCATCTGGCAAAGCTTCCATAGACCAGCCTCCAGATGAGATGCAGCCAGCACACAATTTCAACCCTATGAAACCCTGAGCAGAAGACCTAGCTGAATTAGTCAGCCAGGCTGCCATAATAAAATATTACAGCCTGGGCAGCTCAAATAACAGACATTTATTTCTGACAGTTTTGGAGGCCGAACATCTGATATGAAGATGCCCTCAGGGTTGGTTTCTGGTTAGGGTCTGATACCTGACTTGCAGTCAGTCACCTTCTTGCTATGTCCTCATGTGGCAGAGACAGAAAGAGCAAGAAGGAGTGGGAGCAAGAGTGAGAGTGAGCAAGGGGGGATGCTCAGGTGTCTGTTCCTCTTCATATAAGGACGCCAGTCTACTGGATCAAGACCCTGCCCTAATAACCTCATGTAACTCTATTCACCTCCTTAAAGGACCTGTCTCCAAATGCAGTCACATTGGGGGTTAGTGCTTCAATATATGAATTACTAGAGGACAGAATTCATTCCCTAGTGCCAGGTAAGCCATGTCTGGTCGTTTCCTGACCCTTGAAACTTTAAGATTGTAAAATTCACGTTCTTCTAAGCCATTATACTTATGGTAACTTGTTACAAAGCAATAATAAACTAAGAAAAACCCGAAACCAGTATGTGCCTAGAAGGGAACATAGGAAATGATAAAGACTATTAAAACATGAAGGGGTTGGGCACGGTGGTCTCTAATCCCAACACATTGGAAGGCGGAGGCGAGAGGATTTCCTGAGCCCGTGGGTTCGAGACCAGCCTGGGCAACATGGTGAGACCTCATCTCTACAATAAAAGAAAAATTCAGCAGGCGTGGCGGTGCATGTCTGTAGTTTCAGCTACTTGAAAGACTGAAGTGGAAGTTTCGCCTGAGCCCAGCAGGTCGAGGCTGCGGTAGCCATGTGCGTGCCACTGCACTCCTGCCTGTGTGACAGAGTGAGACTCTGACTCAAAACAAAACAAAACATGAAGGCGCTTCCTTTAAAATTAGGGTCACTAAACACCATTATTCAGCATTACTTTGGAAGCACCAACTAATAAAATAAGACAAAAATTCAGAAGTTAGTACAAATATTGGGGAAGCAAAAAAGGCATTTTTTAAGCTGATGATCTGATTGGGCATCTAAGAAGCCAAAGAGATTATTTTATGAAAAGAAAAAGGAAAAAAAAGGAAAGAAAAAAGAAAAAGAAAAAACCAAACCCCCAAAATAAACGACTGTAATTAATTTTAAAAATTAGGAGAGGTTTCTAAGTGTAAGATAAAAGACCAAAACCAAAAGGTTTCGGTTATATTTATAATAAGTAGAAAATAAAAGTCAGAAAAGAGTTATGTCTAAAATAGGGACAGGTTTGGTATTAAAAACAACTGTGGGAGCTGATGAGACATTTTCTTGGTTAACTCAGCTGCTATAATGAAATACACAGGCTACACTGCTTAAACACCAAACATTTACTTCTCGTGGTTCTAGAGGCTGGAAGTCCAAGGTCAGGGTGCCAGTATGACCAGGTTCTTGGTGAATGTTCTTTTCCCCGTTATTGCCTCATGTGGTCTTTCCTTGATGGTGCACAGAGATTACTTTCCATTTCCACTTTTTGTCAAAGCTCTAAATCCATCATAAGCTCCACCCTCATGACCTCATCTAATCCTAATCGTCTCCCAAAGACCCTAGCTCCAAATATGATCCCATTGGGGATTAGGGTATCAATATACAAATTTTGAAGGTACAAGAACATTTAGTCAGTAACATCAGTGATAGCATGTTCTTGGATAGAAAGTCTTAAAAAATAAATTCTCCAAAACCTAATATAAAAATTCATTGAAATTCAGAATGAAAGTCTCAGTAGATGTATTGTTAAGAGGATTGGATAGAATGATCCTCGAGTCCACATGGTAGAGTAAATGTCTCAGAATGTTAAGAAAATCATAAAAATAATTAGTGGTTGTCTTAGTCCGTTTGTTTTGTTATAAAGATATACCTGAGGCTGGGTAATTTGTACAGAAAAGAGGTTTATTTGGCTCATGCCTCTGTGGGCTGTATAAGAACTGTGGCACCAGCATCTGCTTATGGTGAGGGCTTCAAGAAGCATCCATTTGGGACTTATCTGCTGTGTCACATGGCAAAGAAGGGAGCAAGAGAGAGAGGGAGATGCCAGGTTCTTTTTAACAATCTTGATCTCCAGGGAGCTAATAGAGGAAGAACTCATTCACTCCTTGCTAGGAGGACAGCACCAAGCCATTCATGAGGGCTCTGTCCCCATAACCCAAACACCCTCACTAAGTCCCATGTCTAACACTGGGGATCAAAGTTCAACATGAGGTTTTGAAAACAAGCATCCAAGCTATGGCAGTGGTTCTAGGAGGGGTATTAAATAAATAGGTATCAAGTTATGCAGGCGTGGAAGTTAAAACAGTTTTATAACTTCTTGGGAATAGACAAATAGGTCGGTGGGATGAATGAGAGAGGAGGAGTGGATCCTAGCACATGTGGGGGGCTTGATATATAACAAGGGTAGACCAAACTTTGGTAGATATTTTAAAAAGGTATATATTTAGGAACTATGTGATGGTAGATTATATGTGTGCAGGAGTAACACAAATAAATAAGTACACATGTAAACATGCATATCCCTCCCTTTGGAAACAAAGAACTCTGAGATAGTCTGAGTTAGAGGTGGTGATAGTGATGTTTCACATATAACTTCATTTCACCCCCATGGATTCTTCTAGAAAAAGTCCCATGTGTGGCATTTCAGAGACCCGGCAGGAGAGTGGGGTTGCTTCTCAATCACTGAGATGGAGTCTCGGGTAAACCATATACAAGCTGAGCTTTTAGTAATTTTCCAGCTCAACAGAAGGGGAAACATTTATAGAACCTTCTGTTAACATTGCACATTTAAAGAACTATTAGCTGGAAATGGAGTTTGAGTTTAAAACTTGCCTCATCATCCACATTCCCAGATGTGCAGGGCCAGGGAGGGTGTCAGGAGCTGGAGTCAGAGATGATGCGCTTTTGGCTTCCAGTAGTTAGTAACATGGGGTTTTCTGGGAATGGAATACTTCTCCCTTTTCCTCTGTTTCCCCTTCCCCAGGAAGCAGAGGAAAAGCATTGTCCTTGCCACTCAGGAAGAAAAAGGAGAGGGCAGGGTTGCTCTCCATAGCAAATTGTCTGGGAGTCTCTACCTGCTAGGCTTCAGGGAGGGTACAGTGACCTCTCCTGGGTGAACCTCAGCAGCAAACACTTAGGACCTGCTCCCCCTGATCTGGAGTGTCTCTGTGCTCCCTGTTCTGGTTACTGGACTTTTCTCGTAAATCAGCTCAGTCCTGGGTACTCCTCACTCCTTCTGTGTGTGGGCACCTGCCTCCATTGACTTCAATGCTTTCCTGCCTGAGGAGTCACAAACCATGTTGTTTCGCTCTTTCTCTCTGTCCTCCCATCTCTCTATCTCTGTTTCTCTGTCTCTCTCTCTCTCTCTCCCACTTTTCTCTCTGTGTGTGTGTCTCCATTATCTCTCTGTTACTCTTCTCTGTCCCCCCTTTTCTTTTGGTCTCTCTCTCTCTCTCTCTCTCTCTCTCTCTCTCTCTCTCTCTCTGTGTGTCTCTTTTCTCTCTGTCTCTGTCTCTCTCCCTCTTTTCTCTCTTTCTCTGTGTCTCTCTATTATCTCTCTGTCTCTGTCTCTCTCTCTCCCACTTTTCTTTCTGTCTCTCCCTGTATTTCTTTTCTCTATTGCTCTGTCTCTCTGTCTGACTCCTTCTTTCTCTATGTCTCCCTTTTCCCCCCCTTCTCCCTCACCTCTTACGTCTGCATCCCTGCATTCACCCTAGCCTGGAGCACAGTTATCCATCCTTTTTCCTTTTCATTTTTCTTCATCCCTTCTTGACCCAAACCTCGAGGAATCTATACTAGTGGTAGTGGGGTCAGTCCTGCCCATCCCTATACTCTTTCTAGGGAAATTCCCCTACTCCACCTCCCCACCCATAGACTCCTTCCTAGTACAGACCAGAAAACAGGGAGCTTGCTGACCTGCATGGCCAGGGACAGCCTTCAGTGACAGATGCGAGTGGTTCACAATTGCGCAGAGAGGCTTTCTGTTGGTGGCTCAGATGAAGTCAGGGAATGCCAGAGAGACAGAGACCCGGGGAAGACAGTGGAGACTTGACTCTCTGTTGTGGGTTTGGTTTGTTCTGAGCATGGTTTCTCTGAATATGATTCTCATGTTTGAGTTTCTTTCTGGTCCTGGCCAGACAGACGCCCCTCTGTCCTGGCCTCTGCTGCTGTCCCTCTCACAGCTGTGCTGGTCGTCCCCACAGCTTTACCATCTTTTCTTCTCTGAATCCCTCCCTCGATGGTGAGTTCCTTGAGAGAGGGAACCATGTCTTATTCCAGGTGCGGAAAAATACAAACAAAGCTGGGCACTGAACAGAGGTGTGTTATATAGGCTGGGCACATCTGCTTTCATTGAGCACCTCCTCTGGGTAGGAGCTTCTCTGCATATTCCTCCATGTGGCCATGCATTTAATTTTCACTCCAAACCTATGAGACAAGTGCCCTTATTATCCCAATTTTATAGATGAGAGTTTCAGCCATTTTCTTTCTTTCTTTTTTTTTTTTTTGAGTTGGACTCTCACTCTGTCACCCAGACTGGAGTGCAGTGGCCGCTCCCGGCCACTGCAGCCTCAACCTGCTGGGCTCCGGCGATCCTTCCGCCTCAGCCTTCCAAGTAGCAGTAACTACAGGAGCACGCTACCACACCTGGCTAATTTTTTGATTTATTGTAGAGATGAGGTCTTGCCAAATTGCCCAGGTGGGTCTCGAACCCCCGGGCTCAGGCAATCCACTCACCTCGGCCTCTCAAAGCGCGGGATTACAGGCTTAGCCACCGAACCTGGCCTCAGTCATTTTCTAAAAGGACACATGATGAGCAGGATTTGCAGAATCAGTCGTTCAACTCCAGAGCTCCCACCCTCTTGATGCACGGGGAGGGTTCCAGGAACCACAGAGCAGCACACTGTGCAGGTAAGGGGACATTTGAGACAGTGTTGCCCCAAACCACGGGAGGAGCCAAACCATGAGGTGCTCTCCCAAGACCCAGTGATTTTCTTCCTCCTCCCTTTCAGGAAGTACCCAGGATAACCTTGTGTGACCCCCCTTTCTGAACCCACTGGCCTTTGCTTCTGCCACAGTTCAATGTCACCTTCAAAGGTATGTTGCCAATGGAGAGATATCTGGGTCTGCGGAGACTTTCTGCTGACCAACTAGGATGTACTTGCTGAAATGAGACTTGCCCCATACCTGTGAGATGTTCCACCTGTTGGGAGCTTTATTCAGTGGTTGGGTGGGGTGGAGTCAACAGAACAATGTATGTTAACCCCTCACAGTGCTGTACAGTGGTAACAATGTGTAAACCAAAGAATCAGTCACACACAAAAAGAACTCACAATTCATAAGGAGAGATAAGCACTTGTCAATGGTTCTCAGGCTTCCTTGAAAGTCCCAAACCCTTCGCTGAATGCAGGTTCCCAGGCCCAGGACCCTTGTTGGGGATGAGGTCCAGAGAGCTGCACATTAATGAGCAAGTTGAGGGATTCTGTTGCATAGGCATTGGGCAAGACTGAGATGATCAAAGAACTGGACTGTAATGTGAGGCAGGTTTTGTGCTGCCTGTCATGCAGGGCCCTCATTACAAACAGCTGAGGAGATACTTATTTTATTGATAATAGCGCTAATAGTATCATTCTATTATTTCTATTATTATGACAGCCAGCTGCTTCAGGGAATTCAGACTAGCAAAGACTTTACACCTTCCTGTATGCTCATGGGGAATGTGATAAGCTTTAATAGATAGGAACAGCAAAAATCCACTTGTGCACACCATAAGTTCTATGTGGTGGGTTGCATACAATAAGCACTAATGAAATTTTAGTTCATCGGCTAATGGAACAGGGCAGCTCTTGTTGCACTACTGCTAGGTGAGAGGTGTGCATCAGCCCAGGAATCTGGAGGCGAAGGGCTTTCTCACAGGACCTACATTTATTTTCCAACTAACTGCCTACCAAGGTGAATAATTCATCATTTGTTGCTTCGTTCTGCTTCTAATGGGCTTATTAAGCCACAGAGTCCTGGAATCCTTCCAGGACTTAATCTGATGTGCAACAGCACCTCCTCTCACATGCTACTCACTCATTTGTGCCAGAGGAGGGACAGGAGGGAGCCCAGACCTGTGGCAGGAGGACCAGCCCCCACCCACCTCCAGTCGTGAAGACCCTCTGGGGAATGTGCTGCCTGGCAGGTGAAGGTCAGGCCGTGAACTTCCACAGCTCTTCCGGTTACTGCTCAAATGTCCCCCAGCTTCCTTGTTAATAGCTTGGGCCCAATACACATTCTTACTCCTCTTAATTTTTGTCACAGTTCTGATCATCTTTGCATAAACAATATAAGTGATGTCTTTAGCTGTGTTGAATGTCTGCCCTTTTCCCAGTAGGATGCAACTAGGGCAGGGATTTGAGGTTGTTTCATCCACAGCTGTGTCCCAGACATCTGGAAGGGTGGGCCTTCAACAAACCCCCACTGAGCAAGCAATTAAATCTCACATCAAGGGGCTGTCTTGTCCTCTGAGGCTGCCATGGCCGCAGGTACCTCTGTGATCTATGTGCACACCCTCCGCAACAGTGCTGGGCTCTGGGTACCCAGCTCCCTCATGCCATGTTCTGAGACCCTTGAGGGCATTTAGAGATCAACTGTGCACCTACCACACATGGGGGTAAGAACTTTTGAATATCCTCATGTCCAGAATGGTCCCCAGTTGTTCATAGTAGTGATTCCTCAGCGACAGGATGACGGGCAGATGTTACCACCTTGCACTGGGTCCATCTGCCTGTGTCTTCCTCTGCCCATCCAGGCTAAGCCTCTGCCCATCCAGGCTGAGCCTCTCAGTGGGATCCTGGGCAGGAACCAGAGTGTAGGAAGAGGTGACTTGGACACAAGTCCTGACCTCATCAGCAGATTGAAGGATGGTTCTTTTTTTTTCAGTTGGAGTCTCACTCCATCGTCCAAGCTGGCATGCAGTAGCACACTCACGGCCACTGCTGCCTCGACCTGCTGGGCTCCTGCGATCCTTCCACCTCAGCCTTCCAAGTAGCCAGAACTACAGGTACACACTACCACACCCGGTTATTTTTTTTAATTGTAGAGATGAGGTCTTGCCAGGTTTTCTGGGTTGGACTTGATCCCGTGGGTTCAGGCAATCCACTCATGTTGGCCTCCCAAAGTGCTGGGATTACAGGCTGAGCCACTGAGCCCAGACAGTTTGGCTCCTTTTAACTGACAATACTTGCTCCAAAAGAAGCTGCTACAAAGATTCCAGGGTGTACTAATGTTATCAAGAAAATGCCTTCAAATCAATGTGGCTCGGTATCGGAATAAAGATTAGGGTTAGGCTTTGCATTGCCTCCTTTTCTGGGTCATTAGAGAGAGATTCTCTTCCTTCGGTGAACATACTTTATTGCCCTAGTCCCAAGCCCTCTGTGGACTCCTTAAAATAGGGGCCTCATACACTTTGTTTTAGTAAACCCAGAGCCTAGCATGGGGCTTACTGCATGTTTGTTATGTAATCCGTGGTTGTTTGATGAAAGAATGAGTGAGTGAATGAATAAATGAAGTAACAAAAAAGAAATGGGACATCTGAGTCTTGTGGATTTCAGTTAATGTAAGTGCTGATCACAAGCATTCATTTGCAGGGAGACAGATTAGAATTGGGGTGTGTATGCTCCTCCACATTCAACCATCCCTTTCTCAGAAGGGTTTAGTGTCTGGGGGCCTCCCTGACCCTCCCCACCACATTACTTTATGGAATTTACTTCTGAGCACTAGAGATGATTGGAAATTGACTGTTTATGAATTCATTGGTGTTGATAATTACACCTTCCTCAGCTCAGGGATGCTGCCTATCTCATCCTCTACTACATCCCAGGCAATCACATCCGTGCCTGGTTAGAAGAAGGCACCTGGGAAAAACGTGTTTAGTGACAAGTGTGGAGTAGAAAGATATCAGGGTACGAGTAGTGTGGAGAGCAGCTGCATCTGAGGAGGGTGATGCAGCAAGGACCTGTTGGCTCTGTGGTGGCCACTGAGTACAGGCATTTTCCAGAGCATTGCAGACAGGGGACACCTCAGAGATATGCCCCTTATAATCTCCAATTCTTCCAAATGGAGGAAGAAATCAGAGTGGTCTCCTGGAAGTGAGAGATATCCCTCCTTCCTCTCATGTTGGGTGATGGTGAATTATTAGTGAACTGTAGTGCTCACAGAGAGACTTAGCTGATTAATAAGATTTGGTTCTGGGTTTTCTTCTGACCATCCATTTTTTTCCTGCATAAATCCTCCGAATGACAAGTAGATAAATTCTTGAAATTATGAGTGTTCCCCTTGAGACAGGATTTCATCATCTTACCTATTTAACTAATTTATTAGTTACAATTACAACTCAAAGTGGCACCAACTTCAGCATAATCAAAAACTACATTTCAATTATTCATTGAGCCTTTAATTAAGGAACCCCACTAAATTAATAAAAGCTTCAGTATGAATATAATAAAAAAGCCTCATAGAAAGTCTTGACCAACTTTTCTTCCCATCTCAGGGATTAAGTTTCCTTCTACAAATGGCTAGGAGCCTTCTTCCTGACAGTGGGCATGACAGAAAGGCCCTGCCAGCTGGTGGACACACGTGTGTGGAAGGTTGTGGCCTTCTGATGTTTCTCACTGGAATGAAAAAGAAAGAATTCTAAGTCGTTCCTCATGCCATGACCACATACGTGTAAGGAAGAAGATCCCAGTGAAATGCAGTGGGACCACATGAAACTTGGTACTAGGAGAATTTTAAATGTGTGCTAAATTTAGCCCACCATCTCTAGTTTCTAGGTATGTTCTGGAAAGAAACATGCTCCCTGCCTATAAGTAGCTACCTGTAAGTCCAATTTCTGGTTTGGGAGGAAGGGAGCTTGTTGGAAACTGGCCACGGAGGCCCACTGAGCGTTAGAGATCAGGAAGGGCTGTTGACCCCGAGACCACTAGGATGTGTTCGGGAGCTGTTGACCCATTCCCTCCCTCCTTTTCCATTTGGCACAAACTACCAAGAAAAGCTCCAGCTGGCTCTAACAGAAAACTCTGAGACCAGAACAAACACAGCTAACCTAGGAGTCTATTGTTCCCATTCCCCACGGCTTATGATCTTTTGCTTTATCAGAATTTAAGTTTGGCTTTGAGTCACATTGAGGAGCCTTAGTGCAGGTCACAGGTTCTCTTGATGCGACCTTTAGAAATTTATAGATATAGGTTTTAGAAAATAGTTTATATAGATTAAGAAAATGTAAGTAACCATTTTATTATAGAAGTATGGTTAATTCAGTTTGATTTAGGGGAAGGCCAGTGAAGTTTGAATTAGGCCAGCTGGTACTAGGAGAGTGTAACCATAGCAGCAATTGTTTTAATAAAAACTACTTTGAATTAGTACATAATAGTGGAAGTTAATAATTCACTATGGTGGTTTTGGGTTTAGACATTGAATGATGTTAATTCAAGATGATGTAGTTGTAATACAATTAAAGGCACATAAGAAACTGGTTTGGGGAGCATTAAGTTAGCATAAGATACAAAAAGACAATTTGTGGTTGTTCTTCCTCATGTTCTTCCTCATGTCCTTCCTTATGAAAGAACATTTGCTTGAAAGTGGGGGGTATCCTTTGTGCACCTGGACTTGTTCATGTGAAAGGCACATGCTACCTTTGTTTCCTGTGATGATGACTTTGCAGAGTTTGGGGATAAAAACCCTGAGATTACACCCATTAAACGGCTTCTGGTCACCTGAGCAGGAGTCCAGTCTCTTTCTTTCTCCCCTCTCTATTTCTCCAGAATAATTGCCGACGCTACCACACCTTCCAAGAGACCCTCTAAATCTCTCTGTGGGGGCTGGTCCCCCGCAGGAGCTTGGTACTCATGCCCGTCAGCCCTCTTAGGACCTGGACATTCTAGAGCTTGGTCTGATTCAGTCCACAAGGAAAGAGCTCTTCTCTGTCCCTCCTTTGCATAAGCACATCTCCTACTCTGGGTTACTTTTCCAAATGCTCAGAGTTGAATTGGGTGAAGAAGTGCAAGTCAGAGTGAGACAAGAGGCCCCTGTTGATCTTGGCTCCTGGGGAAGGCTCAATGCCAGGCCCCTAGCCCTAGCTCCTATACCTGACTTCTCCAGGACAGAATCCATCTTGTTCTGTTTATCACCAAGAGCTTCATTCTCATGCAGCTACAATGCTTTAGTGAGCTCAGCTGACATCTTTCTAGTCCTGAAAACTGCCCCTTCTACAAACCTCCAACCCTGCTGGGACGTCCACCTGGGTGTGCACCAGCCAAATGAGACAAGGGCATGACAATGTAAAGTAAATGCTCCAACAGTTAGGGAAACACAGGTTTCTTTTTGTCTGTCCTCTGGAAGGGCATGTCCATGTTATTCTGAAAATGCTCAGACTTTGGAGAGTCTAACCTTGGATTGCTCTGAAATCATGAGTGCACTCTGTAGCCCTGTAAGATTAAGCAGTCCAGCCCCACGTTAAATAAGACCCTCACCCCAAGGTCAGGCGGAAGGGCATAGCCTGAGCTGAAAAACTCCTTCCCTCCAGTTACATCTCAGATCTAGGGAGAGGCAAGAGCATGAGTGTATTGTTTTCACACACAAGGGATCTTGTTGGTCCATTTCAAGGGGACACTGACAGGCCCCAGGAGATAATAGGGCAGGCGCGGCAAAGCAGAGCTGAGTCCTGTGAAAGAATCTACCAAGAGCATCATTTCTGATACTTTATCAAGAGATCTTGAAAAATTAAAGAACAAAGAATTTATGTGAGATTAATTCATTGCACTTTAGTGCTTGTCAGAACATTACTGAGATGGTAGCTGCCAATTAATAATGCATCTTTATGTAGTATCATTTATTTTATTATCCTGAGCATTAGGGATTCTCGTACTATAGCAGCCATACTATATTCAATTATTTATTAAAAACACAGACAAGAAATGAGACAGTACAAGCAGCATTTACCATCCAAAAATAGGAGAAAAGGATACTAACCTAGATCATTTCTATGTAGACAAATAAAATATGTGCAGATTCTCTAGGGAGTATTGCTTGGGCTTTGTGTGAAAGGGTCTTAGGAAACAAATATCCTGGGTTTTATCTATGTCTGTTGATGTTTTTCAGGAGCTATGCTCACATTTATACATCTTTATATATCTCCTGTGGTTCTTCTTTACATATCAATGCAGGGATTACATTAACAGACCCACATCTAAGATTAGAGAGTACAGTGCATAATTTCTCCCCCCCATTCTTGTTTTCCCTTCCTTTCATTCCTTCCCAATGCCTCCCTCTCTTTTACACACACACACACACACACACACACACACACACACACACACACACACACACACACACAGACTCCTATACCTGATACTCTCCAGTTTTCTGGGGGAGAATTCCAGAATCTCTTTGTGTCCTTGAATCTCCTCTAAAATACTGTTGGTTAAGGTTTATTCTGCTTCTGCTTTGGTACCTTCTGTGAGGACAGTGTCTAAACACCAGAAGCAGCTCATTGTATCACTGCACAGATAAGATGATCAGGAATGACCTCTATTAGTACAAATTTAAACACAAAGAAATCCAGACATTGAGCCATAATCTTTTTCTTACTTCCTGATAATTCTAGATTTCAGGTTGGCCCCTAGATAACTCACACTCTTTCACACATACATGCCCAGAAAAACTATTTCTTCTACTTGAAAGTTCTTCAAATATTTGAAGGACTCTTTCATGCATCCTCTTAATCTTTTCTTTTCTGAGCAGGGCAAGCCCAATCTCATCAATTGATTCTTCAAGAGTCTTCCATGTACTCTAACATACACTCAGTCCTTCAGCAAACATTATTGAGTTCCTACCATGGGCAAAAAAAAAAAAAAAAAAAACCAACCAACAAACAAACAAAAAAAACAAAACCCCAGTGAGCAAATAGCCATGAGTCCCTGTACTTGTGTGCATCTTGTATTCTAGTGAATGCATTCTGCTCAGTGCCCACGCCAGGATCCTCCTGGAGTGGGATGCCCTTGGACACACTATATCAGGGTTCCAGCAGACCATACTACCTTCCCACCCTAAATTTTTACTCTTACTACACAACCCTTATTCACATAAGTCTTTCTACTTCCATGTCCTAATCACATTGCCTTTAATGCAAACTTTTTGAATCTGTACTTTTAAAGATTTCTTCATTTAAAGAATTAAAACTTATAGATTCATTCTTGGTGCTCTTTTATGTTATTTTCCAGTTTAACATAAAAGAAACATGACCAGAGCTAAGAGGGACTTAGATTCCATCAGGCTCTGTACACTCATTTTATAGAAGAGCAAATGGAGTATCAAGACATGAGCTTTTTCATGCATTCATTCTGGTCAATAATTTTATTTTTGCCTTAGCCACCTTCTTGTCTTTAATTTTTTTTATGAAATAGCACAAATTTAATGGCTGATTGTGTTCACTGACACCCAGTTCTTTGTATTCAAGGTGGACATCTTGGTAGTGTCTTGTTGTACATTCATTAGTTCATTATTTTATTCAATAAATTTGAAAACTTTTATTATAAAAGCCTTCAAAAAGTAGAGAGACTAGTGTTATAAATACCAATGAGTACATTCACCCCAGCTTAAAACAACATCAACAAAAACAATGTTGTGTCTATATTTCTTCATCTATTTTCCCAAAGTTTTTTCTCAAACATTTTAAAGCTTGTTCTGGATATCATGTCATTTCAAGCACAAAAACTTCATTATGCATCTTTACTTAAAATGATACATACACATACATAATATCTATAACTATTTTTCTATCCACTTATTCATCCATCCACCTACTTACCATCCATCCATCCATCCATCCATCCATCCATCCATCCATCCATCCGTTGCAAAAACCATCATGCTATTATCATATCCAACAAAGTTTACAGTAATTTCCTGATATTTTATAAATTTCAATTCTTATAGGAAATTTCATTATTTCTCAAAGCAGTCTTAAAAATGATTTATTCTTTGAGTTTGGTGTCTATCTATTTTCAGGTTTTTACTTTTGACAACAGTTCACCTTTGTTTATATACTAGTAATTTATTTGTTGGAGGAACTGGTGTCATTTGACTTGTATGTGTCATATAAACTGTTAGATTGATCTGAGGCTCAATTTTATTCTAGTTCACCTTATTTAGCAAGAAATCTTCACATGTGGTGCCTGTTTTTATGGCACATTATATCTTAATGATATTAAGATTGGCAGGGGGGGGTCAGACTTATACCCTCCAGTCCACAACCACCATCATTTAATGAATGTGGAAAACAGTCATTTATGATTATTGAATAAATCAATTGTCCATTAACAGCTGAAAAATGGTGACTTTTTAATTCTAACTTTGCTTTTGAGTAATAGTTGGAAATTTTCTTTAAAAAATTTTCACTCATTAATTTTCAACTAAAAAGAGAAAGATAAGCATTTGAAACTTGTTCTCTGTTTTCAGAGGGAAGGGTTGATTCTGCCATCCACCCATTTTGACCAATAAGAATAGACTTTTTGAATATCACTGCAAACATAGATTTTATATGTTTGATGTGTTTCAATCGATTACAGTTATTATTCTATCTGATATTCTCATTATTCCATATCAGGCCAGTGAGAACTTTTTCTTTACGAGGAGTTTAAAGTTTTCATCAAATTTAGAAAAAAATAAGTCCATTGTGTCTTCAAATATTTTTCTGTATTCCTTTTTCTGGAACTCCAATTATGGGCAAGTTAGACAGATTGATACTGTATCACATGTAACTGAGGTTCTGTTACTTATTTTTAGTTATTCTCTTTTCTCTATGCCTTGCTTTGGATAATTGCTATTGCTATATTTTCAAGCTTCAATTTGTTTGCTTCTGCTGGGTTTTATCTGTTTATAAGTTCATTAAGTGTATTAGTCACTGTGAATATTGAGTTTTTTAGCATTAGTAGTTGCATTTTTTTCCTTCTTAATAGATCCTTTTTCTTTCTTCATTATGATCATATGTTTTTTAAATCCTTAAACACATTTATAATAGCTGCTTTAAAGTCCTCTTCTCAGAATTCTACCATCTCTTTCATTTCTGAATGTTTTTTTATTGGCTGATTTTTCTTGGAGTGATAGGTAATATTTTCCTGCTACTAACATGTTTACTAATTTTGAATTGGATGCCTGACACTGTGATGATTGTTTTTTTGATGAGTGTTTATGCTTTGTTGTTTTCCATTGAAGAGTTTTCGAGTTTTGATTTGGTGACATTCGTGTTACTTTCTGGCCAGCCTGACCTTTTCCAGGCTCTATCCTAAGGCTTAGGAGCACAGGTCTAGAGTATTCTTTACTGTGAGATTGCTGAGTTAGCTCTAGTCTCTACCTAGTTTATAGTGAGCACAACATGTGTTCATCAAGTTCTCTCTGCTTTGTTGATGGAAACAAGAATGATTCTCAGTTCTGTTTGGATTCTTTGACTTGTTCAACTTATAGATTCTGGGAGCCTTACAGAACTTTGCCTTCTATACGTATACTTTAATATTCAGCAACAGACTTTGGCATCCTTGTCTACGTAGTTCCTTCCTCTATGGTATTCTACCCTGCAAATTTCAGCTGTCTCAGCATCTCAGCATCCAGAAACACCAGTCTCTTTGTTCTCAACTCAGCAAGACTTCTGTGTTCTGCTTGACTCCCACTCTGTGTAGCGGGTTTGGTAGAGTGCCTTTAGGCAGAAGACTGGAAGACTTCAATGCTTGCCACTGCTAATTTTCTTCTTTTAGGGATTCCGGTCTTGGACTACCTGTTAGTCAATGTCTGAAATGAAGTTGTTTAATACATTTTCTAGCTTTCTCCCTATTTACTGTAGGAAGGAATGTTTGACACTATTTACACCATCACAGTGGAGGAAAGAGTCTCATCAACTTTTGTTTAGGGGATGATAAAACCTAAAAGTATATCAGGAAAATATCAGATAGAAATTCAAAAGGAAATTTCAACAAATAAGCTATTAGTGGGAGATTGTACCAAAATTTAAAGTCATTGGTATATAAAGTGGGCACATAATTTATTTTATTAAAAAAAAGTATTATAAAGATGTGGAGTACAATTCAGGGTTAGCTATATAAACATTGATCATGCAGGTACCCTTGTTAATGAGGTATGCCCTTCCCTTCCCTAGCAGTTTCCCTCAACTGCCAATCCCCTCCCCCACAGTTTCCCACTACTGCCAATAGCTTGCTTATAGCATTATAATTGTTCAAGGTCCTCTTATGAGTGAGAACATAGGGAACTCTGTTCTTTGTTTCTGTGATAAATCATTGAGTATGATCGACTCCAAATCCATCCAAGTTACTGCAAAGTCCATATATTTGTCTTTCTTTATGGCAGCATAATATTCCATTGTATATATGTACCACATTTTTAAAATCCAGTACAGTTTTGATGGGCAACACGGTTGGTTCCATGTTTTTGCTATTGTGAATAGAGCTGCAACAAACATACATGTGCAGGTATTTTTTTTGTAGAATGATTTGAGTTCCTCCAGGTATATTCCCAATAGGGGAATTGCTGGGTCATATGGAAGGTCAATTTCTAGTTCTTTCAGAAATCGCCACACTGTCTTCCAAAGAGGTTGTATTAGTTTGCATTCCCACCAGCAGTGTAGAAGTGTTCCTTTTTCTCTACATCCTCGTTAGCATCTCTTGTTTTTTTTTTTTTTTTAAATTAATGATGGCCATTCTTATAGGGGTTAGGTGGTATCTCAATGTGGTTTTGATAAGTAGGCACATAATTTAAAAGGTTGGTATGCAAACTTGTATTAGTCAGTTTGCTTAATTGAATCATTATTTCCACAAATTTTATACAATATTTACTTTGTGCAAGATACTATTCTAGTAACTGAAGATATTATAGTGAATAAGTCAGATAACATCTCTTGTATTCATAATATGTACTATATTACAGGTGGAAAAGACAGACAAAAGTAGACAAACAAAACAATAATGTAAGTTGTGTATAACATTTTCCTTGTAAGGAAAAAAATACTTTGCATATCCCTGACCCCATGAAACATTGGGAAAAAATGAAAACTAAAAAATCTCAAGGAAAATCTCAATTCCTTAAGGCAGGCATTTTATGACCAAACGTTTACCATAGTGAGATAAAATTTGATATTAATAGAAAAAAAATGTAAGGGAGGAAAGAGTGTGCCACTTAGGAAATTTTCTTGAAAAACATACATTTCTGGTCAATTTGAAAAAAGAAGGTAAAAATTCCAAACTAATCTATTTTAGAAAAAAAGCTGCAGACAACCACAACCAGCTTCAGAGACTTTGGCTTTGTGGGGACAGGAAGGACCCATTCACCATCTTTTTCATCTTGAGCCTGCCCACCTCTTAGCTCATCTTTGCCCTGTGCTGTCTTGACTCTAGCCTTCTCTCTTTGGAGGAAGGAGTGGAACCAGCAGAGTCACCAAAGCTGATGTCCTCATGACCCAACACAGAGAAGGAACCACTGTCCTCCATATGGATGTTGGTCCCCAAAGCACCTCTGTTGGGCCAGCTCTGGCCACAGTTCTTACCTCCTAGAGATTAGGTCATCTTTTTGGTGACTCTGAGGTTGTGCCTCCCCCTGTGTGAGGGCTAACAGGGCCCTGTTATTGACTGCCCCTCAGAAATTCACAGTGACGAGAATTCACATCACGGATCATTTGTTACAAGATGATAAAGAAAACACAAAGTCCCAGTTCCTATGAATTGTAGGTAAACTTGTACTCAGAGGAAAACCTAAAACTTTCAACACTTCCATGCTTAAGACAGAAATTAGGTCATCTAAGTATACAATTCAGAAGATAGAACTAGAGTAGCAAAGTAAAAGTAAAGAAATTGGGATTCCTAAAGTAAAATGAAAGCAGAAAATAATAGACTAGAAGAGATGTGTTAAGTAGGCTTTATACATAAATTAGATAACTATTTCTTTTGGAAGACTAATAAAATAGATAAATGTCTAGCAAATCTAATCAAGAAAAAAAAATAAGAGTGTGACCACATACATTTTATGGATTTCAAAAGGAGATTATAACTACATAAAGTGGGTATATTTGTAGGATTAATGTAAACATGTTTTAAAATAGAATTATCTGTACAACTGTACAGTAACAAATTTGCAACCTGGACAAAATGGCTCATAAGGTAGGAAAACACATATCACCAATATTGACTCAGAAAGAAATGTTTACTCCACATTGGTGAGATAGCTTTGCAGACGATGAACTTACAAAAATCAATAATTTTTCTTATACTAGAAATAAGTACCTAGAAATGGAAATGAGAAAAAATGTTGCATACAGCATTGGCAAAAGCTATAAAATGCATAGAAATCTATCTTGAAGATAAAGGTGTAAGGCCTATTTGGGAAGAAAGTCTTATTAAAGGATATAAAACAAGATCTGAAGGCATGAGAAGATAGCTCATTCTTGTAGGGAAATGCCTAGTCCCCTAAGACACAAGTTCTTCCGATTTTAATGTAAAAGTTTAATGTAATTCCAGTGAGATTACCAGACGTCTTTATTTAATGATCTGAAAGTTCATATGGAAGAATAAATTCCCAAGAATAGTCACGAAAACTCTGAAAAACAACAATAATTGTAATATTGCCTGATGTGAAGTAATTGTTTGTTTCCAAGCTGCTTTAATTAATCAATACGCTGACCTAGGAATGGACAAGCATATAGGGGAAAATAGGGAACTGAGAAAAAGAACCTAGTCTGTGGGATTTGATTTGTGATGAAAGTGGTGATCTAATTTAGGGGAAAAGAAAGGCTTATCTCATAGGGACTGCCTGCACGGTGGTGCCCCATCTGGATGAAGATGAGTCAGTCCCCAATATTAAACCACATACAACCCTAAATGCCAGATGGATTAAAGACCTAAATAAAAAGATAATAATAATAATGACACTTATATCCAGAAGTAAATACTGGATTTTTTGTATACCATCTACAAATGAAGAAGTGATTTTTTTTTTTTTTAGTTGGGGTCTCATTCTGTCACCCAGACTGGAGTGCAGTGGCCGCTCCTGGCCACCGCAGCCTTGATCTGCTGGGCTCCAGGGATTCTTCCGCCTCAGCCTTCCAAGTAGCTGAAACTACGGGCGCGTGCTACCACGCCTGGCTAATTTTTTTTTGATTTATTGTGGAGATGACGTCTCGCCAAGTTGCCCAGGAGGGTCTCGAACCCGCGGGCTCAGGCAATTCATTCACCTCAGCCTCCCAAAGCGTGGGATTACAGGCTGAGCCACCCCGCCTGGCTGAGAAGTGATTCTTAATAAGGAATTTAGAAGCCAAAAAAGCAAGTTATTTTTGCTCATATAGCAATTAAAATATTTTGATGGTCAAAAGGATATTTTAAACAAAACCTATATAGAAGTAATGTATTGGTGGAATATTTAAAATGCAAATGACAGATGTGAGATTAGTATTTATAAAAGCCAAGAAACACATAACATTATTAGAAAGCTGGCAAAAAATAAAATTAACAAGCCAACAAATGTCTGAAAAAGATGTCCCAACACACAACTACTTACAGATTTGTCAATAAAAGAAACCATATGTTTTATCACTCTCGGACTAAAGAAAATAAAAAGGAAAATAACATCTCTTGTTGGCAGGAAAAATGTTACTCTTTTATAATATTCAAATAAATGTAAGTTAGCACAGTGTTTTGGAAAACAATCTGGAAAATTCCATGCATACCCTTTGATACTCTTTGATACCACCAATCCATTCTCTTTTGTGTATTTTGGCGAGTAGGGAGTATGCAAAAATATGTTTCCACATAGATGCAGCAATCATACACTTGTAAATCTATCACATAGGCATAAAATGGCAACAGAAAACTGTATATAATGTATGTGGGTGTTTCTCAAAGCATTTTTGTGTGTGTAGTGGCAATACAAACCAGACCAAACAGAACAGCCAAGATGCCCTGCCAGGGCAGCCCAGGAAACAGTGTGAACACCATTCATGGCCAAAGGTTGGCAACAGCTAGTCCAACCATATCACGACTTGGACAGAGAAATTCACGTAGGGAGCATGTGTATTCAGACTCCACGTTTTCTCTAGTAACTTCCTCTCATTTTGTTTTTATGCATGAAGTCAGAAGAAAAGTTCTTGAAATTCCTGTCTTCTCTTCATATCTCCTTTTCATTTCTCATACTTGCTGCACCGGATTTTCACCAAGACCATGGATGATTACTCAAGTGGACGCTGCTCTGTCCTCCTTCCTAAGACCTGGGACCTGCTGGAAGCTTCTTCTTTCTGGTAGCACTTTTCTTGGGTGCATGTTAACACATCCACATTTTCCCTTCTACCTTATTAGGCACCTGTCCTCAATGTCATCTGTATTTCCTTCTTTGTCCATCCCTTAACTAATTTTTTTTTGTGTGTGTGTGGCAGAATTTTTCACCTATGTCTTCTTTTCTCAATTCTTACTAGAAAACAAATTAAACTGAAGAAGGCCCACAAAAGTGCTTGGGTTTGTTAACATTTTGTTTGCTAAGTTGAAAAACAGCACAACTGACTTTTAAATAAATGGAGTTATCTGGTCATATTCAGCCCATATTCCCACCAGGAGACACTGGCTGCAGCTGAGCGTTCGCTGTTCCTTGAGACAAGGGACACTTTAGTCTTTTCACTTCCACACAGGGCCACCCCTTTTATCTCCCTTTCTCACCTTGCGCTGCAGGCATCCCAGTTGGCCATTTCCCCCTCCACTATTTCTTCTGAGCCTGTTTTCTTTTCTTTTCTTTTTTTGAGTTGGAGTCTCACTCTGTCACCCAGACTGGAGTGCAGTGGCCGCTCCCGGCCAACGCAGCCTCTACCTGCTGGGCTCCAGCAATCCTTCCGCCTCAGCCTTCCAAGTAGCTGGAACTACAGGCACGCACTACCACACCCGGCTAATTTTTTGATTTACTGTAGAGATGAGGTCTTGCCAAGTTGCCCAGGCGGGTCTCGAACCCGTGGTCTCAGGCAATTCAGTCACCTCGGCCTACCAAAGGCACGGGATTACAGGCTGAGCCACCGAGCCCGGCCTGAGCCTGTTTTCACTCTGTGATAGTCCATGGCAGGTCCCCATCTCTGCCCCTAGAAGGGCTGTACCCCAGAGCATCAGGCCTATGTAAACAGCTGGATCCTGGACACACATACAGGACCTGCTGCTTTCTTTGTGTTCTCCGTCCCCATGTGACTAAGGTGGAGACCTGGAAGTCATCTTTGACCGTGTACTCTCACCATGGACATCCAGTTGATGACTCAGTCCTTTGGAGTGGACTTTCCTCATATCAGAATATGTCTGCACATATCTTCCCACAGTGGCTCTATAGGTGCAAGATGCCATCAGGTTGACAGCAATAGCCTTCCATAGGCACTCTGCCTCTTATCTGGCCATGGCCCATTATATTCAGCACAGTGGGTGTGTGTGGTGTGTGTAGTGGGTGTGTGTGGTATAAATGTGTATAGTGTGTGTGTGTGTGTGTGTGTGTGTGTGTGTGTGTGTGTGTGTGTATGTGGTGTGTTCATTGATAGTGTGCTTATGCTGTTATGTGAAAAGCAGGTAGAAAACTTCCAGGGTAGCGTATTTGGGAATCTGTGCCAGTTACTGAACATATTGTCACTACAAATCCACTCTCTGCTCTGGCGCTAGGCCTGGCGCTTTGGAAACTGCACTTCTCCTGCTGATTGCCCCGTGGGGCTTCAGGGTGCTGGTGTTCAGTGGGGAAGGAAGAGGGGTTTTCTCAAGTCTACTATTTCCCTCAGCACTGGCCCAGTCACATCCTTCCATCCAAGGAGTGTAGCATTCAGTTTCTTTTAGCACCTACAATATAGGCAGGTTATCCCAGCTGAGGACTGCCCTCTTCCCAGTGTCTGAGCCCCATCTCCCTGCTACCTTTCTGTGTAGATATTTCCTTGTTGTGACATCTAGTCTGGTTTCTGTATCTCCGACAGGATGCTAACTGGATATAATACGTTTCCTGTGTTATATGGATTTAAAAATCCAAATGATAGACCTCCTATGGTCATTGTATTTAAATATTAGCTCTTAATTAAACTAAAAGCAGTCAAGGGGACTTTGTTCCCTTTTCTCTGCCTGTAGAGTAAGCATGTTCCCATTTCCTCTTCACTACCAGTCCCAGGATGGAACTCTCCCATTCCGGATGGGACAGTCTCCCATTCTGCCTCCACTCCTCTCCCTGTGTTCATCACCATGGACAGTTTCGGGTTATTGTATCAGCCCGGGATTGATGGTAATGTGACCCATTCACTTGCAAAGAACGCTTAGATTCAGTTTCTCTAAACAGTCCCCTTGGCCAAATTTTAGAAACAGATTTTTATGCTATCTCAGCTAAGTATATTCTGCTCATCTTGATTTTCCTGGCGCTGGATTTATCATGAGTACACAACTGCACAAGGTGTCACTTTTGTATGATCCCATGCAAAGAACCAGCCAGTCACAGCACCCCCCCCCCGGATATGTGCATTCATTTAACCGGAATGGAGGCTCATCTCTTTATTTCTATTCTGGAAGCTCAAGGAATGGAGCCTGAGGTTGATGAACACCTGATCTCAGATGAAGCTCTAGGATAGGAACTTGAGGTTGAACAGCACCTGGTTCCATGTCTCAGATGAAGCTTCAAGAATCTGGAGTTGGTAAACACCTGGTCCTATATCTCAGGTGAAGTCTGGGATAGGGACTTGGAGTTGGTGAACACCTCATCCCTTGTGTTACACAGAAAGGTGCAAAATCAGCCTATCGGAGAGGAAGTGAAATGAGAATGAGACAAAGGCAGTCCCTATCAGAACTGAGTCCATGATTCCAGTCTTTCCCAAGGCAGATCTCCTTCTTTGTATATTTTTGTCAGCCAACTGCTTCTTATCTTTTGTTTAAGGTGGTGTGATTTGATTTCTGTACCTCCTATCAACTTATGTGTATCATTTGGAACTATCCTCTGTGCTATTCATCTTTACTGCTTAGTAGCAAAGCTGTTTATCTCACTGTTTCTACAGGAAAATGTTTTCAAGTACCAACTACAACTCACAAATAAACTTTAGGGTATGATTTATTTGGTTTATAGGTGGAATAACAGAGATTATTGGGAAGTTGCCTTTAGAAACAAAATTTTAAAAACAGTGAAAAACAAAATAGGAATCCTCTATGTTGCATTGGGAGTTTGGTATATTTGCATATTTATGAAGTTCTGCAATTTGGAAAAATATTTCCATTCTTTCCCCAGTTTCTATTTGGGAATATATTGCCATGTGTCAAAATCAACTCTGCCAGCCTGGTAACAGCCATTTTCATTATCCTATGTTACAATACTGAGATAACTTATTTATTCATAGATTCATCTAGAGATAAAATTGGAAATAATTTATCTAGTATTGATGTGTGAATTGTGTTTATTTTAAAGGTTGTTGCATAGAAACCTTAAACACGTGTGCCAAATTATGTCGGGAAGTTTCCACAAATGTTTCAAAACCCAGAGTTTTGTCTTTTAAATATTTCTTGGGTTGTTTTCATTCCAATATCTCAAGACTGTTCTCTGCTTAAAATGTGCAGTCTCTGCCCATTTGTGGATTCAGGGTCCTCTTCCTTCTACCTCTACCAACCTGTACATTTCCTACAAGAAGCACAGACAGATAATTCAGTCAGGGGACAAATGACACTTTGTACTTTCAAAAGAAGAAAATAAAGAAATGCAATTTTGGCAGTCCAACATGTTGCTGTGAAGAGATTCAGTACCACTAGCAGTGCTTTCCTTCCCACAAAGGCTGTCTTCAATCCTTGTCCCTACTACACGTGAACAAACCCAGTCACACGTGGGGTGAGTTTTTTCCTCTGCTCTCACTGGGTATCAATACTAATATAAATGTGAGGATTTACATTAGTCACAAGTGATTAGGGAAATGAAAATCAAGGCAACCCATTCCTTTAGATAAACCCCCTTGAACTCTCTTGTGTAATCATGCGACAGTTAATTGTAAAGCAAAATTCAATCTAATGGTCAAGCTAATTTTCTCTATAACTATTAAGAACTTACTATGTGGTAGGGCTTGTTCTCTTCAGCAGAAAGTTGGGTAAGCTTTTTGTCTCTCCTAGGGGAATGCTTACTTTGCAGGGGAAGTTGAGGAAGGAGGTACTCATGGTTAGAGAGGGAGTGTGCTGAGACCTGGAGGGAAACCTGGAGAGATAGTAATCCTAAATCAGTCAGCAATAACATCCCTCATGATGGCAAGGTGACAACTCTCATAGTAGAACTCGAAGATGTGATGATATCATTGCACACCCAATGCCAGTCAGTGGTCACCTTCCTGATGGAGGATGGTACCTGGGACCCTTTTTTCTGTGGGCTGCTCACCTGTCATATCTGCTCCCATTCTGAACCACCATTCACTGAACCCATAGTGTTTTTTTATCTCCTAACTTTTTTTTTAGTTGGAGTCTCACACTATTGCCCAGGCTAGAGTGCGGTGGCATGCTCACAGCCACTGCAGACTCTACTTGCTGGGCTCAGGCAATCCTTCTGCCTCAACCTTCCAAGTAGCTGGAACCATAGGCGTGCACCACTATGACTGGCTAATTTTTTATTTGTTGTAGAGATGAGGTCTTGCCATGTTACCCAGGCTGGTCTTGACCCCCCCCGGGTCAAACAGTTCTCTTGCCTCTGCCTCCCAACATACTGGGATTACAGGCATGAGTCACTGCTCCTGCCTATCGCCTAACTCATACATGCAGACACTTCCACCCAGAACACCCAGGTCCAGGCAAACTTTGGCCTTAGCTTTGGTCTCACTCTTTCTGGAAACCTTCCCTGACACTCCATTTCCCTCTTGCGCATACTCCACACTCCCCTGCTGATGCAGAAAACAGGGTTGCTTTAGGTTCCCGAGGGTGCCCTCTGTGTGCCTCTGTCCAAGTGCTCATTGTAAGGTGTGGAGGAAAGAGAAAGATTTGAAACTGGGGCAGTGCTGGGTTTTGGGCTGAAGTGGTCATAGCTGGGCTTGCCTTCCAGGTGTGAGGAGACACTGAGCAGCTCTGGGAACTATGGCAATTTGGAGATGCTTATGCTCCATGCATTAAAATTCTCCATATGCCCCTTTCTTTTTCTATTGTAACTTTCGATATTCACAGTGCTGCTTTTATTTCCCATGAGTTTAATCACAAAATAACGGAATGTAGCATTGAAAATGTAGGCTCCTCTGACTGCTGGCAAAAGCAGCTTCTCTACTAAGTCACGGAAAAGCTGAAGCAATTCTATCTCATGCAACTGCCCTGGAACTGAGAAAGTTAAGCTCCTGAGAACTGCAGTTCCCGCAGGTTATTATATCAGCAAGGATTTAGTTGCAGGCAACTGAAACCACTCATTACTTTTATGGGAAAGAGATGTAAAATAGAGGATCCGGTGCCACTGGGAAGTCTGGAAGGGGGAGCTCTAAGCCCTTCTAAAATGATTTCCTGAACATTCCAGTGTGGCCTGCCAGTCAGGAAGGTTGGGACTCTGGAAGTGTCCAGTGCAGTTGCAGGTTCCAGGATCCATGCTTCCTTTGCTGCTGGTTCAAGGACAAGAGGCTGTGATTTGAGGCTACTGACCACAGCTGCAGGTTCTTTCTTCTCACTGAGCCTACTGAAACCCAGAGACCAGTCAAGAAATAAATGGTGGGCTGTGCCCTAGCCCTAGACACGCATGAAGCCAGAAGCTGACATAGAAACTTCTGTTGAGGCTGTGACAGGAAGACCTGCGTGGCGCCCAGTGCTGGCCAGCAGAACTCAAACCTAATTTCTACCTTAGACCGTCCCATACCCCAGAACATCTGAGCTTGGCAGGATCTCAGCCACTTACAGTTGCAGAGAAGACAGACAGTGATTCCTATCTCTGCCATCTCTGTGGTGTAGAAAGGCACAGGAGAAGGAGAAGGTGGGTCAGATGAAGGCCAATTGCCCCAACTGTCTTTTAAAAAATGTGTGCTTTGGCAATGGTACTAAGTTCCTGTTTGTCTTCTGACACCACAAACTTGTGAGATTCCTTTGTTTATGCCAGAAGAACATCGCCAGCCCTTCTCTCTTTTCCCATACACGAAGCAGTTAAAAAAGAAAACCAGTTGTTTGATTTGATTTCTTATATAATCAAAGAATTTTATCAAATAATCTCATTTCAGTAACACAGTGGCGCAGCACAAGAGTAGTTGCACAAATTAACATGACAAAGCAGCCAGTCAGCTAGTTCCTGCTTCACACAAGGATTCAGTGGGAAAGGACAGGCCAGCTGATGAATGGGTTTTGAAGAATTGGTTTAACTCTTAAAAAATAAAAGTAAATCCTTCCTTCAGACGAGAACAAAAATAAATTCCAGATGGGGGTGGAGAAAAAAACAAAACCAAAAAGAACACCTGACAATGTTAGAGGCTGCTGAGGCTGTAGGACAACAGGAACACTCACTCATGGCTGGAGGTGATGCAGAGTGGTCCAGTTCCTTGGAAGACGGGCTAGTGGGCTCTTGATGAAGTTCACCTTACACTTTTCACACAAGTAGCAATCCAACTCTTAGATATTTACCCGAGTGAATAGGAACTTGTGTTCACCCTCAAACCTGCATGTGGTTGTTTATAGCAACTTTATCCATCATTGCCCCACACTAGACCCAACCAAGATGTTCTTCAACAGGAGGAGTAAAAACAAACTGTAGGACATTCATTAATCAGTGGAATGTTTTTCAGCATTGAAAAAAAAAAAAACAGACTATAGCTTCATACAACCCAGATGAGTCCTGAATGCATGTTGCTATCTGACAGAAGCCAGACCTACAAGACTCCATATTGTATGAGCCCATTTATATGCCATTCTGGAAAATGCAAAACTGTAGAACAGAAAACATATTAGTGGTTACCAGAGTTTGGGGAAAGGAGCAGGATTGGCAAAAAAAGAAACATAGAACACAGTTTTTAGGGTGACAGAGCTATTTTCTATGACCCTGTGTTGGTGAATACATGATTCTGTGCATTGGTCAAAGCCCGTAGAGCAAGGTGATCTCTACCGTGTGAAAATTAAAATAATCAACCAGAAGGCAAGGGAATCCCAGGAAGAAGCGTAGACTGTGACAGATGCATCTAACTGTATTAAAGATGTATGATACCCTTTGCTGGGGGTATGTGAAGCTCACCTGAGCAATTTGGGCAAAGAGTGTTTTTGACTAAAAACTGAAACTAAAGACAAAAGGAACTGGTCTCAGCAGAGGCTCCAGGTGGTAAGTTTATCTTTTGCGGGGGTACAGAGAACAATTATGGAATCATGACACATACATGAATAATATATATATATATATATATATATATATTTATACACAATATACATATATACACATATACAGGGTGCTAAAACATGTATGCACATTTTAAGAGATGTTACCTGTGTATTACTTTTTGAAATTGACATTCATTCAACTGTGCTTCCACCATTTTCTTTGACTGTCCTTCCTGTCACATGGTGATGCTAGCATTCATTTGACTAATGCCATCTTTTTTTTTTTGAGTTGGAGTCTCACTCGGTTGCCCAGACTGGAGTGCAGTGGCCGCTCCCAGCCACCGCAGCCTCGACTTGCTGGGCTCCGGCAATCCTTCCGCCTCAGCCTTCCGAGTAGCCGGAATTACAGGCATGCGCTACCACGCCCAGCTGATTTTTTGATTTATTTTAGAGATGAGGTCTCGCTGCCCAGGGGGGTCTCGAACCCACAGACTCAGGCAATCCACTCACCTCAGCCTCCCGAAGGCATGGGATTACAGGCTGAGCCACCGAGTTCGGCTGCCATCTTTTGAGTGAATGTCATACTTAGAATATGTATGCATTTTTTGGACATACTTGTATATATATAAAATGAATCAGTAAATAAACTGTAGAAAGTGGGAGTCACATTTCTCACCGATAGAGAAAATGTTCAATTAAGCAAGGGGGAGGGGAGAATAAACTCTGGTGCTGTATTTTATTCAGAGACACCAGAAAGATACATACATGCACACACACTTGTGCACATACGAATATGAAGGACAGCACCCCCCCAAAACTCTGTCCATTGAGAGGGCTAAGAAGCAGTGACACCCAGCAGCAACAAGCACATCTCATGTTCTCACCTTTGTTTCTAACACCATTCCTTAAATAAAGGGAACTAAGATTACTTGGGCAAATGGCTGATTCTAGGGATGAGGCAGGAAAAATACATGATGGGTCTGGAGCATCTTGCAGTGCCACAAAATCGGAAAATGCCGTGAAAAAAGGATGCACAGAGTATACACAGATATAAGGAAATGATTTTATAAATAAATAAGTGGGGGAGAATTGACTAATACTCCTTATATAGAATTCCAAATAATAAAAGGAATGAGGGAAATAGAAAATCACCATAAGAACAGTAATGATTGCTGCAGGAATGATCCACTGGTGGATGCTAAAATTAGTGAGGGAGCTTTGAAGAGAAACAGGATGTTTGAGTGGCCTCAAATTATGCCCCCCAAAGTATATGTTAATGACTGTGGTGGTTTTAACACATGCTTACAAATTCTTCCATACTCTCCTTCAGGAGGTGGAGCTTAACTCTCCTCCCCTTGAGTGTAGGTTGGAATTCGTGACTCACTTTTAACAAATAGAAGAGGAAAGAAAAAAAAAATAGTAGGTGCAGTAGAGAGAACTGGCAGACAACACCTTAGCCAAGGGATGCAAGTTCTGACATGTGATGTCATGCACCTCCTGATGTAATGGGAGATGAAGGGCACTGCACCTCTAGGGCATTCTTTCCCCAAACCCACAATGTTCGTCTAACCAGGAAAAAACATCAGAGAAATACAACATTCTACAAGGCACTTGACCAGAATCCAATCTTTGACAATTTCTCAGTCTTTCTAGGTAAAATAATCTCCATTTTTCAAAGATTGGAAGATACCTTAAAAATACCTGATGATGGCTGGGCTCGGTGGCTCAGCCTGTAATTCCGCGCTTTGGGAGGCCGAGGTGAGTGGATTGCCTGAGCCCGCGGGTTCGAGACACAACTGGGCAACTTGGCGAGATCTCATCTCTATACTAAAAAAAAAATTAGCCAGGCGCGGTAGTGCGCACCTGTAATTCCGGCTACTTGGAAGACTGAGACAGAAGGATCGCCAGAGCCCAACAGGTCAAGGCTGCAGTGACCGGGAGCGGCCACTGCACTCCAGTCTGGGCAACAGAGTGAGACTCCAACTCAAAAAAAAAAAAAAAAAACCTGATGACTAAATGCAACATGGTATCTTGGACTAAATCCAGGAACAGAAAATGGACATTGAAGGAAAAACTGGTGGAATCTGAATAAAGTCTCTCATTAACTCATAAAACAGTATTAATGTTAATTTTTTAGTTTTAGTATATATACCATTTGATAAGTACATCAATAAAGGAGATGTGTTAACTTAGAGGAAGCTGGGTGACAGGTATACAGTATTTCTCTGTACTTATCTTTTTGATTTTTCTGTAAATCTAAAATTATTTCTCGATATAAAGCAAAACAGATAATACTTCCAAGGCTCAATTTCAATGATTTACATCTGGGGTATTAATGAACTAGCAGAAAAATAAAATGAACTAGCAGAACAACAAATAGTCTAGCCAGTACAGTATCACGGAGTGTCTATAAGGGCTTCTTGAGTTTGGTGGGGATTGAGCATAGCTGAAGACCAAGCTCTCTCAAAGCCTGAGGAGTTATAGACACAGGACCCTCCTCACCAGATACACCTGCTGTCCTTCTCCAAGACCACACACTCCTCTGTTTCACCTGGACTTCACGTGAGAGCTGGATGGTCACCTAGGCAGGCCCATGTGGGTTCATGGTAGCTTTACCTTCATAATATAGAGATTACAGTAGCCAGAAGGAAACTTCCACTAGAGGATAAATTTTCAGGTTGCAAATCCCCCAACACTGACATGTTGTGGATTCCCTTTCAGCCTAGGCTGCCTTTCTCTATTACAACTCTGGCCACATTCTGAGACTCAACATGCAAATAAAACCTCAGTCACAGAGAGACATTTCTGGGTCTTGGCAGTTGCCATGTCCTCCTGGAGAGTACAGCCCACCCAGAGGTGTCACCCTGATGACATAAGTCTGCCTTGTTCTTCTGAAAAGCCCTTAACCTATGCCTTTATTTTATGTAAGAAAATAATTAAATGGAACCGAATTCTGTTTCAGGGTAACGACTGTTTTAGATTCCAAGGTCTCCCTAGTATGTCAGAATGTATGGCTATGCTTTAAAGTTGTTTGCCTTTTTCACTCTAAAACCTTGGCCAAGGAAGGCCAGCAGGACTCCCAGGAATATGCTGTGGGAGGAATGAGGGCTAGGCATTTCAACACATTAACAAAACTTCACCTGCGGATGAATGTTTTAAAGACACTGGACGAAGACTCACTGGTGTGGAGTTTCCTTTACTGGGGTGGGGTGCTAGGACAGTCTTCTAAACTCAGAAGAAATTTGCTTATGCCAAGGGGAGCTATGAATCATCCCAAAGGCAGTGGATTGGCCAAAATGACCTTTCAGGATGCCAGCTTTGTGAGTCTAGCATCTTCCAACTAGCTGACAAAGCCGAGCCATTTGCTGGTTTCATGTTCAAAATGGTGTAAGACCCTATGCAATAATCCCTGAACCTATAATGCTGATGTTCTAATGTAAAAGGAATATTTTCCCCCTTGAGAGAAAATGCCATCAAATGCCATCTGTGCTGCCTGTAATTTTAGCCATAAATCCTAGTTGTATTTATCAGAGATTTGTTTTTCAAGATGGCTAATTTTAGTCTCCAATTCAACTGCACACTAATTTCCTTGTTTCTTTCTTGCTGAGAAATCTGATATAACAGCTCCTCATAGAAAGGGTTTGGCAGGTTCCCAAAGCCCAACAGCCTCATTTACTTAGAGAGAGGTTATTTTTTCTTTCTTCCTCTCTCGCCTCTCCTTTCTTGTTTTGGCAATGTGGTTAGAATTCAGAAGAGTTGAAATAAAAACAGGATTGTCCTTGTGGAGACACAGCTAGAATGAGTGGGGTGGGCATTGGGGTGAGGGATCAGCCAGCTCCAAGAAAAAGGGGGTATCCCCCAGACTTAGGACTTCTGAAGGGGCATCCCTATCTGGGAGCATGAAGGAGCAGAATAGCAGCAGGAGGGGGGCTTTCCCTAGGCCCAACACTGCCACATCCCCTGGGCACTACATTACACTGTAAAAAACATTTGGAAAGCTTCCTTCATTTTTCTGAAATAGCTGAAGTGATGCATAAGATTGGATGAAAGTCTAAATCTAATTACAATAGATAATACGGAACAGTCCGTCAATAGGGAAGAAATTGTGTGACGGAACTTTTTTTTTCTTTTTTAAAAGGCACTTAGCCATGAAATCTGCATATACCAGTAAATTTTATTTAGAGCAACCAAAATATGCGTCTTCCATCCTATTTCCCCAAGTTATAAGTTCTCCAGGGAAGAACCGTGTGTTGGGTGGAAAATTTTCAGATTGAAAGCACGTGGAAGGGCATCACGACGTTGGGGTGTGCATCCCTGGAGGCCTGTGAAGGCACCTCCTTCCAGCATCACCCAAGACATAGTTTTCCTGCACAGGAGAGGATGCAGTGAAAGAAGATGCCCTCGAGCATCTTACAAAGCTCGTGAGCTCGGAAAACAGATAACTAGGTTGAGGCTTCTCTTAGATGCTGGTTTATGTTGAAATGTGATTACTAGGAGGAAAAATCCACTTTGCCATTAGGTGAAAGCTAAATACAGCTACATTTGCTAATGGCATTGTCACAGCAAAACTGCTCTGCACATATTCTCGCTATTGCTATTTTATAGACAAGGCTTAGAGAAGCTAACTACCTGCCCAAGGTTACCTGCAAGAGTGAAGCTGTCCCCAGTTCTGCCATTGGCCCAAGGAATTCATACCTGTGCTATCACCATATGTCCTGAGGCAGAGACCCCGTTCCACCGGATCCCCCAAGATAACACAGTGCCGAGCACACTATAGATTCTCAGTAACTGGTTATATAACATGTTAATGAAAGTTGATTATATTTATTTTTATCTGTTAGAGAAAAGGCATCTTATGATATACTAATTCAAGTAGAAGTAGCTGAAAACAACATTTCTTGTTAAGTAAATACATATATCAAGTGCATGTATTGGTGAAAGCACTGAGAAGCTGGCACTTACTGAGAAGTGATGTGGGGATAGGACTCTGCTCTTCCCCGCCCTCTCTCTACTCCTTCTTTACTTCCTTCCTCTCTTCCTACTCCCTTCCATCTGCCTGTTCATCTGTCTATAGCTAGATAGAGAGAAATGACATAGACCACGTTCCAGTGAGGTTGATGGAGAATTTATTACAGGTATTAACATCTCCAAGTGCTAGTTTATGGGATACACAACGTTAAAACACAGATCCTCATGCTGCAGAGTGTTTGATACACAATACCTATGTGATAGCTGGGCAAGGCTTCACTTTTTGGATAGCCAGTGAGAAAGGTCAGTGTGTATCCAGAATCAAGGCAGAGATAAACTCTCAAAGACGAGAGAACAAAAATGACAATGAAACTGTCCATCTGCAGCCTTTGATCCAGTGTCATTAGACCCAGAAACTTAAGAAGCAATTTCAAAAAGAAAACATAGCCCCCCACACACACTAAATAATGCAGAGTGAAGTACAGGGAGACATGGTGTCTGCTTCTCACAGAGGTCTCTGTCAAAATCCGCTGGTCAGTGAGAATGGAGGGAAACAACCTTAGGACAGCTGTTTCTCAATTTCTGAGCCCCAGACTGTCCTTGTACTGAACTCCGTGACTGTGGCTGTCATCTTCAGTGAACCTACATCTGACTGCCAATTCTAGATTTTGTCTTGGCTCCAAATCGTCCCTTCAAAAGGATTGTTCCACAACAAAGGCAAGTACTTCATATCCTCTCTGTGACAGAAACAGTTTGCTATCTCTCCTAAAGGGCTGGCATGTGAATGCATGAAACCAAAGTAGAAAGATATTCAAACACTCTCCTATCATAGGCAGTCAGCCTGGGGTCAGACTGTGTAGCGCTGACCATGTCCACCTGGTCATGCCCCAGGTTGTGGTCAAAATCTTTAGCTGCAGGATGATGTTCAGTGCTGGATTTGGTCCATCTACTTACAATGGCAGAGAGACACTGTGGTAGAAGGTGAGGCTCACAGTGTAGTGAAACACTCCCACACACAACTCTGACACATACAACACATACACAACACTGGCATATGTAACACTGAGACCCTCAACATGGACACACACAAAAGATATACAACACAGACATATGCAATACATACACAACAGTGATACACATAACACTCGCATAAACAATAGTGGACACACAACATGAACATATACAATAGTGGTGTACACAAAACACTGAGACATACAACATGGACATATGAAAATAATACCCAGACCATACTCACTCACACAAATGGCACTGACAAGCACAAACAATACTGACACACAACGCAGACACACAACACTCATACTTACAACCCTGACTCACATATACACACGACTTCTCTACATTTGCAGCTCTCTGGTCTCTCTCCTGGGCCTGTATACTAAGGGCCAAGAAGATGAGGTCAGTGGTCAGGGAACAGTTGTCCTGTTGCTGAAGGAACCAAGCCATAAGAGGACTCCGAAGAGCCTGGAATCATGCTTATCTTTCAGTACAGAAGTCTGCCAGCCTCTCTACCCCGTCTCTGTCCCCATGTGGACAATTACCTGGCCAGGACAGCACTCAGCTGGTGGACCTGGACTCAGAGGAGTAGTTTCAGGGTCTTGTTGCATGCCAGCCTCAGCCAAACCCTCTAGAACTTGTTAGCCAAGGTGCTTCCTGTCTCTGATAGTACTAGCTAGTGGATCTATCTCTGGTAGCAGTTTTTATGCTCATTCTCTATTACATAAAATAGGTTATATACTTATATTAACATGTGTACAAAAGACACATTTTTACCCATATGAGATTTATACTTTACATATTGATTTTTATCACCTAGCAATATATAATTATTTGAAATCCTTTGAACACCTTACCATAATGATCCGTGCAGATTTGGCATATAACACTGTTGGATGTATAGACCACATTTCATTTAACTTGTTCTGTCATGGTGGACATCAGGGCTTTTCCATTTTTTTTTTTTTTTTTTCGCTTTTGAGATGCCTCAATAAACATCCTTGTTCACCAATTTTTGTGTGCTTGTGCAAATATATTTATGTTGACATAACTCCTAGAAGTGGACAAATGTGTCAAAGACATCTGCATGTTAAGTTACACAGAAGTTGTCAATTGTCCTCCAAGTGGTTAGTCTCTTTCTAAGTCCCAGGACAGTGTGTGAATAAGTCTATTTTCCCACTCCTGTTCAACCCCGAGGACTCGCCACTCGTGAATCTTACCAAATCTTGTTGAAAAAAAGCCTTCTCTTCCTTACCAATGAGGCTTTCGTTAATCACCAGTCCAGGTGAGGATCGCTCCATCAGATTCTTCACCATTTGAGTTCCTACTTTCTGTGACCTGCTTCTGTTCATGTCCTGTGCTGTTCTGTTTATCTCTTGGGTTGCTCATCTTTTTATAACTTGTAAGAGAACTTTGCATGTTAATGGTATTAACCATTAACCATCACAAGATTAACCATCACAAGAATGTGATATGTGTGATAATGTTTCCATTTTGTGCCTTTTCCTTTAAATCTTGATGATATTTTAATATTGTTTGAAGCCTCTCAAATCTTTTCTAGCTCACAGGTTGTGTATAATGCTCTGAAAGCTTTCTTTTTAACTATTTTCTTCATGGTTTCATTTTCAGCCCTTGATCTATCTGGAATTGTGATTTTATACATAAAGTAATACAAAATTTTGGCTTCATATTTTCCCAGTGACCAGCCTGATGTCTTGCAGTGGTTACTGGACAATCAACTTGACACTAGGTGCCATCTTTACTGTGTATTAAATCCCACCCATGGATGGGACCTTATTTGGACTGATAGACTCCTGCAGCATTTATCAGCTCATCGGTGCCTGCAGAAGTCCAGAAACACCTTAATAATTATAGCTTAAATTACATTATAATGCCAGGAAGGTGTAGCTCTTTACTGCTCTAATTTCTTGGATCATATGTTTATGTTTCCCGATGAACTTTAGAATTATTTTACATTTCAAAAAATCCTGCTATCATTTCAACTAAGTTCATAGTGAGTTTATGGATGAATTGGGAAGCACCAGTGTCCAGAAGGCACTTTATGACTTCTGGGAAAGCAGAGACTTTGGCCTGAGTGGTTCTCCGCTGTGTCATCGGGACCTGAAAACAGGGACTAGGCACAGCCGGGCTTCCAGGAGCTTTGCTGGATGTTGGAGTCTGATGGTATCGAGTCTTCCTGTCCTGAACAGATGAACATTCTTATTTTATGTCCCTCCGTCAGAATTTCAGACGTTCCTCTTTTAGATCCTGCACGTTTGCATTTACTCCTTTGCAATGTGCTCCTCTGAATGCTGCTATGAGGGAGTGTCCCTTCCTGGGTATCCATCCACCCAACCTCTTGCTCTCTAGACCTTGCCTGCTTCAGGGTACTGGGCGCTCTGTTCGAAGCTCTGTCCCCAGGTGTTCTCTTGACTTCCTCCCTCCCTTCCTGAAAGACTCTGCCAAATGTCACTTTCTTGATGATGCCCTCCCTAACCACCCTGTGTGAACACACATACACAGGTGACACATACATGCCGCATACATGCACACACATGTACAAATATATGTGCATACACACATTCACATACATGTCTATGCACACACGTGTATGCACACTCACAGGGCTCCCCATTACCCTTCCCTGCTTCTTTCTTTTGAAAAGCTCTTATCATCTAACATTACATTTTGCTTATTTCCCTGATTTGTTGTCTGTCTCCCCCAGCTAGATTTTGACTCTTTGTCCACTGTTTTGTCCCTGCCACCTAGAACAGTAGCTTACAGGCAGTAGGACTTAATCAATGTGTTAAATGGCCAAGCCGCCCTCTTCTTGCATCCCTTTCGTGATTCTTAACTCTCTAAATGTGTCAATAACCACTCATTTATTAGCCACTCATCCCAGAAACACTTATTGACTAGATGTCAGACACAGGGGAAAACATGGTGAGTGGTTCCTTCCCTCATGAGTTCTGTGATTATGGGGGACTACATGTCTTTGTGTCCCCCAGAAATCCTAGCACTTGGCATTAATTATACAAGAGTCTCAATTGATGGCTCACGATTTGTTTATAAAGTGATGTATATCAGCCATTTGTAATGAGTGGATACAGCCAAAGTAACACACTCAGGAAATGAAATGGTAAAGATACTAATTCCAAATGTTCTTATCTGGTTGCTAAAGTAGGTCCCTAAAATTCCAGGTATAAAGTATACTCAAACACTTAGTAGTAACATTCTCCAAACCGATTCTATAGAATGTGTTTATTTATTTATTTATTTTATGCGTTGGAGTCTTATTCTATCACCCAGATTGGAGTGCAGGGGCATGCTCACAGCCACCCCAGCATCGACCTGCTGGGCTCCGGCGATCCTTCTGCCTCAGCCTTTCAACTAGCTGTAAATACAGGCACACACTATTGCACCTGGCTAATTTTTGATTTATTGTACAGACAAGGTCTCCCCAAGTTGTCTGGGCTGGTCTTGAACCTGCAGGCTCAGGAAATTCACTCGCCTGGGCCTCCCAAAGTGCTGAAATTACAGGCTGAGCCACTGAGTCCAGCCAGAGTGTTCTTATAATAACACCTGCACTTTGCTCAGTCAATAGGGATTTCTTGCCCCCAGGGCAGCTCCGAAGGCCTTACCCTGGGAGGCTCACCAGCTGTGACTTCACCAGGTGGCCCAGTGGTAGAGGCAGTCACACTGTCCTTGCATGGGGCCTGCCTCTATTCACGAGGCTAATCCTGCACCAGAGCACCCAGGGTGATGATGACCAGGAGGTCTTCCCTGTCTGCTATCCATGCAGTTATCACTCAAGCAGGGAACTTCGCCTTCACTTCCCTCTATGGACTCCCTTCCTTATCCCAAGCCTTATGAATTCTGTTGTATGGAGCATTTTGGATTTTGGCTAAAAGATCATGTAGGGAGGAAAGGGCTGCTTGTCCTGTCTGAGTCTCATAGGTGAAGAAGCTGTCCCTGCTGTGGAACAGAGACAGAACTGGTGATATAAACTCCTTTTCTGAGATGTATGCAAAAAAGATTGACCCTCTCAATTATCCATAAATTTTAAATCTCAGATTTTCCTAGTAGATAGTCTCTCCAGACATCTGAAAGCCGCTTCCATCACAGGCAATGGAAATGCATGTACAAGACGCACAAACCCACTTTGAGTATTTACTAAGTATCTGCTGAATAATTGGCTCCTGTCAGTGTGTTAATGAAAGCCCAGAGGACCTGCAGTCGACTCACAGACCTTCATCTACAAAGGCACCTGGGCCATTTGCATTTTCACCTTATGTGCACTCATTTCCATTTCTTTTATATGTTACTAATTATGTGCCTTTATTTTTCTCTTTCCTTTTCTTCCATATGAGAGCAGTTGAATTGTCTGGCAAACAATAGAAAGGGAAAATTTAAAAAGCACATTTGCACACACAAACATATTTAATGGGCATGCTTCAATCCAGACACACAAGGTCGAAGGTGCCCACTGGAAGGTGAGCCTACAAGAGATATGGCAAACGTTGAGAACAAAGGGGGAATCAAAGCATGCGTGCATCTGAGAGCTGTCCAGGTTAATTGCATGAGCGCCCTTCCCTTTCTGCTCCTTCTTTACCAGCAGAAGAGCTTTGCCTTCTCACAGGCAGCTGCTGACTGATAGGCATGGTTTAAAGAGGAAAGTTTGAACTCTTCGACATTGTCACAGAGCAAATTGGCGCATCCCCAGAGTTTCTTCAGAGCATCCATGGAGGTGTTTAATGAGAAACGAGATAGGAGGATCTGTGGGAGGAAGGGCGAAGGCCATGGGAGTCACCAGGCATCAAAGAAACGGAAGCAAAGTTCAAGCAAGGTAACTGGATAAAGGGAGAGGAGATGCAGTGCTGAGAAGGGTAGAGAGGGTCTCAATCTGCAAAGCCAATGAGGTGAATACTCTCCACACTCTAAGGGGATATTAGGACCTTATTTCCAGCCAAGTCCAATAAAATCAGATGCGTCATCTATTAATTCATTCATCTATCTTCCCGTCCTTCCAACCATCCATGCATCTCCATCTTCAGCTCTGAATGGCATAGGTTCTGGGTAGGATTATCTGGATGTAAACTCAGGTTTTATGATATACAAGCTATGGGTCTATGCACAAGTTATTTCATGCTTTGTGCTGTTGATTCTCTGCAAAATCACAGCAATAATAGTATCTTTCTTCTAGAGCTGTAGGGGAAACTACATTAGGTGAGAGATATGGATTTAACACAAAACCTGGCCCATAATCAAGTTCATGGTCCTCAACTCTTCTTGTGGTTGTGGCTGTTATTTTGGGCCTGAAGTGGTTGTGGAAGGCTTTGGGGAGGCTCTATGTGAACACACTCCTCGGGGGAGGGTTTTGGTCAGGAAAGGTTGCCTGAACAAAGGAATGGCTGGGGGACAACCAGGGAGCCATGAGGTGGTAGGGCAGATAGAAAGGTGGTGAGCAGTGTTTTAGGTAGGACAAGAGTGGGAGACAGTTTGGGGCCTGCCTGGGTGGGTCCCTGCTGCTCTATATCAGTGTTTTTACATTGTTCCCGCTTTTCTATTTTGCCCACATATCTCTGAGACTCTAGTAAGGGTGCAGCTTTACTCCAAAACATCAGCTTAGTGCTGGTTATTGGGGTTCACATTCTGAGTCAGTCAGTAGGGAGATCTTACCCCTAGGGCAGCTCCAAAAATCTCAATTTTTTCTAGTAGAAAGTGTCCCCAGATGCCTGAGAGCCAGGTGTGGGGTCAAATCAAGGGTCCTCATTTATTTGTTCAGTCTCTCTTGGGTTTTTGTTTTCTCATCTTCACAACTAGTATTTAATATTGTAATAGTAGTCCTTTTGAAGACATAATGAAATAATGCACTCATTCACTAAGGATTCATTAAACTTTCAAATGTGCCAGGCTCTGATCTGAGCAAGGGGGACAGTGGTAGACAGAACACATGTCCTGACAGGGCAAAATTTATGCCCCACTGGCCAAAGGCAGATGTTGGACACACTATGCAATGACTCTGGGGATGGCAAAGATCATTGAGAGAACAAAGTAGGTAAAGATTGGCCAGTAGTGGACAGTTGGATGATGATGTCTCGGCTGCTTGATATTCGTGGACACCTTTGGGTGCAATGAGGGTATGAGCCACAGAAACATCCAAGGACAGGCAGAGGAGACAGTGAACACAGAGTGGTGACACTCTATGTGTAAGTAATCACTAAATATTAGCCTGTGTTATTAGCTGAAAAATAAAAAAAAATAGAAAAGGCAAAGTCAGTTAGCAGCTAACGTAGTTTCCTTCTGGAATCCTCTTCTTTCTTTCTGAAATATACTGCTTTGAAATTCATTAGTGATGGTCCACTGATTACAAACTCTCTCGGTTTTTGTTCCTCTGAAAATACCGTCATATCTCTCTCCTTATCAAAAATATTTTCGGGGGTTTAACATTCTAGTTCAGCAGTTATTTTCTTTCAGTGTTTTGAAGATCTTATCCCACTGTCTTCTGGCTTCCAGGGCTGCTGAGGAAGAGCCTATGGAGTTAAGGCCCCACCCTCTGTGTGGGGGCTGTTCCTTCTCTGAGGCTGTTTTTCAGAGTGTGTTGACTTGGAGATTTGCATTTTTACTAGGCTGTATTTACATGTGGACATCTTAGGATTTATCCTCCCCAGGAGTCATGGGGCTTCTTAAGCATGGCCTTGATGTCTTTCCTGCTTTCCTTCCTACGAGTTCTCTCACATTATCCACTGAATACCTGCACTTTACTCATCTATATCTGTCTCTCTTTTTTGTTTTCCCATCTGTGAATCTTGTGGACATGCTGGAGACCCTCAATCAATTCTTTAGGTTTCTTAACCTCTCTTTAACATTCTTAGTCTCTTTGTCCTTCTGCTTCATTGGGAAACTTCACCGATGCCTCTTTCCATTTACTTAAGTTGTGTCTAATTGCAGTTTGTTTTAAATTTCCCTCATTCTGTTTCATTCTTTCACAATCTTCCTTTTCAGTTCTGATGGTCCTTGTTCCTCTCCCATATTTTCAGTTCCTCTCCCATATTTTCAATCCCCTCTTTCTTTTGAACTTATTAAATACACTTATTTAAATTCTGAATTGAATACCCCCAATATTGTCAGGCTTTGCTGGCCCGATTTTGCATTTCTTTACTTCTCTTGACTCACACTAGGTGGCTTTTTTCTTTGTAAGGTTGATGATTTGTAATTATAATCTCATGCTGCCTTGAACAACTAGTAAAGGTACAACACTCCAAGTGAGCTTTGTGTTTGCCTCTGCTGATTGCGTGGTGACACCGATAATTCAGCCTCCTTTAAGAATTTGACCTTTCGTCTTTGGAGGGAGGCAAAGGTGCTACACAAGTAAGTGAATCCCAAGTGCCACCAGTTTAAGCACTGGCTTATGGTGAAGGGTCCTTTGAGGACATACTGGGAGGGAAGTAGGGATGAATCCTTTCTCTTCTGTTCTATTCTCAACCTAGATCCAGGTTGAGAGGGCTTCTTTCCTGGGAGAACAATGCTTTCTTTAGCTCATGCACTAAATTGTGGCCCTTTGGGTTGTCCTGACTTTACTGGACATCTGCATTCTGAATTCTCCCACTGTTAGGGCCCTGCCCCTACCCACTGCCTTAACACACAGCCCAGGGAACTCTGCTTCCGGTCCCAGGACTGACTCACCTTTGGTTCCTTCCTAAGCCTCCTGTTCCACTGAGGGCTACCTTTAGCAAGTTCACTTTATTGGTGTTTTTGTCCTTTATCACCAGTGTAACCATGACTTTATGAAGAGATTTTAATATTCAGCTAGTATTATGGTTGTTCAGAGTCAAAAGTCTTCTCATTCTTTCCCTAAATTTGGCTATATAAATACTAAAAAAACTCTCTCTCTCTCTCTCTCTCTCTGTCTGTGTGTGTGTGTGTGTGTGTGTGTGTGTGAATAAAATTGTCCAGTGGTGGTGGGGTCTTTCCCAGTTCAATACTTCCAGGATTAGTACTCCGTTTTGTCCCATTTTTGCAGAATCCCTTTAAGCCATGGGATTTCCAGAGAGAAACACCCAAAGCACTAATCGCTTCTCTCTGAGCCCCTCAATCTTGCAGGAGGCTCAAGTCTTACCCTCTGCATCGCCATCATGAATTCCCTCTAGGAAGAGGCAGGCAGTTGTCTTCATGGAGGTCAGTGTTTTGAAGCTGCTGAATGAGATGCCCATTTTGAATCCAGAGGCATCGTCATCAGGATCAAAGCACTCATTGTAATCCTGCCTGCGTAACAAGGTCCCTTTCTTCTGGATTCTATTTTTAGATGTAATATGTTACCACACTCCACTTGTTTGCTAAATGAACTCATTTTTAATCAAAAATTGCTATCATTAATTATCAGCTGGGCAATCAATATTCATTTTAATTCAGCAGATAAAACTCCTTCTTGTGTTCCCCACCTGACTCTCTCACACACACACCCCACTAGGAAATTTATTTTCATCAGGGTCCTATGCATCATTAAGAGGTAGTTTGTCTTATTACAGTCTGTTATTAATGTTTAGAATTCATTTAATTTCACTTTTAACTGACTGTAGCAATGAGATAATTGATCTCATTTGGGAGGCCATGGTGGTCCCTTTGCTGACAGGTGGGAGATGGTGGGGAAGATAAGAAGAGAAGGAGGTAGAAGGTACAGGTGGGAGCACCCCAGACCCAAAGAATGCTGAAGCCAGAGTGCTTCCCCACAGGGGCATTTGGATACCACTCTACTTCCCCTTCCTCCCACCAGTTCCCTGCTCCATTCAAGGGAACTCGTTCACAGATCACTGGGTCCATAATTGGATGACATATTGGAAAGTGAAAGAACCTAAGCAAATGCTTAGTTTGTACAAGGTGGCCAGACACACAATGGCCCAACTGAGTCAGGGGTATTAGATGATGCCCACGTGCCTCCTGCCCTCAACATGCTGTCCAGCATGGGCCCTTCACAGATGGGGGGCTTTTCCTCCTTGTGGACCCCATGGAATGGTGTGCTGCCTCATCAGCTGGGGGAACTTAGTGGGAGTATTGTTCCCGCTGTCTGCACTATTAGGATGGGCTAGATTATGCAGGTAACTCTGAAAATGAGAAGAAAAGACCAAACCCAAGTTCACTGATGGCCTCAAGGAGCAGAGACACAGACGACTCTAAAACTCAGGGATCATCTACCAGCCCTGTTGAAATGCAGAGTGTTTCCCCCATATGTATATAAAGTAGTTGAAATCCAAGTTTGGACCATATAAAGCTAGTCAGCTCGCAATGCAATTGTAATGTTATTTTATGCACTTAACACGTGAAAATGATATTTCTGGAATTTTCATAAAGAAAGTAAATGAGAAACAATTTTCTTGCGTGATGATGCTTAAGAGTCATATGTAATAACAGCTTGAGAAAGGGATTCCAAAACACAACAATGGCAAAAACCATATATGAAAATTTCTGATACTTGAACAAATAAATATTTATGACTTCTGTATGCCAAAATAAAATTAAAAGGCTGCCAACTGGGGAAATACTTGGGATTTATATTTCAAAGAGTGAATGTTCCCTACATAGAAAGTACTTCTACAAATCAATAAGAATATGATGAAAAACACTTTAAAATGGGCAAAGGAAACAATCTGGCAATTTAGAAAGGGACATACACAAATGGGCCATAAGAAGTCCAAAAAACATTTCACCCACTAACAACCAGAAGGATGCATTACTGAAACAACACAGGACCAACTTTATGCATAAGACGAGCATCTTTGTGTTTAGTGTTCTAACCAGGTCTGGTCAGGGGGACTCATTTTAATCCCAGTCAGCAGGAGTTGGCTTTTTAACATCTTTCCAGAGGTACCTGGATAGATGACATTGGAAGTCAACTCTCCTACTTCAAGTAGTAGTCTTTAAATTGGCAGAAATTATGTTCACACATGTCACTTATGATAGAAAAAATGGACATAACCAAAGGGTCCTACATCAGGAAATCAGTTTATGAATCAGACTATTAAAGATGAATGGAATCCCTGATAGAAGAGTTGTCATTGTTTTGCTACAGAAGATGAGAGAATGAGAGAGGCATGTGCTCCTTATTTCTTGCAGGAACCCATGTAGAGAAGTATAAATGACCTTTTTCTTATCAGTGAATAGAAAGCAAATTTCTATTTGTTTTTAGTGGTGCCAATGTTGTGTTGTTAATGGGAAGAATCAGTGAAATCAGGGAAGAGAGACAGGCTTTATCCCTGTGACCTTTTGGGGGTCTGGCCAGGGAGGGCCCTCTGAAGGCAGTCCATGAGACAACCACCACCAGATGGAAAAATGGGACATTTCCAGCTCTTTGGGAAACTTTCAGACTTGGCCCCATTAAGGTATCCTGGCTTTCATCACCAGTTGTTAGTTTTGTCTGCTTTTGACATATGAATAAATGGAATCCTACAATCTGTACCTTTAGACTGGCTGCTTTTGCTTGATATTAAGTTGGACATTTTCTGCATGCTGTTGGGACAGCCATTTGGTCATTATTATGAATGCACATCTATGAAAAGGCTAACTTTTGTTTGCCTCTTCTACTTTTGGTGAACATTTCAATGGGTACATATTTATGTTAGCTATCATGAATGTTGTGGTTTTGGGGTATAAACCCAGTAGTGAACTTTCTGGCTATAGAGTAGGTGTGTCCTATCTTTAGTAGATACTGAAATACAGTTTTCCAAAGAAAACTATAATTAGATAGATACTATAGTCAGTATCTATCAGTGAGTGGGCTGAACCCACAAACACCCACATGAGCGGGTATAAGGATTCTAGCAGCTCCTGCTTACCAGCACTGGGCAGTGTCTGCAGTCTCACATTGACATCCCTGTAGGTGGGTGTCAGCATGGTGCAAGATGCAACTCACATTGCCCTGAGGACAATGATGAGGCTGAGGATCTTTTACGTGCTTACTGTATATAAGGCATCCTTTTTGTGAAGTGCCTATTTAAGACTTTTACACCTTTCTCTTTTTTTAGCTTAGAAAATATAGTTTATTTAAAAGTAAGAGAGAGAGAGAGAGAGAGAGAGATTCACCTTCCCAAGGGGGCCAAAACCAGGAAACATGACCTGGCACATGGCCACACCATAGCTTAGCAAGGCAATGGCCCTTTTGACCTTTCAATGGATTCATTTTTCTTTGTCTTAACGGGTTGTAGCCTTTGTATGTGTTTTGGTCCATGATTGATAGAGGGATTGTATCCTCCTCTCCTTGTGATTTGCCTGTTCACTTGCTTAGAGCTGTGTTTTCAAGGACAGATGTTCTTAATTAGAATGTCTACCAATGTATACATTTTGCTAGTGGTGAGTGTTTCGGGGAGTCAGTTTAAAGATTTCTGTTCAACGAAGGGGCAGGAAGATATTCTCCTATGTGTTTTGGTATAGGCTTTTTTGTTTTTTCACATTTAGATCCATGGTTCTTCCAGAATTTATTTTTCAGGGTGATATAAGGTAGGAGTAGGGATTCACTTTCTATTCCTCAAATTGATCAAATGCATTTTAGTGCAAAGATCTTGCATCCCTAAGCCCTGCAATGTCACCTTTGTCATGAGTTCAGTCACCATGTATGTGTGAGTAGGTTTTACAACTCTTCATTTTCTTTATTGGCTCTACTTTTCTGTGCTGCTTATATCATCACCACATTGCCTTAATTACCATAGTTTTATAAGTTACCTTCAACTCCTAGTTTACTTAGAGTTTTTAACATGAATAGATGTTGAATTTTACCAAGTTATTTTTGCATCTTTTATTTAGACAATTGGATGAATTTTCTCCTTTGCTATCAAGGAGGTGAAGTGCCTGAATTAATTCTATTACTGTTAAATTACCACTGCATTTGTGGAATTAAATATGTTTGATCACCACATTTTATAAATTGTTGAGTTCAATTTACTAATATTTCATTTAGAGTTTTAACTTACATGCTCATGAGGAAAATTCATTTGCAGTATTTTTGCTTTGTAAATTGTTTGGTTTTGATGTTAAGACCACGAGGCTGCCTGTGACTCTTTGGGATGTGTTGCCTCTTTGATTAATTTGCTAATAGAGCTTGTCTGGGCCTTAAGGTTTTTTTTGTGGAGAGTTTTTAAAAAATGGTAGATGAAATTTATTTGCTAGAAGTTAAAACATTCAGGTTGTGTGTTTTTTCCTATGACAACTTTGGTAGGTTGTGGGTTTTTTCCCCCCATTTCTCTCAGGTTGCCAAATTGGCATAAACTTGTTCATAATTTCCTTTTAATAAAACCTATTTTATTTCTTTAGGATCTGCAGAGATGCCTACTTTACATTTCTGGTTTTGATAATTTGTGCCTTTTGTCTTATATTTTTATCAGTCTTGTTGGGGTTAATCATTTGAGTGAGACTTTTCAAAGAGCTAATGTTTGGCTTGGTTGGTTTTTCCTGCTGTATGATTACTTTCTTTGCACTGAATTCTGTTCATTTCTTTCTTATTGCCTTCTTGCTACATTCTTTGAGTGCAATTTGCTGTACATTTTCTCATGATTTGAGATATAGAGCTGGATAATTGACTTGTAGCTTTTAATCTTTGGTAATACAAGTACTCAAGGATTTAAATATTCCTCTAATCACTGTTCTAGCTGCATCCCACAAGTTTTTATATGTTGCATTTTATTATCGTTCATTTAAAATATTTTCAAATTGCTTTAAAATTTCTTCTTTGACTCTTATGTATTATTTAGTAGTATATTACCTAATTTCACACATTATATAATTTCATAGATATCTTTAACTTATTGATTTCTAGTTTAATCCTGCAGTGGTCAGAAAACATACTTAGAATGACTTAAATCTTTAGAATTTGAGTAGACTTTTTAATAGTACAACATGCAGTCAACTTAGTAAATATTTAGTAAATATTCAATATACTTTTGAGACGAACATGATTCTGTTGTTGGGCACAATGCCATGCACATAATCAATAGAGGCACTACGTTATTTGTGTTGTTCAGTTCCTCTTTATCAAGGTCAGTGAACTTTCTGTGAAGAGCCAAATAGTAAATATTTTAAACTTTATAGGCCATACAGTCTCTGTTGCAGCTACTCAGCTCTGCTGTTTTAGTACAAGAACAACTACAGAAAGAGTGTAAACAGATGACTGTTGCTATGTTTCAATAAGAATTTATTTATAGCAATAGAAGGAAGGTAACTTTGACCCACAGGTCTTGATTTGCTGAGCCCTGGGAAATATCATTAATGATTTTTGTTTTAATTACTTAGAGAGACTTGTTAAATATTCTCACTAATTATTGATTCTTCTTTTGATTCTATCATTTTTTATTTATGAATTTTAGTACTCTTTTATTGGATGTATGCAATTGGAATTTTATTGTATATTTTTGGTAGATTGACATTTTTGTTATTACACAATGTCCTTTTTGTTTCTTATTAATATTCTTTGCCTTAAGGTCTACCTTATCTCAAATTAATTGAGCTACATTAGCTTTCTCTTGGTTAGTGTTTGTGTATGTTTTTTTATCCTTATATAGAACTTTAACTTTTCTGTGTTCTTATATCTAAATTGTGTAAATTTTGTGCAGCATACAGTTTTATTTGTTTATTTTATTTCTGAATAACAACCTTTAGTTGAACATTTAATTTTATTTATAAAATATTTGAGTTATAATTGTTAATATGTGTGCCATTTTCTGCTTTCCTACATTATTTAGGTTTCTTTTCCTCTCCTTTTCTTTCAATCTTTTGAGTGAACTAGTATTTTTTATCATTCCATTTTCTTTCATTTTAACTGTTGGTTAATGGAATAGGGAACTCCTTTTCCCTGGAAGGTCTTGTGAGATAAAGGCAACATAGAAGAGGAGACTAGCCTTAGAGAGACAACTTCTAGCACCGGAGATGTGGGATGAGATAACTTGGACATGGTGCTGGTGGGCATATAAAATGGTACAAGCATGGGGAAAAACTCACAGCAGATACCCACCTACACTGAAATACATAACCTATGATGCAGCCAGACCATTTCTAGGAATATTCAACAGAAAGGTCTATTGCTCTCTCTGATTGGCATTTACAAGGATGCTCATGACTGCACTCTTCATAATGACTGTAAAAGGAAACAACTCTGATGTCCATTTGAGGCAGAAAAGATAAAAAGCTTGGAAAAGGATAAGTATTCAGAGTGAAATATAGAGCAACAAAAATGAATGATCTGTAACTACTCTCAACAGTGTGGGTGGACCTTGAAAAGAAAATGTTGTGCAAATAAGTCATACAGAAAATATGAAGTACTTTGTGATTCTATTTATGTAATATTCAAAATTAATCTACGTTGATAAAAGTTAAAATCGTGGCTATCTCTGGGGAGTGTACAGAGAAAAAAAGGGCTTCGGGTTGCTGTAATAGTCTCTTTATTGATCTGGTTACATATGTGTTCCACTTCGTGAGATTTGTTGAGCTATACTTTTTAAGCACCTTTTTATATTTATGTAATACATCATTAATAAGTGACTGGAAAAATAAAGAATGGAATCTACAAAGATATACTAGGAAAATACAAACCCAAAGAGTAAGAACTGAAATAATAATATTAGACAATATAGAATTTAAGGTTAAAATACTTGCATTGAATAGAGTGCTAATTGCATATTAATAAAAGGTAAAACTAGTGAATGCAGCAAAATACCTAACAGCTAAATGTATGAAGCAAGAATTTTTGCCACCACAAGAAGAATGTCATGAGAACAATCCAATATGCTATTTCAGTGCATCTGTCTTAGAATTCTAAGGGTCTAGAGAAAAATAACCAATATTTATGAGAACTGAATAATAAAATCCATAAGTGTGTTGTGAATATTTCAAGACTTATATAGCTCAAGCAGAGAATGTGCATTTTTATAATATATAGCTATAAAAACTGCACAAATTGATAAGACACCTGGTCACATACAAAGAGGACCCCCCCAAAACCCAGGATTATCTTTTTTTTTGGAGGGTGAATCCCTTGTAGTACAGGCTTTCCCTGCTAGATAAGTGTTTTAGGAACCCATCGGTATCAGTGTACCAGCTAGCATTGTTTTGAGATGCTGGATTCAGCTCTGTGAGTTGTTTGTGAAGATTCTTTCAGTGCATTTGCCCACTTCATGATGGGTGATTTAGGCGCATACCTTGCCCAGATAATGCTGGGTGTTCAGCAGTTTTTGACCAAAACAGCATGATCCCTATGCCCCACCCTCCCTATTCACCCAGATCCCACCTGGAGCAACTTTGTTTTATTTCCCTAGATTAAAAAAGTCCTCAGAGGGAAATGTTTTGCTGATGTGGAAGAGGTAAAATAAAAAACAGCAGAAGTACTAAAAGGTATCAAAACTGATGAGTTCAAAAGCTGTTTTGAGTAGTGGAAGTAGGTGTACTGCATGAAATAGAGAGTACTTTGAAGGTGATTGGAGGTTAAACATGTAAGAATAATTACACAATTTAAAAAAAATAATTTCCATTTTTTTGGGTCTCCCTCACACATACACACAACTGAATAAAACTTATGATGATGATATGGTCTGCCTCATTCTTTGATCATACATTGATTGCATTTAAAATAAATATTTTAAATAGCCACATTCCAGACATTTCGGGTGCTCACTTGTGTTTCTGGTTTTTCCATGTGTTCTGTGTCTAAGGGAAGGCAGACCAGGCCAGTGATTTGGCCAATGGCATGCAAGGGAAGGTGATGTGCTTTCACATGTCTCTCATCTTGTCTCTAGCTGCAAAGACTGTGGAAGCATGAGTTAGGGAGAAGGTGCCCAGAAGCTGAAGCAACTCAGTGGAAGAAATTGAACAATGTGACTGAAAATAACAGAAACAGATAGGAATTAATAGTTTTTTCTCTTCTAGCAATAAGTACAGTGTATTATTCATGTGAAAAGTATTATAAATCTAATACAGTACAGTCTATGTAGCCAATTATGTTAGTTGGGTTCCTAGGCTAACTTTGTTGGACCTATGAACAAATTAGACTTACAAATGTGCTCTCAGGAGGATCTCAGTTTTATGTAGGGGACTTACTGTATCAAGAAACTGAAATAGAAATATACTCTATTGCACATATAAACACACTACTTAGGACCATATTGCACAAGAAAGATACAGCACACATGAAGAAAAGTATATCAAAAACAACAAAAGAACACCTGCAAAATAACAACAAAAGAACTCCTACAAAATAAGAAATGACATGTTTTGGGGTATTAATACACACTATTACAAAATTGTCACTTCTAAGTTAATATGTAAATTCACTGCAATCTCAATTAGATTCCTGCATTGCTTAGCATTAGGACCAGCTGGGAGTCATAGAAATCCCTAAATAACAGTGGCTTTAGCAAGAAAGAATTTTACTAAATGGTGTTTACCTTTTAAAACCTGCACCAATGTTATTATGATGAAAATGAAAAATAAATCACAAAATACAAAGGATGAGGGAATCCTGTTATGGGACGCCTCTCCGTGGGAGGGGATAGTGAGGAGGGGGTAGATGCTGAGACCCAGGGTCACCCAGGACTCCATCTCTGAGGTCATTACAATCCAATAGAGGACAAGCCCGGCTACATTGTCCTGCAGGAAGATGGCAACTCTCTCAAAGGTTGCATCTGAAGAAAACCAGGCAGACCCTTCACAGGGGACAGTGAGGCTGGGTGGGGATCCAGAAAGTATCCTAGGGTGAAGTGGATACTGTGGATAACACAATCTAGCACACCCTCTGACTCAAGGGGAATTTCAGGTTTTGTGGGACCATTCCCTGGGTGAGTGGGCTCAACCCAGCAACCCTAGGCCTCTAGTCACATCTGCCTCCTCCCGGCCATCAAATGGGAGTGTGGACTCTAGCTCAACTTGTCTAACTTGTACAGTTTCATGAATGAGACTTCGTCTTTTTTCTCCAACTACATTTTAGGGTCAGGGTTTCCTCTTTCAGCCCTCCTTTCAAAGCTGCCCACACTGGGATCAGCCTTGGTAAAACACTCTAAGATGTGCCTGTCACCTTGGAGGGGACAGTAACCATGGATGTGTATTCAGTTGCACACATCAGGTGCTGGTCTGAGCAGTGGGAGGAATTTCCTCCAGGTGTCTCAGGACCACAGGAAGAGCCTTGTCATCTTCAATTGCAATGGCACATGTACTCACAGACTCTGAGTTCAGGCTGGAGAGGCCAGGCCAGGCAGAGATTTGGCGCTGGCTGACTTGCTGCTGGTTTGAATTTTGCATATGCTGTGTTGCTGCCAGGCCCTCTGCACCTGTGGCGGCTCCAGACTGGTGCCACACAAGCTCTCACTGCAGCACCCCGACCCAGTGCCCATCCACTCTGGGGAAGAGCATCTGCACCAGCACTGAGGGGTGGTCCTAGAGCTTTCTTGCAAAGGCATAGGAGCACCATATTTATTTCTTTCCATATTTTTATCTTTAAAGGCAGTTTAGAGATATTTCAGCAGCTCAGAAGCTCGGTGAACCTATCAAGCCTTAAATTGTGTAAAACCCCTCTGGATGGCCTTCAGATGAATTTCACAATTCTGCCAGTCCCACTGGGAACCCTGGAGCCACAGTCTGTGGGCATGGCACATATCCTGGAGCTCTGAGGAGAGAGAAAAGCCTGGGCCTTCGTGATCACCATGGCTCACACAATGGGACACATGCCACGTGAGCCCATTGTGATGGTTCTCAGGAGAGAAGCTTCTGCTTGTGGCCTGGTGAGCCCATGAGTCCCCAGAGCAGTGTGGTCCTCTGACCTTTCTGAGCCTTTCCCAGACTGGCTGGTGTCCTTCCAGGTAGAACCTGTACCTTTTCTCTGGCATCATGAGTGATGGTCGGGGAAGATCTAGCATGGTCCCCGGTGTCTGATATGTGAGGGTCTTCTTACTGTGGTCATTACTGCAGCTCCAGGTCTCCAATTGGACTATTTGACAACCTGTTGACTATTGTGAATATATTAACAATTTGTATTGAAAATAATAACTAAAAATGATAAATACCAGAAACATGGGTGAGGCTGACTCTGTCCCAGGCACTGTTCTGTGCATGTCCTGTTCTTAGGCACCTAATTCCCGAAGCACCTGCCTCTCAGCTATGGTCATATGGCCAAGGCCTATGTGTAGATGTCAATCTCCTTATCTGCAAATGGGGCGGGAATGAGGTGAGGGAGGCTCATCTCCTGAGCTAGTGCATGTCTGCATCCCCACACTCAGCCAGCGAAGTTCTGCCTCTCCTGTGGTGTGCCGACCCTTGATTCAGTCCTTGGGTACTTCTAGACACTTCTTTTGAGCCCCACCTGGAGGCCAAAGGTAGAGTTCTGGCCCCAGCAGTATTTCATTTTGCATCTTGAGTTGATGAGCAACCTCTGGGCCCAGGGTCAGCAGTGTCTTAGCCTTCACTAGTTCAGCAGGGACTGAAGCCCCGTGAGACATGCATTGCCTTCTGACCCTTCTCGCCATTCCTCTCAACTGCTATCCCTCATAGCATCCAGGGCAGGCACAGTTGGAACTTCCACTGTCCAGAAGCTTGTGAGGTGCTCAGTATGTGTGGTTTGGGCTCAGAACTTGGACCCCGGGGATGCTTATTGGAGACTTGCCATGCATCACTGAAAACAAGTCCTCAAACAAATGCCTTTTAACCACACTGGTGTCCAGTTCCTGGTTGTGTCTTTCTTTTGTGTGAGTGACTCTGTCTCTGTCTAGCACTTAAAGGGCTCTTTGACTTTTCACTACACTGGTGGCTGTGTTTGTGCCTAACGCAGGGCTATGTGTTTGAGAGGAGCTCAATAAATACACACTGAGTTATTAAAGGCTACAGTAGAGAGGATGGAAAATGGTAGATATTTTCCTGCAAAAGATAGTTTCTTTTTTCTCTTTTTTTTTATTATAAAGAAGTGGGGCACAATTCAGGGTTAGCTATACAAACATTGACTATGCAGGTATCCTTGTTGATGAGGTATGCCCCTTCCTCCCCTAACAGTTTTCCTCAACTGCCAATCCCACCCCCTTCCCCTGACAGTTTCCCGCTACTGCCAATCCCTTTCTTATAGTATTATATTTGTTCAAGATCCACTTATGAGTGAGAACATATGGTACTCTGTTCTTTGTTTCTGTGATTCATCACTGAGTATGATCGACTTCAAATACATCCAAGTTGCTGCGAAGTGTTTGTTTTTCTTTATGACTGGATAATATTCCATTGTGTATATGTACCACATTTTTAAAATCCAGTCCAGCTTCGATGGGCAACATGGTTGAATACATGTTTTTGCTATTGTGAATAGAGTTGCAACAAACATATGTGTGCAGATATCTTTTTTGTAGAATGCTTTGAGTTCTTCCGGATATATTCTCAGTAAGGGAATTGCTGGGTCATATAGAAGGTCAATTTCTAGTTCTTTCAGACATCGCAACACTGTCTTCTAGAGAGGTTGCACTAGTTTGCACTCCCACCAGCAGTGTAGAAGTGTTCCCTTTTTTCCATATCCTCCCCAGCTTCTGTTGTTGTCTGTCTTATTAATGATGGCCATTCTTACTGAGGTTAGGTGGTTTCTCAATGCGGTTTTGATTTGCATTTTCTCTGATGATGAGTGAGGCTGAGCACTTTTTCATGTGTCTGTTGGCTGCCCGTATATCTTCTTTTGAGAAGTGTCTATTCATGCCTTTTGCCCACTTTTTAAAAGGGCTGTCTGTTTTTTTCCTTTCGGTGTGTTTGAGTTCCTTGTAGATCCTAGATGTTAGGCCTTCGTTTGATAAACAGTTGGCAAATATATTTTCCCATTCTGTGGGCTATCTCCCTGGACTCTTGATGGTTTCTTTTGCTTTGCAGAACCTGGTACCTGCAAAGTAATTTGATGAGGTCCCACTTGTCTATCTTATTTCTTAAGGTATTGACTTTTACGGTTCTGAATAGGAATTGGTTGCCAGTTCCAATTTATAAGGGTGTCTCCTGTGTTTTCTAAGATTCTTATAGTTTGAGGTTTTATGTTTAGGTCTTTGATCCATTTGGAGTTAATTTTTGTGTATGGTGATAGGTAGGTGTCTTGTTTCAATCTTCTGTATGAGGTCAGCCAGTTTTCTTAGAACCATTTACTGAATAGGCTCTTCTCTTCTTTGCCAGTTGCTGTTGGAGGCTCTCACTCGAGATCCAATGCTACTTCTTCCTCTTTTATCATGCAAGAGTCTTCCTCCCAGTTTCATGGGTTGTCTTCTGGCAGGTGTACAAACACCCTGAGATTGTATGGATGCATTTTTCTCTTCACATTAGCCCTTTTTTTCTGGTACAAGAGCCCTCAAGTTGCTTTTCATGCTCGGAATAGACTCAAAACTGAGAACAATGCCAGGGTCACAGAGTTAGGGGAGTCCCTGTGTTGAGTTGTGGGGTGAGGAGGAAACTCTGCCCAAGGGGAGCAGGTACCAGAAAAAGGGACATGTTGGTGGGACTGACTGTGTCTCAGGTTCTGTTGGGGAGAGTGCAAAAGGGGAGAGTGCTTTTCTGACTCTAGTGGGAGTGTCAGAAAAGGGAACCTTCCCTTTTCGAACAAAGAGCAGGGAGTGGACTTCAGAACTTTGAATGAGGGTCATCACTAAAATATTTCATCCAATGGGACTTTGATGACAAAGTTGAAAAATCAATATTTCAAATGTAGTTACCATCCTCTTATTTGGGTTGGAATATGGGGTCATGTACTTCCGGGCCATAGCTGGTGAAGACAGCTTCCTTAGAAGTTCAGATGCTCCATCTTCACAGCCCTACAGACAAATCAGTGCCATTAAAACCTGCTCTGTGTTGTAAACTAAAACACAGCCTGGGTTCTCCAGAGCTCCTGTGGGCTGCCTCATCAGGCCCAGCACCACGTAAGTTATTACTGGGACATTTTAAACCCACCAGCGGCTCTTTTAGGATTGGCATGTATTTTTCAGAAAACCATAGGAATGGGGAGATTCTGGGTCAAGCTCTTTGGAAAGGTTGGGATGGACAAGTCACCTGAGTGGGCTCTGGTTTGGTTTGGCAGGTTCTCAGGGCTTAACTCCCCTCATCCATGCATCCTTTGCATGCCCAGGCCATTAGGGACTCCCTCACATCCTCCAAATAGACTCACTTTATCAGTTGACTCACTTTATTTTCACTTTATTTTGTCTTAACAGGAAATGCTATTCTCCCATCATACAATGAAACCACTAATCATTTGGGGTAAAGCTACAGGCATTGTATAATAAATGCAGCAAGAACATAACAATGCTGCTAGATTCTTCCTTGACACTCTGGGAGGCCTGTTCTCACTTGTGAAAGAAACATGAACACACTCCTGGCTGGAAACTCTGAAAATCCAAAGAATTAGAAGATCAATGGCTCAGACTCCCTTCTAATGCTGCTGTCCGGTGGGATTTGCTGCCACAACTTGGAGGCTCTTCCATCTCAGCAAGCCTCCTGGTCTGTGGGGAGAATTTCCCAGTGGTGCTGAAACCTGCAGAGCATCTGGTGTCCTGGGCCTGGCATGAACAGCAGCATTCCTCTATTCATTACCAAAACTCCTCTGTTCTCTATGGGATCTTTCACCTGTGCATGGTGTCTGACCATGGTCGGAGGTCAGAGGCCTGGGGGTCATCTGTTACCTCTGGTGCATGCTGCTCTCATGTTGGACATCTCACTTCCACTAACCTTCACTGTGGCCATGTGAGATCCTGGCCACAGTGGTGCATGTATGGGGCACATGGGAGTAGCTGGATCTCAAGTGGGGCTGTTCAAATCACCCCATGTGGTGTATCATGGGAGGGTCCTGTACAAAGTCAGTGCCTTTGCCCTCATGGGATTGCAATAACCAAATACCACAAACTCAGGGATAAACAATAGACAATTATTTCCCAAAGTTCTGGAAGCTAAAGTCCAAGATCAAGTTACAGGCAGATCCAGTGTGTGAGGAGGATCTGTTCTTGGTTCATAGACAAAGTCCTCTGGCTTTGTCTTCACTTAATAGAAAGGGGGAAGGATGTCTCTGGGACCTCTTTTGCAAGGACACTAATCCCATCCATGGGGCTCCAACCTCATGACCTAATCACCTCCCAAAGTCTTACCTCCTAATACCATCACCTTGAGCATTAAGTTTCAACACATGAATTTGGATGAACTCAAACATTCACACAAATCAGAATGGGGTCCTTACATGCTGCCACTGTGGAATCATTTCCTGTGTCTTCAGGATGGAAATTGCAAAGACTTTAGCACCTGCCTGACTCCATCTTCCCCCTACCAGCCTACTTCTGGTTGGGTTTCTTATTCTCTTGCCAACCTCCCAACCCTCTCCTTACATTAACACTTTCATGTCACCTTCCTCCCCCTAAACCCAAGCCAAGAACCATTCCCACTGCTCCCTCTGCACTCCACACCTGTATTTACAAGGTCTCCACAAGAGACAGAGAGGTTCCTTGGCTCCCACTCTGCCCAAAGCTGCTTCTACCAGTGCAAACCTCTCCCATGACCCTCTGCCCTTGACTTTGCAGAAACAGCATCTCCATTTCACAGCTCACAAGCTGTCATCTCTGGGCCTCCAAATCCCTCCAGTAGCAGTAGCAGAGCATCTTAGGACTTAAGTTGGCTTTCTCCCCATCTGTTTACTGGCATGAAGTTTCTCTCTTCCTGTCTGCAGTTGATCTCCTTCCCTGTACTCTAATTATTCTTGTACCTTCTCAAAATGTGCTTCATCAAATTGCCCCTGTTCTGTTACTCCCCTGTTCCCTATGGGGTCTTTGATACAGACTTGGAATTCAGAGCATGTTCTGAATGTAACAGACCCTTGGGAACCAGCATCCCAGAGATGAGACCTGTCTCAGGAAGAATGATAGCCCCCAAAGATATGTTCACATCCTAGCCCTAGAAGTTTGGGTGTGACCTTATCTGAAAAAAAGGTTCCTGCAGATGTTATCAAGGATCTCAAAATGAGATCATCCTGGGTTATCTAAATTGTTATCTAAATCCAATGGCAAGTGTCCCTACAAGTGACACTCAGAGACAGACACAGAAAAGACCATGTGAAGACAGAGGCAGAGATAGAGTGATATGGCCACAAGCAAAGAAACACTGAGGAGTGTTGGCAGCCACTAGGAGCTAGAAGAGGCCACAGGAATCCTCCACCAGAGTCCTCAGAATCATGACCCTGCTGACATGCTGATTTTGGATTTTTGGCCTCCAGAACTAATTTGTTGTTTTAAGTCACCTGGTTCAGGGTAATTGATTGCAGTTGTCCCAGAAAACTTGTCCAGAGCTGCAGTCCCTTTCAGCTTTGCCTTGTTTCCTTCATGACACCTGCATACTCGATGGCAGCAGGCCTGATCCTCAGTTGATACAGAACATGAATCAGCTTGGGCTCAGATCTACAGTAGTCAGTATACCCTAAGGAGCAACTACTCATGCACCCAGGGCTTGTCTCCTCACAAGGATTCACTCTGGTGAGAGACTGAGCCTCAAAGAAGAGAGGAGAGAAGACTGCTTTTTTGCAGACCCCAGGTGCCAGAAGACCCCAGAAGAACAACTCCATTTATCTCCATCCAGTGGTCTTCTCAGGCCTCAGAGTCTCAGAAGCCACCAATGCCTTAAATACAAGATCCACAGGACAGGTTCAACCTCAACAGTGCCTGGTGAAAGGATATCTGAAGGTAGCGTGGGGCTCTGAAGTTTTTTTTTCTGCAACAAAAGTGTGGAGGGTCCCCTCTGTCTGTAAAGCTTGGCTAGATTATCCTTCATACTCATACATTCATTCCTCATTCATTCACTCCTTTAACAATTTATATATTGGCAGTAGCAGGATACTGCCGGGAGGGGAGCAGGGAAGCAGGATTGGCAGTAGTGGGAAACTACCTGGAGAAGTGGGGGCACACCTCATCAACAAGGGTACCTGCATAATGAACATTTGTATACCTAACCCTGAATTATACCCCACATCTTTAAAATAAAAAAACAACAACAAACAATTTACGTAACAAACTCTGAATTTCTCCTGTGTGGGGGGGGTGGGGGGTGCGGGAGAGGAATTTCAGTTTTCTTTCTTATCTTTCAACCTCCTCATCTGCTGCAGGAGTGGGGCCTCAGCCCTCTGAGTTGGTCTGCTTGCTCTTCACATATCACAAAAGAGTTATCACTTTGACCCCAGGCCCTGAAAAACAGAAACAGTGAGGCAGAACAGTAATTAATCCTTACTAAAAATGGCATGAAAGAAAAACAGTGAGAAAAAAGGGGATGCAAAAGGTACGGGTGCCCAAGGTCACCTGGAGGAGAGTAATGGGCCCCACTGTGGACATCTGTAGCCAGAGTAAGCAGATTTGGGATCCATGTGCAGCTCCGGGCTCTGGTGTCCTGACTGACAAGGTCCCTGGTGGCCTTTCTTGTGACCCTCGCTGGCTTCTCATCTAGGGTATAGCAGGGGAGAGGAGAGAGCAATGTTGATTCCTCACTAAGAAAGACCTTACTTTAGATGAAAACAGACTTCTTGACTTAATGTGACTCATGTGACCATTTAAAAGCACATAGGTGATAATAACAGTGATTATTTTTCAGTGAAGACTTCAGAATCAAACAGATGTGGAAAACAAGGGATGCTCTTGTCAGCAGCTGACCTTTGCTTAAAGTATGAAGTTTTCCATTTTGGTTTTTACTTCTCTGGAAATTGTTTTGCTTTCATCTGTAGTAAGAAGGATTATACCTAATTAGGCATTGTCACTGCCAAAGATTTAATTGCAGTCTCTGAATATTTTGCCTTTTTTGAGTTATGTGTTAAGTCTTTAATTATTGTCTACTGACTCTGCCGTTTTGTCAAGAACAAATCAGTCCCCCTTGCTGTGACCACAAACAATGCCATCTTCATTAAGCATCATACAACCTTGGCCTTCCCCTTGGGTGATCAATGTCTGGAAGTTACCCTCCTGCCTTCCTGCAGAGGTCAGATCCCTTAATTCACTGAATAATTAGATTTCCATAAAAATCAAAAAGAGCCACCTCTGACAAGTGACAGCATTTCTGTGCCATTTATGATCCCCACACACCTTGACCACTCTTTATAGATGGCTCTTTATATTTTAATGAAAGAAAGCCAATTAGCTATAAACTGATTACTAAGAACATAATCAGGGTCATTTCTTTGCAACAAATCAATCAACAAAATGCTAATTACGGATGGTCTTTTAGACTTGGATTAATCTATTAGTAATTAAAGTGAAGTACAAATCCAACCCCGATCTTAATTGTAGCCAAAAGGCACAAACGTCTTTTTGTTGACCGATAAGATGCTGTTATTTAGCTTAATGTAGAAGGAAAACCCATCAATTGTCTAGAACATTCATAGATCTAATAATATTTTTTAAGGAGGTCTTTAGAGACATTCACGGGAAATGTAACTGGAGTTACGCTTTGGAAAGATGGGCATCTTTTTCTAACTAGTTTATAATTTAATTTGCATTTTTATTGTGCTTATAAAAGAAGCTTTTTTTCTAAAGCAGAATAGTAAATTCCCAAGTCTAACTTTCATGAAACCTATCTAATTTCTTTCTTTGACAGAAAATGACAGGAAGATTGGGATAAGGTCAAGATGATACAATGTAGTTGGAATGACAAGGCCAGTACCAGGAAAGTGAGACCAATGGTGGCCATGAGCTCCGGGCAGGTCAAGGTCATGAGGGATCATGGGTACAAGGACCCTCACATCTCCCCAAGTTCACTTCCTTTGTTTTCTTTACAAAGTTTGATATTATTTTAGTTGATAATTTTAAAACTCATATATTTTAAGAGTTGGAATTCACAAAGAGGGTAAACCTTGAAGGTTTTAGGGAAAGCAGCTGGAGCGCAAGTCAAGGGATAATCATGCTGTCTTCATGATAGTGCTCAGGGAATGTGGGCACAAGGATAAAAAAGGTGTGTTGTGGACACAGAAACTATCAGGGTCATGATAACCAACTTAGTCAAGAAATGTCATAAGCAGATCAGTCATAAACAGGTCTTGTTTGGTGAGGACAACTCGTGGAGAAAATGGTTTCTCTCCACAGGAAGTGAAATATCAGCATAAATCACATGTTTAGCAAGGAACATGGAACATCCACTTGCGGGAAGCTGGGAATGCTGGTCTTGCCCTCTCTGAGTGGTTTCCACAGGCATCTGCTGACTAGGAGCCCTGTAGGACCAGTTCATTCAGAGGCTTTCCTAAAGGAATTTATGGTCATCCTACCTTAATCCATATTGGTGTTCACTTTCACTGGGTTTTGCTGTTGATGGTTATGGTGGTTTTATCTGTTGCTGGTTTTCATGTTTGAAAACTGGGATCAAGGTTTTGGAAATAAAGAGTCATAGGGAAGTTATGAAGGGAAATACAAATATTCCATTGCCTTTTCACCAATTTTTTTCCAGGAAATGAACTAACCTCTACAGGGGTATTTTGTGTGGTGAGGGCATTTTGCTCATCATTGATACAGATGAGTCAAGTCAGGTCCAGATGATGCTGTGCAGTCTGTTAAACCTTAGTGACAGAGCTCAGATTTTACGAAGGAAGGTGGCAGATCAGAAGAAGCATCTATGGGAAAGAGCCTGATGGAGAAAAGTGATAAGGTGAATGCATCTGCCCAAAGAAGGTCTAGGCAAATGGGTACTCAGGGCTTGGACAAAGCTGAGGACAGGTGCACTTGTATGTGCAAATGACTCCTTGTCCTAGAAGCCAGTCACTGTTAGTAGGGCCCATGCTATCTTCAATCTGTGATTCACTTGATTAAAGGCCCCTCCAGGTGAGGTGCTTCTGTGGACAGTCCACTTCCTACCTCTTATGAGAAACTGTTCTCCAAAATTCTTTGGACATCCTGAGGAGGCAGCCTCTTTCTCCCACATCTAAGCTCTTGACATGAGGAGCCAACTCTAGAAAACACATACAGTATGTACAAGTAACCATGCTTATAGGCAAGAAGGGGGACTATGGAAGGACTGGGGAGTTTTATGAGAAATCCTGTAATGATAAATCGCACATATACTAAGGAGGGAATGTATACCCTTGGATACTTCTGTGTGAGGTGGGAGTGTCCAGGCAGGTGGGGTGAAGATATGGGATGCTGATTTATGAGCAATGCAGAAGCAGAATTTTGTCTGACTGATTCTATTCTCTCTTCCCATCACAGAGATGGACTGTCTCTAGTGGAAGTTCTGTCTGTGAAGCCTAAATGGGAAGGACAGGGCTGACAAGGCCCATGATACCTAGGAGAAGTGGGGTATACTCATGAATTGTCATATGTGTGTACATAGGACACGGGTTCTAAAGTAACTATAACTGATATCCTTGCAGAGGAAAGTCTTGTTCCTTATTTTGGGAAATGTACTTCACTTGTTCATGTCTGTTTCCTTGTATCTAAAGTACTGGTAATAGATTCTAATGTGTAGAGTGTATTGAGGATCAGGTGAGTTAAAAGTTAACTGTGTAGCACTTAGAACAATGCCTGAAATGTGCTAGCTATAATGCATTCCACCCAAGAAACAAGAAGAAGTAACTGAAAAATGTCAACTAAAGACCACAGAGATGAAAATACAGTTGCTGAAATAAAAGAAATCACAAAGCTGTGGAGGCCTTTGATTTTCATGACGCACTAGCTCCAAATTCATGTGGGCTTTGCCCAAATCCCTTCTCAAAATTAAGCCTTTGACTTGGCGAATTGTAGTCAGAAGTCAAAGACCAGCAGAACAAAAACACAGAAGCCCTTCTGCCCAAGAACAATGCCCACCCCTGCCAAGCTCACCTGGCATGAAACCTCCATGAGAACTCTACCAAAAACCCAACCATCATGGGATGACACCCTCAAGGTACATATTCTGTGGGTATCATTTCTCCTTCGTGTTCTTGCTTCTACTCGGGTTGCTGCCTCCACTGCTGGTGGAGAGCGGAGCAACTTGCATGGATGGATGCATGATGAGGGTGGTGGGATGGGGTGCCAAGCTCAGGGTTAGGGGAGCGGTTTTAGACGAATGTGTCACTTGGGTAAAGAGTGGGTAGAAAGCCGGAAATTGTTCACAGTTTCCTTCTTCCAGAGGCTGCCTCAGGCAAATTCTGCCTGGTTCATCCTGTATGGACACCATGATTGTCCTTTGGCTTGAACTGATAATGGGGACACGTTCTGGAAGTGGGATGGAGTTGGGCACACCAGGCAGATTTTGTCCTCTGGCTTCTCCAGGTCCCCGGAGGACATCGGTACTGTGGCAAGAATGCAGGGCAAGAATCCAAGAACTGGATTCTGTTTCTTGTCATCCATCTCCTCAGCTCAGTTTGTTATCTGTCCTTTGATAGTTATAGCATCAGGAATGGCTCAGAGGACCCTCTAAGGATAGGAACAACACAACTCATTTAGCTGTGCTTTGCTGGTTCTGAGTTATCCAATAATTTCGCCACTGGTCATGGGGTATACACTTTACCATCCATGTTGGGCCGGGGCTGAGGAAGCACCCATGACGTGGGAGACTGGCAGAGGATTGAGTAAGCAGGGACCAGTTCTCTTATGATGCTGAGCTGCAGAATAATTCCCTTGTCTTGAAGGGCAGAACCAGCCTTCCCCTGCTCCACTCGCCGGTGTGAATAAACACCATCCTACTCCCACTCCCCATTTGCATTGAGTGAGCTCCTGGTGATTTCAGCTCCTGTGTGCATGTGACAATCTCCAGAAGTTGAGAGATGGCCTGGTGTCCCCTTTTAGATCCAAGACAATGGGTGTGGGGAGACCCATGGAAATGCAGTCCCAAGTCCCATCTGATCAGCACTTGCCTTTTGCAAACTCACTGGTATTTCTCATGATGTGGCAGTATTGGTGACCTTGCCAGGCAGGAGAGGGTGAATGGACAGACTGCTGCCACTTGGGGGAATTGTCTGCAGCAGCAGGAGGTCAGAGAGGTAAGCAGGGAAGATAGATGACCACTAAAAAAAAAGCTGGAACACTTATTTTCAATACGAGCACTTGCAATTTGCATTCATTAGCAAAGCAGTGGCGATTACAGTTATGATTTAGGGAGAAAATTGGAGGAAACATCTGTGTCTCTCGGGCTGGGGCATGGGCGCTAAGACCACATGGAGTAGGCTTCAAAGCTCCCCAGGGGCCTTGCCAGGAGACTGCATTCCCCAAAGCACTGATTTCAAAGACTGCTCTGTGAGGAAGGGGCAGCATGCATGAGAAGTCAGGGAGAGAGTGTGCAAGGCTGCAGGCCCAGGAAAGGTCTTGAAAAGAGACAAATCCAGACAGTCTACAGGACTGCAGGGCTAGGAAAGGCCTGGAAAACAAGGCAAATCCATAGCTTGTGAAAGGTTGCAGGACGAGAAATCTCTAGAAAACAAGACAAGCCATGAAGTGTTCAAGACTTCAGGCCCAGGAAAGGTCTAGGGAAAAGATACAAGCCCAGTTCCTGTTCTGTGGTGAGGAGTAGACAGGAGCTCAGTCTCTCTGCCCTCCCCAGAAATGTACACAGGTTTGAAGATAAAAAAGCAAAACGAAGAAATGAACCCCAGTAATAACACACTGGCCATTTGGTGCACCTTCTTCTAAGGTCTTTTGTTTTCCTGAGAATGTTCTAAGTATTTAAAAATATACAGAATTTATCCTAAACATGCAATTACCAGCTAGTCTTGAGTGATTCTCAAGAAACCATTTCCCCACATGTGTAAACGCTGCCTCCTTTGAAGGATATAGCCAAGCAGAGTGTGGGAGGTGACATCCTCTCCCAGTGAGTGGTCATCAATGGTAAGGCCGAAGTTGTAAAAGCTGAGCAATCCCAGTTGAGCATATCCATGTGGAGGTTTACAGGATGGCAGTTTAAAGACAGGACCAAGCTAAAGCCTAGGTTTAATCAGCACTTCTGAGCACATGGATTTCCTGGACGCCATGTCTAACAAGTGTCCAATTTACTGCCTCAAATGCCTGGTGCACCAGGCTCAGAGTAGAAAGCACTGTTTTCCCCTCCTGATCTCAGGTTGCCAACTGCATAGGGCTTCTGCTCAGTAAGACACTGTGGGAACCAGCATAGACGGACGCAAAGTGCTTTATGTCCTGGGAGACCACAAATGTAGAGAGAAAAACATACTCTACCTTTCAGCGGTTGTTCTACAGAATCCAACATTTGGTTGTGGTCTGACCCCAGGAATTAGTGGAGCAGGGTTTTGCAAATCAGGCTTCAGTTGTCAAGGCTCCTTCCCAGGGGTCCTCTCCAGTGTCAGGAGGGTCTTTAGCTGTTTCCTTAGCTTGATCCTAACGCACCAGGGGAGGCAGCACAGCTATGCCAGATGAAGTAAGCTGAGGCCCAACACGCATACACAACTTATTTACATACAAGCACACACACATCACACACACCACCCTGAAAGCACCCGATTTGGAGGCAGTAAGCAGTTGCTTTGCTCGTCCTTCCCAAAATGCTTAGAGGGGCTCTTGTATTCCACCTGCTCATCTACTGCAGGGCAGGATCTGTGACAAGAGCCAGTCATCCTTCTCTGTGGCACTCAGCAGAGGGCATGATCCTGGGTCTAAGGTGTGGGAATGGAGAACTTCATGGGGGTAGGGTTGATTTTCAGGGACAGCTTTCCTCAGAATGCACGTCAAAATCCACATTGACTGTAAACCCCACATTCAGTAATCTTAGAAACATGCTCCAGAAAGCAACATGTAGTAAAAACCCTAATTTCAGATACAGGCATTGGAGATACACAGCTTGCAAACTTCTGAGCCACCCCATGAGCCTGTGAAATAGAAACTCGGAGTGTTCCTAGAGGCCAGAAAGGCATGGGAGAGGAGAGATCAGCATGCCCAATTTCCTGGATCTCTGGGGAAACTGAGGCCCAGGAAGGGGACCTTCCCAAGTCCCATGGGCAATGAAATCCAAGGTTACTTCCTGGACTCTGTGCTCCACACCCTGTCCAGTCTGGGCCATCCTCTGTGTGTGCACATGAGCCCAGGGAATGACTTCACAGCACTCCTCCTCACCAAGCTCCCCTGCCAAGTCGGGTCTGCTGTCTTGTATGGGATGCCCTCTGGCTGTGGATGGGGTACTTGTTGGTGTGGCCCCCTCCTGCCCAGGGGAAATTCTGTCTGAACTGCAGGGCAAACTGCTGCTATCATTATAACAGAGTGAAAGTCTCTTGAATTTCGAGGCTTAGAAAAATAAGAAACCACTGAAGAAGTGAAAAGTGTAATTAATCAGAGAATTAGCATTTCAAAGGCTTATGGAAACAGGGCTGTGGTTCTGAGGCCCTGAGCTCCCAGAATAATGGGGTGTGCCAGGGGCCCCTACCTGCCCTAATGACTGGTCCGGCATTCACTGGCTAACTGAGATTTCCACTTAATTCCGAAGAATTTTGTTAGGTTGCCTTGCTGCCTTTGGTTATCAGAATTTTACAACAGCTCTCAGTTGAGACAGACTGAGCAGGAGACCAGGGCTGAGGTGCAGAAAAACCCTTCTGATGCACATTTAGGAGGCAGTGCTTCACCCCTAGAGCTGGGCCGGTGCCAGCTCTTGTGCTTCTCCACTGACCAGTTCTGACTGCCTGTGTTCCTCTTGGAAATTTGGGGAGCTGTTTGCTCCAGTCACAGCCTCCTGCCAGCTCTCTGTAATGGAGCCCAAATTGCTGTGTTTTCTTGGTCAAGGAGGCCAAGGGTCATGCTGGACACATCACTTGCTTCGTGATGAGATGAACTGTAGGCAACGCTGGCAATAGACGAGTGACTGCAAAGTGATCCTTCCACCCCTCATTTTGGTGCAAGCTCCAGCTTCATTTTTTCACAGCTCACAGGTTGTGGGCTTGTTTTTCTTTGTCCCCAAATAAGCCAACTGCTTCAAAGAAAGTTAAAATAAAAAAAAAAGTACCAGTGTTGTGAATTTTGGTTTGTGAAACAGGCCAAACGGTGGATTGCCAGGTTGTTGTTTCATGTGCAAAATTATTCACATGCATCCTGCTGTCATCTATCATAGACTCCATGGAGGCTTATTCTCAACAGCTGCTCAGAGAGCCCTCTGTCTAGGAATTGGGGAAGGGAACATCTTTCATGGAATATAATTAGTTTCCTTTTTCCACCTTTGATAAACACCCTCATTTAGAATGTGTTCAGCCGAGTCTCTCCTTCTGGCAGTGAAGAGGAGTTGGGTCCAGTCCTTTGCTGCAGCCCTAGTAGGTGATGATGATGATGAGAGGAGGGGAAGGAGGTGGGGTCCCAGGCTGGCCCTACCCTGCATAGCTCTGTTGGGTCATACCCACCTCATGTGGCACATTTCCTTCAGAGATTCAGGGCTTGTGGAAGCCTGTGGATTCATATACTTTTTAAGGACTGTGGATTCACTCATGTTGTACCTGAAGAAATGAGGGCCTAGAAACACTGGGGACAAAGGCTCAGAGCCTAGGAAAGTGCCTGATGCCTTCACTTTCTCACTAAGGTCCTTTTATACCCCGGTGCTGCATCTGTCCAACCTGGGTAATAAGAAGGCTTATTTCCATGAAGGGGGAAAAACATTTACTTCTCATCTCTCTCTCCCTTCCTTCCTTTCTTTTTCCTTTATCCTCCTCACCCTCCTCTCTTCTGTCCCATTCTTCATTCATCTAATCAGCCACTTGTTAAAACAATGTAGAGTGTAAGAGTGTTTGCCTCTCCTTCTGTCCCATGGTGGTCTTCCTACCCTCACTGCAGATATTCTTTGTGGTGTTTTATGAAACAGCCTCCTCCTCTTGAGCCTCTGCTGGCCCCCATGAGCCACACTCCTTTTTTTCTACTGGTGAGTTACTCTTCTGACCCTTCCTCCTGCAGCCAACATAAAATGGCACAGTGGAGCCACTGGAACTTTAGTTGAACTTTTCCATTCTTACTTCAGGGCTTTGTCTGACAGTCCATGCTATCTCTGCCTCTGCAGGACCTACAAATAATGTCTACCCAGGGGCTTCTGCTAACAGCCATGAAGGAATCCCAGGTCCAAACCAGTCTCCCATGATACACACCCATAAGATTGGACAAAATTATTTAGAGCAACTGTTTCTAGGCAGTACAGCACTATGGCCTCCAAGAGGAAGAAAAAAGCCCAGCTCACTGTCAGGGAGCAGTTTCATAAACAGAGCATTTTGGAGTGTAAACAGACCACCAGGGTTACTTCCATGCTGAGAGTACAAATCTTTGGGGAAGTGAAAGTGGCTGGCATCTTTAAGGCAGAGTTCTAGGGGAAGGATCTCAGAAATGGCTCTGGGATCCCTGCAAGTCCTTGGCTGAGTGCTAGGCTGCACATAAGCAGGGTGAATCCACTTAGTCTGACCGGAGAGAAACATTCCAGGGCAAGAGTGTCCCAGAAACTAGAGTTGAGCAGTGTTGGCCAACTTTTGAGTTCTTGCCCAGTGGAGAGATCTCACTTCAACTTCTTTATACCAGGATGGCAAACTTCAAAAGTGAGGGATGCACCCAAGATAAGTCCTCACCTAGGCAGGCCCTTTCTCCAAATCCTAAACCAATAGAGTCTTCAGAGCCGGACTTGGTGGCTCAGCTTGTAATCCTGCGCCTTTGGGAGGCTGAGGTGAATGAATTGCCTGAGCCTGCAGGTTTGAGACCCGCCTGGGCAACTTGGCGAGACCTCATCTCTACAATAAATCAAAAAATTAGCCGGGCGTGGCAGCACACGCCTGTAGTTCCAGCTACTTGGAAGGTTGAGGCGGAAGGATCGCCAGAGCCCAGCAGGTTGAGGCTGTGGTGGCCGGGACCTGCCACTGCACTCCAGTCTGGGCGACAGAGTGAGATTCCAACTCAAAAAAAAAAAAAAAAAAAAATAGAGTCTTCAGATAAGACACAATATAGAGGCTGAATTCTGTCAAATTAAAAGGACTGGAAAATACCTTGAGTATTCCATTAATCCAATGTAAAGAAGCACACAACTATGCCTACATAAGTTCAAGGTGATGGGCCAGTCACCAAACTGCTTGTTAAAACAGAAATCAATATTTCTCAAAAAATAACAAAATTCAGTGTCTTTATGAAGTACCATGTACAATGTCCACTGTATAATAAAAGAAGTGCTGGAAATGCAAAGAAAAGAAAAATGCCACCTAAAGAAAAATGTCAAAAATGCCACCTAAAGAAAAATGTCAACAAAACAAAGATGTCAGTAGTCTCAAAATGACTCAGATGTTGAATTTTATAGGACAAAAATTTTAAAGCAGCTATTACACATAAAAACATTTCAGACACTGAATCCGATATACGAAGGGGGTCCCAGAAGCTTATAATATCATATTTTACTGTACCTTTTCTATGTTTAAATATACAAATACTTACCATTGTGTTACAGTAGTAGTATACTGTAGTATAGTAGTAGCACAGGAGCCACAGGTCATATCATCTAGCCTAGGTATATATAGGCTATGCCATCTATGTTTGTGTAAGTGTATTATATGATATTCATATGATGATGGACTTCCCTGAAGACAAGTTTCTCACAATGTGTTTCCACCATTAAGTGACACATGAGTATATAAATAAGCTCAAGTGATTAAAGAATAATTTAGAATAATCAAAGAAAATAATGGTCTTGAGAAGTAAACACATAGAAAGCTTCAACAAAGGAAAGCACACTACAAAAAACAATCAAATGAAATTTTAGATACAAAACATACAATGACTAAAAAGAGTCTAGCAGTGAATGGGCTTGGTAGCAGTTAGTGATGGCAGAACAAGGCCAGTGAACTTAAGATCAATAGAAATGATCTCACCCAAAGAATTGGGGAAATAAAGATTGGAAAAGAAGGAACAGAACCACATGGGAACTTGAAATATACAGGGGTGACAAAAAATGTATACACATTTTAAGTATGCCATTTGTTAATCAGATGAATGTTAGCATCACAATGAGACAAGCAGAGCAGTCAAAGAAAATAGTGGAAGCAGGGTTGAACAAATACGGCTGAGCAAACATTATACTACACATTGCTACCATAATTCAATTCAGTTTCAAAAAGTAATACATAGGTAACATCACTTAAAATGTGCATTTTAATTGGCAGAAAATGAAAAAATAAAAACAACTCAAAGTATTAACATTTGGAGAATTCTTTCAATTCTTATGCTAGAAAAGAAGAAAAATAAGAAAAAAAAATCAGTGATCTAACTTTTCACTATAAGTAGGTATGAAAAGAAAAGCAGCTTAAAGAAAGTAGGAGAAAATGAATAATAGAATGAGTGATAAGTCGATGGTGTAAAAAACAAATTGAAACAGATGCAATAGGAAAACGGAAAAAAATTTTGTCAAAGTATTAATAACATTTGTAAATGTCTAACAATGCAAGACATGACTAAAGAAAAAATATACGTTCTAAAAGAGCACTGTATCTGTTAAAAATAAATAATCAACTGATAAGAACAGATACTACACTTGATCTTAGCTAAAAGGCATTTACAATGATATTATAAGAAAAGTATTGGCAGTAGCAGGATGCTGATGGTGGGGGGAGAAGGGACAGGCACTACATGAGTAAGTGTACCTGATCTCAAATCAAGCAAATTGGGGACCAAAGGGAAGCCCAAACTTTGCCTGTATGATGACAACTTGTATACCTAATCCCGAATTGTACCCCACATCTTTAAAATAAAAATGAATGATAAATAATAAATCTTTTCCAAAAGAAATTACAGATCCATTATGTTTTGCTAGCGAATTCTAAAAAACAAAAATCAGAAAGAAATGACAACAAGTTTACCCAACATTTTACATAAATGGAAGCGAAAACAACATTTCCCAATTTATTTTATGAGCTCAGTAAAACCCTAGTGCCACACTTGAGAAAGACATAGCAGAAAGAAAAACAATTACAGAGGAGTATTCTGCATGGATATATATGGAAGAATGCTCAACAAAATACTAGCAAACAGAATTTAGCCAAATACTAAGGAAGGGTTATCTAAAAATTCAAGGTTGGTTCAATATCACAAAGCTAATCAATATAATTTACCTCATTAACAGAATAGAGGAGAAAAATCATAAAATTTTATTAATAGATGAATAAAAATATGGTAACACAATTTGTTCATGATAAAAACTGAGCAAAATAAGATAGAACAACATCTCACCCTGATGAAAATCATCCACATATTGCAGGTAGCATCATACTTAATGTTATGACATTGAAGGTTTTCTCCTAAGAGTAGGAAAGAGATAATAATGTTTACTCTCTCCACTTCTATTTAACAGCATTCTGGAGATCCTAGACAGAGCATTGAGGCAAGAAAAATAAGTAAAATGTATTTATATAGTAAGAGAAGAAGTAACATTTTCTCTATTTTTCAGATGACACAATTGCTCATGCAGAAAATCCTAAGGAATCTGCAGAAAAAATATCAGCATAGTAACAAGGTCAATAAACAAAAATCATTGTTTTTCTGAACAGCAAAAATGAACAACTGAAAAGTGAAATTTTAAAAATATGTATTTACAATAGCAGAAAAAAGTACTTAGGAATAAATTTTGTGAAAGCTATCCAAGTTCTTTACATTAAAAGCTACAAAATTTTGCTGAGTGAAATTAAATAAGATTTAAATAAATGGAGACATATTTATGGCATACATATGGATTGGGAGACTAAGCATTTGTAAGATAACTATTCTTTCCAAATTTATTAACCTCAGTGGTCTTTTTTTAAAAAAAAACTGATGAGCTGGTTTTTAAAAAAATTTATGGTAATGTCAAGGATCTAGAATAAAAAACAATTTGAAAAAGGAGAACCTTCTCTTCCTTGGGTCATTTGGCTATTTAATTGTATTTTTTTAAGCTAAGATTCTGAAAGTTCTTTTTTTTCGTTCCAGAAGATAATGTGCCTGAAATTGTTTTGTGTGGATGGAGTGAGTCAGAGACATGATTAATCACGGTAGGAGTATTCTATGTTGTTGGAAGAAAGCTACAACGGAAATCTCAGTGGCTGGACACAAACATTACCTCCCACTCATATCACACCCTGATGTGGGTTTGGTAGCTTCCCTTGGAGCTTGTTAGCCAATTCGTGACTCAGGAATTCAGACTGTTCTCTTACCCCAATACTGCCATCTTAAATATATGGCTTAGAAAGTCATCACATTAAAAGGATCGAGGACTTGCGGTCATACAACGTATTCTCTGGGTTAGAATGGGAAGCATAGATTACCATTTTCATTTGCATCTTTAGTCACATGGTCTCCAATTTAAGGACAAGGAGAGGTGGGAAATACTGTCTCCCTGTGTCCTAGAGGTAGAAAGATGTGATAAACGCATAGTATTGTTTCCTCCTCAGGTCCTAATGAATGATTTTGCATTTGCCTGTCTTTTTTTTTTAAGAGCAATTTTTCCAGCCATAACCTTTCTATAATGCAAGAAATGCAATTTCCATACATGTGTGGATCTATTTCTAAGCCTTCTGTTTGGATTTATTTATTTCTAAGTTCACATCACAATACCTTAATTCACATAGTCATAGAATGTCCCTATTACCCTAATAGTTTATTAAGAAATTTGATAACAAATGATGCTTGTGTTTAAAAAAATTGTCTATTTTAATACACTCTGAGCCTCAGCTCCTTAATCTGCAAAATGAGACTAACACCTATTCATGGACTTCTCTGAGAATTAAATGATTTAACAAGGCATTGCATATGAAATGCTCGCAAGTACTGAACATCTCTTGGTGACAGTGAGGGTTTAGTCCACAGCTATACTAAGGATGCATCATGTTTTATTAGTGTTTGGTGGTGAAAGAAGGAGGAGAGGAAGAGTAGTTGATACTGGCAGGAAGCTGTGGGTTTCAGGAAGTTCCAGGTCTTCCTTTTAAATTGATTTTAAGGTGGACAATACAAAAGAAAATCTACTACTGATGAGAACCATCTCTTAGAGGAAGAGACATTAAAGGTGAGAGAGAAAAAGAGAATAACTTGGGATGAGGAGTAGGGATGCATTTCTGAAATGTAGAAGTGCTGGACCTGAGTGAGGATTGACTCCAGAGGATGGAGGGGTCAGGGAGGGGCTCCTTGTCAATTGATAAGATCGTTTTTAGCCTTAGTTATGAGAGGATTCCCACATGACTTCAAAGAGCACCACTCATGAAGCTTAGATTCTATTAGGTGCCAATGTAGTGGGTCAAGGTGAAGGATCCGCCCTTTGTTAAGTCACAGAAGATGAAATGTATAGACGTACAGAGAGTTTATAATTTGGGCCCAAAGAGATGGAAGTCTTGGAGGGTGGGTGGAGAGTCTAGGGAAAATACAATCTAGTTAGAAGATTCAGCTATGAATTGGCCACTCTGAACTCCATAACTCACTATCTTTCAAAGGTTAGGAGATATAACCACTGTGGATGGAGCTGGTGAATGATGAGCATAGGGCTTAGATGGAAAACTTCCACCCTGATTCTCAGGGCCAAGCCATCATGAGGGTTCTGGAGAGAATCCTAATTGGACCAATACTGCCATGTTATTGTTGTTTGGAAAGATTGACTGGGTACAAAATAGTCAGGGGGATTTATCCCAGGCCTCATGCCATCTATTTCATATTGCCAATAAAAGGAACTATTAGTTACAGCTAACAAAACCACAGTCATCATGAAGGGACAACGCCAAGTCAGTCAACCATAGGCAGAATTATGTACACTTGCGTATGCATGCACACATACACACACACACTGACACACTTGTGTACACATGTATTTGATTGTTGATTTTATGTATCAACTTAGATATGCTGTGGTGCCCAGCCATTTGCTCAAATAAGAGTTTAGCTATTGCCACAAAGGTGCTGTGTAGAGGTGGTTAGCAGCTACAATCAGATGACTTTAAATAGATGACTCTTGATAATGTGTGGGGACTTCATCTGGCTAGCTGAAAGGCCGTAAGAGCAAAATTGAAGTTTCCTGGAGAAGATGGAATTCTGCGTGAAGATGGCAACACAGACACCCCACCTGAATGCTTAACTTGCTGGCCTGCCCTACAGATTCTGAACTTGCCAGCCCCTATAAATGTACAAGTCAGTTCCTTAAAATAAATCTTTGTCACACACACACACACACACACACACACACACACACACTACATACATATATACACTTATACATTATACATATATACTTATATACATCTATATTATCAAGATGGGACAGTCAATTTGCAGCTCAGGCAAATCTGCTTCTGTAGAGATTTTGAAGGCTACTTTCTGAGAAGCCTGGGCTTGCAACGTATAGTCTTGGCCTCAGGTGCAAACTTCATATCAGTTTGGGTGATTGGGAAAGAATCTGATGCTTGAAAAAGAAGACAGAATATTTTAAAAGTTAGGACGCAGCCGCTTTCTTCTAGCTGGGGTTGGCGCCAAAGCCGCTTACACAGGCGTTCGGAGGATTTTCATGCCTGATGAGTTTCACGAATCCAAGCTGGGAGGCGGGGGATGAGGATGGAATATAGAAGACCTAGAAACTATATTTTTTCACTTTGTTTTCCCAGAAGGAATTAAAGTAAAAGCTTAAAATGAATTCATTTTTTTTCCAAGAAGAAGAATAGAGAAATGAACTCATTTGCTTTCTGCTGGAAAATTACATTGTCCTCAGGATGGGAAAGTAACATCTCAGGTGGTTTCCATCAGTTAAGAAAGCTGGAAAATCTTACTTCCAAAGTCTCAGAAGAAGTTATTTCCATATTTCTCGCTACTTAAAATTTTTCTTGAGACTACTAAGAAAATAATCAAACTATACAAATAGCAAACTCAGAAAGAAGAAATAGGTATTTCTAATAAATGATTTAAATGACTAAGGTATTACCATTTTAAAGTCAAATTTCACATTTTTTTCCTTTTGTTTCTATGTTAGGAGAAAATTTTTAAAAATGATTTTTTTAACACTAGGAAGTCTGTGGGGAAAAGATATTTTTATATACAATACGTATGAATGTCAACTGGAGCAAAATCTTAAAGGCCTATTTAACAAAATGAGTCAAAAGTTAAAAATAATACACTTAAGTAATTCACTTTTAGAACTGACTTTTTCACATCAATGGATGTAAAACACCCATCCACAAATACTCAAGGGGTCTATAACAGTGCATGATACAAGGTGTGCATTAGAGGGCTGTGGACAATAGCAAAAAGTCACCATCTTAATCAGCAATGGGCTAATTGAAGCATGAAAGGAAACATGAGGTGATTATTAATCACATTGGTTAGCTCTGTTATTAGACCTCAGGTTTATTTATAAGCACAGTTACAGATTGGAAACTAGAAGGTATGCATGATCCCATTTTAACATTTCAACATTTATATGAATAGAGAAAGCCTGGAACAGTGTACATTTAAATGCAAGCCCTGACTAGCTGGGATAAAGTGGCAGGCACATTTTATTCCTTTTTTGAACTTTGTTCGATTCTGTGGATGATATTCAATGAGGTTTCTTTTGAAAGCTCTCAGTGGGGAACCCAAAGAGGTTCTTGTATACTGGCCTCAAGGGAGGAGGCAGCAGGTGAGGTGTGAAGAAGCAGACAGTAAAACAAAGATGTACATGGGTGTGGGGGGCTGGGAGAAGGCAGGGGCCGTGCAGCAGCCGGGGGTACTTATGGGAAATCCTCATAGGGATTCTTCCAGACTACTTCAGAGAAGGTAACAGTTGGTGTAGAATCAGGAGGAAAAGTGATGCAGGGGGTGGATCATAAAAGACTTTATCCATTAAGTTCAGCGTTTCCACTCTACATAGAAACCACGGGAAGTCACTGAGAAGCTTAGCGTGAAGAAGCATTTTAGGAATTTTATTTTAGAACTCCTCCTGTCTAGTTCGAAAGGGGTGGGGACTGTGGGAGCCATCACAGTGAGGGCTTCTGTATATGATAAAAATTGCAATAACTTTTTTTCTGACATTATTATTCCATATGTTTTCAAATTTGTCAGAGGCTGAACTAGAACAGGAGCCAAGTGATCTGTATTTCAAACATCCACGACTTCATAATCCTTCAGGCAGTTGGAACTCTTCCTCATGTCTATTTGCAAAACACATTTTGAAACTTGCAGACTCACTCCTTTGCCCCTTTTAATTAACTAAAGCCATGTTGGCATACCAGACCTGGAACCGACAGAAGAGGTGTGTGCTAACATTGAATTAAGGAAAAAAAAGAAAGAAAGAAAGAAAGAAAGAAAAAGATTCAGGTAGTCATGTTGAAAAACCGTAGTTCTAGAACATTATTTTTTCCCTCAGAACTGAAGTTTTAGAAGTACTTTGATTGGTATGGGTCCTCAATCATCATAAACTCACTTCCATTTTTTCCTTTGTTTTAAATGAATAGCAGTACTTTAGAGATCCTGATCTAAGGAGAGAGTACCGAAACACTGGAAGACTGTGTTTTTCTGTCTCTTCACTTTCCAAAGGGTAAGCTCTGGATCCTGGGCTTCCCTGTGCTCTAAGCATTCTCTTTATTTGCACATTATCTAAATTCCACGAGAGGGCAGATTTTAAAATATTCAATCCTTAAAAGGACAAAAGAGTCAATGAATTCCATAGAAGACATCTCTGAATGAAAATTAATTTTGCCCCATTACCAACCAACAGTTCTGGGGGTGGCAGAGACAGAGACTATCGTCTCTTGGCTGTGGTGACCACTTTTCTCTCTTTTCTAGGCTTTTACAGGAAGATGGATTGAGACTGGGATTTTCAGGCCCTGCCACACACAAAAAAGACATACTTTTGACTTTTAGTTCAAGCTCCACTACTGACAAACTAATTCTGCATCACAAAGTGGGTAAGACCCAAGAATTACTCATGCACTCACTGTTCCATTCATCCAACACACATATATGTGGATCACCATTTGCCAAGCTGCAGGTGTGGGGGTCTTCCTGGAGGGTGACAGTCATGGGCTAGCACTTCCTCTGTGCTTTGCATGGTGGAAGCACTTTCTGTCTCTAAAACCATGATGACAATAAAGAAATTGTGCCTTGACCATTGCAACTATTAAGAATAGTTATAACCCTTTTATTCCTACATTGTTGTCTATGAATTTTAAAATTTATAAGCAATCAAGCCAGGCTAGAAATTGTCCAAGTAAGAAAGTGGATCAGGTTCAGCAGGGTGGTTTTGTTTTGGTGTTATACAGGGGTTTTGTAAGCAGGGAAAATCTCACAGTCAGTTAGCTAAACAGGAAATGTTTATCTCTGTGTCTAGCTGGTTTCAGGGGGCAGAGTGTTCTAATCCTAGCTACTCATGAGACAAAGAATGAGTTGACCAGAGGTAGGTAGAAGGAGAAGAGCCTGTATTTGGTCTTATCAGCAGGTTCTTGAAGAGGAAAGATCTGTTTCTGGTCCTGCCACAGGTAAACAAGGGGGCCATCTGTGAGTCTTACTGAAGCTGGGACAAAGAATGGACAGAGGGTCTTCTTGGGACCAAGAAAGAAGCCAGACATAGGATGAAGACCACCCAATGGGAAATATAGTAAACAATCCCAAAGAAACTAAATCTTTGATGACATGACTAAGCTGTGGATCATGCCAACCATGAAGCTCACATTAATTCTGGAAATTTAATTTTTAGGAGTTAGTAAACTTCCTTTATATTGGATACATATACATAATATAAATGTAAATTACAAAGCTTTGTTATCAAAAGGAAAACCTGTGAACTAGCTTCCAACCAAATACGAAGATTATCACCCTTTTTTTTGGTTCACTCACTTCTTTTTCTTTTTGATTTTCTTGAATATCACCAGGATATTTTTTTGTTAGTTATATGTCACTAATTTTGCACATTTTATGATTTTGTCACAATTTTATGGTGTCTTTTGATAGCAGCTGTTTTAGATTTTAATATAATTCAGTTAATCTCTAATTGTATGGTGTTTTTGTTTGTTTACTTTTTTGCTTTAAGGAATTCTTCTGGTGAGGTGATTTTATGTTATGATAGTCTTAGAATTTTAAAATTTGCCTTTTACATTTAATCCATCTGAAATTTATTTTTGCATATAATGTGTGGTATGAATTAAATTTCATTTCATCTTTTAAAATTCTATTTGCTGCATGTTTCTAATAGATAACATTTATTGAGCTAAGGAAATTTTATTCTTTTCTATTTTACTGAGTTTAAAAATAATGAATAAAACTTGGTTTTATAAAATGCTTTTTGCATATGTCAATTATAAGATTTTTCTTCTATAATAGGTACATTCAATAAGTGATAATTACATATTTTTCTTATGTAATCTTACTCTTGCATTCCTTGGATAAAATAAACATGATTTTTAAAATAGATTACCAGATTATTCTACTAATATTTTCGCTTAGAGTTTTAGCATATACTTTTTCTTTTGTTTTCAGAGTTATAGTCAACTAATCTAAGGATTTGGAGACTATTTATTCTATAAATAGAGGGGGACTTATCCCCGAACATTTGATAGAATTTGCCTCTAAAACCATCTGAATCTGGTATTTTAAAGTACACACTAAATTTATTGAATATTTATAAAGCTATCAGAATTTCTAATTTTTCTTGTCAGTTTTAATTTTTAAAAAATTATTTATTTTATTGAAGCTTTCAAGTATATCCTACAAAGTTGTTCAAATCTTTTCAACATCTGCTATATCACCAGTTAGTCTCTTGACTTCCTTATTAATAATATTTGTTTCTTAGCTTCTTTCTCTCTTTATCAGTCTCACTAGAGACTGTTTATTTAGTTAGTTTTTTTCACAACACAACTTGTATATTTTCCCATGATGTTCTTTCACTAATGTTCATTTGTTTTCAGCTTTTCTTCTAATCTGTACCCTTTTATTTTTCTTATTTCAGTTTTCTACATTCTAGACTTACATTCTATATATCTTTCTTTAAGTACCCCCTTCCTGATTTCACATACCTTGATATGTAATATATTCATTATCATTCACTTTTAAGCATCTTTTCATTCTTATTATAACTTACTTCTTCTTTGAATCACGAGTTATTTAGAAATGTGTTTATCAATATCCAAACTTGTGGGTTTGAAACATACACAGTCTTCGCCATTTTCTGGGATTTGCTTTGTCCCCAGCATGTGATCCTGTACACTCTGTCCTCTGTTGTGTGATTCTGAGCAGATGGACATTCTACCTTTGATATTTTTAAAACTTTGTTTTCAGATTTTCCCCTCTCGTTCTCTCTATTATGCATTTTAGATAATTTTTTTTCAGATATGTCTCCAGCTTATTTTTTTTATTTTTTGTGAGTTGGAGTCTCACTCTGTTGCCCAGACTGGAGTGCAGTGGCCGCTCCAGGCCACCGCAGCCTCGACCTGCTGGGCTCCGGCGATCCTTCCGCCTCAGCCTTCCAGTAGCTGGAACTACAGGTGTGCACTACCACACCTGGCTAATTTTTGATTTATTGTAGAGATGAGGCCTCGCCAAGTTGCCCAGGCAGGTCTCGAACCCACGGGCTCAGGCAATTCACTCACCTCAGCCTCCCAAGGCGCTGGATTGCAGGCTGAGCCACCGAGCCCGACTGTCTCCAGCTTATTGATAGCCTTTCTTCACTATTTTACCCATCCATTGAGTTTGTGATAATTTTCATTTTTAGGGGATAATTTTTTTCCCAATTCTGCTCATTCTTGCTTTTCTTTTTGTGATTTCGCATTTTATTTCTTGAAACATTTTATACATGGTTAATTGATGTTCTATAGTTCATGTTTTAATATGTTAAGTCCATGTGGGTTTAAATTTATCATTTGTTATTGCTGCTGACTCATTGATGGAGGGTTTTTCCTTGTGTGTTCAGTGGTTTTTGAATATGAGCTCATTTGATGATTTCCAGAGATCTTAATCTCTGGAAATCACAAAGCCTACCTGGAAAATAACTTTCTCCAGAGAGGATCATTCTGTTTTTTGGGGCTCTAATGTATCTAGAAGCCTCTGGTTCTGCCCCTGTCTTGGGTGTGGGACCTGTCTACTGTCTGAATGCAGAGCTGCCCTCACGGAAGCCACCCTCCATCTGGTTCAGTCAAGACTTTCTGATTTCTCCTTCCTTGGCAATTTCCATGGCTTCCTGAGTCCCTAAAAACGATAGTGTTCTCAGTGGGATCTACTACCATCTAACTTTCCTGCAATAAAAATATCTTGTGTTGATGATTATTTCTTATACCCCGAGGATCCTGGTTGACGTATTTCTGGTACCATCCACATTTCTGTCTGCTCCTCCTCATCAGACTCTGAGATCAGCACTATCACTGGCATGCAATGTTATCCCTTCATGTGCCTATCTCAAATTGTACTTATTCTAGGCAGTCAAAATGTCAAGTAAAATTAGACTGAATAAATGAATGAGTGGATAAATAAACACAGTATTGCTAAAGGAGTGATCGTTCAGTGATCTTTAGGGTACTTACAATATGGCAATAAATCCATAGTGATCTGTAAATGGCATTCACTATTAGCAAAGATTATTTTTTATGATTTTGGTCCAGTTCTGCTTTTGCATTTATTTGACATCTGAAATGAGTGTGATATCCTTACACATCAAAAGAGAACAGCTCAGCTATTGTGTAAATTAACTAAATCCCAAATCAGGAGAATCAAACTTTTATTCAAATTACACGTATTTTCTGAGGTTATTGATCTTAAGATTGATTCTTGCTGACCATTCTTTTGGAAAAATTATCATAATGCGGTGATCCGGCTTATGAATAAAAACAGGTTGATGCAATATGTTAATAATCCTATCCAGTGTTTTGATTTAATAACATGTTTCAATATTATTTCCCATAGCCTAGTTCTAATCCTCAGCTATGTTTTGTGTTATTATGCATTGAATTGTGTCCTCCAAAAAATATTTGAAAGTCCTGGGCTGGGCTCCGGTACCAGTGAATGCAATCTTATTTGGAAGTAGGATCTTTTCAGATGTAATTGAATTAAAGTGAAGTCACACTGGATTAGGGTGGGCCTTAATCCAATACTGATATCTTTATAAGAAAAGAAACTGTCCTTGTTCCCTCTAAGCATCTGGCCCCTTCTCTCCCTTGAGAAGTGAATACACTCTTTTCCAAAATACTTTCTAAATAAACTTTCTTTTCTATTCTAAAAAAAAAGAAAAGAAAAGGAACTGTGGCACAGAGACACAGACAAGAAGACCACCTGAAGATAAATCAGACTGAAGCAACATGTCTATATGCTGGAAATCGCCAGAAGCTAGAGGATGCCAAGAAGGATCCTCCCTTAGAGTCTCCAGAGGAAATGAGGCCTTGCCAATACCTTGATTTCGGAACTATGAGAGAATGCATTTCTGTTGTTTTAAGTCCCCCGGTTTGTGGTGCTTTGTTGCTGCACTCCTAGCACACTCAAACAGGTCTAGACTCCGATGTGCTGCACCTCACTTCTGTGCACCCTGAGTAAAGCAAAGTTGTATTCAAGCAGTCTCATCAAATCCAACACATCCTGAAAAGTGAACATGTCAGGATAGTGTGATTACTAGTAAAAAATATGTCACCGGAACCTGTCTATGGCTCTATAGTTTGTTCAGAGAAGTATTCCGCAAAGATTGTTTTCCTCCACAAAATCTTTGTATGTACGTAGGTCCACTTTTTCCCTTTGGCAGGCCTGAGGGCTGTGATTTGCACAGAGGAAACCACACTGGTACTCTTTGGTCCACAATAAGCACAGGATTCCAGGCCCTGCTTGGCAAGAGCAGGTTTTGCAGATTCCCTCGATGACAAACACAAAACTCTGCAGACTTTGGACTGAGACAGGCAAGCTTGAACCTTGGCCTTGTTATTTTCTGAACAGCTATATGGCCTCTGGCAAGTTGCTTCATCATATCCGGCTTTCCATTTTTTCAGCAGCAAGATAGAGACAGGCATGTTAAACTCTGCAGCTTGTGTGTGAAGGATTGAATAAGAAAATGTCCACAATGTGATAAAGTTTCTGGGCCCGAGGCAGCACTCAATAAATGACCATTTTTATTAATATTATGTGTTCCATACAAACACATTTGGGCTTTTCTATTTATTATAAATCTAGCATAGACACTAATAACGTGACAGTGATGAAAAAATATTATCCCCTCTTGGGGCCTCATTAGTGAAAGTGTGGAGTGTGGTAGGAAATTGCATGAGCCAGGGTGAGTGCCCTACAAGTTGGGCGTCTATTTCAAAGGACAATGGCAGGGCCGGTCATGGATATGGACTGGATGCAAAATTCATATGTTGAAATCCTACCCTCCAATGGGATGGCATTAGGAGGTGAGGCCTGGGGGAAATGATTCAGTTATGAGGACAATGTCCTCAGAATGGAGTTGGTGTCCTTATAAAAGGGGATACCAGAGAGACTCTTCTCTCTTGTACCATGTGAGTACACAGCATGAAGGTGCTGTTTATGAATAAGGAAGTGGGTCCTCACTAGACATCAAACCTGCTCATGCCTTGATCTTGAACTTTCAGCTTCCAGAACATTGAGCACTCATGTTTGTGATTTAAACCACCCAGTTCATGGCATTTTTGTGATAGCAGCTCAAATGGACAAAAACACCTGAGACAAAGTGCTGACAACCAAGACCAGAGAGGCAATGGCTGAGGGAAATGGGATCTGTTTAGACAAGTGGTACCTTTGGGAAGTTATGTGGGGAGATCTTCAGGTATCTGAGGACTTGGAGGTGGAGATCAAGAGAATGCTTGGCCTTTCTTCACTGCCATGAGGCTCCTTGAGGCAGGCTTCCTGTCTTCTTTGCTGCTGTGTTTCAGAAGAGAGCTGGCGTTGAGCAGGTCTTGGTAAATATTTTAGAATAAAAAATGAAGTTCAAGAATTAGGTTCATCATAAGTTCTGGCCAGGTAGATTTTGAGAGCAGTGTAAAGAAGAATGTGCTGATAATTTGGGTGTTCCAAAAGAGAGCAGGTGACTTTGCAAGGTCATGGAGCTCTGATTCCAGGGAACTTTCAGGAAGCCCATTTGTCAAAGAGTTAGACATGGAATTTATCCATATGGAGGGAAATCCTTTCCAATTTTGAGATCCTGGGAGTCCATGATTCCGGGTTCCTCAATAGCAATTGAACCCAGTAAATAAAGTTAACTGTATATGTATGAAAACAAGCTTTGTTCCTTCTGTATCCATACTCTGTCTCCTATCTCCACATACCCAACTCACAAGAAAAAATTTAAAAAAATTACATAGCAGAATGCTTGTTCCTTCAAATTAGAGTTTCTGGGGGATTTAATATATTCTAAAAAATGTGAAACATATTAATGTACACTTTTGATATTTATTTTCAGAACCTGTGGTATATTCTTTCGAGTATCTCTGGGATGGGAATTTTTAATTCATTTGGAGTGGGTTTAGATTTTAGAATGCGCTGTCATCCTGGACCAGCTAGGCAGTACAAGGAGGTAGGCCTTGTATAGACGGTCACTGTTGGATCGTTGGCTGTTCGCCTGCACAGTCACAGGACTGCTTTCGTTTTCCAGTCCGGCCATCTAAAGATGGTGCTAGTATAGAGCTCTAGATATTCTTGGAGCAATATCAGAATTTGTGCAAAAAACTCCACAGCTCAGAAAACTGCTTGGAAGGCAGCCACTCTTTTCTCCAATACTGTTTAGTACATCAGTTAAATAATAGTGCCTGGACTTTAGAGTCGCACCTCATAGATTTCTTGACCTATCTGTCCTGCAGTAATCAGCTTTCTCGGAACCTGAATCCTGCTGTCACTGGCCCTAAATATTGTATTTTCAAAGCTGCAAGACCTTCCGCCTGGAAACCTGCTGCCAATTCGCCTGGCATGGGCGTCCTGATGCAACATCGTTTCTCATCCCCCACTGACACAGGATGAGCCGTCTCTTCAAAATCTGGGCAGCCCATTAACACACACTCAGATTGTACTGGGACCTCCATGGCAGAAATGCAGTGGTATCTGCTGCACCCCCATCAGGCTGTGATGGGGCCACATGGATGTCACTGCCCAAGCAGAGTGGTTTCTCCTTTGAAGAAGAGTCATTGGCAAACATAGGCTTATTGGCCCAGCTCTAAAAGGAGATCGCAGGCATCCGCTCAGCTGGAGAGTTGGTGCCAGCTTTCATTCTACATGAAAATTCAATACCAACTGCCACCCAGACTCGCTCTGTCTCTGCCATGACGGTGGGTAATTCCTCACGTGCTTGCCATGCAAATCCTGCAGAGGACTCTGTTATAGCAATGCAGCCTCTTTCCCCTCAGTGAAAGGGTTCACAAACCTCCTCTTTTTGCTGCCACCGTGGGAATTTAGGTAAGCATCTGTAGTTGCTGGAGAGTTCTGAGCACAACACTTAAGGCCGCTGCTGCAGTTTCATGGACCATTAACAATTTGCTAATATTGTTTTAGCTTGCAAATTAGTGCAGCTCCGTGGGTAAGGAAAGGCTCCGTAGCTGTCATCAATCAGATGGAAATTCTTCATGCATGAGATGAAAAACGATTTCTAGCCTTTGAGGCTCAGACAGCAATTACTGTAACCAAAAAAATGGGCAGAGAGAAGAAGTGCTCCTTGCAAAGTCTGTTAGCAATTCTATTAACTTTATTTCTTGATGAACAAGAATGAAAGTACTTCAGGACTTCAAGCAACGGGAACTTGATTTTCTCAGTTACTAATAAAATGACAATCTAAACGAACCCTCTCTAACTGACCTGCTCCTGGAAGGCAGGAAAGAGAGATTGAGAGTGTGACAAGAAGGGTAATCAAGCTGCGAGGACCTTCAAGCTGCGAGGACCTTCGTGACTGTTCTTGCTGAATTCCCACCTTGCAATGCCTGTCCAAGTGGATACCAACAGATGGTATCTAGGTCCAGGCAAACATTGGTCTCATTTGTTGGAAAATACATTGTTTCTCTTTCATCATTCCCAACTTTAAGCACCAATATTTCCTGTGTTAAATATTTATAGGAGGTGGTTATGAAATGTTTTCTTCACAATTGTGTGTCATTTATGTTTGGAAAGTGGTTCAGAGAGAGGGTTAAGAGCCAGATTGCCTAGGATCGAATCCTGCCTTTGACACTTTTGAACAAGTTATTATTATTAAGCTTTCAAATAGTGAATAGACCAGGGCTGAAGTTGAGAGTCTTCAGGAGGACAATTTGCTGCTGCACACCCTAACCCTAGCAGAGTACCCAAGAGCCCTTACACTGGTTCATGGCACCAGAACTCTACTATGTGTCTGATGGAGATTGCAAGTATTAACTCATCTGGTGCTCTTAGTCACCTATAAAACAGGTCGTACTATTATTACTCCTTGTTATGGGCTGAGTTGTACCCCCCCAGATTCATATGTGAAAGCCCTAGCTCCCACTGCTTAAGAATGTAACTGTATTGGAGGCAGGGCGTTTAATGAGGCAATTAGATTACAATGAGGCTATTAGAGTGGGACCCTAATCCAATATGGCCAGTGTCCTCATAAGAAAAGGAGATTAGCATACCCAGAGAGTCATCAGAGATGTACACACACAGAAGAAAGATCAAGAGAGGACACAGAAAGAAGATGTCATCTACAAGCCAAGAAGAGAGGCCTTGGGAGAAACCAGCCTCGATCACACTTTGATTTTGAACTTCCAACCTCCAAGACTGTGAGACAATAAAATGTCTGCTGCTTAAGCTGCCCAGCCTGTGGTACTTTCTTATGGCAGTTAGAACAACGTTATACATTCCATTTCATAAATGAGGATACAGAAAAACCCAAAGGAGAGAGCAGAGCTGGGTTCGAGGTCAGGCAGTGAGAGCCCAGAGCCTACATAGGAAGTGACCACCGAGTGTCATCAGCATGCTCCTTTCCCCATGGGAAAGTTTAACTGGGTTTGTGAAACCATGAATGTGCATATTTGATAAAACATTGAAGCCATTAGCTACCACCATGCCAGCATTCCAGTATCCTGCAATCTGCTGGGCAGTCAGGGGTATGAGTACCCTTCTAGCACCTGTCTACAACTGCAGTCTGAGTTCTGCTGTCCCTTCACAAGAGCTCACGACTTCTTCCCTGAGGGTGCAGAGACAGACAGATCTAGTTCTCCAACTTATGGCCTTCTGTATTCCCTCGTTTATGTGCAAGAAAATTTAGGGGTTTCTGTTTTTTTCCTAAACACAATGTGAATATTCTAAATGTGTTTTAGAATGGCTATTCTAAATATTGCAAATGTGTTTTGTGGATGTGAGTTTTTCCATGGGAGGGGCAACTCTGGGTCTCTCATGTCCCTGGAAGCTCCCAGCACTTCTCAACCTCTGAGATGGGAGGTGCTTAGGAGAGGATGTGCTAGCTTAAAATCAGCCTGCATTCTGAATTTTGATCAATCCCTACAAGGTGCTCTCATAGAAGGTTCTACTGAGTCATATTCCCCCAGTTTGGTGAGGCTGTTGGTGCCCCATGTCTTTCCAGCCCTGGGATATTCAGTCCATTTCATCTTTGCCAAGCTACCTGACAAATAATAATTTATCATCATTTCATTTTGTCTTCATTTTTTTTTTGAAGCTGAATTCTTTTTCTTGGTTATTTACTGTTTTTTCTCCTTCTTCTGTGATTTGCCTATTTATAGATTTAGCCCATTTGTTTTCTCAGTTGGGGTGTTTTTGTTGACTTTAGGGAAATTTCATATTTATAGATATGAATTCTTTGGCATATAGAGTGCAAAATGTTTTTTACAGCTTACAATTTATGTCTTTGTCTTCTTTGTGCTGCTTTTAACACTTTTATGTAGAGAATTCTTCCTTTTTTATGGTCTAAATTAAATGCTTTTAAAAATAATAAAAAAAGAACTTCCTTACAAAAAACAATAAAAAATAATCTGTATTTTATTTTGTCTCTTCCCCCCCATCAAGTCATTAACATTTGGGAATTTAATTTACATTAAGGAGAATTTTATCCCCAAAATGCTTAACTGGTTGGCCAGTTAATGAATAACCCATTTTTAAGATTATGTTTAAAACAGTGCCTTTTCAATTTGGACAAGGCAAGTTCTATTTTATTGAATCATTTCTTTTTATTATTATTATTATTTTTGAGTTGGAGTCTCACTCCGTCACCCAGACTGGAGTGCAGTGGTCGCTCCTAGCCACTGCAGCCTCGACCTGCTGGACTCCGGCGATCCTGCCACCTCAACCTTCCGAGTAGCCGGAATTACAGGCATGTGCTACCACGCCCGGCTGATTTTTTTGATTTATTGTAGAGATGAGGTCTCACCAAGTTGCCCAGGCGGGTCTTGAACCCGCGGGCTCAGGTAATCCATTCACCTCAGCCTGCCAAAGGCGCGGGATTACAGGCTGAGCCACCGAGCCCGACAAAGCAGAGCATAGTAGCTGCTCTCACATCAGTCAAGGGACAAGTATTTTCTGAGCACCTGCTATGTGCCAGCAGCATCCAGAACCTGCCCTTCCAAGTCTTCCATCCAAAGAAGAAAGCATCAGAGGCCCCACCAGGAGTTTGGGGCTCACAGGGGCATCAGGCAGGGCTTCAGCCTCTGTAGCACTCAGCTGCTCACATTGCTGGACAGTTCTTATCTGGTTTTACATTGATATTAAAACAATAGAACATATAAAACCTATATAGTTGTCACTTGAACAAGATGGGTTTCAACTGTGTGGGTCCACTTATAAGTAGATTTTCGCCACCTCTGCCACCCCTGAGACAGTAAGGCCAATCCCTCCTCTTTCTCCTCCTCCTCCTCAACCTAATCAAGGTTCATCCAATGAGGGAGAAGACCTTTATGATTATCCACATTCACTTAGTGAATAGTAAAGACATTTTCTCTTCCTTATAATTTTTTATCAAATTTTATTTTCTCTAACACGTTTTTGTAAGAATGCCTATAAGACACAAAATAGGAGTTAATTGACTATGGTTTCAGTAAGGTGTCCAGTCAACAACAGGCTATTAGTAGTTAAGCTTATGGGGAGTCAAAATTATATACAGATTTTCAATTGAATGGGAGTCAGTGTCCTTATGGGTTGTTCAAGGATCAACCGCATATTGCATAGAATTGTATTCAATAATAATAAAGTATTATATATAACATCTTTTTGACATATACTATCCTTAAGAATATTATATTGTATATAATATTGTATGTAAGGATATTGTAAATTAGAATTATATATTACTATGTAAAATATACATGTAACTATAAACTATATAATTAACATATTTTATAAAATATGATATATATTATGATTGCATACATATTTTATATGAATATTTATAGAAATTATATGCATATTCCTGAAAAATGTGAAAAACAGTGGCTGACTAAAAGGACTGTTATGAGAGTTAAAAGCAAAATCACAAGAAGAGCTGGGGATTTGGCTTGGCTAAGGTACTGAACACATTTTAGGTGTTACAATGTTGTATAATCATAAGTGAATTTATGAGAAGGAAGAATTGTGATAGCACGTGGAGAGATGATGGGACACACATCAACGGGTCTGAGAAGCTTCCTGGAGGAGCAAAGACACGTGGAAACACAAAGTTCAAGGAGTTAGAGAGAGGAATGATGAGACGCTCCTAAAAGAAAGTCTGGGGGCAGAAGAGGACAGGGCTTGTTCCAGAGTTCCAGGACATTCAACATGGCTGGAGGGGCAGGACGAGGTGAGCTGGGGAATCAATGCCATCTGTCAGTTTTATATTGTTGGTAATAGAGATTAGAGTTAGAAGTGGCCAACCCTAAGCAAAACCGACAGTGGCTAAAACTGAACATTGATTAAAGATTGATAGAGGAATAAATTGTGCTTGAAAAATAAATTAGATATGTATAATTTAATACCCTCAAATTGGACTTTATTGATACAATTGCTTCAAAAATCCCTAAAGGCAAAAACTATAATCAGGAAGACTGACATGGCTGAAAGAACTACTAATCATATTTTTATGCAAAATAAAAATGTGAAATGTATGATCCCAGAGAAAATGCCAATATAATGGAAATAAAAATGAAAATATTGTTCTTTCTGCTCATGCAGTTCTCCTTGTAGTGTTCTGTGCTGCCCACATGCCGACAGGTCTCTTCTAGTTTTATATTGATAATATATAAAAATAATATATATAACATCTATCTATCTATCTATCTATCTATCTATCTATCTATCTATCTATCTATCTATCTATCTATCTATCTGATCCATACAGTTGACCCTTGAATAACAAGTGTTTTAATTGCACAGGTCTACTTTTATGCAGGTTGAAATTTGATTATATAGCTAAATTGATTTAATAAAATGTACAAAATTCCAACTCAATGGGTGCTTGCCAGATTTGGCATGATTCTGATTAAAATATTTGCATTAAAATGTCTTTCCTGGTAAAATGGCTGATTCCAGTGCTGTGGCAAGGAAGGCACATTGTTGTGCTAGAGAGTGAGAAACTTCTTACAAAGTGATATTGAACTGTCCTGAAAACACAGGACCCTTTGGCCAAATCTGAGACAATTTAAACATTAAAATAATTGAGGACAGGAGTGAATTATAAGTCACTGAACAATAGGAATCCGTGAGTTCATCTGATGATCAGTTGATCAATAAACAAGGTTTGTGGACCATAGAAAGGCTCTTTCTTAGAGAAGAATGTCTACTGATAAATATGGCAGTTTACAGCCACCATAGAAATAGCTAGCTTGGGTAAGAATACTCAATGGATGCTAAAGTTAGAAGGGAAGATTATTTTGCTTTATTATTTTTAATTTTTTTATTTTGAAATAACTTCAGGCTTATAAGAAAGTTGCAAAGCTCTGTCAAAAAATTTCCACCCACTGCCCCTAACTGTTATTGATTTACATACTAATATAACCCAAACCAGGATATAATACTATTAACTAATCTACAAATTTTACTCAAATTTTACAATTGCCTCACTCTTTTCCTTTTTTTGTTTTATGATTCAATCTAAAATCTCACATTGCATTTAGCTGTCACATCTCCCTAGTGTCCATTAAGTCTTCATACAGTAGGTTTTGCTATTTTGTGTCATGCATTGGTTAGAATCTGGAATATAATAATAATGTAAGCATATATCAGTTTTCCTGTTCTTGCTTTTTGGGAAATTTTGAATTTTAATTTTAAGCATGATACTGACTAGTGGTTTACAAAACACTTATGTTTCATTGTTAAGAAATTATCATTCTATTTATATTTCATTAAATATTTTTTTAAAAACAGAAAATGGATTTTATCAAATACCCAAGTAGAGACAGTCTTACTTGGCTGAGGATCTAGATGGTTAAATTTGGAGCTGCCAAATTGTCTGCACTGGGTGGGTTTGTGGGAATGTTTAAACAAAAAAAACTTGAGAAAAGTGAACTAGAAATTTGTATACAAGTTTATCTCAAGTCACTGAACTATATTCTAAGCTGCTTATATGCTTGACAGAATCCCAAAATTTCCAAACATATATGGGGTAAATAACTGAGTAAAAAACTTTAGCAGCTATTTTTTTTGCTGGGGGTGGGGAGACTAGAGTTCAAGTCATGCCAAATAGAGATGATTCTAGCTTTCAGTTGACATTCCAGAAATGTTATGGCTTAGGATAGAAAAGAAAAGTTGACTTAGAACAACCATAACAAAGCCTATGACAAAGCTTCAATAAGATCAAAACAATTGTCTGTTACTGCTTGCCACAAGATAATATTCTCTTTGGTAGAAGTTAACTTGATTTGTCATCTGTTTAACATTTTGCTCACAATGTTTAGCATTCAGTCAAAAATTACAAGATTTAATTTTTTACAAAAAGCTCAGAAACAAATAACCAAAAATCAAGAGAAAAAAGTGCACAACCAAAATTGGTGATTTAGATACTGAAGTTATTAGATAGGGACCTAAAAATGATAAATAATATGTCCAAAATATAAAAGGGTAGAGACTTTAATCAGAGATCTAGGACTGTAGAAAGCAGCCAAAAGGAAATGATACCTATATGAAACAGAGGATTAGTGAATTGAAAGGCAAGGCACAGGAAAATATCTTTAATGAAACAAAGGAGAAAACACTTGAAAAACATTGTAGCAGTGTTGGACACACACAGGTCATGGTGAATATGTAACATGTGTATGAATAAAGTCCTAGAAGGAAAAGAGGAAGGGAATGGGGCAGAAGCAATATTTGAGAAATCATTCCCAGAAATTTTTCAAAATGATGAAAGAATCAAACTGAAGATTCCAAAATTTCTATAATCCCTAAAGCAGGATAAACACAAAGGACTTCACAACCAATCATACTAGAGTCAAACTGTGAAAAACTGGGATGGCTTTACAAATATCAGACAAAGTGGACTTTGAGGCCAAAAAGTTGTTAGAAATAAATAAGAATATTTCATAATGATAGAAGGTTAAATCAACTGGAAGTATGACAATTAAAAATTTGTAAGGAGAAATAGAAAAATCCACCATCATATAAAAAGATTTTCACAATCTTTTTTCAGTAACTGAAAGAAGGAGGGAAAAATATCAGGAAGGATATTGAACAGCTGAGCAACGCAATTAATACATGTTATCTGATAGAGATATAGAGACATTATACCAAGTAGTGTAGAATATGCCCTCTTTCATGCTTACATGGAACACCTATGCCTTGTCATAAAGCGAGTCTCAACAAAGCTCAAAGTAGAAGTCAGAGTATTCACACTGATTCTAGAAAAATTATAAGAGAAATCAATAGGACATTATAAAATATCTGGTGTTTGAAAAGTATGCAATACTCTTATATAACTCATAACAAAATATTTTTAATATTTTAAATGATGATGAACATTCAACATATCTCCCCAACAGACTGCCAGCCCCACTCAACTCTAGTCTTTTCTCAGTGGAGAAGTATTAGGAAGGTTTTGCAAAATGTTTCCCCTCACTTCTGCCTTCTTTGCCCTCCCACAACTTCATGCTTCTATGAAGGTGAAGAAGACAGTCTTTGGTCAGAGCCTTCCTGTCTGATGCAAGGAGTCTTGTTGCCTCTCTGTGTCTCTTCCTGTCTCGCTCCTGCTGTGGTTTTCAGAGATTGGCACATGAGACTGTTCTCTTTACTTCATATGTTCTATTTTAGGGAGAACTATTTTAAGAACTGTCTTATTTTCTGCATATTAAACTGGAAGTAGGGGATTGCTAATTCTTTCTCCAAATTATAGCTATAGTTTATTCACTTTGATAAGTCCATTGTACCCCAACCTGTCTAAGTCACCATTTTCTCTCTTCTAGAACCACTTTGAATGCCTCCATGCACTCAGACTCCATTTTTCATGATCTTATACACACTCTCCCATGATGTTTATGAACACAAGTGGGATCATGCTCCAACCCCCAGTGACTTCTCAATGTTCTTGGAATAAAATCCACGTGCCCTAGCATGATCTATAATGCCACTGTGACCCAGTCCGTCTCACCCTCTCCATCTCCCTCCATTCTTATCCCTGGGGTGGGCCACATTGTGCTTCATCCTGGTTTAGGACAGATCATATTTTTCATATCTGGTGCTGCCATCTTCAATTTGATGCCTGAGGTCCATGCCCCATCCTCCAAATGTCACTTCTTGAAATGTGCCTTCCCTGACATTCCCACCCTCTATCCTGGGGGGTGACCCCAACTGAGAGTTCATAAAGTATTTTAAGTGATCAGTTTGGTTCCTTCCATTCATTTTGGAAAATTCATGGGCCTTAGTTCTTCAAATATCACTTCCGCTCCATTCTCCACCTCCTCTCCTTTTAGGACTCTGTTCACAAACATGCTACATATTCTCCAGGCTTGTATGTGTCTCACACTCTTTCCAACATTTTCCAAATGTTTCTCCTTTGTCTCAAGGCATATCTTCTCATGCCTAGCCTTAACATTCAGAAGGACTGTTACGAGGTTTAAGTATGTGAATAATATAAAGTGCAAAGAACACTGCCTGGAAGAAAAAAATTAATATTTCACCAACAGCCAGTGTTGTTATAGCCCTCGCCAGTTTGTTTGACCCCAGGTTCCTTCATTTTTAAGTCTTCACCGTTTTTAATTCCTTCTTCCTTACTCACACTGTAGCTGTGCATAGATTTGGCACTTGTCATCTCTGAACAGTTTTGCAGATCACACAGGGTTAAAAGAATAAATTATAGGTTTGAAATTCAGCTCAAAATCTCACTAACTGTGTACCCTTGGGCAAACCAGTCAGCCTCTATGCTTATCTTTTCTCATCAGTAAAGTGGAGGTAATAAGAAAACCTACCTAAATGGGGACTGTGAAGATTAAATAAGTTAAAACATATAAAATATCTCAAATAGCACTTGGCATGTGATAGCCATAATATGAGTATTAGTTGTTACCATTATTATAATTGACCACATGCTGCTGTGATGTGGTAGCACATGAAACAGGATAATGTATTAAAATGCTGAGCACAGTATCTAAGGCATAGTAAGGGCCCATCTATTATAAATATGAATTATATATTATAGTTGCTTTTATTTGTAAAGTAGCATGTATTTTGTATTCAGTGTAATATATTCTCTTTCTTCTTATTAAAAGTAAGTCAGGTTGTGACTCTCATGCCTGAACCCAGCCCATAAATTGGATTGTGACTCTCATAGTATATCTGTGTCCAGTCCACAGACTGGCTTGTGACTCTCATACTTGGGCTTATCATGTAGATGAGATCATGACTCTCACTTGCACTTGGCTCACAGGTGAGATTGCGACTCTCATGCCTGAGTCTATCCAATAAGTTTGGTTGTGACCCTCATACCTGGACCCAGCCCTCAAATGAGATTGTGACTCTCATACCTAGACCTAGCCCATAGATAAGACTGTGATTCTTATTCCTAGACCTAGCCCACAGGTGAGATTGTGACTTTCATACTAGACCTAGCCTGCAGGTAAATTTGTGACTGTCATACCTAGACACAGCTCACAGATGATATTGTGACTCCATAAGTTGGGCCGTGATTTTCATACTGGATTCAACCCCTAGGTGACATTGTGACTTTCATACCTAGACTTACCTTACAGATAAGATTGTGACTCCCATATCTAGACTCAGCCTACAGGTGAGATTGTGACTCTCATATCTGGATCTATCCTATAAGATGGGTTGTGACTCTCATACTTAGACCTAGCCCTCAGATGAGATTGTGACTCTTATACCTAGACCTGGTCAGCAGGTAAGATTGTGATTCTCATACCTGGACCCAACTTGCAGGTGAGATTGTGACTCTCATACCTGGGTCTAGCACACAGGTGAGGTGAGATTGTGACTTTCATATTTGGACTTACTCCTTGAGTGAGATTGTGACTTTCATATCTAGACTCAGACCACAGGTGAGATTCTGATTCTCATACCTGGTCTTAGCACAGAGGCAGCCTACGATGCTTCTAATTGGATCCACCCATAGTTCGAAAAGGAACTTATGATGAAACTGGTACTGGAAGACCAGATTCCTTGAATCCCCTCCACTCCAAGGCGTGGAGTCCAAACTAGGTTTGGCTAGTGCTGTGCATAGATTTGGCACTTGGCATCTCTGAAGGTTTGAGAGCCATACTTGCCCTGGGGCACTTGTTCAGAATATAAAACTTCTAGGATATTCATAATCAAAATATATCCACACTCTGAAGGCAAACACAGTTAGTTTTCCATAAAGAATCTTTATATAACACATAACTAATGCATTCTTATTGTAGAATACTTGGAAAATGTATGCAAATATAAAAAAGCTAACTGCCAGTCTCCACAGTTTTACCCTCAGGGGATACATCATCTCTAAATGATGGGTCAATTATTTACATCATTTTATTGTTAACTCACACATTTGGTCTTTGAGGGCATAAAAATACATGAAATTTTCTATCTGCTCTTACTCTTAACATTAATTTTTAAAAAAGTAATGCTTTAAAAAAAAAACTCCACACATTTCTTAACCTGACTTCTAACATGGTAAGTGGGCACATCCTACATTGATCATAACCCACTTCCACTAGTGTAGCTCACACATGCACCACAGCAGAGACTGACTCAGGAGTTAGACTTGGGTTTCAATGCCAACTCTACCTCATTGGTCACCAGATCATATGAGTGATGCCTGCTAATAGCCTGCGTGAGCCCACATCCTCTGCTGTGTTCTTTGTAGTTCCTTTCAATATCACAATGGCTTTGTATGTATCTTAGAACAATAGGATGAAGGGAAGTGATGTGTGTCAGTTAGAGGCTAGGTCTCAAGAAGCCCTGTGTGTCTCTGCTTGTCTGCATGGCTAAGTTGCTGACTCCTGCTCTTTGCATCATCAGGAGAACAAGCCCAACCCAGGGTGCTGGAGGATGAGAGACAATGTGGAGCAGAGCTGAGTTCTCACAATCAGCCTTAGCCAATCTGCCAGCTAATTTAAGCTGCATTGCCCAATTGACTCACAGACCTGTGAAAAATCAGAAATAGCTGTTCTGTATACCACAGATTTTTAGGTGGTTTGTTATGTAGAAATGACTGACTGCTACAACCGCTTACCAGTTATGCCATGGGTGAGTCATGGAATGAATCTGTTTCTCAGTCTTCTCATCTGTAAAGTGGGGATAACAATGATACCCAACTCAGAGGATTGCTATAGGCTTAAATCTGTGAATAATATAAGGGGCAAAGAACACTGCCTGGCAGCAAAAATAAAGTGTGCCATGAACATTAGAGTTGTTATTATAGCCCTCCTCCCCGTCCTGCCATTCTCTGCCTGGCCATTCTTTTTTCCCCCTGAGATTTCAGTGTTTATTTTATTCAAACTCTGTGCTACACACTTTAAACACTATATATTCCTTAATTTTCATGGGTATTCTACTAGGTACATCATACAGTATCCTTCATCTTGCCAATTTTCAGAAGAGAAACACTAATTTATTATTGCAATTTTGTTAGCTATTTGATTTTGAAATTAGTCTGACAATCCCAAAATGTGCATTAAAAGAACTTCTCAACTTCTGAAATGCAAAATTTAAAATTAGTTTGGTTTATTTCAAATCTTTTAGAGTCCAGTCTGCCTAATATTAATTTGCCAATTTATTATGTATAGATATCACTTTAAAAACATACTTATTACTATTATTTACAAATACTGAGTTTGTATTACATGCCAGATATTTTTCTAGTTTTTTGTTTTGTTTTTGTTTGTTGTTTTTAAACATGTGTTACCCCACTAATTCATTTGACTCCTGAGACCATACTATCAGGTGAGTATTATTAATTATTTTAATTTACCATATCCCATCATTCTTAATTCTCCACTGCTTCCAGTTTGAATTCAGTGGTTCATCATTTGCCATAGTACATTCCCCAAAATAACCCAAATTTGGACAAATCATATCTCATCACCTGCCTTTGTTTTGTTCTTGTTTTTGTTTTGTAGAGATAACATCTTGCTATGTTGCTCAGGCTAGTCTTGAATTCCTGGCCTTAGGTGATCCTCTTGCCTTGACTTCCTAAAGTGTTGGATTATAAGCATGAGCCACCATGCCCTGCCACTACCTACCTTTGCATACCTGCCTTCATCCCACTGAGGGCCTCTGAGGAAAATTGCAGGATTCAGAGGCTGGTGTCATGGTGGTCATGATGGCTAACCTCAGGCAAAGACCCAAATGCACTGTGGCCTCCTGGGTGTTTTTCTGATTAATAGCTCTCCACCCTCCACACATATATTTCATTCCTTTCCCTTAGTACTCAAGCTTCCCCTCCCATCTCCTATACCTCTTTTTTGACTTGTCACCTTGTTTGACCTTTCACTGAGAGGATGTCTGCTGTCATACATGAGCTTTTCTTAGTCTTTCTGCTACCACATCTGCAAACCTACAAGCATCTATACCCGTTTCCCTCTTCCTTCCTGTTATAACAGAGGGAGATCTCTCCCCCATCAAGGTTCCAAAACCTGGATTCCAGCCACATTAAGTTTTAAGGATTTCACTTGCTAGGTTATCTTCATTCCTGCTTTTATTTTTAGCACATGCTTGTCTGCCAAATAATTTCCATTAACCTAGAAACATGTTCTAGAGCAGTCTATACTCAAGCAAATGAATAAACTACATTAACATCTCTTAAACCTATACATTGATACAGTCAGAATTGCTTTAATTTGCTGCTTTTTAAAGCCAAAGTCTTGTCCAGCCATCATGATTCCACTTGTCATCAGCCTTTAAATTTTTTTGAAGGTAATTTTTTGTGTCTATGTTATATATGTATAGGATTGTATTGATTTATTTATTCATTTATTTATTGATTAACTTTAAAAATACACTTTTATTTGCATTTTATAGAAGATTTAGACAATGAAAAATGCAGAAAAAAAGATGGCAGTGGAGCCAGTCAGACTGTGTGAGTCCCTGTGTGGAGGATGAGTGTGGAAGAATTTGCATGCGTGTCTGTTTTTAAGTGGGTGTGTGAGAGGCTGACTGAGTGAAGACTTGGGAACAAGTGACCAAGGCTCTCCTGGTGATGCCACTGGTGCCGGCAGCTGCTCTGCTTGGACCCTAATGCCTCCCAGGACACAGAAGCCAAATGCCATTTTCTAAACTCAACAAACCTTTTCCCAGGGAGAACCTTCTGGGAGTGATCGTCATTGCCAGACTGTCCAACCACTGCAGCGCCAGGCCAGACATTAGCAGCAAGGGGTGTAGAGGGATCACAGTGAGGGAGCCAGAGCCAGAGTCCCATTGGAGAAGATGAGATCAGGTACCCCACCGCCATCTTGAAAACTGGACAGGGACGTGCTCTGGCTTGCTCACCGTGGAACAACAGACCCACTTTCTGTGACCAGCAGGTTAGCTACTCAGGGGTTGATTATGACCCACAGGTTGATTATCCCCAAAGCACAAATGGTAGAGGAACAGAATGACTGTGGAGTCTCAGATGCCTCACTCCCTACCCTGATCCAGCCATGAGACAAAAGGTGCCACCGGAAAAGGGCAAGTAAAAACCTTCCCTGAGAGATCAGTGGTGAGTTCTGGGCTGACGCACACCTTTCCTCCCCACTGATCCTCTGAATATCATATGCACATCCTCCCCAGCAATCCTCTGAACATCAGACCTACATGGCTGGGGCACGACTGAGGGGAGGAACACAGGCAGGGTCTGGATGGCAACCACACTAGGAGAACTCTACTTTGGGATAAGCCTGACTGGAATGCCTGCCACCAGCACCTGGTGAGGAGACAATCCTGAACCTTCCCACTGAAAGGGATCCCCCTGGACTTATAAGAGTGGAAGTGGAGAACTGACACCCCACCTACCCCCACTGCTGCATCCTCCCCACTTGGGTCACACATTAGGGAGACTGTGAATGAGCCCTCAGACCACAGGAGATGGTAGGTGGACTTATCTGTGAGCAACTGAGAGGAATAACAGCAGAATCTGTCACAAGAGGGCAGTTAGTACCCAGAAATACTTTTAAAATTTTTGTTGTTGTTCTTGTTTTGGTCAGTATGTGTGAATGTGTGTGTGTGAGAGTTCAATTTGCAATATACCTCCTTTTTTGGTTTTGTTTTGTCTTGTTCTTTTTTTTTTATTTAGTCGGTGTGTGTGAATGTGTGTGTGAGGGTCGATTTGCATTCCCCCCCTTTTTGTTTTGTTCTTCTTTTGTTTGGTTTAGTGTGTGTGAATGTGTGTGCGAGGGTTCTATTTGCATTCCTTCCTCCTTTTTTCTTCTTCCTCTTTCATTTTTTGTTTTGGGGTGTGTGTGTGTGTGTGTGTGTGTGTGTGTGTGTGTGTGTGTGTGGTCTTCTTGCTTTTTTTGTGAGTTTTTTGCATTTTCTTTTCTGTTAGTTTTGTTTTTGTTTTTGTCTTTTTGGGATTTTTTTTGTTCTTGGTTTTCTGTGGTTTATTTTATTTTTTATAATGTCTGTCCATTCTATTTTATTCTACTTTTCTTCTGTTCTCCTCATTACTGTTGCTTTGTCTTGGATTCAGGGGGTACACATACTTCCCATTGCATTGTCATAAAGAGTGGTGAGGAGAGTGGTCTCAGGAGGCCCATACACCAGTCAGTGAGCATTGCAACTTGCAAGTAGTTTCTGAATCCTAGTTCCCCACCCTCCACTTTACTCAACTCTCAAAACTACAAGAAACAGCATAGCTTCCACCCCCAGTCTTGCTCCAAAACAGAACAAATTTGGAGGCTCTGATCAGAGCAGAATAGAGGGCTGAGCAAACAACAGAATTGAAAACCCTACCACTACCACTGAACAATGTAATTAAAAAGAAAAGAAACAGATCTGTCACAAATGAGGAAAAATCAATAGAAGAGCACAGATAATTTCCAGTGTACCAAAGAGGCAACAACTGAAAAATCAGACCCCAGAGCCCAAACAATGGAAATCACCAATGATTGGCTCCAGAATACAACAGGGATTAGAGAATGGATGGAAAGAGTGAATAAGACTGAAGAAAGACAAGATACAACACTGAAAGAACTTGTAACAGAGATTTTGGCCATAAAACTTCATCCAGGAAATAAATATCAAGATGACAAGCATGGAAAGCAGAATTAATCAAGCAGAAGAATCTCAGAACTTGAAGACCAAAACATAGAATTAACCCAATCTGTTAAAAACATTGACAGAAAACTCAGAAAGAAAGAGCAAAGCCTCCAAGAGATGTGTGATTATATCAAGAGGCCAAACCTATACCTGATCAGTATCCCAAAAGAATAAAGGGAAATGGAGAACACCTTGGAACAAATATTCCAGGAGGTTATCAAAGAAAGCTTTCCCCATCTCACCAGAGATGGAACCATCCAAACACCTCCCACAAGACAACAAATGAGAAGACTAACATACTAGACACATAGTAATTCACCTACACAATGTAGGTATAAAAGAAAAATTCCTAAAGGAAGCGAAAGAGAAAGTCCAACTACCTACCAGGGAAGACCAACTAGGATAGCAGCAGACTTATCAGTAGAAACACTACAGTTAGTAGGGGCTGAAGTTCAATTTTCCAAGTCCTCAAAGATAAACAACTTCAACCAAAAATTTCCTACCCAGCCAAGTTCGGCTTCATTAACGATGGAGAATTAAAATCCTTCCCAGACATCCAATCCCTAAAAGGTTATGCTGCTTCCAAATCAGCTCTACAGCAGATGCTCAAGAAGGTATTCAGCACAGAAGAAAAAAAAGAAACAAAGTAAAGAACAACCATATACTTTCCAAGAATTCAGGATAACATAGAATCAATACAACACAACCTTTTGATTGCAAAATTGAAAACACACACATATATCAACCAAAAAGTTAAAAAAAAAACAGCCTTATAAGAGCTTCATGACAGAGATAAACTCACATTTTAATAATCAGTTTGAACATCAATGAATTAAATGCACCACTGAAAATACACAGAATGGCAAACTGGATTTAAAAATCACAGCCCAACAATATATTGCCTTCTGGAAACACATCTAACTACAAAAGACACCCACAGACTCAAAGTTAAAGAATGGAAAGCAAACTTTCAGGTGAATGCAAAACAAAAGAAGGGAGGAGTCATGATTTTAATATCAGACAAAACAGCATTTAGGCTATCAAAAATTTAAAAGAAGATATGATAAAAGGTTCAATCCATCAAGAAGAAATATCCATCCTAAATATATATACACCCAACATAGGAGCACCTGTGTTAATAAAACAACTACTAAGTAAACTAAAAAAATAATATTGACTCTAACACTATCATAACTGGGAACTTAAATTCCATGCTAACAACATGCTAGATAGATCATTGAGGAGAAAACTCAGTAAGGAGATCTAGAACATTAACTTGATGCTTAGCCAAGTGGACTTAATAGATACCTACAGAACATTCCACCTAACAACCATGGAATATACATTCTACTCTTTGCCACATGGAACACATTCCAAGTTCAACCACATCCTTGGCCATAAATCGAGTATAAACCAATTCCTTAAAATTGAATTACTGCAGTACTATCATGCACCTTCTAAGACCACAGTGAAATAAAAATAAATATCACTACAGACCAAATCCCTCCAAAACACACAAAGACATGGGCACTAAACAGCACAATAGTGAACAACTCCTGGATGAACACAGAAATCAAAACAGAAATTAAAAGATCCTTGGAAACAAATGAAAGCAAAGACACATCTAACCAAAACTCTGGGATTCCAAAAAATCAGTATTAAGAGGGAAATTTTTATCTCTATGAAGACACATCAACAAAATAGAAAGATCACAAGTCAACAGCCTAACAGTCAACAGCCTAACAAATCACCTAATTGAGTTGGAAACACAGGACCACCAAAACCCTAACTTCAGCAGAAGAATCCAGATCACCAAAGTAAAACCAAAATACGGGACACAGAAGACAAAAAAATCATAGAAAAACTAAAACAGAAAGCTGGTTCTTTGAAAGGTTAAACAATATTGATGAATCTCTAGTCAGATTGAACAAGAAAAAGAGACAAAAACCCCAAATGAACACAATCAGAAATGCAAAATATCAACTTGTAAACAACCCTGAAGAAATACAAAAGGTTATCAGAGATTACTCTGCACACCTGTGTGAAAACAAATTTGAAAACCCAAACAAAATGGAAGACTCTCTGACATCACACAACCTCTCAAGGTTGAAACAAGAAGTGGAGACCAAATAGACCAATAACAACCCTGGAAATTGACTTCATCATAAGAAAACTACTTACAAAAAAGCTGTGGTGTAGACAGCTTTTCAGTGGAATTCTGCAAAACATACAAGGAGGAAGTGATACCAATTCTATTGGAAGTATTCCAGGCAATCAAGAAATACAGAAATCATTTTATGAAGGTAACATCACACTACCACCCAAGCCGGGCAAAGACCCAATTAAGAAAGAGCTACAGGCCAGAATCTCTGATTAACGTAGATGCTAAAATTCTTAACAAGATTCTAGCAAACTGGATCCAACAACACATCGCAAATATCATTCACCATGACCAAGTAGGCTTCATCCCCAGGGTGCAAGCCTGGCTTAACATCCACAACACCAAAAATGCAATTAAATACACCAGCAGCTGTAAAAACAAGAACCACATGATTATATCATTAGATGCAGAAAAGACTTTTGACGAAATCCAGCATCCATTCTTGATAAAAATCCTTGAACACCTAGGTATAGAGGGAACCTACCTCAAAATAGTATAAAGCCATCTATGATGAATCCACAGCCATATTACTAAATGGACAGAAATTGGAAGCATTTCCCTTGAAAAGTGGAACAAAACAGGGCTGCCCACTCTCACACTTCCTGTCCAACATAGTGCTGGAATTCTTAGCTAGAGCAATCAGACAAGAGAAGGAAATCAGGGATATCCAAATAGGAAAAGAAGAGGTCAAGAGGGCTTTGTAGATGATATGATCCTATACCTGGAAAACCCAAGGGAATCTGGCAAAAATCTCCATGTGGTATAAAGGACTTGGCAAGGTATAAAATCAAATCAACATGCAAAAGACAGTCACATTTTTAAACACCAACAACACACAGGCAGAGAACCACAAAAGAAGTATAATTCCATTCACAGTACCCACAAAAAATGAAATACCTTGGTATCTTTCTAACTAGAGATGCAAAAGACCTTCATAATGAAACTGAAAAACAATGTTCAAAGAAATCAAGGAAGACACAAACAAATGAAAAATTATTCCATGCTCACAGATTGGAAGAATCGATATTGTTAAGATGTCCATTTTATTCTAGACAAACTACAGATTCAACACAATACACATTAAATTGCCATCGCCATTCTTCTCAGATCCGGAAACAACAATACAGAAATTCATATGGAAAGAAAATAACCACGAATAGCCAAAACAATCCTTAGCAAAAGAAACAAAGCAGGAGGTATCACCCTTCCAGACTTAAACTTTACTATGAGGCTACAGTAATCAAAACAGCTTGGTATTGGTACAAGAACAGGCACATAGATCATTGGAACAGGACCTATATTCCGGAAGCAAAACCTCAATTTCTCAACCAATTAATCTTAGACAAACCCTCCACCAACAACCACTGGGGAGAGGAGAACTTATTCAGGAGATGGTGCTGGGGAAACTGGCTGACCACATACAGAAGAATGAAAAAGGACCCCTCCTATCACCATACACAAAAATCAACTCCAAATGGGTCAAAGACCTAAACATAAAACCTCAAACTATAAGAATCTTAGAGAATGCAGGAGACACCCTTATGGAAATTGGAATGGGCAACCAATTACCCCAGATTGCCCATGCCATAAGAGATGAGATAGACAAGTGGAACCTCAACAAACTGAAAAGCTTCTGCAAAGCAAAACAAAACAAAACAAAACAAAAAAACAATAAAAAATCAAGAGAGTGGGGAGGCAGCCTACAGAATGGGAAAAAAATATTTGACAGCTGCTTATCTGACAAAAGCCTAACATCCAGGGATCTACAAGGAGCTCAGATGTGCCAAAAGGAAAACAAAAAACAAAAAACAAACAAACAAACACCAGCCCCATTAAAAAATGGGCAAAATACATGAATAGACACTTCTCAAAAGAAGATATACAGGCAGCCAACAGACACATGAAAAAATGCTCAGCCTCACTAATCTTCAGAGAAATGCAAATCAAAACCACACTGAGATACCACCTAACTCCAGTAAGAAGGTCCATCATTAATAAAACAAAAAACAACAGATGCTTGCAAGGATACAGAGAAAAGGGAATGCTGCTACACATTGGTGAGAGTGCAAACTAATTCAACCTCTATGGAAAACTGTGGTGATTTCTGAAAGAACTAGAAATTGACCTTCGATACAGCCCAGCAATCCCCCTTCTGGAGTTATACTCGGAGGAACTCAAATCATTCTACAAAAAAGGTACCTGTGCACACATATTTATTGCTGCACTATTCACAATAGCAAAAACATGAAACTAACAGTGCTGCCCATCGAAACTGGACTGGATAAAAAAAAATGTGGTACATATATGATGGAACATTACACAGCCATAAAAAAGGACAAAATTATGAACTTTATAGTACCTTGAACAGATTTGGTGACTATCATACTCAGTAATCTATTACAGAAACAAAGAACTGAGTACCACATATTCTCACTCATGGGTGGACCCCAAACATCTATTATAATACTATAAAAAAGGGACTGGTAGTAGCAGGATACCTCCAGGGGAAGGGCATTGAAGGGATGCACATACCATCAATAAGGGTGCCTGATCCTAATCCAGGTGAAGTGAATTTCAGTGGGAGGCCCAAAATGACACCTGTACCTAAACCACTTATGTACACAATCCTGACTTGTAGCTCACAACTTGAAAATAAAATAAAATTAAATTAAAAAAAGAAAATGACACATATATGTATATTAATGGGAGATGCTGATGGAGATGAAGGGTCGGAACTTTAAGCTGTCCCTTAGCATTTGGGCCTTGTAGAACCTGGGCACAAGGTTTTAAAAGTCAAATAATTCTATAGGGTTTGTAATGAAAAATCAGTCTCTGCCTCATCTCATCTTCCCCCTCCTAATTCCAATTCCCAGGGGACATAATTCTCAACTCTTAAAGCCTTTTTTTTATTATTCAGTTAAAGTTATTGCATTATTTAAGGTAACACCAGATGCTGTAATAGATTAACTTGGTCATCCCAGTGACTTAGCAACACAAAAGTCAAATCCACACACAGTTATTGTGGGCAGTAGGATGCTCTCCTCCAGTCAGTGACTCAGGGACCCAGGACTCCTTAATTTCACAGCTCCCCCATCTTCAACCTGTGGCATCTGAGGACTCGAAGTCTGTTTCATGGCTGTCAGAGAAAGAGGATCATGCATGGAGCTTTTCATAGACCAGGCCTGGAGATGGTATGCCTCATTTCTACAATAGTCTACTGGCAGGTCCTCAGTGTGATGAATTCTCTTAGTGCCAAAAATACTAGGTACCTGGAGGAAGAGGAAATGTGCTTTTGCCTATATATTGCCTAGATATTGTTGATGGACACCTCATTATGGGGGGATAAGGACACACTTTTCTACAGCATCCCTCTGAGGCCCCCACACTCTTCTGTCCACCCTTCTTCCTTTAGAATTTTAAATTTCGTTAGAGCCACACCCAGTGCTTACATTATTATGATTATTTAAATATTGCTCATAGTTGAGTTGTGTAATATATTTGGATTACAATTCTTTATTTGACCAAGTATTTATCTGAATGTGTCTCTTTTTGCTTGTGTGCTTATTTATTTATTTTTGAGTTGGAGTCTCACTCTGTCACCCAGACTGGAGTGCAGTGGCCGCTCCCGGTCACCGCAGCCTCGAACTGCTGAGCTCCGGCAATCCTTCCGCCTCAGCCTTCCAAGTAGCCGGAATTACAGGCATGTGCTACCATGCCCGGCTGATATTTTGATTTATTGTAGAGATGAGGTCTCGCTGCCCAGGCGGGTCTCGAACCTGCGGGCTCAGGCAATCCACTCACCTCAGCCTCCCAAAGGTGCGGGATTACAGGTTGAGCCACCGAGCCCAGCTTGTGTGCTTATTTTTGACAAACCTACCACTGATTCAGTCCCAAACTCTGGATCCCGTGGTGCTGTGATCTCTTGCTTTGCTTGGCAGCTTTCTAAGCTTCACCTTCAGGTGCATCTTGTCCACATAACCTCCACAACCTGGTCCCTATCCCTACTATTTCCATTGGCTGTATGGCATTTTTTGGGGGGGAGGCATTGAAATCCATTCAAAAGTCTACTGTTTCCAAGTTCATATCACCTACCCAGACTTCTTTCGTGCTCCAGAACCTCTCATTTTTGCTCATCTCTTCTGAGATCTTCCCTGAGCATCTCAGCCCTAACATGACCCAACCTGATCCCAGCATAGTCATGCTTATTCCATTTTCAATCTCTTTTTCCTAGCACATCATGGACTATTATATTAGTTGCTTGGTCACTCATGCCACGGATATAGGGGCCATCCTTTCTTAACTCCCCCCTTCCTAAACCTGCATATCAGTAGGGCTGTGAGACTTACTTCCACAGAATCTAAAGTTGTTGTACTTCTCCCCCTGGCTGACCTCACTACCCCAGGCTTGCTCACCAGCTGTAGTAACCTCCCTGTGGGCCTATCCTTGACTCCTCTTGGTTAAGCTAGTCCCAGATTTAACACCTTCATGGGTTCCCTTTGCGTTGACACCAAAGCTACACTCTTTTCAAGGCCCTAAGTTTCTGTGTCTAACTCTCCAGCTGCCATTTATGCTTTTTTTTTTTTTCATCAACTGTCCTTAAGAATCATGCCAGTATTCAGCAATCATGCTCTGAAACCGTGTGTGTTATAGGGTTAAAAACGACTGCTTGAAAAGTTTCCTCTTAATAATTCTGGGTGGGGGGAATCTAGCAGGTCAGTAAGGGATCTCATCCCCCACTGCACACAGAAACTTCCACTTTGAAGGCCTAGTATAAAGTGGAGATCAAAGAATGCATATCCCATCTGTAAAACATACAATTAACTGGGAAAAATATATTGTGTGGTGTCACCATCCAGAAACTCTTAAATAAGCCGAAGTTGAGAAATTGCTTCTCTATGCTCCAAGTTTAGCATATTTCAAAACTTACAGAAATCTGCACAGTAATTAAGTGGCAGCAGAGAAAGATCAGGTAAGATCTTAATTCCCTTCTGCAGTGAGACAATGCTGAGGTCTCCCCAAGGCTATGGTCATGTCAGGCTGGTGCCAGGACCATCTTTTCTTACCAGAGAGAGAGTTTTGTTCTGTTCTGTTTCCAACTCCTTATGCATCTGTTAGTCTTTACTATCTACACAGCCCATTTGGAAAGAGCATTTACTTTAGCCATGAAAATCTTATGGACTCCTTCTTAGGAGGGGAGTGAGAAAGGGTTCCTGGGCCTACTGTGGAAAGGGAGATGGTTGCTAGGCAGTCTCTCCCAACCCATGAGAGTCCAAGGTCATTATCATCATGAGACTGGAACATTGTGGTACAATCAGAAACAAAAACTTGTAACTTGCAGATTGTAATCAATCTGCAATGCAGGAATATTTGATATATCTTAAACTATTGAAAATCAAACCCACAGTGAGATACCACCTCACTTCAGTAAGGATGGCCCTCATCAATAGATCAAAAAATGACAGATGTTGGCAAGGGTGTAGAGAAAAGGAAATGCCTCTACACTGCTGGTGGGAGTGCAGGTTAATTCAACCTCTGTGGAAAGCAGTGTGGCGATTCCTAAAATAACTAAAAATTGACATTCCATATGATTCAGAAACACCACTCCTGAGAATATAAATTGACACCAAAAAGACAACTGTACACTCATGCTTATAGCTGCACTATTCACAATAGCAAAAACATGGAACCAATCCCCTCCCCCCATCAAAAGTGGACTGGATAGAGAAAATGTGGTAGATATACATGATGGAGTATCACACAACCATAAAGAAGAACACAGTGATGGAGTTAGTAGCAAATTGGATAAAGTTAGAGACCATGATACTGAGTGATCTATTACAGAAACAAAGAACTGAATGACAAATGTTCTCACTCATAAGTGGGCCTTGAGCATTAATCACATTAGCACAAGGGAGGGATTGGCAGTCAATGGACACTGCCAGGGGAGGGAAGGAGGTGAGACATGTGGTATCACAAAGCATACCTGGTCCTAAACCAGGGGAAGCGAGAACCAGTTGGAGGTCCAAACTTAGTGTGCATGCAGCTTGCTCGTGTATCTAATCCTGACTGTACCCCAAATATCTTAAATAAAATTTAAAAAGAAAAAGAACTCCTACTTTTAATGTTTGGTTTCAAAACACAATCAAGCTTCATTCTGCTCACAGCACCTTGTGTGTATAGAAAGTGCACAGGTTTTACTCAGTCCTTTGGTACTTGAAAACTTAGGAAGTGGCTTAGTTGGAGCCTCTTTTAGTAAAGCCATGGGGTGAACAGCAATTCTCTGTACTTTACACTTCAGGAAGCTTCTGGCATTCAGAGGACACCAACTGCTATCTAGAATCTTTAGAAGGTCATCTGTGGTCAAAAAAGACTGATGATCCCAGACCCAGGAGGGAGCCTTCAAGAATGATGAGAGAGTTTATCCCATGCCGTGTGCATACTGCAGGAGACAGAGGTCTCTGGACACACTACTGGGGTTGGGCAGACAACAGGGGTTACACTCTAAATTCAAAGACCAAATTTTCTGTGAAAAATCCAAAGACACTGTAGTTTTTAATCATGATTTTGACAAATCCACTTTACTTTTCAACAATTTCCCTGGGTATGACAAATTGTGATGAAGTGGATAGAATGTTCAAGGTCCTAAAAAGACTTGGGTTTGGGTCCTTGCTCCTGTGTTTGTTACTACACAACCTGAGGTGGTGCTGAACCTCGCTGGGCCTGTTTCCCCACCTGCAAAATGAAATGCTCCCATTGGTGATGTCTTGTAGGCCCTCTGGTGGTCTCACTCACAGAGTCCAAGCTCTCAAGCAATTCTCCCCATCCTAAATGCCAAGGGAAGTGTGGCTGCCTCTCATAAGCCCATGTAGATGTGGTCACCCCAATTAGGGCCTCCATAATTGGACTGTCCTGCAGTGAGGTTATCACACTTCCATTTATTTATACCCCTCTGTATCTGAGCCACATAATGCAGTCCATCAATCAAAAAAGTAATCATCCATTTCTGTTTCTTTCTATTAAAAGGGGCATTTCTCATCTGCTTGACAAAATGAGTTACGAGCTCCATTTCAAACTTCACTTTCTGGTACAAGTTCATTTAGGAGCATCCTTCGCAAAATGGAACAGGAGGAGGGAGTGTTTGCCACCACTCGCTCCACATAAATGCATCTTTATTTATTTTGACTATGTCTTAAAATGAATAAATATGGCCCCCTGGGGAGCTCAGGGCATTTGGAGGATGATTTAATTTACTTAAGGGAAACTGTTTCTTTATGTTGATGTTCTCCTCCATGTTCCACTCATGACTAATATTTTCTGTAGCATTTATAGGACCAAATAGACAAAATGATAAAAATATGAATCATATTATATATTTTCGGGTTGTGAATATTTTACAGTTGAATTCATCAAAAATTTAGTTCAGAGGCTGCTGACCTGGCCATATAAAATACTAACCTGTAGCGCTGAATCTTGATTCATGAAAAAGAGGAAAAAGATTGTTTCTGGAGTGTAGCAATAGGAATCAGTTTTAACTATTATTTCCTTTCTCTCTCTGCATTATTTACAGGAAGCTTATGGCCAGTATGGAACTCCAGGAAACACCACTTTGAGCAAAGTCTGAATTCCTGTAGAAATCATATCTCTGTGGAAACTTCGTTCAGGACAAATCTTATTAACTGAAGAATAAACCATGAGTCTTCAGGACTGACAGAACATGCGACTTCAGGGAACGGTCACTGCTCACCCTCAGGACAGTGGCTCTAGGAGGTGACCTTCCCTAGAGATGGATCTGACCCACTCCCCCATTCAGCCCCACCCAGGTCCATTCTGGGATCTCCCAAGGCCCCAGGAGACCAAACTCCTGTACATCTTGGTCCTGAGCTTGGAGGACCTCGGCATCCGTAGCCTCACGTTTCCCTGCAATGTTCTGGATGATAACATTTCCTCTACTTCCACTTCCTAAAATGCCCTCATTAGAACACCACTCGCATTTGCAGACACAGCTCAACTTTCTTCCCATAAACAAACCCTTGATTCCAAGTAAAATATTATTTCTTTTTTTCTTTACTATGATACTAATGCAACATGATACCATGTAGTCTAAAGCAGTTATTGCGGTCTTCATGCATGTATGGTGTGTGGTGTATATATGTGTGTTGTGTATGTGTATGGTGTGGTGTGTGACATGTAAGTGTGTATGGGCATAGTGTGTTTGTGTAGTGTGTGTAGCGTGTGTGTTCAGTATGGTGTGTGTTTGTGTGTTGTATGTGGGAATGTGTATGTCTGGTGTGTGTGCTTGAGTGGTGTCGTATGTGTGATGTAGTGTGCAGTGTGTGGTGTGTGGGATGTGTGTGTGTGTGTGACATGTGTGGTGTAGTGTGTAGTGTGTGTGTGGTGTGTATGTGCCCTGTGTGTGTATAGCTTCACAAAACAGGTGTGTATATTTACACTGATGGTTCTAAAAAGTGAGTTTGGGTGTGCCTAAGTCCAGAGAGGAGATAAGCCAGGTAAAAGGTGGTCAAGCCAGGCCAGTGGGTAAGTAGTGGGTCTGAGAGCAACTCATGGGATCTTTTAGGGGCCCATAAAATCAGAGATATTTCATAATAATACAAAGATACCATTTGCTATTTTTACTCTTAAACACCCATGAAAATATAGTGGAGTTTTTCAGAAGTTACAGGTCATGTGATGTCACAATAGATTGAATGCAGAAGCAGGTATGACCATCCAGAAATCATCTATGAAGCCAGGCATAAATATAAAGTATTACCTGAGTTATCATTAAATGCTTTTTGTTTTGGAAAATATAATTATTGTCCATTAAAATATGTATTTATGTCAACTTGTAATGAATGTGTTACTGCTACTCTGAAATGAATTAATAAAAATATTTTTAAATTCTCTATTTTAATTTCGAATACAATAAATATTGATAGACATAATCCACATTAAAAAGCTCTTTGGTGCTGTCAACAATCTTTAAGTGTTTAAAGGTGCCTCAAAACCAAACCTTTCAGGACTGCTGTCCTAAACAATACCATGTAGTTGTATGAGTTTTTGAACTTTATGTAAATAGAGTCAGACCATATACTTAATTATGTGACTTGATATATGATTTCCTGAGAGGCATCCATTTTATTGTGTGTAGCTGGAAATACACTTGTTTTCACTAAGGGACAATGCTCTGATTAGTAAATATCCCACAGTCCATTTATTTTGCTGCTGATGAGAATTTGTGTTGTGACCAGACCTTTGGCCTATTTTTAGGCACATATGTGTGCATGCTTCTGTAAAGTACATGCCTAAGAACAAATCTGAGGACTGTGTACATAGGCAGCCTGACTAAATGATGCCAACTTGTTTTCAAAGTAGTCATATCCTTGGATAAAAATAATGTGGTGTATATATATACATGATGGAATATTAAGCAGCCATAAAGAAGAACAAAATCATGTCCTTGACAGCAACATGGATGCAGCTGGACACCATCATACTAAGTGAAATATCACAGGAACAGAGAACTAAATACCCCATGTTCTTATTCATAAATGGGCCCTGATTACTGACCACATGAGCACAATGATGGGAAAGGAAAACACTGGATACTGCTAGGGGAGGGAAAGAGGGAGGAGGAATGGGGGGTACATGGCAACCCACTTATTACCAGGTTTACTACCAGGAGAAGAAAGGTCCCACTAGAAGTCCAAACCTCACATGTACATAATTTACTTATGTAGTAAATCCCCACAAACTCCCCACAACTCTGAAATGCAATTAATTTTTAAAAAGTAGTCATATGTACTTATATTTTCATCAGCAATGTGTAAGAATGTTTGCTAATCCATATCCTTGCCAATAATTTACTTCTGAGGTCAGACCTTTATGGTTATCTGACTCCTGCCTTATATTCTCTGAATAACTCACTCTGGAAGAAGGAAGTACCAGATCTTGGGGACACACAGCAAGTTTATGGTGACATCACAAGTGGAGGAGCTGAGGCCTCAAACCAACAGGCAGCATCAGTGTGCTAGCCCTGGACATGGGTTGGCCTATAACAGAATGAACTGTTCAGGCTAATGTGCTGCATTTAGTACTTACAAGAGTTTTGAATAAGTCAAAGTCCAGGACCATGAGGAGCAGAGAGAAGCCAGACTGAAGTTGGTCAAGTCAGGTCAGTGGGTAAGTAGTGGGCAACTGGGTCCTTGGCCAAAATCTTCCACAGGTCCCATCTTGAGACTGTGATGAGCTCCATTCCACAAGTTTTTCTTTCTGCTCATCATCCTCTCTGACCTTCTTTGCTGCTGGCACCTGGATGCTTCTCTTTCTTGATTTAGAGCTTGGCCATGACTTTAATGTTGCTTTATATTTCCTGTCATTGCTATGCATTTGGAGCAGCAGGAAGAGCCTACCCACATCTGGTCTTACTCCCTGCAAATGTCCCCCCACCTCATCTTCATGATGGCTGTGTTAATTTCACTGGGAGCATGGAATGAAATTTACCTCACAGGTGACCAGGCAGCTTGCTTTCTTCATCTATTACAAATTATTTTTTAATCAGACAACAGGCTATTAAAAATATAGGGAAATTTTGATCCTTTAGGAATGAACTTCAAGGAACTTGTTTTCATTTTAACTGCAGAGGCTTTGATTCTGACATTGAGTATTCTGGGAGAATTTTTCCTATGTTTCCTCAGCTATAAAGGCTTACATAAATCAGTCAAACTGTTCAATTTTCTGCTTTGCTCAAAGAATCACAAAAAATGTACTTTTGAATTTAAGGGATAGTTGAGCTGATAAATTTCAAAATGTGTGCCTGAAATTGCACAAAATGAGAAATTCCAACAGTCGCTGACCCAGACCACACTGTCCCAAATTGAAGAACCAGAAGGGCATGGGTATTTGCTGGCATAAATTTGAGGTTACAGTAATCTTCTATCTCGACAATTGGGCAAATGAGAGTTCTACATGTTTCATTTATGTTTTAGATTGTTAAATATTTTAAAGATTACATTCCCAATTTCAATTAAGTTAGTGTACCCATTGTCATACAAACTGCTGTCCAGAACCCTCCAGCTTCAGGTTCTGACTGCGGCCACCAGATGGGATGAAGTTAGTCAGAAGCTTCGTTTTTATTCCCACAACGATGCCAAGTACAGAAGGCGGTTGTCTGGACTTCTCATGCCTACTACCTGCTGAGTGCTCATGCAGTGTTGGGTACAGAGGTGTACATGTTTGTCATGACTCTTCCAATTGTACACTTTATGGCAAATTATTTATACATCAATAAAGTGAATTTAAAAGTTTATGACAATATATGGTGATGAGAACATTAAATATCACATTGGAACATGATTTTTAATAGCTGCATAACTTTCAATAATCGATTACTGGATGCTCATGACATTGTGATAATTGGTTCTTTATATACTGGTGAGACAAAGCATGTCCCTGAGTGGGCATCTCTGAGGAGTTTCTCAAGATAATCACAGAGGTTGAGTACCCATGCCAGTGGCCAGATGGTCTCATGAAGTTTCTGGTTCCTGGCCCCTGCAGTGGGCCCCTAGAACAGGGTCCACAGTGGGGCCCTGGAACAGACCCCTGGAACAGGGTCCCACAAGCAGGCCATCCCTGTGGTTTTTCCCTGAGTATGGCTGACACTGAAGCAACCATGGGGGCTTTGGACTGAATCCCACGCAAAGATGCCATTTTAATCACATAAAACAGGTTGGGTGCATGGAGAATGCAGCCCAATTATCGGCATTGACCTCTTTATCAGTCTATGACCTGACCACCTAGCATGGGAGGAATCCGTGGCTGTCGTTCTCCCACCGAGGAAACTCCATATCCCTGTGGCCTCCCTCCATTTCTTGTGAAGCTGCTATGTCAAAGCTGAGAATATCTATCTAGTGATGGTTTGTCTGGGCTCTTCCCCAAACTCCACTCTGAATTTTGCTTCCTGGGCCATGTCCATTCTTCCATGGGAGCTACCTTGGCAGGATAACTCACAGGCTTTGGGGTCTTATCCTACTCTCTCTGCTAAACTCTCCTGATACCTACTGACTCTTGTTGGCAAAAGAAAGTCCAAGTAGAGTCAGTCCTGAACTGTCTCAGGATCTCATCTTTTAGGCCAGCAGAATCACACAGCTCCTTTTGACCTCCTTGAACCCTGGCTTTCTTGGGGAACAGTTTCTCATTGATCCTTAGCAACTTCCCTTAATTCTGGTCCCAACTGTGACAGGCCCAGCAGATTTCTTTTAAAAATTACTTGGATGCAAATGGCATGTCTTCACTTCCTAAGGCTGACACAACAAGATACCACAAGCCAGTGGTCTCAGGAAAACAAAACAATGATCTCTCCCAGCTCTGGAGGCAACACATCCAACATTAAGGTGTCTGTAGGGCAGCACTCCCTTCAAAGACTCTAGGAGAGACTCCTTCCTCCCTTTCCCAGCTTCTGATGGCTCTAAGAGTCCCTTAGCTGTGGCCACATCACTCCAATCTCCACCTCTGTCTCTGAGTGATCTTCTCCCTGTGTCTCTCTGCAACTTCTTATGAGGACACCAGTCACTGGATTTGAGATTCACCCAAAATCCAAGATGATCTCATTTTGAGATCCTTAACTAATTCCATATGCAAAAACCTTATTTCCAAGAAGGTCACATTCACAGATACTGGGAGTCAATATTTGGACATATCATATTGGGGGTAGGGAGACACAATTCAACACAGTACAGCATGCTTTCTCCCACTATTTAATTACATAAATATTTGGAAAATCCCAGTTGAAAGTTGGAGAAGTCAGATTTTAAGGGAACCCTTTAAGGAATGTGTGGATGTTGGCCAGGTAACCAACTGAACTCAGTAAGAAAAAATACAAAACAGCTTTTCTCTTGGGGATACTGTTTTTGGGACCTGGAGCCCATGGATAGGAAGCCTGCATTTTATAGACCTTTCTGTGCCTCCTGAGTCATACCAGCATGGAAATCACCTCTTCCTGCAACACAGGGTAACTCTGGAACTCACATATGATGAGCAAATTAATTTTATTCTAACATGCTGGCCAGGTGAACCATGATACTGGTCCCTGGCTGCTCATGGCAGGTGGATTGTGGAGTTCTGGGTTGGCTGCTATTGGCAGCAGATTGGATGCTGCTGACTTTCTCCCTACTCTCTCTAACACACAGTGATAGTTTCTGTAACTCCTTCTCTGAGAACCAACAAATAGGAAACATTCCCAGTGCCAGGCACTTGGCTAAAGAGCAAGCAATTGTGCCTGCACAGCTGTGGTGACATGGTTAATTGGAATTCAGGGACATTCACTTTAATAGAAGAGCCATCGGGGGCTACTGCTTGCCTGCCTGGTGGAGAGACCTGATGAAGAAAGAAAGAGGGTGGTGTGGGTCTGCAGCCCACCTCAGATGGGAATCAACACGTTTCGGGTGAATTAACCATCATCAGCCTTGGTTTCCATCTGCCCAGAAGAGACATGCTGGAGTCTGTACAGAAATAATTCCAAATTTCAAATTGGCCTCAGCCTCCTAGCTTTACAGGAGTTGACACTAGAATCATAATTTTGTGTCTCAAATATTCACACATTCCTTTCACGCCTTGCCTGGCCATGGAGAGTTGGCATTGTCACGTGGATAGGTGTATTTTTTTATGTGCCATTCTCAAAAAACATGAACAAGTATAGTTATTATCACTCCTGATGCTGCCAGAGCTATATTTTTAGCTTGTGTGAGGTTCATTTGTTTGTTTGACAAGTGTTTGCTGATCCACATCAGGCGGCAGGTCCTAAGATTACACTAGTGAATATGACTCATCGTGGAGCAAGAAATGATGCATTCAATGAGAACATGTGTATTTCCTTGGTTAGAGTTTTGCAGGGTGCTGTGAATGGAGATCTGGGCATAATCCACAGAGAAGCTTGTGGGTCTCTCAGAGGGTGGCGCTTGAAGACATGTTCCATGGCAGCAGTGGGCTGAAGCATAAAGAACAGAGGCAAATGATTGAAATGCAAGTGGGGGCAGAAAGCAAGGAGGCACACAAGATCCATGTTCAGCATCCAAGTAGTACTTCTGCCTTGGTCACCTGCTGGTAGGATGTTTAGGGGAAGACCAGAGGGGAACTGTGAGTCTTATTCTGAGAGGCCCACTCTGAAAGTATTTCCTAGTATGAGTGCTTGAAAACATGCAGCATACGCATCCATTTCTCAGCAGTAGAGTTAGAAGGACCCTGCAGAACATACTTGAGAACCAGTCGTGCTAGTCCCGTCAGAGTCCTGGCCCATTCAGAGGCCATCAGGATGTCTTATGGCAGCAGAAAGGTTGAATAGTCCTCCTTCTGGGCTATAGACCTTAAAAAAAATCCCAGTGGGCAAACTCCCAAGCAGTGGTGATCATCAAAATCTGTTACCTGTCTCCAGTCAGCATACCCTGCTCGCTGTTCCCTGGGATTGCACCGCTATCACCACCCCTCACCCCATCCCTGCCCACTTCTTCAGAGAACAGCTATGAAAAGTGCTGAAAAAAGTTTGAAATTGATCAGTTTGTTTCTTCCTTAAAGCTCATGACACTACTGGTGCATTCTGATTTACATTTGTTAAGTGGAACCTCCTTCCTCCCTAAGAGATTTTAAAAATAAGTCACAAATTCCTGTTAACATCAGATTTTTTGCTGATAATCAAATCAAGCAGACTTATTTTCATGTAAAAATTCCGACAAAAAGATGTAAAATATCAATCCAGAATTGTTTTCACTTTCTTTTTTTTTTTTTTGAGTTGGAGTCTCACTCAGTCGTTCAGACTGGAGTTGGAGTCTCACTCAGTCGTCCAGACTCGAGCTGCTGGGCTTTGGCGATCCTTCCGCCTCAGCCTTCCAAGTAGCTGGAACTACAGGCGCGCTCTACCACTCCCGGCTAATTTTTGATTTATTGTAGAGATGAGGTCTCGCCAAGTTGCCCAGGCGGGTCTCGAACCCGCGGGCTTAGGCAATCCACTCACCTCAGCCTCCCAAAGTGCTGGGATTACAGGCTGAGCCACCAAGCCCGGTTTGTTTTCACTTTCATCCACATATTTAATCTTGGAAATGTAGGTTTGCTACAAGTTCACTATTCTTCATAAAACAAAATGTGTCTGGTAAAATACTAAAAAAAAGAAAAAGAAAAAGAAATGTAAGTGGGGTGGAGAGGCAGGGGGTCAAGAGACATGTCAAGGACTTAGAAAATTACCCAGAGGTGTGGCAGAGTTGTTCAGTAGATAAATGATATGTTTCCATTTGTAGTTTAAAAATATCTTGCACGCAACTGCTGTGTGAAAGATGTATTCAAATAAGGCGAAGTAGTGGTGGGTTTATGGGGGAAGCCTTGGTGGGAAGTGATGAAGTTTGAACCAAATGAAGACAGATGAGGCAGAGATAATGACCGATTAAGGAGAGTCATTAGTAGGTGTGGGGTCACAAAGGCACTGGTTTCAGATTTGATGGGCCCAGTGAAGCCTGGAGTCCCTTCCAGAGATGATGATGATGGGTAAACATGGGTCTGGGTCTGGGAGAGGATGTGAGTTGGTTTGGACTGTTAAGTGGGATGTACCACAGGACATTGATGACTGGATATGAATGATCTTGCTTTTTCTCTCAAGGCATTTGTGGCTTCAAAGGCAGCAGCCAAAGGTCTATGAATCTCAGCATAAAGTAGCAAGGATCCTATAACTAAAATAATCGTATTTAATGATTTAATATGTAAATAACATTTTTAAAGCAAAAATAATCATAATGTTTTTTAAAGCATATCTAGCAATACAATATTGACAGAAGAACACACAGAACATGAAATAATTACATAAAATAGTACTACAGCAAGGTTTTTTCATAGTTGTGAAACAGTATGATGTCATGTGAAAATAATTACTGTAATAATTGCTGCATATTTCATCTCTGGGTTAGTGTAGAAACATTATACAAAGAGTAGCCAAATGTCAATTAGTCAAATCATATAAAATATTAGAATACGTCGTTTACTCACAATAAAGTGGAACAAAGAATTAACTAAATTAGAATTTAACAAACATCAAAATGAGACTTAAATCCTATCACAACAATAATTATATCAAATCTAAACAGACTGCGTACTCAAAATGAAAAATAAATATTGTGAGACTGCATAAAAAACAAGGAATAATTAAACACTTCCTACAAGAAACAGACTTTAATCATAAACATGGAACAGAAAAAAGCGAGCAGTAAGATGAGGTACGGCATGCACACTTAGCACAAGAAAGTATATGGCTGTATTAGGATCAAAGAGAGTAGAATTGAAGAGGATGGGTTTTCCTAGATACAGAGACAAGGAATTTTATAATAATAAAGTGACAAATTTGTTGAAGAGACACATTACTCTTAAATGTATGTTAACCTAATAACAGAGACTCAGAATACATGAAACAAAATAAATAGAAAGAAAGAAATATATGGATCCCCAATCATGATTAGCAGTGATAATCTTGCAATTACTTAATAGAATCTTAATAGAATAGTCAAAAAATCTTCACATTTATAGAATACAAAAAGCGTTATTAACCAACTTGAACTACTTGACACTTACAAAACACCACAATCAGCAACTACAGAATACATTATTTTCTAATGTACACAAAATTTTCTCCAAGATAGACTATGAACGTGGTCTCAATATATATTAAATGGTTAAACTTATACAGAATATAGTCAAAATGATTTAAAGTATAAATTAATAATTAGTTACAAATAACATACAAATATTTAAAAATTAAACATATTTCTAAATAACCCATGGTCAAAGAAGAAATTGTAAAGATTTTGAGATGATATTTTGGATTAAATCAGAATGAAAAGCTAAGATATAAGAATTAATGCTAGGTAGTGAAAGTAAAATTTAGAGGGAAATTTATAATTTTACATGTGTATATGTAAAAAACAAAACAAAACCCTACTATAAATGAATAAACTATGTGCCCACCTTAAAATGCTAGCAAAAGAAGGCTGAACTTAAAGTGAATAGAAAAAATAATCAAACTAAGGTCAGAAATCAATGAAACAGGAAACAAAAAAATCAACCAAAGCAAAAGATAGTTCTTTGAAAAAATTAATAATATTAGTAAGTCTCTAACAGCACTGAACATCATGAAAAATAAAAAAAAAGATACAAATCACCAATATCAGGAATTACAGCTATTACATGCATTGGGATGTCTAGTAAGGGGAAGCTGTTAGTTCTTTATGAAAATAATCTCAGCAATTATGATTTTTAAAATTACTTGAAAAATACAAAGTACCAAACCAAAGACATACCTAACAAGAAAACTTTATTCAGGTGATTTTATCAGAGAATTCTAGCAAACTTTTAAGGAAGATTTAGCACCAATCTTAAACTCTTTTATAAGTAACGTAGAATAGAATTGAATATTAACAAAGAGGCTATTAAGAAGAAAACAGCAGACCAATATCATTCATGCACAAATACACACAAATGCCTAATGAGATGTTTCTATTCAGATCAAACACTGTGACTTAGTGGGTTTTATTACATGAATGCAAAGTTGACTTAATATTCAAAAATCAGTGTAATACACCACATCAGGAGAATAAAAAAGGAACAAACAAGCATGTGATTATCTTATAAGATGCAATAAAAGCATATGATCAAGTTCAGAATCTCTTTTTTTTTTCTTTTGTGGAGGTGAAGTCTCATTATGTTACCCAGGCTGGTCTTGAACTCCTGGACTCAAGCAATCCTCCTGCCTTGACCTCTGAAAATACTAAGATTATGGGCATGAGCCGCCATGCCTGGCTAGCAGCACCTCTTTATAGCAAAAACTCTCTGCAAAATAGGAGTAGAAGTGAATTTACAAAATCTAGTAAAGAACCTTCATGAAAAGATACAGTTAACACCTTAAGTAATGTTGAAACACTGAAATTTTTTTCCTTAAGAATAGGAATCAGCTAAGATAGTCACTCTTTTCACTTTTATTCAAAATTATACTGGCGGTTCTTGTCAGTACATTAAGGGGAAAAAAAGGAAATAAAACAATGAAAATTGAAAAAATATGAAGCCGAAGTGTTTTTAGCTGCAGACAATATGATTGTGTACATAGAAAATCTATTAGATATAAGGAATTACTTTGCAGCAGGGTCACTGGTCCAACTCTATTGAACAACTTAGCAATTTTACTCCCAGTATTCACCTGGAGGCAAAGAAGTTGTATATCACCATAAGGACATGTAAGAGAATATTTATAGTCCCGTTATTCATAATCACCCCAAACTGAAAATAACCAAAAAGTCTAGCAACAGGAGAACAGACAAACAAATTATATGTATCTTGTCAGTGAACTATCAGTTAGCAACAAGAAAAAAGTGTACTAATAATGCATGCAACGATATGCATAAATCTCAAAATATATTTATTAATGAAGTTAGGACAAAAGCATACATACCGTATGTTTTCATTTGCATGAAATCCAAATACAAGCAACACTAATCTATGGTAATAGAAATTTGTTACTGGTTGTCAGTACTGGAAAGAATATGTGAAAAGGGACAGTAGGTACTTTCTGGAGAAATGGCAATGTCTTCTATCTTGTTCTAGGTTCTGGTACACAGTTGTAGACAATTGCTAAAACTTGTCAAACTGAATATTTAAGATATTTTCATTTTTGTATGTTAATTATATCTTAACTTAAACAAACAAAACATTAAGCCAATTTACATTAATGGAATAAACTAGAAAAAAATGAGAATCTTAATAGGTGCAAAAATTCTTTTGAAAAACATCAATATTCATTCTTGATAAAACCTCTTAGCAAAATGGTAGTAGAATGAAATTTTCTTAATCTGACCATGAAACGTACTTGACAAAATAATGGAATCTTTTTGCCTGAGATTGGGAACGAGATAAGAATGCTACTGTTGTCACTTATTTTTAACATTGAACTGGATATTTTAGATGACACGTTAAGGCAAGGAGAGAAAAAGAAAGTATAAGCCCAGCAGGTCGAGGCTACAGTGGCCGGGAGCGGCCACTGCAGTCCAGTTTGGGTGACAGAGTGAGACTCCAACTCAAAAAAAAAAAAAAAAAAGTTATTGGGATACAACATAATTGATTAGGTAAAACTTCAAAAAGGTCATAGAATAATTATTAGAGTTAATAAGTTACATTTATCATGGTTGCTGGGACAAGGTAAATATCAAGTCTGTTTTTACATAAAAACCAACAATTAAAAATTGAATTTAAAAAATGCTCTATAAATAGTATCAAAAATAAATAAATCCAATGAAAAATTTGTATGACCTCGAAAGCATTACTGAGAAAGATGGAAGGCAGTATAACAGGAATGGAGGGATGCACCAGCAATGGTCTGAGGGGTGGTTTGAGGGATGGCTTCAAGGAGACAGAGAAAGAGGTCATGAAGTTTCGATTTGAGGTGTAGTATAGGCATTGCAGACATCCTGGGGGCTCTGATGTTTGGGGCAATGAGAAGTGAGGAGAGCTACACCAGCACCATGGCTTGGCCATAGGGAGAGATGAGATGGATGAAAGAATTATTTAGGAGGGGGCAGTACTTGGCTCATTTTCTCAGAAATGCCTTCTTAACACAGGACCACTCAAAAGTGTCACTCAAAGGCCAAGAGCAGCTCATTTTAGTAGAGGGATCCAGTGCCATTTGGGGCATGAAATAATGATAATGAGCAAGGCAAAGGTGCCCCTGTCCCCACAGACCATCATTCCAAATGCAATCAGCATGACAGGCTTTTTTTTTTTTTTTTAACAAGACTTATTTAATTACAGCAAAAACTCTCAGCAAAACAGGAGTAGAGGTGAATTTGCAAAATCTAATAAACATAGAACTCTACTATACTCTAGAATAGAATGATCAGAGAAATCCTATCTAAATTAGGGCTGAAATGCTTAAGAGTTAACAGATGAAGAGAAGGAGGGACTGAGGGGCTTTTCAGAATGTGTGAACAATGACCCAAGCCCCAAGCCGGGAGAGAGCAGGGCAGGATTAGAGAAATGAGGGCTGCCAGACCTCCCAGGGCAGGAGTACATGCTGGAAGAAATGGAGAGGAGGCAGAGCCAGAGTAGACAGGACATTTGAGGATGGGGTAATACTTTGGACTTTATCCTAAGGACAGTGAAAAACTGCTGAAGTTTGGTAAACAAGAGTATAACGTGGTCAGATTTTTGTTCTGGGAGAGGGAGTGTTTTCAGTCAGGAGACTGATAACCCAGGAAGAGGGGATGACCACTTGGACAAGAGTGGACATACAGAGATGGTGATTTTACAAAATGGAGAAAAGTTTGCTACTCAGAATCATCAGCACTTGGAGACTTATTGGAACAGAGTCAGAGGAAAAGGCAGGCTAATTGAAGGTGTTTGGGAAAATGATATTTAAAGGAGCAGGAATTTATAGAACATATTGTAGTAGGGGGAAAGTGGAAACCCAAACGTTGCCATGAAAAGTCCTGTAAGCATTTCGAAGGGATGAATTAATAATTTGCTATGTCAAAGTGTCATGCCTTCAAGGGTATGGTGGTGTGCTGACGGCTGGCTACTGCAGAGCTGCTTTCTATACCGAGTGGTTGTTTTTCTTGCAATGCTTATAGAATTTTGTTTGCTAAGTAGAATGCATAGTTTTTCCATTATGAGGCAATGTCATAGATAGCAAAGCTCAAACGTTGCGGTCTGAAGCTTTTGGTTGACTCGGGCTTGTCCTTAGCCTGCCCTGTAAATAAACACCTTGCAAATTGTCAGAGAATCAATTGATCAAACTGCCAAATTATAAGCATTCCTGATATGTCTGCATGTCCTGGTCTGACTCCAAGTTGGATAAAGTATGGATGGGGTTGGGAGTGTCCAAGGTGACTCACAAGTTTTACCATGAACAGTGAACCTTTGCAAGGGTGGGGAAGACAAGCAGAGGACATCAGAGGAGGTAAATACCTAATAAATTTTGCATACATTGATTGGTGGTATCTGCACAAACCGAGTGAAGAGATGTAGAACAGGATTAGATGAGGAGTTTGGAGATCCTCTGATACATTGCAATGAGACAATACATTGACTTGAGGTCTAGCATGGGAAGTGCAGAGCTTGTAGTTCCTATTGCTAAAGTGGGAAACTTTCTCGTCTAGGGAGAAAGGTATTTACTTTGGCCTTGGATATGTCAAGTTTAAGGAGTTGGCCACATGCAGCAAGCAGAAATAACTCAAGGACTGTTGGACCTTGATTAGACCTCTAGGTTTGTAGTCCGAGCCTGCATTCTGTTGGTTTAACTTACTTTCCAGGCTTTTAAACCCCTCAGGTTCTGGTCTCTGATGAAAGCTAACTAATGGCCATCAGTTTTCTTGGAGAACCTTCTGTTTCCTACAACCTGACCCCCTTCATTTCCAGTCATCCTTTACTCTTTGAGTCACAAAGGTACTACCCAAGTGCTCAGTTAGGGAATTTACTGCATTTGGAGTGGACGTTTCATTGGGGCACATGTTGATGAGAATTGTCTCTGCTCCCTTGGCTTGAGAGAAGACTTTTAAGTGGTTTGCTATTGTGTATGCTCAATTATTCAGCAGACTGTTTAGCTGAAAGTGTTGAAAGGATTTGCAATCTGTTATATTGCAAATGCCTACTATGAAATTCTCCACATCCCTTGAGTCCTTTAGGCAACTGACAAAATGAGGGTGTGAAATAACTTTTTGTTCCCTGTTAATAATGTTGGGGGAATGCGGAATCGATGCTTTTAAATATTTCACAGCCTTCCATCCTGAGATGGGTAAACAAAGGAGAAGCAAATTGCAAGACTTACATGTAGTGGTTGGTTAAGAGTAATGACCAGGCACATGAACTCATAAAGCAAGTTGGGATGAAAAATCTTTCACTGAGTTCCCATTCCCTAGGCTCAGACAGGTGAATTAGATTTGTAATAAAGGGGGCAGGAGGGTCATTCCCTGACCCCACACTCCAGCTGCCCTAAACACAGAAAGAGAAGAGAGAACACATGCCTCCCCACAGCAAGAGGAAGTCACCTGCCGTGTCGTTTAATTTAGCCACTGCACGTACTTTATTTCTTTTAGAAGCAGAATTAACCCACACAATACTTCACACTCCTCAGTGATTAGAAAAAAAGACATAGGCAGGTCATATTTCTCAACTATAGTTCTTTTTTCCTGAAATGTAGCTTATATTAAATTACTCTTAAATCACCCAAATATGCACCCAAACTAAAGATGATAAGAAGCTGCCTCTGTCCTTTTCTTTTTTTCCAAATGCCTACTCCATCACTATCAATTATGTCTTTAACCTTTTGTAACCAGGTAATATTGTTTCCCCAAATCTGCACTGGAAAATTAATTACCTGGTTCCATATTGTCAAATCCAAAGGGTACAGTGTATTTTTTGTATATTTTGATACTGCTTACTGCTCCCTCTGACTGAGTGCTTTTTTCATTGACTCTATAAAATTATTTTTTGTGGTTCTTCTTTTATCTTTCTGGTCATGCTTCTTCTTGTCCTTCAGAGCATTTATTTTACTTAATTTTCTTTATCCAACTTGAGTCCTGCCACTCTTCAAGTTTCCATTCTGTTCTCTTTTCTTACCCTGCTCAGAAGAAAGCACATTGAGTAGGTGTGAGTACCAAGGAAGATCTTTGTCTCATGGGCTCTGTAGTTTAATTTCAAAGCAAGGAAAGGAAGACATGAGAGGGCTATGTTTCTGGAAGGAAGGAAGGCATTAGGGGTTTTGGGACATGTCACATGCTCTTAATCGGGGACTATCCACAGTTCAGCTTTGACTTCTTTCTTGGTGCTAAGTCAGAGATGGGGTCTCTAGCCTGAACTTCTTTCTGGAATTCAGTGATCTGTTGCTGCCCCTGCACATATTCTACATGTCACACAGATAACTCCAGCCCTCCATGTCTCAAGTCTTCATGCTCATGCTCAGACACTGTCTTTTCATGTACTCTATGTATCAGATGGAACTACCATGGACACTTCAAACCCCCCAGAATCCTTTAAATATCTAAAATTTAAATAACCAGCTCTATGACCACCACCTCTGGGCTTTGTAAATATCTTTATTATTACCAGAATATCCTTTTGCATACTGAAAATATCCTTCCAACCGCCTCTATTCACTCTGCCAGCTCTCTGTTTCAATCATCTCTCAGTGTAGTCTGGAATTCCTACTCTTCCTGGTGAGCTCAGATGTTGGGGTACACCCATCTAGCCATACCTTCCTTTGGATGCCATTGCATTATCTACTGAAACTGTTAGAGAAAACCATAAAATTATTAAGTTTGATGGTGAGACCAATTGATAACCATGGTTTCCATTTCACCAGCCCTCAACTTTCTTCTCCCCATTTCCATGGTCTGGGGATGTGAAACCTTCTCCCATTCTTTAGTACCTTTCCCCAAAATTTGCTGCCCTGAAGGCATCTCTCTCATTCTTTGCATTCCTCTCTGTCCCATTCTTACCTCAGGACAGCATCCTCTGGAAATGTTTTCAGTAATTTGGACTCTGTTTCCTTCCATGTCATTGAGAACTTTCTTTGTTAATTACTCCTCTCTCCTGTATTTGTCACTGCACTTTTCCCCCCAGCAAATTTAAAGAACCTTAAGCTTTTTCCTGTCTTAATAAAAAGTAGATCAGTAAATAAATAGATGAAGAAAAAATTTTTGTTCCAAAGGAACTCTCCACATGTTCCTCACCCTACCTGATGTGTTTTGAAAGATAACTCACTTTCCTCATGTCTCAGAATCCCATTTCTGCCTAATTTCTTTTTTTATATAAATATTTTTAAATTTAGAATAGGGGAGTACAGTTAAGGTTTAAGGATACAAATATGCATCGTTCAGGCACCCTTGTTGATAAAGGGTGTCTCCCCGTCCCCAGACAGATATTGTCTACCGTAATCCCACCTCCCTTCTCCTCCCCCCATAGTTTCCCACCACTGTCAATCCTTTTCTTATAGTATTACGATAGATGTTCAAGGTCCACTATATGAATGAGAACATGTGACACTCAGATCTTTGTTTCTGTGAGAGGTCACTCAGTATTATAGACTCTAGTTCCATCCAGGTTGCTGTGAAGTTCATGGTTTTGTTCTTTTTTATGGCTGTGTAGTATTCCATCATGTACATGTACCACATTTTTTTAATCCAGTCCTCTTTTGATGGACAGCATGGTTGGTTCCAGGTTTTTGCTATTGTGAACAATGCAGTGATAAACATATGTGTGTAGGTATCTTTTTCATAGAGTGATTTGAGTTCTTCAGGGTATATTCCCAGTAGGTGGATCATAGGGTCATATGGGAGGTTGATATTTAGAGCTTTTAGGAATCGCCACATTGTTTTCCACAGAGGTTGCACTAGTTTGCACTCCCACCAACTGTGTAGAAGTGTTCCCTTTTTGCCACACCCTCTCCAGCAACTATTTTTTGAGTTATTGATAATTGCCATTCTGACTGGAGTTAGGTGGTATCTCAGTCCCTTCTGCCTAATTTCTAAGATCTGTCTCCCTTGCCCCACCAGTCTTCTGCAAACTTCTGTTGCCAAGTCAATCTTCTGGTTGCTAGGTTCAGTCTCTGCTTTTTATACATTATTTTCTGACCCCTCTACCAATTTGAAACTGTTGCTCACTCTCTGATTTCTTTGGAAAGAGTAGAGGAAATATGGGTAGAAAGTTTTTTACTCCAACTTTACTTTGTACATATAGATTTAGAGTGACTTGTGTGCACATCTTATAAAAACAATTTCCATGCAAATATTATAGATGATGTAAGCTTTTCAGGGGATGATGTCCTGTGATAAATCTCAGATAGAGATAAGGATCCAAAATAATTCTATCCTGTAGGAAAGAAAATTTGTTAAATAACATTTTGTTCCAATAGTAAATAAACTTAACCACTCTCAGACATGTAATTTAAAGTCTCCACTACATGACTTTTATTCTACCTTTTCACTTATTACATTTATTTTACTATATGGGTATACAATGTTGCTAATGTAGTTATAAATCTTGATGTTAATAACAATAAATTTGTAAGAGAAATGTATGTCATTTCAAAGAATTATCAAATCATAATAATATAAAATTTCATTTTATATTAGTCAAGGTTAGAAAATTGAGTGGAGCATGTTGAGGATATTAAATTATGACGAATTATCTTTCTAATATGGAGGATTGGGTTAGCTAATAATTTTTTTTTTTTTTTTGAGTTGGAGTCTCACTCTGTCGCCCAGACTGGAGTGCAGTGGCCGCTCCCGGCCACCGCAACCTCGCCTGCTGGGCTCCGGCGATCCTTCCGCCTCAGCCTTCTGAGTAGCTGGAATTACAGGCATGCGCTACCATGCCCGGCTGATTTTTTGATTTATTGTAGAGATGAGGTCTCGCTGCCCAGGCAGTTCTCGAACCCACGGGCTCAGGCAATCCACTCACCTCAGCCTCCCAAAGGCGCGGGATTACAGGCTGAGCCACCGAGCCCGGCTGGGTTAACTAATAATTAAACTAGTTAGTATATTTAAAGCACTCATAGCAAGGCTAAGTACCATGTAGATATTAACTGCTATCATTATTATGTTGTTAATAATGTTTATTTTTTATACTTGACCCTTGAACAACATGGGGCTAGGGGCTCCACCCCCAAACCATTGAAAAATCCATGTATAACTTTTGATTCCCCCCAAACTTAATTACTAATAGCTTCCTGTTGATCCACAGCCTTATCAATAGCCTAAGCAGTCAATCAACACGTATTTTTGCAATAAAGTAAACTAGAGAAAAGAAAATCATAAAGAATAAAAAGTATATTTACTCTTCATTAAGTGCTAGTGATTCATCATGAAGGTCTTCATTTTCATCATCTCACTGGATAGGCTGAGGAGGAGGAGAAAGAGGAAGGGCTGGTCCTGGTGTCTCAGGAGTGGCGAAGGCAGACAAAAATCCACACGTAAGTGGACTCACGCAGTTCAAGCCCATGTTATTCAAAGGTCAGCTGTATATTGTTACTTGCTAAATGGATAAAAATGAGGTGAATGAATCGAAGTGAATCCAAATATACTAAACTAGAAAAAATAAATCTGTAGAAAGAAAAGAACAAATAAAACGTCAAAGTACCAAAACTCAAGTTGTGTAAGTTTTGAGTGTTCTTGATTGTTAAAAATATTAGGATCCTACCCTAATCACTGAAGCTATAATGGGAAAACACATATTTTCACTGTAGCCATTTTCTTTTCTCTGTCTTTCCTTTACCTCTTCCAAGCCAATGGATGTACCTTTGGAATCTACTCAAGTCTAGGATTTTGCAAACATTAATTTTATTTTGTTAAATCTTGACTTTTGTGTACTTTCCTTCTCTGTGCATGCCATTTTGACTTATTTTAAGAAAATATTTTGATCAAGGTATAGAGAAGAACTTGTTGTATTTATTGACATCCTTTACAATTTCTTGCTTTCTCTTTGAATGGCTCAGTTTACTTTAAGTTACAGTAACAAATGACTCCACAGTCTCAGTAGATTTAACATAACAAAAGTTCATTTATCTCTTATGCCACAGGTCCAAGGGGTCAGAAGGGGCCTCTGTTCCGCAGATTCATTCCACACTATGAAACATGGGTGCCATTTGAACAGCATGCTCTGTGTTCACTGCAGCAAAGAGGCTACAGCCAAGCGCCACATCCTGGAAGCAATCTCAATCACTTACAATTGAGATAGTTATTAAACAATCTCAGTTACTTATGTTTCATTGGCTGTAACTGCAAACAAGGCAACCCCTGACTTTGAATGTGAAGGGAAGCTCTGTATAGACAGATACAAAATAAAACTGGAAGTTAGTAAGCATGAATGTAATATTACTTTTCTCCCAGTACATTTTTTTAAAGAATAAGTCCAAACAAAGACATGGTATTTGGCACGGAGCCCGAATGGTGTTAAAATAAATATCTGTAACACTACCCAGGCCTTATAGCACAAGATGTAAAATCAGTGTAGTGATTAAGGGTCAAATAGAAACAGAAGATAACTTTTTAATAAAGAGAAATGACGGTTGATGAGTGCAAAATGAAGAAAGGAGGAGAGAAAGAAAAGGAGAATGAAGAAAAGGGACATATATTTTGAGCTAAAAATTCTGCTAGGTATATTTACAAATATTATCATATTTAATTTTTATAAAACACCACAAAAGTACTTTCACTTTCTAAGAAGTGATGGGCCATTTTTCTTACTTTAACAACAACAGAAACAAAAATGAGTAAGTTATAAAATTCAAGCTAGTAAGCTGGCAAGGTGAAATGGAATTTAGAGGAGTTGTATACAAAGCTACTTCCCTTGCAGACTGAGCTCAGGGGTCTGGGATTCTGAGCTGAAAAGATAGTAAACTCTCTTACTGTTCCCTGGTGCATAGGGAATATCAGCATCTTACTGAAGGAAGGGGATAAAAGAAGCACAGGTCGTATATCACCTTGGAGACCCTGAGGGCAGTGGTAGACTGAGTCCAGCTGATGCTGCAAGCCAGCTCCAATCTGGCTCAATTGCTAAGTTGTACTGAGTCCCTCAAGTTTTCTCCCTAACGGAGGGAAAAGCATTCCCTTCAGGGAAATAAAGTGGACTTCACTCTTTGGAGGCTACTTTATTCACGTATATATATATATATATATATATATATGTATGTGTGTGTCTAGACACACACAATCTTCTTTCTTTCCATTTCTTTTACGTGTATGTATGTATGTATGTGTCTGCCTGTGTACATACATACACACACACTCATATAAGAAATAGGAAGAAGAGGATTCTGACCAAAAGACAAGAGAAAATGAAAACCTAAGAAGCAGACTAGTAGAAGTTGTTAGATGAAATCTATAAAATAACAAGTATAAATAGGTTGAAGAAAATGAAGGGAATTTAACAGAATGGAGGAAAGTATGAATAATTTTAAGACAGAATCGAAGTGTAGCAAAAATTATCAAATGGACACCTAATGACTGAAAAGTACAGTATGTTAGACTGAACACAGAAGAAAAGAATAGTAATAACATCTTAGACATGTCAGCTGAAAATTTCTAAACTTAAATACAGAGGAAACAAACAGGAAAAAAGAGAACATAGTTTAGGAGACATGTGGGCCCTGTTTAATTAGTTTAACACTTATATAACCAAAATAGCTAAAGGAAAGGAGAGGAATTGAGGCAAAAACAATATTTGAAGAGATATTGGTAAAGAATGTGCTACCAGTGATGAAATACATTGGTTCACAGATTTAAGAACTTCTGCAATTTTTAAAGCTGAGCTAAAACAAAGTAAACCAACACCCCAAGAATATTGTAGTAAAAAAATCTCTAAGCTATTTACAAAATCAACATAAGGGTAAAAATGGAGTTTTTAGAGGAAATCATGGGAGTTAAAATACCATAAAGTTTTATCTTTAATGTGCTGAAGGAAAATTAAAATAACCTGCCAAGTCAACCTAGAATTCTATACCCAGCAAAAGTATGATTGAAAATGAAAGATAAGTAAAGATAATTTCAGACAGCAGTGGCTGAAATAATTTACCACCAGCAAATTGACACTAAAAACTACTAAAGTTAGTTCTTTAAGGTTAAGAAACATGGTCTTAGTTGGAAGCATGAAACTGCAGAAAATAATGAATAGCAGCGGAATGGGTAAATGTGTTATTGCTTAGAGTAACAATACCAATGACTTTTGCATAGCTAAAATAAATGATGACAACAGCCTAAAGGGTATATTAGAAGTGAATATTGTTATACTATTTGTAATATTTCTGCATTCTTCAATAAAAATAAAAGTATTCATTTAAAACAAACTGCAACAATTAAAGATAAATATTTAAGTCCTAGTGTGTCCAGAAAAAAGTAAACATTAAAAAATATAACTGGCAATACAAAGTTGATAAAATAAAATATTTGGTTAATGGAAATAAAGTCAACAAAAGAATAAGTGGTCCACATGCATCATTCATGGCAAGATACAACTTAAAGCAGTTGTATCACCATTACGTGAAAATGGACCTAATACTTTGATAAGCACCAAAAGGCATCAGTTTTAATTTTACTTAAAGAGACCCAACTATCTGTTTTTAGAATATAAACGCTTTAAATTGAAGGGTATCTATATCTATAGATAGATTGAAAGAAAAAACATAGAAAAATGCACATCATGAAAACACAAGCCAAAAGAAAGCAATCTAAAGCGAGAAGTATTATTAGAGATAAAAAAAGGCTATTTAACAGGGATAAATGGTCTGTTCAAGGGGAGGACATAACAATCTTAAATGTACATGCACCTAATAACAGATCTTCAATTATATTAAGAAAAACTTGGCAGAATAAAGAAGATGCACACAAGGACACACTTAGTCGACGTTTTTAACATACTTCTTTTACTAACACTACCTAAAGTTATACCTAAAACCTAAAAAATACATGTTCTTCTGAAGTTGTAAAATTTCAATGCAATATTTACCAAAATAGACCATATGCTAAGTCAAACAAGTCTCAATAAATTTCAAATTACTGAAATAAAGTAGATTATATTTTCTTACCATAATGTAATTAGACTAGAAATCATTTGTAAAAAAATTGTGGGAAAATTTCCAAATATTTAAGAATTCTGAATCACATTTTAAATTTCCCTTGAGTTCAAGAAGAAATCACAGCCAAAATTAGAAAATAATTGAACGTAATAAAATAATATATATAACTGATTTATATACATATATTTATATTCATAAAACAGATTTAAACTTGTGGGATACAATGAAAACAATACTTAGAAGTAAATTATAGCTTTAAGTGCCTATGCTAAAAAGAATAAAGTTTGAAAATCAATGATTTAAGCTTTCATTTCAAAGAACTATGAAAATAATAACATATACAACCCAAAGAAATTGAAGAAAGAAAATAAAGATAAGAGCAAAAATTAATACAATAGAAACAAAATTTACCTTCGACAAGATTGCTCCTTGAAAATATTAGCTACTTAATTTATTTCCTGAGGATATTAGTAAAAGAAATATGAAGAAAACACAAGTTATTTATACTAGTAATAAAATAATTATCATTAAAGATCAGCGGATAGTAATATGACACAAAGAGAATATTAACAGCAACTTTTTGCCCATAAATTTTATACAGAAGAAATAGAGAGAAGACCTCAGGAGTATGTTCCACTAACTTACACGCTCACCATATCTCATTGACAGAGGGGCTTGTCTTCCGCATGTTGTTGCCTTCTAGCCTCCTAGGTAATGTGACAGATGATGGCACTTTATGGCTGTTTCAACATCATCAAAGCATGGGATCCAGCTCAATCTCTATAGATCATGAGTCAGGTCATCTAATGGTGCTTATTGAATAACACAGTCTCTCTCAGTATCTCTCTGGTCCCCATCTCTTATCCAGGGCGGTCATGCAAGAATATGTCATTTGTTATACTGGGGGTCCTTGTTTTCTATGGCAGCCACAGTTCAAGTCCTTTCTCAGGTCTTTTGACTCCATTCTGTTTGGGTTATCTGTATGTCTCTTTTTTCTTCAGGGCTTATTTGCAGAGGCATCTCCCTCCCTGCATCACTTCACTCACATACTCATTCTTGAACAGGATGTGGACAGAACAAGCAAGGCCAGCCTCACTCTCTTATGCAACCTCTTGGGCTGACCCTGGCTGCTCATTGAGTCATTCTCTGCCCTAACCATCTCCAGTCACACTTGTCCAGAATTTAGAGCTCAGCCTGGAGCTGCGTCCTTGTTGGTGGCTCCTTGTGCTTCTCCAGCTGGGATCTGTCCTGCCTGCCCATTGCCAGTTGTGACATGATGCTGGGATTTGGTCCATTCCTGCATGGGATGATGGCTCTTGCTTCCCCTGAAATGCCTCATTTTGTTCACTGCTTTGCTGACTTGGCCTTGTGAACGTTGCCAGCAACTTCTCTGTGTGTTTCCAGTCTCAGGGCTTCTTCTGCTTTCCTCTTAGACCCTAGTAGCCATCCATGGCCATCCTCCCAAGTGGGAGTGACCTCCAGAAACAGAGAACCATTCTATCCCCAAGTGATGCACACTGAGTTCTTCTTCTAGGTCTCATTGCTGCCCTTGCCCAGCACCTGGATGTTTCACCACCATGGCACTCTGTACCCATTCTCCTCCAGCTCAGTATGTCTCTTTTTAACCCCCAAATGATGCTTGCAGGTGGCTATGATGCTTAGGACAGGCTAGCCCACCATGGGCCTTCCCCAGGTTCTCATGCACAATATCCATGCGACTCTTCTTTCTGGCCCTGAGGTTGGCTCTTGCACACAGTGCTCAGGAGCCTACCACAGGGGAACTTTCTAGCCACAGGCAGGGGTGGTCTCCAGCAGGGCTCATGGGGACAGTGAGAGTACAGATTGACAGTCAGGCAGTCCCCTCCATATGCTCAACTACCATTGGCTTCAGGCTGCATCACTGGCAATGGCTGTTTCTCTGGCCCAGGCCCCAACTGTACACCTGGAAAGGAGATACCTATTTACTTCCATCAACCAATAACCCCGAACAACATCCTCTGAGCCAGACCCTGCTGATGGGGAAGCTGCTAGAGAGACGGACCCAACCTGAGAGTCATCCCCAGGGCAGACGGTAGAGACTTGGACTGGGGGAGCCTTCAGATGTCCTCTGAGTCTCCAGCATCCATTGCCCATTTGAACACTTTCCTTGGTCCCGAGGCTTAGGAAACCCAGAAGGGAATGATGTTGTTTTTCTCCTAATTCGGTAAAAAAAAAAAATGTATGTTTCCCATGAAGGCTGGGGACCCTGGGAAAGAGGCTATGGCACTAAAAGTGGTGTGTGGTTTCTTGTTTGTTCTGAGGACACAGTCACACTCTTGCTGAGTTTCAAGGACTTTCTTTAAGTAAGTGGTAAAAAAGAACTTTTTTTAAAAAAGAAAGCAGCTGAAGCTATCCAGGTTCCTCCTGCTGTGACTCCTGCCAACACATGCACTTCCCTTTGACCCCATCTTCACTTCCCTGCAGGGCCTTGACATTCCTGTGGCCTGGGAGTTCATCTCCCTGAATCTCACACCATGGAGTCCATCAGCCAACCCAGAGGCCTAAGGCAAAGCTGCTAAGGGTCAGTAAACTGCTGTGTATATGAAGGGGCCGGAGTTGCCCTCTCCCAAGGCAGTGTCCCTTATGGGGTCAACTGGGTAGTTAATACACAGAACAAAGTAGAAAACCAAGTACTGCTGGGTTAAGAGTGACCAGGCATGACTCATGCCCTACACACAGCTCTCTTGGTGGGCTTCACAGGGGCCTATCATTTGGGGAACCCAATGAGCTTATAGGGTTCGAAGAGTTCCTTATAGAGGACATTTTTGAGTGTCTTAGACTGTGCGAGAGGCTCTATCTGAGGAACTTAGGCCTGAACACCACCTGGCAAGGTATCCAGAAGAGCTTTCAGGGTTGGATGACCATGTGAGTGGGCCTGTTTTGTACCGACAGCCCTGCTTCTGTCTGTTGTTGGTGCAATTATTGGTGCTCATTTCACCCTCAACAGTACCCAGTAGAAAAGATAAATTACATTGTCTCTGGATCCAGTGGGCAGATCTCCACATAGGGCTTTCACAGTTGAAGGTCCTGAGATTTCCATGGTCTTTTCAGGGTTTCATATGTGTGTGAAAAAACCCAACCAAGACCGTAAAATCCAAGGGAAATGCTGGGTGGACTCACTTTATGGCAATTGCAAATAGAATGCTGCACCATCACCCTACCTCCTTGGTGGCAGGGAGGGAAGGCAGGATGTAACGGCACAGGTGTGGGCCATGGGATGCTGAGGACACTGGGGGGACTGCCACACCACAGTCCAGAGATCTGGGTCAGGTGTTCCACGTGATGGTGTGGCTTTATTCACACACCTCTGATGAAGGCTCCTGGGTGGAATTCATGCTTAATTAATGTGGAGTTGGTATAGAGTCTTGATTCACATGCACAGCAAGTTTGGCAGCTCTACTTGCTCCTCTGACCTTCAGACTATCACAGACCCTAGCCAGAGGTTGACTCTGAGTGAGTTTCTTCACTGAAGCATGAAGGGTATGTGCTTGAAGGGCTCTGAATGGAATGAGAATCAGTTCAGGAAATGAATCCTTTCCCAAGTGTAGTAGAAATCCATCATCTGTGCCCATGCTTGTGGCATGAGAGCTAGCTGCCTACCTGAGGACAGGTGTAAAGGAATACTTGTGCATAGACAATATCTGCTTTTCTCTGAAAACTACCAAAGTGGTCAGGCTTCATCCCCGGGACCTCATCAATGCAAATAAGGAAGCAGACGCTATTTAGTAGGAAGAGCAGGATGTTGATAGCCCATCTGGGCGCGCAGGATGGGCTGAGCCTCATTTATCAACCAAGTATTACTCTTTCCTCTCGATTAACAGATGACCCTGAGATGCAAGATCAGAGAGAAGTGAGCCTCGTCTCCCGCAGCTCTTGGGAAACAATATGCTTTGAAACAAGTCGTTTGCTCTTCCATCGACAATGTGAAGGCTTGCATTATTAAACAATCTGCTTAATAATTTAGGCTGAAATAAACTTGCAACACAGAAGAAAGTGCTCCATCTACCAGCACAATAATGAAATGCTATTGAACTTGAGTTTGGAGGGATGTAGATGTTCAGTTCAACTGAATTATGATGCCTTAGCGGTCATGAAGAAAGAGCCGTGACTAATGCCTGAGGTGAACTGACTTGGCATACAAAGCCCACGGAGCAGTTACTGCACCAACCCAGTTCCTGGGTCTTCTCCAGGCAGTCCACAGGGATTTCTCCCTCCAGTGTTCACTGCCAACTGGGAGACTTCAGCAGTACAGCACAAGGGAAGTCACAGAGCATCATCTGGGTACTCTTGGGGGGAGGGTTCTTCATCTTCCCCACCCAGTTGGTGCCCAAAACCAGTGACGGCAGCCCTTCTTTTCCTCCAGGGGATCTTTCTGGATCTCTCTGCACAGGATGAGCATTCATCTTTGCTAATGTACCTTGCTGCCCCAATTGCCTCCACCCTTCCAGGTAAAAATGCCAAACAGCCTCCCCAGCTCTCCTCACCTGAGTGACCTGTCCATCTTCATTCATGCCACGCAGATGATATGTCTAGCTGAGCATGCGGGGTCTTCCTAGATGTCGCTTGCTTCCAAATGTGGGATGTCTGCAATCCCTCATACCTACCAGGCTCCACTCACCTCTGAAGTTGTCTCCGAATCCGGCAGCCCTGGGTGCTCTCTCACCACCGATGTGCACAGCCCTCTGCTCCTGACAGTCTCCAGTGAGTCTCAGATCAGATTCAACCTCCCTTTTTCTCCCCCTCTACCTTTTCAAAGTGTCCTATGGAGGAAGGAAGGGGTGATTTGCTCCTCGTGCCCCATCTCTTTAGCCCTAGGTGTCTTCATCTGGGCACAAGGCTGCTTCCTTCCAGGCTTGCTAGCCAGGTCCCTACCATGACAGGCTCCTGAGCCCTGAATGCAGGCCTGTGCCTCTTCCAAGCTGAAATGGGGTCTTATTTTAAAGCAGTTTCTCACTAATTCTTCTGTTTCCAGGGACTTAGAGGTTAGGGTCTTGGGGTTTGATGAAACCTGAGCTCCTTGTGGTGGGCAGTATTGTTTATGGAAATGTGATAGCAATGCTGCCCTGGTTACCCCCTGGCACCCATTCCAGCGGAAGGAACAATTGTAGCTAGCAATTTCATTTTTACAGTCCCATGAAGCTCTTCCTAAGTGGTGACTGGGATCCAGTATTTTTCCCCCTGTGAGGCTCTACCAGCCTCTTCAAAGTCCCCTGCTGGACCAAAAATAGGGAATTGGCATGCCCTGTGAAGGGGGCTGGAGTCCAACTGATGTGGGCATGGACTGCAGTTATTGGATGGAGTCCCTCGAGTCCAGGGAAATGGGGACAATAATGATCCCACAGATGGCAGCTCTGCAACAACAGCCTGGCCAGGTGGGTGGTTCTGAGCAGAGGACCAGCAGGGCACAGGAAGGAAGAGCAAGGGAAAAATGCCGTTTTGTCTCACATGATACCAAGAGGTGCATGTTGGGTCACAAGAACAATACCACGTCATGCCCATGGGAAGGGGGTGTCCATTTCCAAGAAAGACCCGGGGAGGACACGACCAATCTCCCAGTAACACAGGGAGAAACCTCCTTGAGGTAGAACTGAGTGTCACAGGTACTCTCCTTGGAGAGATAGAAATTGTAGGAGGTGTTGCTATTCCTGGGGCTGTTGGTAGCCAGTGTCGCTGAAAGAATGTTAGAGTCAATTGGCTCTCCTGTGGACAGCCATTGTAATTATAACAAAACCAACAGCTATCAGTTATGGGGCTATAATCCTTGACTCCTAAAGACAATATACCAGGCATTGTCTGAAGCACTTTGCTATATTAACTCAATGGATGCTGCAACAGTCCTATGCTACATAGCAGTACCATAGGAGAAGAAATAAAAGCTCTGAACAGCTTAGCAATTTGCTCAGAGTGATGTCAGAAGTGAGAGTTGGACGCAGGATTTGAATTCAGAAAATTTGGCACTGGGGTCTGGGCATTTTCCCGACCCTCTATTCCTGCGGTTTGTGCAGGTGAAAGCTATGCAGGTGGTCCCGACACACAGATGGCATGGAATGAGGACAGCAGGAGCTGGAGAGAGCCATCCCTGAGCCCCACGGTGTGCTATGCTGGAGATGTGAGGACGCATTGCTGGCCCCTGTGACTCCCAGTGCAATCCAGTTTTGCTTGCAAACCAGATAATAAACGGAGAATTATGATGAGTGTGGTGGCCCCCACCTCAAAGAATGTCCAGTTTTCCCAAGGATCACAGAACCTATGCACCTGATGCAACTTCAGGGTCAGAGGATGCTCCTCAAAGGTGACTGCTCAGCAGGTCTGGAAGGATAAGGATGAGACATCCAAGGTCAGAGTGAGCTGGGTAGCCTCTCTATGTGGAAACACAAGGGATGGTGGTAGTGGAGAGGCTGGTACACCTGGTGCTGTCATCATGAGGCATTTGGAGAGATGCAGAGGCCAGACCCCAGGGGTCTCGCATGTGTGCTGAGGACTTTGATTTCTCCACTGATGGCATTAGAGAGCTAAGACATGATTCTCAATCAGGGAGAATCATGGTCAGGTTTGTATCTTAGGAAAGTCACACTGAGCACCATGCACAAATTAAATCATATGGGACAAGGCAGAGATCTCAGGGCCATGAGACTGCAGATGCAGGAAGAGATGATCTTCATCAGAAGCTGATTCTACAAATGGGATAGTCTGAGAAAGACCCAAGGGGGCGTGTTGGATGTGAGGATTAAGCGGCAGAAGGGGCACAGAGCTGAGGTTTCTGTTTTGGACACTTGAATGGATGGAAATGTTTTTCAATAAGTCAGGGCATGTGGGAGGTAAGAGAAAGCTTCATACCATGGTGTGTAAGGAACTTGGAATTCACCTGTGATATCAGACTGGTGGATCCTTGGTGGATAAACTGCAGATATGACCACAAAGGAGGACTTGATAGTTTCTCTAGTGGAATTTACCATCTAGTTTATAGCGTATATATAAATATTAAACATGCAAGCTATGTACATTTTGTTTATCCGTTCATTTCTCAGTGGACATCTGGATTATTTTCACCTTTTGACTGATGTGAATTCTGCTGCTGTGAATGTGAGTGGGAGGAGTTTTTTGAACACAGTGGAATGATGCAGTCATTAAAAGGAATAATGCACTGATGCAAGCTACATGGTTGAGCCTTGAAAACATACTGAGCTGTTGGGAGCCTGCCACAGAGGCCCACTGAGCGTTAGGGATCAGGAAGGGCTGTTGACCCCAAGACCACTAGGATGCGTTCAGGAGCTATTGACCCCATTTCCTCCCCCTTTCTACTCAGCACTAACCAGATTAAGCTCCTGTGAGCTCAAAACATAAAAACTCTGAGACTGGGATGAACACAAGCTACCTTTAGAAGCTCATTGCTCCCATTCTTCCACAAACTGCAGTTTTGGTTTTCACACAACTTACAATTCAAACTTGGGTCACATCTAAGAGCCTTAGTATTGGTCACAGGCTTCTGGGTCATGATCTTAGGATTTATTGAAGTTGAATAAGGTGAAAATTGTAGAATATAGTTTTAGAAGACAGCTATTTTGTTGAAAGAATGCAGCTGGGTTACTTGCAGGTAGCCCACTGTGAACTTTGGACTGGGTCACATTCCAAACATTCTGGGATGGGCCACTTTAGTTTGTAAAGTAAGTACTTAAGTCTCTATAGAATTGTTTAACTTGGTATTAGTACGAAAAGGGTTTATAGGCAATATGAAAAGGGTTTATAGGCAGTACGAAAAGGGTTTAAAGGCAGTCATGGATTAAGGTTTCATGGATTAGGTTTGACATCTGTTATGGGATTATACCTGAAAGAACATCTGGTGGGTGGGAAACACCCCTCACACACCTGACTATGTATAAAAGACCCATTGTAATTCCCAATAAATGGCTTCTGCACTAGACAGGGGTTCAGTCTCTTTCTTCCTCTCTCTCTCTCTCTCTCTCTTTCTCTCTTTCTTCTTCCCCCCAACCACCGACTCCGACACCATCTCCACCTTTGGGGTACCCTGAACCTGGCTGGAGCTGGACTTCGGCACTGAGTGAAAGAATCCAGTTGCAAAAACCACATAATATATGATTTCATCTACATAAAATGTCCAGAATATACAAATCCATAGAGACAGAGAGTAGATTAGTGGTTGCCAGGTCTGGGGGCAATGGAATCGGGAGTTACTCATAATGGGTATGGATTTCCTTTTGGGGTGATGAAAATGTTCTGCAACTGGACAGTGGTGATGGTCACTAATGGTAAATTTCACACTATGTATATTTCACCAAAATAAAAAATATTTACATATAGTAGAGTACAAATTCCAGAGAGTGGGTTTAGTCATGCTCAAACCATTATTGTGAGTTATTTTGAATTTGCAAATTTTTTTGAGTTGGAGTCTCACTCTGTCACCCAGACTGGAGTGTAGTGCCCGCTCCCGGTCACTGCAGCCTTGACCTGCTGGGTTCCAGTGATCCTTCTGCTTCAGCCTTCCAAGTAGGTGGAACTACAGGCGAATGCTACCACACCCAGCTAATTTTTTATTTATTGTAGAGATGAGGTCTTGCCAAGTTGCCCAGGCCGGTCTCGAACCCACAGGCTCAGGCAATTCACTCACCTCAGCCTCCCAAAGCGCTGGGATTACAGGCTGAGTCACCGAGCCCGGCTTGAATTTCTAATTTTAAGACCTTTTTTCTTCATCTTTCCAGACAAATGACTGGAGGCACAGAACCCCTCCCTCCACTCCTCACAGAGGTGTCATGCTCGATTATCCCAAAACGCCAGGGAAATCTACTCTTTCTGCTATGGGCAGGTGGGCCAGTTCCCAGGGCTGAGCTGCTTCTCTGGCACCTGCGGGCCCATGTCCAGCCAATTACATGTTGAAATGAGATCCAACACCCGCAGATGGCAGGTCCTCACCAAAGCAGATGGATGCTCAGGCTTCCTGTGTGGGCGTGATGTTTGCATCAAGATAAAACCACCTGAAATATTTGTGTTGTCAAAACATGAAACTTCAGGACCATGAATATAAAGCAAAAGACTATAATTCAAATATTTAGTCACTGACCTCACAGGCTAAAGGCAGGAAGGATCCACAGGCTTCAATGTGTTCACAGACAAAAATACAGGGTAAAATGCAAAACAAGACAAGATTTCATGTATCCTGTTCATTGGCCATCACAGAGCCACCGTGTGGAAACCTCAAGTGGTTTTTCTTTAATTTCTTCTCATTGCAAATGCCTTTCATTGCCCTGAGACATCTGGAAGGTCTCCCTCCTGGCCATGCCTCTTGTCCTTCTAAGCCCTAGACTCTCACTTTGGATTCTATGTTGTATAGTCTCTCTTTCCATAGACCTTCTGCCCCTGACTCCTCACAGATCCCTTTTCTGGAGGCTCCTCTCTCCTGTGGATAAACAAGCTCAACTCATGCCCACTCCAAATATCAGTCCCTGGACCCTATTCCCATTCCCAGCAAACCTGAACCTCTTGTGGTCATCTCTGGATTTCCAGAAGGCAGGATGGAGCCATCCCTATTCCCTGAATGCCTTCAACCCAACTCTCATTCCTAGCATCATAATGAAGGTATTCATTATGGTTGTGACTGGCACACAGTAGGTGCTGAATAAGTACTTGGGAAATGTGAGTGAGAGTGAAAAACTAGTGCAGAGTCCACTAGATTTGTCCTATTCCATCCACATGTGCCTTTACTGCCCAGACCCTCCCCTTTCTGGCATTCCCTACACCCCAGCTTGTATAAGTCTAGGCTCTCCTTCCTTGCATTCTTCAACTCTGGCCATGTCTCCAAATCCCCCATGGTCCCTCTCTTTGATCCCTCAGTTAAACATGCATGAACTTGTGATTGATCCTCAGCCTATATCACTTCTCACTAAAAGTACTGAGTTGAGGTGAGTTTATCCTACAACATGGCCTCAATTTATGCACCTATGTTGATGCATTTCAGCTCTGCCAAAACAGACTGGACATCTTCCCAGAGATAAACTCATCACTATCAATCACCTGCTAGAAATCTCCACCTGCAAGTCCCACACGTATCAACATGCCCCAAAACACCCCCAAAAGCAGCCACATAGGTTTTCCCCTTAAACAGTCCCCAGTCCTACCTCTCTCTCCCCAGTACCTTCCACCAGCCTACCAGACTGTGCACTTAGGCATTGCTGTCTAACCAGTCATTCCCAATCCCACATCCATGCTATCACAAGCTAGTCTCACCAATTTTACTCCTAAATACTTTTTCAGATTGGGCTTATGACCCTGTGATTAATGCTATCATGTTGGTATGAGCCTTTTATATTTTTATTGGAGAAGGAGAACAGTTAGGAAGATGAGGAGGAAGAAGGAATCTTTATACGCTGCTGGAATGTGTCATGTAGCATACCAGATGCCTCACTGGCAGGACTGCTTCCACTTTACAGGTGAGGGCACTGAGGCTTACAGCAATTTGTTCTCACAGACCCTGCTACAAGCCCCCATGTTAAGCTCTGTTTTTGTTTTTTCATTGTGTCTGGCATACACAAAAAGCTCAGCAAATGTAACTAGTGAACAATCAATTATATACTATATTTGTTTTTTATTGCTATCAGGGGGTGGGGAACTTACCTCAAACTTAGTGACTTAAACAACACAGATTTATTATCCTGTAGTTCTGGAGATCAGATATCCATCTTGGGTTTCACTCGGCTAAAGCCACGATGTTGGTGAGGTTGTGTCTTTCCAGAGGCAACAGGAGAGAATTCATCTTCTTGCCTTTCTAAATTTCTAGAGGTACCTGCATCCCTTGGATTGCGATTCCCTCTTTATCTTCAAACCCAGTGATGCCCACCGAGTCCTTCTCATTCTGCTGCCTCTCTGTTTTGGTAGAAGAGTCAGAGGAAGAGTCAGTGATGATGCAGCTGGTAGGGTCTGAGTGCCTGGGAGCTAATAGAAGAGAGTCTTTGAGGAGAGTTATCAGTGGGTCATGCTACGAGCTAAGGACAGAGAATTTCCACTTGATTTTCTAGCCAAGATGGTAATCAAACTTAATAAGAGCTTGTTGTAGCTACAATGGGGTAGGTGCAGAAGGTAGAGTCTGAAGGATCCAGAAGAGGGATGATGTGGAGACAAGATCTAAGCGAATATTTAAAAATATCTGTTTCTTAAGATACCAACACAATGCGTTTGAAGAACAGGTTGCAGAAAATGCTCAGAGCATGTGTAGACTTTGGTCTACCTTGTGGCCTTGGCACTTCACATTCTGGCCACAATTCACTGGTCACCTCATTGGCCATCTGTAGTGGGTGCATGTTTGGAAGCTGAGACCAGGCCTGTGTGATGCCGCTTGTCAGGGAAGATGGTTGGTTAAAGCCAGAATCTCTCATGGGCTCCCACAGACCCATACTGAGCTGCTAATTCACACACAATTAAACTCTATTAAGCCCTCTGTAGCCTTTATGGACAGTTTAATTATTTGCTCCATGCATTGCAAAGGCATGAGCATTTGATTTATCAGGTGGATGGGTGACAAAGATGAGCAAGTTGATAAATGCTGCAAGTGATTTTCTTAGTGGAGGCCAGCTTTCTTGTATTCTGCCTGATAAGGATTAATTAAATAAGAGTGCTTCTAACCACAATTCTTCTCACAGAGCTAGGAAACACAAAGCGGAACAATGCACACTCTTTTCCATGGATATGGGATTGGCAGAGCAAGCATGGGAGTGTGTATGCTCTGTATGGTCTGAAGTAGGAGATGTCAGGTATGGGAGCCAATGACCCTCTTTAGGATGATAACCATGGGTTTCCCATGGTGGCTGGTGTAACGTTTGGAGATACCGAAAGAGGCACAGGACAAAGGGCCGGTATAAACCAAGCGTTTATTGGGGGAGAAACTCCTGGGCGAGGTACCGTGGTCCGGAAAGATGGGCCAGGGGAGTCGCATCCAGGGAGGGGCAGGCTTGGGTTTTTAAGGGTGCTGTAATTGGGGAGGGTGTTGGGGGTGGCAATGAAGCGGGGAGGCAAAGCGTCGCATCTGGCGTGGGCTGGAAAGTTTCTGTCTGGCCCTTCTCAGCAGCTGCCGGCAGGTTCTAGTAAGCTGGTTTGTGGGTTTAGGGTGGAGGGGCACATAGGGGATCGGTGGGTGGAGGGGCAGATGGGGGAAGGTGAGTGCTGCTTTTCCCCGGGGCCGAACAACCCGACCTCTTTGGTATAAGGGGCGTTGACTTGATCTTGCTGCTTCAAGCTGAAAGGGGGCGTAGTTTTAGGGGAGGCCGGGATGGGGTGGCTCGGAGGGAAGTGGGGAATACAGATAGGGGTGCAGGAGTAGCTGATTGACTGCGACGCGAGAAATTTTCTTCATGTGAGACTGTAAAAAATTAAACAGGGTGCAACCATAAGTAAAAGACAGATAAGTAGAACAGGTCCCAAGAATGGCATGACCCATTGGGCGATGCCTGAGTTTCACCAAGCAGAGAAGGGTGATTCTGCGGTGTTGTTTTGGCGAAGTTTGTGGCCCAGCTTTTGGAGGACATTGACATTTTTCTTTACCAACCCTGCATTTTTCCTGGAGAAAATGCACCCTGGCCAGCTGTAAGGAGATTAAGGGCCCTACAGTTCTGTAAAGTAACCCAGGTTAGAGTGGTTATTTGCCATTGCAGGTATGCCAGGGAGCTTGCGGATGCTTTCAGAGCGGCTTGGAGCCTTTCTTCCAGATTTTGGGAAGAAAGGAGGCTGTGTCCCAGTGCTTCTCCGCCCAGCCTTCCAGCCCCCAAGGACGTGGCAAACGTGAGACCAAGCATGAGGGGAAGAAATGCTGCACAGTGGGGCGCGGCGGGGAGTGGGAAAGGTTTTGAGTAGGAGGTTTTTTTCAGAATAGAACGTAAGCTGTGGCACAAGCATTACCAGATAGCAACAAGGGTAAGAATTATCGATAGATTTGAAGAGGGTGCCGTTACACCAAAAGAACTCACCCCTTGGAGCAGATAGAGTAGATGGCACGGGTCTGGAGATGTTGCATGTGCAGGAGCTGAATGAGCAATGAGGAAGGCATATTGGGAGTCGGTGTAGATGGTTACCTGCTGCCCTTTAGATAGTTCAAGAACCCGTGTAAGAGCAACAAGTTCCACTTTTTGGAAAGTAGTGCCCAGAGGAAGGGGCTGGGCCTCGAGAACAGAGTCAGCAGAGACTATAGCATAGGCCGCCCGCCGGTGGTCTTGCCGGCTGCAGACAGAACTACCATCCATGAACAGAGTGAGGTCTGGGGACTGAAGTGGCTGATCTGAGAGTCCGTCAGGGCCTCCACCACCTCCGGGCAAGAGTGGGTAGATCCTGCATCAGAGGAGGGGAGAGGGAGTAGGGACGCCGGGTTAAGGGGTGGTGAAAGCTTTAGAGTTACCCCCAGGTTGTCCAGGAACAACAAATGGAACTCCTGTATCCTGGAGGGGTCTAGGAGAGAGAGCACCCAATGTCCCAACAGGTTGTGGACTCTGTGAGGGGAGAAGACAGTGATATGGTGATGTAAGGAAAGTTTTAAAGTCTCCTTGGTTAGAACAGCAGCCCCCGCTAGCGCCCGTAGGCAGGGTTGCGACCCCTGAACAGTGGTATCGAGCTGTTTGCAGAGGTAGGCTACCGGGCAGTGGGAGGGGCCACTGGGTGTGTTAGGACCCCCGCAGCTATTCCATAGCTCTTATCTGTGAACACACAGAAGGGCTGAGTGAGGCTGAGACACAGCGGTGGTGAAGACAGGAGGGTTGTCGTGGAGAGCAACAAATGCCTTACGAACCTCAGCGGGGGAGGTTAGGGGCCCCGTAGGCCTTTGTTTTGGTGGCCACATACAGAGGTTTGGCTAACAGGGCGAAGTTCAGGTTGTGTGAGCTGGGCTTTCTGGGGGGACACCTGGTATCCCCTAGAGGCCAGGAAATTGAGAAGGGCGGCTGTGTGTGTGGGACAGCTCCTCAGATGGGCTGCAAAATAAGAGATTATTCACGTACTGGATGAGGTGGCTAGGTTGGAGAGGGCAATTAACTAGGTCAGCCGCGAGAGCCTGGCCAAAGAGGTGGGGGCTGTCCCGGAAGCCCTGTGGCAAGACCGTCCATGTAAGTTGTTGTGCCTGTTTCATGTCCAGGGTCCTCCCAGGTGAAAACAAAAAGGAGGTAAGAGTCTGGGTATAGGGGGATAGTAAAGAAAGCATCTTTGAGGTCAATGACAGTGAAATGTGTTGTCTGAGGTGGTATCCGAGATAAAAGAGTGTAGGGATTAGGAACCACTGGGTGGAGAGGGACCACTGCCACCTTAATGCGACGGAGGTCCTGGACCAAGCGGTAGTCTCCAGAGGGCTTATGGACTGGAAGGATGGGGGTGTTACATGGAGAGTTAAAAGGTATGAGGAGGCCCTGAGAAAGTGAGTGAGTGATGATGGGTTTAAGGCTCTTACGATGTGTGGCTGAAATGGGGAACTGGGGTCTAGAAGGGAAGTTAGAGGGTTTTTTAAAAACTTATGCGAACCGGGGTGTGGTGTTGGGCTATGACTGGGGTGGAAATGTTCCATACATCGGGGTTGACTAGTTGGGGTGGGAGGGGAGGCGGCAGGTTTGAGCTGGGAAAAACAGAGACTAGAGCAATATTGGCAAGGAGAGGGGCCGCTGATTGAACCAGCAGTGTTAAAGTGGCCCCCAGTTTTGAGAGGACATCCCTGCCGAGCAACGGAATGGGGAAGGACGGAACAATAAGGAAGGAGTGACTAAACATTCAATTACTGAGAGAACAAGGTAAAGGTGAGGTTTGAAGGGGGGGCAGAAGACTGGCCATCAATACCAATGACTGAGACCTGGGAAGGAGATAGAGGCCCTGAAAAGGAAGGCAGAACCAAATAGGTAGCCCCCGTGTCCACAAGGAACAAGATTGACTTACCCGCTACCTGAAGTAAGACCCTGGGCTCGGTGAGGGTAATTGGGGTCTTCGAGTCCGGGCATCCTCGGCTTTCTGCCAGTCCAAGCAGCTCATGGAGCGTAGCAGGCGGCTCAGCCACACCCCCGTGTGGAGGCACCGGGCCTTGGCCAGGCCAAGTGCTATCCGACTTCCAGTGGCCCTTTTGTTTGCAGATAGGGTATGGCTTACTTGGAGGATGTGGGTTAGGGCACTGCTTGGCCCAGTGGCCCTCCTGGCCACACTTGAAACAGGCTCCCAGGGGAGCTTTGTTACCCATCTCCGGACGTCGAGGGACCCCCGTACCCTGTTGCATTGGCTGCAAGGTTGCAACCAGGGCACGGGCTTGTGCTTTAGCGGCCTGCTGGAGGTGCTGCTGCTTAGCGGTTTCTGCATTTTTCTCGTGGGCATTAAAAACTCTAAAGGTGCCAGGCTCGGTGGCTCAGCCTGTAATCCCGCGCCTTTGGGAGGCTGAGGTGAGTGGATTGCCTGAGCCCGCGGGTTCGAGACCCGCCTGGGCAGCGAGACCTCATCTCTACAATAAATCAAAAATTCACCCGGGCGTGGTAGTGCATGCCTGTAATTCCGGCTACTTGGAAGGCTGAGGCGGAAGGATCGCCGGAGCCCAGCAGGTCGAGGCTGCGGTGGCCGGGAGTGGCCACTGCACTCCAGTCTGGGCAACAGAGTGAGACTTCAACTCAAAAAAAAAGAAAAAAAAAAAAACCTTTAAAGGTCATGTTTACCAGGTCACGGACAGGGGTTTGAGGGCCATCCTCTGCCTTCTTAGCTTTCTGTGGCTATCAGAGGCAGATTGGGTAACGAAATGGGTAGCGAGAACAGTGGGACCTGTACCTGACAAAGCTATCCAGGCCAGCAACCTCTCTTAGAGGACAAATGGACGCAGGAATAAGGGGGTGGGGAGGGTGGTGCATGCATGCAGTGTGAGTGAGTATGTGTACTGACCAGAGAGGGGAGGGAGAACGGCAGAAGGGGGAGAGTTGGAAGGTGAAGGAGGAAGATGGGGGTAGAGAGAGGGTGGATTGTACGGGAGTGGGTTGGAAGGAGGAGGATTTGGAGGACAAGGTATTGGCGCAGTTAAGTTTTTCAGAAGATTTATGAGGGGGGTAGACTCTGGATTGGGTGGGAGAGGCTTGTATTTGGGTGGAGGGACTGGGGCAGATGGAACGAGGGAGGGGTCGGGAACAGAGGGCAGGGAAGGGGCGGGAGTCTCCCTTTACCAGCAAGATTTGGGTTTTGGAACAATACTGACACAGGGAGGGACAGGAGCGCAGGAGCTAGAAGGCCTGAACATAGGGAATTTCCGACCATTTTTCATTGCGTTTGCAGAAATTATTTAAGTTAGTGAGGATGTTAAAATTAAAAGTTCCCTTGGGGGGCCATTTGGACTCATTTTCCAGTTTATACTGAGGCCTGGCCACAGTACAGAAATGAATCATACGTTTGCATTGAATGTCCGGGGTTGATCCCAATTTGTCGAGATTACTGAGAAGACAGCCCAGAGGCGTCTTAGAATTAGATGTGGAGGGTTGTTTATCCATGTAGATCTAAATTTCTGGGGCCTGTCTGAGTCTGAAAAGGCATCCCAATTCAGGCAAAGATCGGCCCGGCAGAGTGAAGGTCAGGATAAACAGGGTGTCCCCAGGATTTATCGCTGACCGAAATGGAGAGCTTTCCCTAGCACAACTGTGACTTCTGATCGGGAGGCCCAGAGGGGAAAGAGAGACCGACACGGGGGGAACTCACCTCACAAAAGTTTGAGTGGCGAGTGGGTCGGAGATTCGCAGTTCGGGCCACAGGCGTCTGGGCGGGAGACCCCTGAGCCAGGAGGTGAGGACTGTGTGGCTCAGTCACCTCCCGGGTTCGGCACCAAGATGTAATGTTTGTAGATACCAAAAGAGGCACAGGACAAAGGGCCGGTATAAACCAAGTGTTCATTGGGGGAGAAACTCCCAGGAGAGGTCCCATGGTCCAGAAAGATGGGCCAGGGGAGTCGCACCCAAGGAGGGGCAGGCTTGGGTTTTTGTAATTGGGGAGGATGTTGGGGGCGGCAGTGAAGGGGGGAGACAAAGCATCGCATCTGGCGCGGGCTGGAAAGTTTCTGTCTGGCCCTTCTCAGCAGCTGCTGGCAGGTTCTAGTAAGCTGGTATGTGGTTTGTGGGTTTAGGGTGGAGGGGTGCATAGGGGATCGGTGGGTGGAGGGGCAGATGGGGGAAGGTGAGTGCTGCTTTTCCAGGCCTGACAGCTGACATGCTCTGAGTTAAATTCATAGCTTATCTTTTCCATATGAAGTGCCATTTCTTATTATAAGTTTTCATTTAAACATTCTGTCAAGAAAGCTCAAACACATATTTAGGGAAATAATACACATATCACTGTAAATATTTGAGACATTAGGACTGGGCATATGGGAAAAGTTAAATCATTCTCCTGTGGGGAGAAAAACATGAATATTGGTGTGTGATTCCCATGGAATCTCCAAAAGGAACTTGCCGTGCCTACACCTTGATTGCAAACTAATGAGACCTGAGTTGGACTTCTGACTTGTAGAACTGCAAATTAATAAAATTGTGCAGTGTTAAACCACTAAGTGTGTGGTAAGTTGTTACAGCAGCAACAGAAAATTTTAATGCAAATACTTTGTGCTTTTGAAGTTTTGTTTTTTAAAACGGTGCTTCCCTTTCCCTGGATGATAAAGCAAATAGCTCTACAAATGCGTGCCTATACATTCTGGAACAAATTGTTTCAGGAATTATCTGTTCTCCTAAAGTTTGGTAGGTTTTCATTTTATCACAGTCTTTTTCAGGATTTTGGTGAGGGAAGTCTTGGCCACAGTTTTAATTTCTTTAATAAGTATCAATCCATTTAAGTTCCCTATTTCTTTTTCAGCCAGTTTTTGCTTTTTTGCCTTGTGTATTCATTTAATTGGTTTTCAAATGTATTCAGACATAATAGTTGACAAACCTTTAATATATTTTTATCTTTGCTGTTCCTTTAATTTCCCTAAATTTTGTTCCTCTTGTTCCTTCTGTATGTTATTTGTATCTCACTCCTCATCTCCCTACTTTTTTCATAGTCAGACCCATGGAAAGTTTATTCTACATACTTCTGTAAATAATCAGACTTTGGTTGTCTTTCTGGTTCAATCTTCTTTTCTATTTCATTGATTTTCTTGCATAATTTAAATTTTTAAAAAATATTTAATTGATAAATAATACATTTATATATTTATAGGGCACATGTCATGTTTTGATATAGGTATACATTGTGGAATAATTAAATCAAACTAATTAACATAGCCATTGCTTCACCTATTTATCTTTTTTTTGTAGTGAGAACATTTAAAATCTCTTTTGGCTATTTTGAAATATACTATACATTATTTATTAATAATAGTTACCATGCTATCTAATAGATCTCAAAAATCTTATTCCTCCTATCTAACTGAAACTGTACACTCAAACCAACACAGATGGATTTGGAGGACATTATGCTAGAGTGAAATAGTTCAGTGATTTTTTAGTCTTTTCTTTCTCATTTTTATGTTTTGTGTGTGTGTTGTTCTGATGTGTTTTTCAGGCTCCTTGAGTTGAAAAATTAGTTTCTTGGTTTTATTCTTGCTTGCTTCCTGCTTAATGCATTCAAAACCATACATTTCCTCACTTAAGTACTGCTTGAACTGTGCACAAATTTTACATGTTATATTTTAGTCTTTATTTACCTTTAAATATTTTAATTAACTCTTCTGTTCTTTATAACCCAAAACTTGAGTAATAAAATATTTTTTTAATTTCTAAATCTGTTGATAATGTGAATACATTTTTGTAATTAATTTTAAAATTGATTGTATTATAGTGGGATATATTATCTGTGTAGCATTGAAACTTTGAGAATTATTGTCACTTTAAATATGTCTATACCTATGAGTATTCCACACATTTTGAACTTATTGATTCAATTTTTTGCCTCTCTCTTTCTGTGTGTTTGACTGCTTGTTCTAAAATATTCTCAGAGTAGTTAAAATAGCCAATCATAATATTTAACTTAGCTATCTCTCTCAGCAGTTGGTTAGCTTTTGCTGATATGCTTTTCAGGTGTATTATTTGATGCATGCATGTTTATGATAGCTATGTGCCAATGTAATGGTTCTTTTACTACTTTATTGCATCTGGTTTTAGGATTTGTTTTAGTTGTATTTTATTTTGTCTAATAATATCATTGCTAGCTAGACTTACTTGGGTTTATATTTACATAATGTGTTATGACCAGATTGCGAGAAGGAGACATGCCAGCATGCCAAGTCCAAATTAATATTAAGAGTGCTTTATTAGCATGCAGTCAAGAGTGGGCTCTTGCCATGAAGCTCTTGATGCAGAATATAATCAGCAAAAAGCTTTTATAGGTCAAATCTGCAGGTTGTCTACATAGCAAGGGGGTGAGGGAACAAGGAACTAAAAACAAAAGAAACAAAATATAAGAACAAACTATAGGGATGTGGCAGGGGGAGTTTTGTAAGTAATAATTTCTTCACAATTTCTTGGCACAACATCTGATTTCAGTTAACAAAGCATACAATTACATGGAATTTGTAGCTAGGGAGTATTGCAAACGGTCAGCATGAACAGCTCAGGGGAACAAAGTTGTGGTTCTGTAGTCGTGGGAATGTTACAGTAATCACACATTGTACAGTAATCACACATCATACATTGGGGGGTCCTTTTTAGGTTAGGCAGGCAGCTAAGATGAAGAATTTCAACAAAATGGAGTTACTTTTGTCAAGCAAGTTATTGCAATTATTTTATGTATTTCATTAGCTATTTCAGTGTCTTTTCCATACATTTATTGTTGATCATTCTGCATTGTTTTGTTTTAAGTGTCTTTCATAGAGAATCTGTTGTTGAGTTTTTTATTTTTCATTAAACCTGAAAGGCTTTGTCATATAACTGGCAAATTTAAATCCTTTAACTTTATTTTAAATGCTAAATTACTATGGCTTACATCTACCATTTGATTTAATATTTTTTGTTTATCATTTATTTATTTACTTACTTGTTTTGCTTTCAATATTTTCTTATTTTCCATTACATAGCTTGTCTTTTCTTCTGCTTAAGTGATTAGTCTATTTTCTCCTACTAGTAGTTACTGTTAAAACCATACTCACATTTATTTACCACTTTTTAATTTTTACCTCATACATTTGATAGTTTTTCTAAGAAGACAACTGTTTTAGCACACTCATGTCCCTTTGAGTTGTCATAAATATTTTCTTTTTTCTTTACCTTAGTTTACTTTCTTAATTTTTTTTTTTGTTGGAGTCTCACTCCGTCACCCAGGCTGGAGTGCAGTGGCATACTCATGGCCATCCCAGTGTCAATCTGCGGGGCTCTGGTGATCCTTCCACCTCAGCTTTCCAAGTAGCCAGAACCGTAGGTGTGCCTTACCATGCCCAGTTAATTTTTTATTTATTGTAAAGACGAGGTCCCGCCAAGTTGCCTGGATTGGTCGCGAACCTGCGGACTCAGGCAATCCATTTGCCTCGGCCTCCCAAAGTACTGGGATTATAGGCTAAGCCACCGAACCTGGCCTTATTTTCTTAAATTTTAAGATAATAAGGGCGTCTAGATATTTAATCACGCTTGTCCCCCATATTGCTTGTAACATCTTTGGATTCAATGATTTTATTTGAGAAATTCAAGTGTTTTGTTGTTATTGTTTGACAACCAAATTATAACATTTGTATTATAGATAATACATTTTAAAATTTAAACTTATTTTCTCTTAGCACTTACAGAAATTCCATACAGAGAAATCTGATGTCAATCTTATTGCTATTATAGTGAGCAAGCTGTTCTTTCTCCCTGTAGGCACTGATCATTTTCTTTATGTCTTTGGTGTTCTCACAGTGTGCTATAATTTGTCTGGTTGAAAAAGTTCCTCACTGTGATCTTCAACTTCATGATCTTTTCCTCTAGCTATATTCATTCTACTGTTTATTGTACATATTTCTTTTATATTTCAAATGTTACATTTTTATATCTAATATTTCCACTTGCTTCTTTTTCAGAATTTTTCTTCTTATTTTCTTCCCTTATATTTTTTCCCGTATTTGGCCATATTTATTTCAAGTCTTTCTGTCCTTGTTCATAGTTGTTGAAGTCTTGGTTTTCTAGGTGTTTCATTCTGTGAAGAATGTGAGCTTCTCAGTGGGCACTAGTTGCTCCCAGTAGTTTTGCAAAGATGCAGAAGGCAAGAAACTTTCTGTATTATACCCTGAAGTTTAAAACTCCTCTTAGAGCTGTCTCCTAAGATAATAATGACTATTGATCACTCTTGTTTGCTACATGGTCAGTCCATACTTATTCTTATCAACTCTCACCTTAGCAGGCATCTTCTGATGTGTCCTCAACCTGAGTGAGAAGCCAAGAACCCTGACACAGCTGCTTCTGAAAGGTGCCTTGGTTGAATATATTGGTTTTAAACTCAGTTGAATTTCTAGACTTTTAAGGTTTTCTTGGATTAAGTATATATGTACATGTATACACACATATGCATATATCCTTCATATAAATAATATTTATACTAATGAGTATCTCTCTCTATGTGTATGTATGTCCTTCACATTAATACAAAAATTAACGCAACTAACACAATTAAAGAATGGGCAAAAGATACCAAAAAGCAATTTATATAAACCTGTATAAATGACAAAAAATAGATCCACCTTACTGGAAATTTAAAAAATCTAATAAAAACAACAAAGACCTCTGTCAAATTGGAAAAATGAAAATAATTAATAACATTTAGAATTGACAAAAGATTTTTCTAGTTTGCACAGACTTTTCTAGTTTGCACATAAGCTCTGTATGTTGGAGGCGTTCTGCAAGGAAAGCTGGAAGGCTAAATAAAATTTTAAAAGTTGTGCATCAACCTGCTCTCTCTGCTGTTTCCAGCCACCCTCTTTCCTGGCTGAGCCTTCCTCTCTCACAACAGGCAGCCTCTGGGCTCTGAGCCCTCCTAGAAGCTCTGTGGATGCTGTTGTGTACACAGAGAAGTCTGTGGTGCTGGTGGCTCTTGAAATTGCTGTTTCTCTACGGTTGAGGGAGAGAAAATGGAATGTGTATTCTCTCTCCATATTGGGAAAATGTTGTTACTGCTGCTGCAGGCCTGTGCTTACCTTTGAAAGATCCACTCCTCATATTATCTTTGGGCACAGTTCATTAAGAACATGCTCTTATGATTATTGCCCAATTGGCTGGGTTTTACTTTTTACTTTGATAATTTTTGGCAATTAGCAGTTTCTCCCAGAATAATCTATTGCAACTAGATGGTCTGAATTTTAGCATATAAACATATAGGTAGCCTCCCTGTCATGCTTGTGGATTCATGATATCTTGTATCTCTTTTCTGACTCATTGTTCTTAATTAAAATTGATAAGAACTTTCTAGAAAAAAGATTCTCAGCCTTAATTATTCTAACACATTATCATTCCTAAGTCATTACTTTCTGCTTTTAAGTTAATTAAGTTCTTCCTGCTTTCCATTGGTCTTGTGTTGGTCTCTTTCTAATTTCTTAGATTTAATGTTCACTTTATTTAATTTATTGTTTCTTTTTAAATGGAAGTAGTTTTAAAAGTAATAAAATTTAGCACGAATGAAGTTTTTGCTTCATCTTTAAAGTTCTCAAATGAATTATTTTCTTAATAAATCATAATTACACTTTTGATTTTTACTTTTATCCCAGGATTTACTGTAAGAGGCATGATTTATCCCCTCAGCTCCAGGTTTTGTGTTGTCATAGGTTAAAGTTTTGTTTGTATTGTACTCTATTATTATTTTGATATCATCAGGGAACATTCTCCTTGTAATTCTGATTTTGCCAGTTATTGAGCTGTAGTTTATTTATACATGTGGTAGACTGTATTACTTTCCTGCGCAACTAAAACAAATTACTTGCTTTTAAATTATATTGCTCAGAACTTTTACAATCTCATTTGTTTCTATTTGTTGTATTAAGCACAGATATATTTGGGATAGAGTCTCCCATAATGTTGTGCTTTTATATAGTTCTTGTTTATCTTATATTTTGCTGTATACATTGAACAGGAATATAATTGCATAAGAATGTTTTTGCATAAGGTGTCATATGTATAATATTTTATCATTCAATTGGGTACCTATTTTGTGCTAATCTTTGGTCTTAAATTATTTTGTCTGATATTCATAAATGGGTCTTAATATTTTATGAATTTATATATTATTTTCCTATAAAGTTTGATAATTAAAATATTAATAATTTGTTTCAAGAATGTTTTGTTTCAAATGTTTGTTTCAATAATTTGTTTCAAATTTACTATTTACCTATAAATAGTAAATAGGTAAAGTTAGTTTCCTTGCAATTTGAATAGTTTTTCCTTTAATTGGAAAGTATAATTCATTTACATCTTAAAAATGTATTTTGAGGTGCAAAATATCTCATGTTCATATTTGCACAAAATAGTAAGAAGAGTTTATTGCAGATTTTAAAACATTAATCATCAAATTAATAGCTAAGCAACCTATTACTCGGCTTAACAAATACTGTAGTACCTGTGCCTGTGTGTTGTTCTTCTCTACTTCATCACCTTCTCTGTACTGGGGACTATTGCTTTCTTAATTGTGCATTAACCATTTCCTTGTGTCTCTTCATAGTGTCACACTTATAACTGCATCCCTGAATAAGATATTTATTGATTTTATTGACTTTGAACTTTAAATGGAATAATGCTGTATTTAAAATTCTTTGATTCAGTCCTTTTGCTCAATGTGTATATTTTTGAGTTTCATTCTGAAATACATTAAGTATGTTCACTGTTGTGTAGTATTTCATTGTGTAGGTATGTTATATTTATACATTTTACTTTTGATATGTGGTTGGGTTGTTTCTATTGTTATTTTGTCTATTAAAAATATTGCTCAACCCAGATAAATTTGTAGGGACTAAATTTTCCCTCCTGCCAGAAAAACAAACAACAAGGGATATAATGTCTGAAACACTGTTTTCATGATAGGGAAATCAGGCAATAGAGGGCACTCATCCCTGAAAGGAAAGAGACAAGATGAATTCTAAGACAGCATCAGGTTTCCATCTGAAGAAGAAGTTTGTGGAGTGAGAATGATCAGGGTTCTAGAATCAGGTGGAAACTGGCAGCCCTCCTGAATTGAAGAAGTAGAGCCTATGGTCTGGGAAGACCAAGTATTCAGATTTCATAAGACATCATACTCAAGAAACAAGGAATGCACACAAAGAAACCCAGTCAAAATACCCAATTTTGGGAAGGAACTTCATGAGAAAATCAGAGTGAACAATGTCAGATGCTCATACAGGGACAGAAAGAGTTCCTGTCCCTACTAGCCAGACTGGAAAATTTCATAGTTCAAGGGGCATTGGCTAGAGACCCAGAAAATTCTTTCCTCATTAGCGGGGAATATAGTACTAGATGATCTGCTACTCTGGTACTACCTCACTTTCATCTTAAAGTGAAACCAAAAGGATTATTTTTTTATTTGTGTATATTTATTTACTTATGTTGTTTCAGAGTTTCCAAGAGCAATACAACAGTATCCAACTATTTATGTATACAAGATGGTGAACTTAGTTTTTCTACTCCTAAACTGTTTCTAAGTGATTTACCATCATCCCAGAGCAATGTGTAAGATAATAGGAATACAAAAATATCCAGCAGGCAACAAAATAAGATTCACAATATCTGTTATTTAAATAAAAATTTCCTCATGCAAAACAAAAATTAAAAAGTAGACCACATAATGAGAAAAAAATCACTGAAAAACCAAAATAATATAGAAAAAGAAGGATAAAATTGGAGAACTAACACTACTTAATTTCAGGATTTATTGTAAAGCTACAGTAATTGAGGCAAGGCTATATGGACATAAATATACACAAATATATCATTAGAAAATACTAGAAGGTCTTGACATAAAGGGAGACAAACAGATCAAAAGAACAGGAATAGACTCACACATTGGCTAACAACCGGTTTTCGTCAGAGGAGAGACAATTCAGTAAATAAAAAATACTTTTCTCACAAAATAGTGCCATAACTGAATACATACTCACCTGCAAAAAAATGAAGTTCTATCCATAACTTGCACCGTATATAAACGTTAATTCAAAATGGAACACAGACCTAAATGAAAAATCTAAAACTATAAAATTCATATAAATAAACATAAGGGAAAACATCCATGTCTGGGATAGACAAGTATTTCTTAGCTATAATACCAAATGCATAATCTATAGGAGAACAATTGATAAAATTCATAAGTCAAAACATATGCTTTTAAAAATATACTATTAATAGACTAGAAATACAAGCCACAGACTGGGAGAAAATATTTCAAAATCACATATTCCATACAGAATATGTATTCAGAATATACAAAGAACCTTAATAACTCAATGATAAGAAAAGAAGTAACCCACTAAAAATAGGTAGTCAGTTTTAACTGACACTTCACCAAAGAATATATACAATGGCAAATAAGCCATGGAAGGATACTCAATGTCATTAGTCATTAGGGGAACAGAAAGTAAAGCTATGATTAGATACCACTACATATCTATTAGGATTGTTCAGATGAAAAAGAATAATCAACAGGTGAATGAACCAACAAATGTGGTATAAGACACAACATTAAAACAGAATGAACTATTCACAGCAACATTAATGACTCAAAATAAATAAGCTGAGTGAAAGAAGTCAGAAAAAATTGAGTACATACTGTATAATTTCATCTATATGAAATTCTAGAAAAAGTAATCTAATTTATAGTGAAAGAAAACTGATCAGTGTTTGCTTGAAAATGGGAGGGAAAGACAGAGGGATTGTAAGGAGCATGGGGAAGTTCTTAGGGTCTGTGGATATGTTGATCACCTCGACTGTGCTTATGGCTTCACAGGCGCGTACATGCCCCAAGACTTAAATAAGTCCACTTTCTTGCGTTTCAGTTATACCTTAATAAATTTACTACGCAAGGTATACTGCCATTAATATTCTTGGCTGGCTCTTCATAATTTCAGAAACTTTTCTAATTTTTCTTTCTTTCTTTCTCTCTCTCTCTCTCTCTCTCTCTCTCTGTCTCTCTCTCTCTCTCTCTCTCCTGGGCTCCGGCGATCCTTCCACCTCAGCCTTCCAAGTAGCCGGAATTACAGGCATGTGCTACCATGCCCGGCTGATTTTTTGATTTATTGTAGAGATGAGGTCTCACTGCCCAAGCGGGTCTCGTACCCGTGAGCTCAGGCAATCCACTCACCTCGGTCTCCCAAAGGCGCCGGATTACAGGCTGAGCCACCGAGCTGGGCTTAATTTATTTTTCTAAATGTGACATTGTTGAGGTTTGGCATAATTATATTTAACTTCATGTACTCATTTTCTATTGCTGCTGTAACAAATTGCCACATACATAGAGCTTAAAACAACACAGATTTATTCTCTTACATTTCTGGAGGTCAAAAGTTTGAAATGCATATTATTTGCTAAATTCAAGGTCTCAGTAGGTCTGTATCCTTTTCTGGCGGCTCTAGGAGAACATCCATATTCTTGCCTTTTCCAGATTCTAGAGGCTGCCTGCATTCCTGGGCTTCTGGCCCCTTCTTCCACCTTCAAAGTCAGGCATGACCCAGGAGTCTTTCTCACATCGCATCACTGACATTGACTTCTCATCTTCCACACTGAAGGACCCTTGTGATTACACTGGGCTCACCCAGATAGTACAAGATAATCTCTACATTTTAAGGTCAGTTGATGAGCAAACTGAAGTTCATTTGCACGGCCAAATCCTTCACCACATACCATAACTAGTTCTGGAATCAGCAAGAGGACATATCTGGGGGCCATTACTCTGCCAACCATACTTCATGAAGAAGCCTCACACAGTTTTTTGTAGTGTATGCCTCAATTTTTATTTATTGGAACAATGAACAAGTTGCTATTATTTTTGGACAGTTTTTTTTTTTGGTTAATCTATGGAGTATGAAATTATATCTCATTTTGTGTTTCATTTGTCCTTCTCTCACAACTAACTAGAAATAAACTTTTACTATATGTACTGCAAATGTTTCTACTAATTATATTTTCAGGGCCTTTATACTTTTTGATGAGAAAAAATACAAATAATTTTAATGCTGTTAATTTTATCAGCGATTCGAGATTTTGTGTACCTTTAAGTCATAATCTTGTTTCTAAAACATCTATCACTCTGCCTTTCACATTTAAAGTTTTGCTCATCAGAAATGAATTTCTATGTATTGTGTGTGACTGGAACTTATTTTTGTTATTTATTTGTTTATTTATTTATTTATTTATTTATTTATTTTTTATTTGGAGTCTCACTCTGTTGCCCGGGCACATTCATGGTGCAGTGACATGCTCACAGCCCCCAAAGCCTTGACCTACTGGGTTCAGGCAATCCTTCCACTTCAGTCTTCCAAGTAGCTGAAACTACAGCTGTGCGCTACCGTATTCAGCTATTTATTTATTTATTTATTGTAGAGACAAGTTCTCACCAAGTTTCCCAGGCTGGTCTCGAACCTCGGGGCTCAGGCAATCCTCTTGCCTCCATTTCCCAAGTTTCTGAGATTACAGGTGTGGATCACTGTGCCTGGCTTTTATTAAATTTTTGACTCACTTTGTTTTTTGTTTTTTTCTTTTTTGAGTTGGAGTCTCACTCTGTCGCCCAGACTGGAGTGCAGTGGCCACTCCTGGCCACCGCAGCCTCGACCTGCTGGGCTCCGGTGATCCTTCTGCCTCAGCCTTCCAAGTAGCTGGAACTACAGGCGTTAGTTACCACACCCGGCCAATTTTTTGATTTATTGTAGAGATGAGGTCTCACCAAGTTGCCCAGGCGCGTCTCAAACCCGCGGGCTCAGGCAACCCACTCACCTCAGCCTCCCAAAGTGTGGGATTACAGGCTGAGCCACTGAACCCAGCTGACTCACTTTGTTGCTTGTCAAAGTTATTATTTAGATTGCATTGACTCACTGAAAGAAGGCAAGAATGCCCACTTTCACCACTTCTATTCAATATAGTACTGGAAGTTTTATCCAGAGCAATCAGGCAAGGTAAAGAAATAAAGTGTATCCAATTTGGAAAAGAAGAAATCAAAAATCTTGTATGCTGACGATATGACCTTATACCTAGAGAATCCTAAAGACTCTTCCAAGAGACTCCTGGACTCAATAAATGAATTTGGTAAAGTTTCAGGATACAAAATTAACGACACAATTCAGTAGCACTGCTATACACCAATAGCAATCAAGCTGAGAATCAAATCAAGAACTCAATTCCATTTATAATAGAAGCCCAAAACCAAAAATACCTAAGAATATATTTAAACAAGGAGATGAAAGAGCTTTACAAGGAGAACTGGAAAACTCTGATTAAAGAAATTGCAGAGAGCACAAGCAAATGGAGAAACATTCCATGTTCATGGATTAGAAGAATCAATATTATTAAAATGACCATATTACCCAAAGTAATCTACAGATTCAATGCAATCCCTTTCAAGTTACTGATGCAATTTTTCACAGAATTAGAAAAGAAATCCTAAAATTCATACAGAACCCAAAAATAGAATAGCCAAAGCAATCTTGAACAAAAATAATAAAACTGGAGGTATCAAATAACCTGACATCAAATTCTACTGCAAGTCTATAGTAATGAAAAAAGCATGGTACTGGTACAAGAACAGACACATGGATCAATTGAACAGAGGAAAAAATCCAGAAATAAACCCAAATACTTACAACTATTTGATCTTTCACGAAGTAGACAAAAACACACTGAGGGAAAGAATACCCTATTCAACAAATGGTGCTGGAAAAATTGAGTAACTACATGCAGAAAAATGAAACTTAATCCCTATCTCTCCCTATATACAAAAAGTAACTCAAGATGGATTGAAGACTTAAATGTCAGACCTGAAACCATAAAAATCTTAGAAGAAACCCTAGGAAAACTCTTATGGGTGTTGGCCTCGGCAAAAAAATTTATGAATAAAACCCTGAAAGTAAATGTAACTAAAATAAAAATAAATAAGTGGGATTTATTTTATTTTATTTTATTTCTGAGTTGGAGTCTCACTCTGTTGCCCAGGCTGGAGTGCAGTGGCATACTCATGGCCACCACAGCCTTGACCTGCAGCACTCAGGCAATCCTTTACCTCAGTCTTCCAAGTAGCTGGAACTACAGGCACTCACCACCAAGCCCAGCTATTTTTTAAAAAAATTATTGTAGAGGTGAGGTCTCACTAAGTTTCCCATGCTGGTCTCAAACCCCTGGACTCAAGCACTCATCTCGCCATGGTCTCCCAAAGTGCTGGGATTACAGGTTTGAACCACTGCGCCCGGCCAATAAGTGGGATTTAATTAAACTAAAAAGTTTCTTCACAGCAAAAGAAGTAATCAACAGGGCGAATAGGCAACCTACAGAATGGGAGAAGATATTCCAGACTATACATCTGACAAAGGACCAATATCCAGAATCTACAAAGAACTCAAGCAAATCACTATTGTAAAAAGCAAACAACTCCATTAAAAAGTGGGAAAACAACATGAACAGACACCTCTCAAATGGTCAACAAATGTGAAACAATGTTCAAAATCACTAATCATCAGAGAAATGTAAATTAAAATCATAATGGGATACCGTCTTACACCAGTCAGAATGACCATTACTTAAAAACTTAAAACAAAACAAAACAAAATGGATGTTGTTGTGGATGAGGAGAAAAGGGAATACTTATACTCTGTTGGTGGGAGTGTAAATTAATGCAATCTCTTTGGAAAGCAATATGGAGATTACTCAAAGAACTAAAAGTAGATCTAGCATTTGATCCAGCAATTCCACTACTAGGCACGTACCCTAAGGAACAGAGGTTATTATAAAACAATAATATCTGCACCTATGTTCATCTCAGCACAATTCACAATTGCAAAGATGTGGAATCAACCTAAATTCCCATCAACCGATCAGTGGATAATGAAGATGTGGCACGTATACAGCATGGAATACTACACAGCCCTAAAATAGAATGAAATTATGTCCTTTGCAGAAACATGGATGGAACTGGAGACCACCATCCTAAGTAAATTGACTCAGAAACAGAAAACAAAATGCTACATGTTCTGACTCATATATGAGAGCAAAACAGTCACAAAGATGAAAATAATAGACTCGGGGACACCAATAAGGGGGCAGAGGATTAGGATTCAGTAACTAACTATGGGACACAGTGTTCACTATCTAGGGAATAGGCCACCTGAGACCCAGTCCTCACCACTACACAATATATCCATGTGCTCCTCCTAATCTAAAATTAAAAATAAATAAATAAATAAATATATTGCATTGACTCTATAATTACTATTTAAGACCATTGGTCTTTATAACACAGAGTCTTTCATTCAGCTATCATGGTAAGTCTGTACATATATTTAGTTTTACTTTACAGCGTTTGAAGGAAGTGACATAAAGTGCTTGGGTGTACACATATTCTTCTTGGTTTTTTCACTGGTTTTTGCTTGTTGTTAAAATAAAATCAGTAAGTTTTTAAAAAAGTAGTTATGCACAAATAATGCCAATTTCTTCACTACCTGTCTCCATATGTTCCTTATTTTCTGAGTGTTACTGAATAGCTTGATTGTTTTGACTGTATCTCTAGCACTGTGTTGAGTCAACTTTTGAGAGTGAGCATTCCTGCCATGGGGTGGATCTGAGAGGATGACTGCTGATCTTTCACTGCTGTGTGGCATGTTGTGATTGTTCTTCTGGCAGTGCTTTTCACTGGGTAATGGAAGTGCCTGTTTAATTTCAGTGGGCTGAAAATTTTTATCATTAACGGATACTGAATTTTTCAGGGAATTTTTTTACATCTATTGGTATGCCCCAAAACTGCTTTAAAGCAATTTTTAAAATTAATGGTGAATTTTATGAATTCCTTTTCTGATTAAAAAAAACAACCTTTATTACTTGGATGAAACCAATCTGGTCATGACATGCTTCTTCATTTATACACTATTACTAAATGCTTTATTTTTGAATGTCAACAATGCGAATGGGTGAGATTAGTGAGTGATTGAGATTAACCTGTCATTGTTCTTCTTTACAGAGCTATTGTCAGATCTGTGTACCAAGATTATGTATGCTAGTCTCACAAAATTAATTGAAAAGTGTTCCCTCTTTCTGTTTTCTGAAAGAGATTGCAGAAAGTTGAAATTCTATATTCCTTGATTTCTGGTGAGTGTGTGTGTGTGTATGTATGTATAGACCTACACCAAAACAACAACAACAACAATAACAAAAACAGAATTATCTTTTGGAGGGTGAATGCCTTGTAGTACAGACTTCCCTCGCTCTAGGTAAGTGTTCTAGAAACCCATCTGAATTATTGTACCAGCTAGCATTGTTGTGAGAGGCTGCATTCGGCTTCAGTGAATTTTTGTTTGGTTGAGATCTGCCCATTTTATGATGATTGATTTACAAGTGTACCTGCTCACACTGCACTGAATGTTCAGCAATCTTTGACCAAAAACAGTATGATCCCTGTGCCCCACCCTCCCTATTCACCCAATCTCACCCTGAGTGACTTTTTTTGGGGTATGTTTCCCTGGATGAAAAAAGTCCTCAAAGGGAAACATTTTACCAAAGTAAAAGACGTGAAACAAAAAACGGCAGAAGGGGGAGACGGGGCAAGATGGCGACGGCATAGGTGAATTGGTGAGATTCTCTGAATGGACCAAGGCTGCATACTGCTGAATAGACAGACTGTAAAGCAGAGGGAAAAGTGAACAAAGCCAGAAGACCCTCATAAGGAGGAACAGGTCATTGCAGAAGAGAAATAAAAGCAACCCCACCTTCCCTCAAAAACAGAATTGAAGAGGGGGAGGGAAAGGGGGAGAGGGAGAAAAATCTACAGAAATGAAGAAAAACCAAAAGAAGAGTATGGGTCTCTCCCAGACGCCTGGGAGAGCAGACATTGAGAAAACTGACTTTGGAATGCAAACAATGAAAAGTCCCCAGAATGAAGGGTCTCAAAATGCAAATGTAGATATCAAAACAATAATGGAGAGATTAAAAAGAATTGAGGAGACACAAGAAGAAACTAGGAAGGAGCTGATATCTGAGATAACAGTAATAAAGAATACTGTGAATGAAATAAATAACAAATTGATAAGCATGGAAAGCAGAATTACCCAAGCAGAAGAAAGAATCTCAGAGCTTGAGGACCAAAATATAGAAATAACCCAAACTCTTAAAAACACAGAAAATAAGCTCAAAATGACAGAACAAAACCTTCAAGAGATGAGTGACTACCTCAAGAGGCCTAACCTAAGAATAATCGAACTCCCTGAGGCAGAAAGAGAAACAGAGACCACATTGGAACAAACTTTCCATGAGATCATTCAAGAAAACTTCCCTTATCTAATCAGTGATGCAAAAATTCAAACACAAGAGATTCAGAGAACCCCCACAAAACAACAAACGAGAAGACCAACTCCTAGACACATAATAATTCGCCTAAATAAAGTAGGCACAAAAGAAAAAATCCTAAAGGCAGCAAGAGAAAAAGGCCAGATCACCTACCATGGAAGACCAATCAGAATAGCAGCAGATTTATCTGCAGAAACCCTGCAGGCTAGGAGAGCTTGGAGCCCTATCTTCAAAGTCCTAAAAGATAAACAATTTCAACCAAGAGTAACCTACCCGGCCAAGCTAAGCTTCATCAGTGAGGGAGAATTAAAATCTTTCCCAGATATCCAATCCCTAAGAACTTATGCTGCCACCAAACCATCTCTACATGAAACACTTAAGAAAGTACTAAACACAGAAGAAAAGGAAAAAAGAACAACATTCTTCACAAGAGTATAGGGAAAAGAATAAAATATACACGAACCAACCCCAAAACCAAAAGAAAGACAAAAAAGAAAAAAGAAAAAACCAAGTGGAAGAACAACAACTCAATAAGAACTCCATGATAGGGACGAACTCTCACATTTCAATAATTAGTCTGAATGTGTATGGACTAAACGCACCACTGAAAAGACATAGAATGACAAAATGGATAAAATATCACCAGGCAACAATATACTGCCTTCAAGAGACCCATCTCACTAGAAAGGACATACACAGACTCAAAGTAAGAGGATGGGAAACAAATTTTCAGGCAAATGGAACACAAAAGAAAGGAGGAGTTGTGATCCTAATTTCAGACAAAATACCATTTAAGCTATCAAAAATTAAAAAAGATACAGAGGGCCACTACATAATGATAAAAGGTTCACTCCATCAACAAGAAATATCTATCCTAAACATATATGCACCCAACATAGGTGCGCCAACATTCATAAAGCAACTTCTAGGAAAACTAAAAAAAGACATTGATTCTAACACCATAACAACTGGAGACTTTAATACACCACTCACAACCCTAGACAGATCATCAGGACAAAAAATCAGCAAGGAGATCCGGAACCTCAATAAGACTCTGGACCAAATGGACTTAATTGATACCTATAGAACACTCCATCCAAAGACCACAGAATACACATTCTACTCATCACCACATGGAACATATTCTAAGATCGACCACATAATTGGACACAAATCAAGTATAAGCAAATTTAAAAGGACTGAAATTCTACCATGTACCTTCTCGGACCACAGTGGAATAAAAATAAACATTGACACCAACAAAGTCCCCCCAAAGCCCACAAAGACATGGACACTAAACAGCATGATGCTAAATAACTCCTGGGTCAATGATGACATCAAAACAGAGATCAAAAGATACCTGGAAACAAATGAAAATGAAGAAACATCTTACCAAAATCTCTGGGATGCCTTAAAAGCTGTAATAAGAGGGGAATTTATATCCCTACAAACACACATGAGGAAAATGGAAGGAACAGAAATTAACAACCTAACAAGCCACCTAAAGAAGCTGGAAAAGCAAGACCACAAAAACCCTAATTTCAGCAGAAGAATCCAGATCACCAAAATAAAAGCCCAAATCCAGGACATAGAAGACAAAAAGATAATAGAAAAAAATCAGTGAAACAAAAAGCTGGTTCTTCGAAAGAATAAACAAGATCGATGGTCCCCTAGCTAGACTGACCAAGAAAAAATGAGAAAAAAACCAAATAAGCACAATCAGAAAAACAAAAGATGAAGTCACATCTGACCCTGAAGAAATACAAAAGATCATTAGAGATTACTACGTACACTTGTATGGAAACAAACTTGAAAACCTTAAGGAAATGGAGGACTTTCTGACATCATGCGACCTACCTAAGTTGGAACAAGAAGAAATTGAGACCCTAAATAAACCATTAACAATCAAGAAAATCGACTACGTAATAAGAAAACTTCCTACAAAAAAAAAAAACCCTGGACCAGATGGCTTTCCAGCAGAATTCTGCAAGACATTTAAGGAGGAGCTGATACCAATCCTACTGAAGGTATTCCAGGCGATTGAAAAAGATGGAACACTCCCCAAATCATTTTACAAAGCCAACATCACATTGATACCCAAGCCAGGTAAAGATCCAGCAAAGAAAGAGAACTAAAGGCCAATATCTTTGATGAACATAGATGCTAAAATTCTCAACAAGATCCTAGCAAACCGGATTCAGCAATACATCTCAAAAATCATCCATCATGACCAAGTAGGCTTCATTCTTGGGATGCAAGGCTGGTTCAACATTCGTAAAACCATAAATGTTATTAAATACATCAACAGATGTCAAAACAAAAACCACATGATTATATCATTAGATGCAGAAAAAGCTTTTGATAAAATCCAGCACCCCTTCTTGATAAAAACCCTTGAACATCTAGGCATACGGGGAACATACCTCAAAATAGTAAAAGCCTTCTACGAGAAACCCACAGCAAGCATACTCCTAAATGGACAAAAATTAGAAACATTTCCCCTGAAAACTGGAATAAGAGAAGGATGCCCACTCTCACCTCTCCTGTTCAACATAGTATTGGAAGTCCTGGCTCGAGCAATCAGAGAAGAGAAGGCAATCAGGGGTATCCAAATAGGAAAAGAGGAAGTCAAGTTATCTCTCTTTGTAGACGACATGATTGTATACCTTGAAAACCCAAGAGAATCTGTCAAAAACCTCCTTACACTGATAAAGACCTTTGGCAAAGTCTCAGGATACAAAATAAATGTACAAAAGACAATCGCATTTCTCTACACCAATAATAAACAAACAGAAACCCAAATAAAAAACACAATTCCATTCACAATAGCCACACAAAAAAAGAAATACCTTGGCATCTTCCTAACCAGGGACGTGAAAGACCTTTACAAGGAAAACTACAAAACACTGCTCAAAGAAATCAAAGTTGACACAAACAAGTGGAAAAATATCCCATGCTCATGGATCGGAAGAATCAACATTGTGAAGATGTCCATCTTACCTAAGGCAATCTACAAATTCAATGCAATACCCATCAAATTACCAGCAACATTCTTCTCAGACCTAGAAAAAACAATGCAGGAATTCATATGGAAACACAAACGTCCAAGAATAGCCAGAACAATCCTCAGCAAAAAAAACAAAGCAGGTGGTATCACACTACCAGACTTCAAACTTTACTATAAAGCTACAATCATCAAAACAGCTTGGTATTGGTATAGGAACAGGCATATAGATCAATGGAATAGAATTGAGATTCCAGAAGCAAAACCTCAATTTTTCAACCAACTCATCTTTGACAAAGCCTCCACCACCTACCACTGGGGAGAGGAGAACCTATTCAGTAAATGGTGCTGGGAAAACTGGCTGACCACATGCAGAAGATTGAAACAGGACCCCTATCTATCCCCATGCACAAAGGTTAATTCCAAATGGATCAGAGACCTAAATGTAAAACCTCAAACCATAAGAACCTTAGAAAATGAAGGAAAAACCCTCATGGAAATCGGAACTGGCATCCAATTCCTGAACAAAACCCAAAACCCACAGCTCATAAGAGAGAAAATAGACAAGTGGGACCTTATTAAACTGACAAGCTTCTGCAAAGCCAAAGAAACCATCAAGAGAGCAGGGAGACAGCCCACAGACTTGGAAAAAGTATTTGCCAACTCCAGGTCCGACAAAGGCTTAACATCCTGGATCTATAAGGAACTCAAGCATGCTGAAAAGAAAAAAACAAACAACCCCATTATAAAATGGGCAAAAGATATGAACAGACACTTCACAAAGGAAAACATCCGAGCAGCCAACAAACACATGAAGAAATGTTCAGCCTCACTAATCATCAGGGAGATGCAAATCAAAACCACACTGAGATATCACCTAACCCCAGTCAGAATGGCAATTATCAACAACTCAAAAAATAACAGCTACTGGAGAGGGTGTGGTGAAAAGGGAACACTTCTACACTGTTGGTGGGAGTGTAAACTAGTGCAACCTCTGTGGAAAGCAGTGTGGCGATTCTTAAAAGCTCTAAATACCAAACTCCCATATGACCCCGCAATTCCCCTACTGGGAATATATCCTGAAGAACAGAAATCACTCTATAAAAAAGATACCTGCACATGCATGTTTATTGCAGCATTGTTCACAATAGCAAGAACCTGGAAATAGCCATGCTGCACGTCAAAAGAGGACTGGATTTAAAAAATGTGGTACATATACACGGTGGAATACTATGCAGCCATAAAAAAGAACAAAATCATGAATTTCGCAGCAACCTGGATGGAACTAGAGTCTATAATACTGAGTGAACTCTCACAGAAACAAAGATCCGAGTATCACATGTTCTCACTCATATAATGAACCTTAAACATCCAATGCAATACTATACAAAAATGACTGACCGTACTGGGAAACTATGGTGGGGGGAGAGAGATGGGATTAACAGTAGCAAATATCTGTCTGGGTACGGGGAAACATCTCATATCAACAGGATGCCTGAATGAAACGCAATTGTATACCTAACCCTTAACTGTACCCCACAACTTCACAATGAAAAAAACAAACAAACAAACAAAAAAACGGCAGAAGAACTAAAAGGCATCAAATTGAATTCAAAAGCTGTTTTGAGCAGTGGAAAAAGCATTTCAATAAGTGTATTGCATCAATTGAAGAGTGCTTTGAAGGTGACTGAAGTTTAAACATGTAAGAATACGCAGTTTTTATAAATAAATTCCGTTTTCTTGGAGTCCCCCTCATATACGTACCTATACATGCATGCATATATACATACATTATTTTATATAGTTATATATTTACATATAACTACATATATAACATAAAATGGACTGTAGATCATATAATGACATATACCACTAAAATATACTACATTATATATACCAGTTATCATACAGCACAATTATAGTAGTTTTATGCATAGACACACACATATGTATATATATTATTGTCATTATTTTCTTCCTCTTGTAGCTTTCTTTTACAATTGGTTAAGGCATTTCAGCTTGATTTTATACCTTTCATTGAGTTTTCAATAACATCAACTTTTTTCTTCATGGTTTCTAGTGTGAAATTTAATTGTTCTATATTTTTTTCATATAATTTTTTCCATATAATTTTTTTCTTGCTTCAGGCTTATCTGTCAACCCAGCCTATTCTCTGCTCATAATATGCAGTTGCTTTTCATAAAATCCTCAACTGTCTCAGTCTTTAGAGGTTGTAAATATTCCCCCAAATGTTCTTCTGAGTCCTTCAGTGGCTCATTCCAGACTCAGGTTGTCCTTTGGATCCTCTGGATAGATTCCACTTTTCTTTGTATTGCAGCATTTTCCTGCTTAGCTCCTTGTTTTAGTTTTCTTTTCTAATCCTTGAATTTTCCAATGTCTGTTCTGTTGAAGTTCTTCGTCTTTCTTCTTGGTGATCTCTCATGTTATTTTGTTTCAAGAATGAAGACATTTATACTCTTATATCTGTCTATATCAGCATAACTATACTATTCCAAGAAACTCTCACAAAGGTGCATGAAGTTACAAATAAATACGTTTTGGCTTCAGAAACTTGTCCCAAACCTTAACCTCAGAATGGGTCACTCATTCCTGCTCAATAGAGTTAATAGCTCTTTGCGGACAATATTCTCTCATCAAAGGACTACTAAGCTCCAAGAACCTGGGAAAGTTGCCATGTCTACCAATACTAGACTGTTGTGTCAGGGACTTTATCCAACTCTGATCTAACCCTTGTGCTGAAAGACCATCTTGTACTGGACTCCCAAAACTAATGAAAGCCCCCACTTTTGTTCTTCCTTCTCAAAGGCCTACTTAGAGCTTGTCAAGGTAGCAACCATCTTTGTCACCAGGAACAATAAGCTTGGCTTGGCCTTATTATTTGGGGCATACTTTGGGCATTTTGAAGGAATCAGCATTTAACAGGTAATAAACGAATAGTGTCAGTCCTCCTACCAGGATGGAAACTTAATGAGAGCAGAGAATTTTCCCCTTTGCTCACTGCTATGTCTGCTTCTCAGAACAATGACTGGGCTCAATAATGACTGAGCACAATAGTGACTAGGCACAACAGTGGCTGGGTTCTGCTCAAAAGTTGGTGAGAGAATGAATGAATGATAAGATAAAGCGAAGTAGTGCACTGAGCTCAAGCTTGGAGGAATTTTTCTCAGTCTTGGGTCTTCAGTTTAAACTGTTATGACATCTCACGAAGGGTGACAGTAGGCTCTGTCAAACTGGGCTTTGATTGCCTTTTTAAAAACCAACAACCAAAATTGAACTTTGCATTATTTTCTGCCTTTATAAACATTTAATAAGAAGTTAGGGGAAGGTACAATGAGGACCGCTGGACATTAACTGTGTCGTACCACAGACCACTCCCTTATTTCATGTTTTTCCAGTCAATATAAGAATCCATATTCCCCACAGCTGCTGGCCAGAACCCAGAGCAATGGATGCGACTGCTGACTTTTTATGTGAACACTGGATCTGCATAATATATTGTGATCCTATTAATAGAAAATTCTCAGTGAGGCACAGAGGTTCTCCACCTTTCTCTCAATAGCCCTCACACTGCCATTACTTAATTATTCACAAGAAGAGAGTTGCACTTGTCAGAACCTCGCTAAAACTGCACCTTCAGTATTAAGCCTGCGATCCTCCCTAAACAACCATTAACAGGAATGTCCTGTTTTAGAAAAACATTCAGGCTAAGATGGGCAAAGAAAGCAAGATTTCACAGACTTAGGCATTGTATGCCGTGCATATGTGCATGAGTCTGAAACATGAAGAATAGCAAAGCTAAAAGAATTTGAGATATTTGGGGGGCCATTTATGCTTTTCCCTTTTATTTCTTGATAAAGGAGGAATCCTCAGCCTCCACACCTAAGGAAAGCATTAAATAAAACTCACTTGTCAGCTGGGCTCGGTGGCTCAGCCTGTAATCCCAGCGCTTTGGGAGGCAGAGGTGAGTGAAATTGCCTGACCCCATGGGTTCGAGACCTGCCTGGGCAATTGGCGAGACCTCATCTCTACAATAAATCAAAAAAATTAGCCAGGCATGGTAGCACACGCCTGTAGTTCCAGCTACTTGGAAGACTGAGGCGGAAGGATCGCCAGAGCCCAGCAGGTCGAGGCTGTGGTGGCTGGGAGCGTGCCACTGCACTCCAGTCTGGGCAACAGAGTGAGATGCCAACTCAAAAAAACAAAAACAAAAACAAAACTCATTTGTCCTTCCCTCTGCCTACTTGGGGAGGTACAAGGTAGGAAGTAATGGGCCAGGTATTGGGGCAACTCTTGGATCCCACCTTCAGTGGGGCACTTATTACTTCCCAGCACAAGAAATGAGCTGTGACTCAGGGATTACTAAGATGGGCTGAGACACCTCAATTCTTCCTTCTTCTACAGTGAATACATCCAGGAAGCACCCCGAGACTGCCTTCAGTGGATGGGCCACGCCCCAAGGCAGTCAAGATCCCCTGTGTAGCTGCTGGGTCCATGAACTCCAGGGTGATCAGATCCTGCTCTGTGCATGGGCAGGCTGGGTCTGCACATGGATAGCAGGAAAAGGCCACACCATGACCATGGACATATCTCCACAAGGCGCTGAATGGGTCCTTACCCTGATGTCATCTCACTATGGATTGTCTGGGTGTGTCCTTTCATGGAGAATACTGAACCACATCCAGTGTTGATGATGAACATGTTTGAGGGGTAAGGCTGGGCGGGGAGATGGAATTTTTCTTATGACTTACATGCTTCCTACATAAAGAGAAAAAAATGTTGGGATAACAGATGTTTTTACTTTCTTTGGGAGCTTTTTATTTTTCCAAGTGCTTCACAATGAGCATGTATGTTAAAGTCAGAAAAAAATAAAGTTCAAAAAAATTCACATAATTATGGGCCTTAAACCATGGTTATACAATACCATGTTGTGAATAGTGTATTTATGAAGCTACACTTTATATACTAAGGAATTTAGAAGTGTGGCACATGTGAACCTGTGTGAAACTGTGCTGTGTTATGCTGAGACAACTGATAAAATGACACATATGTGCAAAAAAGGCCTTCATATTTATTTATTTTTCCAAGTAATTAATGACCAGTAGAATTAAAACACATTTCCGCTTAGGCCAAAGAAAATGATAGTCATTTATGAGGCTAAAAGGTAGAAACTATTAATGTAACAAGAAAGGAATACTAAAAGTAGGAAAAGAATAAACTTACAATCAGCATAAAGGAAATAGGTATATCTAGTTGATTTATGTCAATAATGTGAGGTTTTTCAATTTCCTTTCTGTTTTCACGCTTTTCCTGAAATAATAGTGTTTGATTCCTTCTCTGTCATCAGAACTTAGACATAAATATGCCTTACCATGAAAGCCACTACCACCGGAAGGTGTGGTCTTGAATTAATCAGAAATTTGTTTGGCAATTGAATACCTGTTGTGTACTAGATTCTAGGCTACAACAGTTGACAGGGTCTTATAACTTAGCAGAAGAGACACATTTTAGATAAACATCCTCATTATCACTATAAGTTATCATCATCACATCGTTATCACAAGTTACCATTAAATTTTAAGCATAATTCTTTACATGGAAGACGTTAACAGAGTTCTGGGGGAATACAGTGAATTGCCTCCACAGAGTCAACATCGATACCTTTCTTTCATAAATACACATACTGCTTGTATATCCAGAGTTTCCTGTTTGAACCTGGAGTGGCCTTTGTGACCTGCTAGACCAACAGGTAGCAACAAAAGTGACATTTGGGACTTTCAAGGTCAGGTCATAGGAAATCTGACTTATACGTGATCTCCTGAAAAGCTTGGTCTGGGAACAGCTCATCTCAAAGCTTGACTTCACAGCTGTGAGAAGCCAAGCAACATGAAGAGGCATGTATGGTTACTGTAGCTAACAGACCTTGCTGGGCACCAAGAGTCATGCCAGCATTCATTGTCAGTCACCAAAGTGCCATCGTGGACTCTCATATGGGGGAACCTTCAGCTGACTCCAGCCCCAGCAACCATCCGCCTGCAGTTATTTGCCAGACTTCACACGAGAACCACCCAGCTAAGGCTAGTCAACTTGCAGGATCACTGGTGATAAGAATATAGGGCTGTTCTAAGCCACTAGATATAGCTGGAACAGCAGAGATAACTAGAACATAGCATGTAACCTGACTTTGATGTCATCAAATGTGGTTTGAGAAAGTGGCATCCATGGTGACATTTCAAAAGTAAGGAGGATGAGATTGGTGAGACAGGGGCCTTTAAGCAGAGCAGCTGCCTGTGCAAAGGCCCCGAGGCAGGGAGAAACGCATTATGTTCTTCCAGGAAGTGAAAATAGGCCAAAACTGGCTGTGACCAAGGGCAAACCTTTACAGAAGAGAGTGAAGCCAGAAAGTCATGCAAGAACCAGTTATGTTCTTTTAATATTCTTTTAAATAAACTTCACAGTGAGGGTTGGTAACATGTTCATTTCTTTCTTTTCTCTTTTTTTATTTACTTAAAAAAGTGTCTCCCACATCTTCGTGAAGAGCAGACCTAAAAGTGGGAAAGGTCAAGGATAAAGCATGACCACATACTCTTACTTATGCATATAAAAGTAGCTGGCAGGGAACTTACTGCCCTTTTTAATGGAAATGTGGACTCCACAACTAATTTCACAAGTCACTATGCCAGACCTCACAGACCACTTGCACAGACCACTTGGTTGGGTGAAAGTCCAGTAATGAAATCAGGTCATTCTCAGAATGGACAGGAGCAACTTAAGACTCAAGTAAATGTTGCATGGGTACACAAGTATGATATTGGGATATAACAAAAAATATATACTTGGTCTCTGCTCCCTGATTCCTGGCACAGAGTTTCTAAAACCCTCAAAGCTAGGGACGCTAGAAGAATCTTTTTTCTACTATTTACCACAGTTCTAGACACAGAGCTCCTAAGATCTTTGAAATTTCCTGGGTGATAGGAGCATCTTTTTTTTAATGAGGTGACTCTTGGTGGGCTCCTGATAGTCTCAGGACGAGGGCTGGTTGCAGAGGGAGACAACCATGTAACTAGAGGGTTGTAACCTTCAGCCCCAGCACCAACCTGTAAGGAGAGGACAAGGGCTGAAGGTGAAGTTCATCCTCATGGTCAATGGTTTAATTAATCATCTGTACAATATGAAGCTTTGACAAAAGCCCAAAAGGACTGACTTCAGGAGGATTCTGGACAGTTGAACATGTGGTGGCTCCTGAAGGGTGTAACACTCAGGGAGGGCATACACCCTTTTCCGTATGCCTGTATCCTTTGCAATATCCTTTATAGTAAATCAGTAAACATTAAGTAAAGTTTTCCCTTGAGTTTTGTGAGCTCCTCCAGCAAGCTAATTAAACCTGAGGAAGAGGTTGTGGAAAACTTGATTTGCAGCTGGTCGGTCAGAAGCACAGATAAAGCTACCTGGGGCCTGAGACTGGCACCTGAAGTAGAGGATGGTGTTATGGGACTGAGTTCTCAGCCTGTGAGATTCGACCCCTCCAGAACATAGTGTCAGAATTGAGTTAAATTAAGGACCATCTATCAGGGTCCACTGAGGAATTGCCTGGTATATGGGGAGGAGTCTCATGCATGTGGTGGTAGGAAGGTTGTGTTGAGCAAATGTACATGACAGGGAGGAAAGCACACTTAGTTTTTTTTCTTTTCTTTATCTTTTACTAATTTGTTTACATGTGTATGTGAGGGTGTATATTTGTGTGCATGCCTGTGTATCCTGTGTATGAGTGAATCTGCTTTTTTGTTGTTGTTGTTTGGGTTGTTTTTTTGGCAAGCTAATAAATAGGCCCTAGTAGAGATGTGAATCAGATTAAGTCACAGTGAAGGTCTCACTTCCTGCCACTGCTGTTGTGGCTCCTGCCATGGGCAGGACATGTCCCTTCCCCAGTCCTCCATTCCGATCAGCCTGTCCTTGCCAAATATGTATTGAACTCCCTCCCACCACTTCTGTGACTGTCCAGCTCAGGTCAGGTCCTCCTCTTCTCTTCCCTGGATGTTGTACTGCCCTTCTCAATCCCATGCCCCATATGGCTTCTAGAATAGTCTAGCAAAATGTCAGAACTTATCCTGTAGTCTTTCTTCTGCACTCTTGCTAACCACCCCAACTGAAACAGGAAAATCTTCCTTGCATGTGGCCCTCCATGATCTCACCTCTCATGACCTGGCCTCCTCTTGCTTTGCATTAAGACCTTCCAGCAACAGCCATTAACATTTGGACACAAGTTCTGCAGAATCCTACCATCGATACTTTTGCATATACTCTTCCCTCTGCCTGGAATACCTTTCCTCACCACTTGACACTGTCCTGGTCTTTACTCATAACCCAGTGGGAGTAGAATTCAGATAAATGAAGCTGCTCAGATCCTGGGTAGTGATTGGTGCTTTCCAGTCTCATTGCAGACATGCCCAGTGTTTCCTTATAGTGTAATGGTGCATTCACAGTTCTGTCACTTCTGTTAGTGAATTAGTTCCTTGGGACTTGGAGACCCTCTGGAGACTCTTTGTCTTCTCCAGGATTTGCCTTGTGCCTGGCCCAGAGCAGGGGCCAGTGAGGTGGTCTGATTGGAAGACAGGGACAAGGAGGGCCGTTATTGTCAATGAATATTCACATCGTGAGAAATTCAAATTCTGCACTATCTGCTGTTGTTTAGAAAGCTTTACCAGCCACAGAGGGAAAGAAAAGTAAAGGTTATTCACTTCAACGCTTTTATTTCAAACCCAAAAGCATTTATTTCATTTAATTTTACTGACGTTTATTTATCATCTGCCAAGGGAGGTGCTTGGTGTCCTGAAGAATATAAAGGTAGGCAACATGTAGTTCTTGGCTTCCAGAAACTCCCAGTGTGGAGAAAGAGATGGAAGTCCACACTCCCACTTGTGGCCAGACTGGGAGGCTGCAGTGAGTGCGTGGCAGACACTGAGGCTTTGTGTGCACATATGCGACTGCAGCTGTAAATACCAGGCAGCGGGCTCCCCTAGTAGTGCACTACAGAGAAAGGTAGAACAGACCAGTCCTACAGTCTGATTTTCTTCTATTAAAAGAACCAACTATGATTGTATCCCATCTGTAATTTTTCCTTAGCAAAGAAACAAAATAGAATAAAATTAAAGGAATACAAGTCCAAGGTACTGATAAGCCCTATACTTTTGGAATGTACTTTTGGAATGTCAGCAGGTCTCCCACATATGTCAGTTTTGTCCTCTGAAGAAGACACCGATTCCCTCCTGCTCACTCTTTAGATATTCACAGATCTGGGCCTAAGGGCAGCTATAGGTTCCATCAAGGCCCCATTTGGTCTTTCCTTCCAGTCAGTCAGGCCCTTTTGAGTGGTGTCAAAACTCCAGACAGTGGGACTGATCACCCAAAAGGGGTCTGCCCAGAGTGTTCCTGTTAGGAAGGAGCCTTGTCTGCAGAGCCCTCTGATTCTAGAGGGCACCATCCATCCCTGGCCCACCTCCCCCAGCTGTGCTTGCCAGAAGACGTACACACAAACACACACACACACACCCACACCCACACACACACACACACACACACACACACACAGACACACACACACACACACGCATTCACACACAGACATGGAGATGCGAATAAATACACATTCACATACAGGCACACACATTCACACCCCCCACACACATTCACACTCAAAATTACACATAGATGCATATAGATCATTCACACCCACATACATATCTTCCAGTCTCTTTCCAGGGAAAATATTTTACTTCTTTTTCTGTGCTTTCATTATCTTTCTGTCATCAAAATGTGAAACACACACACACGCACGCACGCACACACACACACACAATCTTCAAGGTCTGTATGGAAACCTAGGACCTTAGCAAGGTGCAAGGATACTGGAATCCAGATCCCTCTGCTAGCAAACTTTGTTGAAATGTGGACTATTTGCAGAGAATTTACAGTTCCTCTAAGGCATTTTAATACATACTTCTTCAGGGATCTGAATTTTCTCATATATTTTTGTTAGCAAACATGATATTCTAACTCCTTATGTCTAAATGACCACCAATTAGATGATCAATTGCATGCTCTCCGAGCATGCACTTAATAAAACTTCTTGGAATTTGAATGATGTGGTTTCTTCTTAAAAAAAAAATCCAAGAGTTTAGCTATTAATAAAATTATCTAGAACTGAACCACTGTTTCTCATGCAGATTAAGCAAGGGCCAGTGCATAGTAGCAGAAAGAACAATGTACTATTCCGTCACTCACCATTCTACCTGCCCAACCATGATGGATTCAGACCATCTACTAGCTTGAGTTGAACTCCTTCACTTTTAATTGAATCAATAGTGATGACTCTAGAATGGTCAATCCATGAGTATTTACAGAACATTGAACATATGTCTCACTGGACTCAAGTGTTTGTGTGCTTCTGTAAATAAGCTTAAATTTTATGCATTTTGGATTTCACAGCACAGAGCAGTCTTCAAGAAACAGTTGTAGTCACATAAAAATATGTGGCTACAATTTGTGATTCACATAAAAGTGCTATCAACTTATGTTTGGACAGAATGTTTGTGCCCCCCCAATTCACCTTTTGAAAGCCTAACCTCTAATATGACAGTATTTGGAGGTGGGTCTTTGGGAAGTAATTAGGTCATAAGCGTGGAATCCTCATAATTGGGATTAGTGCCCTTATAAAACTATTTGAGAAGGCTCGTTTTTTCTCTCTCTCCTCTCTGCTATATGAACATACAAGGAGAATATGGCCGTCTTCAATTCAGGAATTGGCTTTCACCATGGGATCTGCCAGCACTGTGATCTCGGACTTTCCAGGCTTCAGAACTGTGAGAAATAAACTTCAGTTGTTTAAGCCACCCAGTCTACAGTATTCTGTTATAGCAGCCTGAACTGACTGAGATAGAAATTGGTGCTGAGAGTGGGTTGCTGCTGTGACAATTACCTAAAAATGGTGGATTTGGCTTTGGAACTGGGTAATGAGTACAGGTTGGAAGAGTTTTAAAGTGTATGTTAGAAAATGCCAATATTGTCGTAAAAGGACTTTGTAAGGTGATTATGGTGAGGGCCCAGAAAGAAAGGAGAATTATAGAGAAAGTCTTTAGTTTCTTGGAGAATACATAAATAATCAAGTACAGAATAATGGTAAAAATATAGATGTTAAGGGTCATTCTGATGAGGTCTCAGATGGAAATAAGGAGCATTAAAAAAAAAAACTGAAGAAAGGCCAGGCATGGTGGCTCAAGCCTGTAATCCCAGTACTTCGGGAGGCCGAGGTGAAAGAATTGCCTGCGTCCGTGGGTTTGAGATCAGCCTGGGCAACATGGTGAGACCTTGTCTCTACAATAAGTTCAGAAAAATTAGTTGGGCATGGTAGTGAGCGCCTGTCATTCTGACTACTTGGAAGGCTGAGGAGGAAGGATAGCCGGAGCCCAGAAGGCTTATGCTGGGGTGGCCATGAGTATGCCACTGCACTCCAGCCTGGACAACAAAGTGAGATTCCAACTCAAAAACAACAACAACAACAAAAAACACCCAAACAACAGCAACAACAGCAACAAAAAACAGAAGAAAAAGCTATCCTTGTTATAAAGTGGCAAAGTGGTTGTCTGAATTGTGCTTTGATCTATTGTTTTCAGGAAAGAACTCGCAAGTGATCACATTGGATACTTAGCTGAAAATATCTAAGCAAAGTGTTGTCCTTCTAACTGCTTATGGTGAGATTCAAGAAAAGAGAATTGAATTGAAGATGAAATTGCTAAGGAGCCAGAACTTAAGCATTTGGAAAATCCTCAGCCTTTTCATATTACAAAAAGCGAGAAAGTATATTCAAAAAAAGAGACTAAGAGTGTGGTGAAACAACCATTTGATAAGTAGATGAGTGTGGGTGTGAGCCATAGACTTAATCAGTCATCTCCACAGAAACCAGGACAGAGATGAGATTACACCTGCAGAAGCACTGCCAGTGGAACTATTGGAAACAGAGAAAGTGGAGCGGAGGGAAGGAAGAATGCAAATGTGTTCTAGCCTTCAAGAAAAGGGGAGGAGGACTCCAAGGACTATTTAGAGATAATAATATCTGCTTAGGTGTCAAGAAGGCAGAGGGCTTCTACCAGAAGCTACATGACCAGTGTGCAGAGTCATAGCATGGGCAGAGCCACAGCAGAAGACCTGGGTTGGGCAACCCCTCCCCTGAACTTTGGGGGTGATGCTGCTACCATAGTGGGGGTAAAAGTGAGAACATCACCCCAGTGAGTCTGGAAGGCAGAGCACCACACCAAAGAGGAAATTCCCATGGAACTGGTCTTGTTGGGTTTTAAAATTGTTTTGGACTTGTCCTCTTTTCCTATTTCTCTCTTTTTGAAATGGGAATATCTCTCCTGTGGCTATTCCACTGTCATGTTTTGGAAACACGTAACTTTGGTTTCACAGATTCGTAGCTGGTAAGAAATTTTGCCTCTGAATGAATCTTACCTCAAGTCGTACTTATATCAAATTTAGATGATATTTAGGTGAGATTTTGAATTTCACACTTTAGAGTTACTAGGAAGAGTTAAGATTTTTTGGAGCTGTTGGGATGGAATGAATGTATTTTGCATGTAAGAAGAACATTTGGGACAGGCAGTAAAATTATAGATGGAATGTTTGTGTCTTCCTCTCTCCCAAGTTTATGTGTGAAAATTCTTATAAATCTTATTTCCTTGTGTTTCTCAATCCTTGATAATTTATTTGGAATTTCCACTTAGTAGATATTATCATAATAGAAGATTCTTTACCTTCTGTGAACATTTTCAAATTTGTAAAGAACCCATCTGGAATGTGGCAATTAACCACGAAAACACACGACCTTCACCCACTCTATTTTGAAATGCTATCTCTGTGATCACCGGAGCCAGACTTTGTCATGGATCTAAAATGATCCTTCAAAGATCATGCTGTGAACTGGGTGAGTGAGATTCAGAGACTCATCACTTCTGTCAGCTTGATGGATTTGCTGGGAGAAGGTCTTTGAGGCAGATCAGGAGTGGCTTGGGTGTGCTGTGGCCCTCTGAGGACAGCAGCACATTGCTTGCTCTCCAAGTCTGTTTTTTCTGTCCATGTACAGAAGATTTCATTCAGAATTGAGGCCACAAACCCAAGTGCACCCTCTGCAGGCACCCAGATTTGGACTTCTTGAGGAAGAATCCTGTAATCAGTAGTCAAGAGAAATGTGTGTGTTTATCCTCAAGGTGAGAAAAGAAACACAATTATGTAAGGATAGTTTATAGGACATGACCAAGATCTGCCCAGTCTCAAGGCCTCTTTCAATGAGCACTATAAGATTTCTACCTTGGATTTTCTCCACCATTTGTACTTATTATCCATAGAATAATTAGAAAACACATCTTTAAAAACTGTTTTTAAAAAATATTTGAAAAAGGAAGAAAAATATTTTAAAAATATTTAACTGTTTCAACACAATGGAAAATTTTTAATTGATTCTGTCATGGTTAGATATTTTTAAAAGAGTTAATATTCAATTTTTATATTACTATTATTCTGTGTAGTAAATCCAAAAGAAAGCTTAGAAGATAATGATAAAATCATTGATATAAAATACAATCTAAATAAAAATGTATGAATCTATTTTTGCACTTTGGTGGAAAGATTGATTGAATTGATTGATATTGAACTGCATTGCTAAGTCATAAAAGATTTCTTGAATTAAGGTGTGTGTGTGTGTGTGTGTGTGTGTGTGTGTGCGCGCGCGCGTGTGTGCGTGTGTGTGTGTATCCTGCAAACAACAAGCAAAATGCAACTAAAACAATTAAAGAATGTACAAAATATATGAGCAGGTAACTTAAATAAATGTGTATAAATGGCAAATATAAAATACAATCAAGCTCAGTAGTAATACAAAATCCTAATAGAAAACAATGAGGCCTCTATCAAATTGGCTAAATTGAGTGGGTTCATAAAATTCAGGTTTGATAGATATTGGGGAAGTGTGCTTCCTCATAGACTAATACTAAGACTCTAAATTGGTTCAGTCCTTTGCTTCATTCATTTAATAAAGGTTTATCGCCGGGCTCGGTGGCTCAGCCTGTAATCCCGCGCCTTTGGGAGGCTGAGGTGAGTGCATTGCCTGAGCCCAGGGGTTCGAGACCCACCTGGGCAGGCGAGACCTCATCTCTACAATAAATTAAAAAAAATTAGCTGGGCGTGGTAGTGCGTGCCTGTAGTTCCAGCTACTTGGAAGGCTGAGGCGGAAGGATCGCCAGAGCCCAGCGGGTCGAGGCTGCAGTGGCCGAAGCGGCCACTGTACTCCAGTCTGGGCGACAGAGTGAGACTCCAACTCAAATTTTCAGAAAAATTTTCAGAGCCCAACATGTGCAGGCTCTGAAAACACAAGGGAAGACAGCACAGGTACCGTGTCTCTTCGCATGGCTTCTGCAGCAGATGGAAACACATCCAAGTAGACAATCAGAACATGGAGTGGTTATAAAGTGTGAAAATTTCTGTGTTGAAATCATGATAATAACTCAGAGAAAATAAAGACTTTTCCAGGGCAAATTGATGGTATCTATCAAATTTCAAAATACGTATTTTCTTTGATGTAGCAGTTTTACTTTTAGAAATCTATATAGCACTTTATGCATGTGCAGAGAGAGGTCTACCCAGGATGCTCACTGCAGCACTACTCCTGAGAGTGAACATTTGCAAATGACGGAAATGGTTATGTAAATGATCACACATCCATGTTGTGGATTCACATACATCAGTTAAATGAAATGAGGCAGAGCTCCGTGTTAGAAAAGCTATCAGAAAGAATTGTGAAAGGAACGAAGCAAATCACATCACAAGCAGACCCATTTCATCCATGCCAGTAGGAGCTAGAGGACCAAGTGAACGTACACCAGCATCCCTTTCATACCTAATGCAGTAAAGTAACAGAAAAACATAAAGAGAAAAGAAAGTTCCTGCCCTATTAAAGCCCAGAAGAGAGGAAGAAATAAGGGGCTAAATACTCATCTCCATGCCAGGCCCTGCAATGTCTAACATAATCCACTCTCCCTCCCACTTTTATTGTCCTTCCCTCTCCCCATTTGTCTCCCTAGTCAGTCCACTCTGGCCAGCCTTGTCCACTCCCTATAACTCCAGCCTCAGTAGGTGACCTGGCCTAGAGGACTTATCACGGGTTTACCCCTGCCTGGGAGGTGATCCGTGGGTATGGGTTTGACTGTTCCCTTACTGCACACATTGCTGTGCTCAAATGCTCACCTCTTAGCACAGCCTCTCCTGTGTGGGGAGCCCCCACCCCCACCTTCCAGGCTCCTGATTCACCATTGGCTTGCAATCACCTGACTTATTTTATCTACTTACCACATTTCTGCTTGTCCCCTCACTTGAGTATGAGTGCCTGCGGGTAGAAACTCTACCTCCAGAGCCCAAAACAGTCTGGAGCATGGGCTGCTGATCCTCTGTGCACCTCTTAAGGCCAGCATTGCTCTTGAGCCCAGTCACACTCCAGGGTTGTCCAGGAGCTGGGGACACCCAGGAGGTGCCCAAGCAAAGCTGCCCACAGTCTGGGGTGGCTCTATAAGCACAGAGACTCAGAGCCATGCAGCTGGTGGCAGGAACTTCAGAGGAGAGAGAAAGCAAGCAGCGTTTGTCAGCTTCTCACAGGGATACATCTGGCCTCTCACCTCCCCTTTCCTGAGCAGGTGTCCCCAGTTCTGCTCTGCCTTCTACCTCCTGACCCAGTTGCTCAGGGCTCTCTGGCCTGGGGAGAACTCACACACTCACTCCGAGGGGTTAAAGCTCTTGGATCTGCACACATAGGGTAGCCTTTGTCTTATGCTGGTCTTTATCTTGGTACAAGGGGTATCCCAGGCATGCCAGCACTCCATATACCTCTCTTTGCCCTCTGGGTATAGAAGCCGCCTTCATTCCCAGATGGCTAAGGTCACTCATTCACCCTTGACGATATTGACCACTTGGTTTTGCCTGTGTGCCCAGTAGCAAAAGGAGCCCTGAATGACCAGGGAGCCCCCCACCATCTTGTTACTGCTGTGCTGGTCCCCTGGTAGGGGTGCTAGGAACCCTGGGTCATGAAAATGGGAGCCTAGATCTCAGGAGGTTATTGATAGGATTGTCTAAGGGGATCCTGCACACATCTCCTTCTTGATCCCTAAACCTAGACAGGTGGCACTCGTTTGTCCCAGCTCAGAACGTTCCACTGAGAGTCCACATGTACTTGATCCAGCAGAGGGAACGCAGCACCACAGACACTGTTGTCTTAGTTCAGGCTGCTATAACAAATGACACAGACTGGGAGATTTAAACAACAAAGATTTATGTCCTCAGTTCTGGAGGCTGGAAGTCCGAGATCAAGCTGTGGGCAGGGTTGGTTTTTCCTGAAGCCTCTCTACTTGGGTTGTAGACAGTCTTCTCTCTATGTCTTCACATGATCATCCCTGTCTAATGTATGTGTTCTAATCTCTTCTTATAAGGACACCAGTCTTATTGGATTAAGGCCCACCCATATGACCTTATTTTACCTTAATCACCTCTATAAAGATGCCCATTTTCATATACAGTCACATTCTGAGGTTCTAGGTGTTAGGATTTCCATACATAAATTTGGAGGGAGCATAATTCAGCCTGTGACAACTATACCCCCTGCTTTTGTTTTAATTAAATAGATGTCATTCTATGTCATCTCCTTATAAGTAAAAAATCCTGGAAAGAACAGCTGAGGCAGGAGCTTTCGTTATAACCACAGATACCCAAGGCCAAGGCCTGGCTATCCTTGCTGATGTTGATGGATTCATGAACATCCTGCTTCCGGAAGATACAAATGTCAAACTTGGTAAAATATCACAATTTGAATGAAAGCACAGGCTTTTGATGCTCCCAGCTGAAGGCAGACCCGTGTATTTAGAGACATAGTCCAACACTCCTGCAGCCCTTCTTCACCTGGGAACATTCTGCAATTTCTCTGACTCCTGGACCAGACTTGCTCCATTTAGCTGGATTTCAGATACTCATGCAGTGGTTTTAAACTTCTTTTTGGATGTCACTGTGGTATCGGAGCAGGATTTTATATTGTTTAATTTCTACCTGAATGAAGAAACTGCCTTAGCATTAGGTTCTCTGTGTGGAATTCCTTAGGGGCTCTGGACTCTGTTATTCACAGGCATGTGTCTGCCCCATATCTGATAATGGGAGGCAATTTGGAGCTCAATGATTTGTCTCAATTTTCCATTACACAACCAATTCTTCCCGCTCCCTGTCCCATAATGATGAACCCCTAAAAATTGTGTTTTGGTAAATAATTATATAGCTTATGTGCAAATGACATTGCACTCTGTCTTAATGTGTGTGTAAACAGAGCGTCAGTCACATTTCAGAGAGCGAGGGAACCATCGAGGGCAGGGAGGCAGGATTTAGAACAAACAGAGGTACTGTCTTGGCAGCAGGCAGCCACAGACAAGCTTTTTGCTTAAAATCAGGCCTCTGCAGAAACAAAGACACAAAGGCATCTTCAGGCCCTATTTGATGTCAGCTGGAGCTCAGGCGAGTGTCGTGCAGCCACCGAGTACTGACTCCAGCCCAATCGGTGACTGATTAACTGGAGATCAGGAGATGACAGACCTTTAGCATCCCCACCATCTGGAACCCAGCAGCAACTCGATCCCAGAAGGCACTGAGGCGGGAAATAGGTTGTTAAGTAAGGAGGAGGTCAGGAGCTATGGGGTCCAGATCCGTGAGCGAAGACTGCTGCCTTTGAAGGTGGAAGAGAGGACACTAGTGCCTGCAGACGGGGTGACATTAACAGTCAAGCCAGCTGAGCCATTCTGGGCAGGTCTAAAGGCCTTCATGTCTTAGAAGACATTCTGCAACACAGCCAAACAGTGTCGGGGTGAGACAAAGTCAATAAGAGAAATTTGAGTCATAGCATCCATGCAGGAAAGATTTCAATACATTCTGGAAAGTAAGCATCAACAGGAAAATTTTTCTTTGTAATTTTTAATTGTAGAAAAACATACATAATATTCATCACCTTAACTATTTGTAAGTCTTGTGGCATTAATTACATTCACCATCATTCATCTCCAGAACTCCTAATTTTCCCAAACTGAATCTTGGTCTCCAGTAAACAATAACTCCCCATTTCCCTCTGACCAGTTGGCACCTATCATTCTTTTTTTTTTTTTTGAGTTGGAGTCTCACTGTCGCCCAGACTGGAGTGCAGTGGCTGCTCCCGGCCACCGCAGCCTCGACCTGCTGGGCTCCGGCGATTCTTCCGCTTCAGCCTTCCGAGTAGCTGGAACTACAGGCGTACAGTACCACGCCCGGCTAATTTTTTTTATTTATTGTTGAGATGAGGTCTCGCCTGCCCAGGCGGGTCTCGAACCCTCGGCCTCAGGCAATCCACTCACCTCAGTCTCCCAAAGGCGAGGGATTACAGGCTGAGCCACTGAGCCCGGCGACACCCATCATTCTATTTTCTGTCTCTATGAATTTGATGACTCTGGGTACTTCAATTAAGAGAAGCCATATGGTATTTGTCCTTTTGTGACTGGCTTATTTCACTTAGCGTAATGTCCCTAAAGTTCATCCATGCTGCAGCCTGTGTCAAAGTTTTTATTTTTTTTTAAGGCTGAGTAATAGTCCATTATGTGGATTGACCACATTTTGCTTATCCATCCATCTGTTGGTGGATAGGCACTTGTGTTACTTTGATCTTCTGCCCTTTGTGACTAATGCTTCCACGAACATGGGTGTACAACTATCTCTTTAAATCTCTACTTAAGAATAATAATCTTTAAAAGAGTGTGATGTACAAATACCACCTTCCCTTGCACTTTGGGGAAAAAATGGCATGATTCTGTTGGTCCCCAGGTTCTTAGAGGGGCTGGGAGGCCGGATTGCATAAAGCAGGTGATGCAGAGCACCATGACAGTTATGGATGGGCCACATCAGGGACACTGGCGAACATGTGTTACCAGGAAGAACTATGTCGGCCCCAGAGTTTCTCCCTGCCAGGGACAGAAGAGCCGCAGAGAATCTAGAGGAGTGACAAAATAAGTACTAACCATGACTTATTTTCTGAAACTTTGGCATCTGAGTCTTTGTTGATCAGGAAGGGACTGCCCCTCCCAGGTTTAGCTTATTCCTAAAGATAGGAAAAAACTTGCCCCTGAGCATACCTTTCGCATATAAGCCACCCAAGCCAGACTCACACCCCCACTGCCTCTTCAATGGGTTCACATACCCTGGGTCATGATCCACCTCTCCTTATCAGCCCCAGACTGGGCACCAGGTAGTCAAGGACAGCCTCTGTCCCAGCACCTGCTGAAGGTGTCTACACCAGCCAATCCTGAACCTGCTGGCCCTGCCTTGCCCATTCCTTTCCATGGAGCCACAATAGAGGCCTTGGCCATGTCCCCCCCTTGTTCCCTCTGCCTGTAGCTAAACCTGGTGCTTCTCCATGTGGCCCTACATGGCATGGGGTGCCCCCTCCTCTAGGAATCTAGAGGTGTGACAAATTATCTCTGCAATGGCAGTTGTCTCTTGACTTGTTGGCCTTATCATATTTCATATTTTCTATTAATACACCATATTATCCAAGGCCACAGCCTCTGCTACTTTCCTACCTGTGAAGAGAAAGAGCTCAACCAGGCCCAGGATGGATGAAAGTTTAATTTCTGCAGTTATTCCTGGGAGTGGCTGCTGGTGGGCGGGAGATTGTCCTGTCTCAGGAAGCAGAAGTGTCCTCCTGTCTCACTGCCCCATAAGGCACCATGCCATTGTCTTTGGTCCCTGCTGTGGGGCCAATATATTCCCCTTATTCCCCAAAGGAGACTACTTACCGCTCTGGGTTTTACTGATGAGATGTAAACATTTGTCCCCAATTCTTCTTTCTTTCTGCTTCTAATTGGCAGCAATCCAACAACCACCTGCCCTTACCAAAAAAAAAAATCATTGCTAATTGAATTGAGATATAATACTAATAACCACATGAGGTTCTGAAATTGAAATAGATTTGGAAACAAACCCATACAGAGACTTCTGGGCTGTCCTCCTTTCTCCCAGAGACTTTATGACAGGGAGGCTTTGTGTGACCAGACATCTCCTAAGGACTGTCTCTTCTCTCTCTTCTCTTTGCTTATGTTGTTAGCACATAGGTCTTCAGCAACTAAAACTAATACTTTGAACACCTGATTGCAGAAACCTGAAGAAGGTATAAGAAAAAGTCAAGAAGTGGAGGAGGTGACAGGCATCAAGGAAGGCCCTTGCGGGGACTGTGTGTGCATGTCTGTAAGGGTTAGCCCAGGAACAGTTAAGGATCCCTGCCAAACCCTTGTGAGGCTAAGGAGTGGGGTGGGGCTGAGAGCTTCTCATTGCAAACACTGCTTTTTGCAAAAGAGTCTAGTGGAGTAGCCGCCTCTTCAGGAGCCAGGCAAATTCCTGGGAGGAGCTTAGCCACTACTGCTCAGGGTCTTTCTTGGAAACTTGTCTGGGCTTTAACGAAGTTTCCCTTCCTCCTCTGCATGGTGGCCGCAGGGAGTTCGGGAAAGCAGCTTGTTCTCAGTTGTGTGAGTGGCTGAGTAGTCCTCTCTTCCTTTCTTAGAACCAGAGAGATCAACCAGAAACCATTGCAAACAAGAGTTTCCTGGAGTCATTCTTGGCCTTGAGTGAGAATGTCAAAAATGTTGGACAAGGAGCCTGAGCAGATAAAGTGGGCAAAGCCCTTCTCTGTGGCAGAACGGAGAGGCCCTGAGGTCAGCAATTTCCTCTGGTGTACAGTGAGACTTCCAAGCTCTGGATTATACTTTAAAAAAAAAAAGCCTGGAGTATACTTTTAAAAAAATACCTCTGTACCAGTGGATGGTAGGGGTAATTTGCTGTCTTTATATCAGCCTTTGTCCCTTAAGGACCATGCTGATCTTTGGTATGCAAGGGCCCAGCAGTGAGGTTTCTGTGTTGGAGCCCAAGTTCTGCACCTAATCTTTCGGAGTCCCACTAAATTGTGGTCTGGAGATAGCTACAGATGTTTGGTGAAGCTCTTCATTGTCTTCCGACATCCACCTCTCTCTGCTTTGCTGCTTACAGACTTTGATACTATTCAAGCTTGTCCACCCATCCTCCACCCTAACCTGGCTTTGTGGGGCAAGCGCATTACTAGCTCTTACACCACCTGCCTTTCCCACACTGGACACTAGGGGTCCTCTTCTCTCTGGTCAGCCAGACCTCTCCAAGCTTTCCTTGCCCACTGGAGTTCCCAGAGTAATATTCTCGACCCTCTTCTCCCTTTGGGAATCATCCATGTTTGCTGTCTTGGCTTTTCCATGTAGCATGGGAATTTTAAAATGGAGACTTCACAAGAAGTGCTCTAAAGTTCAGGCTTTTATCTTCAGTTGCCTGCTGGCCATAGCTCCTTGAATTGTCCTTTAGGATTTCAATTCAGTTGTCCAAAGCTTTGTTCATCAATGCCTCCTATGATGTTTCCTTTATTTCTACATTCCCACCTCACCTGATGTCACCATCATGCTCCCAGCTGTCTGGAACCTCGGGGCGTATCTCAGTATTCTCTCTTTGAAGTCTTGTGAATTTTTTTCCACACACTTCAAAGATCATCCTTGTCCTCTTCATTTTTTATAATTGTACCTTTCACTAGAATCCAGTAAGCCAGGAAAGTGAATGCCCCCATTTTTCTGTCTGTTGTATCCTGCCCTCTCTTTGGCAGACATCAACAATCAATCAGGAGACTCTACCTCTCAACCCTTCTCAGTACAATTCTCAGGGCTGCTGTTGCCTACCTTGGGTACTGCACCATCACCATCCCATATCTGGGCTGGCAGTAGCATCTTTACTGACCTGCTCTTGCCCATCTTATCATCATTGTCAACCCTCTTCCTGCCTTTTTGGACAAGCTTTGTTATATTTAGAGGAATAAGCTAACCCAAATATAGATACCAGGCAACTTTGCCATATCTTCCCCAGTCGGAGTTGAGTACAAGCTTTGACACAGCAATCTACTTATAGGTATGCCACTTGGATAATTTTTTGTGGTTGTGTGCAAGGAGACATTCATCAAAACAAAACCAAAAACAATTCTTCCCCCAAAATTTCTGGAAATAGAGTAAATATCCACCTATTGCAAATATCTTTTAACATCCTTACAGAAATCACAATTGTGCAGTGAGACACTACATAGCAGTTATTGTGGATGAACTAGGCCAACATGGGTGATACTTGTATATAAGCCCTTCAATGCAGGGTTTTTCCTTTTTCATTTTGCTCACTTCTGCATATTTAGAGTCTGGAAGGGTATATGGATCATAGTAGGTGCTTGCACTGCTAGCTTTGGCTGCAGAGCAAACCACAATAAAACTTAGTTGCTTAAAGCAATAGCATTACTTAGGCCAGAATTGTGGATTGATTATGTGGAAAGGCATGGCTAGGCTCATTCACACACCCCTGGTCAGTTGCTAAATGGCCATGCATCTCTGCTGCTTGGACTGGAATGACAGTGGGTGTGGTCCTTTGGCTCCATCTTCCTGAGGGGGTGCTACAAGGTTGCTCACGGGTGACAATATGCCAAGAGCAGCAGATAGACACAGTGTATATACTACCTGTGTTGAACTTGTTCATGTCAGAGTGTCCAGGGCAAGCCACTTGAACCATTAAGGGTAATAGAAACAGTGCGCCTTGCTGATGGGAGGGGAGGAATGTGTTGTCTTTTCTGGTACTTGACATACGACACAATAAATATTTGCTGAATAAATGGCAAAATTAACGTGAATAATATCTGTAAAAATTATAGACAAGCCCAAAAAAAGCAATCATAAAGTTTGGCAGCCAATAATACTTCTGTTTAGTGATATATACAATAAAATATAAATCAAAGTGTGGAGTCAGATCCCTTTCAGGATAATAGTCAACTCAGGAGGGAGAGGGGAATGGAACAGAAGAGAGGTGGGAGCACCCATGATATTTAAAGTCTTTTCTTTAAAGAATGAAAACAACCAATGTTAAAATGCTAATTTTTTAAAAAAATTATTATAATTTTATTTCAATAGCTTTGAGGGGCACAAATAGTTTTTGGTTTGGGCTTTCTGTGTACCCTCCACCTCAACTGTGCACATTGAATGCGACCAGAACAGAAAACCAAACACCACATGTTCTCCTTATACGTAAGCAATTATAAGCGCTAAACCAAGGATCCACAAAGACCTTGAGAATGGTATAATGGACACTAGAGACTCAGAATGGAACAAGGGGTGGAGAGACAAAAATGCTAGTATTTATTACATCTGACTACAAATACATGTGGACAAAACTGAGTGAAACCACAGATGCACATATCACACGCAACACATGATACACACACCACACACACCACATGTGAAACACAACACATCAAACACAACATGCACAGCACACACACTCCATACACCACACCACAAATACCACACACACCACACCACAAATACCACACACATCATACAAAGACCCATAACACATATACACACACGAAAACACACACCATACACACTACACATATCACACATACCCCACACATACTACATATATCACAAACACACACCACAGACACACACACATCACACAAATAAAAACCAAAATAAAATCGTAAGACTCCCAGTCGCCTGAATGAATCCCTTGTTGGCCGAGGAAACCCCAGAGAAACCTGAAAAACTGAATTCCAGCTGTGATGAGGAGGGAGGTTGGACATGCTATGTTATATTTTCTCCTTTTGGAATTTTTAAGGCATAACTGACCAGCATTAACTTTAAAATCGAGATAATAGGACTGACAAAACAGACTCTTTGTGTCAATAAGATACCAAATTCTAACCTGACTCGGGTATAGCATCACATGGCAAGTAGCAGACCCTGAAGGAAATAAAATTATTTTACTCCAAAATACATTCCTTTGACATATTTTGAAGTGGTGCTGTAAAGCTGTCTTTTGTAGGGGAAATTTGCATCAGTAGAGAATCTCCCTCCCTTTCTAGGTCTTTTCTGGCTCTAGGAGAGATTTAACTAAGAGTTGGACACTTTCTAATGTTTGAAAAGAGACTTATACCATCTATTCTCTTGGAAGTCTACTACTTAAAGACTTCACCTACGTAACAAGAATCTTAGAGTCCACAACCCCCTTATCTTAGCTCAAGTCTTCCTTTCTACTGATTTCTTAAGTCTTTAGATAAAGTTTAACTCTCTCAACCGTCAGTCAGAAAGATCTTTGAATCCATCTATGAGCTGTAAACACCTCTCCTGCTTTGAGATGTCCCACCTCTTTAGGATGAACCAATCTGCATCTTCCACATACTGATTTATGTCTTTGCTTATAACTCTTATCTCCCTAAAATGTAGAAAATCGAACTGCAATCCAACCACCTCAGGTACACTTTCTCAGGACCTCCTTGAGACTGTTCCTTGGGCCATGGTCACTCATATTGGCTCAGAATAAGCGTCCTTATTTATTTAATTTGTTTTTAATATTGGATTCAGGGGGTACACGTGCATGTTCATTACATAGACATATTGTGTCATGGTGGAGATTGGGTCTCAGGTGGCCCAGAATAAACCTCTTTAAATATTTTGCAGTTTGTTTTTTTATCAACACACATGACATATATACGCCAAACACCACACACACACACCACATTACACAAAACACAAATGTCATACACCACACACGCTATGTATACCAAGCACACAAACACTACACATATAAACCACACACTGTACACACCACACAGCACACCATAACTACACACACTATATCTCCCACCCATGTACCGTATGTACCATACACACACATAGCCTCCATATACCACACACATACCCCACACACAACTCTCTCCTTTTCACACACACACACACACACACACACACACACACATACACACATACACACACACATACATGCATGCACATTGTAGATCGAAACATATCTTTGTCTTAAATTTCTTAAATGTACCCATTGAGCAGACATCAACATTTGAGGCCAACAAGCACCTGTGTGATCTACCCACTAAGGGTTACCTCTCACCAGTCTGCTCTTGCATTTCTTCTAGTGGCCATGCTTTGCCTGCATTTTGTCCCACACTCCCTAATCCCTCTTCCTGGAATAACCCATTCACTGTGACCTCATCCCATGTGTGATGCTTCCATGATCCTACCCTCCCTGTGGCCCCACCCTCCCTGTCCTTTTCTGGCCTCTATGCTATCCTGCATGCTGTGCTGGACCCGTGCTCATCCTTACCTCCTCCTGCATCTTTCCCAGGTCGGCGGTCGCAGCAGGGGGTGCGGCATCCTGCAGACACCCTACTCTCCATGTGGTTATGGAGCAAAGCAGGATGGGATGTTGTCTCAGACCATTTGAGTGAGCCACATTTGAATATTAATTATTAATAGATTTTTAATACTTCATATAAGAAACTGCGATAATTAAAGAAAATAATCACTTAGAAGCTAAACGTCTTTCTTTCTTTCTTTTTTTTTTTTTTGAGTTGGAGTCTCACTCTGCCCCCCAGACTGGAGTGCAGTGGCCGCTCCCGGCCACTGCAGCCTCGACCTGCTGGGCTCCGGCGATCCTTCCGCCTCAGCCTTCCAAGTAGCCGGAATTACAGGCATGCACTATCGCCCGGCTGATTTTTTGATTTATTGTAGAGATGAGGTCTTGCTGCCTAGGCGGGTCTCGAACCTGCGGGCTCAGGCAATTCACTCACCTCAGCCTCCCAAAGGCGCAGGATTACAGGCTGAGCCACCGAGCCCGGCTCCAAACGTCTTTCACAATGGCCTTGCTAATTGAGTGCTGGCTCTAAGTGTCTTGTGGGACAAGGCAAAGTTACTGGAGGAAAGAGCAGTTTTACTCCTTGATGCGTAGGTCACTCAGTGGCAAATATAATGCAAAATATCAAATATAATCTCGAAATTAATCTGCTGGGTTTAGACCTAGGGCAAAAAAAATTTACCATTTGTAATAGTCAGAATCACCGAGTTTACAGGAGTTTCCTGAGACCAGATGCTAATCCAAAAAGGGCTGGAATTATTTGGAGGTATTGTTTCAATTTCTTCTAGTCCTGCTGGAACTCTCTTGTTGATTATAAATAACTGTATATAATTTCTGATGTGACATCTCATTTCCCAAACAGAAGAAGAACCCTCGCTCCCTCAATCCTTGCCTTGCAGCTGCCTCTGCCCAATGGAAAAAAAGTCCAGACAGACAGCTCTGCACATATTTCAACACCTTCATTCCTTCCTTAAGGGTTGCTAGGGCCTGTTTCCCATTCAGTGCTGCAGGGACAGATTCCCACTCCAGTTCTGCTCCAGCAAAACACACACACATGCTGAAACACCCTACACCCCAGAGTCAAAGTTCTTAATAACATTTTCTGAAGAAGTGAATTTTTTTTATGGACGCATGGAGGAAATATGGTATGGTTTTAATATTGTATTATGAGCCTCTGACGAAGGATTTTAAAAATATACTTTATGCATGAATATATAAAATGGGCATATGTTGCAGTAAAGTTTCACTGTTGTACATAAAGTATATTATAATAAAAGTTGTAAAGTTAGACCTTAGTGGAGAATTGAAAAAAGAAAAAAATGAAATGCTTCTAGCCAGAGGGGATGAATTCTCCTAACACATTCTTTTTTGTGCCATATAAGGCTACTTGCTCTTGCTGGAATCTTTACATGTGCGCCAATGCTGGCTGAGGAGCAATGGTGAGCCAGTCATGTGATGGATAAAATAGATATGAGCCGGGTGCCCCTCTGGTGGCTCAAGCTCAAGGCAACAGCAGATGCAAATTTGCTTTGGAAATACACATGCATCAAAACCTTAAAACTGCATTTTACAATGCTCCTGGAGTGACTCCAAAGGAAAAAATGAGAGATATAAAAGAATGGACACTGTGGCTTTTGTCAAGTTGTATTGGTTAAATAATTACTGTTGGAATCATTTATATTGTATTTAACTCTGACTACTATGTATGTAGCATTTAATTTTAAGACGGGTATGGAAGTCCCATGAAGCAGAGACTTCTCATGGGCATTTCCCCACTCACTCATCTCTGAAACACACACACACACACACACACACACACACACACACACACACACACACACACTCACACACACACACCACCTAGTGTTAAGTTTGGAACAGTAGGAATTAACCAATATAGGCCTACCTTAGAGACATTGCAGGTTTGGGTTCAGATCGCCACAATAAAATAAATATTGTGATAAAACAAATCACACAAATTTTTGGTTTTTCAGTGGGTATAAAGGTAATGTTTGCATTATACTGTAGTCTATTAATTGTGCATTAATGTTTTAAAAAATGTAAATATCTTAATTAAAAATTCATTTTTGCTAAAAAATGCTAATGATCATCTGAGCCTTCAGTGAATGGTAACCTTTTTGCTGGTGGGTCTTGCTTTGATGTTGACTTCCCAGAGTATTGGTTGCTGCAGGCTGGGGTGTTTGTGGTCCTTTCTTAAAATAAGACAACAATGAAGTTTACCACATGGATTGACTCTTCCTTTCACAAAATATTTTTCTATAGCATGTGATGCTGTTTGATAACATTTTACTCACAGCAGAATTTCTTTCAAAATTGTAGTCAATCCTGTCAAACCCCTGCCATTTATTTGTCAACAATTTTATGAAAGATTATAAATATTTTGTCATTTCAACAATGCATCTTCACCAGGAGTAGTTTCCATCTCAATTAACTATTTTCTTTGCTCATCTATAAGAAAAAACTTATTCATTAAAGTTTTATCATGAGATTGTAGCAATTCAGCCACATCTTCAGTTTCCCCTTTTATTCTAGTTTTCATGGTATTTCCACAGCATCTCCAGTGACATCCTCCACCGAAGTCTTGAACCCTTCGAAGTCATCCATAAAGGTTGGAATCAATTTCTCCCAAACTCTGACTAATGTTATTTTGACCTCCTCCCATGAATCACAAATGTTCTTAATGGCATCTAGATTGGTGAATTTTTTTCCAGAAGAATTTAAATTTACTTTGTCCAATTACATGAGAGAAATCATCTGTGACAGTTATAGCCTCATGAAATATATATCTTAAATAAGACTTGAAAGTCAAAATTACTCCTTGATCCATGAACTGCAGAATAGATGTTATGTTAGTTGGCATGAAAACAACATTAATCTCCTTGTACATCTCGATCAGACCTTTTGGTGATCAGGTGCATTGCTAATGAGAAACAACATTTTAAAAGAAATCTTTTTTTCTGAGTAGTAGGTCTCAACAGTGGACTTAAAATGTTCAGTAAACCAGGCTGTGAACAGATGTGCTGTCATCCAGGCTTAGCTGTTACAGTTAAAGAGCAGGGACTTGCATTCACAACTTGGCTACTTGTTTTACACAAGAGGCCTATCACGGTTTTCAACACAAATTCCTGACTAGGATTAATCATTTCTAGCTTTTGATTTAAAATAAGAGACCTGTAATTCTCCCTTTCACTTAGGCACTCAGGGGTCATTGTAGGGCTATTTATTAACCCACTTTCAATATTGCTGTGTCTCAGGAAATAAGAAGGTTTGAAAAGTGGAAGAACAATGGGTGGATGGATGACTGATGGAGCAATCAAGACATACACAACAGATATTTATTAACATGGGCATGTCTTATATGAACAAAGTTCATGGTACTCAAAAACAATACAATACAATAATAATATCAAGGATCACTGATCACAGACCATCATAATAGATATAAGAATAATAATTTAAAATTTTGAAATACAGTAATAATTACCAAAATGTGACACAGAGACACAAGGTGAGCACATGCTGTTGGAAAAATGGCACTGATCCACTTGCTCAATGCAGGGTTGCCACAGGCCTTCAATATGTAAAAATACAGTATCTGTGAGGCACAACACAACAAGGTATGACTGTAGAAAGCCCTGTTTGTGCCCTGTCATGTTCAGGCTTGGCACAGAAGAGAATCGTGCATGATAGTTATTGACACAGGAGAAATGCACAGAAGAGACAGAACAAAATCTGGCCCTTGGCTGGAGGATTAGATTAGGTGCAAATAGGCAATTCTAGTGGAGATATGAAATAGAAGGAAAGGCTAGGGGAAAGAAACAGATGTGATGTGGGATGAAAGAGGTTGGGCTGATTAAACCACTGAGCAGTAAGTATGTGAGTCAAAAGGTAAGAACAGGATATGTTAAGTACTCTCTCTTAATACTAGAAGAAGAGGGAAGAAAAAGAGAAAAAGAAAAAGAAGAGAATTATTTTGACACTGTTTTAAGATAACTATTTAAGATAATTTTTTTAAAAAGGTGATTCTTGAGAGATGGAAACAAGCTAGGCGAACCCTCGTTTGATTGCCCTACTTACTGTCTTGAGGCTGTCCCCAGGCAAAGCCTTGGAACATCTTGAATATAGATGTTACTGAGAGTTTAGGAAGATCAAAGCAGACAGGGTTCATAGGAAGGCGTATCAGTAAGGGGAGACTTTGGTGAGAAAGAACTATACAGATCTGTAGAGGGCTTCTCTTAAATATTCATGAGTATTGATCAGTACACTACATGCATGTGAAAACAGTGCCTGAGGCTAGGAAAAGAACTACTTGCTAGGACAACAGGCCTGATGTTCACAGAGAGCTATGAATAATGCTGATTCCTCACAGCCACATCAACCGGCAAACAAATTTAAAGAACAGAGTACCATATGTTCTCACTCATAAGTGGACCCTGAGCAATTATAATACTATAAGAAAGTGATTGGCAGTAGTGGGAAACTGCCAGGGGAAGGGGGGGTGGGATAGGCAGTTGAGCGAAACTGCTGGGGGAGGGAGAGGCATACCTCATCAACAAGGGTACCTGCATAATCAACGTTTGTATACCTAACCCTGAATTGTACCTCACATACTTATTTTTTAAAAAAGATTCAGACAACATGTATGGAAGGACCAGTTCCAGTAGTGTTTCTACTGAATAAGTCCTAAAAACAAGATCAAGAGGCTGAACCTAATTCCATGAAATTTAACTACATCCCAAACAAAACTCAATAATATATTTAGGAATATGAAAATAATCATTACCCAAGAAGGTAAAACTTATAATGTCAGGCATCTAATAAAAAAAATTATCAGGCATGCAGAAAAATATAATCCATAATAAAGAGAAAACTCAATCAATTGAAATTACCCTGAAAAGACACAATTGTTAGAAGTAGTAGAAAAGGACATTAAAAAATAATTTTGTAATGAGAAAAAGGTTAATTCATCAAGAAGATACAATACTTTTAAACATTTATGCACCGAACAACAGAATTTAGCTTCAAAAGTCATGAAGCAAAGACTGATAAAACGGCTAGGAGAAATTGAAAAACCCACAATTATAATTAGAGATGAAAATATGCCCATTTTAATAATTTATAGGAAAAGTAAACAGAAAATCAGTCAAGATATAGAAAACATAAGCAACACCATCAACCAACTTGACCTAATTGACGTTTCTAGAACACTCCATCAAATAACAGCAGAATAAACATTCTTTTCAAGTTTACATGAAATATTTACCAAGCAAGATCATATTCTGGGTTATAAAACAAGTCTCAGCACATTTAAAAGGATTTAAAGTCATGCAAAGTATATGTTCTTGACACAGTATAATTTTATTTATTTTTTATTTTTTAATTTTAAAGATGTGGCATATAATTCAGTGTTAGATACGTATGTGGTCATTGTACAGGTAAAAGCTGGACTTCCTTTTGGTTCCTACCTCACGTGGTTTGAGATTGGGTACCCCTACCAGTGTCAGTGTTGTGCCTACCCTTCCCCACTCCGGCAGTGTCCCACTACTAATTCCTTTCTTATAGTATTACGGTAAATGTTCAGGGTCCCCTTTTAAGTAAGTACATGTGGTACTCAGATCTTTGTTTCTGTGATAGATGATTGAGTATTATAGTCTCTAAATCCATCCAAGTTACTGCAAAGTTCATAATTTTGTTTTTCTTCATAGCTGCATAATATTCCAGAGTATATATGAACCACATTTTCTTTATACAGTCAAATTTTGATGGGAACCACAATTAGTTCCATGTTTTTGTTATTGTGAGTAATACTGTGATAAACATGCATATGCAGGTATCTTTTTTATAGACTGATATGAGTTCCTCTGGGTATATTCCCAGAAGGGGGATTGCTAGGTCATATGGAAGGTTGATTTTTAGATTTTTTAAGAATCACAAAGGCTGCACCAATTTACAGTCCCAGCAACAACGCAGAAGCATTTCATTTTCTCCACATCCTCTCCAGTATCTGTTGCTTTTTGAGTTATTAACAATGGCCATCCTGACTGGAGTCAGGTGGTATCTCAGTGTGGTTTTAATTTGTATTTCTTTGATGACTAGTGAGGCTGAGAATTTTTTCATGTATCTGTTACTCATATGTCTTCTTATGAGAAGTGTCTATTCATATATTTTACTCACTTTTTTTTTTTTGAGTTAGAGTCTCACTCTGTTGCCCAGGCTGGAGTGTAGCGGCACTCTCATGGCCATTCTCATGGCCACCCCAGCATTGAACTGCTGGGCTCTGATGATCCTTCTGCCTCAACCTTCCAAGTAGCTAGAACTACAGGCATGCACTACCATGCCTGGCTAATTTTTTATTTATTGTAGAGACAAGGTCTCGCCAAGTTACCTGGACTGATCTCGAACCCATGGGCTCAGGCAATTCACTTGCCTTGGCCTCCCAAATTTACCTACTTTTAAATAGGGTTGTTTGGTTTTTTTCCTTTCAACATGTCTGAGATCCTTGAAGATACTTGATGTTAGGTCTTTGTCAGATATACAGCTGGCAAATATTTTCTCCCATTCAGTGGGCTGTCTCCACAGTCTTGATGGTTTCTCTTGCTTTGCAGAAGTATTTCAGTTTGATGAGGTTCAACTTGTCTATCTTATCTTTTATGGCATTTGCTTTTTTAGAATTAATCAAGAAATGGTTGCCTATTGCAATGTGCCTAGGAGTGTTTCCTACATTTTCTTCTAGGATTCTTATAGTTTGAGGTTTTACATTTATGTCTTTCATCCATTCAGGGTTGATTTTTGTGTATGGTGATAACTAGAGGCCCTGTTTCAATCTTCTGCATGTGGTCAACCAGTTTTCCCAGCACAATTTACTGAATAGGTTCTTCTCTCCCCAGTGGTTGCTGGTGGAGACTTTGTCAAAGATAAGTTGACAAAGATAAGTTGAGAAATTGAGGTTTCACTTCTGGAATATCTATCCTGTTTCATTTGTCTATTTCCTATTCTGGTACCAATACTGTGCTGTTTTGATTACTGTAGCCTCATAGAACTGTTTAAAGTCTGGAAGTGTGATACCTCTCACTTTGTTTCTTTTGCTAATGATTGTTTTGGCTATTCATGGTCTTTTATGTTTCCATATGAATTTCTGTATTGTCATTTCTAGGTCTGAGAAGAATGATGTTGGCAATTTAATAGATATTGCATTAAATCTAGAGATTGTCTTTGGTAGGATAGGCATCTAACAATGATAGTTCTTCCAATCCATGAACATGGGACATTTTTCTATCTGTTGTGTATTCTTTGAGCAGCGTTTTATACTTTTCATTATAAAGGTCTTTCACATCTCTGGTTAGGAAGATGCCAAGGTATTTCTTTTTCTGTGTGGCTATTGTGCATGGGATTGTGTTTTTATTTGGTTCTCCGTTGTTGGTGTATAAGAATGTGGCTGTCTTTTTCATATTTATTTAGTACCCTGAGACTTTGTCAAAGTACTTTATCAGTGCAAGGAGGTTTTTTGACAGAATCTCTTGGATTATCAAGGTGTAGAATCATATCAGCAGCAAAGAGGGATAACTTGACTTCCTGTTTTCCTATTAGGATACTGATTTCCTTCTTTTATCTGATTGCTCTGGCTATGACTTACAACACTATGATGGACAAGAGGGGTGAGAGTGGTCAGCCTTATCTTGTTCTGATTTTCAAGGGAAATGCTTCCAATTTCTGTCCATTTACCAATATGTTGGCTGTAGGTTTATCATAGATGGCTCTTACTATTTTGAGGTATGTTCCCTCCATGCCTAGGTGTTCAAGGATTTTTATCAAGAAAGGATGCTGGATTTTATCAAAAACTTTTTCTAGTGATATAATCATGTGGTTATTATTTTTACATCTGTTGATGTATTTAATTATATGTACGGCCATGCAGATGTTGAACCAGCCCTGCATTCTGGGAATGAAGCCTACTTGGTCATGGTGGATAATTTTTGAGATATGTTGTTGGATCTGATTTGCTAGAATCTTGTAGAGAATTTCTGCATCTGTGTTATCAGGGAAATGGGCCTGCAGTTTTCTTTTTTTGTTAGATCTTTACCCTCTTGGGTATCAATGTGATGTCCACTTCATCAAATGATTTGGGGAGGGTTCTGTCTTTCTCAATTTCTGAAATACTTTCAATAGGATTGGTACCAGATTCTCCTTATATGTTTTGTAGAATTCCACTGGAAATCTGTGCGGCCCAGGGTTTTTTTTTTTTTTTTGGTAGGTAGTTTTCCTGTAATGAAGTCAATTTCCTGGGTTTTGATTGATCTGTTTAGGGTCTCAGTTTCTTTTTGTTTCAACCTTGGGAGGTTGTGTGATGTCATTAAGTCCTCCATTTCATTTAGGTTTTCAAGTTTGTTTCCATACAGGTATGCATAGTAGTCTCAAGATAATCCTTTGTTTTTCTTTGGAGTCAGTCCTGACTTGATCTTTCACATTTCTGATTGTGTTTATTTTGGCTTTTTCTTTTTTTCTTAGTCAATCTAGCTAGGGGGTCCATCAATCTTATTGATTATTTCAAAGAACCAGCTTTTATTAATTTTTTCTATTATATTTTTGTCTTCTATGTCCCATATCTGGACTTTTACTTTGGTGATCTGGATTCTTCTGCTGAAGTAAGAGCTTTGGTGGCCTTGTCTTTTCAGTTCCCTTAGGTGATGTGTTAAACTGTTAACTTGTGAACTTTTTTCTTTCTTGATGTGTGTTCATAGAGATATTATTTCCCCTCTTTGTACTGTTTTCGTAGCATCCAAGAAGTTTTGGTAAAATGTGTCTTATTTTCACTTGTTTCTAGGAATCTTTTAATTTCTGTTTTGATTTCTTTGTTGACCCAGGAGTTGTTCAGGACCATGCTCTTTAGTGTCTATGTATTTGTAGGTTTAGGGGGATTTTGTTGGTGGAGATATTTATTTTTATTCTGCTGTGGTCTGAAAACATACATGGCAGTAATTTGATCTTATGAAATTTGTTTAGCTTCATTTATGGCTGAGGATATGGTTTATCATGGAGTATGCTTTGTGTGGTGATGAGTAGAATGTATAATCCATGGTTGTTGGATGGAGTGTTCTGTAGGTATCTATTAAGCAAATTTAGTCAAGCATCAAGTTGAGGTTCCAGGTCTCTTTGTTGATTTTTTTGCCTAGAAGATCTATCTAGGGTTGTTAGTGGGGTATTTAGGTCCCCAGCTATGAAAATGTTAGAATCAATATCTGTTTTTAGTTTTCTTTTAGCTGCTTTATGAAAGCTGGTGCTTCTGTGTTGGGTGCATATATGTTTAGGATGGATATTTCTTGTTGATGGATTGAAACTTTTATCATCATGTAGTGTCAATCTGCATCTTTTAAAATTTTTGATAGCTTAAAAGTTATTTTGTCTGATATTAAGATTGCAACTCTTGCCTTCTTTTGTAACCTGTTTGCCTGAAAATTTATTTTCCATCCTCTAACTTTAAGTCTGGATCCTTTGTTGTGAGATGTGGTTCCTGGAGAGAGTAAATTGTAGAACTGTGTCTCTTTTATCCAGTTTGTCAATCTATGTCTTTTCACTTGTGCATTTACTCCATTCATATTCAGGCTGGTTATTGAGATGTGAGAATTTATCCCTGTTATGAGGCTCTTATAGAGTTATATGTAGTTGTTTGTTTGTTTGTTGATTTTCTTTTGATTTTTGGGTTGGGATATATGTGTGTTTTCAATTTTGCAGTCACAATACATTACTGTATTGTTTCTGTGTTTTCCTGGATTCTTGGGAAGAACATTGTTAATCTTTTCTTTCCTTCTTCTGTGATTAATACCTTTTCCAGTGTCTCTTGCAGAGCTGGTCTAGAGGCAGCACAAACTCTTAGGGATTGAATGTCTGGGGAGGATTTTAATTCTCCATCACTGATGAAACTTAGCTTAGTTGGGTAGGAATTTCTTGGTTGGAATTGTTAATCTTTGAGAATTTTGCAGGTTGGACTCCAGTCTATTCTAGCCTATAGTGCTTCTGTAGATAAGTCTGCTGCTATTCTAATTGGTCTTCCCCAGTAGGTAGTCTGCTCTTTACCTCTCACTGCTTTTAGGATTTTTTCTTTTATATCTACTTTGTGTAGTCAAATTACTATGTGTCTAGGAGTTGGTCTTCTCATTTGATGCCTTGAAGGGCTTCTCAGAATGTCTTGTGCTTGAATGGTTATGTCTCTGATGAGATGAGGAAAGTTTTCTTGGATGATTTCATAGAATGTTTGTTCCAGGGTGGTCTCTGTCTCCCTATCTGCCTCAGAAATGCTGATCAGATATAAATTCAATCTCGTGACATAATTGCACATCTCTTGGAGGCACTAGTTCATCTTTTTAAGCTTCCTTTCTATGTTTTTAACTGTATGGACTAGTTCCATATTTTGGTCCTCAAGCTCTGAGATGCTTTCCTCTGCTTGGTTAATTCTGCTTTCCATGCTTGTCAGTTTGTTATTTACTTCATTTGCTGCATTCTTTATTGCGGTCATCTCAGTTATCAGCTTCTTTATTCTTTCATCTTATCTCTCCTCATTTCTCATCATTCTCTCTAATAATATCTTGATATCTAGGTTTGTGGCTTAAGACCAGTCATTCTGGTAGCTCTTTGTTGTTTGAGTTCCAAAGTCTGTAGTCTTAGGTGCTGTCTTTCCAGGGGTCTGGAGGGTACCTGTGTTTTTCCTTTGATTCTTCTTCATTTATGATGGTCCTCCTTCCCTCCATCTTTAGTTCCACTCCTCAGTGATAAGGGGGATAACTTTCACTTTTATTTGATCAATTCCCTATTCTTCCTTATGTAGATCCTATGTATTTGTTCAATATTGAAGCTGGACTGGGGTTGGGGGTGTGTGCTGTCTTTTTTTCAGTTTTGAGATTTAATTAAGGTGAAATGGGGGAGCTATGGTTCAAAAGCTATCTGCAGATCACAGTATCCACTGACTGGTGTGTGGACCCCCTGGAACCCACTTTCCACCACCTTATAATCTGTCCATGTGGGGGGGCATATGTATGCCTCCTGAAACCAAAATAAGATAATACAAAGAAAAAGAACAGATAAAGGAAGAAGGGAGATGAAAGAGAGATGAAGAGAAAGAAGGAGAAGAAGGAAGACAGGCACACAAATGAACACATAAACACACAGTCAAAACAAGCAAACACAATAAAAAAAATTAAAGATGCATTCTCCCTCAAATGTACCCATATGCAAGAAAAAAAAGAGGGAGAAATATGGGCAGGTCAAATCAGAAGACATTAGCAGAAAGCTATGTATAGAGATCATGGAGTAAAAAAGAGAAAAAAAATCTCCCTTTTATGACTGTTTCTGAAACCTCAAGTTCCGGTTCCTTTTCTTTTTTCTTTTTTTGGTTTGCTTTGTTTTGTTTTTTACTAGTGTGTCTCCAGCACCATTGCTTTTAGGGGCAGTTAAGAGTGGGCTTTGGTATGTAGCTCCTCCCCTCTGCTCTCAGCCTGCAGGCTGATTGGGCTACTCTCCACATGGGGTCAGATACCCCATGAACTGCTGGGGGAAAGGGGATGACTCCAGGACTCATCCAAACTTGGCCACTGCTAAGTCTTCCACTCAGACTACACGTGTCTATGCTAGATCCACTGTGGGAGATGGGGCTTCTATCTTGGCAAATGATGGCTATCCCAGAGGGGTATGGAGATCATCCCTCAGTCTCTGGATACAGGCTGTCCAGAATAAGGGGAACTAGAGAAGTACCCTGCCAGGCTTCAGGACAGAGAAATTCAAAATGATGTCCATCAGTATCTTATCCTTTGGCAGGGCTCAGCCTCAGATCTCCTCCTTGCATCTTCTCCATGAACCCACTGTCAGTGCCCAGCCGTTGCTGCATATGGTGGCGTGAGCCAGGTGCCAGGTGTCAAGAGGCAGCTGATCTCTGCTGCCTTTTCTGAGAGGTTCCCTTGGTTTGTAGAATACTTCTGTGCACGGCGGGTGCCAAATTCAGAACAGCAGCAAATTGCAGCGCTTCTGCAGGAAGGCCTTGGGCACTTGATCCTGTGTCTCCTCTCAGTTGGACATTTGCTCACCCACTTGCACACACAAATGGGCACAGATTAGTTCTCATACACACTCAACAAGCAGAGACTCTCACACTCTGACTAGTTATATTGCCATCTTGCTCCCAGCTGAAAAACAACAGAATTTTAAATTAGAAATTAATAATAGAGCTATCTCTAGAAAATCTCTCAGTATCTGTACTAAATAATATTGCTAAATAATTCATGGATAAAATAATAAACTGAAAAGTATTTTAAGAACTATTTTGAACTGAATATGAAATATGAAAAGGAACTGAACTAAAATGTAAAATTTTTAAATATATTTTAAAATATGTGAGATGTCAGCAAACTTAGAGGAGAATGTATAGCTTTAAAAGCTAATATTAGAAAAAAATCTCAAATCTATTATCTTCACTTTCACCTTAAGGAATTATAGAAAGTAAACAGAGGGAAAAAATAATAAATATTAGAGTGAAAAGCACAGAAAATAGAAGCAAACAGAATGCAATTGAGAAAATAACTGAAACAAAAAGTTGGTTGTTTGAGAAGATCAATAAAATTGATAAGCTTCTATCCACACTAAATAGGAAAAAAAGAGAAAAGACATAAAGTACTACTCTCAAGGTGAAAGAGGGAGCATTACAGATAATACAAATCTGAAAAGGTTAATGAGACAATATTATGAACAATTTTAGGCTAATAAATTCAACAACTTAGAGGAAATTGAACAATTCCTCAAAGTCACAGCATATCAAAACTCACTAAAGAAGAAATAGATAATATGAACATTCTTATAGCTGTCAAAGAAATTTAAGGTAAATTAAAAAAACAACAAAAAGCCCCCACAACTTTCCTACAAAGAAAACTCCAGACCCAAATGGTCTTCTTGGTGAATTTGGCAATCCTTCCAAACACTTAAGGAAGAAACAATGCTCCGTCTACTCATACTCTTCTAGAAAATTAAAAGAAATAAGTACTTCTCAGTTCATTCCATGAGACCAGTATTGCTCTGGTTTAAAAAGAAAAGAAAAGCATTACAGTAAACAAAAATTACAGGCCATTACCACTCAAAAACATAGAAGAAAAATTCTAAACACAAATTTAGAATTTTAATTCCAACAATATATTAAAAAGACACTGTATCTTGAATATGAAATTTAGGCCTGAATTCAAATTTTTTTAACATCTGAAAATCAATCAATACAACTCATCATATTATCAAACTACAAAAGTAAAGCCATAGGATAATATCTATAGATGCAGAAAATTTTTTTGACAAAATCCGATACCATTTTTTGATATGCTGCCTCAGTAAAGTAGTTGTGAAACCCTGGCTCCTTCAGACTCCACTATTTGATACATGATCAGTTTAATAAACCTGTAGCTATGAAATATCAATAGCTAACTTCATACCTAATGGAGAAGCAAATATTTTCCCCCTAAAATTAGGAACAACAAAAATATTTCTGTTCTCATCACTTTGATAGAACTTTGTGCTGGATATTTTAGCCAGTGTAATAAGACAAGAAAAGGAAGGGGCATCCAGTTTGTTAAAAAGAAGTAAATTGTCTTTATTCATAGACAACATGATAATCTATGTAGAAAATCTGACCTAATCTACCAAAAAGAAAAGCTACTAGACTTAATGAGCAACTGATAAATGAATTTCAAACAGTCCCAGGATTCAAGATTGAAAAACAAACATCCATTGGTGAGGCTGGTGAGAAAGTAACATGGTATAATCACTTTGGAAAACGGATTATCCATTACTTACAAATTAAATACATGACTACCATAGGGCCCAGTCACTCCTTACCTAGGTAACTGTTGAAAAGAAATGATATCATAGATCCCTAAAAAGATTTGAATATGGATGTTTGTAATAGCTTTATTTGTAATAGCCAAAATTGTAAGCATTGCAAATGCCCATCAACAAGTGAATGACTCAATGAACTTAAAAAAATCCATACAATAAAATACTGTCCATCGAAAGAATGAATGAAGTATTGATGCATGCAACAACATGAGTGAATTCCAAGAAAATGAGGCAGAGTGAAAGCAGCCAGACAAAAGAGAATATATATTGTAGGATTTCACTTATAAAAATTCTGGTAAATGCAAACTAATGTGCAGTGATAGAAAGCAGCTGGGGTTGGGAGGAGCAGAAAGGACTGGGAAGAAGAAAACACAAATAACTTTTTGGGGTGGTGCATATATTCATTCTCTTGATTGTGGTGATAATGTCCCATGTATACCCATACATCAAAACTTAACAAAGTTAAATATTTGTTATTGCATGTCAATTTTACTTTAACAAAGCAGTTTAAAAATATAAAACAAATGGGATAGTGACTGAATAAAAATTGTGTTTAATCTTAGAATTCTACCTTTATAATCTAACTCTGGCCAATATTAAGGTTAAAATGATCAAGGTTTCAATTGTTAAATTCTGTTATTATTCATGTATAAATAATTCATTCTCTCCCCCCCCCTTTGAGTTGGAGTCTCACTGTGTCGCCCAGCCTGGAGTGCGTGGCATGCTGACAGCCACTGCAGAATTCATTCTCTTTTTATCCAGATGATTAGATTGCCAAAACTCATTCTCTTATGACCAAGAATACCACATACTTTTTCATCCAAACCGGATAACTTCTGAGAGCCAGACAATAGATGTCAATTGAGATTGTTCTGGCAAATTAATTGATTGTCATCTCATCATGATTGACATCCCTGCTCCCCTCACACTTTAAAGGACATTGGGGACTCTATCTGACAAGAGCCACGTCTCACTTGTGCAGCCTGGAGCCCACACCTTCATGGAACTCACTCTCCTATGCCCCTCTTGAGCCTTCTAGATTTGTGATTAGCACAGGCCCCTATCCCTGTCCCCATGGTACATGTTCCCCCAGGGTCTTACGGAGTTCCTGTTAATATTCAGTTTGCAGATCAATAAATGAGGACCTCGCTAAAGGTAAAATTGAATGTGGTGAGAATTAGAGTCTCACCTTTTTAGTTAGTTTTCCCAGAGTGAGCATCTGTGGCACAGAAACCCTGTCTCTACCTGAGCATCTCCAATGGCTGCAAAACACTTTTATGTGTAGAGGATGTGCGTGCCTGCAGTGGAGAATCCTTAGAAAAACGCCAGTGTTGACTATTCGGCTCTGAATATAGACATAGCAGCTTCTCCCACATGCGAGAATCAGTGTTTTCTTCCCAAGGGTCTGACTCTTAGACTGAATTAACACATTGACGTGTTCCCTGTCTCAGCTTTTCCCATTGGTGTGTCTTTCAAAGAATGCTTCCCTGAGTTGCAAATGGGAGCAAAGCTCTTTTAAAACAGAAGGTTATTTTACTTGGGCATTTACTGGTGACTCCCAACTTAAAATTAAACAGTTGGAGAATTCTCCATGAGACTTGTAGGGTTTCCACGACAATCTTTGGCCTAGAAAGGCAGACCAGGAGCTAGCTGCCCTGAAGCCTATCTCACTCAGGGTCTCAGGGATCCTCAGCAGGCTTTGCTGATGAGGGGGTGGGCATTGCTGTGCTCAAGGCCTGGACTTTGGTGTTTCCTGGGACCTGGGGAAGAGACTCTTCAGCAACGAGAATGCAGACAAATAGTTCTCTGAACAAACCTCCTCTCCAGTCAATGTCCTGTTTCCTAAGTGAGTGAAGAAGTCCCTTTTCATTAACCAGTCGTGGTCAGAGTGCACTTGTCTACATCCATGCAAAGCCGATCTGTAAAGGCCTTGGATTTCGACCACCATTAGGAATGTAATCATCATGAACAATCGCATAGATACCCTCCCTGAAGTGCCTTTCATGTATCTGGCACCGACTTGTACTCTCTCAAACCACGCCTTAGATCAGTGATTGCAATTTCAGTTTTCAAAGCCACACATGAGGCTCTGGGGTGGGGTGTGCACCCCCAGTTGGGAGTCTATCCTGCCTCACTTCCCTATCAAGCTCTCGAGAACCACTTTACTTTCCTTCAGGATAATTAGAGGAAAAAATAAATTGTGTAACTTGAAAGGACTCAAATTCCTCCTATTATTTCAGAAGTTAAATAAAAAAAAAAAAACCTCAGGGAGTGGAAGAGGCTGAGGAGTCATTAACTAAACAGTGGGACTCAAATCCAGTTACATATCTGACAGGCTGTAAAAGGCTTTGGAAGCTGTGTGAACATTTTGACAAGTCTGAGATGAGGAAAATGACTCTGGAAAATCCTTGAATGAGTGGGATCCTTTTCAGGAGACTCCTTTGGAGGGAGGAAGGGAGGAGGATATGGGAGGTCCTAGACCTGACAAGGAGAGAGGGTGGGGCTTCATTTCATCTCAGCAGTAGCTTTTGTCTCCAATCAGCAAGTCTCACAGGGGACTCCCCTAAGTCACCGGAGACTCTCTGTTGATCTGCAGCAAATCTATTAACTAGTTGACATAAAAATCTCTGAAAGTGTACTGAGGAAGTCAGCCAAGATACTAGACTCATGGATGATATTCTGAGACTGTGGGCTGGTGCCACACTGGGGCAGCAAAGATTCCTGCCAACGTCTGTCCCTTTCCAGTAGCATCAGAGCTGGGGTCTTGCTTCTAACACTGGTCCTGGGTGATGAATTATTTATACAAAGCAGCAGATCTGGATCCCACACTGTTTCCTAGACTGTGTTGATTAATTTAAAAGCTTGAAATACTTGGATATGTGTTTCATACAATTTGAGTGTTCTCTTTTATAGTTTTCTTTCTGGCTGGATCAGCAAACATTGTTTTCTAAGATATTTATCCTAAGATGTGTGTCCTTGTTATCCAAATGCCATAAAGTGAATGTTTGTGTCTCCCGTAAATTCATGTTGAAATCCTAACACTCAATGTGAGGGTATTAGGAGGTGGGGCCTTTGGGAGTTGATGAGGTCAAGAGGGTGGAGCCCTCATGGGGGGATTATTGTTCTTATAAAAGGGACCCAGAAACCCCTCACTCCTTCTGTCATGTGAGGTCATGGGGAAAAGATGTTGTCTATGAACTAAGAAGCAGGTCCTCATCAGATGTTGAATCTGCCAGCACATTAATCTGCCAGAACTGTGTGAAATACATTTCTGTTGTTTTTAAGCCTCTTGGTCTATGGTATTTTGTTATAGCAGTCCAAATGGACTATGACACCAAATATTCCTTACCTCAATCCTGTCTCCTTCCATTGCCCTCAGCTCTGAGGTGGCTTAGGAAATAAACTCTTTACACCATGAACATTTCATGGATTATCTGATTACATACTAACCCAAGCTCCTCCCAGACACTATTCTTTCCTTAGTGAAAATGTCAGTCCCCACTTGCTATGGCCTTTTCTCTGTCTCTCAGTCTCTGAGATTCTGTCACTTTGAGAACATCTGACTCATCAATGAAATTGATTGGTATCTGTGAAACTGCAAATCATGGAAAGAGAATTCCAGGAAGTTGAAAGAGTAATGCAGGCCCCTGATAGCAGAGGCCCAGAAGGCCTTGAGGGAGAGGAGCCTCCTGCACATGGTAGGACTGGAGTCAGGCAGAGAGACCCCAGCTACAGAGGATCAGTTTCTTCCCTTGAGGAAGCATTTGCAAAGAAGGCACTTTGTGACAATGCCAAAAAGCATCATAGGAGGCATCCAGGGAATCTTACTGCCTTTTCATACAACGTGTTAAAAACAAGACTTGCATTTGATTCCTTCTTTTCTAGTCTAATAATGACACAATTTTATGACTATAATTATAACCTACATTTTGTTAAATATAAAATAAAATGAGTTCATTCTCATAATTGTTAGTTTTATTTTTAAAGATAACATCAAGATCAGCGGTCAGTCCACTATAGCCCATGGACCAGAACATGCCTGTGGCCCATTTTTAAAAATAGACATTTAGTGAAACACATTCTTTCTCATTTATCTCTGCATTGCCTGTGGTTGCTTTTGTGTTACGTGGGACCCTGGGCTCCCCACCTCCAGCATTCATGCCCCTGCATGATATCCCCTTGAGTGTGGGACCTGTGACTTCCATCTCACCAAGAGAATGTGAAAGGTGAGAGGGTGTTACTCTTGTGACTGTGTTATGTTAGATGGGTTGCCTCTTGCCTGCTTCTACCCTTGCTGGCTTGGAAGAAGCAGGCTGCCACGTACAGAGCCATGTGGCCAGAAAATACAGCAACCTCTAGAAGTTGAGAGTGGCCTACAGCAGCCAGACAGAAAGGACCAGGGGTTCTCAGGCCTGTGGCCACATGGAAATAAATTATTCTAGCACCCAAGGGAGTTAGGAGGCAGGTCCTTCCCCAGTCAAGCATCCAGATATGAATGGAGGCAGCAACTTGATAGCAGCCTTGCAGAGGAGAATCCCGCTGAAACTGTGTGATCATAAATGTTTGTGTATTAAGTCACTAATGTTGTACAATTTGTTACTTAACAATAGAAAATGAATGCACACTGCAACTGCAGAGTTGAGTCATTTTGGTAGAAACCATATGGCCTAAAAAGACAAAATATAAAATATTTATTTTCTGAAGCTTTGCAGAAAAGTACAAAAGAACTACATTCAGGAACATTTGTCCAAGACCTACTCACTTAGCAGCTGTGCTCTGCAGACACAAGCTCCTAATGTATAACTTGGGTTGAGTTTTGGGGTGTGGTTAAGACTTCCCCAGCCACATGAGAGCAGCAGTTTGAGCTTGTACCCTGGCATAATGACTGGCTGCTATGGGGGCATTTCACCAGTAAATCTGGGCAAGCATGTTTATTTTAGCTGCCACGCTTCCTCTGGGCTAATTGGCTGTCTGATTAGATTGGCATTTCAATATACAAGTGATCGAATCTGCAGAGTCCCTGATTGGAGGTCCGTCCACCCGCTCTGCCACCAGTCACTGCTGTTTATGTCGGAAGTTGAATAGGGTAATTAGGATAAACCCAGTGGATGCCAAGGACTGACGGCTGTTAGGTGACCAGTGGACAGTGAAGGGTAACTTCAAAGTTGGCGACTGTGATTAGAACTGATAACTTTCATTCCCACAATGAATGAACATGGTTTTGTTTTATGTCTCTGGCTGCTTGGCAGAAGCCATACTCCTCAGGACACTACATCATTCTGTGGAACTGCCTAAGCATGACCTCCAGAAGGTCTCATACCCACGAGGCCAAGTTGAACTCTTGGTCGTTGGAGCTGACTGTCTCCATAAAGTCCCACAGAAAGGTTGCTCCTAGTGTGGTCACCACAGCAGGAATAAATGGTGGCATGGCTTGAGACACAGATTTTATAAATAAGGCCATAGTTCTTGATTCTCTTTCCTTTTATACATTTGATTTTCTGCCTAAGTCATCTCTCTTAGTTTAAGTCAAATATGTAAATCTGTCTTTCTTTCTTTGAGTTATGTGCTCACAGCCAGACCAGACTCTGACATTGTTCCTAGGAGACCCCAACTCTTGCCATGTCCTCAGGAGCCTGAGCCAGGTCCTGCCTTGCCTGTCCCTCAAGGTTGCCTCCTGGCCTCAGGATGTCCTTGGTCTTGTAACAACAGAGGCACTGGTCGGACTGGCCAAGTCCTCCCAGTGGTCTATTTCTTAATCTCTGATCTGGCTTCTCTCTTCCCCATAGGCTCCTGAACTCTGTCTGGCCCCGAGCCTGAGAAAGCACTAAAGAACAAAATGCTCCCGTATGCACTTATCCCTATATTTCAGTCAGCTTGGACCACAGACAATTATGTCTTACAGTTCTGGAACCTGGGAAGTATAAGACCAAGGCACCTGCAGATCCAGTGTCTGGTGAGGACTTCCTTCCTAGTTCATAGAAGGCAACTTCTCACTGTATCCTCACATGGAAAAAAGGCATGAGGCAGCTCCCTGGGCCTCTTTTATAAGGTTAATCCTATTTGTAGTTTCTACCTCATGGTCTAATCACCTTCCAAGGGCCCACTACCAGAAACCATCACCTGGGTACTAGGATTCAATATGAATTTCGGGGGGATGTAAACATTCAGTCCATCGCACCCAAGAAACAGCTGACCACAGCAAGACACATTTTTGTCAAACAGCACTGATCACACAGTCTGCTCACAAACCTCTCTTGACCAATTTCCCCAAAAAAGTTTCTGCTAAGCCCTGCTTATCCCTCTCTATGAGGGAATGGGATTCTTACATTTGATTTTGATATGCTTGTAGATTTTTTTAAAAATTGAGATTTCTGTTGCCCAGGCTGAAGTGCAGTGGCATAACCACTTCCATCACAACTCATAGCAGCCTCAACCTCCTGGACTTAGGCAATCATCCTTCCACCCCAGCCTCTCTAGTAGCTGGGACTACAGGCACGAACCACCATATCCTGTTAATTTTTATGATTTTCTGGAGAGATGAGATTTCATTATGTTGTCCAGGCTGGTCTTGGATTCCTTGGTCTCCCAAAGTGCTGGAGTTCCAGGCGTGAGTCACCACACCCAGCCAATGTTTGCAGATTCTGAGATGGGAGTAACCACTCTATTGAAAGTCTTTTTGCACAGAGTTTCTCCTTTTCCGTCTGCATTTGTTTTGTTTGTCACAGTCTGGGGAAAGGTGGCATGGAAGCAGACAACTGTGACTTGGATAAAGCCCTGCCAGAAACAGCGAGGAGCCAGGAGCGTCTGGAGGAGCTACAGGAAGCACCAGCTTAGTGGTGGGTGCCAGTGCCAGCTACTGGGTCCTGAGGCTGCAGGGGTATGAGAAGAGCAGGTCCGGGAGACAGGAAAGTTGAACACTGACCTTGCAAAGCACACATGCCCCTGAGACCCGGCCTTGATCCTGAGCTCTGTGGGGGAGTTGCTAAGGGCTTGGGCAGCATTATCTGCTTGTTAGAGGACCCTCTGGCTGAAGTGGGGGTGAAATCCAGCACCAGTGAACTTCATCATCATCAGCACAGACTTGGCCTGTTTCTTTTCCTAATTGCCTGTCAGTACTACTTTGTCAAGCCTTGCTTCGATCCATTGGAATTGTGGTTGGAAATGAATGACACAAGCACTGGTTTGGGAAGAGCTGCTCTGGATTCATAGGCCTCTGCCTTTAAACTGCATAATCTCTTCCAAGTAACTTAGATTAACATCAATTGTATCTATTCATTTACTTATCAATTTATATTTTTGTCTCAAATAATTATATGCAAATGATTCATAAAATAAAATTTGGAAAAGGTTTGTAACAAAATAGCAGCCCTGCCTGCCCTCGGGGTCCCTGCCTTCAGTCCACTCTCCAGCAGTACTCTGCAAATGTTACTTTGACTGTGTTTTGGGGTGATTATATCCACACTTCCAGGTAATCTGCTGCTGACTGTATCCTCAGACCTCTCCATATAGCCCTCTCCTCTGATCTGACCCCAGCAGGTCTGTGATTGCCTTGAAGTTCATGGAGCTTTATTTAATTTGATTTGCTTTTCCTGGAGGTGATGGATGGTAGAGAGCCCTAATATTCCCCCACACATAGCCTCTGCTTTAAGGGCAGGAGGTAACTGCAAGTCCTCAGCCTTCAGGGCACATGTGATGACAATGTGGGAGAGGTCTCCACCAGACCTAGGCATGAAGCTACATATGTCACAGCTGCCCTTGTCCCCGCTGTCTAAGGTGAGTCAGTAAAACCCAGAAGGACCTGGGAACCAAGCAGGATTTTTTCTGGGGAGCACAGTTGGCAGGGACCTGGCACAATATAGAGTCACCATGGGAACCACAGGGACCATCTCAGGAAGCTGTGTGGGAACAGCAGGGACAAGTTCCCTGGGAGATGGTTAGGAACTAAGTCACACTGTATGTCTGTTTATGACATAAATCAAGTTCTGCCTGAATGTACCCATTCCCTACTTGCTGTAGCCACACTCTCAAGGCTTCACTGGGATGCATGCATTAAGAAAGACGGGGCCTTGCCGAGGGTCTCTAGGATACCAGTTTGATGCCTCATATGCACGGCCCATTCACTACCAACTATTGGAGGTCTGGGAGGGATGAGGCAGGAGGGATGCTTGGAGGGTCCCACAGGTGCTGACTCCCATGGAAGATGTCTTTGCAGCCAAATTGGAGGACTCTGAGAGGAGTGAGAGATAGCATAGCCCCCAGAGACATTGGAAGTGACCATATGTGTACCTGGAGGTCCTCAAAGTCCAGAGTAATGTCTGAGATGTGATTTGGGAGCAGAAATTGGGTCAACCAGGGCTGAAGCCTGGCCCTGTGCAAATCCTGGCTGTGGTCTCCTAGCATGGGGGAAGGTGCCACAGAAACAGGGGTCTTCTGGCCTGTCCCATCCCTTGCATTGTGGCCCGTGGACTTTGCCCATGTCTCCCTCCAACCTGCCCTGGGGAATGAGTTTTCAAATGGCCTTTCCCTGGCTGGCTTTTCTCCATACATCAGGAATTTCTCCAAGAGTCCCACTAAACTCTCACAAACACGACAAACCTCTGGCTATTTGGCCAGGACTTTAATCTTCAAATTAGAAATAAAATGTAAAATCAAAATACTCTCACCATTATTGTCTTCCAATGTCACAGTATCACTTTAAAGGAAGGATTTCTACACTCACTCCCATTCTACATCTGAGAAAACTGAGGCTCTGGTCAAACATGTGGCTTCCTCACCAAGAAAAGGTGAGGTAATCTGGACATTCTGTTTTTCTTCTTTCATTTCTTTTACTAAAGTCACATCCTCTGTCTCCTTTTGCATGTGGAAAGCACGTGGAGTTCTATTTTTCTTTACTTGCAAGTTTCCCATACTAATGTGTTTGCTAATCTTGTGTTTGGGTTTGGTGGAGGAGAAACCTCTTCTGATCCCATACCCTGAGATAATGTGAAAGTAACAGACTTCACAGAGGTTTAGCAAGCTTATGTTAGTTGTCTAGGGTTGCAAAACAAATGCCACAGATTGTAGCTTAAACAACAGAGGTGTATTTCTTACAGAGAGGCTGGAAGTCCAAGATCAGGAGGCCAGCAAGTTGGTTCCTGGTGAGGGCTCCCTTCCTGCCTAGTAGAGGATGCTTTATCATTGTGTCCTCACATGGAAGATAGAGAGAGAGAGAGGGAGAGAGAGAGAGAGGTGGTGTCTCTTCTTATAAGGCCATCAGTCCTATTGTATCATTATGATTTTGTTTAATCTTACTTACCCCCATGAAGGCTCTATCTCTAAATACTACCACATTGGAGGTTAGGGCTTCAACATATAAATTTTGGGGGATACAATTCAGTTCACAACGATGTTTTTGTTATGCTTGCATTTGAGTCTGTCTAGAATGTATCTTCACTTTTCCAGTTTTCTTCAGGAGAAAGTCACATTTGTTTTTGTTTTTGTTTTTTTTTGAGTTGGAGTCTCACTCTGTCACCCAGACTGGAGTGCAGTGGCCGCTTCCGGCCACTGCAACCTCGACCTGCTGGGCTCCGGCGATCCTTCCGCCTCAGCCTTCCAAGTAGCCGGAATTACAGGCATGTGCTGCCACGCCTGGCTGATTTTTTGATTTATTGTAGAGATGAGGTCTCGCTGCCCAGGCGGGTCTCGAACCCACGGGCTCAAGCAATCCGCTCACCTCAGCCTCCCAAAGGCACGGGATTACAGGCTGAGCCACTGAGCCTGGCGAAAGTCACATTTTATGACCAAAATATGATATCTTGATCGGTCTTTCTATGGGGAGGTCTGAATGCTCAGCTCTGCAGCAGTGCTATGGGGCTAACTCGTTTAGGGATACGTGTGAATTAATTTAACAATTAATTTCCTTTCTGCACTAAATTCTTGTCTCCATATCCTTAATAGGATTGATTATTCATCAATATTAAAGCAGCAAATTCATTATATTCTAATAATCTGACATCAAATATTAAATCACATTATACGATTGACTGGGGATTTATGACTACCATTAGTTGTCTCAGGTGAGCAGCTTATCTCCTGCGAGGAGCATTAGCAGGCCCTGTGGGTTTTATTCTCATCTTCCAGGTAAACTGGCTGCAACAAACACTGTGAGAGAAACTTTGTGATCTTGGAGGTTTGGGAAGTGAGGAAGGAAAGCAGGCTGGGGAGAAGGATTTTGTTTTTTCACTTTACCTAAGTGTAGGAGATAGTCTGCACTTGTCCTTTGAGGTTGACCATCATTGGCAGAAACACCATCTTGTACCAGATGTCCTGGTTCTTTGTCCTGATCCTTGCAGTGCCTCACCGCCTGATGTCACTGATGCCCAAGGGCCATTGTGGACACAAGAGCACGTCTAGAAGTTTCCAGAGCACATTGTTTTCTTTCTGAATTGTGTGATTTTTTGCCCAGGAGAATCTCCTATCCTCAGTTTGCATTCAAATTTGTGCTCTTTCCACCACTGTGGGGCCCTGGGCAGAGTGGTCCACCCTCCTGGGCCCACAACTCCAGAGCAGCAGGCTTACTGAAACATGTCTGTGTTGCCCATGGCTTGGGGGCTTCAGCTATTAAAGAAAATGTATTTACTGACATTTGTTAAAGCACAGTAAAAACAACATTATTGCAATGGGTGTAGCAACCACAGTAATGAGACTTTGCAGTGAGGAAGAGAGGGCTCAACTCTGACTACAGTCTGAGCAAGTAGGAATTTATAGCCAAGGAGCAGGGTGGAGCCAGTAGATAGAAAATTACTAAGAGAAAACATCAAGGGTGAGTGGGATTCTGGCTAAACTGACCTAATGGGATTCTTTCTGAAGACAGGCCAAGGTCACCAGATGACACCTGGGGGATGATGAAGGCTGCAGAACCTGCAAGATTTTGAGGATGTTCCCATATTGAGAGTGAGGGCTTCTTGAGAAACAAACTCAGCTGGACTTTTGCTAAACCTGAATTTTACAAGGATGCACATAGTTGGGCCTAGGAGATTTAGGAGCCTGGCTAGAGGTTCACCCAAACAGGCAGAGAATCTCCGTCACTAGAGAGAAAGGACTGCCCCCGCTGCAATCTGCCTCTCCCAGGATGGCGATCACCTTGGCAAGAAGCAGGTGTTCCATAAGTCTCACTCATGGCTCTTCCTTCCATAGGTGGGCACAAAACATTGCCCTGAACCCTGGACCTCCTTCTCTGCAAGCGCGTGTGAAGACCCATTCTGCAGGGCCCAGTCCCTGAGGATCAGGAAAGAACTGAAGTGTAACCTGGAAAGCTTTTTCCACATACTCTAAGCTGCAACTGTGCTGGTCCTATTGCAGGTATTGCTGGGACTTCTTTTTTAGGTGACCTTGTTCACCCATGAAATTTGTGAGTTTTGTTAATATTCATGTAGATGATATACAGCTATTGCCTTGATGAAGACGCAGTGTGTTGGAAATGGCATAGGGGAACTCAAAGTGCCAGGTGCCTTTTGAACACAGGTGCAGTGGTCCTCTTCTTTGGCCTGTGCAGAGGGGTGTTGCTGATCAATGACAGACAGGTGAGATTGTTTGGGCACAGTACCACCTAGAGTGCCTTCACCCTATCACCCACCCAGAGTCTATTTGCTTAGGGCTGAAGAGACCACAGAAAACTCACACAGTCCTCACCTGGGAGAGCAGCAAGGGAGGGTGGGATTGTGCAATGAAAACAGCTATCTTGCAGCAAAGGTAACTGCGGTGGGCTGGCTACCCTGTTGCACACACCTGCAGGGGCCTGGGGAGCATCGGACTTGGCCACTACTGTTCACGCACATTCCCTGTGTGTGTGTGACAACGTGACAAGTTCCGTGTGTGGTCGTTTCTCACCTGGACCCACCATGGTCATCTTTATCCCTTACCTGGATTCCCAGTATACACAATCATCCCTCACCTCAACCTGCAGTGGATGCCTTTATCCTTTACCTGGATCTGCAGTGGACATCCTCATCCCTCACCTAGTCATGCAGTGGGTGTTCTTATTCCTTACCTGGACCTGCAGTGGATATTCTTGTTCCTCACCTGGGCCCTGTGGTCACCTTCGTTATCTCTTATCTGGATGCCAAGTGGCTGTCCTCATCCCTCACCTGGCCCTGTGGTAGATATCCTCATCCCTCAGATGGACCCCATCATTGCCATCATTCCTCACCTGGATACCCAGTGGATCTCCTCATCCCTCACCTGGACCTGCAGTGAGCATTCTCATTTCTCACCTGTGCCTCATGGTCACCTTCATTATCCTTCATCTGGAAGCCCAGTGGATGTCCTCACTTCTCATCTGGACCTGTGGTGAACATCGTCATCCCTCACCTGGATCCCACCTGGATTTCCTCATTCCTCACTGAACCTGTTGTGGATATTCTCCTCCTTCACCTAGACCCTGTGGTCACCTTTTGCCATCCTTCACCTGCACCTGTGGTGGATGTTCTCATCCCTCACCTGGATTTTTCAGCTGATCTCTGTTTCTGCCAGGGGAAGCAGTGCTCTCCTGTGGTATGGCCAACCACAGGATTGGTTAGATATTCAAGGATATTCAAGGATTATTTATTCACCCATCTCAGGTATTGACTACCTCCAACAAGCAATACATTTGTTAGGTAGTATAGAAAAATAATAGTCATAGCTCTTTAGAGCCCGAAAAGCAAACATAAATGCTATGTTCTCTGTTGACATTTTATGGTGCAATGTGCAAGCATATCTTGAGATAAATGGATTCAGTTTTTCACTTACGACATAGGGTGGAACCATGACACAAAAAGTTCTGGAGCCCTTCATGCTGCTGAGAAGCAGGGTGGTCATGCAGGGCCTGGAGTCCTCATTGTGAGACAAGTTATTTGATGCCTGGGAGTTGTGATTTCTTCATTGTGAAACAGGAACAGTAGCAGTCCTTCCCATAGATGTGCAAAGGATGCGGTTGACTGAAGCCGGCAAGGGGGTATAGCCCACACCTGATAGCAAGTTAATGACCAGAAAGACAATGGGGAGGGACTTGCTGGGGTTCAAGATGCTTCTAAACTCAACATGAACCCAAAGGAGCAACCAATCTATTCAAGAAGGTCAGAGCCCAAGTCTGCTTGTCTGACAGTTCTTCTTTGGCTGTTGTGGTGGCTATGAGTGGGCCAGGAGAGCCTAGTATGCAGTGAAATGGATGCCCCCACCGTCTTTCAGTCTCCATTTGCTGAGAAAATCAGTTTTGTGCAACACGATGACTGTCCCATTTCTTCCTGAGACACCTTTCCCAACAGTGAGCAAAACCTGTATGTATATGATCTGAGGTGTTCAGTCCTATTCCCCAGAGGGCAAGACAGAAACCATCTGGAGGCCCAGGGAGATGTGCTCATGGGTTGCTTTGGAGAGAGAGGGCTGCTAGGAAGGACAGGCCTCAAACCTGGTGCAAGTGGGCTGAGGGATGCCTGAGGTTACCGCGCTCAAGAGTGGGTGGGAACAAGGTCTTCCATGATGGGTTTCGGGGGTGACTTGACCTGCCAGCTGGTGCAAGTGCTATCTTACCACCCAAAGCTTTCTCCTTTCTCTCTTTTCTCAACCAAACAATGTGTAAGTGTTTTGGGCTGCCCCTGAGCCCTCCCTCTATGTGGCCGTAACTCACAGCAAAGGGACCAGCCACACCTATGTTAGCTTCTCACTGGTGCGCATTTCTCCTCTTGGAGTCTTTCTTCTTTATCTGGAAGATGGCAATAACGGTCCTTGCAATGAGTGTTGGCAGATGAGTGTGCATGAGGAGGCCTCTGTGAGCACTCTTTCCCAGTGCCGGCTGCCGTTAGTGGCCATTTTTGTCCCACATGGAGCCCGTTCTCACAGCACAGCCTCCCTGTCCCCAATCACATGGTTCTGCATACTGGTACACCCAGCCACCCTCTGAGCACCCCTGCTCTCTCCCACCACTGTAGTCCAGCTTCTACTGCTCCTTCCCTCAAGAATGTTACCACCAACCCACCACGGGCAACTCATGTGTCCTCACTCAGGATGGAGCCCCCTTGGAAGTATGCTCACGTGTCCATCAAGTCAGTCTCTCTCTGCCAGGGTTCCCATCATCCTTGGCTGGTTCCATTCTTCCCACTGGCCCTGTTGCTGCATACCTTGTTATGTGTCTGTCTTCCTTACACACCTGTGGGGTGGGGGTGTCCACCTTCCTTCTCTCTGCCCACTGCAGCCAAGTCCAGAACCATATCTGACACTCAAGAGCTGCTCAACAGAGCTGTATACTACTGAGTGTGATGTCTCTCCAGCAAGAGGCATGTGGTAGCCACTCTCCCGCTAAGTGGCTACCAAGATGGTTTCTCTGTGAGGATCCAGAAATGATGTCCCTGTTCATCCTTTGCCCTAACTTTGTCATTGCAGTCTGGTCCATGCCTGAGAGCCAAGAGAGTCTCCCTGCACATGCAGGTTGCACAGGGTGCAGTGAATGAACATGTAAGACAATTGTCAGTTGTCACTGATTAAGGTTAGGTAGTCTCTACACTGACTGTACACACACATACAAACACACATACCACATGCACATACACCACACTCCAGACACGCAGAAACTCACACACAACACACACTACTCACCACATGTCACACACACAGAAACATACCACTTACACTACATGCCGCACACACATCACATGCATATACACCACCCACACCTCATGCCACATACACACAGAAACACACACACCTCACACATATGTTATACACCACACATCACTTGCCACAAATACCACACACACGTGCATCCCCCACACCACATGCCATATACACTTAGAAACACATACACCACACACATTCCACAAATGCACCACATGCCACACACACAGCAACACACATATTCTACATACACACACCACACACATTATATGCCACACACCACATGTCCTCTACACACATCACATACTACACACCACACCATATGCACATATGCACACCACACCACACTCATACACATACCACACACACACAAAGACATGTATCACATACAAATGCACTCATATATGTATCACACACCCCAGACACTTTATATATCACATATTAATGTTGCCAAAAAGATACAAAACTCTATAAAATATTTTAAGATTTTTATTCTGAACCAAACTTGAGTACCTAGGCCTGAGAACACCCTTCCATAGGAGGTCCTGAGAATGTGTGCCCACCTTGTTTGAATGGTGGTTTGGCTATATACATCTTAGGAAGGCAGAAGTTATGTGGAACCGTAAATAAATATTACATGGAAACCCACTATTGTTTGTCCATATTGCCACAACCCTTAAGAAAGGCATAATGAGCATCCATATAGGCTTGCACATACCCACATTTCTGAGAATTAACACAGAAAAGCGTTTTCCCTTATCTCCTATACATTCACCGTAACAGCTTCAAAGAATCCTTAGGCCCCTTGCAGACTGTGCTCACTCAACTAAGAGAAATGAATTCCTATTCACTTCCTTTTATCAGTAGTCATAGATTTAAAAAATAGAGTGCCCATGTAACCATAAGCCCTGTAATTTGCATAACTTTTTTACATGTTATATCGACTAATTAAGGATATGTATCACTTTGTAATAGGCTCTGTTAACTCCCTTACTCTATGGCAAGCTTGATCATCTTCTGTTTGGTGTCACTGATAGGAAGAAACTATGAACTACCCCTTTTGATAGCTGGTACCAGGAAATGGGGACCATACATGCTACTATTGACAAAATGCAGCTGTAACTTAAGTTCTACAAAGTGTTCTATCAGTCACATAGTCAATGCATTAGTACTAGCAACCCTAAACTTACAAAAACAGACTGTGGAAGCTAAGGGGTGAGCCGACTGGCTCCAGAAATGCCAGGATCCAGGTTCTGTCTCCCTGAATTCTGAATTCAGAAATAAACTTTTTTCTGCCAGTTCCAAGCCTCTCGATTTATTGGCATCAAGAGATATCAGCCGAGCATTTACTCAGACTATAACAAATACATGTGAGATTTTCTTTGGGTTGGCCCCGGAAGAAGGGACATTTCTAAGCAGGGGCTTGCAGGTCATAGGTGGATTCAAAGATTTATTGACTGGTAATTTGTAGTTCCTATCTAAGGAATATCGGAAACTGGCCAAGGAGATATTTTGTTGAGATAAGGGGATAGGAAAAACTCCAGGTTTGTTGATGTGTAGATGAAGTACAGTGTTCCAGAGTCTGGAAGTCCCCAGGAGATGGCTTTGCAAGGCCATAAAATACTTTAATTTCCATCTTTATTTGTTATGTAATGTTATGCCAGTGTCAGGTGGAAAACAAACTTTAACTTACAAGGTAATAAAACCCCATCTGGTGAGCCCTTACCAGGTGTGACTCCTGAAGCCTCTTAGGAATTTGGATAAGAGAAAAAAGGTCAGGTTTAATCCTCATGAACATCACTCATATGAACATCACATCACACAAACACATCCACACTACACAGCACAAAACACACACATGCAACGTACAGATGGTTAAGTTCACCTTCTCTTTTTCTCTCCTGTTGAGCTTGACCCATAACACATCTCCCAGCCACACAGCCTGAGATGGAAACTTCTTATCAACTCAGGTCTCAAGTTGAGCAAGTATGAGGTGGGAACACCAAGCTAATTCAGGTGTTCTGGGTGTCAGTTCTAGCTCATGCCCCTCTTCCCTATGACTTCATTTCTTAGACCAAGTTACAGCAAATCTATGGAATTTTCTTTTTTTTATTAAACATAGTTTTCATTTTAAAATTGTGGGGTACAGTTTAGGGTTAGGTATACAAATATGCATTGCTCAGGCATCCTTGTTGATAAGGGGTGTCCCCCCGTCCCCAGACTGATATTGACTACTGTTAATCCCACCTCTCTTCCCCTTCCTGCCCCCCCCCAGTTTCCCCACCACTGTCAATCCTTTTCTTATGGTATTACAATAGATGTTCAAGGTCCACTTATGAGTGAGAATATGTGATACTCAGATCTTTGTTTCTGTGAGAGATCACTCAGTATTATAAACTCTAGTTCCATCCAGGTTGCTGCGAAGTTCATGATTTTGTTCTTTTTTATGGCTGCGTAGTATTCCATCCTGCATATGTACCACATTTTTTAAATCCAGTCCTCCTTTGATGGACAGCATCGTTGGTTCCAGGTTCTTGCTATTGTGACCAATGTTGCGATAAACATACGTGTGCAGGTATCTTTTTTATAGTGTGATTTGAGTTCTTCAGGGTATATTCCCAGTAGGGGGATTGCGGGGTCACAAGGGAGGTCGATATTTAGAGCTTTTAAGAATCGTCACACTGCTTTCCACAGAGGTTGCACTAGTTTACACTCCCACCAACAATGTAGAAGTATTCCCTTTTCACCATATATTCTCTAGCATCTGTTATTTTTTGAGTTATTGATAATTGCCATTCTGACTGGAGTTAGGTGATATCTCAGTGTAGTTTTAATTTGCATCTCCTTGATGATTAGTGAGGTTGAACATTTCTTCATGTGTCTGTTGGCCGCTCGGATGTCTTCCTTTGAGAAGTGTCTGTTCATATCTTTTGCCCACTTTGTAATGGGGTTGCTTGTTTTTTCCTTTTCAGCACGTTTGAGTTCCTTGTAGATCCAGGATGTTAGGCCTTTGTCAGACCTGGAATTGGCAAATAAGTTTTCCCCGTCTGTGAGCTGTCTCCCTGCTCTCTTGATGGTTTCTTTGGCTTTGCAGAAGCTTGTCAGTTTAATGAGGTCCCATTTGTCTATCTTATTTCTTATGACCCATGCGTTTCAGGTTTTGTTCAGGAATTGGATGCCAGTTCCAATTTCCATAAGGGTGTGTCCTGCATTTTCTAAGGCTCTTATGGTTTGAGGTTTTACATTTAGGACTCTGATCCATTTAGAGTTAATTTTTGTGTATGGGGATAGATAGGGGTCTTGTTTGAATCTTCTGCATATGGTCAGCCAATTTTCCCAGCACTATTTACTGAATAGGTTTTCCTCTCCCCAGTGGTGGGTGGTGGAAACATTGTCAAAGATGAGTTGGTTGAGAAATTGAGGTTTTGCTTCTGGAATCTCAATTCTATTCTGTTGGTCTATATGCCTGTTCCTGTACCAATATCAAGCTGTTTTGATTATTGAAGTTTTATAGTAAAGTTTGAAGTCTGGTAATGTGATACCTCCTGCTTTGTTTTTTTGCTGAGGATTATTCTGGCTATTCTTGGTCACTTGTGTTTCCATATGAATTCCTGTATTGTTTTTTCTAGCTCTAAGAAAAATGTTGCTGGTAATTTGATGGGTATTGCATTAAATCTGTAGACTGCCTTTGGTAAGATGAACATCTTCACAATGTTGATTCTTCTAATCCATGAGCATGGGATATTTTTCCACTTGTTTGTGTCATCTTTGATTTCTTTGAACAGTGTTTTGTAATTTTCATTGTAAAGGTCTTTCATGTCTCTGGTTAGGAAGACGCCAAGGTATTTCATTTTTTTGGTGGATATTGTGAATGGGATTGTACTTTTTATTTGGGTTTTTGTTTCTTTATTATTGGTATAAAGAAATGCGATTGTCTTTTGCACATTTATTTTATACCCTGAAACTTTGCCAAAGTCCTTTATCAGTTCAAGGAGATTTTTGACAGATTCTCTTGGGTTTTCAAGGTACACAATTATGTTGTCTGCAAAGAGAGATAACTTGACTTCCTCTTTTCCTATTTGGATACCCCTGATTGTCTTCTCATTTCTGATTGCTCTAGCCAGGACTTCCAATACTATATTGAGCAGGAGGGGAGAGAGTGAACATCCTTGTCTTGTTCCAATTTTCAGGGGAAATTGTTCCAATTTTTGTCTGTTTAGGAGTATGCTAGCTGTGGGTTTCTCATAGGTGGCTTTTACTATTTTGAGGTATGTTCCATGTATGCCTAGATGTTCAAGGGTTTTTATCAAGAAGTGGTGCTGGATTTTATCAAAAGCTTTTTCTGCATCTAATGATATAATCATGTGGTTTTTGTTCTGACATCTGTTGATGTATTTAATTACATGTATTGTCTTGCAAATGTTGAACCAGCCTTGCATCCAAGGCATGAAGCCTATTTGGTCATGATGGATGATTTTTGAGATGTGTTGTTGAATCCAGTTAGCTAGGATCTTGTTGAGAATTTTGGCATCTATGTTCATCAAAGATATTGGCCTGTAGTTCTCCTTCTTTGTTGGGTTGTTACCTGGCTTGGGTATCAATATGATGTTAGCTTCATACAATGATTTGGGGAGAGTTCCATCTTTCTCAATCACTTGCAATACTTTCAGTAGGATTGGTATCAGCTCCTCCTTAAATGTCTTATAGAATTCTGCTGGAAAGCCATCTGGTCCAGGGCTTTTTTTTTGTAGGTAGTTTACTTATTAAATAGTCAATTTCCTTGATTGTTATTGGTCTATTTAGGGTCTCGATTTCTTCTTGTTTCAACCTAGGTAGGTTGTGTGATGTCAGAAAGTCTTCCAATTCCTAAAGGTTTTCAAGTTTGTTTCCATACAAGTGTACATAGTAGTCTCTAATGATCTTTTGTACTTCTTCAGGGTCAGATGTAACTTCATCTTTTGTGTTTCTGATTGCATTTATTTGAGTTTTTTCTCTTTTTTTCTTGGTCAATCTAGCTAGGGGACCATTGATCTTGTTTATCCTTTCATAGAACCAGCTTTTTGTTTCATTGATTTTTTGTATTATTTTTTTGTCTTCTATGTCCCGGATTTGGGGTTTTATTGTGGTGATGTGGATTCTTCTGATGAAGTTAGGATTTTGGTGGTCTTGCTTTTCCAGCTTCCTAAGTTGATTTGTTAGGCTGTTAATTTGTGGTTCTTCCATTTTCTTCATGTGCGTTTGTAGAGATATGAATTTTCCCTCTTACTACAGCTTTCGTGGCGTTCCAGAGATTTTGGTAAGACGTTTCTTCATTTTCATTTGTTTCCAGGTATTTTTTAATCTCTGTTTAGATTTCATCATGGACCCGGGAGTTGTTTAGCATCATACTAGTGTCCCTGTCTTTGTGGGCTTTGGGGGAGCCTTATTGGTGTTAATGTTTATTTTTATTCCACTGTGGTCTGAGAAGGTGCATGACAAAATTTTGATCTTTTGAAATTTGTTTATGCTTGATTTAAGGCCAAATATGTGGTCAATTTTAGAGTACGTCCATGCAGTTATGAGTAGAATGTATATTCTCTGGTCATTGGGTGGAGAGTTCTGTAGGTATCAATTAAGTCCATTTGGTCAAGAGTCACATTGAGGTTCTGGATCTTGTTGTTGATTTTTTGTCCTGATGATCTGTCTAGGGTTGTGAGTGGGGTATTAAAGTCCCAAGCTATGATTGTGTTAGAGTCAATATCTATCTTTAGTTTTCTTAGAAGTTGCTTTATGAAAATTGGCACTCCTATGTTGGGTGCATATATGTTTAGGATAGATATTTCTTTTTGATGGAGTGAAACTTTTATCATTATGTAGTGTCCTACTGTATCTTTTTAAATTTTTGATAGCTTAAATGGTATTTTGTCTGAGATTAGGATTGCAACTCCTCCTTTCTTTTGTGTTCTGTTCTCCTGAAAATTTCTTTCCCGTCCTCTTACTTTGAGTCTGTGAGTGTCCTGTCTAGTAGATGGGTCTCTTGAAGGCAATATATTGTTTCCTGGTGAAATTTTATCCATTTTGCCCTTCTATGTCTTTCAGTGGTGAATTTAGTCCATTCACATTCAGGCTAATTATTGAAATGTGAGAGTTGATCCCTATCATAAGGTTCTTAAAGAGTTGTTGTTGTTGTTCCTCTTTGTTTGTTGTCTTTCTTTTGATTTTGGGGTTGGTTCGTGTGTGTTTTACTCTTTTCCCTGTACTCTTGTTAAGAACTTTGTTATTCTGCTTTCCTTTTCTTCTGTGTTTAGTGCTTTCTTTAGTGTTTCTTGTAGAGGTGGTCTGGTGGCAGCATAATTTCCTATGGATTGGATGTCTGGAAAAGATCTTAATTCTCCCTCACTGAAGAAGCTGAGCTTGCCTAGGTAGGTTATTCTTGGTTGAAATTGTTTATCTATTAGAACTTTGAAGATAGTGTTCCAAGCTCTCCTAGCCTGCAGGGTTTCTGTAGCTAAATCTGCTGCTATTCTAATTGGTCTTCCATGGTAGGTGATCTGGTCTTTTTCTCTTGCTGCCTTTAACATTTTTTTCTTTTATACCTACTTTGTTTAGGTGAATCATTATGTGTCTGGGAGTTGGTCTTCTCATTTGTTGTCTTGCAGGGGTTCTCTGAATCTCTTGTGTTTGAATTTTTGCATCACTGATTAGAGATAAGGGAAGTTTTCTTAAATGATCTCATGGAAATTTTGTTCCAGTGTGTTCTCTGTCTCTCTTTCTGCCTCAGAAAGGCCAATTACTCTTAGGTTCGGGCTCTTGAAGTAATCGCTCAGCTCTTGAAGGTTTTGTTCTGTCTTTTTGAGTTTGTTTTCTGTGTTTTTAAGAGTTTGGATTAGTTCTATATTTTGGTTCTCAAGCTCTGAGATTCTTTCTTCTGCTTGGGTAATTCTGTTTTCCATGCTTATCAGTTTGTTATATATTTCATTCACAGTATTCTTTATTACTGTTATCTCAGATATCAGCTCCTTCCTAGTTTCTTCTTGTCTCTCCTCAATTCTTTTTCATCTCTCCATTAGTGTCTTGATATCTAGGCTTGTAGTTTGGGACCAGTCATTCTGGGTGCTCTTCATTGTTTGCATTCTGAAGTCAGTTTTCTCAGTGTCTGCCTTCCCAGGGGTCTGGGAGAGACCCATGTTCTTCTTTTGGTTTTTCTTCATTTGTGTATATTTTTTTCTCTCTCCCCCTTTCCCTTCCCTTTTTAAATTCTGTTTTTCAGGGAAGTTGGGGTTTATTTTACTTCTTGTGTTCAATCTCCTCTTTTCCTTATGAGGGTCCTCTGGCTTTGTTCACTTTTGAGGCTGGACTGTGGGTTGAGGGCTGTACTTTTTGCAGTTTTGAGGTTTAATTGAGGGGGAAGCTGTGATTCAGAATCTATCTGCAGATCTCAGTATCCACCAACAGGTGTATGGGCACACTGGAGCCCGTTTCCCACTTCTTTACAATCTGTCCATGCAGCAGGGTTTAGGTTTGCTCCTTGGAACAAAATGAAGTATGAAAAAGGAAAATAATGGAAGAAGTGGGGAGTGGTCAGGAGGAAGTTAGAGAGAGAGAAGAGTGAGAGAGAAAACAGACATACATACCAACTAACGAGTGACAAAGAGACAAAAGGCCAGAATAGAGTGAGAAACAGACACACAAACAAAATTCCCTAAAGCATACTGGTAATCACAAAAAGACAGTCCAATAAAATCATGCTTTTTGATGCATTTTTCCCCAACACAAACAGGTAGTCTAAATCAAAAAGCAAACAAAAGTCAGCAAAACAAACAGTCAACACAATAAAATCAGAAATCAAAATAAGAAACTAGACTAGCTCTGGACTCTTTCTTGAGTATCTAAAGTCTCTTCAGTTCTGATCTCTAGCCTCTCCCCTTTGCTTTCATTTCAGGTAGATGGATTTATTCCAAGCTTGGGTTTGTTCCCTTGGCTTGCTGCCTGAGAGGTCTGCGTCTGGCCTGAGTTGCCTGTATCTGATTCAGTGTGTGTGGGGGTCTTTTGTCTCCTGTTTAGCGACATTACCTTAGAAACCAAGGTGGAGGCTGCTTGTAGATGGGCGGGGCAATGCAAATCTCTGCCTGGAAAATGGCTGAGGCGGGCAGCTCCTCTTTCAAGGATCCTTTCTCTCCACTCGTCCTTTCTCTCCACTCGCCTGGATCCATGGGTGATCCACTCTGACAGGCTGTGGGATCAGCGACACTGCTGGGCGTTGGATCTGGTGTTCTGCCAGTGGCCTGGGTTGGAGGAGGGAGCTGGGAATTCCCTCTTCTGGAGCTGAGAGTGGCTGATCAGCACCTCCTTAAGATATACCATTCCCTTACACAACTCCGGGGTCCCACGCTGTGTGCCTCAGCCAGAGCAATGACCGGAGCTCCAAAGGGTGGGTGGTGAATGGTGACAGTGGCTTTGGGCCCCACAGGGCACTTAAGCCAGGAATGGAGCTGGTATCTCTGAGGGGCAGGTGCCTAGAGGCTCCCTGGGTGATGGTGGCTTAAAATAGGGCTGGGTGGGGGCCCAGAACCCAGGGCAGGGAGCTGAAACTCTGAGGAGTGAGCACTGGGCCCCCTGATTGTGTGCTCAGTCAGGGAGAGAGTTGGCAGTGGCTGAGTGCAGGGTGGATCAGTGTAGCCAGCAAGGGAACCCAGCTCTCCACAAGGCGGTATCCAAGGGCTGCCAGGGGAGACATTGTAGCCGGGGATGGAGCTGGGATCTCCACACGGTGGCCAGGGCCGGAGCCACCTATAGTGGAGTAGTAGCAGCTGAGAGGCCTCAATAGCCAGCCTTGCATGGGTCCGAGGGTCTCCAGGCCTCGGACCGGTGTGGCTGCTGGTGGGCAGGAGGGTGGGGGAAGGAAAGTAAGAATCTTTTGGGGACTCACTTTCGGAGAATCTCAGGGTCCTGCCTATGCCATTGCCATCTTACCGGAACCCTCCATAATTTTCTTACACTCCAACTTTTCAGAGTTCTGCTCCCTCAGGCCCCATCCCACCACCTACCTGCACTGAGGCAGCATTTATTGTGTCTTGCAGAAGGTTTGTGTTTCATTGTCCTCTTCCTTTCAAGACATCCTCCTGACCTGGTCTGGGCTGTGCTGTCATTTCCAATTTACCCACAGCTTTCTGCCCCCTAGCTGATGGCCCATCCTGCTAATTCTCCCTGGTGCTTTCCTCTGTCATCAGCATCTTATTCAGTTCATGAGATTGAAGAAGAGGAAAAATAAACAGCCTCTGGGCCAATGACTTCATGACTGGGATTCTTTGGTCTTTCACCAGCATCTGTAAATCTCAGTGTAAGAAAAGTCTCCAGCATTCTGGGTTTCTTTTTTTTTTTTAAGCAGAATTTATTGAGAGGACAGAAAAGCTCCCACAGTGGGAGGGAACTCGAGAGGGTAGCCCAGCATTCTGGGTTTCTGAAATGATATGCTATTATGTAGGCACATTTGTTATTTTCCAGTCATAAAATTATAACAAAACAATCATCCTAAACTTTCCATTTATCCTGCACATCACTTTGATTGCCCTTCAGTGAATGTAAGATGAAATTCAGGCCCCTAAGGCTGGGGAGGAGGCCCTGAGATCTGCCCCAGGCTCTGTCCAATTGCTTATCTTTTCACCCTCTGCTGAGCAGGACATGCCCTGGAGCTAGATGTTGCCATCTCTATTTTCCCAACACTTTTTGATAAGGCTTGTCCTTATGGCTTCAGCTGGAGGGGCTGCTTCATCCCTACCCTCTGCACCTACATGTATCTCTCAGTGGATGCAAACTAGCATCATTCCATTCATTTCAAGGCTGATCCCCAACTGCCTCCTGTGTGCCTGAGCTCTGGATAAGAGTAGAAAAGGCCCAGACCCTGCTACTCTTTCTGATGTGTCCTGTGTCCTTGCCCAGGTTTGTAGACTCTAAAGTGTCATGTAAATACAGCTTTTAAATCATGATTATTACATATCTCTGGAAACAAAATCCCTAAAACAAGGTCATGCCTCTGACATGCAAATGACAAAACTCCAAGTTATCCAATGTATATGGACGTATTTCTTGTTTGCAAGCAGGACCTGAGAACAGCTGTGTTTTGAATGAGTGCTACCTTCTGAGCAGCAAACTTGGACAGTTCTTCACTGTGAATTAGAGGGACACACATGCTCACATATGCACTAATTTATCCGGTTCCCGAAGACTTGCCATCACCTCCATCTATCTCCCTGATGTGTGCTAGGTAGAAGCAGCACAGGCCAAACTGCCTCCTCTGAATAAATACATCCTCAAAGCTCAGGAGGCTGCAGAACCAGCTTGCCAGGCGATGGGCTCCCGTTTTAGATGAGATGCAAATGCCGGGAGTGGAGCCCCACAGTTTCCCAAAGCAGATGGAAAGCTGATAATAACTCAGTCTTTGCCATGGGGAGGGACAGCTTATTGGAACACATCCATGGCTGAATCCCCAGCAAGCACACTGCAAGTGCAGAAATAGGGTTTGTCACAGAATCATCGGCATAAAGCAGCAGTAAAGCATGCATTGTCTGCTAGCACTGCTACTGGAAGCCACCTGGGGTCTTAACGTCAATCATCCCTTAAACAGACAGAGGTGTGCCTGGCTCCTGCGTGGTCTGGTGGAGGCCAAGCGCATAGTTGATGCCAGGGCTGGGGGCTCCTTGGACGTGTGCCCTCTGTAATTATCCCTGCCCCACAATCCACGTTAGAGGGTGGGTTTTGAAAGGCAGGGTTCAATTATTATGACAAAAAGAATCTCCCAGAGAATACATAGAAATAGAGGAAAGGCAGACTCCTCCTCAGAAACCGAACTGCCTCTGTGCCTTAATGGATAGTTTGAAGCAATTCGTTTTATTTCCTGCAGGCACCCGAGTGTGGGTGTGTTGTGGTCTTGGTGAGTAAAGAACAGGGTGTGCCAAGCCTGCGGGAAAGAAGGCACTGGAACAGAGGTGGCTGTGAGGGTAGGATGTGAATGAGTCCCCATCCTATGGGACAATAGTTCAGCATGCCTGACATTTAGCTGAAACCCACAACTATTCATGGTTCAAAAGAGTGAGGTATAGAAGAAATCTTACCTAGGAAAAGCAAATTCTCACTGAGCACCAGCAACCCTGCAGAACCAAACTACAGATCAGAGCAAGAGGAAAGGACATCACCTGAAGCCACACTCCTGGACTTTGAATGAGGCTTGGAGTGCCTTCCCTCTGTGCATAGGAGCCTGTGTATCACCTCACCCCACCTGCTCCCCATCCAGGGAGATGAGGACCGTCCCCAAACCAAGAAGAAGGCAGATGTGGCTGGTACAGTTCTTTGAACCTTAGGATTGGCAGTCTGTGGAGACATGCTGGCCTGAAAATCTATATTTTCCTGAGGCTCTCACTGGGACAACACTCCACTGCCAGACTGGGCTCTGGTAATATCAGCTCCTTCAGGAGTGGCATTCTCCTCCCAGCTTCACGGTCTGACCCAAGGTGCTGACTTAGTGTGAAAGTGGAGATAATGCTTCCAGAGGGTTTGTATTTCCATAGTAGGCTTTGGTGACAACAGTGCCTGATGTAGAACAACACCAAGCAGACAGAGCAGATGCAGTGCAGTGAGTGGGCTCTGTGCAGTAGGGCACACTCCTCTGCTCTCTTCCCTGGATAATGAGTTCAGCATCATCTCTGATCTTGGCTACTGTTCTGTGTTTCTACAGGGTCTGATCACTGCTGCCTTGTGGCCCTTCTCCCCAAGCCAGGAGAGACACAGAAGTTCCAATAATCACACAAAAGCTGCATTATCCTAAGGGCTTTCTGCTCCCATGCAGAGCTCTGAAACTGCACATTCTTTTTTTAAATATTTATTTTATTTTTAATTGATAAAAATATCATGTACATATGATGTTTTGAAATATGTATAGGTTATGAAATGGCTCAATTGAGCTAATTTTCATATACATTATTTCACATACTTATTTCTTTGTGTGATGAGAACACAAAAAAAAATCTCCCAATGATTTTTGAAATACAATACATTGTATTGATTATAGTCGCCATATGTACAATAGATGTTTTGAATGAATTTCTGCTGTCTAATTGAAATTCTGTGTCGTTTCACCAAATCTTTCCAACAGCCCCTCAACTCCCAGCCCCTGGTACTACTCTCTACTTCTATGAGTTCGACGTTGGAATCAACCTGAGTGCTTATTGATGGAAGAATGGATAAAGATGTGGCATATATACACAATGGAATACTATTCAGCCTTAAAAAGTAAGAACATTTTGCCATTTGTGACAACACAAATGAACTGGAGGCCATTGTGTTAAGTGAAATAAGCTAGGCACAGATTGACAAATATTTTGTAATTTCACTTGCATGTGGCATCTAAAATGAATGTGTCACATGCTTGAGGGAAAAAGTCATCATAGGGTCAGGAATGGTGAGGATGGAAACTGTTACTACAGCCATCTTTGGGAATATACATTCTTGCAGCACCATTACAAAAAAATGGATTGATCTTCTTTAAGAAACAGTGGTTATTGTCTACTGGATGTAGAAAAGGTCACTGAGCTCCCTTAAGCAGAGAAAATTGCTACAGTGTTTGCAGTAAAATTAAGCTCACCACTTGGAGACATTTCAAGCTGAGCAGGGAATGAACAGAACATGTTCCACCCTGTGGTATATTGTGACGTGTTTATGCTTGGACAAGCATGTGTGCCATCAGAAGATAGCGGTTTTTGCAGTGTTCATGAGTAGGACTATTTTAAACATTAGGTTTTTCAAAATAATAGATGCCAAACCATATTAAGTATCATGTATTTTCAAAATAATACTTTTTGAAAATGTAGTTTTGCATTTTTAAAACAATCATCTTCTTTTTTAAAAAAAATCTCAAGATCAGGAAGTGTTAAGTAGATTTCAATCCCATAAATAAGAAAGTTATTTATGATAACCCCGGTGTCTAATTGGCTACCACAGCAAGCACATTTTTTTGAGAATTAGTGAATAAAGCATTAGGATTTTCTATGCTGGGTTCATAAGATGTGATTTTTTTCATTTCAGCTATTGTATTTTCAATTTTAGAATTTATATTTGTTTTTTATTAATTTATCTCTCCTTATTGATACTCTCTATTTAGTGAGACATAATTTTATACTTTCCTTAAACTTTTTAAAACATGGTTTTCTTGAATGCTTTCAAAATGTTTATAATAGTTGACTTACAGTCTTCATTTAGTAAGCCCAATGTCTGCGTTTCTTCAGTTATAGCTTATATTCACTGCTTTTCCCCCTGTATATGGGCCATAATTTCCTATTTTGTGTGTGTCTCATAAATATTTTTGGAGAACTGGATATTTAAATACTATAATGGAGCAAGTCTGGAAATCAGATCCTTTCTCCACCCTGGATATCCTACTGTTGCTGTTTGTTTAGAGATTTTCCAGGGTTAATTCTATGAAATCTCTGCTTGGTTCACTTACAGGTTAGCTAATGATTAGACAGAGGTTTCCTACTGTCCTTCACTGTGTGTCTGCCGGGCTCACTTTCAGTGCTCCCACAGGCAGCTTGTAACTCAGCCTCAGGCTTCATTCTGTCCTGTGTAATGTCTTAGGGCCAAGCAACTGGGATTTCTCTGGTCTTTCTGGGCATTTGCAGAGCCCTGCACATGCATGGGGCCTTATAGATTCCCAGAAAGGTGTTGAAATGTTTGAAATTCCCCTACAGACATCTCATTCCCCAGAAACCAGTATTTAAGATGTTTGGAGAGTCTCTTTGAGCCTCCACTGGTCTCAATGCCTTGGGCAGCTACAATGTTAAATAATTGTTGCTGACAGTTTTCTATAATCACCCAACCCTCAGATTGCGTGCACACTGTGAGCTCTGATTTGGGCCAAAAAAAGACAAGCCCTTAGAATGCAGCTTTTCAGGAAATTGCCAGGCAGATCAAATAGTGACACTTCTCTAGTATGGGGTTTCTGCGTTAAAACTAGTTTTAGTTCCAGTGGCTGCTAGCTTACTGGTTTCTACAGATCCCATAGTTGTTAGGCTGTTGGCTTCTAAGAAAGCCATGGAGCTGGGGAGAAGAGGATGAGACTAAGTTAAAACACCACAAAGCTCACTGTTCTGACAAAAATTTATTAAATTTTCTTGTGTAAATGATCCTTAGGTTGCTACAAGTTTTGATTTATTTCCAGTATTCTTTTTTTAAAAGGTGATTTTGAAAATTTTTGTGAGATGTTTTGTTGCTTTGATGAATACATACATTTTTGGAAATTCCTATCCCCCTGTTCTGGAAGTGATTCCCTTACCTCTACAAATTTACATATACTAGTTATCACAGATTTCATTAAAAAGGTGAAGGTATTAGCTGTAAGGACATCCTAAAGAGATGTTCCAGGTAGAGGGAACAGCCTGTCCAGAGGCCAGAGGCCTTAAGGTGAAAGTGTGCCTAGAAGTGTTCAAGAAACATTAAAAAAACCCTTGGGGCAGAAGCCACTGTAGACAACTACTTACTCATGTGTCAAGTTTGTTGCAATCACGAATTCCCTGAAAATAGTTTTGCAGACCTGTGGGATACCATCAAGGACACCTACATATTTATAATGAGAGTCCAAGAAGGAAAGATATCTTAAAGAGCAGAAATAATATATTTTTTAATGGCTGAATTTTGTTTTCAAATTTGATTTTTCAAAAAGTTAATCTAAAACCCCCCAAACTCCAAGAATACCAAGTAGGATAAACCAAAAGGGACCCACATGTAGTCACATTGCAATCAAATTGTTAAAAGTCAAGGACAAGCAGAGTATCTTGAAAACACCAAGAGAAACCTGGGCATAGTAGTGTGTGCCTATAATTCCAGCTACTTGGAAAACTGAGGTGGAGGGATCGTCTAAGCCCAGAAGGTTGAGGCTGTAGTGGCCATGAGTATGCCACTGCACTCCAGCCTGGGCGACAGAGTGAGACTCCATCTCAACAAAAGAGAAAGCACCAAGAGAAAAATAAAATAATTACATCAAGGGAGCTTAGATAAGATTAGCAGTTTATTTCTCATCAGAATCAGAGGAAGGCATACCAACATGAGATGATTTATTCGTATTCTGAAAGAAAAAGAAATTGTGACCCAATTACCTTATATGCAGCAAAAGTATCTTTTAAAAATGAAGATAAAATAAAAACATTCTCAGACAAATTAAATTTGAGAAAATGTGTTTCTAGTAGATCTAACTTACAAGAAAGGCTAAAGGAAGTTTTTCAGATTGTAAGTCAGTGATTCCAGAAAGTAATTCAAGCCTATATGAAAAACAAATAACACAGATGAAAGTAATTATGTAATTTAAAAAGACAACATAAATGCATCTTATTTCTTCTTTTAATGGATTTTAAACTCATTGTATAAAAAACATGTATATAGTTTATTGTTGTGACTATAACATACAGAATTGTAACATACTTGGCAATAACAGTATAAAGTAGGTGGGTGGAACCAAAACTTTATCGGACCAAGGAATGACACTAGATGGTAACTCAAATCCAAAAATGAATGAAAAGACTAAAAAATAATTAAGAAGATTACTATAAGAAACTCTATAAATAAATATCTCTTCTTTCTTCTCTCAGATGCTTAAAAAAGTCATAAAACTTTATGAGTAATAAATATAACAATCAATTGTTGAATTGGCAACCAATAGATATAATAAAAATAATAGCACAGAAAGGAGAAATAGAGAATTGAATTACAAAGGAGTCACATTTCTTAATAGAATTAAGTTACTATAAACTTAAGGTAGACTCTGATAAACTAAAAAGTTTATGGTAGACACTAGAATAACCATTAACAAAATAACTACAAACTGTAGTAAAAAATATTAGAGAAGAATTAAAATATAACACTAAAAATATTCACTCAGTGTGAAAGAAAATGAGGAAGAAGGAAGAGAAGAACAAAAAACATTAGACATACAGAAAACAAAAATTAAAATGTAAATCCAAGTACATCAATAATCTCATTAAATATGAATGGATTAAACAATACAATCAAAAGGCAGATAATGCAAAACCAGATTAACAAATAAGTTTTAATTTTATGCTGTCTACAGAAGACAGAGTTGAGCTTCAAATATACAAATAAGATGAATGGAAAAGGTTTAAGATTTATCAAACAAAGAGTAACCATGATAAAGCAGTAGTAGCTATACTAATATCAGACAAACTAGACTTTACACAAAAATCAATGTTGCTAGAGGTAGAAATTTTTTGCAATGGTAAAAGACAAATCCATCAAGAAGATGTAACAACTATAAACATATAAAAACCTCATAATAGATTCTTGAATTACATAAAGCAAAACCACAAATAGTTGAAAGGAAAGGTAGGTAATTAAGCAATAATCATTGGAGGCTTTAATGCTCCAATTTTAATAATATATAGGACAAGGAAGCAAAAGGTTAACAAATAAATAGCAGAGTTTTAAAAACAGTGTAAACCAACTAGACCTAACAGACATTTATGGAACTCTTCACTCAATGACAGAAGAATACATAATTATCTCAAGTGCACACTGAATAATGTGTAAGAGAGACCATATGCCAGGTTATAAGATAAGTCTCAATCTATTTAAAAGGATTGCCATTATACAAAATATTTCCTCTTACAAAAATGAAGTGAACTTAGAAAATAATAACAGAAAATATTGGGGAAATTCACAAATGTGCAGGAATTAAATAGCACATTCAAAATAACCTGTGAGTCAAAGAAGAAATTAGAATACATAGAGAATACATACAAAGGAAATTAGAATACATAAAGAAGAATTAAAAAAAAACTGATATAACATTCCAAAACTCATGGGATCTAGCTAAAGCAATGCTCAGAGGAAAATGTATATATATAAGAGCCTACATTAAAAAAGAGAGAAAGAAAATTCTTAATAACCTAAACTCCCATTTTAAGACACTAAAAAAAGGAAAATTCAAGTAATTGAGTGTAAGCAGAGAGAAGGAAATAAAGACTAATGCTGCAAGTAATGAAATAAAAAAACAATAAACAATAGAGAAAATTGATGAAAACAAAAGTTGGTTATGTAAACAGATCAGAAAAATTAACTAATAATTAACTAAATTGGTGAAGTAAAAAGAGAGAACTCAAATTATGAAAACCAGGAATGAAAGACATTATTGTTGCCCTTATAGAAATAACAAGGAGTATAATTGGAACACTATGAACAAAAGATTCTGACAAATGAGTAAACTTAGCTGAGTTGAAAAGAATTCCAGAAAGACGGACACTTCTGATTGACTCAAAAAAAAAAGAAAGTCTGACTAGACCTATAACGAATGAATGGAATTAGTAATCTAAAAACTATCTACAAAGAAAAGCCTAGAGTCAAATGGCTTCACTGGTGAATTCTATCAAACACCTAAAAAATTAATAGAAATTCTTCAAAAACTCTTCCAAAAAATAGATAAGAAGAAGATACTTCCCAAATCATTCTGAGGCCAGTATTACCCTGATACCAAAACCAAGCAAAAATGACACAAGAAAACTACAGAGCAATATCTTTTGTGGGTATAAATGTAAAATATATTCAAGAAATTCTTGCAAAATATATCTAGCAATATATACAAAGGATTGTATGGCAAGACCAAGCAGTATTTGTTCCAGCAATTCAAGGTTGGTTTAACATTTAAAAATCAATTAATGCAATAATGTCTTAAACCAATAAAATGAAGAGAAAAATTCACATGATCACCTCAATTGAGGCAGAAAAAGCATTTGGCAAAGCTCATTACTCTGCATGTTAAAAACACTCTACAAAGTAGTAATAGCAGAGAACTTTTCCAATCTGACAATAGGATTATTAAAAAAAAATCATAGCTAAGATCATATTTGATGGTAAAAGAATAAATGTGCTTGCTGTAAAATCAGATGCAAGACATGAATATTCACACTCACCATTTCAATTCAATATTATCCTGCAATTCCAACCAGAGAAAATCAACAGTAAAATAAAATAAAAGGTATCCGGTTTGGAAAGTTAGAAGAATACCATTCCTGTGTTCAGGTGACATAAACTTGCATAGGGAAAATTTGAAGGAATTCATTAGAAAACTATTCAAACTAAGAAATGAGATTAGCAAGATTGCTGCATACAAGATTAATACATAAAAATCAGTCATATTTCCATATACTTGCATAGAACAATCCAAAAATGAAATTAAGAAGATCATTTCATTGAAAATAGCATCAAAGATAAAATACAAATAAATTTAACAAAATAAGTTCAAAACTTGTATCCAGAAAAAGTAAAAACCATTGTTGAAAGAAACTTTTAACCTAAACATTTGGAAAGATTCCATATGTTCATGAATTAGGAGACCTATTACTGTTATGAAGACAATACCACCCAATTTGATCTAAAGATTCAATGCAATTGCTATCAAAATCTCACCTGGCCTCTTTGCAGAAATTGACAAACTCATTCTAAAATTCATATGGCTATTTAAAATACCCAAAGTAACCAAAACCACTTAGAAAAAAAATCAAGCTAAAGGACATACAATTTCCAGACTTAATTACAAAACTCCAGTAATCACTTCTGTGGGGTATTGGTGTAGGATAAATATAAAGATCAGTGGAACAAATTTGAGAGCAAAATAACCACTCCCATTTATGGTCAAATGAGTTTCAACAACAGTGTCAAGACAATTCAATGGAGAAAAATAGTCTTTTCAATAGATGGTGCTGAGACGCTGGGTATCCACATGCAAAGAATAAAGTTGAACACATACCTTCTGCTATATTAAAACTAACTAAGGGAGTTCTGATAAGATGGTGATGGCATAGGTGGATTTGCGAGATTCTCCAAATATGAGTTCCCAAAAAGACTCTTAGTTTTCTTCCCCCACCCCACTGCCCACCACCTGCCGCACTGGTCTGAGGCCCGGGGACCTTTGGTCCCACGCAGGGCCGGATATTGTGGCCCCCGGCTACTGCTGCTCCACTGTACGTGACTCCCATCCATGCGGGAGTCTCAGGTCTTGGCTCCCTCCCTGGTTACATCATCTCGCCCAGCACCCAGCACCAAGCTGCCGGTCACCCAGGGAGGCTTTGGGCGCCCACCCCTCAGAGATTCCAGTCCCATTTCTGGCTGAAGTACCCTGTGAGGGGCCCAGGGCCACTCTCGCCACCCACCACCTGCCCTTTGGAGCTTTGGAGCTCTGGAGCTCTGGGCCCACCCTGGCTGAGGCATGCAGCGTGTGACCCCATGCTTGTAAGGGAACAGCACATCTTAAGGAGGTGCTGATTGGAGGCTCTCAGCTCCAGAGGAGGGAACTCCTGACACCCTCCTCCACCCCAGCCTGCTGGTGGCACCCTGCATCCAGCACCCAGCTGTGCGGCTGATCCCCAGTGCCTCCCACCACCGCAGTTCATCATAGTGGATCGCCTAGGGACCCAGACGAGTGGATAGAAAACATCCATGAAAGTGAAGTTGCCACCTTGGCCATTCTCCAGGCAGAGATTTGCATTACCCTGCCCACCTATCAGCAGCCTCCACCTCGGTTCCTAAGGCAACATCGCTAAACAGGAGACAAAGATCCTCCCCTCCCTGAATGAGACAAAGGCAACTAAGCATTGCAGAACTCCTAGGCAGCAGGCTAAAAAAAAAACACCTAAGCTGCAAGTAAATCTAGCTGCCTGCATTGAACACAAAGGGGAGAGGCTGAAGATCAGAGCTGAAGAGACTTTAGACACTCAGGAAAGATTCCAGAGCTAGTCTAATCTCTTATTTTGACTTTTGATTTTATCATTTTGACTGTTTGTTCTGCCCACTTTTGTTTGCTTTCTGACTTACACTATTTGTTTTGTGATTTTATTGGTCTGTCTCTGTGTAGCTACCAGTATTCTTTAGGAAATTTTGCTCATGTGTTTTTTTCCCTTCTCTCCATCCTTGTGTCTCTTTTCCACCTGTTAGTTGGTATGTATGTCTGTTTTCCCACTAACTCTCCTCTATTTCTAACTTCCTATTGACCCCCCCTTCCTTCATTATTTTCCTCTTTTGTACCTCCTTTTGATCCAGGGACCAAACCTACAAACCACTGCACAGACAGATTGCAAAGCAGTGGGAAATAGGTTCCAGTGTGCTCATGCACCTGTTGTGGATGCTGGAATCAGCATATAGATTCTGAATCACAGCTCCCCCTCAATTAAATCTCAAAATGCAAAAAGTACAGCCCACAGCCCACACTCCAACCTCAAAAGTGAACAAAGCCAGAGGACCCAAATAAGGAAGAACAGGAGATTGCACAAGAGAAATAAAAGCAACCCCACCTCCCCTGAAAAACAGAATTAAAGAAGGGGAGAGAAAGGGGGAGAGAGAAAAAAATATACACAAATGAAGAAAAACCAAAAGAAGAACATGGGTCTCTCCCAGACCCCTGGGAGGGCAGACACTGAGAAAACTGACTTCAGAATGCAAACAATGAAGAGCCCCCAGAATGACTGGTCCCAAACTACAAACCTAGATATCAAGACAATAATGGAGAGATGAAAAAGAATTGAGGAGAGACAAGAAGAAACTAGGAAGGAGTTGATATCTGAGATAACAGTAATAAAGAATACTGTGAATGAAATATATAACAAACTGATAAGCATGGAAAGCAGAATTACCCAAGCAGAAGAAAGAATCTCAGAACTTGAGGACCAAAATATAGAACTAACCCAAACTCTTAAAAACACAGAAAACAAGCTCAAAAAGACAGAACAAAACCTTCAAGAGATGAGCGATTACTTCAAGAGACCGAACCTTCTACAAAGCCAAAGAAACCATCAAGAGAGCAGGGAGACAGCCTACAGACTGGGAAAAAGCATTTGCCAACTCCAGGTCTGACAAAAGCTTAACATCTTGGATCTACAAGAAACTCAAATGTGCTGAAAAGAAAAAAACAAACAACCCCATTATAAAATGGGCAAAAGATATGAACATACACTTCACAAAGGAAGACATCCGAGCAGTCAACAGACACATGAAGAAATGTTCAACCTCACTAATCATCAAGGGGATGCAAATCAAAACCATACTGAGATACCACCTAACACCAGTCAGAATGGCAATTATCAATAACTCAAAAAATAACAGTTGCTGGAGAGGGTGTGGCAAAAAGGGAACACTTCTACACTGTTTGTGGGAGTGTAAACTAGTGCAACCTCTGTGGAAAGCAGTGTGGTGATTCCTAAAAGCTCTAAATACCGACCTCCCATATGACCCCACAATCCCCCTACTGGGAATATACCCTGAAGAACTCAAATCACTCTATAAAAAAGATACCTGCACACGTATGTTTATCGCAGCATTGTTCTCAATAGCAAGTACCTGGAACCAACCATGCTGTCCTTCAAAAGAGGACTGGATTTAAAAAATATGGTACATATACACGATGGAATACTATGCAGCCATAAAAAAGATCAAAATTATGAATTTCACAGCAACCTGGATGAAACTAGAATCTGTAATACTGAGTGACCTCTCACAGAAATAAAGAACTGAGTGTCACATGTTCTCACTCATATAGTGGACCTTGATCATCCAACATATTACCATAAGAAAATGACTGATAGTGGTGGGAAACTATGGGAGGGGAGGGAGGGGAAGGGAGATGAGATTAATGGTAGTAAATATCTGTCTGGGCATGGGGAGACACCTCTTATCAACAAAGGTGACTGAACGAAGCATATTTGTATACCTGACCCTTAACTGTACCCCACAATATCATAACAAATATTATTTATAAAAAAACGAACTAAAAATAGAATACAGCACAAAATACGAGAGCTAAAATGTTCAAACTCTTAGAACAAGGCATAGATGTAAATTTGTGACCAATAATATTTTTAGATATGACACCTAAAGCATAAGCAACAAAATGAAAATTAATTGGGCTTTATCACAGTCTAAAGCTTTGTGCTTCAAAGGATATCACCAAGTAAGTGAAAAGACAACCTGCGCAATGAGAGAAAATATTTGCCAATCATATTCCTGATAATGAACTTATATCTAGAATATATAAAACACAGAGCTTGATAATAAAAAGACACATCATTCTATTTAAAGTGAGTAAAAGATCTAAATAAGCATTTATTCAAAGAAAATATACAAATAGTTAATAAACACATAAAATGATGCTTGTTTCATCAACAATCAGAAAAATGTAAATGAAGCCCACAAAGAGGTATCACCTCATACTCACTAAGATTGTTATAATCAGAAGGAAAGATAAGTCAAGACTGTAGATAATTTGGACCCCTCATATCCTATTGGCAGAAATGTAAAATTTGAAAATATTGAAATTAAAGCATAGAGTAAATACATGAAATTAAAGCACAGACTAAATAAATGTGCATCTGCTTTGGAAAACAGGCGGCGGTTCCTCAAAAGGTTAAACATAATGCTTAACATATGCCCCAGCAATTCCACCCCTCTGCATATACCTAAGAGCAAAGAAAACATATGTCCATGCCAAAATTGGAAAACAAATGTTTATAATAGCATTATCCATAATAGCTTCAAAGCGGAAACAACGCACATGTCTATCAACCAATAAATGAATATGCAAAATGTGGCAAATTCATAGATTGAATTATTATTTGGTAATAAAATAATGAAGTACTGATACATTTACATCAAGGATAAACCTTGAAAACATTATTTTAAGTGAAAGAAGCCAATTACAAAAGACCACATATTGTATGCTTTGATTACCATAAAAGTCCAAAATATGTAAATTTACAGTGACAAAAAGCAGATTAGTGGTTTGGAAGAAGGTTTGGGAAGACATGGGTTGTAATTGTGAATGTGTATGTTTCTTTTTGGGTGATAAAAAATATTCTAAAATTGTGATGATGAGTGTACAATATAATAAAATCCATTGAATTGTACATTTTAAATGAGTGAATTTTGTGGCATTTGAGTTATATCTCAATAAAACTGTTAAAAATGGAAAGGAACTCAACATTAACGTTTGGAACAATAATAGCTTTGGCTTTTTAGGCAGCTAAGTATTGAAAGAATCGAGATCAACATAAACAGAGTGAGAAGGAAGGGGGTCAAACATTCTGCATACATTTTTTTTCCCTTTTGGTCATTTTCTGAATTCTAAGCTGTGTATATGCATGGAGAGACAATAATAAGGCGATCAGAAAACAATAGCTAACATTTAGCTTTGGTCTATGGAGTCATTAGCTTTAGAACCCGCCAAACAGGAAATGATCTGGTAAATCTCTCAAGATTCTATTGCAAACTCCCTAAAAAGGCTGCACATCTTAGATAAGGTCAAACTGTATGAACCAACCTGTTTCAGATAACTGAACCAAGGTCATTCCTGTGCTCTATCTATCTGCTAGGTTAAAAATAATTCATCTCTATCTATCTGCTGCATTAAAATTAAGCATAACCAAAATAATAAAAAATAGCATCAAAAGTCTCTTTACGTTTTATACACAATGAAGGCCTGCACAGTGGCTCATGCCTGTAATCTCAGAACTTTAGGAGGCTGAGGTAGGAGGATTGCTTGAGCCCGGGAGTCTGAGGTCAGTCTAGGTAATATAACAAGACCTTCTGTCTTCACAGAAATATTTTAAAAAAAATTAACTGGGCATGATGCTGCCACCTGTAGTCCCAGCTACTGAGGAGGTTGAGGTGGAAGAATTGCCTAAACCTAAGAGGTTGAGGCTGTGGTGAGCCATGATCATGCCACTACACTCCAGCTTGGGCAACAGAGTAAGACTCTGAAAAACAAACTTTTAAAATACACAATGAATAGAATTTAACTAAAAATGTTCAAGCATCTTAAAACAAATACCAGATGAGTAAAATTTCAGAGTGAAAAGAGACATAGAAGCATATCCATGGTATGGTATAAATATTAGTTATTGAATTTACACTTAAAGTCACCATAATTAATATGTTTAAGAAAATAGTTAAAAATGTCACTAGAGATATAAAATCTATAAGAAAGACTCAAATGGAAGCCAATAATTCACCAGATAGTTTAAAGCATAGCATATTAAACAATGTAGAAAAGAATATTAACTAACCCAAAATAAGCAATTTGAAAATATTGAAATTAAAACACAAAGTAAATATGAGATATAAAACTTAAAAAAATAAAGAGGTATATGAGGTATGATTAAAAGTCTGCTTTCTGTGTAATTAGATTTTCAGAAAGACAGAAGAGATAATGTTTAGGTAGACTTATTCTTTGATGACATGTAGTCTGAGAATTTTCTAAAACCATAAAATAAATTAAGCTAAAAATTTAGATAATTTTATGAAGCCACAATAAAATAAAATAAATCATAGTAAAATTCTTTGCACTCTCAGACACACATACAAACTAAAAAAACTTCAACAGTATCCAGAACAGACATATTAATTTTCAAAGAGCAAACACAAAGAAAATTGATCATTTAACAGAAGCCAGAAACAATGGGATAGACATTATTTAAAGAAGTGGACACACATTTCATGAAAGAAAGTACACAAACAGCTAATAAGCATGTGAAATGACGTTTTATATCATTAATAATCATAAAAAGACAAATTGAAACCTACGTATGTTTTAAAATTTCATTTTTTGTAAGAAACATACAGTTACATCCCACTTTTTAATCCAACTTGATAGTCTTTTAGTTGGTATGTTTGCAAGTTTATATTTAATGTACTTATTAATATTGTTGTATTATAACAACCACCATGTTAGTTGCTTTCTTCTGGTTTTATCTTTGATTATTTTTTAAAAATTTCTCTGCCTTCTCGTTGATAGTGTTTTTTTAAATAAAATCTTTACTATTGACTTAGTATTTGTCTATAAATAATTTTAATGCTTTTATTAACATTTACAGTATACGTTTTTATTTGATCACAGTCTATTTTAAATGCAATTATACTTCTTTATATATAGTTAAGAACCTTACTATGTATATCCAGATTTACTACTCCCATTCTTTGTGCTACAATTGTCATACATTTTACTTTTATATATACAATGAACACAAATGAAATTACTATTATTTGTGCTTTAGAGAGTAAATTGTTTCTTACTTTTACATATGCAATGAATATACAATAAATAGCTATTATTTGTGTTTTAGAGAATAAGATTTTTTAGAGTGATTAAAATAAGAAAAATAATTTTGTTTACTTTTATTTATGATTCTGCTTGACATTTTTTAAAACATTTATTGTAAGGTAGTTTGACTAGTAAATAATTCTCTCAATTTTTCTTGTATTCTGAAAAATATTTATTCCACCTTAATTTTTAAAGATAAATTCACTGATTATAGAATTAGGTTGAGATTTTCCCATTTTGAAATTTAGATGCACTCCGTTTTCTTATGACTTGCATAGTTTTTTTTTTTTAATAAGAAATCTGCTGAAATTCTTATATACTTTTTCTCTGTATTCAACGTGTATTTTTTTCCTCTCTGGTTGACTTAACATTTTTTTCTTTATCTTTGGTTTTGAAAGTTTGATTCGAGACCCACCTGGGCAACTTGGCGAGACCTCATCTCTACAATAAATCAAAAAAATTAGCCGGGTGTGGTAGCATGCGCCTGTAGTTCCAGTTACTTGGAAGGTTGAGGCGGAAGGATCGCCGGAGCCCAGCAGGTTGAGGCTGCGGGGCCCGGGAGCGTGCCACTGCACTCCAGTATGGGCAATGGAGTGAGACTCCAAATCAAAAAAAAAAAAAAGAAGGTTTGAATATGAGATGTCCAGATATGTGCATTTTATTTGTTTGTTTTGATATTTACCCTAATTTGAGTTCTGTGAGATTTTAAATTGTGCTTGTATGTTTTCTATTAATTTTGCAAAATTCTCATCCATTATGCCTTCAAATTTTTTCTATTTTGTTCTTTCTCTCTTTTCTGTCTGAGATTCCAATTACATAGTTTGAACAATTTCTACTGACCTATTTCCACTTTACTAATTCCTTTCTAGACTTTTAAAAATCGTACTGATTAAATTCTTAAAGGAATTATTTATTTCTGTTATATATTTTCAATAGATTACAGCAGATTTTTTAATAGTATCTACATTTCTGCTAAAATCAAAATTTGCTTATGCATTTTTTTACTTTTCCTGCTAAAGTCATTAGCTTATTAATCCTTATTTGTTTACAGTTCATGCCTGATAGTTCCACCTTCTGGATCATCTCCATTCTGTTTATTTATTTGTCTTTTGACTATGTGTGTCTGTGTTCCCACACTTTTTCATGTGGTCTAAACTTTTTTAATTAAAAGGCAGAAATTTCCAGTAGTATAGAAGAGGATGAAGTAAATGTTATAAGAAATGGTTTGCCTCTTATTCTGCTGGAGTTTCAGTGCAGTTTTTGAGTTGAAATAGTCATGAGTTGAGTTGGGTTTGAGTTTTGTTGTCACTACGGAAATTATAGGTTTCAAATTTCTCTAGCAATCCTATATCTTCAGGGTGGAGCTGTATTACTGGAGAAGCTTTTCTCAAAGTTCTTGTTTTATCCTCAATGCCAGCTTTTCCTTATACTGCTTCTCAGGGAGGTTCTCATTTCCCATGCTTGTCTTTCATTCAGCAGTATACAGGTGTTATTTGGTGGTTACCAACCTGAAAGTGATAGGCGGGGATGCATTTCTGTTTTTATTATTTAGCCTCAGTATCAGGCAAGTACAGAGTCCTTAGGTCTTGGAAGTGAACTCTCTCAATCATGTCCCTCACCCAGCAATAGGAGGTCTCTAACAATCTGTGCCCAGTATGCTTTCCTGCTCTTCTCTCAGGAGATAGAATTATCTGCCCTGAGCTATGATGAATCATTACTTGGAGGTGATGGGGCTTTTGTAAGCTAGAGAAAACAAAAGATAAGAATCCTGGTGAGGTTTTGTGTCTTTCTTGCAGTAGCTTCTGTTTCTCTCTCAGAGTGCATAATAAAGTAGACTTTCTCTGGTTTCTACCCTTGCCTCTAATTATAGGCATACAGTGGGGTCCATGGAGAAGACTCTGTAAGGGTATCCATGGAGAAGTTTCTGTGGGTTGTTGTAAAACCCCGTTCTTCTTCTGCTTCTAGAGCTTGAATACTTGAATTGGATCCGGCAGTCAGTCTTCAGCAAGTTTTAAAACATTTTAGCCGAATTATCCTTATCAACTTCTATAGTTTTTGGCATTCATTCTAGGTAAGCAAGTGCTCATATCCTATTCCTTCAAGGGATCTATCTTTGTTTAGATTTCAGGGTAGTTGCTTGTTCTGAGACCTCAGTTCTCTGATTGGTCAAGAGATTATGATTTGGGGATTATTTGGCTTCTTGTTGCTTTAATGATGGCATAAACACTTTTACTATATTTCTGCATCCAAAAAGGGGACAGAAAATCTGAAACAGCATCTTGAATCTTGGGTATGGCAGTGACTAAGTAAACAAGGTGAATAAGCCATTATTGATCTAATTCAAGAAAGGGGTGAAGAACCATGACATTGTGAGCATCCAAATAGTATTAATATACAGGCCCTGAGGACCTAGCACTTGAATTTTTAGTACTTTAGAAGAAACTACCTTCATGGAGGCAATAAGGAGTATTCAGATGAGAAGACAGATACATCTTTGAGAACCTTAAGCTGTCCTCTGGTTGATGGTAGAAGATAATGCCATAAACCTGAGCTTTGTAATATTGTCACAATGGTGGTATTGCTAAATAGTATAGCAAAGGTGAGCATAGTCTTAATCGTCAGTAGTAAGTGATGTCATCCTGAACATCAGTAGCAAAGTCAGAATGGCAATCAAATTATCATTGGGAATTATTAATAAATCATGGCCTTCTTAGGGATGCCTGTCTGTTGCTCAATTTATATAACACATACAAACTGAGATCTCAGAAGCAGGCAGATAAGGCCTCCATAATGGGAAATCATGATTCCTCACTGAAAATATGCATTTAAATCAGTTACCAGGACCAAAGCCAATTGATTAAAGGAGAGATATTTTCCTTGAGGAAGGATTTTAAATGTCCCTCAAAAACATATATGGTAAATACTTTTCTGAGACTTACCAAAGGGCTCTGTATACACTTTCCAGGGTATCCATGCAACAGCAACAAGACTAGTCTTTCTCTTCAAGGACAGCTAGTTACAAAGTCTGAGCTTAAATGAAAATGAATAGTCTTGAAATGCCAGCTATGGTGGTGCTGATGTAATCCAGACATGAAACAGCACTGGTGCAAAGCCTCTAAGCTAAGTGGTTCAGTGAATCTATGGACTAGACTTCTTGATTAGTCCCAAATGAATGACTGGAAGAGATTGTTCCATTGGTTCCATGACTTGCAGAAGAAAGATATTTATGATAGGAAAGACCAAGTGGAAGACCCTGTAACCATTTCCTCCTCTGACCAAGATACTCATACTAGGAAATACTATCATTACTACTACTAAACTACTATTGCTACTGCAATAATAGCAACAACAATAAACCTAATCCCAGGAGGAACTGCAGACCCTAGAGCCACCATCATAATTTTGAAAAAGGGAGGAAAGTTCATTTCTATCATATCTATTTAATTACTCTTTTGTCCTCTGCAAAAGATAGGTCATGGTTGAATCATAAACTTGACTAAACAATAATCCCTATTAAAGAGCTTTTCTGCTAGCTATATTTATTGGAGCAGATTGACACCTTCTCTGGCACTTGATATATGTTTTTACAACCATGCATAGCATCTTCTCCAGGGTCCTCGCTGCATGCTTACTTGACTATGTACTTGATATAGTGCTGCTTGTCAAAAGCTTTCCCCCAAATCTTTATAAATTGGGGGCCAAAACCAGTTTGTCTTCACATGGCAGATCTTCAATTTGAATTGTTTGGGGTTATGTTACCCCTCTTGCTATCTGTCACAGTAGATTCCAAAGGTACTTTGATCATCTGGTCTTCCTGCAGAACAGTATGCTGAGTCTCTCTTTTGATTACATCATGCTAATTAGATCTGGAGAGTAGGAAATGGTGGGTGTCCTTGAACCCTATTTGGTCAACTATAGTATTAGGATTTTTTTTTTTTGATACATTGACTAACACTAATTGCAAGTAAAACTTGTACATTCTACTCATAAATATTGGTAGTTTAAATAGTTTTGTGTCTTTTTTCAATTTTGTTTTTAAAGCTATACTCACTGCATGATATTCAGAGAAGAGTTATTTTAAAAAAATACTTAGCCGGGCTCAGTGGTTCAGCCTGTAATCCCAGCTCTTTGGGAGGCTGAGGTGAGTGGATTGCCTGCGCCCACGGGTTCGAGACCCACCTGGGCAACTTGGCGAGACCTCATCTCTACAATAAATCAAAAATTAGCCGGGCGTGGTAGTGCACATCTGTAGTTCCAGCTACTTGAAAAGTTGAGGCGGAAGGATCACCGGAGCCCAGCAGGTTGAGGCTGCGGTGGCCGGGAGCGGCCACTGCACTCCAGTCTGAGTGACAGAGTGAGACTCCAACTCAAAAAATAAAAAAATAAAAAAAACTTGATATATTCTGGAATTTTTAAATGGCATAGATTAATTTGTTTTAACATTAGTAGATGGAGAAATGAAATTCAGTTTGAATGCATCTAATCCTGGTGATATTTTTCAACGGTAGGTCTTTAATCGGATTTCCAGTATTTTTATGGTAATTAACCTATTCAAGTTTTTCACTTCTAGGATATGTTATGTTAAATTTTTTAAAAAGTATTTCTAAGAAGTTATACTTTTTCTAAATTCACAAATTTGTTGTTATAGTTAGATACATAGTTATCTTATAATTATCTTAACTACTTTTCCTTTATATGTGATTTTTCTCCACTCTCATTCCTCAGTCTCCCTTCTCTCTTTTTCTTTCTCTTTCCCCATAATTAACTTACAAAGGTTTAACTTCAAAGAATCATATTTGGATTAAGCCATGCTTTCTACTTATTGTTTACTATTTTATTATTTTTGGCTTTTATGTTTATTACATTTATTTCTTCTAATGTTTTTGAATTCATTTTGTTATTTTCTTAATGTTTAGCAGAGTACCAAATTCCTTTATCTATGTTTTTCTTCTAAAGTAATGAAGCCATTTTAAGGCAATACATTTTCTTTTAATAGAGCTTTTCCTGACTCCAATTCATTTGGACCTAAAATGCTGTTTTTTTCAAAGCTTTTTCTGTATTAACGCTTTGATCCAAGGATTATCTACAAATGAATTTCTTGTTTTCAAGTACTTAAAATATTTTTTGGTCATCTTTTCAATTTTTGTTTCTAATTTTATTGTTTTATGATCAGATAATATGGCCAGCAAAATTTCAACTTTGATTTTTAGTTGTTTTAGAAGGTCTTGTTTGCAGTCAAAAAATAACCAATTCTTAAAAATAATTTCTACAAAAAAGAGACCAGTTGTTTCTTTTTGAAGAGTGTTAACATGCAGACTGCTTAGTGTGTTAGTATGAAGGATGTTTGTCATAAATCTATTTGATCAGGTTTAGTGACTGTTTAATGAGATTTTTCTGTCTCTCTATTTATTGTCATCTTCATCATGTACCAGATCAGTGGTATAATAAAATGGGTACAAGGAAGTCTCCCTACAATAGCAGTTTTATAAAGTCCCCTTGCATGTCTAATAGCTTTTGCTGTAAGAATCGCCTACATTTATCATGTGCTAAGTGCTTTGCAGTGTTAAAGGGACAAAGATGAAGGGATTTTATGGAGGGACCCATGAGTGACTCCCAACCTTCTGGGGAGTGTTCGTGGTAAAGCCAGATCCCAAGCGAGGCCCTGTAGATGTGGGCTACCTCTTTGGTCACCATGGCACAGCCTACCACTCTTTCACAGCAGAGTGTTGCATTCATAGCTTCTTGTCATTTGTCTTTTATTTTTATGTAATGTCTAGCCCTTTTTATGTCTGTAGTGTTTTAAGCTTGAATTCAACACGGCTTTTAAGTAACTTTTGTGTATTACATATTTTCCTTTTATTCTTAATTTCCCAGTGTTTTCATTAGCAAACTCCATTGATGTGTTTTATTGTTGCCGATGCTTTCTCTTTTTATTTGCTAAGCCCATTTCGTTCCTTTGTTTTCAACACTTTTTATAAGCTTTGTTTGCTTCTGTTTCTCTCGTGTTCCATATAGCTTGGTTTTGCTTTTAATCAAAACTGAGAGACATGTTCTGTAATGGGGAAGACTGTCTACTCGCATTAGTGTGATAACTAGCATATTTGATTCTATTGTTCTCTGCATTTGTTATGTTAATTCTTCATTTTACTGACTTGGTTTATGCAAGTGATCAAATTATTGCTTGTCTACTATATTTTTTCCCAATAGTTACATTTTTACTTGAAAACATTACTGCAATTTCTTCCCTTAGAACTTAACTATTTTTTACTATTAACTGTAAACTCGATGCTAACTTTTACCTCTCTATGATATTCTTTTTCCCTCATACCAGTGTCATGGGACATTCATGTGCTTGTGTTTGTCTCTGTGCCTTTTCTTTCACTAATGAGGTCTTTCCACTTTTTTTTTCTTTTTCCTCTCTCTTCCCCTCAACCTTCTATATTTTGCTGAGATCGTTTAAAATGTTTTATTTCTAGACCATTATTAGAATTTCCATTTTGGTGAGCAATTGCATTTGTATTTATTTAACTTACAGATATACTCACATATAAGAAATGATATAAGAACGAGAATGTTCATTGCAGCATGATTAGTAAAAGTTAATTACTAGAAACAATCTAAATGTCCACCAATAGGCAACTGATTATATAAATTATGGTGCTTCATGCTACTGAACTCTATGCAGCTGTTAAAACATAACTAGAAAGCTTTTTATATACTGCTATAGAAATATCTCTGTTGAATTTTAAGTGAAAAAAACAAAGCACAGCACAATGTATATAACATATTACTGTTTTATTTCCTTTATGAAAGGGGATTTTCTATATGCATGTGATTAAGAATTTGCTTTGGGAAGGACACACAAGAGATGAATTTTGTTTTGTGCCTCTGTGGAAAGGAACCAGTGTTGATCGCCTTCTTAAGGTCTCAAATCGGATTATTTGTTGCTTTCTTTTGCCCTTTACTGAGTATTTCTCTTTGGATGAAGTATGCAGGTGGTACCTTCTTGGAAACTTGCACATCTGCAAATGATGACTTTCATACTGATTTGAGACTTTCAGGATTGGAGTTAGGATTTCTGGACATGATCCCTCCCTCCCAGAGGGTTGCCACATGGTCTCTGACTTCTGGTGTAGCCCATAAGAAGGAATGAATGTGTGGGTTCCCTTTCTTTCCTTTCCCTTCCTTTCCCTTCTCTCTCTCTCTCTCTCTCTCTGTCTTGCCTGTGTTTTGTTTTTCTAAAACAAAAGTGTGCACTCTTTGGTGGCCTTATTATTTAGGAATTCCCCAAGGAAAACACTGCGCTGTGTCCCTCCCTACCTGCTGATCAATACCCAAGTGCTCCCCTGATACCATCTGCAGCCTCACCCTTCTTTGATTCAAATAAATGTCTTCTATTACTTACTCAGTTATGGCCTCTCTTCCTTTTATTTTCTTTTTGGAGTCCAGATGACTAGTGTGGTTGATCTCCTAGACTTCTCTTCCAATTTCATCCTTTTCCACATGACTTCTGTGTTGTGATTTGCTGGTCTCTGCCTCGAGGTTTGCACAACCAGGCATCAATCATGCGCCCTAGCCTTTAAACATGGACTTTATTTTATTTTTCACATTGTTTTGATTTTACTTTGAAAGTCATTTTGCCCCCTACAAAGCCTTTCGCAGGCTTTACCTCTCTCTTGAGGAATCATAGGCTGCTTGTTTTGTGGGGGAAGACCATTTCCTGTCCAGGTTTCTTCCTGTCGCTGCTGTCAGTCTGTGTCAGTCTGTTTCATGGGCACCTCTGGGCTTTGATTTCCTCCCCAAGTCATTGAGTGAGTGGAGAGTCTGTCTCACAGAAGCCTCCTTCCTTTCCTGTCTTCAGGCTCAGCCTCAGACGGAGCACAGCTTCTTCACCTTTCTCCCTCCTTGGGGTTCGTGGGGGCCAGATATCAAGACACAATCCCAAGTCTGGCATTGAGCTCACCCTCTGGGCCACAGCCTTTGATGTTATCCACTGCCTGGTGATCTCCAACAATAGTCTCTGGACTCCCAACTCAACCCACTCTGATGGGGCCCTCAGGACCTGCACTCTCTTGGGATCCTAAGCTCACAGGGCCAAACAACTCCCTGCTCACCAGAAGACAGATGAGACACTGCATGGGGGTTAGGGCACAGCAACTTGGCTGGACCTCCCAGTGTCTCCTCCATCTGGTGTCAACTGCTGAACCTGGTGACCCAGAGAATGCAGGACTGAACCCTTCTCACCAGGTACTGTTACTTGTGTGACAGGATTACCACTCCTGATAAGAGACACAGTGCTGAGTCAGGGAGGGGCTGGCTCTCCCCGCCAGGCTAGGGATGCCTGTCTGAGCCAGGATCCTGGCTACCCCGTGCAGTGAGAGTTTTTCCAGGAGAGGTGAAGGGGATGGTCGTTCTGCTTCCCGGTCACTTCTCTGAGCTAAAGAAGGGGGTGTCTAAATGGCCCCAAATGGCCCCAGCCTCACTGCCGCTCTGCCAAGATGCATTTTATTTCTGACCCAGAGCACAGCCCCAAGTCCCTGAACAAAAATCTTCAGTCGTGCCAAGTTGATCTTTTATTGTTGCTATTAAACATTTATTAAATACTCTGCGCTGAGCCAAAGCCGGGAAGAGCAGTGATGCAGGGATGAGCCAGGGCCCGACGCGGTGCAGGCCAGGCCACGGGTCACCTCCTCACAGTAGTCCTGGAACCCATGTCAGGGACCGGAGACACCATCTGGAGGGGTTGAAGTCTACTGGGAGTAGGCAGAATGAGGGGCCTTGAGGGCACTAAGCAGAGGAAGAGACGAGAGTGGGGGGGTGGCAACAGCAGAATGGGGTGAAGTGCCCACTTGGCAGTGACAAAGAAAAAGAGAGACAGCTACCAGAACCTCAAGGCTGTGGGTGTGGGGCTGTCAGGAGCCAGCAGCTTCCCCAGAGGGAGGCACAGGTGCACTCAGGTGAACTGAAGGCTGCTGGGTCAGTGGTGAGTAAATTTTTTTAATGAACATTTAATTTTGGAACAATTTTAGATTTACAGAAAATTTACCAAAGTCTACAGAAAGTCCATGCACACCCTCACTCAGTTTCCCCTAATGCTCCTATCACATCGCACTGTGATGCATTTGTCAAAACTAACACATAGAGATGAGCACATTACCATTAACAGAACTCCAGACTTTATTTGGATTTTATAAGTACAACCATTCATGCCCAATAAGGAAATTGAAAAAGAAAAAAAAAGCTAAAAACCCCTTGATTCAGGTAAAGGCTGCCTCTGGGGAGGGTGTACCCCCCATCTAAGCCTTAAGAGTGATTTGTGCCATCCTGCCTTACCCACTCTTTCATCCTGACCTTCCTGTTGACCACCACCTCCAAAGCCAAACACAGGGTCCAGCCTCCTGTGCTTTCTGCACTTGGGCTCTTCTTCCTTCTTTTTATCCCCATTCAATCCCTTAATACCTGTGACCTCCCAAAACCTGTCTCCAGTGGCACCAGGCTAGTCTGCAGAAGAAGGTGATTGTGGCCTGCTAAAGTCCACTACAGGGGACTCCCCACATTAGGGATAAAATCCATCAGTACCAAGAATTATTCTTTATTGAGCACCATCTGTATGCCAGGCATTCTTCCAAGGACTCTGTGTTGTAATTCACTTAGCCCTGCAGCAGAGCTACGAAGAAGGTTCTATCATTGCCTGCATCCTATCCTGGGGTAAATCGGGTCCCAGAGCGGTCACATGACTTTCTAGGTCATGTGGTAATGAGGAGGACCAACTCAAAGCCTGTGCCTGCCTCTGTCTGGCCTGCCACTTGACCTTCTTCCCCTTCTTTGCTTTCTGCTTCTGCTCAGGCTGAGCTTTCCTCTAGATGGACAGACCTGTATTCCCATCTGGCTTGGCTAGTGTCATCATCATCTCATAACCTCAGTTGGGTGTCACCTCCTCCAGGAAGCCTCCCCAGGCCCTTCTTGTCTGGGCCCAGGTTCATCCTTAGTTGAGATTCAGAGAGATTGCTGTAGCCAGCAGGCAAGGCACAGGATGCAGGATGTAGAACTGGCCATGGGTTGACAACGGGCCCACAGGCATGTGGCTACATACCCAGCCTCTGTGGCTCATGCAGCTCTGACAAGGGAAGGTGGACAACCACCCACCTTGTCCACCCCGAGGCTCCACCCAGAGCCGGCTGTGCGGCAGCAGAGGGGGAAGCGGCCACCAGGGGGCACTGTTGGCCAGCGCTGGCCAAGATCTGCCGCTCTGGCCAAGGCCGTTCGCTGGAGCTTGCACCAAGCCGGCCAGATATCCTACACTGTCAGATTCATTTGCTGGGAGCTGCTGGAGACTCCTGGCTGAGGAGGAGCAGAGGGGCCAAACTTCCAGAAATGTGGCTGGGGCCTCTTTGTGTTGCAAACTGCTTTATTGGGAACTGACTGATCGGGAGGCAGCCAGGAGCTTCAGGCCTCTCTCTGGCAAAAAAACGGGAGCCCAACCTTGTGTCTTGCTGCCCTCACAACTAGGAATGAGGAGGAGGGAGTGCTTCCAGAGACTGGACTCAGAGACGCCTCTGGGACACCAGCAGCCGGAATCCTGGGTGTGGAAGACCTTGCTCTCCAAGGGGCTGTCAGACGGGGACTTGGGAGGCTGGTCTAGCTGGGAGGGCCATGCCCCAGCAGGCACAGGAGGGGTGGCTGGGTCATGAGGTCCTGCAGCTCTACCCCATACTGCTTCCTATGGCTCCAGAGTTTCTATGGGGGCCTTTTAGGGGATCTACACACAGAAGGTGTGACCCAGGCTGGGGACCCTGCTTAGTCCTTGCAGCAGAACTGAGAAGGGAGGAAGAAGAGCCCAGGGTGTGGTGGAATGGGGTACAGTATGGGGAGTTCACAGATCTATTCTGTGCTCTCTGGCTCTAGCAGTTTCCACACACAGAGGAATGTGCACCTCCACCTTTCGTGGAGCAGTGGAAGATGAAGTGTTCCCACTTTCTCTTCTTTACTTCACTGTTTTCTGATTCCCATACAATGAACCCACACAGCAAGGTTAAGGACGATTCAGATACAGTTAAAATAGAGCATTGGCAGATCCCAGGGAACACAGTCAGGTGGATGGGCTGACTCTGCTGGTTCCCCTCTTCCGGCTCTGCCCCCTCCAGCCTGGGACTTTTGCTGGGAGCTTCATCTGGCTGGGCCTCAGTTTCCTCTGATGCTGTCCACTTTCCTTTGGACATCTCTGCTTTAGTGCTGTCTCACACAGCCCTTCTTCCATTCAAGCCGACCTCTCTTGAGTTTACAGTCTGGTTAGCATCGCCATGGTGTTTCACCTTGGGTTCTAACCGCATCCCCACCCCTGAGATGGGGTGGACTGGACAAGCCCGGCTTCCTTGATTCCCCCTGAGACCACAGTACAGCCCCTCGCGGTGACCTGGGCTGCTTGGGGTCTCCACCTGTCCCTGGGCCCAGGCTACCTTCCAACAGTCCACCTCCCCTGCAGCTGTGATGTCATTCCTCGGGCCCTGCACACCGCCCAGGTCCACACAGCGTAGGTGACCTAGCTTCACTTCCAGGCTCCACTCATGGATGGCTGGTCCTTGCCTCTGATGCTTAGACACCGCTTTCGGGAATCCTGTGCTTGTTTGTCTGAGATGGATAGTGTTCCTTTCCTCTGCTCTGCGGCACACACCCCTTTCACATGGCACCCCTGCTCACCACAGACATGGCTGTCCCTACCCAACATTGAGTCAAGCCTGTGAGATGCGAAACCCTCTTGAGCCTGGGCCTCTGAGGCAGCAGGAACACAGTGGGCTTTGGTGAGAGGTCATCTCCTTTCACCTGTGTCTCTGTGACTCTGAGTTCCTGGTGCCCCTCACCCTCGGATAGATACAGACCCAGAGTTGATCATATGGGTTCTCTACTACCTGGTTTTAGCCTCTGTTCCTGGGTGTTCCCTGCCCACTGGACCACTCACTGTCCCCCAGGCACAGCTCGCTCACCTTAATGCCCCTTTTAGTTCAGCACTAACTGGGCTGCACCTTCATGACCTTAGCTGTGGATAGCATCAGGCCTCACGCATGGAGTGCTCTGTGATGTCGACCGGACACTTGACTTGTGGGCATGTTTATTTCCCCAAGATGTTTGCAAATACACTGAGGGAGTGTCAGTGCCATCCTCATTGTCTTAGTCCATTCCTGCTGCTGTAATACATACCTTAGGCTGGGCAATTCATTAATAACTGGAATTTATTGCTCACAATTCTGAAGGCTGGAAGTCCAAGATCAAGGTGAGGGCAGATTTGGTGTCCGGTGAGGCCCAGTTTCTCATGGACGGCTCCTTCTGATTACTCTTGTGGCAGAAGGTACAAACAGGCTCTCTTTTGACTCTTTATAAGGGCACAAATCCTATTTGTGTGGACTGAGCTCTCATGACATAATCACCTTTCAAAGTCCCCACCTCTTAATATCTCATATTCAGCTTACGAATTTCAGGGAGAACATGGACATTCAGATCACAACCCTCCCCATCTCCCCCCAGCACACATGCACCAGCCAAAAGGAGAGCATGCTTGAGTACATTGTTGCAAATCTTGGCCTGAGGTCCAGGGGGCTGCAAGAAGCTTGGAGAGCTGATGGGCCTCCCTCTGATTTATGCAAAACTGAGGGCTTTGTTGTGCCTCTCCCTGGGTGGCACCCCATCCTTCTCGCCTCTCCTTCTGTACTTCCTTGCTTGACATGCACATCCAAGAGAGCCAAGTGTCTTCACTTGTTTCTTCATATGCTCCTAAGAGCCCTGAGGAAAGTAATGAGCACCTTCTCTTCCTAACTGCCCCTGCCTACCTACCTCATTTGCCCCTCTGTGCTCTGCTCCTGGTCACGCCACCCACACCCAACTCCACATCCCACTGACCCCATCACTGGCTCACTCTGTCCTGGACACTTATTCCTCTGCTTTTTCACAATGAAATTGTCGCATCTTTCCCAGTTGAACCTTCAGACTTCTGTATCTCCCAAACCTGGAGGTAATTAATTGCTTGTTCCACCCAGCCTGACTCTTTCTTAATTGTCTGCAGGAGTGATGAGCTTCCCTCAGGGGCTCTGTGCCTCTGGGAGACTCCCTCCCTGTGGGGTCAGGGACTCGGTGATCTCATTCCCCTCACGTCTAGACACCCTGTAGTGGACAGATAGTGCTAATGAGGCAGCTCCCCTGCAGCCCCCACAGCCCCAGCGAGCCTCTCTGGTCCATCTCCATGGTCCTCCAGGAGAGAGAAAACGGTATCCAATCTGCAAAAAGTCACTCTTCATTCACTGTGTTTCCTTCCAGAAATAGACCTCTCAGGTGTGCAGAATCTCTAATTCCAGCCCATTCCATGTTCTAAACCAGGCTTTCCTCCGTGAGGTATTAGAATTGCAGGCTTCATGTGAGCTGAGCTGTGGCAGTTTTTGCTGCTCCCTGTTGGGGCAAAGTGCTCCCTGCATTATGATTCTTAAAATAAACATGCGTGGGTCTCCTGTGTGCTGGACAGGTTTTTCCGTGCTTTCTGGTTTTATTCTCAAGACAACAACCTCAGGAGAAAGACTGTCCTCCCTTTACAGGTGACAAAAAAGAAGCCCAGAGAAGGCAAATTGTTTCACAGGAAAGAGGAAGATAAAAGAAGACCCAGCCGGTCTCGGTGGCTCAGCCTGTAATCCCGCGCCTTGGGAGGCTGAGGTGAGTGGAGTCTGAGCCCGCGGGTTCGAGACCCACCTGGGCAACTTGGTGAGACCTCATCTCTACAACAAATCAAAAAATTAGCCGGGCGTGGTAGCACACGCCTGTAGTTCCAGCTACTTGGAAGGCTGAGGCGGAAGGATCACCGGAGCCCAGCAAGTGGAGGCTGCGGTGGCCGGGAGCGGCCACTGCACTCCAGTCTGGGCAACAGAGTGAGACTCCGACTCAAAAAAAAAAAAAAGAAAATTAAAGAAGTCCCAGTCGAAGGTCTATGAATTCAGATCATGGAGCTCCTGGCTCCTCTTGTCTGGCCAACTTCTAAACACCCTGGAGGGGGTCCGTTTCCCCCCAGCCAATGACCAGAGAGGCCTAGCTCAGTGCTGGTCATAAAGAACAAGTGGATTCCAGCCCCTAGACGCCCCCACTGCAACTGTAGCACTGCAGTCTGGGCCACACCTTGGTCATGGAGTGCACTATTCACCTTCAGCCACAGGCTCTTGTCACACCAGGGCAGAGACCTGCTGCAATTTGAACCTGACCCAGGCATTGACCCAGACCTCTCCACTGAGGCAGTCACAGGGGCCACTCCTCCCTGAGAGATTATCTGTAGCTGTGCCCTGAACTGGGCTCTTTCCCAATTCTGGGGCCTTGCCCAGGGGGCGAAGGGAGGTCTCTCTCTCTGCAATGTCTGGGTCCCCATTGCTGGGAGAACTCATGTTTATTTTGCACATATGCATGCCCCACTTGGGAAGACATGGGTTCTTGCCTCCACTGGGGAAGATGTTGATCTCGCCCTCTGAGCTCCCGGGCCCTTCCTCAGCCCCTGACTTCTCACTTCCCCAGAGGTGCGCTGACCTACCTGTCTCTCCCAATGAGCATTGTGCTGTCCTGGGGTGAGAACCCATTGCTTGATCCTGTTGGGCCAAGTGTGTTGTGTGGGTGGCAAGGAGGGCAGGAGGAGGCGTCCTGCTATGGCCCCTTCATGGGATGGTGTCCTGAGTCCACAGGTACAATTAGGTAAGCTTCCTGAGTAGTGGGAGCATTTGGAAGGCAAATGTGTGAAGCTAAGAAACATGAAGAAGTGCCCAAGGCCTGTCCACACTGTGGCAACTGAGTTCTCTGTGCACATCTGTACGTGCGATGCTGTCTGTCTTATTTGATTTGTTTCATTTTGTCTTTTCTTATACACATCTCCCTGTCAATGATTTAAATGAGCAAAAGCTACTATTAGTCTCCTTTACTCCTTTTATTCTGAGTACGTGAAACCACAAAGAAGCCCCACCACTCATAAAGCCACATCATGGGGCTCCCTCAAAGTCCTCGACTCAACGACCCATGAGGGGTATGGCCTGGGGAGGGCAGTGGGTATTCCCAGGGGATGCCAGTGCAGAGAGTGCTGCCTGGGTGGACATTCAGGTACAGGGCCGGTGACATCAGGCCCAAGCTGGGAGGGTGGGGGTGGAGATGCTGCATGCAGGGCTCTGGGCCCCTCCTTGCCTCAACCACAGCAGCCATGTTTTATATTTCATACTTTGATTCCAGGAGTGCCACAAGGGACTTTGAGGAGAGGGTAGAGAAACCAGAGTTTGGCCACCACATCCTGTATGTGAGACTAAACCAGGGGGAGCAGACAAATCTCTCCAATAGCCCCAGAGTGAGCAGAGCAAGCCCACAGGCCTTCCCCTCCTTCTCAGACCACACTGCCTGCCCCTCCCTTTCCAGCCCCCTTCAGTCATCTGGGGATTACTCATTGGGCTGTAGGTAGGAGGAATGGGCCAGCCTTCCAGGGTTCATGTGGGGATGATAGACACTGATCACTGCCCTCTTCTGTAAAGCCACCATCACCACAGTATGCAAGGAAGGGTTTTCTACATTGAAAAAAGAATCATTATCAGTAGGGGGTTTGCACCTGTAAATGGCCACTGTGCTCCAGCCTGGCAGCATAGTGAAACTCTGTCCCATGTGAAAAATAATCATCATTATAAATACATGGGAGGCCTTGCATTCTTTCAAGTTTGCAACTTGTGGTGGGTGAGGAATGATCCTGGTAAAGGAGGACTTTTTCCATAGCCTACCTGAGGGCTTAGTGGGCATTTATGTTCACCCCTGCTCCTTGGGTGTCCTCCAGGGGACTAAGGTGATTGGCAGGACATGGGCACGTCCTCAGAGTTCATACTGACTTGTCATTGCTGTGTTTCTTGCTGGGATCCTCAAGTCACTGAGCTGATGCCCTGAGTCACTGGCATCCATCTGGATTGGGACGATCCTTCATCTCTTGAGGCTCTGCTCACAGCCTTGTCATCCATGCATGCAGAAAGGATCAGCCTGAGTACAGGAAAAGAAAGCTGCCTGGCTGCCCCAAAACTTGGTGAATTGAGAATGTTGACATGCCCACCCAATGCAAATGTGAAGGATTCAGCAACACAGCAAGTGTTGATTGAGGTGCTGTGAGTCCACTTGGGTCCCATGGCTCTTGGCTACCATTGCTTGTGACTAGTGTGGTCCATACTTCCTTCCACACTTCAGGGATCTTCTCTGTCTTGGTCATCCAGATGGTCACACCAGCCCTGCCTGGTTTCAGAAGTCCAAAAATGGGATGGCAGTAAGGAAGGGACTGGAGAGGATGGGAGTTGGCCAGTGTGATTCCAATTTCAAGTGGAGGCTGGTTATCCATCATGCTAATCCTCCAAACTGTACATTTTTGTTGTCTGTAACTGCGTACTGATTTGCTGTTTGCATGTTATACTTACATTTTTATTTATTTTATTAAAAAATTTTTTTTCCTCTTTTAATTTGTATTTAAAATTGTGGGGTACAATTAAGGACTAGGTATACAAGTATTCACTGTGCAGGTACCCTTATCGATGAGGTATGCCCCTCCCCCTGCCCCAGGCAGATATCGACTACTGTCAATCCCACCTCCCCACCCCTCCGCCTCCCTCCCATACTTTCCCACCAGCTTCAATCCTTTTCTTATAGTAATACAGTAGTTGTTCAAGATCCACTTATGAGTGAGAACATGCGATACTGAGCTCTTTGTTTCTGTGAGAGATCACTCAGTATTAAAAACTCTAATTCCATCCAGGTTGCTGCGAAATTCATGATTTTGTTTTTCTTTATGGCTGCGTAGTATTCCATTGTGTATATGTACCACATTTTTTATCCAGTCCTCTTTTGAGGGGCAGCACAGTTGGTTCCATACTCTTGCTGTTCTGAACAATGCTGCGATAAACATACACGTGCAAATATCTTTTTCATAGAGTTAAATTTTTTTCAGTTTTAAAGATGTGGGGTACAGTTCAGGATTAGGTCTACAAGTGGTCAATGCTTACATTTTTAAAAAACTTAGAAGGGGTTTGCTGAGAATGTGCTGTGTAAGGGAGGTCATGCCTCAGGGGAGCGCCATACCTGGCAGGGTTGGGGTCACCAAGGTGGTGCCTCTGGGGAAACTTATACATCATGTGTTCATTCCTGCTGTCAGGGATTGAGGGTTACTTCCATCCTTCTGGATCCCAAATGTCCTGTTCTTGGTTCTTGGAATGGGTGGAGTTTTATACAGGTGACGGAGAGGCAGGGAGTCTCTGATGGAAAGGCCCCATGCTATCCTTCTCAGACTTGTCTTCCACTCCTCAGTGGGCCTCTTTTCTCTGACCCTCTCTGATGGACACTGGAGTGCTTCACCTGGCCCTTTTCTCATGGCTGAAGTGACCTTTCACCAGCTACAGAGAATGCAAGCTGCACTCCTCATAGGAATTTCTCTGGCCACAGGGAACTACAAGACCAAGGTTCTTCCCTCTTAGGGGAACCTCAGCTATGAACTGGCTGATACTGGGATACTATTTGAGGCACCTACTCCAGGGCTGCCCTAGGATGAACTGAGGCCTCACACTGGATAAACATTGCCCTCTAGAAAATTCCAGTTTCCTTCCTTCTTACAGGTGGATTTCTGAGAGATTCCTGGCCAACCTTCTACTCAGAGTTCATTTCATGGTACCGAGTGTAAGACAGTGCCTGTGGTAAAACCTAACCCAAACCAAAGCAACAAATATCAGTCCTGGTGCAGCAAGCACCCGTCAAGAATCATCTTGGCATCTATAAATGAGCAGTTTCTATGTTCTTTCTTGTGGGGAGCAAATCTGGCTCACCCTGCCCAGGAGAGAGAAGAGTAGAAGATAAACACACTCAGAAGCACAGGTCAGTGCTAGAAACCCTGTCCATCACAGGCTGTGAAGACTGAAGTGGCAGGCAAGGCTGATCTGGTGCATGTGCATGCTGTGTCCTATGTGTATGGCATGGCCTGTGCATGCAGCTCTGTGGCTCCAAGTCAGCCACTGCATGAAACCCCTACTGGAAGCCTGGACAGCCAAAAGGCCAGTATTGCTGGAGCACAGAGAAGGGACCTTTGGAAAACTGGGCTCATGCAATGCCTTCCGGGTGTGATGGTGTCAAGGAAATAGCAAGAAAAAATCCTGGGGCATGCATCTTCTCAGTGGCCATTGCAGGAGGAAGAAAGTGGTCAACTGAAAATTCCTCCTCTCTCCAACCTTCCAAACCTTCCTGCAACCATGCATTCTTTGCACAGACCATGTGTGACCACCTACAATACAGATCCTCAAACAGATACAAAGAAATGTGTGTTTGGGGGAGAGGTCTCTTCCTGGGTGGGTATTTGAGAGTAGTCCAGGGTCAGTTACTACTCTATTAAGAACACACACACAGACACACACACACACACACACACACACACACACACACACACGCACACCCCACATAAAGGATATTTTGATTTAGGTTTTGTTGGATGCAAATATTTGCTCAGATGGATTCATCGGTTCAATCATTTGCATGCTGTGATTTGCAGCCCTGTTCCTTTCTCAAAGCTCAAGCTCCTCCCAAGCACTTCTCTCAGGGCTCTGTGATCTCAGCAGAGTCCCTCACCCCCCAGAGGTTTGGGGGTGTGCACAGAGGCTGCGGGCAGATGGTGTGACCATCAGCTGAGATAGTAGCTCAAGCTGCCTGGCTGCAAAATGTGATACGTGCCTGTCATTACCTCCTCTTCCTCATTGAGAATATGTGGAAGTCAAAGAAGACTTTACTTAAAGGTATGGTTTGCATTAATTCCTGATGCTCTTTTGCTTTGCATGTGGAGAAATAAGACTTCATTTCATCTGTGTGGTGAGTTCAGAAGACCTGCCTTGCCCCATCTGGGATTCTTTTATGTCACACTAAATGGCCACACAGCTGTGTGCTTCAGATGAAAGCGCCATACCGGACTGGAATCAATAGCCGGAGGCATTTCACACACCCAGGGGAGCCTCCTCCGGCTGACGTGCACCTCACTTCAAAGGGCTCCCGATTGCAGGGTCTGCTACACAGCCACGATGGCAAATTCTGTTGGCAACTCTCATTGGACAATTAATTTGTCTTGGAAGAAACTTCTGATTCCCTCACTGCTTAGTGTCAGCAATGCTCCAGAAGGGCCTTCCTGCAGGAACTGTGGGGGCCTTTGGATCCCATGCAGCTGTCTTCTCCTTGAGTCAGCTAAGCTGACTCTCAGTCCTCTGGTAGAACTGCAGGGTCCACTCTTGTGTTGCCCTTTAAGGTGCTGGAGAAATTCCTTCTTGAAATTTCACTGTCCCTGGAGGAAGCTGGGACTTCAGTCATTATTAGTCCACAGCTCATACTATAGGTAAGGGATGGTGTAGACATGAATATATGGACCCCATGAGGTTGAGGTGGGACGTGAGTGGTTGGTGTCCCAGGAGGTGTCTGGGGAGAGGGAAAGAGGAGAAAAGAGGGGGCTCCCAGGCACTGATCTGTAGTTCATAGTAAAGCTGATGATCCCAAGATTCAGAGTGATGACAGCCCAAGAATGCAGATCCCAGATAGGGGTGTGAGTGCTCCCAGAGGATGTCCTTTGGGGACCAGCTGGGCTGAATTCTAGAGGCCACATTCTAGATAAAGGATCACTAATGTCTTTAGAACTTCCTTCCTTTCAACTGCATATTTCTCTGATGGAGTCTTCAAAGGAGCGCTGGAACTCAGAGCAAGGTTCACTGCTTCAGATAGCGCCAAGTTGTGTGGCCCCAGAGGACCCATTTCTGGTCAGCCTGGAAGTGATTTTACTGCCCTGTCTTGCTCTTCATGGTCCTGGGAGGTTCTGGGAGGTGACTTGTGCCTTACAAGGATGCCAACTCAGGAGTCACCTCAAGAAAACACCGTTGGTCCTATTCAAGAAGGGAAGAGCTTCTCTATAAATCCCTCAAATTCCAGTCTTCAGATACTTCTCAGTGTGACTGGACCTCAGGGCTATGCTATTCTGGCTGCAACGTCCAGGTCCAGGGAATCATCCCAGTATCCCCTGCCTCAGATCTCAGACGAGTGGCTGACCTCAGAATGCCCTGGAGACCTGTGTATTGAGCTGGTGGAGAGGACACTACAGTGAGTTCTATAAGATGGTGAGTTGCTGGGAATGAACAGTCATGGCATCGCATTGGTAGGATTAAAACCAGCAGGTTCAAAATGAATTAAATGAATGGAACAGAACTGACCTGGACATAATATCAAAATAAATAGTATCAAAGTAGATTTTATGGAATCGACTCAACTAGCAAGTATTCCTTCTGCAACCACCAGGTATCTATGCTGCCTCAGTCTGTCTCTGTGATGGTTAATCTTATGAGTTATCTTGACTGGGTCATAGGGTACCCAGATATTTGGCCAAACATTATTCTGGGTATTTATGTGATAGCATTTTGGGGAGAGATCAACATTTGCATTGGTGGTCTTAGTAAAGCAAATGGACATCCCCAATGTGAGTGGTCCTCATTTAACCATTGAGGGCCTGAATAGGACAAAATGGTGGAAGAAGGTTGAATTTTCCCAGCCTGACTGCTGATCTGGGATATCCATCTTCTCCCGCCCTCAGTGCTCCTAGTCTCAGGCCTTTGGAGTCTAACTGAAATCTATACCATTGCCCCCCACATCTACCCTGGCTTTCAGGCCTTTGAACTCTACCTCCTGCTTTCCTGGGTCTCCAGCTTGCAGACAGCAGATGGTGGGATTTCTCAGCCTCTATATCTTGCTAGCTAGTACCTTATAGTGAATCTCATTCTCTGTATATCTCCCATTGGTTCTGTTTCTCAAGAGAACCCTATCACCCTGCATCCAATCAGACTCATCTTTGTTCTGTTTCCAGCACTATCTTACCACATTAGCCTCTCCTTCAGAAACACTCTCAATTCCTGTCTCTTAGTTCATCTCCCTGAGCCTCCCTAAGGCCATCCTTCTCTCTCCCCAAATACCCTCTGACCTGGCTCCTTATCCACTACAGTCTGTGCCTCTTTCTAGAAAGCTCAATGTCTGTGCAGCCGTCTCCTTATCCCAGGATGCCAGCCCCATGTACCCACTATGTTGAATCCCCTTGTCCTTCATAGAGTCCTGCTTATCTCTGTAGCTAGTTCATTCTTCCAGGCTCTGAATGGCTAACAAGTGTTGAGACATGTTCATGTAAACACAGCACACAAGTCTTGCCACGACAATGTGTATGCATACTCTCTCCTCTGCTCCACAGCAGGTATAGAGTGTCCAGCAGGGACCCAGAAACAGTCCTTCGTGGGTGATCTTGGGAGAGCATAGACTTCCAGTCTTGGAAAGCCAACCACGTCCACATGTTGCAAATGCAGTTCATGCCATGAAGCTACAAGTTACTCATTAGAAGCAAGTCCAGGGGAGTTTGATGACTCCAGTGTTTTATTATTGGATTAATTACTTTGTTTCTCCAGGTTCCTTGAATGCTTTGCTTTCTTGCCAGGGAGGTGCCTGGGAGATCTTGGCCTATGTACCTGATTCCACATTAGGTTTGGGGATTTCTAGACAAAGAGGAGCTCAGCAGGTAGAAAACTGCAGAACCTTATGGTCTTGTGGTCACTACCTCATCCCCATCACCCTTGGGGAATCTTCCTCATGGCCTTCGGGGGCAAGCATCCCCATCAGGAGGTTAAGGTATTCTGGAAAGGTCCAGGCAAACTGGACATCTGCATTCACACAATCAGACGTCAAGTCCAGTGAGCAAAGATGACTCCTCTAATTAGAGTCCCCAGCTTGTGCCAGCACCAGGGAGGGATCTGGGAAGAGGATGCTGCCTGGTCCCTTGGAAGCCTGGATTAAAGCCCTCTTTGTAAGAGATCTCACTCTGTCTTTAACCCCTAGCAGGAAATCTGTCGGTGAAGCTCTCTTGACAAAGTCCTTTCTGAGTCTGCGCCTCCTCTCCTAACATATAGAGTCATGTAATTTGAAAGTTCATTTATTTTAACCAATTTCTGTCTATTCTCCATCTATCGCTGTGAAATTAACAGGAAAATGTTACAAATTGCTAAAGGACAGAGACCTCTAACCGTGGGCATGCTGGCTTATGCAGGTTTGATAGGCCAAAGACATTAAAAATAGAAAGGACACGGCCCTAGGTAGACCAGTAGGCTTGAAAGTTTAATGAGCTTCAGCTCCAGGCCAGACCTAGCAGCCAGAGAAGCAGGAAGCAGCCAGAGTGAGACAGACAACCAAACCAGCCTTCCAGAGCAGGCCACACCCTGCCTGTCCTCCAGCCCCTCTATCTTGTCCTACTGTGCTTGTCCTGTTAGACAGAGAGCAGCCTCCGTCCATGTCTATGTTTGCAGACACAGAAAATATGACTTTCAGGTATGGGATATCATGTGAGAAAACAAGCAAGACTGAGAATGACTCCTCATATTTGTGCTTGGGGACCCAGTGAATGATAAATTATTTAATAACATAGGAACCTTGGAGGTGGAAATTTGGGACTGGACAATAGACAACTAAAAAATCTGTTTAGGCATAGAATGCTATGGTGAATTTCATGTGTTCTCTGAACTGAATCATGGGTTACCCAGATAGTTGGTCAGACAGTATTCTGGGAATGTATTTGTGGGGATTCCTGAGTAAGATTAACCTGTGAATTGGTGAACTGAGTAAAGCAGAGGGCCTTCTCAGTGTGAGTGGGCCTTAGCCAGTCTGTCCAGGGCTTGAATTCATCCTCTGTGCCTGTTTTCTCATTGTCTTCTCCTGCTTCTGGGCTTGGGCTTAGACTTGTACAGCACCAAGGGCTCCTGGTTTTCCAGCTTGGCAACTGCTGATCTTGGGAATTCTCAACCTCTATAATTTCTTAATCCAATTCCTTATCATAAATCTTTTAATGTATCTATATCTATGTCACCTACATTTCCTATTGGTTCTGTTTCTCTGAAGAACATGGACTGATACATGGTGTTGTGAGCTGTTGATTGGGCATACAAGGAGAGACAGAGGAGGTGGTAGAATAACTGAGTTCGATCCTACAAGAGATGATTATTGGAGGCACAAGAGGGGAGGATCAGAGGGATATAGGTGAGAGTGACAGGGCTTGCTGAGATCATTCAGAGAGTGAATACGGGTGGACAAGATCACTCGTCTGACTCCACCACCCTATGTCTCAAGATCTGGGCAAGAAGAAGACAGAGAGCTACAGAGCCCATTCACAGAACACTCTCTTCATACATGACTTGGGTGCATTGCAGGTGCTGGCATCTGTGCCTAATCGACAGGTGAGAGCTCAGGTCCAGGGAAGTTCAGAAGTGCACTGAGGGTTCCATTGGCTCCTCTGGAGTTGGTCCCTAGAGTGTTAATGTTTGCTTTATAATTGAAATCACTTACCAGTGGCAGAAAGTGTACCTAGAAATTTAGAATGACAATACTAAAGAAGTCTAGAGTACTGTCAACCTCACCCTCTCACCTGGACTGATTGCCACATGCTGCTTGTCCATGGCCACTTGTCCTCAGACTGTGTTCAGACCTGACTCTAAGGAAATCTTCTCTTTTGTTCCACCCTTGTTCATACCCTTGGTTTCTTTTTGGTTCTTTTGAATCTTAACTCTCTGGCATCTCTGTCTCCATCCTCTTTACCTTCTGGCCATGCTTCCAGTTCGATTTCCTGGGTCTCACTCGTGTCTTTGATGAGGTCTTCCTCTCATGCATTCCCAGTGTCCACTATTCCAAGTTTTGCTTTGGGGGCAAGAGAGCTTGAGCCTGAAGCTCTGACTTAATTATTAGTCCCATGAATTAATTCTGTTTCCTGAGTGTTTTCACTGCTAATAGGCAAAGATGTCCGACCATGAAGGGAACCAGGGGCCAGGTGAAGTGAAGATTGTTGAATGACGTATCCCTTCCTAGATATTCACATTTTTCATTAACATCAAAGAGGTTCAGACACATCCTGTGAAACTTCAACCCCTGTAAATTGATTTAACCATACAGTTGTCAAACTACATTGATTCCCCAGATTCCTCTCTTTGGAAAAACATCATCACAATTGAGACAATGCGCTCTGGAAAATGCTTTCCTAAATGTTCAGACCTCCTTTATGATGGCTATTTCATTTTCTCCAGAAGGAGCCACAAACAGGCATTCTGAGTCTTATATCTTGGGGTTTTGATCCAAGCACTTTATGCATACAAAACTCCTGAATAACAGAGACAGGATGCTCAGGTGCCCTGGTGCCCTCACCTCTGCCCTTCCCACAGGGACATCCAGAGCTAAGATCACCAAAGTGGAACTATTGTTAAAGTTCCCTGTAGACCCTCCCTTGCCTCATGGCATTAGGCCGGATCCAAAGGATGGCAGAGGGAAACATGTCACAATTATGTGAAGTTGAAAATTGCACCTACAGACATCGGCAGAAGAGAACCGTGTTTTGATCAATGATTCATTATTTGTGTGAGGACAAAAAAAGAAATAACAAGTTTCCTCCCCAGTGGAGACCCTGCATAATGCAGTGGCACCCTGGAGGAGAAGGCTTTCTCCCAGCACGAGGCCTCTTCAGGAAAAGTTTGCCCCTCAAGCCCCCTGCTAAGTATGCACATGTCTGCCTTCCAGCCAATGCAAGCTGGATTTCTGTAGCCAGGCCCTCCTGTGTCTGCTCCATGTGAGCAGGAGACCTTGTGCTTCTGGCAGGCTGGAGACTCACTATGTATGGGGAAGTGTCAACTAGGGGAATGGGTGACAGGTGGAGGAAGCACAGGACCCTGTAGAGCAGCTGCCTTTACCTGGGCAGAGGTCATTGATGGCCAGTCTAATATGAATGCTTGAAGAACGGGTAGGGTTTATTAGAAGAAATTTCAGAACATTGAAATTTCAGCCCACCCTGTGGAGGAAGGAAGAAACTTGCAGATGTGAATGCAAAGGTCTAAGTTCTGGGGACAGGACTTTCCTGCAGAGTTTCTCTGGAGATAGGAACTGTGGGGTTTGCTTTTATTTTTGAGCATCTGGACCCATCCAAAGCTTGCTAAGTGCTTGATAATTGCATTATTGTGGCTATTCTTTGGAGCATCTGGGACTCCCAGTCACAGGTAGTAGCTATCTTTAGGGGAACAAGGAGTAATCTCTGATTCCGGGACAGCATCACGTAAAACTCTGGACATCGGAATGTTTTCTCTCCATAATGACATTTATCTGTGCTAAAGAATTATTCTCAATTTCAAAGTAATACTTAAAAAAATAACAGTGTGAGGCATAGAATGTTATAAAAAGGGACAAGTACACTTTACTTTTGAAGTAGAAAACTCAGGATATCTCTGGCACTGGGCAGAGTGACACAGTAATTGAAGACAAAGGTCTTGAGTTACATACACTGTGATGAGGACAAGGAGAAAGGGGCAAGAGGGGAAAGAAGGGAGACCAAACCCACCAGCCCCTAGTCTCAGTGGGTCAACTCTACTCCTTCTAAGGGCTTCGGCAACATTTTAAATCAGAAAGAAACAAGCAGCTGTCATCCTCCTCAGCCAAAAAGCAGGAGGAAACAGGTGGCCTTCTCTCACCCAGAATTGTGTGTGAGTGTGTGTTTTAATCTAAATATTCTGTTTCTTCTAAAGGAATCACTTGGGCTCGGAGTCCTTTAGCCAAAACCATGCATGATACCCTGGCCCTCTTCCTGGGAGAATTCTAGAGCATAGCTGCCTCAGGGACCTCAAGGACTTGCAAAGCAATGTCTCAACCTCCAAGGCTCACTGAAGGAGACTTAAAGACTCCCAGGCCCAGGACTCACCTAATGCATTAATGGAGGTAACTCAGTATTGGAAAAGTTCCAGATGGAAGAATTTCATGTGATATGTAGATATTACCCTTTCCAAGGATGGAGCTTAATTCCCTGCTTTGAGTGTGGACTGGATTTAGTGGCTCCCTTTCAAGGAATGGAGTGGGGATGGGGAAAATGAATACTTGGCAGACACTACCTTAGTTAACGTCACCAGGGATGGTCATGGGTACAACTGACATCATGTGATGAAAAAGACATTTTCCTCTGCCATCTTTCACCCCGAAACCCATGTTCATGAGAAAAACAGCAGACAAACCAAGATTAGAGAACATACTACAGGATATGCAACCAGTCTGTCCTCTTGAACAGTGTCAGCAGGAAAGGGCCCAGGAATGATCTCAGATTGGGAGAGAATAAGGGGAAAGGATAACTAAGGTACTATAGGATCCTGGAACAGAAAAAGCACATTGGTGGAAAAACTGATGAGATCCAAATAAAGGCTGTAGTTTTGTTAAAACAGTGTGTTAGAGGGCATGAAGAAAGGCAGGTGCTCCCAAGTCAGGAAGCCAAGACCCCACCAGTTCTTCCTCTAAGGGATGACTCTGGATAACACACTCTGATCCTCTCCCCCATCCATCCTGGCCTCTGTAGAGTGGACATTAAAAGTCCAACACAGGAACTTTCTCAAATACTGCATGCATTGGTCAAATGAGTGACTTGGTCCTCAGGGGCACTGATAATGGGGCTGGTCACTGAATTGTTATTGAGTTGTATGAGTTCCTTGTACATGGATATTAAAACTTTTCAAATATATACTTTGCAAATATTTCCTCCCAATTCATTCTTTTTCATGTGAATATCCAATTTTTTCAATACATTTTTGAAGAGACTATCTTTTCCCCAGTGTGTATTCTTGGTGCCCTTGTGGAAGATTAGTTGATCATGTATGTGTGGGTTTATTTCTAGACTCACTATTCTGTTTATTGGTTTGTATGTCTGTGTTCACGCCAGTAACATACTGTTTTGATTATTATAGCTTTGTAATATAATTTTTTTTTTGAGTTGGAGTCTCACTCTGTCGCCCAGACAGGAGTGCAGTGGCCGCTCCCAGCCACCGCAGCCTCGACCTGCTGGGCTCTGGCAATCCTTCTGCCTCAGCCTTCCAAGTAGCTGGAACTACAGGCGTGCGCTACCACGCCCGGCTAATTTTTTGATTTTATTGTAGAGATGAGGTCTCACCTGCCCAGGCAGGTCTCGAACCCGCAGGCTCAGGCAACCCACTCACCTCAGCCTCCCAAAGGTGTGGGATTACAGACTGAGCCACCGAGCCCGGCTTGTAATATAATTTTAAGTCAGAACGTTTGATGCCTCCAGCTTTGTTCTTCTTACTCAAGATTGTTTCAGTTTTTCAAGGTCTTTTGTAATTCCATGTGAATTTTAGGATTATTTTATCTACTTCTGTAAAGAATGTCATAGGGATTTCAATAGAGATTGTGTTGAATCCATATCACTTTGAGTAGCAAGTATATTTTAACAATATTCTTCCAGGCAATAAACACAGGATACCCTTCCATTTAGTTGTGTCCTCTTTAATTTTTTTCATCAGTTTTATAATTTCCAGGTACAAGTCTTTCATGTCATTGGTTAAATTTATTTCTAAGTATCTTTTGTTTTTTGTTGCTATTGTGTGTGGAATTGTTTTCTTTTTTTTTAATCAATATGTTTTATTATGGTTTTGTGGGGTACAGTTAAGGCTTAGGTGTACAATTACATTTCATTCAGGCACCCTGTTGATAAGAGGTGTTTCCCCATCCCCAGGCAGATATTTGAGACTGTTAATCCCATCTCCCTCCCCCCGCATAGTTTCCCAGTACCGTCAGTCATTTTCTTATAGTATTACATTGGATGTTCAAGGTCCATTATATGAGTGAGAACATGTGATACTTGTATCTTTGTTTCTGTGAGAGGTCACTCAGTATTATAGACTCTAGTTCCATCCAGGTTGTTGCGAAATTCATGATTTTGTTCTTTTTTATGGCTGCATAGTATTCCATCGTGTATATGTACCACATTTTTTTAATCCAATCCTCTTTTGATGGGCAGCATGGTTGTTTCCAGGTTCTTGCTATTGTGAACAACACTGAGATAAACATACATGTGCAGGTATCTTTTTTATAGAGTGATTTGAGTTCTTCAGGGCATATTCCCAGTAGGGGGACTGTGGGGTCATATGGAAGGTTGATATTTAGAGCTTTTAGGAATCGCCACACTGCTTTCCACAGAGGTTGCACTAGTTTACACTCCAACCAACAGTGTAGAAGTGTTCCCTTTTCGCCACACCCTCTCCAGCAGTTGTTATTTTTTGAGTTGCTGATAATTGCCATTCTGACTGGAGTTAGGTGGTATCTCAGTGTGGTTTTGATTTGCATCACCCTGATGATTAGTGAGGTTGAACATTTCTTCATGTGTTTGTTGGCTGCTCGGATGTCCTCTTTTGCGAAGTGTCTGTTCATATCTTTTGCCCATTTGATAATGGGGTTGTTTGTTTTTTTCTTTTCAGCACATTTGAGTTCCTTGTAGATCCAGGATGTTAAGCCTTTGTCAGACCTGGTGTTGGCAAATATTTTTTCCCAGTCTGAAGGCTGTCTCCCTTCTCTCTTGATGGTTTCTTTGGCCTTGCAGAAGCTTATCAGTTTAATAAGGTCCCACTTGTCTATCTTCTCTCTTATGACCTGTGGGTTTCAGGTTTTGTTCAGGAATTGGATGCCAGTTCCAATTTCCATGAGGGTATTTCCTTCCTTTTATAAGGTTCTTATGGTTTGAGGTTTTACATTTAGGTCTCTGATCCATTTGGAGTTAACCTTTGTGTATGGGGATAGGTAGGGGTCCTGTTTCAATCTTCTGCATGTGGTCAGCCAGTTTTCCCAGCACTATTTACTGAATAGGTTCTCCTCTCCCCAGTGATAGGTGGTGGAGGCCTTGTCAAAGATGAGTTGGTTGAGAAATTGAGGTTTTGTTTCTGGAATCTCAATTCTATTCCATTAATCTATATGCCTGTTCATATATCAATACCAAGCTGTTTTGATGATTGTAGCTTTATAGTAAAGTTTGAAGTCTGGTAATGTGATACCACCTGCTTTGTTTTTTTTTTTTTTTGCTGAGGATTGTTCTGGCTATTCTTGGACATTTGTGTCATATGAATTCCTGTGTTGTCTTTTCTAGGTCTGAGAAGAATGTTGCTGGTAGTTTGATGGGTATTGCATTGAATTTGTAGATTGCCTTAGGTAAGATGGACATCTTCACAATGTTGATTCTTCCGATCCATGAGCATGGGATATTTTTCCACTTGTTTGTGTCGTCTTTGATTTCTTTGAGCAGTGTTTTGTAATTTTCATTGTAAAGGTCTTTCACATCTCTGGTTAGGAAGATGCCAAGGTATTTCATTTTTTGTGTGGCTATTGTGAATGGAATTGTGTTTCTTATTTGGATTTCTGTTTGTTTATTATTGGTGTAGAGAAATGCGATTGTCTTTTGTACATTTATTTTGTATCCTGAGACTTTGCCAAAGGCCTTTATCAATGTAAGGAGGCTTTTGACAGATTCTCTTGGGTTTTCAAGGTACACAATCATATCATCTGCAAAGAGAGATAACTTGACTTCCTCTTTTCCTATTTGGATACCCCTGATTGCCTCCTCTTCTATGATTGCTAGAGCCAGGACTTCCAATACTATGTTGAACAGGAAGGGAGATAGTGGGCATCCTTGTCTTGTTCCAGTTTTCAGGGGAAATGGTTCCAATTTTTGTCCATTTAGGAGTATGCTGGCTGTGGGTTTCTCGCAGATGGCTTTTACTATTTTGAGGTATGTTTCCCATATGCCTAGATGTTCAAGGTTTTTATCAAGAAGTGGTGCTGGATTTTATCATAAGCTTTTTCTGCATCTAATGATATAATCATGTGGTTTTTGTTTTGACATCTGTTGATGTATTTAATTACGTTTATGGTTTTACGAATGTTGAATCAGCCTTGCATCCCGGGAATGGAGCCTACTTGTTCATGATGGATGATTTTTGCGATGTATTGCTGAATTCGGTTTGCTAGGATCTTGTTGAGAATTTTAGCATCTATGTTCATCAAAGATATTGGCCTGTAGTTCTCTTTCTTTGTTGGATCTTTACCTGGCTTTGGTATCAATGTGATGTTGGCTTCGCAAAATGATTTGGGGAGAGTTCCATCTTTTTCAATCGCCTGGAATACCTTTAGTAGGATTGGTATCAGCTCCTCCTTAAATGTCTTGTAGAATTCTGCTGGAAAGCCATCTGGACCAAGGCTTTTTTTTGTAGGAAGTTTTCTTGTTACGTAGTCAATTTCCTTGACTGTTATTGGTCTATTTAGGGTCTCAATTTCTTCTTGTTCCAATCTAGGTAGGTTGTATGATGTCTGAAAGTCCTTCATTTCCTTAAGGTTTTCAAATTTGTTTCCATACAAGTGTACATAGTAGTCTCTAATGATCTTTTGTATTTCTTCAGAGTCAGATGTGACTTCATCTTTTGTGTTTCTGATTGTGCTTATTTGATTTTTTTCTCCGTCAGTCTAGCTAGGGGATCATCGATCTTATTTATCCTTTTGAAGAACCAGATTTTTGTTTCATTGATTTTTTGTATTATCTTTTTGTCTTCTACGTCCTGGATTTGGGCTTTTATTTTGGTGATCTGGATTCTTCTGCTGAAATTAGAGTTTTTGTGGTCTTGCTTTTTCAACTTCTTTAGGTGGCTTGTTAGGTTGTTAATTTGTGTTCCTTCCATTTTCTTCATGTGCATTTGTAGGGATATAAATTCCCCTCTTAGTACAGCTTTCAAGGCGTCCCACAGATTTTGGTAAGATGTTTCTTCATTTTCATTTGTTTCCAGGTATCTTTTGATCTCTGTTTTGATTTCATCACTGACCCAGGAGTTGTTTAGCATTGTGCTGCTTAGTGTCCATGTCTTTGTGGGTTTTGGGGGGACTTTGTTGGTGTCAATGTTTATTTTTATTCCATTGTGGTCTGAGAAGGTGCATGGTAGAATTTCGGTCCTTTAAAATTTGCTTTGCTTGATTTATAGCCAATTACGTGGTCGATCTTAGAATACGTTCCATGCAGTGATGAGTAGAATGTATATTCTGTGGTCTTTGGATGGAGTGTTCTGTAGGTATCAATTAAGTCCATTTGGTCAAAAGTCACATTGAGGTTCCAGATTTCCTTGCTGATTTTTTTGTCCTGATGATCTGTCTAGGGTTGTGAGTGGGGTATTAAAGTCCCCAGTTATGATGGTGTTAGAGTCAATATCTTTCTTTAGTTTTCCTAGCAGTTGCTTTATGAAAGTTGGCGCACCTATGTTGGGTGCATATATGTTTAGGATAGATATTTCTTGTTGATGGATTGAGCCTTTTATCATTATGTAATGGCCTTCTGTATATTTTTTGATTTTTAATAGCTTGAAGGGTATTTTGCCTGAAATTAAGATTGCTACTCCTCCTTTCTTTTGTATTCCATTTGCCTGAAAGTTTGATTCCCATCTTCTTACTTTGAGTCTTTGGGTGTCCTTTCTAGTGAGGTGCATCTCTTGAAGGTAATAGATTGTTGCCTGATTATATTTTATCCTTTTTGCCATTCTATGTCTTTTCAGTGGTGCATTTAGTCCATTCACATTTAGGCTAATAATTGAAATGCAAGAGTTGATCCCTGTCATAAGGTTCTTACAGAGTTGTTCTGTTTGTTTGTTGTCTTTCTTTGGGTTCTGGAGTTGGCTCATCTGTGTTTTTAATCTTTTGCCTGTACTCTTGTGAATAATGTTGTTGTTCTTTTTTCTTTTTCTTCTGTGTTCAGTACTTTCTTAAGCATTTCTTGTAGAGGTGGTCTGGTGGCAGTGTAGGTTCTTAGGGATTGGATATCTGGAAAAGATTTCAATTTTCCCTCACTAATGAAGCTTAGTTTGGTTGGGTAGGTTATTCTTGGTTGAAATTGTTTATCTTTTAGAACTTTGAAGATAGGGCTCCAGGTTCTCCTAGCCTGAAGTGTCTCTGTGGATAAATCTGCTGCTATTCTAATTGGTCTTCCCTGGTAGGTAGTCTGGCCTTTTTCTCTTGCTGCCTTTAGGATTTTTTCTTTTATAGCTACTTTGTTTAGGCAAATTATTATGTGTCTGGGAGTTGGTCTTCTCATTTGTTGTCTTGCAGGGGTTCTCTAAATCTCTTGTGTTTGAATTTTTTCATCCTTGATGAGATGAGGGAAGTTTTCTTGAATGATTTCATGAAATGTTTGTTCCATTGTGGCTTCTGTTTCTCTGCCTCAGGAAACCCAATTACTCTTAGGTTTGGTCTCTTGAAGTGATCATTCATCTCTTGTAGGTTTTGTTCTGTCTTTTTGAGTTTCTTTTTTATGCTTTTGATAGTTTGGGTTAGTTCTGTGTTTTGGTCTTTGAGCTCTGAGATTCTTTCTTCTGCTTGGCTAATTCTGCTTTCCATGCTTATTAGTCTGTTATTCATTTCCATCACAGTATTCTTTACTGCGGTTATTTCTGACATCAGCTCCTTCCTATTTTCCTCTTGTCTTTCCTCAATTTTTTAAATTCTCTCCATTAATATCTTGATGTCTGAGTTTGTTGCATGTGACCAGTCATTCTGGGGTCTCTTCATTGTTTGTGTTCCAGAATCTGTTTTCTCAGTGTCTGATCTTCCAGGGGTCTGTGTGAGACCTATATTCTTCTTTTGGTTTTTCTTCATTTGTGCGGTTTTTCCCCTCACTACTTTTTCCTTCTCTCCATGTCACCGTCTTCTTTAATTCTGTTATTCAGGGGTAAAAGCATTGGTTTTACTTCTGTTTGTTCAATCTCCTATTCTTTATGTATGCCCTCTTACTTTGTTCAATTCTGGAGTTGCACTGTAGGTTGGGTGTGGTCCTTTTTGCAGTTTTGAGATTTACTTAAGGGGGGAGCTGTGATTCAAAATCCATCTGCAGGTCCTAGTATTCACTGACAAGTGTGTGGATAATCTGGAATCCACTTCCCACTGCCTTGGAATCTTTCCATGCAGTGGGGCTGTAGGTTTACTCCCTGAAATAAAATGTGGTTAGCAGGAAGAGAATGTAGCAGACAGTGGGTTGAAGAGGGGGGTGGGGAGATAGTTAAGTAAGGGGTGAAACAAACGTGTGCCAACAAATGGAGAGAGAGACCTATTCTGAAACAGATAAAAACAATAGACCACAGCTACTGACAAACCAACTCTCAAACAAAAAATAAATAAAACATATAGTGATGCTAACATACAAGCTAACCAACCATCTTATTGGTGTGCTGTTCCTCTATACAAAGATATGGATTACAGTGAGAAGAAAAGAGAAGAAAAGGAAGAGGGGGGAAAAAAAAGGAACAAACAGTAGGAATAGAATTAAGTCATTAAACTAACAGGATCAATGAAGCACACTCTGAGACTTTTTGTTTAAGTCCAGTGTCCCTTCAGTTCTGATTTCTAGCTTTCTTTTCAAGCAGGTAAATTAGTTTGCAGTTAAGGTCAGTTGCCCCTGGTCTGCTGTGAAGAACAGTTCAGATCACCTTCCGTTCACCACTCTGGCCTATGTCCTTTTCAAGCTTGTTTCTTCCGTTTCAGTGTTGTTACCTTGAATCGCCAGCAGGTGGTGCTATCTCAGCTGCTCGCCCCAGAAGGGGTGGGGCCGTACAGGAACAGGCGAGATTGGAGATGGGGGCTTGCCTCAGGGCACAGGCAGGAGACTCACGGCAGGCAGGACATCTTGGTCACAGGAGAGGTGGCAGAGATCCCAGCAGATCTTCCCTGAAGGGGCTTTAAGGACTGAAATCGTGGATTGCCTCTCGCCCGAGTGGTGCGATGTGCTACTGGCAGTGGCTGCAGCAGCTACAGTGGCTGCGGCGGTGGCATCTGCGCTGCAGTGGCTGTCCAGTCTGCTGCGATGCCCCAGTGGTGGCAACGGCCAAGCTCCATGTGAAGAGCAGGCTGCGATTTTGGGGTCTGCAGCCCCTGGGGCAAGAGCCAGAGACCCACTGCAGTTCTCCTTTGCAGAGGGTTTCACAGACCAGGTTGCCCCATTGCCATCTTGCCAGGCGAATTGTTTTCTTAAGGTGACTGATTTTTGTATGTTGAATTTGTGTCATACAACTTTATTATTTGCTCCTTAGTTCTTCAGTTTATTTATTGATTTATTGTGCAATTTTAGGATTAATAACCTTAAGATTATAATTAGATTATATTATATGAGCTACTTACATAATCTAATTATATGATATAAACTGCAAAAAATATTATTTTACTTTTCATTCCAATTTGGATGACTTTTATTTATTTTTCTTGCCTAATTGCTCTGGCTAGGACCTCTGATACTACGTTGAAAAAAAAGTGATGAAAATGGGTACTCTTCAGAGTGAGACTCCAATTTTCAATTGTTCTACATTGATTATGATGTTAACTGTGGACATTTCGTATATGGTCTTTATTGTTTAAGTTTCTTTAATACCTCTTTTGCTGAGAGTTTTAATAATGAACAAACATCTAACTTTGGGAAATACTTTTTCTGTGACTATTGAGATAATTATTTTTTCTTCCATTTTGTTAACATTTTTATCACATTGATCAATTTGCATATGTTGCATCATTCTTATGGCCCAGGATAACTTTAATCCCTTTAAAGTGGTGTTGAATTCAGTTCACTACTATTTTATTGAGAAGATTTGCATCTATGTTTACCAGGGGGCATTGTGCTATAGTTTTTATTTCTTGTAGCATCTTTGCCTGGTTTTGTTATAAAGGTATTGGTGGCCTTATTAAATGACTTTGGACTCTTCTATATTTTAAGGGGTTTAAGAAGATTGTTGCTAATTCCTTGAATATTTGGTAGAATTCACCTGTAAAGTCATCTGGTTCTGGGTTTTACATTATTGGAAAGTTTTTGATTACTGATTTAATCTCTTTATTTTTCATTGGCTTATTCAAATTTTCTTGTTTCAGTTTGGTAAGTTGTATGTTTCTAGGAATTTACCAATTTCTTTTAGGTTATTTAGTTTGCTGTCATATAATTGTTCATAATTTTCTCTTACAATTCTTTTTCTTTCTAAGTTATCCAATGTAGTGTCTACTTTTTCACTTCTAGTTTTATTTATGTGAGTCATTTTCCTTTTTTTCTTAGTCAATTTGGTATATTTTTTAAAAAGTAAAAACTTAGATTTTTCAATTTTTAATTATTATTTTATTTTCTATTTGATGTATTTCTCCTCTGATATTTATTATCTTCTTCCTTCTGCTAACTTTTGACTTAATGTTCTTCTTTTTCTAGTTCCTTGAGGTATAAAATTAAAGTGTTTAAATCTTTTTTTAAAAAATATGTTTATCACTATAAACTTTCCTAAGTACTGCTTTTGCTGCATCTCATAAGTCTTGGTATGTTGTACTTTCAATATCATTTGCTTTCATACATTTTAAATTCCCCTTTGACTTCATTTTTTGACCCAGTGGTTGCTTAAGAGGGTGTGTTGCTCAGTTTCCACGTATTTGTGCATATTCCGGTTTTCTTTCTTTTATTAATGTCTGCTTTCATTTGATTGTGAATGGAGAAGGTCCTTAGGATGAATTCAATCTTTTTGAATTTGTTAAGATTTGTTTTATAACCTAACATATATTATCTACCTTGGGAACTATGCAGGGTGCACTTGAGGAAAATGTTTATTCTACTGCTGTTGGGTGAAAACTTCTGTGTGTATGTGCCTGTTAGGTTTTTCTGGTCTATAGTGCTGTTCAAGTCAGTTGTCCTATAATTGATTTAATATTGGAATGACCTATCAATGATTGTTTAAGTAGGGTATTTAGGTCCTCTGCTATTATTGTGTTGTCATCAATTTGTAGATTTAGATCTGTCAATATCTGCTTTGAAATTTAAGTGCTTTGATATTAGGCAAATACATGTTTATAATTGCTATATGCTCCTGTTAAACTGACCTTTAACATTATATAATGACCATTTTTGTCTCAGTAAACAATTTTGTCTGATGTATGTATAGCCACACCTACTTTCTTTTGGTTGCCATTTGCGTAGAATATCTTTTCTATCCTTTCACTTTCAGACTACATGTGTCTTTAAATCTAAAGTGAGTACTTGTAGATAGAATGTTGCTGGATCGTCTTTTTTATTCATTAAGGCACTTCATGTCTTTTGGTGGTGAGCTTAATCCATTTGCATTTAAAGCAATTATTAATTGATAAAGAATTATTATTCTTATTTTGCTCATTGTTTTCTTTCTGTTTTTCAGTTGTTTCTATTTCTCTTTCCCTGTTGTTGTCCTCTTGTATTATTTGAATTTTTTGGTAATTATTTGCTTTGATTCTTTTCTTTTTATCTTTGGTGTATTTATTGTATACTTTTTATTTAGGTTACCTTGAGGTTTGCAGAAAATATAGTTATAACTATCAATTTAAAGTTGATAATAATTTGACTTCAATCACATACAAAAATGCTACACTTTTACTATCCCCTTCCCAATACTTTGTGTTCTTATAGTCAGAGTTTGTTTTTTTTATATTATGTATCCAATACCAAATTTCTATCTTATAACTTTTATATTAGGATTAAAAGTAATTTATACACCATCATTGCCATGTTATTTTGTGTCTGTCTGTATATTTTCCTTGATTAGTAGTATCTATGCTTTTATTTGCTTTTACATTGCTGTTCAGTATATTTTAATTTCAATGTAGAGAATTGTCTTAATACTTTTTGTAAGGCAGATCTAGTGGTGATGATCTCCTTCAGTGTTGGTGTATGAGAAAGATTTTTACCCATTATTCATTTTAAAGTTACTTTAAAAAATAATGCTGTTAGATATATTTTTCTTGATTGGCAGGTGCTTTTTCTTTTTCTGTTTCAGTACCTTGAATATATATTCCTAATTTCTCCTGGCCTGCAAGTTTTCTTCTAAGAAATTTGCTGATAATCCTATGGTGATTTTCTTATATGTTATAAGTTACTTTTCTATAGCTGCTCTCAAAATTCTCTTTGCTTATTTAATTAATTTATTTTTTTTAGAAACTGTATCTTACTCTGTTGCCCAGGATGGAGTACAGTGGCACAATTATAACTCACTGCAGACAAACTCATGAGCTCAAGTGATCCTCCTGCCTCAGTCTCTCAAGTAGCTAGGACCACAGGTGTGTGCCACTATGACCAGTTAATTTTTAAATTTTTTTTGTAGAGATGGAGTCTGCTATGTTGCCATGACTTATCTTGATCTCTGGCCTTAAGCAATCATTCTATCTTGGTCTCCCAGGGTATTTGTATTATAGGTAGCATCACCACATCCAATTTTATCCTTAACTTTTGACAATTTGATTATAATGAGCTCACTGTGTCTTCTTTGACTTGATGCTTTTAAAGGACTTTTGAGTTTCATGAATCTAGAACTCTATTTTTCTCCCAAGATGTGGAAAGTTCTCAGGCATTATTATTTAAATACATTTTTGACCCCTTTTACTTTCTCTGCTCCTCTTGGAACATTATTAGTTTGTGTATTGCTATGCTTTATGATGCTCCATAAATCTCATAGACTTTCCTTGGTCTGTAGGTTTTTAAAGTTTTTCCTCTTTTATTGGATAATTTGAAACAGTCTGTCTTTGAGTTGCAGATTCTTCTTTTTACTTGATCTAGCCTGCTATTGGAGCTATCCATTTCACTTTATGTTTCATTCATTGTATCCTTCAGCTTTATGTTTTCTAGTTTTTTAAATGTCTTTTTTAAAAAAAGCAAGGTTTATTGAGAGGACAGAAAAGCTCCCACCGTGGGTTTTTAATGATTTCTATCTCTTTGTGGACCCTCTAATTTTGTTCACATGTTGTTCTTAATTTCATTTAGTTTTTAGTTCTTTTGTAGCTCACTGAGTTTCTTTAAAACAATTATTTTCAATTATTTGTCAGATAATTCATAGATATCTGTTTCTTTGAGGTTAGTTACTGGAAAAATATTCTCCTTAGGTGGTGCCATGTTTCCTTGACTTTTCACATTCCTTATAGTCTTGTGTTGAATTCTTGCATTTGGAAGACGTGTACACCTCTTTCAGACTTTACAAACTGGCTTTGGTGGAGAATGACCTTCACCATAGTGAAGTGTGATGGGAGGGGACATGTGGTAGCTATGAGGATGGTTGCAGCAGCATATATTCTGGGCAACTCCACGAGCTCAGGTGAACATTGGTGGTGATTGCAGGGGTTCTTGGTTACCAAATTTGCAGGTATCTACTACAGCAGTTGGGTTCCCTGGTGGCAAAAACTGTTGGGTTCCTCTTACCATCCTTATTACCTAAGGGGGAAAGTCATGGCTGAAGGGATCCTTTTTTGACACCTGAGTTCTGGGCAGATGTGTGCACAGCAGTGTGGACTCTAGGCAGCTTTATTAGCTGAGGTCAGCATCAGCTGGGTTCAGTGTTAGCAAAGACTGCAGGGGTCCTTGGTGGTGAGAGCATCTCAGGTCAGGTCCTTGTCCCCTCCTTTTACCTGATGGGGGAGGCTTAGGATTCCTCTTGGCACTGAGCTGTGCTGGACCAGTGAATGGGGCAATACAGGTACAATGCTTTCTACATTTTTCTGTATAGCTGTAAAAAAGTGTTTTCCATGCTCCACTTGATGCAGCTTCTCTATTGTACTCTGAAACTTTCCTGGAACTATTTTAATCAGTGGGTAGTTACTTAATTATTTTTGTTGGGAGTATGAGTGTTAGGACCACTAGGTCATGACCTTGCTGACCTGCACTTCCTGAACCACCTCTTTAACTTTGCATTTTCCAACTCATCTCACCCAGAAACTTCATTCGCCATAGAAAGCATGTTGGGGAGGACTGCTGATTTTATTCATCTGTTTGGGGGTGTGCAAGTTTTGTTTTCATTATAGGAAGGTGGCAGAAAGTTGGAAGAAGGTGCAGAGGAAAGAGGAAGGTTGCCTTCTTCAATGGGAGCTCTCTGGATCCTGGACTCATGTAATGAGAATGCATCTCTCCTAGTTTACAGTTGACTCTCCAAGAAAATGGCCAGGGTAAACCTCATTAATTCCTCTTTAAAAATTCAGGACAACGTCTGGACCCTGCCTGGTACCTAATTGATAGATGCTGAATAAACAAGTGATGGTCTTTGGAATTCTTTATAGTGTTTCCCCACTGAACAGCAATTACTTAGGATACTCTGGAGCCAGGACTGAGAAAAGCTGAGCTCCATATTTAGGATTTTCCTTTCTAGACATGTCAGGAATCCAGAAGAAAGCACCAAAAAGTCATATGTGCCCATAAATTGCTAAGGCAGTGAGGGAGGTGATTAGGGAGATGGTGACATCTTCGCCTGTCAAACAGCACAGGAAAACCCATTCTTCCATATTACAGGTTTGACAAAGAAGGAAAGGTATGGAGTGGAGTCTCTGACACTGACCCTGGATTCATCACAAACTCACAATTTGTAGGTATATACAAATGCTCTAAGTGCCAGCCTTTCTTTGATCAGGCTGTTTTTTCCCAAGACTGTCATTTAACCCTCTACTTGTTGATCTGAGACCCTCCCTATATGAACACACTCCTAACTGGGCTTTTTCTTGGTGCGAATTTCCCACGAGGAGGTACATTCTTGCCATGCTGGCTTTTCTCAGCTGCCTGCTAATTCAGATCTGCCATCAAATGTGTGATCTTTGGTGGTTTTTCATGCACTCCCCCATGTGCATGCAGGGAAAGCCTCTCATCACAGCAGGTTGCTTCCCTTGGAGATGCTATCTGTGTTAGAGGAGACCTTGGCTCCATTGGTTTGCTTTTTATCAACAATTTTATATTAAGCTCTATGACATCAAGAATAAACTGGATTTCTGCTCCACCTGGGGATGGAACATGGTAGGCTTTATCTCCAGGTGGTATCCCTTGCCCCCGAGGTCCAATACAGAAGCCATCTGTCCCTGGGAATTCCTCCACCAAGGCAGTGGCATAAATATCCCTGCTTGCTGCAATGGCCAATACTTTGCAGAGTAGGAACTCAGCTATTCATGTTGGGGTTATTGCAGTAATACCCCAAATCCCCTTCCTTTCTGCATAGAAAACTGAAGCCAGATTAATGCATGAGACTGTGAGAATGATAACACTGAGAGAGAAGAATAGCCCTTGAATGGTAGACATTGAATGAGTTCCCAAAGATAGACGTGAACACTGAACTCTCTATCTGCTACTAACTCCAGCTGTCAATTGGATGCACACTGCTTGTGGCCCAGTCAAGCCTTGCCTTTGCCAGTCACATGCCTGGGCCACAGATACTCTGTACAGGCAAGCACCTGGAATGCACAATATACCTCTGTATACCTAAGGGTGCCGAGAAAAGGGCAAGTGGATGCCATTTCTGAACAGGACCCTGGGAGAGGCCAACTGCAGGAGAAGAGTCAGAAGTTGGTCCTTCTTGGTCACCCTGGGCCAAGAGAAGGTGTAGTAGTCTCATTGTAGTCCCCTTGTTCTTTGCAGATATGATTAAGGTAAGGATCTTAAGATGAGATCATCCTCTATTATCTGGGTTGGTCTTATATCTCACGACAAATATCCCTATGAGAGACACACAGAGAAGAAACAAACAGCAGGAAGAAGACCATATGAAGATGGAGTCAGAGACTGAAATGATGCAGCTGCAAGACAAGGAATGCCTGGAGTCACCAGAATTGGGAAGAGGCAAGAAGTATCCTCTTCCAGAGCCTTCAGAGGAAGCATGGTTCTGCTGACATCTTGGTGTTGGTCTCTGGCCTCCAGAACCATGAAAGAATAAATTTTTGTTGTTTAAGTCACAGGAAACTCATACAGGAAGGGGAAGATCTGGAAGGAGAAGAGTCTAATGAAAACTACTAGGCCTTGCACTCCTCCCCAGCACAGGGCAAGTATACAAGTTTCAGGCGGTGGGATATTCAAAATCAAAAGACAGCAGAAGATCAAACATGACTCCTTATAGGACATCCCTGGACCTCCAACATAGACAACTTATGTCCTCTGTTCTTGTCCTTCAGGCACCAGAGTCTCTTCTCTGCATTGTCCTGCCCCCTAAGCTGCTGTGAACAAAAACCAGGCAATAGCAAAATCTCTAGGCCAGTTGTGTTGAATGAATAAACAGATTCAGAGCATGTTCTCCATGAGAAGCTAGGTCTCACTGATGAGAAGGATGGGCTATGCCTCATACACATGACTTGCTTCTGGACTGGGTAACTTCTTTCTGTTTTAGTTACTGTTTGTTTCCTGCATCTTCCTGCCTTCCTCCCAGGAGAAGGAAGCCAGTCAAAACTCAGGTATTTCTGCTAAGAGTAGAACAAACTTGGAGTAAGGGTACCTTTCGCCTTTGTGGAGGTAAGGAAGGAAAAAAGACTGATGAGGGAAATAAATGAGATAATAAGGGAAATTCCCAAAATGTAAATGGGGAAGAGTCTGAAGGTCTCTGGAGCATGAGGGTCTGCATTCTGCTCCCTGAAACCGCTCCCAGAGTTGACAAGACCTTGGAGAAAATTAGCTAGTAGTGCACTCAGATAACCTGGGAATTAGAGACTGGGATTCTGAGGCTCCCCAGGGATGGACTGCCCAAGAATGTCAGGGACCGGTTTAGCTCTGAGGCAGGAAGGCACCACTGAGAAAGGGCCATGGGTCCCTCATCCCCAGAATAATATCAGGGAGTAAATGATGGGGAGTAAAACTGACAATAGGATACCAGCACATTCACATTCAAGCAGTATTTTAGAAATAAACTCAAAATGCAAAGGAAAACAGACCTTTGCCCAGAAGCAGAATCCTAAGTACAAGGACAGAGAGAAACAGGTCAATTTAATACCAAGTCGGCATATGAAGGAAATCACCAGATCCTACACAGTGAGAAATGAACCCATCCACAGCTGCCCACCTCTCTATAGTTAACATGACTTTCCCATGCCAAGGAGAGCCTGCTTGGAAAGACAGAGTTGCAAATGACTTCATTCTTCGTTTTAAGGACTAGCTGAAAATCCATTTATCTCAGCAATAGACTACTCATCTTGCCCTTATCAGGGTGAATGACCCCATCTCAAGCAATAGGTCAGATATCTCAACTGAGCTTGTCAAACTACTGCTCATTCCTCAAGGCTTGCTTCAAAATCTGCCGTCTTGGTGTCCACAAATTCTAAATTATTAGACACAAACTGAACAATTCTAATCAACCTCCTCTTCCCAAAACAGTCATATGCACTCCCTGAAAGAGGCTGCTTGGGTAACCCTCAATCTTTATAAAACATCTTTCCTTTGATGTCCCCTTCTTGAGATGTCAGGAGACTCTGTCCAGCTGCTAGTCTCCTTCATTGAAGTCACTGCAATCAACTTGCTTTGTTTGAGAAATAAGTCATTTTGCTGAGCCCTTTTGGCCATCGGTAGTAGGCAATAGTTTGATCAGAGAAGTTAATTTGACTTGAAGAAAAATAATTTGCTTGAGCATACCACCCAGGACAGTAAGCATAATCAACAAAGAAGGTCACCTAGAACTCCGCATTCTTTCATGCATCTTAACAATTAAGCTAGTGGGTAAAATGCAGCTGTGTGGGCATAAAAGTCCTTGCTCCATCATTGGACATCCTGAGTGGCAGAAAGTTGGCACTGAGAGTTGCTCTAGAATAGTCTGGGCCATTATAAGACTTTGAGACCTTACTAACTTTCTTTTTTTTTTTTTTTGAGTTGGAGTCTCACTCTGTTGCCCAGACTGGAGTGCAGTGGCTGCTCCCGGCCACCGCAGCCTCGACCTGCTGGGCTGCAGCGATCCTTCCGCCTCAGCCTTCCGAGTAGCCAGAATTACAGGCATGCACTACCACGCCTGGCTGATTTTTTTATTTATCGTAGAGATGAGGTCTCACTGCCCAGGCGGGTCTCGAACCCGCGGACTCAGGCAATCCACTCACCTCAGCCTCCCAAAGGTGCGGGATTATGGGCTGAGCCACCGAGCCTGGCTCTTACTAACTTTCTAAATATTTTTTACATAAACTTTTAATCTATAAACTAAGTTTATAGAAAATGCAGAGATAATGCAGAGAGTTTCCATAGACCTCATATTCAGTTGCCACTATTAAAATCTTAAATGTATGGTACATTTGTTAAAATTAGTAGGTCATGCTTGATGTATTACTAACTAAAGTCCACAGTTAATTTATATTTCCTTAGTCTTTACCCAATGCCCTTCTTCTGCCCTAGGATCCCATCCAGGATCCTATATGACATTTAGTCATCATGTGTCCTTATGCTCTTCTTGGCTGTGACAGTTTCCCAAGCTTTCCTTGTTTTTGATAACCCTGACAGTTTTGAGGAGTCCTGATCAAGTGTTTTGTAGAATGTCTTTCAATTTTGATTTATTTGTTTTTCTCATGATTAGGGTTGTGGGGTTCTTGGGAGGAAGAGCAGACAGATAAATTTCCATTTTTATTACATCTTACATAGTGTCAATGTGACTCATCACTGTTGATATTGACCTAGGTCATCTGGTGGAGGTGTGTTTTCAGGATCCTCCATGGTAAAGACTCTCTTTCTCTGCCCTCATTTATACTCTATTCCTGAAAGAAAGTCACTAAGTGTAGCCCATACTCAAGGGGTGAGAAGTTATATTTCCCAGTTTGACAGCAGATAATCTATATAAATTTTTTAAAAATTCTTCTGCAGAGGAAATTTATTTTTTTACCTAGTTATTTAGTTTATTTGTACAGCATGTACTCATGGATAATAATTTATACTTAGTGCTATAATCTATTACACACACACACACACACACACACACACACACACAATATATATCTCAGATAGTTTCAGCTTTGGTCACTGAGGATCTTTCCTCTGGCTTTTGTGCCTCTTTGACATGCTCTAATCATTTTGTGTTTTGAGCACTTCCTTACTTTGGCACTACAAGATGCTCTTGGCTCATCTTTCTCTATTTCTTGCCTCAGTCTTAGAATCTGTCATTCTCCCAAATAACCCTGATTTGTTTTATTGGAGAATGATATTGGAAACTGAAGTCTAGGCACTGGGTGTTCTCATTTCTGCTGAAGCATTGGGGACAGAGCTTGGAAATATGTGTATATATAGCATGCATGCACCTGTGTCCATATCTCTTTATGCAGACATATGTATCTCTATTAAGCTTAACATGAGTTCATATCAGTGTCTCCAGCCCTAATCCACTATCTCATGGATTATTCTAGCCTCATGCCCTTGTTGATGTCTAAACTTCCACTCCAACAGGGAGAAACCTGGCTTCTCCATCCACCACTCATCTTATTTATTTATTCTAAGCCAGTAGACATGTAAAGTAGTTTCAAAACTGCTAATTCACAGCCTTGTAAGCACCAACTTTAACATTACTACCTCCAGATTTAAATAAAAAGATAAACAATTGAAAAATGAATAAACAATTGAGGATTTTAGAAGAAATTTTAGGGACATTCTTGCTCCAAATTAAAATAGGGAACACCATAACTGAAGCAATAGTTTTTGCAACATTTTGCATGTGACATATGCTTACCTTTGTAATAATGAAGCAATTATCAGAAAATGCAAAATCAGCATGCAAATGAATCTTGAGAAGTACCCAGGTATAGGGGGAGGCTCTGTGGTCATTCTGGTAAATAAGACATTTGTCTTAGTCCTAGACAGGTTTGCATTTTGCACTAAATCATTCTAGAGCTGTAAGGTGCTGAATACTGTTTCATAAGAAAATAAAAACTGATGGAGATCTGCCAAAAACGTCTGAGAATACTGTTAAAAGAACTGAGGATTCTCCAAAGCCAAATGAAAGCAGACTGTGACCCAAATGTGTTAAATCTGATCTGCTTTTGTCTTTATGAGAAGGGTCTTTTGCACGCTGGTATAATATGGTGGAAATTACACAACCTGGGTTGTCCTGTGGTAAACCCAGGAGTGTCATTTTCAAGTTGTAATAAGAGGCATAGTTCTCTGACAGCTTTTAGTGCTAACCTGGGTTCATTTATTTAAAGGAGGGGTTGATTGATAAAATATACAGGAGCGTGGGCCCACTGGCCTCTAAACAATCAGAATTCTTCACTAAAAATGCTTGAGAGCAGTTTTCTCCCCCACCCCCACAAACACAAACACACACACTTGCACATGTACATGCGTGCATGCGCACACACACACACACACACACACCACACACACACACACACACACACACACACACACACACACACAAACACACACACACACACATAGTTCCTCTACAAGGAAAACATGTGTATAAACAAGAACCGGAGTGACCATGGCACCTCCTTTGTGCCTTGGAGCTCCCAAATGTTCCAAAACCTGGACACAGTCCTGTGGGAGGAGTCCTGGAATAACAAAAGTTGACTTTTCTGCCACTCTTAGTCTGTCAGAGGGTAGAGTAAAAGAAAAACCTATATGCAGACAGTGGAACCACAGCCTTGCACACCTGAGCCCTTGGACTGAACTTCAGGCTTACAATACCATCTTGACTGTTGTGTTTTGGCAAATCAGGGATGTTCAGGGTCTGTATGATGTGCCTAAGTTCCAGGGATTTGTGAGGGAATCTGCACATTTTGCCAAATGCCTGTGTAGGCACTCTCTTTCCTTCCTTTTTCACTCAATGGGGCTCAAGAGAGCCACTTCTCAGTTAGAACAGCCTTAATGGAAGCCGGGTTAACCAGTCTGTGACTCTCAGATTGGGTATCTAGCCCATCATGTCCACTGCACCCATTGCTTTCAAGCAATGCAGATTCTCCAACCCTTCCCGGACCTACTGAATCAAAAACTGCAAATTGGGCCCAGCAATCTGTGTTCCAACCCCAGGTGGTTCTGGTGCCTCTCAGGAAGTCTGAAAACCACTGAGTAGGACATCTGCACACCTCAGCTCTCCAGGGACTCATGGAGGTAAGTAAGGAGCAGAGAGTCAGCTGGGGCCTGGAGTAGGACAAGTGTAATTGGGTCCTGTGATGGGCAAAAAGTTTGTCACCTCTAAATTTCTATGTTAAATCTCCAACCTCCAATGGGATGATATTAGGATCTTGGAAAGGTAATTAGAGTTAGATGAGGTCATAAGGGTATTCATGATGGGCTTAATGTCCTTATAGGAAGAGACATGAGAGCTTCTTTTCACTCTTTGCCACATGAGGACACAGTAGGAAAGCACCTTCTTAGAACAAAGAATCCTCACCAGACATCAGATCTGCCAGCACCTTGATCTTGGACTTCCAGCATCCAGAACTGTGAAAAATGAAAGCCTGTTGTTTAAACTGCCCAGTCTTTTGTCACAATGGCCCTAGCTGACTAGAACAGGTTCTGAAGACAGGTGGGACCTGTAGGCAATGAGACTCAGGAAGAGGAGCTGTGAGAGGGAGTGAGAATACTAGGAACCAAAATTCTGAGAACTCAGAACCTCTGAGCCACATCCAAGGTGGGTTGGCTGAACCTTTCCCTGTGTCTCTCACTCTCCCACCTTTCTAGCCCAGCATGAATGCCACTTGGAGAACCCAGGCTCCCCTGCTGGCGGCCAGGCAAGGTGATCCACCCTCAACCACAGAGAAGCCCAGGTGGGAGCCCCCAGACCATCTAAATCTACCAATAGAGATGACTCCATGAGCTCATGGCTGGTCTGTGCCTGGGCCCACCTGCTCCAGAAGAGAGAATAAGAACATGTGATTGACATTACAGGACTCTGAAATAAATTTTACGACCCCTCCCAATATCCCTTCCCCACGTCCCTGACCATCCCGTGCTCTTTTTCTCCACCCCAGCTGCTCTACAGCTCTCTTTCTTTTCGAGAACTGCTGTTGTCTCGTGTTGTAATTACTCCCTCACCTCTCTCTATACCGTTATTCTGAAACCTGTTTCCTCTTATTTCCCAAAGGCCCCCTTGAAATCAACTTTCTCCACTTTCCAAATCGGCAGAGACAGAGAGAAAACGTGTGTTTTTCTTCCTCGATTGAATTGCTGCTTCTGCAGATGCCATTCCTCAACGTCTCATCCCCTGTGTTTAGTTGGATTTCAGAAGAGTCTGCAGAGGGGCGGAGGTCACACCAGCTGAGTGCAGCAGTGTGCCCTAGCACCGGGGGAGGGGGCCTCACCAGCCAGAGTGGCTGTGGCTTTAGATCAATCTGCCAACTCTTGAGAATTCAGGAAAAACAGAAGGAATCTAGTTTAAATGAGGTGATTAGCAGAGTCTCAAGCAATATGATATTGATACCAGTGCAATTTCCTAATGGAGTCTTCCAGAAACAGCGGTGTCCAAGAATTATAAGTTGGAAATTCACCTGCTCCCGAGTGCTGGAAGAGAAAGCCAAAAGCTGACAGAAAATGACAGCGAGGGGCAAATAGTGGGTTGATGTGCACAATGTCAGTTCAGCATCATTTGTAATAAACACAAACAAAAACAACTGCAAGTTGCCTTAATGTCCAAGTATAGGAATTGGGTATATAAATTATGCATTGTGAAATATGCATCCATGAAAAAAAGTGAGACAAGGAATAATTCTCAAGATACAGTATTAAGTAAAAAGAAGGTGATACACAGAATAGTAGGGTCGGTGGCAGCCATTTCTATAAAATAGTTTTAGTAATCTATGGCTGCCACCTAAATTCATTGTCATCTTAGTGACTTAAAACAACACAAGTGTTTTATCTGACAATTCTGTGGGTTAGAAGTCCAACATGGGCCTCACTAGGCTGAAATCAAGATCTTGGCAGAGGTTTTTTGGTCTGCTTTTTGTTTTTTCCCTGAATGCTCTGCAGGTGCACCTACCCCTTACTTTTTCCAGCTCTCCTGGCTCATGTCTTCTTCCTCTATCTTCACCACCAAATGGTAAGTCTAGTTCTTCTCACATCACAGTACTTGAACTTCCTCTTCTGCATTCCTCTTCCATGTAAAGAAAAAATTTTTCAGAATAACTGAAGTTCATATAAAATTGAGTGGAAGTTACAGAAAGTTTTCATGTACTCTCTGCCTGCCTCCCACCCTCACCCCCTGCAAGCTTCCCCCTACTATGGACATTTCTCACCAGTGGGTGCATTTGTCACAATCACAGAAACGACATCAATACATTATCACTCACAGTCCACAGTTTACATTAGGGCTTGATCTTGATGTTGTATATTCAGACAAATGCATAATGACATGTATCTGCTTTTACAGTGTCCCATAGAGTTTTGCACTGCCCTAAAAATTCTCTGTGTCCTGCCAATTCATCCCTCCTATCCTTTTAACCCATGGAAATCAATGATCTTTTCACTGTCTCCATAGTTTTTTCTTTTTCAGAATGTCCTATAGTTGGAATCATGGAGTATGTAGCTCTTTTTATAGTGACATGTTTCACTTAGCAATAGCATTTAGGATTTTGCCATGTCTTTTCATGGTTTGATAGCAGAGCTCTTTTAGCACTGAATGACATTCCATTGTCTGAACATACCACAGTTTGTTTATCCATTCACCTACTGAAGGACAACTTGGTGGCTTCCAAGTTTTGGATAAAGCTGCTATAAATATCCTTGTGCAAGTTTTCATGTGGGCATAAGTTTTCAATTCCTTTGCAGAAATATCAAGGAGTGTGATTGCTGGATTTTATTTTTAGTTTTGTAAACTGTCTTTCAAAGTGGTTGTGCCATTCTGCACTTCCATGAGGAACAAAGGAGAATTTCTGTTGATCCACACCTCACCAGCATTTGGCATCACTGTTTTGGATTTCGGACATTCTAATAGGTATGTTGTAGTATTTCACTGTTATTTTAACTTGCAATTTTATCGTGGCACAGATTCCAGTATTTCCAGCTGTGGATATGTAGAAATAGGAATACTCCATGGATATGTAATATTTTTTGAGTTGACTTCTTACTCTGTTGCCCAGGCTGGAGTGCAGTGGCATGCTCACAGCCACTGCAGGCTCGACTGCCTGGGCTCAAGCTATCCTTCTGCCTCAGCCTTCCAAGTAACTGGAACTGGAACTACAGCTGCCACTGCTCCTGGTTTATCTCCATGAATATTTTAAAACAGTAGAGGTTTTTATTATAATTATGGTTTCCATCTAAATTTTCTATAAACACACAGATTCCTTACACTGAAAGAGTGATTTGCTTTGGCTCTTAGAAGAGGGGCTCACAAGGAATCTCGGTTTTCTCATTGCTCCCTCAGCCAACCAAGAAAGGGCATATTTCCTCCTTAGATTTGCTGCTGCTTTGATCTGATGCCTGTACTGAGGTTCATCCATCCTGGGAATAATTTTGTCTCATTAAAAGATGGGATCTTAATACTGGAAGAAAGATAAACCAAGACCTAGGATTATAGGAGATGGCCAGGTTATGGTTCTCTGCCCACCAGAATGTCCTCTTCACAGTGTTCTGCCCTCCCTCCCATTCCTGCCTCTTCCCTACCCGGTGACCTTGTGGACTCCTCTAAGGGCAGAGGCTAGTTTTGTTTATCTTCTCCCTCCAACTCAAACACAGAAGAGACTGGTGACTATCTATTCAATAGAATGTAAATCAGGTGAAATTTCATCCCTAATTTCTGCAATGAATCCACCTATCTCTCAAAGGCCAAGAACTTCTGGCAGAGTGTGATTCTTCATTATTTGGTCAGATCAAGCTATTAAGAAGTTGAGATTGAAGCTCCTGCTCTAATGAGAATGCTGACTGACTCATCATCAGATAGGCCTGATGAGTGTCTTCTTGGCAAAGGTCACACAGGGGTCAGCTGGCTGCTGGGGCAGAGCCTCTGTGTCTTCCTGGAGAGCCTGGCCCCAGGGACAGGGGCCCTGGGTGGAGAATGAGACATAGGTCATAGTAACTAACTTGAAGATTCTTGCTCCTTGTTTGAAGATAAAACTAGCTGAAACTAAAGCAACAACTATGGAAAAATAGAAGATGGAAAATAGTCAAGCTCTACATAAGAAAATCACCCTCCCTTCTGGCTTGTTAGCTGTGATTTGCAAAGACTTTCACCTCCATTACTAATTGAATCCAACAACAGCTGTGAGAGATGTGGCTATGACAGAATTAATTATCCCAATGTGTCAGGGTTCTTCAGAGGAGCAGTACCAGGAGGATATTTATATATGAAAGAAATATAGTTCAAGGAATTATCCTAGGTGACTGTGAAGACTGACAAGTCCAAAATCTGCAGGGACGGCTTAAAACATACAGGAGCTAATGCTGCTGTTTGGAGACAGAATTTCTTCTTTTCTGGGAAACCTCTGTTTTTGATCTTAACACCTTCAGCTGATTAGACGAACCAGCACACATGGATGGAGGATCATCTACTTAAAGTCAACTAATTAGATATGGTAGCCATGCCTACCAAACACCTTCACATCAGCACCTAGATTCATAGATAACCGACTACTTTAGCCTATCTGAGGTGGTGCATAAAACTGACCATTACACCCAATTTACAGATGAGAAAATTGAAGCACAAAGAGGATAAGTGGATCTTCTAAATTGATAAAACTAGAGTTGAATACTGGAATAACAACCAAAGGACTATTACCATGCTAGCTGCTGTTACTTCCTGTATCTCAGACCTGTAGACATAGAAATCCTCAGAACACAGCTAACAACTTCTTTATCTCTTCCTTATTGACACTATTTCCTCTTGTCTCACAGCTTTGAACATTGTTTAGATGCTGGCTGCTCCCGAGTTTCTACCTCTAGCCCAACTTTCCCTGAACGCTGGGGTCCTTTATCAAACTACTTCCTTCCCAATCCTCTTTGAGGGTCTAGTGTGTGCCCACAATGAACACATCAGCACATAACACTGGACAATCCCTGCCCCCCACACCTTCTCTTTCTTTCAAATGTTGACTTCATCCTTCCAGGTGTTTACAAAGCAAAGGTTTCTCTCATGAACATGCTCAATCTATCAGCAAATCCTGAGAATTTGACCTTCAAAATGTACCTAGATATAAACCCTTCTTACCACCTTTCTGGTTACCATCCTTGTCCAACCAATAACCCATAACATTGGTTTATTGTAATGACTTTCAAAAATGTCTCACAACTTCTGCTCCTGCCTTGTTTGTGGGGTCCTCTCCAAAGAGCTGCCAGGTAAGACTGAATCTGACTGGTTATTCCTCTTATCAAAACTTTGCATGACTCTCCTTTTTTTTTCAGAGTGTAGTAAGTTTCTTTAAATGATTGAGAGTCCCTTTGGTGTTCAGTTCCTTGTCTACTCTCATATCTCATTGCTCCCCCTCACTCACTCTGTTCCATTTTTTCCCATGCCTTTTCCTCTCCCTAAGACCACTGAACCCACCCTAAAGGCCTCAGAACCGCTCATGTGGCTCCAGCACTCAGTTCCTTCAGGTCTAATGCACAAATGCCCATTCACCAGTGAGCTTTGTAGCACTCTCATACTTCTTTCTGCCTCTCCACAGTTTCCTTGAAAACCAATAGCCTGAAATTGCTGTGAAACCCAGTGACCTAGAGCTCCTAGGGAGGGGTAGCACAGGGTTGGAATCCTTCCAAGCTTCCTTTGAAGAGTATTCATGACTTGACCTCTCCAGCAGTTTACTGAAGAACCTCATTTGTATGGGTGTTTTTATCTGACCTGACTTAGAACTTGCACAACACAATGAGTCTTTTCTCTTGAGGTGTTTGTTAAAAATAATTGAAGAAAATTGTTTAACTTTGCAACTATCTGAGGTAGTGAATAAGAGTTGAGGCAAACATTCTGCTAACCAAAAAAAAAAACGTAAAAGGAAAATCTAGAGGATGAGATGTCCACTGCAGTTTAGAAACTCTCTAACTTATTCTTGGGAAACTAAAATCTACCTGCATGTATAGGGCTATGTTCAGGAAAGATTTGAGAAGTCCCTAAGCTTTCACCCTGCCTGACCCTGAGGCTATGTACACACAAGAAGTGAAAGCTAAAGACAAACTGTAAACTATCTTGATGAGTGCAGGAGAGCACCCCAACATGCACACAGAATCCTTAGGAAAAGACTAGAAGACTTATAGGTTATAGGCATTTAGAGAAATCTCTGTCCAATCATTAGATAACCATAAGCTAATCAAGCAGAGACTTTAGTGACCAAACATGATAAAGAATACAGACTTTATGGAATTAAGAAAAGTTACTAAGCAAACAATGATGATGGCAACAAAAGCGAAAACAACAATGGCAACAAACTCTAGGAAAGAGAAATAATATGATGTTCAGAATTGCCACATAGTATTACTTAAAATATTTAGTTTTCAACAAAAAAAGTGACACACCAAACAACAAGAAATTATGGCTATACACATAAAAAATGAAATTAGTTAAAATTATCACCGAAAAATCTCAGACATTGGACTTAGTAGACAAAAACTTAAAATCACTTATTTTAAATATGCATAAATAACAAAAGAAAAACGTGCAAAAACTAAAGGAAAGTAGGAAAACAACATTTCAACAACTAAGCAATATCAATAACAATATAGAAATTATAAAAAGTTAATTTCTGGACTTGAAAATAAAATACCCTCTGTAAAAAACTTACTAGAGTAACTCAACAGCAGAAGAGCAGGCAGAATAAAGACCAACAAACATAAAGTATTCAACTGAGATTATCCATTCTGAGCAAAAAAGAGAAAAAAATAATAAAAATATGAACAGAGATTCAGAGATCTGTGGCATACCATCAAACATACTGATATATGCACAGTGAGAAACCCAGAAGGGCAGGAGAAAGATATAAAGGATCAGAAAAAGTATTTTAATAAATAATTTGTGAAAACTCAGATTTGAAGAAGAAAACATTAATCTACAGAACCAAGAAGCTTAAATGGCCTCAATTTGGATAAAGTCAAAGGGATTCACAATGAGGCCCATTATACTCAACCTATGAAAAGTCAGAGGCAAAGTAATGATTTTGAAACCAGCAGGAGAGAAGGGACTCATACGTATAATAAATCCTCAATAAGATTAACTGATAATTTCTCATCAGAAACTGTGGAGACCAGAAGTTAATGGGATGAAATACTTAAGGTGCTGAAAGACCAAAACTGTCAAACAAGAGTTCTATAACCAGAAAAACTATTCTTTAAAAAATGAAGATGAAATTAAGGCATTCCAAGGAAAAGCAAAAACAAAACAAAACAACAAAACCACTTGAGGAAGTTCATCATTGCCAGACTGCCTCTACAGGGAATTATCCGGGCTAAAATAAAAAGGCACTAGTCAATACTGAAATCCATATGGAAAAATAAAGAGAATCGGTGAAGGTAAATATATAGGCAAATATAAAATACAGCATAAATGAATTTTTTGTTTGTAACTTTTTTCTCCTGTCTGATTTAAAATAAAACTGCATAGAGTAATAATGATGAATCTTTGTAGAACAGGTTTCACCCACTAGATAAATGTTCTAGGAACCCATTGGTACCCATGAACCAACAAGCATTGTTGTGAGATACCGCTTTCAGCTTCAGTGATTTTTTTTTAGGTTCTTTAACGTGCTTGCCGTTTTTGTGATGGATGATTTATGAGTTCACCTGTTCACACCACACTGTTTAGCAGTTTTTGATGAAAAATGGCATGACCCCCATGCCTCACCCTCCTTATTCACTTGATCTCTCCCTGAGTGACTATTTTTTTGTTTCCCTAAATGTAAAAAAAAGTCCTCAAAGGGAAACATTTTGCTAATGTGGAAGAGGTGCAAAAAAATAAATAAATAAAAAACAAAACACAACAACAAAAAAACTGCAGAAGCACTAAAAGACATAAAAGTTGATGAGTTCAAAACTGTTTTGAGCAGTGCAAAAAAGTGTCTCAATAGGTGTAGTGCATCAAATGGAGAGTACTTTGAAGGTGACTGAAGTTTAGACATGTAAGGATAAATTCACAATTTTTTATAAATAAATTCAATTTTGGGGGGTTTCTCCTTTTATGTTCTCTTTAGGTGATGCTCATTATGGACAAATATACAAATAGTTTAAAACTAAAAGGACAGAATACATTACATCATGCCATAGTACCTAAAAAATCAGGCCTGGTTATGTCAATATCAGTAGACTTTATGGTAAAATTTGTTTCTAAACATAAACAAATGCAGTTTGTAAGGCTTAAAGAGTAAATCCATTAAAAAATTATGGCAATTATGAACAGCTGTGCATTTAAAAAGAAAGCCCTTAGTATATGAAGCAAAGATCAATAAAATTAAAGGGAGAAATAGACAATTCAACAATAATAGTTGAATACTAAATGGTTGAAGACTAAATGTGAATATAAGCAAGGAAATAGAAGACTTGAAAAATACTATTAACCACTAGACAACAGATATCTATAGAACACTTCACCCAATAACAGCAGAATATACATAGGTACATTTCTTCATGTGCACATGAAACATTCCTCAGAACAGAAAATATACCAAGCCATAAAACAAACCTCAGTAAATAGAAAAGGTTGAAAATCACAGAATGTATATTCACCCAGCTAAATGAAACAATATCATAAATCAATAGCATAAAGAAATTTGAGAAACTCATAAATATGTGGAAATTAAACATCATATACCTAAACAACCAATGATTAGAGAGAGAAATCTCAAATAAAATAGAAAAATATTTTAAGATACATAAAAACAGAGTCGACATACTGAAACTTATGGGATGCACCTCTTTCATTTTCAAAGAATAGGCTGAAATTTGTCAGCTAAAGCAGTGCTTAGAGGAAAACTCATAGCTATAAATTTGTATACTAAAAGGCAAAAAGATCTGCAATAAATAACCTCATCTTCCCACTGAAGACTAGATTATACCTTACATAAGCAGAAGGAAGACAATAATAAGACTAGAGTAGAAATACATGGAATGGCAGATAGAAAAACAATAGAAAAAATAAATAAAATGGAATCTCCCCAAAGTTATGTACACATTCAATGCAGTTCTAGGATTCTTGGAAGAAATAAATGAGCTGATTCTCAAATTCCTGTGAAAATTCAAGTGATCCAGAGCAACCAAATCAATCCTGATGAAAAAGAATGAAGCTGGGATATTTAAACATCCCAATTTCAAAACTTATTATAGAGATACAATCATAAAGACTGAGAAAACCTCTGAACCATACACTTTTTTTAAAGGGTGAATTTTATATCTTAATTTTAAAAAACCTGAAGCTAGTTTAAATTTTTGATGTTTTAACATATAAGTAATGTCATGTCTGTACATGTGGAAAGTATACCTTCTTGCAATTAGTCATTTAACATCTCTGGCAAAAAAATGTATTGGTTTGGAAACATACTGGCATTGCAGAGAACATTCTAAGGTACTTACAGGGGAAAAAATCCATGCCATGTGCACAACAGAAGTACTCACAAGAAACTGCCTTGGTAGTTAGCATATACACCTTCAGCAAGATACCTAAAAATCTCTGCTTCATGCAAACCTTCCCAGCTTCCACTTGACCTGTCAACCATGTGTGTGGGTCCTCATCTTTTCAAACTTGTTCAATATCAGCTAAACTTTATGCACATTTTTGAAATTAAAATTAAAGTCTAGAAGCATGGTTATAAAAAGATCTGCTGCTTGACTCATTCATCTCTGTAGGAGACAGAGAACAGACTTTTTACCCCCAAAACTCTTAATGAAGTCTTCAAGATACATAGATAATAAATCTGACTTCAATGGCTTGACAGCAGCAATTAAGTCCTGGCCACTGTATTTGCATATGCTCCCCAGAAGAGACACCTGGAACCCCCAGAGACCCCATGTAAGTAACAGATGCCCCTCCACCCCCTTCAACAGAAATCCTATCTCTGGCCAGCTAGCAGCGAAGTGGCCCCTTGCGCTGACCTCATAAACAGTGATGGATTGCTGCTGCTTAGCTCATGCCCTGCGGCAGCTCGGGGGCTTCAAGGAAGGGAAGCAACAGTTAACGCTCCCAGGCCTCCCAAATTCCCAACAAGCTGCAGCTAAGGAGATGGCTGGCTAATGAACAATTACATCTCCTAGGCTTCTAGTTTTTCAGAGTATGTTGGGAGATCATTTCATTTATGTCTTGAACACATTTCCCTGCTCTCCCAGTAGACATGCATGAGGTCTGCAATTACTATGTGCTGTTTTTCTGAAAAGTTTTTAGGAGGAAAAACCCTCCCACTAAAATGAATTATCCTCTTTTCTGTCCTCATGGTGAATATTTAAGAAATGAGGCAATTTAGAAGTCATTTAAAATGTTATTGATGAGACAAGGCCACAGAAATCAGCCCCTAGATACACTGTAGTCCACTGGCTTGCCCCAGGTAGGTGTCCAGCCTGGTAATAATTTCAGAGTCATAAATAAATAAATGCAGGATTTCTAGTACAAGGAGCTACTCGGAACTTAGAAGAAACTAGAATTTTAAGTTCTACACAAATGTTGCTGAGAAACAAAATTGCTCTCCCCAGGCACCTGCACATCCACCCCCTGCTTCATGACTCCATTTTCTTCTTCTTTACTCTTCTCTGTCCACCCCGCTAAACACATGGCAAAGAGCACATCACTTCTATTTAACATGGGTTTGTTATCCTGTCACATGGTAGGTGCCAATGTAATTTCACTAAATGAATGGGCCAATATGTGAACCTTTTCCTAACCCACCATCAGTGGTTTCTACTTCTTAACCTGCAAACATGCTGTCAATGTCATCAAGAACTTATCAAACAGACCACATTAAAAATGCCATCCTTATCCTCTGGGGCTGGGTGGTCATATCAATGCTATATCGTCTCTCTAGGATGTCAACTTATGATCTGAAGTTTGCAGGTACAAACTGACCTAGCAGAAATTACATTCTACCTTTTCCATTCACTACAAAAGGTTCTGCTGACAGGGACCTAGACCAGAGGGGCACATTTGCTTGTGATTCCTTCTTGTTTCCATGACACACTGGATTAAGTTCATAACCCCCTTTCCTGCCACATGCTTTAGAGAGATCTTGAAAGACTTGCTACAAGGACTGACAATAGAAATGTTCTCCCCACTTTCTGACCACTTCCAATAGTTAGGATGAATGTGGTCTGATGCAGTTATTCAGTAGTGGCCCCCTAAAATGTGTCAGGTAGCACAAGGACTGCAAAAGTCAGACACCTAGAGATATTCAAGGAAGTCCAGAAGTGAAGTCACACTCCAAGATGTCAGACTGTGGCTCTTAGTCTAGATTCTAACAATGGGCACAGGCATACACAGGCGATGTCAGACAGGAATGGTGTGGTCCTGAAACCACAGTACACATCCAGGAATCCTAGAGAGGGAGATTACAAGCAAACAGTGTTCTCAGTGGAAGTTTTCCAGAGTGCGACTTGTCTTATGATTGACTGGTCTTCAGAGGTGAGGCTTCTGTGTCATGGTGCTGGGATGGGCATCCTAGGAGCAGATTTATGTTCACAGGAGACTCACTGGGAAAGATGTGAGGGTCAGACTACAGAACCCTTGCTGCTTTAGAGGAAACACTCTTCCAAGGTCCCCTCAGGACTCTGGTATCATATTCTCCATCCACTCACTGTGGGAGAGAAGTTTCCTTGGAATCTCTACAAATGCCTCAAGTGAGTGACATTTTTGTGTTCCCTGGTTTGACCCTTTTGGAAAGTGTTGTCCTTCGCATGACATTGGATCATCTTCTACCTCTTTCCTTTGATATATTAGTGAGAATCTGGATATCAGGGACAAAAAATTCCAGAATAGCTCTGTCCTGTGACAGAATGTACTTATCGTAAATATTTGCAAAGGTTTGGTGAACTGAGAAAGAAACAAGAAACATGGAATTTTGTGGCAGTGTCAATGTATTCATTCGATCCAGAAAGTCTCTATTCATATTAATGTGAGGTTGATATATATTCTCAAAATGGTAATATATAAATCCTCCCAAGTTTGTCAATGAGAAAAATTCAAGATTAATAGATTTAAATTTTACCTTAGTGAGAGGATTGCAAGTTACTAGTTGTTGCTGAAAAGTATAAAATAAGATAACATTAACAATAAAGCATAAATGTAAAGCATATAGAAAGTATATACAAGCTATATTAAAATTTCCTTTATAAAGTATGTAGAAACTTTAAAAACTTGATTCTAGGACCTAAAGGAAGACCCTGGATGGGTCAAATTAATACATGCAAGATATCAGGCACACACATATGATGTTAGACAGGACAAGTGTGATCCTGAAACCATGGCACAGCACCCAGGAGCCCTGGAGAGGGAGAATATATCCAAACAGGGTTCTCTGTGGAAGTTTCACAGAGTGTGGCTTTTCCTATGATTGCTTGGTCTTCAGAACTGAGGCCTTTGTGCTGGGATGGGCATCCCAAGAGCAGATTTCTGTTCACAGGAGACTCAATGAGACAGATGAGAGGGTCAGGTCATTTCTCTTCTACTCAGTACAGGACAAAACACAAACCAGCAGGAGTTTCTCAGGAATGTGATCCATGCACTTAAAAATGGGGATGAGGATTGTGAAATCAACTTTGAAAGCAAAAGAACCAAGAAGTATTGCTTGCTTTTCTAAATCTTTAGAGTTCTCTAAAATCTTGATAATGATGATAAATGATGATGAAGACAGTAATACTAAAAGCAAAAAGCAATAATGCCGTAACCTAAATATTGAGGGGAGTTTGTATGGCAATATGGAATAATGGGGAACGAAGGATTCTCTAGTAGATATTGTGGGTAATACCAGCTAACTATACAGAGAAAATAAAAGCTGGATACCTAACTTATCCTATATGTTAAAGTGAATTTCCTGTGAATTCAGATTTACACACACTATAATATTAAAACTTACACTATAATATTAAAACTGACAGAAGAACATGCAGACAATATCTTTGAGACCTAAGAATAGAGAAAAATATAGCACTCTAAGGTGAAAAATTAATGATTATTATGTTAAAACTGAGGATTTATCTTCAATAGGTGATGCTATAGTCAGATGATAGGCTAAAATAAAATATTTGTAATTTCTAAATCCAGCAAGGGATTAACTAGACTGTGAAGGGGATTCCTACCTTTAGAAAAAGACAGAAAACCCAATGGAAAATCGGGGAAAAACTTAATGTCTACCAAATATACATAAACTTCTCAAGCTCATTTGTAATCAGAGAAATACAAAGCACATCACCACCAACGACGCCTGCAAAGGTGAGAAAACATTTTCGTTCCCTCAGAGCAGGTGAGCTCTGGGGTAATGTAGGGAGATGGGGCATAGGAAACTCAGAGCTGTGTAGGGCACACCCTGTTGAGGGCAAGTTGGGAACACTCAGTGAAATGAAGAGGCCTTGTGGCCACTGACCCAGCAATGCCTCTTCTGGGACACCCTCCAGAGGAACAGAGACTGAAAGCCATCTGAGTGTCAGTGGGCGGTGTAAGACACAGGCAAGGTGGCCTTCCATGAGATGATGGGTGGGTCAAATGCTGCAGCATGTGGGCTTAAACTCCACACTGTGCAGAACAGGGAGAAAGACAGAGAATCCTTTATGTCAGTTGCAAATGTACATGAAAAACCACATTCTGAATCTTACAAACAGGCATGTGTATTTCAGCACACTGTGGAATGGTCACCTATGCAAGGGAAGGGGATGGAGGATGCAGGGTGAGATACCTAAGTAAGACAGACCAAAAAGAGCTTTAGAGGAGCTAGGGAGAACAGACAGGTATGGTTAACTAAACGTTGCACTCAAGTTCCAAATAAATCAAAAGTGAGCAAACGAATGAAGAATGAATGATCTGATCTCATCCACCAGGCTAGACTGACAGAAGCTAAATGGAAAATAACTGATTTTAGTGATTTTTCTCCCCTTCTTTTAAATATTAATTCCTGCTTGTTGTTAAAAAAAAAAAAAAGCTTACATAGTCTTTCCAGCCCCATAAGACCCTAGGATAGTAAACTCCTGTTTAATATAAAAGAGGGAAGATGACCATAAGGCACAGTCATGTAAAAGATAAATTAAAATGAACCTGAAACATTTTACAGAAACATTACTGCTCGTAGCACCTCCTTTCCTCTGGAAGTCCATGCAGGATGTCCTTGCAGGCAACTGCTCTCAGTGTTTGTTCATTCCTCCCTGCCTCCAGAACACCTTTGCTGAGATTCTTTATCACGCTAGGACCTTGGAAAGGTCATATAATCTCTGTGCCTCAGTTTACTTTAGTGCTGATACCAGGGCTGATGAAATAAGCATGAGTTTAGGGCCTCTCCTGAGAGTGTGCTCATTCTTTCTGAGCTGGGAGCCATTTCTTGTAGCCAGTTCAGGACAAGCCAGGGTCTGTCTTTGAACTGAAGGACTGAGCCCAGTGTTGGGCATGAGTGGAGGAAGAAGTGATCTTTTTTGTCTTTGTGGAGGACACAGGAAGTAGGCAAGATGAGGTCTTTGTGACATAAGTCCCGGTTTTTTTGTCTTTGTTTTTTAAATCACTTAACATTAAGTAACTACATAAAGAGGAATACCAAGCAGTATGGAGAATGTCCTTCTTTTGCAGATGATTGACCATGGTCTTCAGTGTTATAAATCGGCTCTGGGTAAGAGGAGAAGATGTAATAACCACTAACTGCCTGTTATGAATGTCGGTACTCGACCCCAGCATGTCTTGGGGTCCAGGGCTCTTGGTTCTTTCTTCCAAGCAGTTGCAGGAGGGCAAATGACAGAGCTTTTCTATGGAATGAGGAGGGGCTTCCTGTGAGTCTGCTCAGGAATGTTCTACAGGTCCCTTCTAGAAGGTGCTGCCTGGGAATTTTTGCTTGCAGCTTTGGAAGCTTCACTTCCTCTGTGCCTATTTTATTCACCACAGAGAAGGACAAGGGAAAGCTTTGTCCACAGAGCTACTCCCTTCTCAAACAAATGGAATTCAGAATAGTGGTATCAGAACAAATTATTCTGAAAATGAAGCAGCTATAAAGTTGGAGAAAGACAAGTATAAAGTTTTTTTTTTTTTAAAGATAAAAGCCAAATAGAGGATCAAACAAAACTGGACAACCTCAACTAGGAATTGTGAAATACACTTCTTATGTGCCAGATTAGTTGATAGGGTGTAGAACTCACTAGCAGAAACACAGAAGAATGACCATTGTAGGGATTTTAAAAAAGTGATCAAATGAGGTAAAAATAAACTGTCTAATGATGGGCCAAGCTCAAAATCTAGAAATATAGCAAATTTTAAATCACACTCTTTCTATTGATTTATGGGGTTTTTTTTTTGTATTTTTATCATTTGTGAATTTGTTTGTTTGCTTATTTTGTTTTTCCTGAGCTTAAGATATTTTCTAGAGACTTATTGTACAAGATAAGATTATGCAAATATAGAATCAAAATAAGGGGGGAAGTAATAGACAGAGGGAAACATTAAGAGGCTCTAAGTTTCCTAACAGCAAATCAAAGAGGGAAAAAAAAAACCAAACCCACAACCACCCCCACCCCAGTGTCTCCAGGGCAAACCTGCCCAGTTGTTTGGAAAGTACTGCTTTCCTGGCCCCCACACCTGGTACAGACCTCTGTACTCTGACAGAGAGCCAGGCAGGTACATAGGGAGGGCTGAGTACTTGGGCCCTGAAGGAACCCAGAACAAAGTCCTCCTTCCCCTGCGAATGACTCCTTTGGGCTGAAGTCTCTAATGGAGCCCCACCTCAATGCAGAAACAATTATATGAGAAACCAAAACTTTACTACCTTGACAGGAAGCCTGCTGATAGTCTGGCTTAATCCAAGAATAATGCTATTTGTTGGAACAGGTGTAGGGGCATGATTTCTGCTCCTGGGATGGGTCCTAGAGAATCCAAGATGGAGGCTGGGTGGAGTCACATGGGGTGGTTGGGGAGCAATTATTTTTATCTTAATAGCTTAATAATTTTATTCATAAAGTATTATAAGGGAGATAACTAGGTTATCAAACTGTCAATTTCACCATGATATGAGGTTTTCTTCAAAATAGAAGTATTTAAGAAAAAAAGCAAGTCAATTGAAAGTAAGACGTAGGTTTAAGTGTATGAAGGTAAAACAAAACCAATGCAGGCATGTGGATGTGGAGTGTGGAGCATGTTGCTCTTCAGAGAGTGCTGGGACAGATGTCCCTGATAACTAATTGAATTGACCTTCTATATAGGGTTGCCAGATATAGTCCAATTAAATATTGAAGGATTCACACCAAAAATGTCTGTTTTTGTTTTAGACTAAATGAACTCAGACCTTCATTTCTGACAGTAATTAGATAGCAGATCAGCTGATTTCTGAGATGGTCCTAGTTAGTGGCAATAAAACCAAGCTGTCAACTTATAAGGTAATGTAGTCTTAGGTTTAATTACTGTATCAGCCACTTCTGAACTGCAGAACCATTTTCCAGTGATACAGTAACAAGGGACTGAAAGCTCGAAGCTTTGCCATAGCATTTGCTGAAAATTAAGGAGAAATTTGCACACTATTTATTTTTTGCCAGAACATTTGCATACACAATGATGGATTTTGAGCTGATTTTTCCCCCAGTAATTTTAACTGCAATCCTATTTAGAGTTCATCTGTTCTATTAATATAATTTGCAATGTAATTTACAATTTAAAAAGTCACAGTGACACTACCAATAGAACTTAAGTGATTATTAATAATATCTCAAAATTATTGTGCACAATAGAAAATGAATCTATTTGATAACTAACAATAATATAAGTTTTACATTTTTATGGATATTTCCATTTTTTATAAAGATTTTATTTTGAACAACCATGTATCATTGGTAAAGTATCACATCTTTGGTGTGGATTAACTCCTGGAGAGGTCTATAGATTTAGGCACATTACAAAACTTCAGTGTCTCCACCTCCATTGAGAGTATCAAGTAAAATTACGCATATGCAATGTTTGACATGGAGCAGATTCCCAGCACACAATTACTTCTTTAACATTAGTTTCCTTTGCATGCATTTTTGAAACAGATTCTTTGGTGTCCTGATGCATTATCCATACAATAGAGGTAACTGCTACTCAGCAAATATCTAACCCCTCCTACTACTATGCATGGGGTACAGTTTCCTGTCTTGGTAAATCTGGGTGTGGCAACATGTCTGCTGTAGTCAATAGATTGTTAGGGGCCACGAAGAGACCAGAAACCCTGGAGAGAATACCTGACTTAGCATAACACTGGAGATACCATGACTGGGACTTGGGTAGCTGCTGCCCTTGGGCTGGGACTTCACATCAACCCTCATAGTACAGACTTGGAAGTAGCCCTCAGCTTGCAAATGAGCAGCCCAGGAAAGGCTAGTCGTTGGCTGAACTGCAGGTGCCCTGCAGACTTGTGGGCATGAGAATGAACACTTCTTGCAGAAAATTAGGGGACTTGGCAATAATTTGCTACCTAACATTATTGTGATATCACTTGACCAATGTATTTCATACACTGGCCTCGTTAGAACCAGGCCTAGAATGTGGCAGATGTAGATGATCGAAAGTTTACCTAAGAGCCAATATTTGTTGAATTTAAAACAAGCATTATATGGATGAACTTTATTGTGCTCTCCACAAATAGTGATTAGAATATATTCAATTTAAACCCTAGAAAACTCTAGAAGAAAACAAGAAATATAAGACTGGAAACCACTAATATAGCTACTTTTATTGGTAACGACAGAATTTTAGAGCAAGAGAGCTTAGATTTCATCTAGACTAGTAGTTTCTGACTTGAGTTCTTTTTTCTTTTTTCTTACAGGTTTTCAAAGCTCATAATAAGGGCCTGTGATCTGTTTTCAGTTGTTGAATAACCCTGAAATAGATCATGAGAGGTCAATTCCAGGGTCATACAGCTGGTCACATGACAAAGGTCTGCTGGCCCTTTTCCAGTGAGCTTTTCGTTAGGCCTTGTGTCTCTGCTGCAGGCAGGGAAGGTGGAGCCTCCATGGGACAGCTGTGCTGAGGACGAGTGTGGTGATTCATCCTGCCCCCGAAGAAGCTGGCTCCATCTGCAGATTTTACAGTTTGCTTCTACACACAACCTCAGTGGGCATCACTCAGCTTTGCCACAGCAACAAGCAACCCACAAGCATTTATTTCTCACTCCCATGATGTGAGGCCTCTGGGAATCAACTGCTGAGACTCTGTTCCCTCTAAGCATGCAGCCTTTGAATGGGACATATTGCTCTGAGATAGAGGAACACCCAGCCAGACTCACACAGCTCTCACCATTCTACTCCATATGCTGGAAACTGGGGAGGCCCCCATGGCAAGTCTCATGGCCAAGGCCAACATCCCTGGAGCAGGAAGCACCACCTGCTACGGGCTGTACCATTGCCACATGATGAATCTACCTCCTGCCAGAGAGGAAAGCCAATGCCAGGAGTGACCCTGTACCCTGTACCCTATGTAGAAACTCATGATGGTGGTACACCTTCCCAGGTGTCTGCATACACGAGGGTGGAGTCTCTGAGTCTTCTGGGTCCCATGAAGATGAGAGTCTCCCTCCACCTGAGCTCCAAACTCATGACTCCAAAGAGGTGTCCTTGGCTTGAGTTTGGTCTGGGAATGGATTCATTTTTACATAAGCCTGAAGCTTCTTTACTTATGTAATCACTTCGTGAGATGCTAAAAGATCATCACAGTTAGGTAACCACAAGCAGAAATGAGTGCTCTAGTGGGTTCTCCAGAGGTCTCTGAAGCCGTGACTCAGGAGCAGGCCCTGGGCCCCCATCTGATGGTATAGCCTGTTGGTCCTGAGCACACACCAAGGGCAGGGGAAGCTCTTTGCACTTGGGGCATCAGCATGGATGCAAGGAGTTGGTTATGATTTCTCCTATTTTTGCTTTTACATGACACATTCATTATTAATTTAGCTTTGTCATTATTGATTAGGCTCACTCTGGAATATTCGGTTAACTCTATGGCAGAAGTTGGATGATGCGTATTTTTGATGAACAATTCTGACTTAGAGTGTTCTAATAATTTTACTTTAAGATACATATAATGCTTCAAATATGAATAACCTGCTCATTAATTGGTGAGACAGATACCCAAAGAATATTTCCAAATCTACTTACTTAGAAACATATTCGAGCTTTTTTTATGGAAAAGGAACAGGTCCTGAAGGTGGGTTGAAGGATCTCTCTTTTCCCTTTTCAAAAAGCCATAGTAAAAAAAAATGTTTGAGTACCTGCATGCAATGGATTCAAAGACAAGATTGAAGGGAAGCTGTAGTCCTGAGAAACTGAGGGACAAGATGCTTATGGGACAGACTCTGACTCGCTAGCTTTTGTCCACATTCCAGCATTCTATGTGTGTTCTGTAAGTTCAATTCTGACACCCCTGTGCTCTCTGTCCACTTACAGACCTCAGTACTAGCCAGGGGCCTGTGACCTGCAGCATGTGATCACTCCTTGTTTATATCCAAAGCCAAATGGAACTTTCAGACCACCTGGTACATGTGTGATCTTCTTGGAAGCTTTCTTAGAAATGGAAAATATTTTGCATAGAACATACCATGTAGTTTGTTTTTAAAACAATGAAGTTTAATTTCAAAATGCTTAATTCAGCAAAGCAGGCTGCAGGGACATCATTGAAAGAGATGAAGGGTAACCACACACATGAGGAAAAAGTCCAGCAGGGTCAGACAAACAGAAATCAGTAATACCTGTTGCCCTGTGAGTATTTAGATTTGGAGACGGGAGGACAAAGTGGAACCCTTGTGCTGGGGGCTTGAGATCCTGTTGGAAAACCATGAGTTTTCATGAGAGGGAGATGGATTCTTTGACACCAAGTTGGCTAGTGTGTTTTATGTTGATGTGCTTTGTAGTTTAAGAGGAAAAAGCCACACAGGGGCAGCCAGGGAACTATGGCTTTGGGTCTCCAGAATGGTGCAAGAGCTAAGTAGATAGGCTGACACCTCTGCTCTGATAAGGGGGAAGAAGCTGCCTCCACAGGATCACAGAGAACAGAGGGGCACTTGGGTTCCCAGCTCTGGTGTTATAGAGGCAAGATGGGTTGGGAGCAGTGTGTGAAGGTATGAGAGAGTGGAAGCCCCAGTGAGGGAAGGGGGTACCTGGTGCAACCCTGGACCCTGCATCCCGTGTGGAAATTCATGATGGTGACACAAGGGGATGGCTGGGGTTATTTATTGATCAAACCTGCTTTGCTCCAGCAAGTGTATATGAAAAGCCTAAGAAACAAATCAGGTACAATCATATTGGATAAAATTCAACCAGGAAAGGTCATGTGCATTCTTACTCTATATCCCTAAGTAAATCTCAAAAAGATGAACAAGTTTGATATAAATAAAGGAATCAGGCAATGAGATATGACTACTGACATGCAACTGTGTGGTAACTTTGTGTTAGGAATGAGGGCAAAGGCAGAAAATAGCAAATATTTGTGACAAATTTAAGTCTGGCATAACAAATAAATAAAAAATAAAGGTCACTAAGATAATATGACAAATAACAGACAAGAAAGGACTCTGACACACAGCCAGAAAAGGTTTATCATTGAAATATTTAAAGTGCACTTAAAAATCAAAAGTAAGGAAAAAGACTCTAATGGAAAAATTGGCAAAAGTCTCCTTCCTTCATTCATCCATTCTTCTAGTGAATCTGGAACCAGACACTTCCTCAGATCCAGTGTGACACTAGATGCCTGGCTTACAGGGTGCCTGAGATGCCATTCTGTTTGATGGAGCATACTTTCCATGGGGGAGAGGGTCAGGCAATGTACACTTAAATAAATAAATCTAAAAATAATTTGGTGGCAATAGATGTTAAGAAATAAACAAAAATGTTGGGGTGGTGAATGACAGGAGTACATAGGAGTGCTGATGTGCAGACCTTACATTTCAGGAAATGGAGGGAGGGAGAAAGGCAGAGAGAGATGAGAAGAGAGAGCTCCAATGCATGTGAAACTCAGTGCAAGACCCAGGGCTGAGTTTAGCCCGTGAAGTTTCAACCAGAGAGATGGAAACAGGATGAACAAGATGCTAAGGGTGGAAAGGAGAGGCCACACAGAGTCTGGAGACATGGCAGAGGCATATAGATTTATTTTGATAGGATGAGATGCCTCAGAAGGGTTGTTTCTCTTTCACTGGACTTCCCTGTGATGGACTAAAAGGATCCTGAATAGCAGGAAGTGGTTAGATTTCACCAGTCTTGGTTAGCAATAAGAAACAATGATCACTATTTTTCTCCCATTTTCTTTTAAACCCAATAATGGCATGGCTTTTAGAAAAGTGGCACATTCATATAGTGCCACTTGGATTTGCTTTTTTTTCTGGGAGAAAATTTGAAAAAAAGCAATGAAAGCTTAGAAAGTCTCATGCCGTTAACAATTTGCCTTATATTATGCTCAGGAAATTTTATTCTGGGGAAATATTGATAGATCTACTAATGGATTATGCAAAGATATGGTTATATGAATGTTCACTGCAGTGTTGTTTATAATAATAGAAATTAGAAACAACCTAAGTGTTATATTTGACTCATTCATAAACCCCATATTCATAAAATGGGATATTGTGTCTCAATAAAAATGATGTTGAGGAAGATGTCTCATAAAATGGAAAGTATGCATACTCATAAAGATGAAAAACAATTTACAAAAGAATATATAATAAATAGAGCTAATGAGCATGGTAAAATTTCTGCTTGAAATTATAGCAATGTTTTATTTTGTTACAGAGGAGAGAAGAGAAAGTCAATGATGAAGTCTGGGGAATGAAGAGCAGAATGGACAATGGCTACCATACACAGTAGAATTCTAGTCCACAGCTTAGTAAGCCCAATCACAACCTGTGCTGCCAGCAGGGTGTATCCAGTGACTGCCAGCATCCTTAATTTTTGTCCCTACTTTCAACTCAGGACCAAGCAGAGAATACCCAATGTGCTCCCCCATATCATGTAGGATGCTCCTTTTCTAGTAAGCCAACCCTGTGTACCCAGGCCAAAGCCTCTATCAGAGCAACCTGGAGCTGTCCTGTTTCCACCATAAATATTTCTCCTCCCCTGCCTGTCTTTAAGTCTTGACCAAGCAGAGCAATGGGGGAAGACTCCCTTGCTCTTGGAAGCCCTGAAAAAATGCCTCTGCTTGTCCTCCTGTGGGTGGTCTTTGTATTTCCTAGCATCCATGAGACACGGTCTGCACTGACCATTGCTACAGACTTCACTCCACCCTACTCAATCCCAGTGACCATGGAGGCCCTGTGCCCAGCTCTCTGAGTTGGTGAGTGAGTCAGCATAAGGTCAGGGTTATGCTCTCTGCGTGGAGCACCTCAGCTGTTATGTCTTGTTTGGTGCTGGGTTTTGTGCTTGGTTCCCATTTGTTTGGCTCCATTGGTATATTCAGGCCATTCCTTGTATTCCCATTTTGTTTGGCTCTGTGTTAACTGTTTTATATTGTGCCAACTTAAAGTGCTGTTTGTCACAGGAAGGAGAATCATAAGGTAGAACACAGGCCTATGCCCTACATGCCTGTGATTCAAGCTGCTCTCACACAACCGTGGGTTTGGTTCTCATGGGACAGGCATCTATGTGGACACACTTCATTGTTGGTCACCAATAAAAATGGTTGAGGTTCTCTTTCTGTCTCAGTTTTGTGTCCTGGGAGCTTAGCTTTAATCCAGGGGGAGCTTCTATTTGGTTTTGCACCTGCCAGGGGCACAGATCAGTGTCTGCATTTGGAGGCTGCTGTCAGGACACAAGGAGCAGGAGTGTTACGTTTCTCCTTACTGTTGCCAGCTCTCATGGAGTGTTCTGAGTTTAAATCTTCTCCCCCACCAGGAAAAACTCCTGCTGCTCATAGGCATTCTCATTATAAACCTAATTTTTGCAAACTTTCCTCCCTCCCTCCCTCCCTCCTTCCTTCTCTTTCTCTCTCTGTCTCTCTCTCTTTCTTTCTTGGTCTTACTCTGACACTCAGGCTGGAATGCAGTGGCATAAATATGGCTTACCACACCCTCAACTTCTTGGTTTCAGGAGATCCTCCTCTCTCAGCCACCCGAGTAGCTGCGACTACAGGCATGCACCATCATCCCCAGTTACATTTTTGATTTTTTTGTTGTTGCTGTTTCCCAGGCTGGTCTTGAACTTCTGGACTCAAGTGATCCTCCCATTGTAGTTTGCCAAAGTGCTGGAATTACAGGTGTCCGTCACTGTGCCCAGTTTATACCTATCCTTCTAAATGTCACCAATCTTCACCAAAAGATTGGGACTTCGGTGTTCACCTTGAAGAACATTTGACTTCATGCAATTGCTCATTTGGGGGGCACTTTAGAAAAGAAAGGGAATATTATTGCTCAGGCCCAAGGGACAGCAGTTTTTTATTGGTATTCAGAGGCCCCCAAAGAAAATTCTGATTTAAAAAGATGCTTCACTAGAAAAAATTCTTTCAAAGCTAATAAGCACCAGCATACTAGACTTGTTCCCTCAGAAATTCCTCCGCTACCTCCTGGCCCAGATACCTCACCTTTCACCAGTAACCCTCCTAAGGTCCCAAATGCCAGGTGTCCCTTGAGCCAGTTACTTAGAATTTAAGTCTCAGATCTGAGACTTGAATTAAAAGCTATAATTAAGAGTTTCTCAAACAAGTCTAGCAGCTATTCACAAGAGAACAGATTTTTTTTTAGGTGCATGCAGCACAGGATTTCCTGCCTTATATTGACTTGTACATCCATTGGTCAGTACAAAATTCTAGAGAGCAAAAGCAGATTGGAGTGACCCCCAAAATATTGCAGGATACTTGTTTCACAATAAATCTGAGAGTCAAAAACAGAAAGTAGCCTAAAAACCAAAATATAGAACAAAGTTTCATAAAAGTTGTGCCCAAAACATTTCCAGTAAAAGTCAATTAAACCATAATTCAATTATGTAAACAGAAAAGATGAAACCATAGGAGATTTTTAGGGTAGACATAAAAATTTTGCACCAATATTCAGGAGTAAAGAAGGTGTGGAAGTTGCTGTGACTCTTTTATCTCATTTTCTCAATAAAATTAAACCTGAAATAGGAGATCTAATTCAAAAACAAAAATTAGAACAGGAAATAAACACTTTAATTGAGCTACAACACTTAACAGACTATCTTGAGAGAGCTCTAGGGAAAAAAATGTAAGAGGGAGAACAGAACCCAAAATAAACTCCTTATCCTGCAGTTCCAACAACTAGATGGCCTAATTTTAAAACCACCACCTATTGACAAGGACACTTGTAGATATCATAAGCAAAAGAGACACTATACAAGAGATTGTCTTGTGAAAAGCCGAGGCAATGAAAAATCTTTCATCAGATCAAGGAAGGAATTAACTATAAATTTAGATAGTAACCTCATCCATGCCTAGTAGTTCTGTGAGCTTCTGTTTCTATGCCAAATTCTTCCAACTTTTTTACCCGTCCCTCAGCGTAAACACACCACATAAGTAGTATGTAAAATAAACTAGAGATTTTTTTCTATCTCCAAGCCCTTAATTGTAACCCTTGGGATACTGCCTGAAAGATATTCCTGAGTGGAGTAATACACCTGGGCAGTTATGCCCCAAGGTTTACTTAAACTCTTTTCTCTATTTCCAGGTTCCATATCAACACATAAGAATGACAAAATTGCAGAAGTGGAGAATAGATTAGTGGTTGCCAGTGAATGTGGAGAGCATAGGAGCAGGATTCAGGAGGGTGTGACTATTAAAGGACAAAAGTGAGAGGGCTTTGGAGTGATAGAATGTTCTGTATCTTGATTGTATCAATGTCAACATCCCAATTGCGATATTGTGCTATAGTTCAGCAAGATGTTATCATTGGGGGGAACTGAGTAAAGACTAAGAGGGATCTCTCTGTATAATTTCTTACAACTACATGTGACTCCACAAAGACCTCAAAATTAAAAAAAATAAATTTTGAAATAAATAAGCAGCAATAGTGACTAAGAAGATCAATCTTTGGGTTTCTAGGTCACTGTTCTCCGTGCTTCTGAGGTCTACCACCACAGTGATGGGAAATGTTTGTAGGACGCCCAGTTGCATGGACTAGTAAGGGCCTTGCCATCCAAAAGGGCAATGTCAATGATTAAGAATAATCGGGAATGACCTGGGTTGATCTGGCCTTATTCTTGCTCTTGTTCTACTTTGTTCTGTTCTTTTTTTTTTTTGAGTTGGAGTCTCACTCTGTCACCCAGGTTAGAGTGCAGTAGCATGCTCACAGTCACCCCAGCATCAACCTGCTGGGCTCCAGCGATACTTCCACCTCAGCCTTCAAAGTAGCCGGAACTACAGGCGTGCACTACCATGCCTGGCTAATTTTTGATTTATTGTAGAGACGAGGTCCTGCCAAGTTGCCTGGGCTGGTCTCAAACCTGTGGGCTCAGGCAATCCACTTGCCTTGGCCTCCCAAAGTGCTGGGATTGCAGGCTGAGCCACTGAGCCTGGCTCGCTCTGTTCTTTTAAGTTGGTGACACCATTGATCTAGGCCTCAGTTTTTTCCTCTGTACAATAGAGACAATTCTGGTGAAAGAATTGAAAAAGATAAGTTTGGATAAGATAAGAGATCAGCAGAGTGTCTAGTTAGGTAGAAAGAAAAGTGCCCTGGATTGATGGCATCATGGGCAGTCTGGTCCTTTCCACTTGGAAGTAACAAGGAAATCAGGAATTGTTCCCCAGAGTTGGCCCAATGCCAAAAGAGTAAGGTTTTTAAAGACAATTCCATCTGGTGCTACAAAGATGAGCAAAGCAGATGGAGTCACCTGGAAGGATGGTTTCCATTCAGGTGCCATGGCCACCTGCAGCACTGAGTAGGGAAGACACCTAGGTCAAGAAGGACAAAGCGAATGAAAATGATTTTCCTCTGGCAGTTGTCAGGAGTTTACAGTCACTTATTTAAGCTTTTCTGTGTCCTTGAGATCAAGGTCATTATATGGGTTAGGAAGGAGACAAAGGCCCAAATGTTAGTGATAGTTACATTTGCGTAGCATTTCTTTCTGCCTGTACTTCTGGATACAAGGAGAACTGATGAACAGGAAATGGATTATCACAAGTCCACTTGTGTTATTATCCACATTCTATAATAAATTGAGGCTAAAATGTGTAGAATTCAATCTCAAAATTAAAATAATGAGAATACTGTATTTTCTTGCAATTTAATACAAATTAGTTTAAAATTACAGATATGAGCGCATTCCCTATGACAAGTCATGGTCCGTTTGAGTGTAGATTGCTGAGCTTACTTTCTCTGATCAAATGGACAGAAGTACGACAGGTCATTGTGCAACAGAGGTACAAAGCAGTTCCTTATACAAACCATGAGGGCTCCAAGTGTTTTCTCGCAGGCCTCCTATGCCTGTGATGCTCACATCTGGCAGGTACCAGACCGGGGTAGACCGGACTCCCTCTGCAAGGGAGGGTCCTCAGCCCACTTCACACATGGGGAAGCTGAAACTGGATGGATGATGTGACTGACTCAGAGCTCCCATGAGCCATCTCTCAAGCCTCAGCTTTCCCTACTCCACTACAGATCCCCATATACCCATCATCCTGCATGGGCACCCAGCAGGCTTCTTACATGGAATGTGTCCAACCTTGAGCTCTTTGTGCTTCTTTCATTGAATCTATCCTCCACTCCATTCTTCTCCACCTTCTCATGATGGCATCTTCCAGGTCTAATGAGTTTTTTAATATGACTCTAAAGGGCTCCTCCCTATTCCTGGCAAAGTCACAAAACAGTGGGGTCCTCTTGACAACTTCGTCTCGGGGTTCACACTCCATTGGCCAGGAAATCTAGGAGGTTCTGCCCTAGAACGATCCAGACTCCAAACCCTTTTCATCAGCTTTACTTTCACTGGGGTCAAATCACCGGCTTCCCCTGGCTCCTAGAGTCCCACATCCACCCTGTGCCTCTAAGATGTAGTCACCAGAGCAGCCACAGGGTCTAACTACTCACAGCCCGGCATTCCTGTGCTCACTGCCCTATGAGGGGGTCCCACCTGGGCCCACGGTCTCTCTGGGACCCCACATGGTCTGCCCTCAGGCTCCCTTCTCTTGTCCCACTTTCCTTCTCTGGATAGTCACAGGGTCTGCTCTCACTTCGTTTTAACCTCCATTGCGGTGCTTCCTTCTCCTAGAGGTTTTCCTGGCCACCAAGTATAAAATGAGCTCTGCTCTCCTGCACTGTGGCTCTCTGTGGCTCCTCCCTGCCTTTCTTTGATAACCTTGTCACCATCTAATACATTCTGTATATTTTGTAATTGTTTACTGTTTGCCTCTCCAGCAAAACTATAAGTCCAATGAAGGTAAGACATTAATGTGGTTTCTTTGCTGCAAACTCTGCCCATAGAAGACAATGGGAGGTATGTATGAGTATGGTGGAGTATGGAATGAATGAATGAATGGCTTTAACATTTAGTGCTGTCCACTGTGGTACTTTTCAAGTGTAATGTGTTGCCGACAAGACTATGTTACATCTAAACAGTTCCTATCTACTCTCTGCAAAGTCACAGCCAGGGCTGATGGCAAACAGCAAATGAGCCGGGGAAGCCAGGCCTTGGAGACTTTTGTGGGCCCAGTGCATGTAACTAGTGGTAGGTAATTGAACTTGGGTGTTTCAGAGGTCTGTCATCAATTCTTGTAAATGTCACTTTGTGCCTGGGCTTTTCTTGTGGTTTTGCTTTTTCCTGGACCCAATGTTATTTTTCCTAGAGTAGCACTTGGGAATTCAGAGAGGTTTCCTATTCATTTGATTTAACACCCCACATCTTCAGTTCCTGATTAAGTCTGACATTGTCTTTATAGAGTGAGTTGTTAATAGAGGTGAAAAACTCTTTTCACAATGATTCTTTTTTGCATCCCATGAGATGACTTGGAAGAAGTGCCCTTGTTAAAACGAGTACTTTGCTTCCACAGTCTTCAACTGTGTAACACACAATAGAAAATCTATGAGACTGGCTTGGTAATTATGGATACTTAAATTGCATTACAGAGAGATGTAGAATTGTGCGTGATTAACTGGTGGGATCTATTTAAGATCATTACAGATTTTTTTAGTGACATTTAAAAATATTCATCAGATGTTGGTACCGAGAGAGAGAACAGAAACCATGCCTGTCTTGTTCTTTGTTGTATCTGCGTCATATAGCTCTGTGCCTGGCACATGACAAATGCTCAATAAATATTACCTGAATGTATGAAATAAAGACAATTTCATGCACTGAACAACAAGTTGCATAATCAGGACTGAAAATTGCACCCTCAAACTCTCTGAGTCACTCTGTGCATCTGAGCATCACCCGATACCGTTGCCTGGGGAAGATTCTCTCAAAGCATTATTGATGTTTCTTAATCCAGCCTCAAAGCCTGACATGCAGCCAGTTCTACACAGTTCTTTGGAGTCTTAAACCATCTCAAGGGCAGCCAGCTATGCCCCAAATTTCTGAAAGCAGACCCCAATTCTGAGACCTCACCCTTAGAGAAAATAAGACAATAACTCTTCATGGGCAATCATTCAATTGATCATGTCCAAGAATGCAGGTACAATTACCCTTTGCTCTGTGATTAAAGTCAAGGCTAATTTTATATCGCCATGCTCCAGGATACTTGGAATTTTTCATGACAAAGTAATGACTTCCAGGAATGAAATAAGCCCTATACACATTTTCATGGAAAAATGGATCATTTCTGGACAATAATTAAAATGAATCAGATGAAGTCTTTTCTAGCAGTGCCAGAATATAGAAGCGGGTCAACCGTAACCATGGGGAGCCGTGTTTTGAGCCGGATGATCACCACGCTCAGGCTATTAATAAACTCTATTAGTGAATGTCAGAAATTTATGTTCTCCCTGTTGTCTTTGCTCCCTTAACCATGCTGTCTTGAAGCCACGGGACTGGTCTGTGCCAGGAAGGTGGTGCTTTTAGCTAGTGTGCAGCATTAAGATGGCTAACCGAAAAAGAGACAGCTCTTTTTTCAAAAATCGTTGGAAATCCTCGAAAATATGTGAATCCTTTCTAAGAAATGATTGCATGGTTTCATGCTCAAGGCGATCAGCTATGGAAATGTGTTTGGGGTGTGCAGAAAGAGAGCCAATGTGTCTGACACCTTCGAGGAGGAAGCAGCATGTTGGGATAGAGTGTAAAATTCAACAGGGACTTGCAGTTTAAAATAGTATCTGGCTAACAGCTCCCAATGTGGCCCATCCAAATTTCTCAACACAATACCTGTAAGGGCTCAGGAAAGAGACAGCCTGCAATATTGAAAACTAAAACCAGCAGTCATGTTACAGGCCACCTGGCCAGGGAAGGAGACCCTCCCCCTGGGAGGGCATGGCTGAGTGGGAGGTTTCCCTTCACTCCTGGGAAGGGGCAAGGATCTTTCTACCAGGCTGTGACTGACCCAGAGCCCAGCCATGAGCCAGCTTCAGTGTGGACTCTGTCCTGATGCAGCTGCCTTTCTTCAGACTTCAGAATCAATATCTTTTTGAAAACCAAACCAAACAACACAATAAATCTCTGCAATTTTTATTAAAATCTATTGAACATTTTTGAAGGATGTCATAACTTTTAATTGACTATTTTCCCCCCAAATAGATTACTATATCTTGAATAGTTGGAATGTATTAGTCAGCCCAGGTTGCTATAACAAAATACCACATACTGGGTGACTTAAATAGCAGACATTTATTTCTCATAGTTCTGGAGCCCAGAAATCCGTGATCAAGGTGCCAGTCAATTCCATTTCTGGCCAGGGCTGGCTTCCTGGTTTGCAGATGGCCACCTTCTCACTGTGTCCTCACACTGTAGGGAGAAAGACAGTTCTGGTATCTTTTCCTCTTCTTACAAAGCCTCTAGTTTTATAGGATCTAGGTCCACCCTTATGACCTTGTTTAGCGTTTATTACCTCCTTATTGGCCCTATCTCCAGTGACAGTTACATTTGGGTTAGGATTTCAATATATAAATTTGCAGGGCCACAGTTCAGACCACAGCAGTGAGAATCCTCACAGGCACACAGGTTTGGGTTCTTTATTCCAGCCTGTGGGTCTACTACATCCTGTCTGTGACAGCATCATATTTGTCTAAAACACGAATTCAGCCTGTAATCTTGCGCCTTTGGGAGGTTGAGGTGAGTGGATTGCCTGAGTCCACAGGTTCGAGACCCACCTGGCCAACTTGGTGAGACCTCATCTCTACAATAAATCAAAATGAGCCGGGTGTGGTAGTGCACGCCTGTAGTTCCAGCTACTTGGAAGGCTGAGGCGGAAGGATCGCCGGAGCCCAGCAGGTCGAGGCTGCAGTGGCCAGAAGCGGTCACTGCACTCCAGTCTGGGTGACAGAGTGAGACTCCAACTCAAAACAAAAACAAAAACAAAACCACAAATTCATTAATCATTCATGTGCATTGTTTTAAATACTTATTTATATATTTATTTTTTAGACTCTAGGATGCAATTCTCTTTACAATACCTTCATTGCTATGTTGTTTTCTTTATTTTTCCCCCTTCCATGGAAATTTCAAATTAACACATCACGTTTCAGTATTTATTTTGGGAATTCAGTCTGGGTCCAGTTTCTGCCTTCCCTTTGTTCAATATAAATTCATTGGACTCTTGCTCCATTCTAGGTTCTGGGAGCTCAGGGGACACAAACAAAGGTTGGCTGTCATGGAATCTGGTAGCAGAGGCTCACTACAATGACTCTTTTTTTCCAGAAGCATTTATTCCACTCCATTCCTTTCCTTGACATCACCTTCTGTAACATTTATATTCTTTCTTATAGAGCTCCTACTCATTTCTTATTCTATTTGTTGATATATAGTTAACATCTCTGTGACTCTTATCAGTGGAAAGAAAACTGTATTACATTTTCTAATGTGCTTCTTACTTGCCAGCAAAGAGCTATTTATTATACATAGTAAGTCAGTCAAATTGTTGAACTCTTATTGCTTCTAGTAATTTTTTCAATCTTCCTCTTGAATTTTCTAGGTAGCAAAACATTGTTTCCATGCAGTGACTATTTTCTTTATAATGTTTGTTTATTTATTTGTGAGTCTGCCTGTGTTGACAGTGAAACATAGGAACAGGGCATCTGGGGTCTGGATACTGATTTCATCCTGTCTCTGTGTTCTTAGACTGTGACTATATACCTCAATATCTCTGATTCTCATCTGCCAAATGGGGCTATTACCATCCTTATCTCAAAGGTACGTTAGATTATTTAAACTAGCTAGGGCCTATGAGGAGACTTGGACTTGGACAAGTGACAGGAAAAGGTCAGCAATCTTTAATCTCCTTCATTTTCTTGTTTGATTCAAGATCCCTAGAAGAGTGTTAACTACCAGCAGTGGTCATAGGTGGTCCTGCACTGATGTGATTGAGAAGAATTTTAAAGTTGTACATTTACTTGTGGTATTCACTAAGTCCTTTGAGAACACATTCTTGTCGGAATGAGGATGTTCCCTGAAATTGGGTTGAGTTTTGTCAACTGCTTTTCAGCATCAGCCAAGTTGACCCTGTGGCTCTTCTCTGTTAATGTGGTGAATCCCATTTGCAGGTTTTGTTAATGGGAGTCATCTGTGAATCCTCCCAGAGGGTGCAGAGGAAGCGGTTTTTTTTTCTCATGACTATAGAGAAGGAGTTGTTGATGGGCGTTGACTCCAGGGCTCATTAAAACAAGAAGGGGAACAAAAAAAGAGAGAAAATTTCCCAAGGGAGAATGACCATGTGGTTCAAAAAACCACCTTGGAGTGGTTTTACAGGGAGCTTCTGGGTGGGAGCATGAAGTGGTCAGGGGACCATAGATTGGTGAGTGTGGAGAGTTTAACAAAAGGCTTGTGCAGAGTTGTGGCATCTGACAAGAGACGGTGAAGCTCCAAGAGGCAGGGCGTTTTGCTTGGGATCTGCTGCCAGCCAGCAGCCAGGGTCTTAAAACCATTTTGGCAGTCAGTCCTGGGCAGACGCTCTCCTTCCCTTCTCACTTTTATGTCCTGTCATCCTCACTGAGCCCTGCTGGGGGGCATCTGAGGATACCGGGGTGCGTGGGGTACACCCCACAGAGGAGCATCCTCCCACTTAGAGAGCACAAAGGGTCCATGGAGGAGGGCAGATGGGGATAGATGCAAGACACATAGCACTGCTGGTCATTGTCCTTTGAAAGAAGAAAATTGTTTCCATTAAGGTCAGATGAAAAGTACAAATTTAATTCAACCTACACCGGTCAAAACACTATTAGAGAAAAAGCAAAAAGGCACGGGGGTGCTGTCTTATTTATTTAAATCCTATAATGATATATTAAAAGGGGCTGCTTAAGTCTATTAATGCAGGTTTTAGTTTTAATAACTCCTTCTCTATAGAGTATCGTGTGATATGGTGGTGTGAACAGTCACTCTTCCTGCCTGGCACAACACAATCTCCAGCCCCTCCCCTGCTGGGTATCCACCCCCTCCCTCCCTCCTACGGGTCCCATCCACCTCCTCTGATGCTTTTCACACCCTCAGTCAGGCAGGTATCATATTGTGTGGTTTGGGCTTTTTTTCTTTACTGTTTATTAATTGTCCTTTTCCTTTTCATTGAGACACAAGGTAAGCATGGTAAGATACACAGGGCTTGCTACTCTTAAGGGTACAACTTGGTGAACTTTTAGATGTGCCTTTGCCTGCGTGATCACCTCACAGATCTGACCCAGGACATTTCTAGCCCCATTTATGACTGCCTCCTGTCCCTCCTGCAACTGACTCACAAGGTCACTAAATCTTTGACCTTAGTCACTAACTGTTACTTCTGTTTGTTCTTGAAGGTTATTTGAGCAGAGCTATTCAGTCCATTCAGTCTGCAGCTGTTTATATCCAGTGAAGTTTGTTTGTCATTGTGTCTATAGGAGCCGTGTGTATGTGTGTGTGTGTGTGTGTGTGTGTGTGTTCTTGCAAGCTGGAGTCCCAGAAGAGCTGATATTGTAAGTCCCAGTCTAAGATAAAGGAAATGAATGTCCCAGTACATGCAGTAAGGCAGAAAGAGCAAATTCTCCCTTCTCCACTTTTTTGTTCTATTCAAGCCCTCACTCAGAGTGTCGGATGATACCCACACACATTGGGGAGATCCATCTGCTTTACTCATTCCAATTCAATGCTCACCTTTTCTAGAAACAACTTCAAAGATACATCTAGAAATAAGATTTAACCAGCTCTCTGGGCACTCCATGGCCAGAAAGCTGACACATAAAATTAATCACCACAGGTCATTTGTAGTTCTGGCTTAGTCAACACCCGTTCCATGCCTGTCTTTGGTTGCACTGCATTTTATCCACAATTTCCTGCACCCTTGTCTGTGCTGAGGGCCAGGACTGTTGGAAGGGGTTGCTGTTCTTTTCAGCATGTGCTCAGTGCCTGGGAAGAGTAACTGCATAAGAATGTCTAAGTTCCTGTTGTGTTAGTTCCAGTTCTTTAGCTAATTCACAATCTGACCCTGAAGCAGTCACTTAATCTCTTTGGGTCTCCGTTAACTCATCACTGGGATAAGGTTGCAACTCATTACTGGGATAAGGCAGCATGTAGGAGACCAGACTTTCTCAGGTTGGTGTTTGCTACAGCGATTCCTGGCCCCTCTCTAAGGCCATTACCAAGGAGGTGGTACAACTCTCTTCTCCAAGACTGTGGATCTCATGAGCAGAAATGCCCATGCCAGAGCAGGAGCCTCCCATCAGAGGACTCTGGAGATCCTCCTGGTCTAGCATTGCCTATTCCTAATTAATCCCTGGAAACAGGAGTGAATTGATAACTATTCCTGGCAGAGCACTTGGTGAATAGGAAAGAAAAAGAGACATAATCATATTTTTGATTTTTTTTTATTTTCAAAATGTGGGGTATAATTCAGGATTAGATACATACATGGTTGTCGTGTAGGCAAAGTGTGGGTACCCTTATTGATGTTATATGCCACCCTCTCCCCTGGCAGTGTCCCACTACTGCCAATCTCTTTCTTATATTATTATAATAAATGTTCAGGGTCCACTTATGAGTGAGTACATGTGGTACTCAATATATTCCGAATGAATTAGAGTTTGTCCTGGTCATAAGAAACACTTGTGTGTTTTGCTCCTCTCAGCATGACTCTAAGAGGATCTGGGTGTGGACTACAGTTAGCACAGCAAGGGGTAATATGCATGCCGGCTAGGACAGTGACCCCTGGGCATGCATGCTTTGTCACTCCCTCTCTTCCCTTCCTTCTTTCCTTTCTATCTTCTTTAATGAATATCTCAAACATGTGGAGAATATCTTTGAGAGATTATGAAATTTCTCAAACAAGTGGACAGAATAATTTTCTTCCTCTATCCATCTCCTACACTCATCCCCACACTTTTGGTTTTATTCCATCACCAATGTCACAACAGGTAGGCAGCTGTCTTCTTACTGCAAGGCAGTATGTAGGAGGCCAGCCTTTCTCAGGTTGGTGTTGCTACAGTCTGCTGAAATTCATTCATCTTGATGGACTCGTTTAATAGAAATAATACATTTGCATGATAATATCTGTTTTGACATTTGATTATATTGCAGGAATACATCACATATATCATGTTTTTATGTTAACAAGTAGTATGAGTTATAAAATTTTCTTTTCTTTTTCTTTCTTGTTTTTAAGCAGTGTACATTAAATGAGTTGGGGTACTTGAGTGATAAGCATAATCTGGAAATTGCAAAAGTGATATGGAGTAGAGAAGAGAAAAGTAAAGAATTTAAAAGTAGGCTGAGTCCAGTAGCTCACATGTATAATCCTAATGCTTTGGAAAACTAAGGCAGGAGAATCACTTGAGGTCAGGTATTTAAGATCAGCCTGAGAAACGTAGCAAGACTCTGTCTCCACAAAATTAAATAAATATATAGTAAATAGCCAGGCAGGGTGGCATGTACCTATAGTCCTAGCTACTTGGGAGGCTAAGGTGGGAGGATTGCTTGAGCCCAGGTGTTCAAGGCTGCAGTGAACTCTGATTGCATCACTGCACTCTAGTTCAGGCAACAGAGAGAGACCTTGTCTCTCATGAAAAAAAAAGTAAGCCGGGCTCGTTGGCTCAGCCTGTAATCCCACGCTTTGGAAGGCTGAGGTGAGTGGATTGCCTGAGACTGCGGGTTCGAGATTCGCCTGGGCAACGTGGCGAGACCTCATTTCTACAACAAATCAAAAATTAGCCGGGCGTGGTAGTGCGCCTGTAGTTCCAGCTACTTGGAAGGTTGAGGCGGAAGGATCGCCAGAGCCCAGCAGGTCGAGGCTGCAGTGGCCAGGAGTGGCCACTGCACTCCAGTCTGGGTGACAGAGTGAGACTCCAACTCAAAAAAAAGAAAAGAAAAGAAAAGAAAAGAAAGTAATGTTTTGCAATATGCTGACATGCAGAGTAGTAGCACCTTGTTTTCTTTTCATTCAAAGCATGTTTATGGTAGCTTAAGAAAATTGTCCCATGAACACAGTGTTATTGTATATATTTATTTTTCTCACTACTCCTTTATGAATCTGCAGCAGGTTTTTTCTTTTCCTAGTCACAGATGAAAATTTGGAGTGTCTGGACTTTTTTTGTTTACCCTTAAGTAATGGAAAGTGATTTGCTTACTTTCAGTGGAACATAAAGTCTTAGGCCAGAAAATGAAATGTCCATTCTCTGAACCTGATTTTTTATGTCAAAATTTTCTTCTTCCCTCAACTTATACTATCTTAAACTAGAAGTCTGCAGAGACTGAATGAAACGTAATTGTACACCTAACCCTTAACTTTACCCCACAAAACGATAATAAAAAATACCGATTAATTAAAAAAAAAAAAGAAGTCTGCAGAGAGAAAGAAAGACATGACTGATATAGTCATTGTTTATATGTCATACATTTTTCTCCCCATCTCCAGTTTCTGGTCAATATCTGACCCACCAGGACTGAAAAGGGGAGAGGTGGAGATAAGAGGGCCTTACGTGGTCAGAATGCCTAGAAGTTGCTTCTCACTCTCCCAGTCTGGTGAATTTCTGTATCTTGCTCTATCATGGACATTTTTGTGGTTCCTCCTATGTGGGCAACTCGAGAACATTCCCTGCAATTCCAGGACCTTGGGCAGAACATTTTCTAAAGGTAATCTTTAAGGTGATGTTTCAGTTGCTCCTTCTCTTGCCCATGTCTGGTCCACTGAAACCACAGTCACACTCTTGCCTTGACAAAGCCCGCTCATGAGGCCGGCCATGCAACACGCCTGCTGGCCTCTTACACTTGGCTTTCTCATGCCTCTGTCAGGTCATATAACATATGCCAAGCTCTCTGAGAAACACATGGAGAATATTCTTGATGGGTTTGATGTGAAATTCAGCAGATATAGGGTTCTATAACTTTTTGTTTTTTCTTAGGTAATTTTGGGAGGTTAGATTTTTCAATCAATTTTCAATTATAATTTTCAATTAATGTGTTGGCATAGTTGTTCATAATATTACCTTTAGCCTGTTGATAGCATATGTAAAGGTAAATTTTATGATCATAGTACAAAGAATAAGTGGAGAAATATTGTAAACTTCTTATATTATTTGTGAAGTGGTGTTGTATCACTTGAAGGCACAAGGTGATGATTTAAAAACATATACTCTAAAACCTAAAGCAGCCATAGAAAGCTACAAAAGCAGACAAAATAAACCAACAAAGAAGATAATATGGAATTATAAAAATGACAATTGATCAAAGGAAGTCGGAAAAGGAGTGAAAAAGAAACAAAAACACATAGGACAAATAGAAAACAATTTGCAAGATGATGGGGAGAAACAATATCAACATTTACATTAAACATAAATTGTTTAAATCCCCCAATTAAAATAAAGAAATACGTTACTTAAAAAAACAAAACCCAAATATATGCTGTCTATAAGAAATGTACTTTTAAATAAAAAGGCATATAGGTTCAGGCGAAAGTAATAAACACATATATCCCATGCTAGCACTAATGTTATATTGATGACTATATTATTATCATACAAATTACATTTTAGAACAAAGAATATTACTGGGGGAAATACTATTTTATAATGATAAATAGGTAGATGTACTAAGATTACATAACAATCTTAAATTCTACACACCTAACAATACATATTCAAAGTACATAAAGCAAAAAACTGATATAATACAAATGGTTTCTACTAGTTTATTTATCTATTTAGATTGGAAAATATAGTTTATTTAGAAAGTGAGTTGAGAGAGAGAGAGAGAGAGAGAGAGAGAGAGAGAGAGAGGAGATTCACCTCCCCAAGGCCAAAGCTAAGAAAACATGGTGGCCATAGCTCAAAGAACACATGGCCTGGCCAGTGTTTAACAAAACAATGGCGGGTAGTTTTTAAAAAATAAAAATTATTGTCTGAGATTTCAAAGCTGGTCTCTCAATAGGTGATAGACTAAATAGATGGGAAAGAAGTAATGCTATTGATTGTTAAACTTGACATAACCGACATTTATAAAATACTCTACCTAACAAGAGCAAAACTTACATTCATTTTTAATGTACATGAAGCATTTACTAAGAAGTATACTGTATAATGGGTTATGAAAAAGTCACAATAAATTTTTTAAAAATTTAAGTCATACTAAGGTTGCTTCTGAATATAATAAAATTAAACTAGAAACCAGTAAGAGAAAGATTCTTGAAGAGTCTCCAAATACTTGGAAACGAAATAGCATATTTCTAAATAATCCATAGGTCAAAAAAAAATCAAAAGAAAAATTTAAGAAACATTTCGAATTAAAATAAAAGCAAAATACTGTGTATCAAAATTTACATTATGTTGCCAAAGTAGTTCTTAAGGGGAAACTTATAGTAATAAAAAACTCTATTATAAAAGAAGAAAGACCTTCATCAATGATCTCTAGGAAACCATAAGAAGAAGATCACATTAAACCTAAAGTAAGAAAGAGAAAATAAATAATAAACTAAGAGCAAAAAATAATAAAATAATGAAAGAAACAATAGAAGTCAATAAAACCAATATCTGCCTTTTTGAATGATTTTTAAAAATAATAAATCACCCATAAAGAAACCTCCAGATCCAGACGGCTTCACTTCAAATTTTACCAAACATTCAAAAAGCAATAGTACACATCCTTCCTCACGTCATCATATAAGGCCAGCATTACTGTGAAATTTAAAAACAAAGTAAAACAAATATTAAATGAAAACTATAGATGAATACCTTTAGTAAACACAAATGCCAAAATTTGAAATAAAATTTTAGCAAATATAATTCAACAAAGTATAACAAATGAAGTATAGTATTAGCAAATAGAATTTATCCCAGGAATATAAACTTGGTTTAACATGTGAAAACCAAGGTCTGTATTTGATCATAGTAGCGATCTAAAATTAAAAAGCATACCATATCAACTGATGAAAAAAAGTCCATAACAAAAACCAAACATGTCTTCATGATAAACATTCTCAACACACTAGAGATAGACAGGATCTTCCTCAAACTGATAAAGAGGATCTACAACACACTTAAAATCTTCATCACATTCAATGGAAAAAGATTGAAGAACTTCCCCAAGAACAAAACAAAACTGCTACACTCATCATTTCTAGTCTACATTGAATTGGAGATTCTTACCACTCCAATAAGGCAAAAATACCTCTGTACATACATACACACATACATAAATACAAAGTATTGAGATATGAAAGAAAGAAGCAAAATTTTCTTTATTCAGAGATAGTGTGATAACCTATTAGGAAAATCCAACGAAATTTGCATAAAGCTTACTAGAAGTAATAAGCAAGTTTAGCATTATTGCAGACACAAGAGAAACATACACAATTCCATTATATATTTATATAATTATAACAGAAATCCAGAAAATATTCTTTACAATAGTATCAAAAATGAAATACTTAAGGGCAAATTTGACAGCCAATATACAAGACATACACTGAAAACTATAAAGCATTGCTTGGAGAAATTAAAGAAGAACTGAATAGAGGTATAATGAGTTCATTAACCATAAGACTTAATATCTTCAGGATGTAAATTTTCTCTAAATTGATCTACAGATTTAAGACTATTCCTATCAAAATCCTAACCAGCATTTTTGTAGAAATTGACAAGCTGATTCTAAAATTCATACAAAAATGCAGAAGACCTAGAAAAATCTAAACAACTGTGAGCAAAAGAACCAAGTTGGAGGACTCACACTACCTGATTTCATGACTTTTAAAACTACAGCATTCAAGACAGAGTGAATTGATTTAGATATAGATAAATAGATGAATAGAACAGAAGGTCCAGAAATAGATCTATACTTGTAGGAACAGCTGATTTTGACAAAGTTGCAAAAGCAATTCAACAACAAAAAAAAGATAGTCTTTCAACACATGGTGCTGGAACATTTGGATATACATATGCAAAAAAAAAATGAACTTCGATCCATAGCACTTACTATATGCAAAATTTAATGCAAAATGGGTCAGTCCTAAATATAAAATCTAAACTCTAAAACTTCTGGAAGTTTGCAAAGGAAAAACATCTTTATGACCTTGGTTTAAGCAAGCAATTCACAGATATGCTACCGAAAAGTAAAATCCATCAAAGAAAAAAATTGATGAATTGAACTTTATCAAAATAAAAAATTCTGTTGTTCAAAAGATTATTAGTAGAGTGAAAGGACGAGTTACAGATAGAGCGTATTTGTAAAGCGCAAGATTTATAAAAATATTGTATCCAGAAGGTATGAAGAACTCTCATAAAGCTCAATAAGAAAGGAACAACCCAGCAAAAAAATGGATAAAGTATTTGAACAAATCTTTCACCAAAGAAGATATGTGAATAGAAAATAAGTGCATAAAAAGATGAGCAACATCATTGGCATTAGGGACATGAAAATTAAGCCACGATGAGATACCACTACTCATCAGTCAGAATGGCTAAAAGACTGATCATATACTTATCCCAGAAATGACTCTGCAATACTATTTGACCTTTTCTAGTACAGATTAACGGAGTCTGTAAACCCAAAATGTCCACTTAAGACCTTTTAGATGTGGAGGAAGTTTCCCCTCCTGAGTCTGCATGAAGGTAAAAGACTTCAACAATGAAGTACAGGTGAATACTCCGGCATCCATTGGGAAATATTTGCAAAATTGAAGAGTGCTAAAGATCACAGTAGTGGGCTGTCTCCCAACCTGGCCCTCTGGTCAATCCAGGTGCTCCAGCTTTTCCGTGTGATTCTGACTTGTTAGCATCATTCAGGTTCTGACCTTATGCCCATTTGGTGGGACTCGCTACTGGTCCAAGGGCAATCCTTAGAGCCTATGTTAATTCTACGTAATGAGATGTTCTAGGAAAATCATCTGGGGTCTAGCCCTTGTTGCCTGCATCCCTAGTCCAAAGTGAAGAGAATGCCTGCATGCACCTTTCACGCCTTTCATATTCTTCAGCACCCTTCTTTTCAGAAACACAGTTAATTTGGACTCCACTTAATGCTCTAAAATGCTTTGTTGAGTTGTGTCACCCACATCTGTATGCACTAGCTTATTTCTTCCTGAAACATTTCTCAACATAAAATGCAAACTTAAATGCAAATTCTCTTTCATCCCCTCTTCTTTCACAGGATGCTCAAGGGTGATAAAACGATGGATCAATCAGGGATTTTTGACTCGGAAAAATGTTGCTCTACTGAGTATCTATTTCCTGAATTCAGTATCTTTAAGTTCCTAATTAGCATACGACTTTTTTGCAGTCCAGCAATGATAATCAAAACGATGTCTATTTAAACCAAGAACACTTTCTCTTTCTCAGTCAACCATAATTTGATCAGATTTCTGAGAGGTTTTTTTTTTTGTCCATACTAGTGGAAATGTGAAATAACTAAGCAGTTAAAATTCATGATCTACACTTTTGTGTCATTATTATTGCATTAGCATGAAATTATACTTCTAGTTAGTCATAATTATACTCATAATTATTCAATTTATCACTATAGGTCCTCCTGGAAGTTTTATTGGAGGATTTATTAACATTAATAAATTGTTTTTCTTCATCTCCATATTATGAATTCTTCTCATGTGTGATATGATCTATTACCCATAAAATTATAACAAACCCCAAGCATTGGTGGCTGCTCAGCAATGTGAAGAAAACCTTTTGTCAGCTCAGCCAGTATGTGACTCAACTGCCAATATCATGGGGGGATAGTTTTATGTTACCAAAGCTTGCTACAACTAGAAGGCTACCCAAGAAAAAGCTCAAAGTGGGAGGGATGGGAAGGGAATATTTTTCTTCCAGGCCATTCCCATCCAGTCAATGCAGCCTAATCCTGGAGCTATTCTCTGTAGCTCACACTTGGCGTGGATTGGACTTAATATCCAGCCGGCTGGGCCCTTCCATGCTCAGAGAGAATAGCTAATATAATATGCTGTCATTTTCATATATCTGCCCAGGCTATTTTGATCACTTGATGTGTCTTTTAAACTCTACATCTAGAGATAGATTCTGCTTTCCTGCCCATCACTGACTACTGCCCACCTACCATCCTCTCTTTGTCGCTGAACTCCTGCAGTATCATCCCTCATTTCTATTCAATAGGCCCCTATTCAGAGCTTTAGAATGTTTGATAATCTCTCGTGTTTGTTATGAACAGCATGCTTCTTTCTCCCCAAAGTTCAAATGTTAAAGCTTTAACTTCCAGTTTGCCTATTTTTGGAGAAGGGGCCTCTAAAGAAATATTTCGGTTATGTGAGGTTGTAGGTGTGGGATCCTGATCTAATCGGATTAGCACCCTTGTAAGAGACGCGAGAGAGCGCCCTCTCCCTGCCATGTGAGGACACAGCAAGAAAGTGACCCTCTGCAACACAGAGAGAGCCCTTACTACACCAACCCTGCTTACGTCTTGATCTCAGACTTCTAACCTGTAGAACACTGAGAAAATATAAATCTGTTGTGTAAGCCACCCAGTTTGTGGTTATTGCAGTCCTAGCAGGCTAACACAGTGAGGATCTGTGCAATGATTACTCATTTGATTAAACATAGTGTTAAGATTTGCACTGGTGATTCATAAGGATTTTCTAATGCTAAGTGGCTTACATGGGACATTTTGCTTAACCCTCAGCACACCAACGGAGTAAGGTCTATTATTGTCCTCTTTTCACAGATTGGATGACTGAGGCAAGGGGAAGGTACCCTGGGGAGCAAGTGGCAGAGCAGGTGAGGACCCGTCACTCACATTCTCAGCTGCTGTGTGGGTTTTACATCCTCACAGGAACCCTTAATCCCCTGAGATCTGGGCTGAACTCATATCCAAGGCCTGGCTGATATCCGGCTAACACAGCAAACCCTGGATGCGCATCTGCTAATATGAATAAACTGAGTATGGCAGCTGCTTGGGGGCCATGGTGCTGGGCACCTGTTCTCGTGTGCACCATCATCATCACCTGCTCTTGGGGCTATAGGACCTTGGTCAACTATAAGGTCACTCTCAACATGACAGAAAGTCAGTAAGCCCTCCCAATGCAGTGACAAGTGCCTCTGGTTACCAAATTCAATTTAAAATCCACATTATGTGCCAAACACTGTGTTGGATGCCTGGATTACATGGATGTGGAGTAGCTTCTGATCTTGGGAAATGACTACTGTCAACAGGAGGGTCCAGCCAGTTGTACTCAAGAGTGAGACAATCAGAAGGCAACCATAAAGCAATCCTCAGACAGGTGTGACAGGGGCTGAGGGACCTCAGGACCTCAGGAATTATAAACTTCTCAAGGGGCAGAACTTCTCCACTTTGCTGCCTTCCCTGGACCATCACAGCCTGGTGAAGGATACAGAGAAGGTGCTCTTCAAAGGTATGTCTACAGAACATTCTGACTGATGACTTGTGGGTGGGGATGGGCCTCCAATTTCACTCCAGTCACTGCCCTCAGGCCCTGAGTCATGGCCAAGGGTGTCCAGAGGCTTTGTCAATCGGGGATTGGCTCCAACCTTGGGAACACTCCAGACGGTGGCCACCTCACCCAAGCCGCGTTTACTTCTTGGGATGTTATTTTCTGATTCATTCTGCAGTAGAATGTCACATTGCACTTATTTACGTAGCTACAGGATGAAGTGCTAAATAAAAATAATGAATATCCATTGAACAAAATATATAATGAAGGGCACCTCCTTGGCTCCGCTCTTCCTTGAGGAATAACTCCTGCCTGGAGAGGTGATCCTAAGATTTCCGTTTGCAGTAAATACACACTCTGTGCATGGTGGTGGATTCTGAAGGTACAATCCAGCTAGGCAGGCCCAAGACCTCTGAGAAGGGCCATCTGCAGGGTCCTGCTCAGGGACCCTCAAAGCTCACGTTAGTTCTACTTACTGGGATTCAAAGCCCCATGCATCATGGGAAGGAAGTAGACAGAACTCTCAGGATGAAGCCTGACTTCTACTGATTGACTAAATGTATCCCTGTTTTACCTAGGCCCAGGGCTGGTTCACTATGGATGGGGCTGCTGAATTTTCAGGAAGACCTCGATGGAGCAGGCTTTCCATAGATGACTTTCTAAGCCTAGACAATGGTTGTGAGGCTGGGGTTAGGGTAGGAGATGGGGCTGACCCTCAGCAGGAAGGTTAACTGGGCATAGGCCGTTCCTTCTGTCCTTTGGTGTCAAGCTGGTGGGTCTGTGGGACTTGGAGCCCATACAAGACTCTGACTCTATATAAGGACAGAGCTCTGTGTCCTCCTCTGGTTTGGATATGTACACCAAGGGCAGGGAGGAGCCTGAGGAAAAGAAAATTTCTATGTCAAACACATTCGATGCTCATTATTCATGGTGGCTGTTCGAAAGTTGCTGCAAACACTGAATTGGTGAATACTGAATTCCCAGGTTACATATAGGGCAGGGCTCGTTTGAGTGCCTATTCACAACATTTGCATCTACAAACCAGTACATGACCTCATTTCATATGTGCTTCTGTTGACAGACACCTAACTTAATCTGTAATGTTGATTCGTTAACACTGAACTCAGGGCTAGGAGCACTAGGACCAGACCTGAATGAGGTCTACCCGAAACACAGTGGACTGCACAGGTCTGTAGGGACTGAGTGCTGGATGATGTGGCTACTCCTGTGTTCATCCATTCATTCATTTGTTCAGTGCCACTGGCTCCTGCTGTGTGCAGGGTGAGGGCTGGGTCTATGATGACTGTGAAGAATGAGGATAAACAATCCCTGCTCCTGCAAAGCTGTTGGGAGAGGTGAATCCTCCAATGATGCAGTGCAATGACAAGTGAGGGCACAGTTTTACATGAAAGAGACCTCATGGGAAGCAACTTGACTTGGACCAGTGGCTGAGGAAGACCCAGGAGACCAGCCAAGGTTGGAACTGCCAGGAGATGACCACCAGGAAAACCAAGACAGGCAGGGCCTTGCAGAGGGGAGAGACGGTGTTTATTTAGTCTTCAGATCCACAGTCACTTTGGCTCCAAGCAGGAAGGGAAGCCTGTGTGTCTGGAGTCGGGGCTGGGGATCATCCTGGGGGATCACCACTGGGCACAAGGTCCTAACCTCTGTCCTGGGGTGATACAAACTAACCAAGAGTTCTGACCATCTGGGAGGAGTGACCGGAATGTGATCAGATTTGTACCCTGAGAGACAGTCTGACTGACGGAGAGGAAGGGAGCCTGCTTGGAAGGGGCAGATCAGGTGGCCAGGAGTGCAGGCTGGTGGTCTGCAGATCCCTGCTGTTCTGTTACCTTGCCCACCTGTCATGTCCTAGCACTTCCCTTGTCACCACTGCTGCCAGGGAGGCCCCCATGCCCTTTTGCTGGTGATAGGACTGGGAGTTCTTCCATAGTAGCTTAAGACTCTGTTTCTGCCCTGCTAAGCTAGGGAGATTGTGCTGGGCAGGTTTCAGCAGAATGGGCCTTCATCTCTGAGGCCAAGAAAAAAAAAGCAAAAGAAAGTTGAGCTATGTCCCCTGAAATGCTGGAGAATAAGGCCCGCGGGTGCCTCCCTGCAGTGCTGTGGTCCTTCCATGGCCCATGCTGGTGTCAGCGGCCCACACTGACCTTTTTCAGTCTTGCAAGAGGTCAGTGCCTGAGATCTATGGGCCCTCAGGGGCGCTGTGGGAGATTCCCAGGGCCCCCAAGATGGAGAAGAGGAGGAGCCCCACCTTACCCCAACCAGAGCAGCTTCTTGTTCTCCGGATCTCGTTTGAAGACGATGATTCATGGAGGCTGGAGTTCATGAAGATCTGCTCCTCCCTGCACAGAAAAGTAGATAGAGACCCAGAGCAGAAAGAGGATCCATCTAGTTGAGTTGGCCCATGTGCAAGTGTCCTTGTACGTGTTCTTGTGATGCCACCAGGACCTGCAAGACCTTGTGGGCAGAGAAGGTGGAAACACCACAGCCTTTACCTGGTATCAGGTGGGACTGAAAGGGCAGGGTCTTGATTCCTTCAGCAGCCTCCCATAAAGGTGCTTCTCCAAGCTCCGTGTCCTGCACCAGTCCTGTTCAGGCCCAGGTGACTTACATTTTTGTAATGAAACCATAACAAATAGCCAGGGTTTCCATAACAGCTTGGTGCTGAAGGACACAGTCAGGTTTATGGGAAGGAGATATTTGCTGAGAGCATGCCTCTTTACAGTGGGAATGTAGCATCTGCATCTGCTTATGAGAACTGTCACTGAAAGCCACTGTCTCCTCTCTTCTAGTGAGAAGTTCTGCACTTTGAAGCCAGCTTCAGGCAATCCTCTCAGGTTTTCTTACAACCTCTTGGTCTTGGAAATTTCAGACACTCAGGGGTTTCCCAGTCCTGTCTTGTTCTGTGGTCCCCCATGTTGCTCCCCACAAAACCCAGGGAGGCTCACGAAGCATCACCCACAGTTTTTCCCAGTGGACAAATAAAGGCCACAGGCCTCCCCTCCACACTCACTGCCTCTTGCCAGGAATTTTGCCTGTTGAAAGGCCTGCTCTGAATCATACCTTCCTGAATTGTGTCTGCTGCCCCCACAACCACACATAAAACCTAAATCCAGGGTGAGTGTGGGACTAGCAGTCCATGTAGCTGTAGTTTATGCCTCCCTGGGAGAGAGACTTTGGACATGAATTGCAAATGGGCAGATCGTTGGAGACTGATTTGAAGCTACTATACTTTAAATACAGAGCTTTTTATTCATTTCAAAAGTATAGGGCCTACTTAACCCATAAAAATAAAGGAAAATAAACTCATCTGCGATACACAAAATGACTACACCATGTTCATTATGTGATTAATTTAATTCTCTGATTTACAATTGTCTACAAATTGTGAATTGCTTTACAATATATCCCAAATTGAAAATGCATTTAAATATGAATGCATTATCACAGATTAGGGCAAAATCACCCCAGATGCACTTAACAAGAAGAGTTCGCCTCTTAATGGTGGGTTCACTCAGTAATATGAGCAGAGACTGGCTGATGTCAGCCTGTGGCCACCCTGACTTCTGGGCCTCGTCTTTGTGTCTTCAATAAAGATTCAAAGGTTTAACGTGTGGTTGTGGAGAGATGGGTGGCATTCATTACTTTTTACTTAATTTTTGTCCTAAATATGGAATATGAGGTGCAGATCACTTTTAAATTATATTCTTACATGATAAACCAGCGGCCCAGAAATACGCAGCGATGTAATTGAATCGAGATGAAAACGTTAATGCAGAAGTGATGACCAGTAGGCAGCTATTTTGGGACTGACGCAAGAGTGGACCAGAACGGAGGGCTCTATTTCACACAGAAAGGCTCCGCACCCATTATCGTCTTTGTAAAAAATGGGCTAATTTGGGGACAGAGTCCATGACCATTACACTCTGGACATAAATGTGGCTGTCAGTGCCCCTGGCCAGATAAGACATTTCTATTTTTATCCTCTCATCCACCTCCAAGCACGTTGTGGGAAAGTCAGCTCTCCTGGGGCCTGGGGACCTCATGGGCACAGGGACCCTTTTCGTAGACAAAGCAGGTGTCCTTCAATACTCTGGTGACTACCCCAGTAGGGTCTGGAAGCCACCTGGGCATTCTGCTTGATCAAGTCACTGAGGAGAAAGTAAGAATAACTCGAATTTCTCTCACACAATCAGGTCATTGGGGGCCTACCTCACCTAATGGGAAAGTGAAAAATTGCAACCATTACTGAAAGAAGGTTCCCACATGATAAAAACACATTCCCTTTAATTAATCCAAAATGTTTTGGAATAATAATTAGAAGAAGAACCATCTGAATTTTCACTGGAATTCTTACTAGGATTTCTCCTGAATAAGATAATCTGTTGTCTGAGGTAAAATCCTAAGAATTCTTAATCCATAAAATATGGAATGTCAGTAGGAAAGACCATTTTACAAAGATGAATAATATGAAAAACCCCATAGAACTTAATTAAATTTATCTTTGAGAAATAGAGCACTATTAGTTCTATTCGTCCCTATCTGCACAGAACTGAACACAGAGTTGTAAAATAGAAGTCAATACAATGAGATGCTGCAATTGGCAAGACATCATGGTGTGGTCCAGAGGTGTCCACTGTATCCAGGAGGCTCTCTGCTCACTCCAATAAAGAACTAGAAGCTCTGGCCTGCAACAGTCTCCACCCTGACTGGCTAGGGTGAGAGGAAGGGCTAGGGCCCCCAGTGCCCCTGGTCCCTGTGGAGATGCAGAACTGGACCTAGTGGCTGGGCTGCCATGAAGGGACCACATCTTTTCAGGTCAGTGCCCTTATTCCCTCCTGACCATTCAAGGCAGCTGCTCACACTAGTTCCATTGATTCAGCAAACTTTCTGGAAACCCTTCTGTGCCTAGGCCCTGGAAAGGCAAAGAGAGATAGGTGGGTTAGGAACCCTCAAAGGCAGTTTCTGAGCATCTTGAAGGCAAGATGAGCTCAAGATGCCACTAGAACCCCTGATCGTTCCCTCCCAGAGACCCTCATTTTATGATAATCTCTCAAGTTAAAGAAAATTATATCTTCTGCTCTGTTGCAAAGGAGAGAAAGGAATACTGATTCAAAATTCCTGATGCTAGTGGCTCACTGCAGGGATGTAGAGAGGTCAGCCATGCTTTGGATCAGCACTCATCTCTGCCTGTCCCAGGGAGCTGGAGGGGGCAGCAAAGCTGCCCATGCTTATTCTTTTAAGGTAGACATTTGTGTGAGCCTGAGTTCTCCTGAGATATGCATGTATACATATATATACCAATAAGGGTATTTATTATGAGGAATAGGTTCATGGGATTATGGAGACTAACAAACCCCAGGATATACAGGGTGAGTCAGCAAGTTGGAAATTCAGGAAGAGTTGATATCTCCTTTCCAGTCTGAAGACAGGAAAGACTAATATCCAAATTTGAAGGCCCACCCACATTGAGGAGGGCTATTGACTTTACTCAGCACAGTGATTCAAATGTCAGTCTCAACAGAAATACAGACATGCCCAGAATAATGCTTGAACAAATATCTGGGTATTCTATAGCTCAGTCTACAGAACTCATGGAATGAACAATCATAGCTCCCTACCGAAAGGCCCAGGAAGTCCAGGATGAAGTTCCCATATGTTTCTTTTCTCTGAGTTTATTTGGTGTGAATTTTTTTTCATTGACTTCAGGTGTTCTGTGAGTGGGGAGATGGAGTCAGGAAGCCTTGAATGTAAGAGGGAGCCAACTCACCATTGCTGGTTTGAAGAGGGAAAGGACCACATGGCCAGGAATTCAGACAGCCTCCAGAAGCAGAGTATGGTCTAGAGATGACAGCTACCAAAGAAATAGGACCTCAGACCCATATTTTCCAGGAACTAAATCCTTCCAACACCCCAAGTGAGCACGGGGTAGTGAGGTTCCTGCAGATCTTCCAGACAAAGGCTCAGCCCAGTCCATATTTTGATTTAAGTCTTGTGAGATTGAGTTGAGAACCCCACCAAACCTGCCAGAATTCTGACCTACCAACTGTGAGATAATACATGAGTGCTGTCTTCAGCTGCAGAGTTTCTGAAGGTTTATTATGCTGTAGCGGGAAATAATGTCAAGGTGACCCCATACTCTCGCCTCCTGCCCCCTCATAAGCAAAATGAAGGTGAAAATTCATGACTCATTAGTGATGTGTGGATCCCCCATGGTGGTGGTGAGGGGGTGGTTTGGACAGCCTTAGACAGCCCTGTATATTGAATTGAGCTTGTTTTCTGGGTTCTTTCATTCCCCCTAGAGCCTTGTCTGTAGCAGGTCCCATTCATCCTCTATGAGACTCTTGTGGGTGAGTTGCCTGTCTCTGCAGAGGGTTGAACTTTACAGGTCTTGGAAGGGTAAAAATATCACAGGGGATATAATGCTGTGACAAAGGCACAGAGGCCAAGCTGTGAAGGGCCTGTGATCAGACAAATGCCACAAGTGCAGGTAGCACCTGCCCTGGAGACCAGCTGGAGCATTAAGGCAGGAACTCATGGTGCAGGTTCCTGAAGGCCATGTGGTGTTTCAGGTCCCCACCTTGCAGGGCTGGACCACAGGACAGGTTCCTACACACCTCAGGGCTCAAAAATCACATGTTTGGTTTGTATGCTGGACATCTCAGGGCCTGGGCAGTATCTCTTACCCATGAAGTGCTTGGCTGGCATTTGTTGCAGGAGCCAGAAAGGCCTTGTAGGAAAGTCTGAGGTGACCTGAGAGTTGAGTGGAAGAAGCAGAGATGCAAAGTCCCCTAGGCTCCCTGAGGAACCTGCCTGGGGACTCCAGCTTGAGCCTCATTCATGCTGAAGTATCTAGGGTCTTCTGGCTGCACCACAACCCTCTAAGCCTTGGAGATCCCATTCCTGGCTCTCCTTGGAACCTCCCCATTTTCTTATTGCAGCCTCTACTTCCCACCTAAGAATGTGGCCCAGAAAGTCTTAGGATTCCTTTCCACCCCCTTGTGCCTCATGGAGCACAGTCAAGCTGGCCAGTAATTTAGTTTTTGGTAACCCGTGGCATTTCCCATTAGCCATTTGTGATCCCAGCACAAGACTTAGAACACGGGTGATTCATCACAGATCCTGGTAGTTGTTCTGGGAGTCCTGGGAGCTGGAAAGTTTGGAGGGGCTAGGTGTGATGAATGGCTGAATGCTTGCATCTGTTTCTTGGAGCCACAAGCATTGCAGGCAGCCCCCTGTTCCCGTGATTTATGGATGGGGAATTGTACAGCTCAGTGCCCAGGTTTCCAAGCCCCATTGCTCAGGCAGGGAAGTTGTCCTGATTCTGGGTTCTATGCTGACTTCTAGTGTCCACAGCACCAGGAGCTGCCCACACCCACTGGGGTCACTCACAAAACACTAAAACAAGCTGCTAATGTCACTTTAGCCTTAACTGTCCTGCCCTCCTCAAAAGGACCTGGGGTCTGCTTTATTCTCTATTAGAGTTCATGATTTGAAGAATCCCTGTGATAGACAAAACACCCCTTCTCTGGGGAAGGCCCAGGTGCAGTCACCTCCCTGTGTCACCTACATACGCACAAGATGGTAAAGCCATGGCACCCTGCATCCAGCTTTATTCCATGGTTTCCTTCTCCTGGAAAGTTGAGTCAACATACGGGAGCAATGAGCAGGAGCACAGAGCAAATGAGGAGGCTAAAAATTAAGTCTGCACAGCTCCCGGTAGATTTGAAATAGAGGATTTAAAGACTGGTATCAACATAGAGGAGAAAGGCAAGAGAAAGTAAAAAGCACATTGGCATCCCCAGTCTACCCATCAAGTGGTCATCACCCATGTGTTAGCAAATATCTCTCTACAAGGGGCAGAGATCTCAAGGGAAGCTGCATCGTAGTCATCTGGTTTACTTCCAAATAAACTGGTAAGATCAGAGATGGGCCTGAATCAAGGAGAGTCTGGGGAACTGGGTTCCAACCCAGGAGGTAAGACAGATGTAGAATTGGTCCCCACCAGGATGGCTAAAAAATTGCTCCCTGAGACCTGTGAGAGTATAGGAGGTGTCTCTTTGAATTTAGGTGGAAATATAGAACCAAAAGAGAGGAAACAAAAACTAGCAAATGAGAAAAAAAAACCCAAGCCCATAGATACATGAATTTATATATCATTGCATTCTATTTAAAATATTCCTGCAGGCTGAGATGAGCGGGAAAAGTCAAGGCATTGCGTGCAGAACTGTGAGATTTCCTGGTGATTTGACACTTTGTGTCCTTTGGGCATGTGATTTCCATACCTTTCATCAAACATTCCTAAATTTTCATATGCATAGTGTTATAGCTGCCTCGTCAAACTTTGCTCCTCATTAAAACCAGTGCTTGGTTGAATCTTCAGATAAGGCTTAATAAAAACAATATCTTAGTTTAACAGTTAATGAGCAGTAACACATCAAAACCCACTGGCCCCTCACCCAACTGTATATTTAGAGAACCATACAAATGTCTTTGCCCTGGTTGTACAATCATAAGAACTAAGTCCTTAAAAGGTTTTAAATTTATACCAGTAATCTGAATTTGCAATGACTTTTGAGTATTAATTAGCTAGGAATGACAAGGTTCTTGGAAAATGGTTAGAGAAGGGTTTCTAAGGCCCACTATGGGATGTATCTTGGTGAAGAGTTTCTCTTGTGCTGCATAGTGTCACCCATTGCTGCCCTACAGCTGCTGGGATAATACCTGCTCCATGACATGGGCATTGGAATGAAGGATCCCACAGAGCTGGAGGCCTGGAACATTCCAGGACATCATCCTGGGCCTTAAGAAGGAGCCTAAAAATATGTTCCAGCTGTCCCAGCTTCCTTGCTGTTCACTGCCTCAGACTTAGGGGTTAGAGATGAGGCAAGGAGATATTGACTTTGCTGTCAGATCCCACCAAGGCAGGTGCACGAATAAGACAATCCAGCACATGTTCTCCAAAGTAGATGGAAACTCAGTGAGTTATCTTTCCTTCTGGTTCTCCAGAGGAGGAGTGAGGGGCACATCACAGTTTCATTTCAGCCTGAGAAGGAAATTGGGGGTTTTGAGAATTCATTTCTAGAGTGAATATTTTGAGGTCCTATGGATAATTGGGCCCATGTTTTATACTGAGAACCTTGTAAATGGGAGCTGGTCCTTCAGAAAGACAACACTTAGGCTGCCCAAGCAGCCAGACCTCTATGTCCAATCCTCACAGTGGGAGACACATCATTTGGATCCCGAGTATTTGATATCATGGTTTTATATTTACAGGTGGCCATGGATGCTTCCTAGAGCACCAGGGTTATGGGTCTATTAAGCTACTAACAAACTTTAGCTCTTGGGAACACTTCAGGTTTCTCAGTGTGGAGGAGGGTGATTTTCAAAGCTCCTCTGAAGAGAGGGAAGCATGCAGTCACCTTGCTGGAACTATAGGGTCTTGAGAAACTATAAAGATATGGGTTGAGGAAGTTGTCCAATCCTGGAGTCTATGCTGACTTCTAGTGTGCACAACACAAAGGCTGCCCACCCCCACTGGGTGTAGCTAATAAGGACAACCAAAGAAAAACAAGGCTGGGTAGGCAGTTATTTGGGGTTACAGGCAGGCATGCAGAGCCCAGCAGCAGATCGACTTTAACAAACCCACATTTTTGCCAAGAGCCAGAAAGCAGACCATTCTGTTTGTAATGACTTTCCAAGTCAGACGCTTAAGTTAAAGCTGGCCCCCCATTGCCTGTCCCTGCCAGCCCTTCATGAACCCTGAGCAGGTACCTGAGAGATGCTCACCAAGGGAGCCACACAGTCTCCTGCTCTTGGCATTCTTTCATAATACCTCCCCTTGTCCCCACCACCCTATTGATCATTTACTATCCAACATTTGCAAAGCATTACATTTTTCCAGATAGCAAAGACAGCTGCCTGGATTCCAGAATAGGGTGTGGCACTGGGGATGAGCCAGCGGGTGGTGGTCAGTTCCAGCAAGGTGACTGCATGCTTCCCTCTGTTCAGAGGAACTGTGAAAATTGCCCTCTTCCACACTGAGAAGCCTGAAGTGTTCCCAAGAGCTAAACTTTGTTAATAGCTTAATAGACTCATAACCCTGGTGCTCTAGGAACACCTGTGGCCACCTGTAAATATAAAACCATGATATCAAATGCTTGTGAGCTGGGTCTGTGTGCCTCACTGATAATAGCTCGTAAGTGCAGTAATGCTTAATGAGAGAGATATTGTTTACTGACAAGATACCTAGTTGGAATAGAGAAAGCAATAGAGATCTTGCTATTTTATCATTTTATTCCACTTGGGTTCATATTAATAAATGATAAGCAATAATGGTATGTGAGGAAAGATGGAAATCTAATGGTCTTAGATGAGATGACTAAAGCACATACTGTCTGTGCATCACACTGAGGCACAGCACGGTGCTGATTTTGCATTTCATAAATGGGATGACAGGGGAGCGGCTAAGCATTCAAACAGCCACAGGATCCTTCTTCCTGCCTTTGTTTTATTTGTGGGCTGTGTGTTAGCTCAGCACTGGCGCCCGATAAATACCCTGTCAATATAGCTATTGGTATTGGAAGGGATCCAAGGATTAGATCGTTTTGGGCACCAAGTTTCAGCCACTTAGAACTGTTTTTCTCAACAGGAACAGGCATGCAAAGTCTGGTGGGGAGTTGATTGCTTATCCCAATTCATACTCCCCTCAGCTTCCTGCACACCCTGCTCCAGCCTGGGCTCCCAGAAAGGTGTCTCTGCACCCAGGAGTGAGAAGCAGCCCTGCCTCCCATGTTGGGCTCTTGGCTAGGATGACCTTCTCCTCTTAGGCTCATGCCCATCCTCGGCGCCACTGCCAAACCACGGAGGGTAATGAGTTCCCGGAGCAGCTGAGCCCTGGAGGTCAGCTGCTCATTAGAAAGAGACAATTAACCACACTCTGACTTAAACATTGTTTAACCTTTTATTTAACGTGATTTTGAAGAAATTACTTTCAGTTGCATTAGAAGACTGAGTACTGAGACGAGAAGGCATTAGATGCTGAGGGTTTCTTCTGCATAAGCAAAACTGGAGGCACAATCCTGTGTGTTGGGCCTTTTAGGCACAGGATGCCCCTCCCTAGTCCGTTGGTCAACCCAGGACTGGAAAATGAGGCAAGACCTTAAGGGCCGCTCTGTGTCCACAGCCTGGGAAACGAGCTAGTGAATTGGGGCATGGCTCATGGGCTGTTGAAATGTGACTTTGAAACAGCTTAGTAAAAGTGGGAAAATAAAACCCTGCTGGGTTTCCGAGTACAGAAAGCTACAGAAAGTTACTTGTGGTGCTGAGTTGCTCTATCCCCGACCTTCTGCTGGTGGAGTCATGATTATGGAGGCTAGATGAAGCAGTGCTGGTTTTCTCAAGGCCCAGATCACTAGGCCTTCCACCACTGCTTGCACCATGTAGATTTGTAGAAACAGTGGACATTGGGGTTAAAAGAGTACTGGAAATTTGCCCGGAGCCACCTGAACAGTCTGATCAAGCTGAGCCTGGGGCCCAGCTGCTGCTTTCCCACCATGGAGCATGATTCATGCAGTGCCCACACCCAACTGCCAGGCAGGGACCCTTTCTCTTCCAGTCTGGACCCCAAACCGGAGCCTGACTATAATTCCTCCTCATTGACCACTTGTCCAAGGGAACCTCATTCTTTGGGTTCAGCAGAGGCCTCAGGCTTTGATGATGGATTTGCAATGTTTTCTTTAGACAAAATGGTGATGAGATTATGTGTTGGGATAAAAATACAACTCATCAGGTCTTGGTTCTTAGCGAATAAAACTACTATATCATTCACATAATCAAATATATTAATCTATACATTTAGGGGTGACATCCAGGAGCCCTTGCAAGGATCTGTGTGGTGCTCCCTTGTTCTAAGAGAGGTGGGTAGAAGAAGCTGCTCTTGGCCTGCTTGACTCCCAGGTGACGATCACCCATGGTGTGACTGGGTGCTCTGTTGGACCCCGAAGAAAAATCCTATCTCTGAGTGAGACAAACAGATGGAAGGAAGTCCTGGAGGGGACTGTGGGACTGACCCCCCCCCAGTGAAGACATCTCAGCTCTATTCAGGAAGTTTGTTCAGCAGAATGTGGAGCGCTTCCAGGTACCCCTAAAACCAGAGCACCCTATAGTCCTCTGGGATGAGGTAGAGGGAGGGGTGAGTCTCTACCTCATAATTAAATGTTCACAGTACAAAGGAGACAGAGGGAGAACCAGGTCAAGGAAATGATGGGATGCAAGCATGTCCAGCGTGACAGAGGGTTGGAGCAGAGGAGAGGTGACAAAAATAATGAATATTCTGCTGGTGACCGGGGCTTCCTCAAACCACGTCCACTGCCTTTTATTTATAAAATATATAATTGCACATATTTAAATTTTATAAAATTCATTAAAGCAAGGGTGGTAAGTGCTTTCCGATAATTAAAATGCAGACAAGCCCATTCTCGGATTTGAGGCCATGAATAAAAGTGACACTTCGCCAATTGCACCTTGCTGGGACACCGTTTAGCTGCAACCATGGACACCTCTCAGGTAATTGATTGCTCCTTGCTGGGGGAAAAACAAATGTAGGATGAGTTGATTTTATTGCTACTTATTACGCTTCACTTTAGCATGGAAATCTGGGCTTCAGATGAAACAAGTTAACCCATGAACAGTGAAAATAGCAGTATTTTTTTAAGAAGCTATGAGAACTGAGAGCTAACTCCTGGCCTCTGAGCAGCGCAGAGGCAAAGTCTCATCTCAGACCCCTTCTCTCCTCCTCATAGAAAGACAGGGATTGATTTTTCACTTCATCTCCAGGAGCTGTTTGCTTTTGTGGGTGCTGAAGTGGTGAATGTGCTGGGGCCAGGGCTGCCTTTTGTGGAATCCTGCCATGGGATCCCCATATGGAGACATCACTTTTCCACTTTGGTCACCCCCAACTTTCCCTGGATATTCCTATCTGCACTATCCTGTGGCTAGCATGCTCAGAAGGTCAGGCCTTGACCTTCCTTGAGGCTGCTGATCCAAGGAGACCTAAGTGGGCAGCAGGACATAATTCTAGAAAAGATGACCAAAACTCCATCCATCATCCCTTTCTACTGCAACTGGCTGGCTGGTTCCTTGGCCTGTTCTAATTCCTGGTGTTGTAAGGGCTGGAACTCAGTCATGGATTTCCAGGAGAGTCAGACCCAGGATGTCCTCTCCTTACCCCACTCAGCTTCAGAGGTGCTTCACTGGTATGAGGGACCCATATCAGTACCAAGAAGGTTCCTGGGTCCTTGTTTTTGTGGACTTGGTATCTCTCACACATCTGTCCTCCTCATGCATGGATGTTGACCTTCGAACTTCTTCTACATCATACCAGGTGCTGCCTTTTATATAATCAACATAACAGGAAATTATTGAGTTATCAAACTAAGAATGTTGTCAGAAGGTGGTAAGTGCTGCTGAAAAAGTAAAGCAGGATGTTTTTCTTAACTGGTAGTTGAGGAAGATAACTGGGAAACTGAACAAAGACCTAAAGAAAATGAGAAGGGAAGACATGAGAATGGCAGGGGCAGGTGCTCAGGCACAGAGAAGAGCCAGGGCAAGGTTTACCTGAAAAATTCCACAAAGGGGTTTGTGAGCAGAGGAGAAGAGATCAGAAAGAGTCAAATTAGGCATGTGTGAGCAACCAAGCATGTAGGGTTTTGGAGTCATGCACAAAATGTATCTTTTCCACCAAGTGGGATGAGAACTGCTGAATGGTTCTGAGCCAAGGATTTGGATTCTAAGATAGCTTTGATATGATAGCTATGATAGTTACATAGCTGGGAAGACTGTTGTGCTGAAAGCAGGTACATGGGAGGGAGTAGGAAGTTCATGGGTCCAGGATGAAAACAACTCTGTCTGACCAAAGTGGCTGTGAGAAGAGGTACTGGGAAGTGGATAGCCTCCAGGTGCATGTCTCAAGCAGAGTCAAATGGGGCTGGTGGCTGGAATAAATGTGGGGGACAGCGAGAGACTTCAATAGAGACTCCAAATCTTTATGCCTAAAAGCCTGGAAGGGTGGAGTTTCCAGCAGCAGAGATGAGTTAGACTGATGGGGCAGATTGGTGGCAGAAAGAGCAAGAGAGTATCTGGTTTTCGTTATGTTAACTTAAAAATGTGTTTGCAAAAGTGGATGGAGATGTCAAATACAGTGAAAGAGCCATCAGGATTTGAGGAGAATGGCTGAGATTGGACATCTACATTAGGTCATCTGTATAATGTTATCAGTATACAAATGATATCCAAAACCTTGAAAAGGGTTCGATTCCCAAGGGCAGGGCTGGGGTGAGCGGAGAGTGTGCTGACTCCTGTTCAAACTGCCATAAACATAGTTTATACATATAACATACACTTTAGGTTATCTGTATACTATTATCAGTATACAGATGATATCTAAAACTGTGAGATGGGCTAGTTTCCCAAGAGTGGGGCTGGGGTGGGCAGAGAGATTGCTGACTCCTGTTCACAGCACCAGCAGGTATCTAATCCAAAACTGAAAGTGAAGTTTTCTGAGTCTTTGATCTTGCCATTCAGCTGTCACTGCAGTGGTAGACATGCTGCCCAGAACACCTGTCCTCTGGAGAGACCCCTGGGCAACTCTGACATGCAGATACCTGAGCTGATTGAGTCGGAATCTGGAAATATGAAAACAGGGGATCTGAATTTTTTTAAATGCCCCCATTCCTTGCCCCTTGTTCAGGTTGAATGCTACACAAATAAATGTTTGAGAATGATTTTTCTATATAGCTGGGCAGACTGTTGAGAAAGCAACCCTAGTCTTACAGTTCCTGCTTCCTCCCCCAACTCAGGATAACTGAATGGTCATCATTTTATCTGAAGTCATAAATCTCATGTTTTCACCAACATGTCCAGCTTCTCAGAATCTCCCAGGATAATTCAAAGGTGGAAAGACTATCTTATCCAAAACTCATGAGTCTTTTTTTTTAATTTTAAAGATGTGGGGTACAATTCAGGATTAGGCATACAAGTGGTCATTGTACAGGTAAGGTTTTGTCATGAGTTCTATGTGTTCATTCAGTACAGATTTTTTTTTGTATGTCAAAACATAGTAAATAAATAAAAGCGGTTCTATCACCTGAGTGGACAAAAATGACTTGCCAAATTGTACTAGAGGAAGACGAAGGATGAGGACCATTTGCTCAGCCCGCCCACAGACCAATAAGAAGTTGTTCACTGTAAGGATAGTGTGAGCTTTCAAAGTCTGCAAACTCAGCATTTGCTGTATGTCAGCAGGCTGCCATTGATGCAGAGGAAACATCTCTTTTCAGATGACGCCTTTTTTTTTAAGCCAAGGGTGAACCTGTGCCCAAAAAGCATTCTGTGGATTGCAACTACAGTCCTGATATGTCAGCCCAAGAGTCATAACTTTGATAACTGTTCTACTTCTGTGTTAAAGAATGAATATCCTCCAGAGGAGAAAAAGTGTTAATTTTAATATCGTTTTTAAAAAACGAACTGCTTTACTGATATGAAACTCACATATTAGACAGTTCACTCACAAACTATAAAATTCAAAAGTTTTTAGTATATTCTTATAGATGTGCAACCAATACCACAATCAATTTTATAACATGTTGTCACCTCAAAAAGAAACCTCATACTCATTAGCAGCCACTATCCATTCTATCTAAATGTCCAACCCCAGGAAACCACTAATCTACATTCTGCTTATTCTGGACATATCATGTAAATGAACTCATGCAATGTATGCTCTTTTGTAATTTCCTTCTTTCACTAAAAAGAATGTCTTCAAGATTTATCGATATTGTAGCATGCATCAGTACTTCATTTTATTTATGGTTGAATAATATTTCCTTGTACGGGTATACTGCATGTATTTATTCATTCATCAACAGATGGGCATTTGACTTGACTTCTTATTGGGGCATTATAAATAGTGCTGGCATTATAAAAAAATAAACACTTGTATCCATGCTCGTATCTCTTAGGTATACACCTAGGAGCATAATTGCTGGACCACATTGTATAGTTATGTTTAACATTTTGAATATCTGCAAGATTGTTTTCCAAAGTGTTTGTAACATTTTACTTTCTCACCTATAGTGCATGAAGGTTCCATTTTCTCCATAGCCTCACCAGGAGGTGTTATCATCTGTTTTTTTTTTCCAATTATTATTTTGGGTATGAAGCAGTCGATTTACTGTGGTTTTGATTTTCATTTCCCTAATGGATAATAATGTTTAGTGTCTTTTCATATTGAGTGCCTTTTTGTGTTTATTGGACACTTGCATATCTTCTATGGAGAAATACCTATTTAAATTCTGTTCAGTTTTTTACTTGTGTTGTCCTCTTATTCTTGAGTTGCAAGAGTCATTTTTATATTATAGACACAAGTCCCTTATTAGATATGAACTTTTAAAAACATGTCTCTTATTCTATGGATTGCCATTTCATTTTCTTGATGGTATCATTTGAAGCAAAAAAGTTGTAATTTTGAAGATGTCAAATTTATCTACATTTTTGCTTGTACTTTTGGTGTCATAGCTAAGAAACCACCTCCTAACCTAAGGTCATGAAAATTTATGCCTGTTTCTTTTAAGAGTTTTATAATTTTTCCTGCACATTTAACTGTTTGTTCCATTTTGAGATAATTTTATATATTGTTTGAGATACAGGTTCACATTATTTTGTAGTATTTGTGAAAAGACTATAATTTGTTACATTTAATTCCATGTCAAAATTTAATTGACCACACAACATGGGTTTATTTCTGGATTTCAGCTTTATCTGACTGATCTGCATGTCCATTCTTATGTCAGTACCACATTTTCTTGGATATTGTAGTTTTGTCACAAGTTTTGAAACTGAAAAATGTGACTCTTCTAATTTTGTTCTTCTTTTTCAATATTATGTTAGCTATTTTTGATCTTTTAAATCTAAAATCCTTTTCATCTGAGTTTTAGAATCAGTTCATACATTTCTACAAAGAAGTCAGTTTGGATTTTGTTAGTTATCACATTGAATCTGTACATCAATTTGAGGATTATTGCCATCTTAAATATTTTAAGTTTTCTGATTCATGAATATGGGAAATCTTTTGATTTAAATTTTTTAAATTTTAAAATAATATTTTGTAGTTTCCAAAGTATTAGTTCAAACTACATTTATTAAACTTGTTCCTAAATGTGTTATTCTTTTTGATACTGTTGTAAGTAATTTTTTAATTTCAATTTTGGATTGTTTATTGTAATGGTAAAGAAATACAGTTTAAAAAAAATTGACCCCATGCATCCTAGAACCTTGCTGAATTTGTTAGTACTTATAGATATTTGGTGGATTACTTAGGAATTTTTATATGCAAGATCATGACTATTTATCTTTATCTGCAAATAGAAATAATTTAATCTTCCTTTCCAATCTGGAGGTCTTTTAATTATACTAATTGTTCTTGGTAGAAACTTCAGTACATTAATAGAAAGGTGAGGGTAGGCCAAGTACAGTGGCTACAGTCTTGGGAAGCTGACCAGGGAGGATTACTTGAGCCCAGGGGATCAAGAAAATGATGAGCCATGATCATGCCCTTGCATTCCAGTCTGGGTGAGAGTGAGATCCTGTTAAACACACACACACACACACACACACACACACACACACACACACACACAGGTAAGAGTAAGTTAAATTTTGTCAGTTTTTGCTTCACATTATTTTGGAATCCTTTTAAGTGTTTATATTGATAATTTGTACCTTCCTTATAGATTATATTTTTATTATTATCAAATGTCTCTTTTGATCTCTAGTATTTATTTTAAAGTTTAATTTTTCTGATATAAATATAACTACTGCAGCTTTAAATGGTTGCTCTTTGCATGATACATCATTTTCCTCTCTTTTACTTCCAATTTATTTGTATCTCTGAATACAAACTGTGTCTCTTGTAGACAGCTTATAGTAGAATCCTGGGTTTTTTTCCACTCAGAAATCTCTACCATTTTATTAAATTTTTAAATTCATTCACATTTAATTTTATGATTATGTAGTTGTTTTTACATCTTCCATTTTACTTTTTGTTTTTCTATATGTCTTATGTCATTTGTGTCTCTATTTCCCCTTTACTACTTTCTTCTCCATTAAAAGAATATTTTCTAGTGAAAAATTTTTGTTATTTTTAAGTCTTATTGTGCACATCTTAACTTAGATTCTATTTTAGATTTATAGTAACCTAATAAGAATGATACATAAAAAACATCCTAAATAGTTTTATTTCTTCTTCTACTTCTCTGTGTTATTATTGTTATAGAAAATGGCAACTTGAGAGGGGGCATAATGGCAATGGAACCAGTGGGATTATAAGAGTTTCTGCTTGGGTGAGTGTGTAGAAGGATTAATCTGCATGTGTGTAAGTGGGTGAGTGAATGTCTGACTGAGGGGAGACATAGAATCAAGCACCTGGGGTGCCCCTGCAGAGGTGGCTGCAACTTATTACTACTCTGAAATTGGTACCCCTGGTACACTTGATCATTCACCATTCTCAGAGCATCTCTTGGGAAAAAGCAGCAGATATCAGCTCTAGCCCACACCACCACCTATAGCAGCAGGCTAGGTACTGGCAGTGGGGATGGTGGAGAAAGTGTGTGTGTGCGTGGGGGGATCTGGAGCTGAGCTCTGCCAGAGAAGACACAAACCATCATCATTTTCTCTATCCTGGAACCAGGCAAAGATCTGCTTTAGTCTGCCCAACTCTAAGCAGCCTCCATACTGAGACTGAAGGGTGATTTCCACACCCCTCTGGGATTGACCATCATTGACCCAGAGAGGATACTTCAAGAGCACAATATTAGAGAGACAGATGACCCAACCCCCGCTGGACCAAACACAGACACATGTGATCTAAGTGAGAGACCTAGCAGCAGCAGCAGACTAGCTGGGGTAACTTCTGAACTGTATCTCTCCCCATTACACCTTAGTCAAATCTAAAAACTGAAAAAAAAAAACCCCCAAAAGTGCAGTTTACATCCCCAGCACAGTCTCAAAATTGAAGAAATCCAGAGGCTCCTCCTAAGGAAGAATAGGGGGTTGAGCAAACAGAAGTGAAAGTTATCCCTCATTTCACTGAGCAAAGTAATTGAAGAGGGGCGAAGGTGGGGGATCCAACACAAAGGAACACAGAATCACAGAAGAATGCCGGTATTCCCCAGATCCCTGGAAAGATAGTGCCTGAGAATACAGACTTCAGAACTCAAGCAGTGAAGAGCCCCCAGAATGACAGTTCTCAAGCCATATATCTAGATATCAAGGTATTGATGGAGAGAATGAATAGAAATGAAGAAAGACAAGAATAAAGAACAAAACAGTTGATAACTGAGATAATAGAAAAAAAGAATACAGTAAATGAAATAAAAAGTTAACTGATAGGCATGGAAAACAGAATTAACCAAGCAGAAGAAAGAATCTCAGAACTTGAAGACTAACTCAGTCTGTTAAAAACATAAAAAGAAAGCTTAAAAAGACAGAGCAGAGCTGGGCTCGGTGGCTCAGCCTGTAATCCCATGCCTTTGGGAGGCTGAGGTGAGTGGATTGCCTGAGCCCACGGGTTCGAGACCCGCCTGGGCAGCGAGACCTCATCTCTACAATAAATAAAAAAAATCAGCCAGGTGTGGTAGCGCATGCCTGTAATTCTGGCTATTTGGAAGGCTGAGGCGGAAGGATCACTGGAGCCCAGCAGATCGAGGCTGTGGTGGCCGGAAGCGGCCACTGCACTCCAGTCTGGGTGACAGAGTGAGACTCCAACTCAAAAAAAAAAAAAAGACAGAGCAAAATCTTCAAGAGATGTGTAATTATATTAAGAGACCAAACTTATACCTAATCAACATCCCTGAAGCAGAAAAGGAGAATGAGTGCATCCTGAAACAATCATTCCATGAGGTTATCCAAGAAAACTTCCCATATATCATCAGAGGTGTGGCCACTCAAGTATAAGAAACTCAGAGAACCCCTGTAAAGCATCAAATGAAAAGACCAACTCCTAGACACAATGTAATTCACTTATTCATAGTAGGTATAAAAGAAAAAAATCCTAAAGCAAGAGAGAAAGGTCAGACTACCTACCAGGGAAAACCAACTTGACTAGCAGCAGCTGTATCTGCAGAAACACTACAGGCTAGAAGAGCCTGGAGTCCAATCTGCAAAATTCTCAAAGACAAACAATTCCAACCAAGAATTTCTTACCCAGTTAAGCTAAGCTTCATCACTGATAGAGAATTAAAATCCTTCCCATACATTCAATCCCTAAGAGTTTATGCTGCCTCCAGACAAGCTCTACAAGAGATGCTTAAGAAGATATTAATCACAGAAGAAAGAATAAAAAGAAGAACCACACTCTTTCCAAGAATGCAGGATAACAGAATCAACACAACATGCACTGTGACAGCAAAACTGAACACACACACATATATCAACCCCTGAATCAAAGGAAAACCATCCAAAAAACAAACAAGATCAGCAATAAACTTTATAAGAGTTTCATGACAGGGGAAAACTCTCACATCTCAGTAGTCATCCTGAACATGAACAGACTAACTGCACCAATTAAAAGACATAGAATGGCAAACTAGATTTAAAAAAAACACATCTCAACAATATGCTGCCTCCAGGAAGCACATCTCACTAAAAAGGAAACTCACAGACTCAAAGTTAGATGATGGAAAACAAATATTTAGGTGAACGGAACACAAAAGAAGGTGGGAGTCATGATCTTAATATCAGACAAAGCAACCTTTAAGCTATCAAAACTTTTAAGAGATACAGAAGTGCACTACATTATGATAAAATGTTCAGTACCTCAACAAGAAATTTCCCTTCTAAATATATATGCATCCAACACAAGAGAACCAGTTTTTATAAATTATCTACTAAGTAAACTGAAAAAAGATAACTCTAACACTATCTAGCTAGGGACTTAAGTACCCACTAACAACCCTAGATAGATCATTGAAACAGTAAATTAACAAGGATACCTGGAACCTCAACTTGATGCTTGACCAAATGGACTTAATAGGTACCAACAGAACACTCCAAACAACAACCACAGAAAAGAAATTCTATTCATACCACATGGAATGTACCCTAAGATCAATGACATCCTGGTCACAAATCAAGAACGAACAAACTTCATAAGATCAAAATACTGCCATGCATCTTCTCAAACTGTAGTGGAATAAAAACAAATGTCAGCACAAACAACATTCTCTGAAAACCTGCAAAGATATGGACACTAAACAGCATGATGTTAACTCCTGGCTCAAAAGAGAAACCAAAACAGAAATAAAAAGATTCCTGGAAACAAATGCAAATAAAGACACATCTTACCAAAACCTCTAGGATGCCATAGAAGCAGTACTAAGAGTATATGCACCCAACACAGGAGCACTACAAACACACATTAAGAAAATAGAAAGATCACAAGTAATAGTCTAAAACACACCTAAAGAGCTGGAAAGACAAGACCACCAAAACCTAACTTCAGCAGAAGAATCCAGATCATCAAAGTAAACACCCAAGTTCAGGACATAGAAAAAAACCATAATCAATAAAAACAATAAAGCAAAAAGATCGTTCTTTGAAAGGATAAACAAGATTGGTGGACCCCTTGTCAGACTGAACAAGAAAAAGAGAGAAAAAGTTCATATAAATACAATCAGAAACACAAAAGTTCAGGTCACATCTGACCCCAAGGAAATACAAAAGATTATCAGAGATCACTATGCACACCTGTATGAAAACAAACTTGAAAACCTAAATGAAATGGAGAACTTTCTGACATCACACAACCTCACAAGGTTGAAACAAGAAGAAAATGAGACCCTAAAAGACCAATGACAACCCAGGAAACTGACTCTGTCATGAGGATATTACCTACAAAAAGGAAAAGCCATGGACCAGATGGCTTTCCAGTGAAATTCTACAAAATACACAAGGAGGAGTTGATACCAATCTTATTGAAAGTATTCCATGCAATGGAGAAAGATGGAACTCTCCCCAAATCATTTTATAAAGCTAATATCACACTGGTACCCAAACTGGATAATGATTCAACAAAGAAAGATAACTACAGGCCAATTTCCCTGATGAAAATGGATACAAAAATTCTCAACAAGATTCTAGCAAATCTGATACAACAACATATTTAAAAAATTATCCACCATGACCAAGTAGGTTTCATCCCCAGGATGCAGGACTGGTTCAGCATCCACAAGACCATAAATGTAGTTAAATACATCAACAGATATAAAAATAAGAACCACATGATTATGTAACTAGACATAGAAAAAGTTTTTGATAAAATCCAGTATCTCCTTTCTTGATAAAAACTCTGAACACCTAGGCATAGAGGGACCATATATCAAAATAGTAAGAGCCATCTATGATAAACCCACAGCTAACATTGGTAAATGGACAGAAATTGGAAGCATTTCCCCTGAAAACTGGAACAAAACAAGATTACCCACTCTCACTCCTCCTGTTCAATGTAGTGTTGGAAGTCCTAGCTGGAGTAATCAGACAAGAAAAGAAAATGAGGGGTATTCAATTAGGAAAAGAGGAAGTCAATTTATCCCTCTTTGCTGATGATATGATCCTGTACCTTGAAAACCCAAGAAGATCTGTCAAAAGCCTCCTTACACTGATAAAGGGCTTTGACAATATCTCAGGGTACAAAATAAATGTGCAAAAGACAGCTGCATTCTTATACACCAACAACAAACAGGCAGAGAACTAAATAAAAAGCACCATCTCATTCACAATAGCTAGCAAAAAAAGAAAGAAAGAAAGAAAGAAAGAAAGAAAGAAAGAAAAGAAGGAAATACCTTGGCATCTTCCTAACCAGAGAATTAAAAGACCTTTACAACAAAAACTACAAAATACTACTCAAAGGAATCAAAGAGGACACATACAAATGGAAAAATATTTCATACTCATGGATTAGAAGAATCAACATTGTTAAGATGTCCATCCTGCCAAAAGCAACCTACAGATTCAATGCAATATTCATTAAATTACCAACATCATTCTTCTCAGACCTGGAAATGACAATACAGAAATTCATATGGAAACATAAATGGTCACAAATAGCCAAAACAGTCCTCAGCAAAAGAAAAAAAGCAGGGTGCATCAAATCTCAGACTCAAAACTTTACTATAAGGCTACAGTATTCAAAACAGACTGGTATTGGTACAAGAACAGGGACATAGACCAATGAAACAGGATAGAGATTCCAGAAGCAAAATCTCAATTTCTCAACCAACTAATCCTCCACAAAGCCTCCACCAACAACCACTGGAGAAAGGAAAATCTATTTAGTAAATGGTGTGAAAACTGGCTGATCACATGCAGAAGATTGAAACAGGACCCCTACCTATCACCATAAAGAAAAATCAACTCTAAATGGTTCAAAGATCTAAATATAAAACCTAAACTATAAGAATCTTAGAAAATGCAGGAGATACCGTCATGAAAATTGGAGAAGACAACCAATTTCTGATCAAAACCCCAGAAGTCCATGCCGTAAGATAAGTCCATGCCGTAAGATAAGATAGACAAGCGGGACCTCATTAAACTGAAAAGTTTCTGCAAAGCAAAAGAAACCATCAAGAAAGTGGGGAGACAGCCCACAGGATGGGAAAAAATATTTGCCAACTGTACATCTGACAAAGGCCTAACATCCAGGACCTACAAGGAACTAAAACATGCAAAAGGAAAAAAAAAAAGCTCCATTAAAAAGTGGGCAAATATATGAACAGACACTTCTCAAAAGAAGACATATGAGCAGAAAACAAATACTTGACAAAATGCTAAGCCTCGCTAATCAAAGAAATGCAAATCAAAACCACACTGGGATACCACCTAACTCCAGTCAGGATGACCATCATTAGTCACTCAAAGAACAACACCTGTTGGCAAGGATGTGGAGAAAAGGGAATCCTTATACACTCTTGATGGGAGTGTAAGTTTGTATAATCTCCATGGAAAGCAGTGTGGTGATTCCTTTAAAAAAATCTAAAAATCGACCTTCCATACAACCCAGCAATCCCTGTTCTGGGAATATATCCAGAGAAACTCAAGTCATCCTATGAAAAGGGTCTCTGCGCAAGCATGTTTACCATAGCTTTATTCACAATAGCAAAATCATGGTATCAGTGGTGCTGCTCATTAAAAGTAGTCTGCATTAAAAAAAATGTGGTATGGCCAGACTCAGTGGCTCAACCTGTAATCCCAGCACTTTGGGAGGCTGAGGTGAGTGAATTGCCTGAGCCCACAGGTTCAAGACCGGCCTAGGCAACTTGGTGAGACCTTGTCTGTACAATACATAATAATAAAAAAATTAGCTGGGCGTGGTAACCTGCGCTTGTAATTCCAGCTACATGGAAGGCTGAAGCACTCCAACCTGGGCAACAGAGTGAGACTTCAACTAAAAAAAAAAAAGTGCTTAAAAAAAAGTGGTACATGTACATGATGGAGTATTATGCAGCTATAAACGAGGACAAAATTATGGACTTTGCAGCAACTTGGATGAATTTAGAGTCTATAATATTCATTGATGTATCACAGAAATGAAGTACTGAATACTAAACATGTTCTCACTCATAAGTGGACCCTGAACATTTATCATAATACTTCATGAAAGAGATTGGCAGTAGTGGATCACTGCCAGGGGAGAAAGGGGAGGGCGAGGCACATAACATCAATAAGGTACCTGGTTTCAAACCAGGTGAAGTAGGGACCAATGGGAAGCCCAAACTTTATCTTGCTGAGTTGTACCCTACATCTCTAAAATAAAAGAGAAGATAAAAAAGAAAAAAGATAATGCATATATACATATGTTACATACCCTACAATACCTTTTAATTATTATTATTTAATACAGTTTTATGTTTATTAATTATGCTGAAACAAAAATAAAGTATATATTTATAGTCTGCTATATTAACTTTCTTAATTATCATTTCTTGTTTTCTTTATTTATTTCTGTGAATGTGTTACCATCTGATGTCATTTCCTTACTTCAGTAAGGCTTTCTTCACTTCAATAAGGCTTTTATCTTACCCTCCTCATTTGCTGCTATTGCTAAATATATTACATTTCTATATGTTGTAGAATCAACTATATGGTTATACACACACTGGTTACACAAATGTTTATTTTTATTTTTATTTTTTATTTTTTTGAGTTGGAGTCTCACTCTGTCGCCCAGACTGGAAGTTAAGAGAATAAAGTAGGAAAATATGCATTTATACTTTCTTTTATAATTATGTAATCACTTTTACCAGTGCTCTTGCTTAGTGTGTGAAAATTTGAATTACTGTCTACGGACGTTTGTTTTTAATCTCAATAACCTATTCATTATTTCTTATAAGTCAATTCTGATATCAATACATTCCTTCTGTATTTTTTAAATTCTGGAATGTTTTTTATTGTATCTTTTTTTTTCTTTTTTTGAGTTGGAGTTTCACTCTGTCACCCAGACTGGAGCGCAGTGGCCACTCCTGGCCACTGCAGCCTTGACCCACTGGTCTCCGGCGATCCTTCTGCCTCAGCCTTCCGAGTAGCCGGAATTACAGGCGTGCACTATCATGCCCAGCTGATTTTTGATTTATTGTAGAGATGAGGTCTTGCCAAGTTGCCCAGGCGGGTCTTGAACCCGCGGGCTCAGGCAATCCACTCACCTCAGCCTCCCAAAGGCGTGGGATTACAGGCTGAGCCACCGAGCCCGGCTTTTATTGTATCTTATTTTGTAAAACTTTATTATATTTAGAAAAGTTTTATGTTCTCCACTAAATTGAAAGGAGGGTACAGATATTCTCATATACCTTCTGAACCCTCATATGCATAGCTTCTCCCATTATTCATGTTTGTTACAATTTATGAACCTACATTGATACATCATAATTACCCACAGTTCAAAGTTTACATTAGGATTCACTCTTGCTGCTGTACATTCTATGAGTTTGTACAAATGTACAATAGGGTGTATCCACTATTAGAGTATCCTAGAGCAATTATTCTGCCCCCAAAATCCTTGAGTTCTATCTATTTAAATCTCTTAACCCCAAATCCTGGTAACCACTGATCTTTTTACTGTTTCCATAGTTTTGCCAGGATGCCTTTTCAGTTTGGCTTTTTTCTCTCAGTAATATACACGTAAGGTGACTCCATGTCTTTGTATGACTTAGTAGCTCATTTCTGTTTAGCACCAAATAATATTTCATTGTCTAGATATACCACAGTTTATTAATTGATTCACCTGCTGAAGGACATCTTGATTTTTTCCAAGTTTTGACAACTATAAACAAAGCTGCTATAAATATCCATGTTCAGGTTTTCATGTGGGCATATGTTTCCAACTCCTTTTAGTAAATAATGAGTGCAGTTGCTGGATTGTATAATAAGAGTATATTTAATTTGGTAAGAAACCACTAAACAGTCTTTTAAAGTGGCTGCAACATTTTGCTGGTAGGAATTTATGAGCAATGAATGAGAGTTTCTGTTACTCCAAATCCTCAGCAGCATTTAGTGTTGTTAGCATTCTGAAATTTGGCTGTTCTAAGAGGTGTGTGGTAGTATCTAATTTTTGTTCTAGTTTTCATTTTCTTAGTGACATATGGTATGGAGCATCTTTTCATATACTAATTTGCTATCTGTTTGTTGTCTTTGGTGTGGTGCCTATTCAGGTCCTTGGCATATTTTGTAACTGGATTGTTAGTTTTCTTATTGCTGGATTTAGGAGTTCTTTTTATATTTTGAATAAAAATCTTTTATTGGATATGTCTTTTGCAAATATTTTCTTGCAGTCTGTGGCTTTTCTTTTCATTTGCTTGAAAATGTCTTTTGCAGAAAATAAGTTTTTAATTTTAATCAAGTGAAATTAATGTTATTTTTTAATGAATCATGTCTTTGGTGTTGTATCTAAATCATCATATCTAATACTATCTAGTCTAGGATCTAAGAGTTTTATCCTTCTGAATTTTACATTTACATCTGTGATCCTCTTTTTTTTTGTGACAGGGACTGTTGCCCATGCTGGAGTGCAGTGGTGTGACTGTGATTTATTCAGAATTGATTGTTGTGAAAGGTGTAAGGTCTGTGCCTAGGCTCATGTTTTTGCAAATTAATTTCCAGTTATTTCAGAATAATTTGTTAATAAAGACTATTTTTGCTCTGTTGTGCTGTATTTGCTCATTGGTCAAAGATCAGCTAACTATACGTATGTGGGTATATTTCTGGGCTAGAATCTATTCTGTACAATTGATCTTTTTGTCTGTTCATTTACCAATACCACACTGTCATGATTATTATAGCATTATGGTAAGGCTTGAAGTTGGATAGTACCAGTCCTTCAACTTTGTTCTCTTTCAATATTATGTTGGCTTTTCTGGGTCTTTGACTTTTCCATATAAGAAGATATTTTGTTCTTGTTTTATTTGAAAGTTACAGAGAAAGGAAATTTTCTTCTTTCCATTTGTGTGTTGAGATACACTATTATTCCCTCCCAGGATCCATGTTAAATTGAAAATTAAGCATAGATATTGACTGACATAAGTGAAAAGAACCATACTCAATACCCTATGTTGACTTTATTCTTGTTCTTCTTTAAATCTGTTCAACATTGGGCCAACATTGCACCAGGACTTTTTCAAAGGTTTGAGGATTACAACAATCATAACCAAGATATGGCACCTTCCTGAAGTCATAGTTCCCTAGGAAAGCAGAAAGTTTCATTCTACCAGCAACGATTCAGCATGAGAGATGGTATCAGAGATGTGTATGTTTATCTTTGAGTCTTCTTGGAAGCCATGTGTTGTTCACATGTTAAGAAAATGTAGACAATATTCTATTACATTAAACATTATTATTTTGGCATCAAAATGTAAAGATTTAATTGTCCTACAGGAAAATGTCTTGAATGTTTCCATTTTCCTGTTCATTCTAGGAATGTATGAGTGGGAAACATGCAAGATTTGGGATAAAAGTAATTGAGCAGAAGGTGACATTTTCCCAACAAAGGAGTAAGGACCCCAGTCTGTAGCTCTCCTCCTCCTGATCTCCTTCAGGGGCCACCAGACCATCCCTGGTATCCAGACAAGAAAAGTTCAGCTCCTTTCAAATGGCTTGGAGCAATGAACATTTAAGATGCTGCAATATTCTGGTAATTTATTAATGACATCTCATAGCAGGTGTAATTATCGTTTCTGCTGTGGTACTTTTTATGGAGGAGAGCTTGTTTCCTTCCAAAGTTTACAAGCTTAAAATAAAAACAGAGGAGGACACTATTCTGGGAAAGAAGCAAAGTTGTCCTCCCAAACAAGACATTCTCTAGAAATAAAAGGATAATGGAAGAGAAAGGGTCTGAGTTTCTCCAGAAAGTTCAGCCTGAAGCTGGGGAAGCCTCTGTGAAGAACCAACTTAGTCTATAACCATGGAAGGAGTACCTACTATGTATGAAACTCTGTTCTGGGTGCTGCGATCCCATGAGGAGACAGATGGCCAAGACTCCAGACCTAGTGGGATTTACACTTTAGTGAAGCTGGGGGAAATAAATCATTATAGAGTCACAAACTGAGTCAACACTATGGATGAGAAGACTGGGCTATATATAGAGAAAATTTCAGAAGACCTTACTCAGGTTATATACAATGTTCATATGTGTGGGGGATTAAAGGGCAAATAAACATGAATCTCTGCTACTGGGCAATCAGGGATCTATTAAGAATAAGGGCAGAGAGTACATCATACTTTCCACATGACAAGCACAGTTTTCCAAGGATTTGAGTCTATTAATTGACTTAATACTCATAATCATCTTATGGGATCACTCTATGTCATTGAAGAGGCGCGAAGTCACAGAGGTCCATGTGACTGTCCCAAAGTTTCACAACTAGAAGTGGTAAAGACCAGATGAATCCCCAAGTCTGGCACTAGAGTCTGCTCTGTCAATGGGAAAAACTTAAGGAGGGAAGAAAGTCCTGCAAACAGCTCCTGACGGTGCCAATAATGGAAGCAACGTGTGCTGGCTTCTCTGGCACCTGGAAAAGATGAGGCAGAGCAAGAATTGGAAGGGCTGAGATTAGGCGACCTTGATGGCTAAGATCCAGCATATGAATGAATGAATGAGGGGAACCAATGAATGAATTATATGTGAGTGAGTGACATATGAATCCATGAAGGCCTACTGAGTGAATGAAAGAGGATACCCTGTTCAACATCTGCCTTAGGTGCTCAGCTTGGAATTCCACACGCCTTCTCCCTCCCTTTTGTGTCCCATGACATTTTCAGCACTTGGGACAGTTCCTGCCTTTTCCTGGGCTGACCCTACACAATCATTGACTGAATAAATGACTGAGGCCTGGGGAGCAGAGGAGTTCAAGTTTCTGCTTATCTTCACAACAGGCTCTTCCATGACCTTTAGTTCATTTCATTCTCACAACAACCCTGGGAGGCAAATGACGTTTCCCCACTTGACAGATGACTATACCCATTATTTATTAATATAATTTTATTTTATAAATCGCTTCATACATGAGCTATTTACTATAAAGGCACAAAAGATAACACAATGGTAAACACCTAGTGGACAAAAGTTGAGGTCATGTATATTATACTAGCTAATTGATATCTGCTCAATGAGGGAATGAAATGCAAGCTGAGGAAGAACTTTGAGATGGGGGCAGGGTGGTAAGCCTTCTAGGATGAAGTGCTTGGGAGAGTAACAGGATGAATTAAAAGGACAGAGAACACATGATAGAGTCTCATTCCTAGGGCTATTTTTTTTACAGGAATTTAAAAAATATTTCTTCAATCATAATTTTAGATTTGGGGTTTGTCCAATGAGACAGACCCTTCAAGATGGCTGACAGACTCCACAGAGGATAGAAGCAAACAACTCAGGAAGATCTGGAGAGGAGAAAGCCCAGTGTCAAGTTCACTGGATTTTGGGGTCTAGACCCACTCCAGAGCCCAGGACAGAATGCAACCAATAAGAGAAAAGCAAGGGACTTGGGAACTTGGGATGGGCACAGGATTCTCCCAACAGCCTAAATAACATGTTCAGTCTGTCCCCTGTGGGACTACACACAAGGTGAACATGGAAGGGCTTCTTCTCCACTTGCCTCCTAAAGCTGAATGCAGCTCAAACCACAGTCACCTGCTTCTTTTTCTGAGTGGAGCAACTTTGAACAAGCTAGGCGTGCCTCTGGCCTCCACATTCCAGGTTTGTCCAGTTTTGTTCTGCGGCCCTGGCTGTGGTTCCAGAGAAGCCATCAGGTCTGGCTTTGCAGTCTTGGAGGTTTGGGAGCTGACAGACAATTTTGGTTACCAGGCAACAGCTGATTTTTCATAACCAACAAGTACAATACCACACATGATACATTTATCAGATAATAACACAGCTTTCTCACATCACCACATGCTGATTAAACCTCAAAGAGCTGCTTTGCAAAGGACTCTGGAACCTGAGTTAAGGAAGACTCCAGAGACATAACTCAAAAGGGGAAGCACCCAGGGGTAGAGATGGGAGACCCACATATCAGAGTTTAGCCACAACCAGCTGGGTCCCATCACTGAACCTCCATGGGCAGTGTCTGCCATTCACTGTCAGCAGCAGTGGATGTGAGGCTCAGGATGTGGGATATTATAAAATCCACTGGTTCATCCTCTGACTACAGCTTTACTTTTATGAGTGGCAGCCTGTCAATTAACCTCTTCTCTCCCCTCTCTTTCTTTCACTCTCTCAGGAAGAAAACAGAATCACCTACTTGATTTTTCCTCAAGATCAGGAAAAACGTGTGTCAAACGTGTTCTCTGTTAACGCGGCTGCAGTTATTTGGGGGGGAACAAGTCATTCTTCCTTGACCTCTGGTGGCCACATTCACAGGTCTTCTGTAGGAAAGAAGGGTTTGGGCTGCCATAGCTCTGAACAAAATTGGATCTCAATATTCCATCTGGGGGGCCACAGAGGACCAGTATGGACATGTCTGGAGGGCAGTCTGCCCTGTAGTCACAGCGTTTCTCTTAACCTCACACATCAGTGTCTATAAAACTTGTCTGGGTATGGGCACCTACACTCCCTACACCTGAAGGAGAATAGAGCAGAGCCTTCCTGGGAAAGGTGTGCTGCTCCCTACCTGGGACCTGTGATTTTTCTGTAAGGAAACAGTCATCTTTGGGCTTTTCTGGTTCCTTTTAACCTAAACCACTGAGTGTGCTGAAGCTGCTAAAGCTGTTTCCAAACAGTTTGGGCACTTCCAGGATCACCTTTGGGGATTTATAGCCACTGTTGACCATTTATAGTGTCTGCCCTTAGGAATTCTATTGCTGCTTTTGATAAATCCCTTTCAGAGAGAAGACAGGGAGATGGAGGGTGTGAGAAAGCATCCAAGTGATCACAAACACACAATAGCATTGTCACTATTAGGAACATTGAGAAGGGGTTGTCTGTTTTTGGTAAGATCCTTCCATGCAAACTTTGAGATGGTGACACGTGTTTATCTCTTTTAAGAAAACAATTACTGAACAATTAGTCCAACAACAAGTTGGACATTTCCATGTAGAGAAATGTACATCAGTTTATGGTGTGAGATAATGTGGGGAAAGTCTATAAAGAAATGGGGACCTGGTGCTACACACAGCACTGCTTAATTCCTCACAGACATTTAATGACAGTGTGGCATGAAGAAAAGGAGGCAGAGGGGACACTGGGGGGGATGAATGAAGGTGGTTGGTTGTGTGGTTGTGTGAGGAGCCTCATGGGGATTGCATAGTTTTACTGGGGGATGAAAAGCTTGTTGAAGTTTGAAGGAAGGGTGTCTTTATGGCCTTCACATATGTAGGTCACCTGGCTTCACAAGGAGAGTAATGGATCCAGTTTGACACACATGTATGAAGTAATGCCATGACAGGAGATGGGGGCATTCAAAGGTAAATTAGACAAAATATTATTCTTCCTGGGGATATTCGTGTCCGAAGGTTGCTGTGACATAATACCACAGATGGGAGAAGGGGGCTTAAGCAACAGGGATTGATTTTATCACAATCCTGGAGGCTGGAAGTCTGAGATCAAAGTGCTAGTAGGGTTGGTTCCTCCTGAAGTTTCACCTCTTGGATTGCAGGGTCTGTCTTCTCCCTGTGTCCTCACATGGCCATGCCTCTGTGTGTTTCTGTGTCTTCATCTCCTCTTTTTATGAGGATGTAATCCTATTGGATTGGAGTCTACCCTCCTGAACTAATTTGACCTTAACCTAATTAGGAACCTTATCTCCAAATACAGTCTCACTCTGTGGAACTGGGGCTTAGGATCTCAGTATAGGAATTTTTAGGACACAATTCAACCTGTACAACTGGGTTGCAGACATCTTACCTCCCTGCTTTGTCATTTTGGAGGGTAACTTTACAAGCCACAAGGATGAACCACAGGAAGCCTGGTCTCTCATTCCAAATATTGATTTCCAAGTCTTTCAGGAATGCTGGTCCATGTCATAATTTCTCGCTTGAATTCCAGAATGCTGATCCCCCTGCCCCGCTCCCTCTGTTTCTCTGGCTTCCCTCTCTTCCTCTGCTCTGGGTCATGGACGCTCCAAGTGCAAAAATGCCCTCAATCCCTTACCTCCCTCTGCTTCTACATCCTCAATCCTGAGTGAGTCATCAGAGTTGTTTTTTTTTTTTTACCCACCAAAGTTAAAACAATCTTTATGTTTAGTGAATATTACGGTGTCATGTCCCTTCCTGAGACTCCCATCGCCCCTTTTGGCTTCAGGATTCAATATGAACTTTCTGTCATATTGAAGGCCTTATTGAATCTCACTTTGTCTCCAGACCCTCTTTCTACCCACATTGTCCCAGCCACAAGGTGGTACAGGAGGAGAGGCAGGCTACTCAGACAGAAGGCTGTTGGTATCATCCAGGGTACATATGAGGATGACCTGGAGAGGCCAGGGCAACAATTGAGAAAAGCAGTGAACCAGACAGTTTGGAGAAAGATTTAGGAGCTAGAACTAAGGGGTCTTGGTCATCTCCAACAGGGTTTCAGAGCCAATTTATCTGTCATTGTTAAAGGGACAGGGCATGTTCCCGCAGAACAGAGAACTGTGGGCAGTGGGAGGGCCACATTCTTCAGCTAAATCGTGTCTTCACTCTTCCTGCTGTGCTCTTCACTCTTGGGATTGTGTGGCTTAGAGCAGTCACCAATAGGCAAGGGTAACCAACTTTCCCGGTTTGCCTGGAGCTCCGGAGAGTCCTAGGACACAAAACCCTCAGTGCCAAAGCGTGGAATGTCCAGGACAAACAGAAAGACCTTGGCTACCCTGGGGGTATATTACTATCCTGGGGCTGTGGCAACACATGAACATAAACTGAGTGGTTTAACACAACAAAAATATACTCTCCTGAAGGTCTGGAGGCTTAATGTTCAAAATCAAGGTGTCAGCAGGGTCACAATTCCTCCAGAGGCACAAGAGGAGTATCCTTTCTTGTCTCCCCAGCTTCTGGTGACTCCTGGCTTTTTTGGCTTGTGGCAGCATCATTCCAGTCTCTGCCTCCATCTTTACATGGTCTTCTACTTGTGTTTCAGATCTCTTCTTTTTTATAAGGACAGCAGTCATTGAATTTAAGACCCATTGGGATAATCCAGGTTGATCTTATCTGAACATCCTTAACTTGAGTACATCTGCAAAGACCCTACTTCCAAATAAGATCCCCTTCATAGATTCTGGATATTAGGATGTGAAAAAGTACTGGGGAGGGGCACAATTCTAGTCATAATGAGAAAGGAGGAGCGCATTATAGCATGCCAGTGAGTTTATTTCCAAAAGCAGCATCAGTGTCCAGCCTTCATGCCATATGCTCACCCTCTATCTTATCCTTTGTTAACATACTTAATATTTTAGAAAAATATCCAGGAAAGCACAAGACAGCAGAACACACCTGTGTGTGTCACAGCATATGCAGATGGATGCAGGCAGGAAGGGAGTGGGGCATAGGAAAGGCTGGGAAATGCAAAGCCACCCCAGATCTTCCATAATGTGATCACATCACCATGAGCATAGTTATACACTTAAAATAATTGTAAACATTATTGTGCAATTTTTAAAAATGCCCCACGAAAGTCACATTGGGAAGTTTGCTTTTGACAACTGGTGAAGTAATAACAAGATCAATGCACAAAGCTGCGGCTCCATGACGGATCTGAGCTGACCTGCCTCACCAATGGTCAATACCACACAATTAAGATAATAAAATGTGGAGATGGAAGGAGCCTCTGAGGTCACCCAGCCCAACCTCTTCATTGAGCGACTAAGGAAATGGAGTCCCAGCAAAGGAAAGTGGGTTGGCCAAGGTCACCCAGCACTCAGGCCGAAGAACCAGAGCAGACCCCGATCCGATTCCTGTGCACAGCTTGCTCTACAGCGGACACTCGCTTCATGACAATGAGCATGTCTCCGTCTGTTCTCTGCATTAGCTTTGACTCCCAACATGCCTGGGGAGTCCTTGAGGGCTGTTGTTATTGCACATTCTTGTTGAGAGATTGATTCACAACTTGATGCAATTCCCAGCTGCACTGAATGTACAGCCCAAGACAGACTCATAACAGAATGGCCCCCATCCTCCGTATAAGGGGGAATGAGGAACCCTATGCTGATCAGAGGGAAACGCAGCCACAAAACCCCTATGACGTGAAATGCTGTCTGTAGGCGTGCTTTCTATTTGTTAATGCTCTGGGATTATCTTTCAATCTACACTGGCAGCAACAGTTTAAGGATCATTTTGGTGCCATAAAGAATTCAGGCATATCAACATCAACTTTCTAAAGCCCACTGGCTTTGAGCAGAGCTGGGTGTGTCTAAAATGAGACATAATGTGGGCATGTGCATTTAATCCATATTAAATGAGGCCTCTAGAGCTTAATCATCTGCATTTTCCTTTGACACACAAGCAGGTTGAATTGAATATTGTAACTTTTGTTCGGGGAAGATAGCAGAGGCTGAAGCAACTGTCAGGAGCTGATAATGATTCAAATTGTGCTCTTGTGAGATGAAAGTGGTTAGGAAAAATAAAGGAGGCAGAGAAAGGGCAGGCTGGGGCAGAGAAGGGATTCTCCAACTCTCGTGCTGGCAGGAGGATTGCCTGGTGTAAATAAAAGGCACACTAGAAGGCGCCCCTTTGGAGTTTAAACGGAGCCGATTTTCCAAGGCAGCTGAAATATGCCAAGCACAGTGGGTCCCGCCTCCTGGGAACCGCCAGCTCGTCTCCCCGCTGGATGACACTGTTTGATCAAATTTTATTGCAGTGACAACCAACGGAGGCTTGTAAAACCTGCAGCACAAAATAATTTATTATCTTAGATTAAAACCCCTTCCTTCCTCTGCATCTTGAGAAACCTTGTTGCAAGGAAACCCATGGCTCGGTTCTCTAGCTCCCCCGCAGTGGAGAAGGCATCCCAGGCTTCCAGAAAGAATGGGCAGTTAACAGAAAAGGCAGCCTCAGGGACAGCGGCCTGGAAGGCCCACCTGGTGCCTGCAGGTGCCCAGGCAGAGGCTGCCAGTCAGCAGAGTGCCTGGTGGGGCTCAGGTGCAGTCACCTGGGAACTTTTAACCTATGCCCCACTGGCTCCCAGACAGAGCAGTTGCATATGATCATGTGGAGTGGGCCTTGGCACACTAATTTTTCATTAAAGTTTCCCAGGAAATTGATATGAAGATCATGCAGATTTGGTAATGAACAAGTGATGCAGATACATAGGAAACAGAACAAAACCCAGAAAGGTAGCAAGAGATGCTTTTCTCTTCTGTGTGCTGTTGTCAGATGATGGGTAGAGGGGGTCTGGAGGTAGCCAGGGAGTCTCCAGGACCACACAGCCCTGAGATCCCCTTTTATCAGTCTCTTTTTCTACCTAAGGTCAAGGCTGGACATGTCTTTAAGACACCCCCTCCATGGTGGCCCAGATGTTGTTCTGTTCCTCAGGGGTTGCTGTGCCAGATAAGAGGACAAAAGACCTGCTGTGGATGAAGTCTGTTGTGTGAGGAGGGCATTTTGTACTTCAGTGATAAAACTTGGAGCAAACACAGACCAACAGCCCGAGGACCACTTGTGTGTCCTTCATCAGGACCAAACAAAGGAAAGACGACCAGACTGGACCCAGTGTGAGCCCCAGAAGTAAACCACAAACAACAGAATTAAGAGGCACCTGGAGCTGAGGAAGGTGTCTCCTGGTTATTAAGGACCAGAGACTCTCAATGCCCGGACAGGCCACAGCATAGTTGACTGTTCCTAATTCTATGCTTAAGTTACTTACATAAGACTTACTGCATAGTTGGTTCTCCTGTTCCTACACTGAATCCCAGGTGAGATCATCTCCTTCTGAGATGGCTCTGGACACTCATGGAATCCACCCTCTCAGATACTACAACTTGGGCAGGTGGGAAAACATACTGGAGCCAAATGCCCTCCATGCAGCATTTTTAATTCCATAAGGTGGTCTGTTAGAGGCAAGATGTTAATGATACCTCTATGAACCTGCGTTTGCAGTTGTCAGCAGAGGTACGTCTTCAACCACACACGTTGCAGGCACTCATCTCTTCTTAATTACACACACAGTTGTGCGTGGTTTCAAAAATTAAAAAGAAAGGAAACCTCTGGTATTGCTGAGGCTGGGAGGTCGAGGTCGGTAGCCTAAGACCCAGCAATGTTATGCAAATAGGCAGATTCTTTGACCCAGAGAAATGCACCCACCCACAAACAGGGCATTCAAAGAAGGAGGCCCAGGGAAGGAGAGCTTGCAGCAGCAGCAGATGCCAAAGACCTGAACATGAGAGGGAATGGGTGAATCCATGGGCTCACCCAGGGTTGGAAGGCTTTGCATCCACTTGACCTCCTGGTACATCCAAAAGTAGCTAAATTGGTGAAGGACTTAGAACAGTGCCCAGCACATAGAAAGTATAATGCCATCGTTTGCTATTTATATTTTGAAGGTTATTCGTGATATATTGTGTGACAATTTTAGAACAGGACAAAATAGATCAAATACAGAGCTATAAAAAGAAAAGCAATGATTATTTCATACTGATAGAAGATAGAATCTACATTTTAGAAAGAAAAAATTAACACAGCACATCATAAAATATCTAAACACTCAGGAGAACTGTAAAAACCATTTGGAAAAACAAATGTGAATGAAATTATAGTAAAAACTCTTGGCATGCAAGGATGACTTCATTTCAATGAAAGTAAATGGTTATAACATTACACAGATAATTCTATAATATATTTTACCAAATATGTAAGTAAATATATATACATCAATATGCAAATGCATCTATAATTTTAAACTGTAAAATTAAAAATGTGACCTATCAAATATTAATGGAAACCTCAAAAAAGTTTATACCAGGTCACAAATAAAATGTCAAAAAATTACCAAAATGTAAATTGATAATTATATCTAAGAATAAAATATACCAGGAGTTTAGCAACAAAATCATAAACAAACAAAAGTTTGTTATATTCCAGAAGTGTAAAAACTTTAATAATAATGTTAGTTCAATTAACTGGCTAAAGAAATTTTGTTGTTGCTTTTGTTATTGTTTGTATACAGATAATAGAGCATTTCTGAATACTTAAACATATAAAATGTGATAATTGACTAAAAATATACTTTGAGGTAATTTAACAGCCTTAAAATGAAGGAAAAGCAGCATTACTATCCTATCAACTGAAGAACTAAAAAAAAATTGAAAAAATCTGAATAATTCAAGTGGAAGAGAATAATAAGAATAAAGGAAAAAATAACAAGCTAGGAAAGAGCAGAATTAATACAATCATTGTGCTGTGTAATTCAAAAATTAAGAATTAAAAATTCCTAGGGATTCTAACTAGAAAGTGATAAAACATGATAATTGATATAGATTAGGGTCAAATTTACATATTTTAAACCATGTGTAATTGTAAACATATTCTAATAAACTGGAAAAAAGTTTGATAAGTGAGTGCTATTTCAGAAAAGTTACCAAACGATTTCTAACAGGAGGAATTCCCCTAGGGCTTTCAGTGTCCACCTCCCAGAACACAGGGAATAGGATGTTTTGTTGAGACAGTAGGAAATTTGCCACATTGAAATTGTTAAAATTGTCAGTGGGAGGGCTGTGTATGTTTCAGGTAAGCCAGTGCCCAGGACATGGTCATGATCTAATAAATATTTGTAAGATGAGTAGGTAAATGAATGAGTCATGGTTGGCAAAGGAGAGAGATGTTTAAAATAATCATAATCATGGATGTGTGTGTCTGAGGGCAGCTAGTCAAAGCTCAGATTGGAAGCCCCTGGCCCTTTCTTCCCTGCTGCATGGAAAAGAGCTTACCCCTTCACTACACCAGCCCAACTATCCTTTCTGAGTGGCCAAAAATTGTGCAGAAGAAAAAGATGACTTGGACCTTAATTGCTGAGACTGAGAAATTTGCCTGACACCAGGAGGCACCCATGGAGACCAGAAATTGAACCTTTCTGCAAGGAAGATTCCTGCAAATGGTGGGAGAGGTTGGCAGTGAGAGGAGGGGAAGATAACTGGAGGGAGGAGGGATGGAGCACATCCTCAGGGAAGCCTCCTTTGCATGGCAGAGATCTTCACCTGACTCAGAAGTTCTTTCTCACCTCCTCAAGGCTGCAGGAACCCCTCCCATTGAGCTGCAGAGGGGACTCATTTTCAGGGTCTCTTTTGTTCTCATCTTTTCCTCTTTCAAAAAAATCAATCCTGTCGCTTTGAGTTTCTATCTAAATTTGTATCTTTCACGATGTTGCATTTGCATCTGGACACTCACTGTTTCTTTGTAATCACTGGTTAATTAATACTTTCCCCTCAAAATAAAATTGTGAGTTCCATGTAGGAAAATGAATATGTCTGTATTGTTCATGGTTTCATCCCTGGGGTCCACTTGTTTACTCAAGCATTGAATGAATGTATCTCCTTCCACCCTGGTCCTGGTCCAAGGTCAGACCCAACAGCACTCTCTTAGATGGTATTCTGAGATCCTCAGTCCTGGGAGGGGTCCAGAGCCCTTACTCACTAGGAGAGAAGTTTGGAAATTTCCTTCCTATGACTTTCAGTTGAGTTTGCCAAAAAGTGCTTCAGTTTGTCTAGAAAGGTACAATCAAAATGCTTGCCACAATGGAAAGATTCTTTTTATTATTTTCTTGAAAAACTGTTAGCTCATGAATATTGGGCAAAACCTTATTGACACTGAGGCTTTCTTAGAGAAGCTTGTACCTGACTTGACACACACACCCGATTGTTTATTACCTATGGAATGAATTCCCAGGGTGGTTGCCAGCATGAGTCTCACGTAACAGACACTAATGAGAGCATCTTTCTTCCAGCAGAGTATTCTCTAAGTCCACCTAACAACCTGCATCCCAGTTGAGGGTTATTTAATTCCATCTCCTGTGTTTTTGAATGCATTTATATGCCTTCAAGGTTTAGGGGTTTGTACCTTTTCATTTTCTCCCATCCTGATTGCTCATAGGAAGGCCAACCTAAAATTCACTCAGCCATGAAATAGAGTCATTGGGGCTGCTTTGTTTGTCCCCCATGCTCCCGTGGAGCAATGTCAGCCCTGTGTCTGGCTGGCTGCTAAACTGTGAATGCTGCTTCCTAAAGAGCAGAAAGGCAGCCCTGCGCCGGCTCTGTCAAATGATACCTCCCAGGTCTGTGATGCTACTCACTTCAGTTGACACTCATTTGAAGGTGTATTTCCCCAATTTGTTATCTCTATTCCAGCTCCTCAGGGAGAATCCCTGCGGGGGGAGGGCTGAACACAGGGAGGCTGAGTCTGGGTGATAAATGAGAGACCACCTTCCCTCATCTGTCTTTGTTTTGTGTTTTTATTTAATGATAAAGGAAATTGGTCTAATGCAGGATTGAAAAGGGAACAGCAGAGTAAGCACGCAATTCCACCTGTTCTACCCACGGCTCCTCCTGGCTCGAGTAGCTCAATTAGAAAGAACTCCTTCTGCAGAAACATGGCTGGGAGCTGCGTGATTAATGTTGTACTGGAAGAACTGCAGCACGAGGCAGAAGGAGAGGAGCCTTGTTATGAACGAGCAGCGATCTGGGTGGGCAATTCCAGCTGATGAGTCTCAAGACACCCTTGAAAGTAGCCCCTCAGCTTCCAACGACTTCTCTGGGATCCTGTCTGAGGCAGAACTCGCTCGTTCCTCCTAATCCCTTCAGCATTCTTGTGATGTCCTCCTGTCAGAGCTCAGCCTCATGACTGATCACGAGGAGTCTTGGCAGTGCTGCTGTTTCTATTTCAAAACGGCGAGCTTCTGGAGGTTTCTAGAGGAATTATTCTACAGTCATTACAGAGGAATCCTTGAAAGACTGTGCAGCCACACAGACAGTGTTTGAGACAGAATGAGCGAAAAATCGGACACCTGGTTTGTCTGCGCACGGAGATTGCAAAGATGCAAATTCCACAGATGTGTGGACAGTGAGAGTGTCTTAGGGTGATGGACATAATGGCTAATTTCCCCCAGTTTTTTAAGGTGAATCGGATGCTCTTTTATTATTGTCATCAGGAAAAAGGTAAATAAGATTAGATTTCTCAATTTGCACAGTACAAGTTATTGCTGAGTATAAAGTGAGCATATTTCTTAACTGTAGGTAATTTCTACTCCCCATGAATCTTCAGGGCACAGTTTCCTCCACATTTCTCCATTCCATGGTGGCCACATCTTATCTCCCCAGAAATGGACATCTTCCAGAGCCTCCTACTCTCTCCCTGTATCCCAAGGAGGCCAGAGTGCTCGCTACTCAAAACTCTCCAACTGCTTCCCCCTTGTCTAGATAATAGCCAGCTGCATCTGTAGACCTGGACATTGTGCACCTCTGGTTCCCTTGGTCACTGGACTCCAGCCACATCCTCCTTCACAGATCTGTCACAGTTCTCAATGGATCTGGATCCTCCTTCCTGCTAGACATCACCTCAGTGCATAACATGAGCATCCCATGGCTTCTTCACTTGTCCTCATTCTAGGGATCTGTTGGTCACTCTGTCTGATTGGTTTCTGTCACCTGAATTTCAGAAGTTTCAGGTGAGATGAGGTTCATATATAGAATTGGTTCAATGGCCTCCTCTCAACCTCAGTGTGAGGTGAGCATAACTCCCCAGTGGCCAGGAAGAATAACCTGCTGACAGCCAGGCCCCAGCCCTCCCAGCAGGACATACACTATAGTCAGAGAAGGTGCCTCTGTAACCAAGGTACAGCCAGGCAAAGCCATGCTGGATGCACAAACATTTTTAAATGGCATTAACACCAGTGGCATCTTCCTTATCAATGGCGACTCGAGCTCTGTTTAATACTTGGCACCTTCTGGATAAAAATAACATGTTCTCCAGTTACTCATGTGCCCACTTGTGGATGGTGTCTGTCTAACTCTGGAAGAGATCCCACCCAAGCCTCTTACCCTGCCTCCTGCTCAGAAGCCTGACTCTGGTGTGTACCTTTCTGGTTGTAAGAAGCTAAATAAGACTCACTTGGACTGACCCCAGGTGCGATCTGCAACTTTTGGCTGATGGATCTAACACTCTCATTAGTTGTTTTCTTCCAGGGGTCCTCTCTGAGATCTCTACTAACAAAACATCTGCGCCTGGCATAGCAATCGGTCGCTCAGTCTTGGGATGACACGTGCTACGCCTTTATTGGCCTCCTAGCCCACTCACTCTCTAGCTGTGTGACTTGGGGAGAGAGTCTTAATTTATCTAAGCTGCAGTTTTATCACCTATCAAAAAGTAAATGAAAGCCCTACCTCCTCAATGTCAGGAAAAATAGTGGGGTAGCATTTTTCAAAGTACCCAGTAGAGCCAAAGACACACACAGACTTCCCAGAGACAAGAGAGATTGCTCAGCACCTTGCCTTGCTCATTATTCCCACCCTGATCCCTTCTGGCTCTCTCTGAGCATCTTCCCAAGGCCACCTTATCCTTGGCCATCTTTAGAATCTCAGCGCCGGACCCTAACAGGGGCTGTCAATACCAGCATGACTTCACAGTGTGATTCTCAGATCATAGCCTGCCTAATCCAAACACATACTCTGGGTCACTTTTGCCTCCTTGAAGGTCTCCAGGGTTCCTTCCTGGCTTAGCCTCCTCCTGGCCACCTGGGCTCAGTTCAGTCTGCAGACGTCCTTCTCTACTGATCCTTTGTCCATGGAGTGGGACATGAGATGGTCAGTTCTACTGTCTTGCAGACGTGATCCTTTCTGCCCATCCTGTCTCTTTGCCATGTAAATTCAGCTTCTATTTCTCCATGGAGTATGACCTCATCCACATTCGGATCTGCACCAAGACACCCCCCTCTGATGTTCCCCAGATGGGACAGGGCCAATGGCAAAGCATTAGGGAGAAGAGTCATGAGGATATGCTTAGAAAGTTACACACACACACACACACACACACACACACACACACACACACACACACACACAATAAGCACAAATAAAAATTCAGTTTGATGGAATGGAGGGAATGTACTGAAAGCTGGGAGACCAAATCAAGGGAAGCGTCATTCCCCTATGCCCCTCCCCCTCCACACTTCTCTCTCTCCTCCTTCCTTCCCTATAAAGACTATTGGCAGAGTCAACACCTGACTCTCACCCTCATCTGTTTTCCTCTCTCCAGTGAGAGGTAGAGTCTGGGAGGACATGACGCCCTCACCTGCCTCGCTCCCCCATATCGCAGATCTATTTCTGGGCTCTCGCGTGCTCCTCTCCTTGTGTTTCTTTATTTCAATGAGAGGACTCCATGCCAGATCCATCTCCATTTCTTGGAGCCCAGAGTCACTAACCCTGCAGGGTGATCTTTGTGTGGGCGTGGGCAGACCCATGGCAGGTTGCCGCTCTCCACGGAACAGAACACCTATATTTGGAATGTGACAGCTCCATTCATTTTGATCCTGAAAGCTGCTCAGACATCCATAGCTCTATCCAGGGGAGAGTGGTGACCAGAATGATTCTTCCCTTCCTTCCTGTTCCGTTTCCTAGTTTGTCAGGATCAGGCTCACAGGACTGACCCCTGCAGACATCCGTGTACCACAGACCCAGGGCAGAGGTTAGATGGGAGGAGTAATGTGCTCAGGACAAGTGTGCATAGATACTAGGTACATAACTACAATGTGTGTAGATACCGGGGTTTCCCTAGAGGAGGTTTGGGTCTGGATAGCTTTGGACCAGCTGTCCTGACTGTCCTTCCTACACTTCTTTCTCAGACAGATGTGAAGTGCAAAGTTGGTACAGCCATGGAATTCCCTGAGGAAGACTGAATCTCATCCCTCGGAGATGACTGAGGAAGAGGCTGCCCCAGTGCTGGCCAAGGGTGGAGTTCTGAGCACATACCATATCTCCAGTTCTCTCCTGCAGATAGGCCAATGCCTGGGGGAGGGGGAAGAGACCATGGGACAAGAGCATCCACAGTCCTGGAAAAACGGAGTGCTATGTGTCGAGTCTCTCCTTTTATCCTCAGGAGAATGTGGCCCTGGAGAAAACATTTTGCATTGATATAACAGAAAAAAAAGCTATATACAAGAAAGTCTGGGCAAATGCTATCCATAGAATGCACCATACAAATATTGTCAAGAAGGATGCTTGGGCAGGGAAGATTGTGTCTCATAAGGCCCCTGACTGTCCCTGGTGACGTATTTACCATTTACTAGCTCTCTCTGACCCAGCAGTGGGGATTCCAGGGAAGGGGGGGTGTTAACAAGGCAACTGCTGAGGCTGCCTGATTTCCAGAAGACCAGGCAGGGGGAAGGGGATTGCTGCAGAGATGGCACAGGCACCTGCAATGAGCCAGATGGCCTCTTTGCTGGACTCTGCCCTCTCCCCTCTTTGGAGTCCACAGTCACAAGACACGATGTCCTTTGGTTGAATTAATGCTACTATTTATAATGTTGCGTCATTACTGAGCAGCCTGCTAGGGGACACCTGGACCAAATGCAAGAAGATAAGCAGAGAGGTGGCGCAGGACAGAGCTTGGCTTGGAAAACACATGGTCTCTGTCTTTCTTCTTTCTTCTCTTGTGTATGTGCCTGTTTGTAAGCAGTCCTCTGCTTTTGTTAGACCTGGCCATATCAGTGATATTTGAAAGGTCTGCTCTCATAGTCTGTCATTTTGGTTTGAATCTATTCATTTTTAAGCAAAGGGAAAGGACTATGTCTATATTCTGGATAATCTGTCCTTATCTCCAGGTCCACAGGGTGGATCCTGTTAACCCTATCCAAGCTTCCTGTGAGCAGCCTGCCTTTCCTGGCTCCTGCCTCTGCTTCTGTGCATATACATTGTTATCTTTAGAAATCCTGCATCTCCCAGGGAGGGGTGTATCCCACTTGTCACCTGTTACTGTGCCCCATCCTGCCTTATGTGGGTCTCACACTGAGCACCGAGCCCCACTGGAAGCCACCAACCGTGCGCCAGGTGAAGCCAACACTAAGAGCTTTCTTTTAATCCACTAAATGCATGAAAGCTTGCTTTTCTCCCAGGGTTGAAAAGAAAAATGACTTAAAAGAACCAATCTCAGCATAGTAGAGCCCAGATCGGAGAAGAAAAAGATCTTGTACTTTCTTCAAGTCACAATCATTCTGGATTCCCTTTGACTTCCTGGGGAGTCAGTGCAACACACGATGCCCACTTCCTACCCCACCAATTGACTGCACTGTCAGCATCGACAAGCTGCCTTTGGCTCTCCCGGGTCCCTTATCCTCTATGGTGTTCCACACAAGCCTCTTATCTTCCCAGCCAGTTTGAGGCTCCTCCAGGAGAAGCACCCCCTGGGCTCACATTCTGATCCTTCAGTGAACCAGAACCTCTACGACCCATCCATACCTGTTTCCTTGAGCAACAGGGAGGAGTATGCAGATGACCAGAGTTCTGGCTGTTTTTCTTCCATTCAATAAAAAGACAACATTGACTGCTGAGTGACTACATTTCTGCTGAGTCTGCACTCAGACCAGGACAGAGGCTCAAAATGTTACCCAGGCATTGTTCGTACTGCACCGAACATACCCAATGGCGAAAGAGTCATCAGTAACTCCCATGTTTGACCTACATGTTGCTCATAGCTCACAGATCCAGCTGCTGCAAACACAGGTGGGGCAGATGCAAGCGGGAATCTCTCCAATCAGTGATGGAAACAGTAGTAAAAAGAGAGGAAATTGAAGCTGGGACATTTGGTCTCTAATCAAATGATGGAACATTAATCAGACCCAAGTGCTCTTGGCAGTGAGATGGTGAACCCCAAGTGGACAGTGTCCCAGTTCCCAGGTCCATCAAGTAAGTGTTGTTAAAACAAGGCTATCAAAGATGGGGGGGCCCATGTGCTAGTCTGTATATGGAAGACTCTACGGGCTTTGGCTGTACTTTGAGGTCAACATGAAATGAAGGAGGGTTGTGATGTTGACCGTGGTTAGCTCCCCTCATGGAAAAGCTCCCCAGATCTTGATGTGTTTCATTCCAGCAGGAAGTCATAGGAGACTCAGGGTTTTCCTCTGCCCTTCCTGTGAGGTGAGAAATGGAGGAAGCTGAGGAGACCCCACAAGACTGAAGAACAGCAGACTCTAGTGTGGAGGCCTCATGGTCTTGGGTCACTCAGTGTGGGGGAGACCTCCTTCAGAGCTCAGAGCAAGGGGCTACCCTTCCTCTCAGAGTGGACAATGGGAATTGAATAAAGAGAGTGGACATAAGTCACACACACACTGCTGAGTTTTACCACAAGATTATGTCTCCACTTTAACTTCATACTGTTCCTGTTGGTGGTCTCTCCTCCCAAGGCCATGCAGGCAGGATAGAAGGCTTCCACTGAGAGAGGGTGGCTTTATTATCAATTTTTCTCCACTGAATTTCTGAGATAGAACAATGGCTTGTTGGCATGTTGATGTGAGTATCTGAGAAATGCATGATTAGCAGATATATTTAATTGACTGGAGAGTTTAATGAATCTCATGAACTGGGGGGAGTTTGTCATCCCTGGTCAATAGAGCTTATAGACAGCTATGTCCTTTCCTGTGTCTGCAAAGTGTAGGACCAAGGGAATGGTGTGGACTCCATTGCACCCAGGCTCTTAGCTATGATGTCATACAAAATGGGAAGATCCCTCACCTAAAAAATCAACATTCAAAATTCCCTATTGTCACAGTCATATATTTGATAGTTAATTATCTCCCTTATAATCAAGTATGCAATCAAGGCTCATGCACTGTCTTATGCTCTCACATTCTATAGGGTCTTCTTAGAAATGTCTTGTAGGACATGCCTCAATCTGAGATTGTCTGATTATTTCCAATTGGCTCCATGTGGGTCAAACAATGCCTGATAAGAATTCTACAGAAAATGTGATTTACTTCTGACTCCCTGGAACCAGAGGCTCATAAAAATAGGTTGTCCTACAGCACAGGAAAAAGAGCCTTGACCATGGCAGTGACTAGCATGTCTTATCCCCAAAAAGTACCTTTTCCCCTCTGCAATTGTGACTGATCTGTAGGGTTATAACAGCATCCAGGAGAATATCCTCCTTCCTGCAACTTTTCACTCACCTGATGACTATAGCATACTCTGATGGTCCGTGTACAACTTAACTCAGAACTTCACAATTGTGATGTTGCAATTTTAGCATGCTATACATGTATTAACTTGCATTTTTCTGAAGAGAAGAAATCTTCTATTGTGTTTCCTCCTTCCCTCCCTCCCTCCCTTCCTTCCTCTCTTTCTTCCTTCCTTCTTCCTCCTTCCCTTCCTCTCTTCTTTCCTTCTCTCCTCTCTCCTTTCTTATCTCTTTATTTTTATTTTTTCTTATTTTTATTACACTGCACTCTCAAGTATTTTTACATGATATCTTAAGCCCGTTACTATCATTATATATATTTTTTCAAGTGGGCCAAATTGGTCAGTCAAAGCCTTTTTCAGGCCGACTCTTGTGCCTGGTGGACATGGCCCATCCATCTTCAAACAATTCTCTACATTCAGAACAGGGTACTCCAGGCTCACCTTGTTCTTTCCCTGACCTAAGCTCTAAATAAGCTGTTTCTCCAAGGAGTCCTTGCTGCTTTGAGCAGGAATGACATTTATAAACAGAGATCTTGGCACCCATTTTTCCTGGTTTATATTGTTTTTTTTGAAAAACCAAGGTGTGCAGTAGAAGAAATCTACTTTTTAAAAAACTCAAGTTCATACAATGCCTCCAATCTAAATCCAACACTGCAGCATTCTTTCTTCACTTCTTCCATTCCAGGGTGATCTCAGTTCTCCACAATATTTAGTCCCAAGTGAATTTACTCATTTGCTTTATTTTTGCGATTACACAAAATTGTTTCAGATTCACAATCAAATGCCGCAATCAACACAAATACATCAGGTAAAAATCTAAAAGTTAACATTTATTGTCATATTTTTAATATCCTCAGAATATATTCTTCTAGGATTTTGTAATTAAAAAACTGTTTTCATCATTTATTTGGATTACTTATTTTCTTTCGTCTGTGTGTTAGCTGTTATTTCTACATATACATATTTATAAGTTTCATTTAATTTTGTTTTCCTAGAGTTTGTCTTATTGCTTGTTTGATTTTCCTTTACTTTGTGAATGTGTACATAGCTGCGTATATCCATTCCACCCTATTCTCCTCACCCACCTCTATGGGAAGCCATTGCTGTTCGTTTGGGGTTTACACTTGTTTTCTTTCGGCAAATATAAGTGTGTGTAAATGTTCATGGTGTGGAGTGTGTAAATGTTTATGGTGTGGCATGTGTGATATGTTCAGTTGTATGTGTTGGGTGTGATGAATGTGTCGTGTGGTATGTGTGTATATGTGTGATATGGTGTGTGTGTTTGTAAATATGTGTGGTGTGTGTACAGAGTACTCCAATTTAGTTATGCCCTATACAACTCTTCTCTTAGGGATGGGTTCAATTTTTACTAGTATAGCTATTAAGGAAATAAGTAAGAATATTTTCTTACTTTTGTTGTGGGTCTACATTCTCTGGGGTAAACTCCTCGAAATTAAATTTGGGGTCAAGAAATAAATGTGCTTTGTTTCCCTCCATGGATCTATACTGTCCAACATCCCCCAGCTTGTAGGGGAGGCCTGTTTCCCACAGTCTCACTAAGAGGGTGGCTTAACAAGCCATTGAAATGTCCCCAATCTGATCGGTGAGGAAATATCTCAGCGCAGATTCAATTTGCATTTTTCTTACTATGAGTGGAGCTGACATGCCTATCTTGAAGGTAACAGAGCCCTTTGGAGGAAGTGGACATCACTTTCAATGGTAACACTATCGTGCTGGCCAGCTCTTCACAGCCTATCCACTAAACTCAGGGGCCAGGGCAGGTTTGAATCTTGGTCTTTCTGGGACCGGAGCTCTTGCCACTTTCATCATAGCACACAAATTCGCATATTCCTTCCTGCTCTGGACTCTGAGTTTGTCAATCACCTGGGGTCCCTGGCCTGTGAACAGACAATTGTTACTCCACAGACACCCCTGACTGGTGATGGGTTCTATCAGCTTATCTCAGCTGTGTTTGGTGGGACTCCTTAGTCTCTCATGCATTTAACTGTCTCAGGTGCAATTGTGGATACAGTTCTAGGGTCCCAAGTCTAAGCCCTCTTGTGTCTTCACTTTGCAATTTCACAATAACATCCAGTGTCCTCACAGCCACCCCTATCTCTATGCCTCCTTCAGGTGCTGATATTCTCTTCACAGCCTGTCCACTAGGGAACAGAGTTTGACAATTCAGCTGTATAAAGTCAAGGGACCAGAATTGAGGTTCTAGGCTGGCATCAGAAATCCATACTGTTCTGGAACAGCAAGTCCTACTGTCTCACAATTAACATCAGCCAGACCCAAATGACCCTTAACACCACCTCCAAGGTGGGCTCAGTGCAAAAGAGAACCCTCTGCCTGGAACAGTCTATACATGAAACAGATTCACTACATCTATGATCTGCAGTACCTGTTCTGGTCCAGCATGTGTGGGACCTCACTTGAAAGAGGGTCTTTTCACCAAGCGAGATGACTGGTGTACTGCAGGTAGTCTGGAGTTATGTTACATGATGGGAGCTTACCCCCTAGGCTCATGTGTAACCTGGAGACACACCACATTATGGGAGCCCACGCCTTGTGCTCACGTTGTAAACAGGCTTTATTTTGTTCACTGAGGGGTCATTCAATGCAGATTGCAATTTGAAAATGAGAAGTCAGTGCATAAAGACCTAAAGTATATAGCTCTACATGTTTCTGTGAAATGGATTGGTAATTCAGTGAGCAAGATAGGAGTTGGGGTGGTTTTAGATGTAGCTACACTAAAAAGCCCAAGGAATTGGCTGGCTTGGGGAGCTCTGAACTATGTATCTATCTGGAGAGTGGGAGGTGCAAAAGGTCGAGTTTGGTCAAGCTGATCCAGCTTCTTGGGGTGACAGGGAAATTGCTCAAGTTTCCCAAGGGGTCTTGTGTTTCAGAGAGGCAATGGGGGGTGAGCATTCTTCCAAAGGATGTGGACTTACAGAATCAGCAGCATCTACTCAAGGGCTTCCAAAGCACAGACCCCTGCTTACTCTGAAAAATGTCACTGCCCCACTCTGAGATGGACCTTGTCTCTGCTTTCAGGGAAGCCTCAGTTCATAGTTGCTTAGAGATGAGGTGGGTCATTTACCTTATAGTTTTTGAATTGCTGCTTTATCCAAGATCATGGATGCCTCATTTATTCTTTTTTCATATCATTTTGAGTATGTTTTGTTAGCACTGCCTATCATGCAACATAATATTGCAGATGCATGAAAGAGTCCCAATGAAGATAAAGCAAACACAAGGTGGCATAATAAATATAAAGGCTTCTGGAAGAATGTGCACTCAGTGCTCATGAGGGTATCAGAGGCCCCACCTGGGTACTCAAAACCATGTGTTAAATGAGTGTCTGCTGACTAGAGCTCAGAAGCGGTACCCTGTGGCTTTGAAAGGCCTGGCACCCACCTACCCTCATCTGCTCTAAGCTTGAGAGCGACATGATACGGGAATTAGAAGACCAGTGCATTAACGAACTAGTGAGACTCTTTTGGTTTTGACTGACAACCCAGTAGGAGGCTTTCTGTCCAGAAGACAGAGCTGGTATTGCAGCTGCATTCCCTTGGCATTTGGTGCAGTCCCAAGGATTGTGTAACTTTGTATAGTTTTAGGTACCCATTTCCATTCTTGTTAACATTCTCAGGTAATGAGCTATTTTGAACAATTTAATTGAGATGATCTCTTTACTTTCTGCCAGACCCTGTAGGTCTTTTATGTTTTCATGTCTTTGACTTAAGCCCATTTAGACTGGTCTGAATCAATCTAGATATCTTTGATTTCTGATAAATGCCATTGGATGGAAATTCTTATTTCCATTAAAGGACACCTAATTATCTCCCATTTCTCACATCTGCCCGGGTGAGTCCTATCCACAGGCAATGGCAGCCTCTTCAGCATCATCAGAACCTCCTCCCTCGATGGGCTCTGTAGGATGGTAGGATGTGTGACTTGATGCGACTGGGAGCTGCCGCCAGTCACCTGAGAAAAGACAGGTTAGAACACAGCCTAGGGAGCTGACCTTCCTGCACAGGCTTTTGCTTACACTTGATTGGTCTTATGACACTGTATCAGGCTTGTGGTTTTATTTTTATACTAATTTATTAACTGGTCCTTCACAGACAGAATTGCACACATAATGTTGAAACAGTCCTCTCTCTCTCTTCATCCCCCACATGCACTATTTCTGTCCTTTGCTCTTTACTTTAATTATTCTATGAACCTCTGTGTTTTACTTTAAACCATGTGAAGTCCATTTCTGGAAATAGGAGGGGTATAAATAATAAAATATGCATAAATAATAAAATATGCATTTCCATGGTTGGGTTTATACGATGGTAAAAGTGTGAATGGGCACATCAGCCCAAAAGCATTTGCTTTTACCCTTGCAGCATCCTGTGACTCATTTGGCTCCTGGGACCATGAATAGGGCCAACTCCTTGATCCACCTTCCCTTGCCATGCCCAAGTCTATGTAGGTCTGGGTTTCTGGGAGTAGAAAAGATGTCGAGCATTTTTTAGACAGAGTAGTGAGTGAACCAAGTGTGAAATTCAGTTGTAGTCCTGTCTTTAACTATGCAGTGAGTATTAGCTGAGGGTTGAGGTGAGTCAGACAAGGAACATGCCTTGTCACAGACAAGGAACAAGCCTTGTCATGGAGACAACTTCATGGTGTGCTTGCTCAGAAGCAAAGAGTGCTGACTTCCTGAGCAGTGGTATCTGAAAAGGTAGGGGCTGCTGCATTGACCAACAATCTGAGATTCCTCTAAGGATCAGGAAGTCCTGCAGGAGCTGAGACAGCCATGGCAGCTGCTCTCTAAAGTGGCAAGGAACAGAATGCTTACTGCACTGTCCATGTGACTGGTCATGCCCCACAGCACCCAGTCCTGAGCCAACACCCTGAGGTTAAAGAAAGAGGTATGGATCTGGGAAGTGTTGCAGGAGAGGCCACATGGGAAAGACAAAAGATTTTTAGCCATGACTACAGGCACTTTGCCATGTAGGGAGAAGCTTGTGCCCAAGGTCAATGGACAAGTTCTCAGAGCTCCAAGGGGTGTGTTATTAGTTGGAATTATTTTTTTCAACTTTACTGAGGTATGATTGACAAAGATTGTATACATTTAAGGTATACAACATAATGTTTTGGTGTACACATATATTGTGAAATGTCTACCACAACCAAGGTAAATAGCACAACCATCACCTCACACAGTTTCTTTTGGTTCTGTGTGGTGAGAACACTTGAAGATCTACCATCTCATCAAATTTAAAGTACACAGTATGTAATTATTAGCTATATTCTCCATGCTGTACATTAGATTCCCCAAACTTATTCACCCCAAATAGCTGAAATTTTATAACTTTTAAACAATACCTCTCCTTTTCCCCCATCCCCTAATCCCTTGTAATCACCATTCCACTTTCTGCTACTATGTGTTTGATAATCATTAATTCCACATTTAAGTGAGTCATGCAGTATTTTTCTTTGTGTCCAGCTTAGTTTACTTAACATAATGTTCTCCAGGGTCATCCAAGTTGTCATAAATGGCAGGGCTTTCTTCTTCTTTAAGGCTGAATAATGTTCTTGAATAATGTTCCAGTATATGTGTGTGTGTGTGTGTGTGTGTATGTGTGTGTGTGTGTGTGTGTGTGTGTGTGTGTGTGTGTGTGTGTATGTGTGTGCTGTATGTTTGCGCATGGTGTGTGTGTGTGTGTGTGTGTGTGTATCTCCACTCTATATACAGAGTTACAGTTACAATAAAGTATCAACAGGTAGAGTAACAGTGTCTGCTTTGTACTGGCCAAACAACATCTAATGGTAGCCATGGTAGTAATAGTGAAGATAATTGTGATGGCAGGCTTAAGAGAAATAGCTACTTTTTCAAAATTCCTTAACATAATTGGCATCATCTTCCTGCTTCTTATATGTCTCACAGTGCTCAAAGGTGATCATCATTTTCCTGCTTGATCCCTGAACTGGACTGAGAATAGTTAGATCCCATCAGGCATGGCTTCCCTGAAAAACCTAGAGAAGAGGTGGATGGGTGGATGAATTAATGGATGGGTGTGTGGATAGACAGGTAGATGTGTGAATGGCAGGGTAGATGATGGATGGATGAAAGGATAAATAAAGGGATGATGAGTGGATGGATGGATAGATGGATGAATGGTGGATGGATGGACTGATGGATGGATGGATGGAGAGATGGATGGATGAATGAAGTTGTGGGTTGCTGGATAGATGGATGCACGGATAGATGGGTAGATGAATGGATTGATGGATGGGTGCATGAATGGTAGATGTATTGATAGTGGATGTATGGAGTGACTGGTAGATGGGTGGGTAGGTATACTGATGAGTAGATGGATAGAGAGATGAATGGCTGGATGAGAGGGAACTCCTAGACTCATTAGAAGCATTCAGTCAATGAGAAATGTGGAAATGCAGAGACTGACATGATTCATGGTGTCCTTTCAGTCTTAAAGGCTCTAGAACAGGGACCAGAAATAACTGAGTATTCTTCTACACTGTATCAACTAAGAAAAGGAGGAAAAAATGATAGGGTGAGACACTATGGACAGTTAAGTGACATTCAGGAAAAGGCCCTGTAAGAAGACATCCATCCAACATAAAGAAGCACTCAGTTACATATGGAAAACTGAGCTAATAAGAAAAGAAGAATCGGAAACTGCAGTCAAGTTCAAGGGCAAAGCTTAAAGAAAATAATTTTTGGCTTCAACCATAGTGACCCAGGAAACCAAGTGAGCTTGATACTGCTGGTCACTCCAAGTTTTACTATAGTTGGAAAAGAAAAAGCCCAGTAGCCTAGTGCCCAGGTAATGCTTCTTCCTATGCATGGCAAGGCAGCAGCTGCCTGGCTGGAGCTGGGAGCCTCTTAGGAGTAGGTCCCAGCCCAAGGCTCACCAGTGTGTGATCACATTACCTAGGCACCAGACTCTGAACAACCAGTAACATCAAAGCAGATGACAACTGGTCACCCAGCTCCAGTGAGTTTGAACTCTGAGGAGTCTCACACATGGTTGCACAGGCACATTTTAGGAAGTGTGATGTAACAATTGACACCGAGGTGTCTTTCAAGGAGACAAATGTCTATGCTTAGGAGAATACAATGCTAAGTCACATAGATGGAAGGTGAGGCCGTGGGGACATATCTTGCAAGAATAGAGAGGAAGGCAGAGAGGGATTAAGGAGAGAGAGGAAATGAAGGAGATAGAGAAATAGAGATAGTGATAGAGACAGAGACAGAGAAAGAGAAAAGAGAGGGAATCCATATAAAAATTTACTGGAGAAGTGGGCCAGGGTAGAACAGGGGAGAGGTGTTGAGAGGATAGCTGAGAAAAGAAGAGGCCTGAGAGTCCACCAAGGGTGCTGGGTATTTTCAGGAAGAGAGCTTCAAGGTTGGTGTCTTCAATCTGCCTTTGTAGTGTAATTACAGGTGTCTGCAACATCTGCACACTCAAATGACCCCTGCCAGTGGTTGTCACAGAAATTAAAGGGCAGCATTGAAACTTGACATCTAAACCTGCACAGAGCAGGTTTGAGAGGGCAGAGATCCTGGGTCAGACTAAGATGGGTGGAAGCCCCAAGTAACCTCCCTGCATTGAGTAGGTCTCACCAGCTGAGATCTGCCTTGTAGAGATCTTCCCTCCTCCTCAAGCCAGCACAGACTGCATGAGGTGATGCTTGGTGAGAAGCCACCAGGCAGTAGAACCTGGAGGTGTTAAAGGGAGGGAATTTGGGAGGAAAATGGGTCACCCAGGGGAACAGGGAGGTGTCAAGGATCTATGGGATCTCCCTGCCCTGTCAAAGATCTGGAAGCTGGAAGCCTATCTTCCCAGGTCCAAGGATGGGCCAAGCAGGGCCATCAGCATCACGCTCACCTTGCCTCCCGCAAGATTCAACTCACTATCGTCACCTCTCTAAATCTTCAGGTACAGACACACTGGGGTTAGGGCTTCAACATATGAAGTTGGCAGACACAATTCAGTCCATAGCATTTAGTAAGGCTTTGTTCAGAGGAGAAGCTATCCAGATTTCCTGGGTGACAAGGATCCCCCAGAGCCAACAGGCTGGTCTCTTATCCCTCTGCCCCACAGGTAAGAGTCCACCTTACCAAAGCCATTTCTGGGCTTCTGCTCCACACAAGGAAGATGAATGATAAAACCTTAGGAGATCTGTATTCCAAAGATGCCACCAATAGGCACATCTTTATATCTGATGGTGAATTCCATACGCAATGAACAGACCAAGGCTTGGCTCTGCCTGCTGAAAGCCCTCTTGCTGTGGACAATACCACACAAGGTGGGTGGGGGCTGCAGGCCACCTGACTACAGGTATCCCAACTCTCTTCACCAGTCACCTCTGTTCCTCCCCACCTGTCTCCATCATTCCCTGAGCCTTGTTCACCACCTACCTCTGTGTTTGCTCCTCATCACACTCTGTGCATGCCAGGACCACCAAGACCAGCATCAGTTTCAGAGACATTTTTCCTTCTCTCTCTTGGTTTGCTTGTACTGTTGCTGCTCAAATCCATTCAAGGAAGCTGGGATTCCCCTGGGTGTTCTAACTGAGAGCACAATCAACAGTACTGTGTGCTGTGCACAGGAAATAAAATGACTAGGTGCAAACACTTCCACGGTGGGACATGTCCAATGCCACTCACTCAGGGAAATGCTTCTCCCTGGAGACAGTTGGTGCAGGATGCAGCTTCCTGGAAAGCTTCCTCCTCTCCTGAAACTTACCCACCACTTCTGCACAGTAGCTCCGTGGGGATTTATAAATCCTGTTTTGTCTCTTTGCTTGGAGAGCATCTGAGAACTGTTAGTATCTCTGATTTTGTTGCTTGATGCGAGGAAGTAATGCTGGCTTGAGCAATTCTTTTTTCAAAGAGTTCCTTTGGGGCTTCAGCTCCAATAGACTTTTCTCTGCTCTTGTAACTTTTTTCTTTTTATCTGTTCTTTTGCTGTAGAACACAAAGCAAAGGAGAGCTCTATTTCTTTGCTGACTTTGGAGACAAGTAGTGAACAATTTGGTTGTGTGCCTTGGCCATGGAGGACTCCTGTACATCAATGTTGTATTGGCTTCACCAGCCTGTGGCTCAGCCCCCAACATGTGGGGTGTTAGTACCACATTGCTGAGATTACAGGCAGGACAACCCGTAACTCTCACTGCAGACACCTGTCTACATGCACAAAGAAAGGTCCTGGAGTATACCTGTGTCTCCCTGAGCCCTGCATCATGAAAAATCTTCTCTGAGCTCTAGAGGACGATTCCTTAGGACTCCACAAGGTGCTCCCAAAAATTATTGGCTGAGAAACATCCCTGAAGGCAAGCATGCAAAAGGATAAGGCGGGAAAACCAACTGAGAAACTGAGGTGATAGGAGACCCAAAGAAGAGAAGGTAATGTGATGGCCTTGCAGGGAGCAAGGCAGAGGTGGAGGCCAAGGGGAAACCCGCCTCATCGTCACAGTAAGCCTCCCATTCCATATCTCCCTCCTCCCATCTCTCATCATTCCATTTCCTTCTGCACCACATGCCAGAGTGATGCATCTGGCTGACTATACACTGTTGAGGCTTCTGGGTCTACGGGAGAACGCCCAGCTGGTTAAGTCATCATTAGGCCCTCATCCTCAGGTCTTGTCTGCAACCTCCCACTTTCTGCCCCATCATGCTATCCCTCATATCACACATCCCACAGCATGGAGTTGAGCCACCATGATGTGAGCCAGGACGTTAATGTTCACAATCTGTTTTCACACAGGCCAGTGTGTCCCCTCCCCTCTCATGTCCTCAACCTCTGCAGCCCAACAGGCTGCTCCATGTCCCACATGGTCCACTTTCCCACACTGCCTCCCCTGGAAGCCCACTGGACTACCTCCTCATCGGACCCTCTTGTAGTTCCTGCCACTGCATGTTTGCCCTTCCACTGCACAAATCAGGCCTGAGTACCTAAGCAGAGTGGCCTTGGGAGCGGCCACACCCCAGGCAGTGATGCTTCATAATGGAGAGCCAGTCCACTTTGATTAGGTCAACACTCTTCTCCTTGGCCACTGTTTTGCTTAAACTTCTGGCCAGGGATCCTCCAGCCAGTGGTGAGGAGATACCAGAAGGGAGGAGAGGAAGGGAGGAGATACCAGTAGGAAGTCCAGGTCCCAGTGTCTTCGGCACAGTCCACTTGCTGATTTAGTCTTAACCCCAGCGAATGCACATTAGCTAAGTCTGAGAGGCTTTCCTGGTTTCTTGGGGCCAAGCCTGATTTGGAAGAATAGCCTAAGCTTTGGAGGAATGCAGCCCAGTGTTTGACTCCAGACCATCCCATTGATGCGCCGTGAACCTCACCCATAAACAGAGTCATGCTCAGCCCACCCTGAAGAGATTTTGCCTGTGAGGTGCTCTGTGCTCTTCTATGAGACAGTCAGTTGGAGTGGCCAGGAGAGGAAACACAGGAGAGGCTCAGGAAATGGGGGTTTATTATCCTCACATTTCCTAGAGCCAGAGAGCTCAGCACACAGGCCTCATGGGGAATCACCAGACCTATACGAAGAAAGAAGGTACAGAGGCCAGGGAAGAACTGAGGCCATTGCCTTTATTGGGGTTTCCTGGGAGAGGCAAGCCAGGTCAGGGTGAATGACTGACTAGGCTGAATAATTCCAGCAGGCTCTAAACTATAGGGATGGTATTTAATCACCTGGTACCTGTCCCTGGATGATTAGAGCAGAGGAGCATTGCCTCCTGGGGTGTAGGGGCCAGATCTGGGTTGGTTAGTCTGCATATCAAAGACCTGCTACAGGCTGGGCCCTTTATTGTTTTTAAGAATGGACCAGGTCTGGGAAGGGCAGTCTTTCACATACAGAAAGTTTATTTATGTATTTATTTATTTAAATGTCACAACATCATAACATATAGCAAATGCAAATATATTTACAAACAGTACAGAGACTTCCTATCTGCAGCCTACCCTGGTCAGAGCTGCATTAGAGGCTGAGACTGTAGCTCATAACCAGTAGGTCTGGGAAGGGCCAGATCCAGAAAGTTCAGGAAATGGTGCAGTCTTGGGGAATGACCAGGATGACGATGTCCTGGGGATTCCGGTATTGGTGTCATCCTATTCTACAGAGTATGAGGTTTGTGTGGCCTTTACATGGAAGGACATATGATTTTACTTTTTTCCAAAATCCCTTTCTTTAAAAACCCATCTCTGGCTTGCTGGGGCAGGTCACCATGTTAAGGAAGCTCTGTTCTGAATTCCAGGCTTGGGTTTTTTCTTTCCCACCATTTGCTCTAGTCATCACTTCTCAGGAGCCTCATTTGTACATTTGAAATCAGTTCTATGAAAGAAGTTTCTGGAAGTAGTGATCATACCTTTTAAAATAAGCATGTGGTGCTCTGTGATACTAGAACATGTAGGTATAAGGATGGATATAAGATGGACAAAAGACACCTGCCCTTCATCAGCCTTGCATGTGGGGTCACCCAGCCCTGGGATGAGTGCAGGGCTGTGGCAGTAGGAGCTGCTGCTCAGGTTTCCTGGGAACAGGAGCAACTCCCCAAACCTTCTGTCTGCTAGATGCGACTCTGCAGCTCCTTTGACTCCAGCTGGAGAGGTGAGGAAGCCACAATGACATCATCAGATGTGATTGTCCTCAGAATTTGCTAAATCACACGCTGGGAAGGCTTTCTAGATATAGATTTTGCAGTCACAGTGTTTATAGCACTCACACCTTAATTTCCTCTTTCCCTGAGCTGGCATCTTCTAGAATTACCTGCTTATTGGTGTTTCCTTCCGAGAAATCCGTGTTAGCAAATAGCAATGCTTCCAGCCCCAGAAACCATTTATAACAGAAGCAGTGGGGTGTAATATGCTTCAAAATGAATAAGATGATAGATTTTGTTATTCGTATTTTACTATGTGAAAAAAATGGAAAACAACAATTGGATGGCAGTTTCTGATCATGCACTCTGACATATACATGGTGGAAATAAACCCAGCATGTTGGAGAAAAGAGATAGCAATGGGAATGTCCAGATCTCAGGGACAACCCTGAAGTCACAGGATCAGTATTGATGGGTATGGTGTGATCTGTGCAGAGTTCAGGTTTTAACCATGTGGATAAATGTTCTTTGCTGGATCTCCCACAAGCTAGGAATACCCACATGGCTCCCCAGTGCTTTTGTCACAGGTGGTCAAGCTTTCTGACGATCCTGGGGTTCAGGTAGGTTTCCTGGAAGTTGCTGTGCTCTATGAATCCACTGAAAAGTGACTCCACCTTCCCTCGATCTTCCTCCCCTCTGGCACTACTTGGTTTTGATCAACTTGGGGTGAGCACTCTCAGGAGAAAGGGAGAGCATTTGACATTCTGTAGCATGTGCTCTCTGGGGTTTGAGTCCAAACCTAAAGATCAAAACTCTCCTCTGCGTTACTGAGATGATGATGTCCTGGGAGTTGGAGGAGTGGAATTGCATTTTTGCTCTACTACTTCAACCACCTGGCAAATCAATGTCCCTCCTGGACTTCTGTGTTCACATCCATGCAATGAGTGGGTTGGGCAAGGTCGGAACCAACGTCCCTTCCAGGTCCACAGTCCTTTAGGATTCTGCAGGTTCTGCAGTTGCCATGTCCACATCCCCATCTACCAAGCCTCCTGCTGCTTTCTCTGCGAGTATTGTGGGGGAGGGTGGTGATCCCAAGTGACCTCATGCACTGATCCCAGTTTGTAGACTGTCAGGCAAAATATGGAATGGTGGTGAGAAAAATGGTACCATTACCCAAAATCATAACCACCTTTTCTCCTATAGCTGATGCAAGACCAGGTCAATCTGACCTCCATATCCACTTCTGTTATTCTTTCCAATAACCTACTAGGTAAGAGTTGTCACCCACACTTTGCACATGGGAAAACAAAAGGCAAAGGAATTTAAGTTTTCATCAGAGGTTTTGCATAGCTCATGCGGCACTCCCTTTGGGCTGCTGACCTTTGAAGAATATTTTCCCAACTGCCTCCATCAACATCATCTGCTTCCTCATGCCTCCCACCCTGTCATTACATATTACATCACTCTGTGCCTCTGTGGAATTTTTTTGCTCTGGGAAACGATTTGATATGCTGCTCGTGGGCAGACTTCTTAGTATCAGGAAACTGGTCTGTGTCCTTCATGTTTCTTGCCCCAGCACATGAACCAATGCCTGGCCCTTAGGGAACACTTAATTGCTGTTTGTTGAATGAATAAATGAGTGAATAAATGAATGAACATTACACAGTTGCTGAGAATGGAGTCAATTGCACGTGAAAAAGCTTGTATGTCCCTCTTGACTTGGCCCTAAGGGAAATGTGGTTGCAAATTAAAAGCATGTGACACTGAGTGGAGATTTGTGAACTGTGAGCTTCTGATTTTAAGCTTAGAGACAATATTTTTCAGAGTGAGAATAAATAGGTAAATCAAAATGTAAACAAACACATGCAAAAGAAAACCATAGAATGTTCAGTAGAGCACTGTATCAGTTCATTTTGCATTGTTATAAAGAAATACCTGAGGTTGGGTAATTTACAAAGGAAGATGGTGTATTTGGCTCATAGTTCTACATGGCACTGGCATCTACTGAGCTTCTGGTGAGGCCTCGGGAAGCTTACCACTATGGCAGGAGGTTGAGAGGGAGCAGACAGGTCACATGGTGAGAAGAGGAGGAGGAGGAGGAGGAGGCTGTGCCAGATTCCTTAATCAAGCAGCTCTCGCATGAACTAATAGAACGAGAACTCATTCATTACCACAGGGACAGCATCAAGCCACTCAGGAGGGATCCAGTTTCATGATCCAATCACCTCCCACTAGGCCCCCCCCCTTACATCGGGGATCACATTTCAACATGAGATTTGGAGGGGTCAAACTCCAAACTAAATCAGGCTCTGTTCACATTCCAAAGGATCAAAACAATTAACAGCAGGTGGCGGAAACCCTGAGCATGAGGCCTCTATGTCCGTGGTCATCTTTATCTCTGTCATGACTGCTGCATTGGTAGCTCTCACACCACGGTGATTTGGGAGGAGGTCCAGATGGAAGATGGCAGAGCAAAGTGCTTTGGATTCAAATTCATCTAGTAATCACATTGCCCCTTTTGTGTGGTCCTCAGGGTTTAGCTGAAGCTTCCTCTTGGACATTGTCCCTGGCAGAGGCATGGCCTGAACAGGGCCCCCGATCCTGGAGTTAACAGTGCTGATGAAGCCAGAGCCCTGTGTTGGGTGGCTCCAAGTATTGACAACTTGTTAAATACTCACTTCAGTGTGCAAATGACATTAGCCTTGCCTGTGTCATGCTGACTCTGATTAAAGCCACCACTGACCCATTGATCTGGTGTTAATCTGCTCCTGGGCCAACTCACCAGCTGCCAGAGCTATGGAGAAGATCCCCCTGTTTATTAAGAAGCCACTGATAGAGGGTCCATTCCTGTTTCCTGCACACAATTTAACGATGTGGCAAGTGCAAGCAATTCAGATGTCCCTCACATATTAGAGTCCTGTTGCAGTTCTCCCTTAGGAAAGCTTTCTCCTGAGCTCAAACACCCAGAGGGAAGGGCTGATGGGATTCTAGCTTCCCAGATCATTCCTGTAGACAATGACCCCTTCTTGGTCTCTAAAAAGAGTGCCTTAGGTATGACTTCTCTCTCTTTTTCTCATGTACTCAGGAAACATAGCCAGATGACCTAGGGTACAAGAGCTGGTAAAACAGAACGGAAATACCACCTTCATAGGACTGCACTGAAGCAGCATGGGACAGACCCCAAAAAGAACAGCCTAGAGGCTGGGTCATAGATGAGGAGGCAAAAAGGTCTGGCTAGCAGTGGGCAGAGTGCTATGTCCACTGCTGGGCCATGGGGCCCAGATGTCTTGGTCAAACACCAGTGTACTTGTCGATGGTAAGTGAAGCAGATCACTCTCATAATGTAGGTGGGCTTCATCCAATCAGTTGAAGGCCTTATGTGAAAACAGTCTGAGGTCCCTGAAGAAGAAAGAATTTTGCCTTCAGATCCAGGCTGCAACATCAACCCTTCCCTGAGTTTTCATTCTGCCAGTCAACCTTGCAGATTTTGGAACCACAAGTCCCTATGATCACATGAGTCAGTTTCTCTCTCTCTCTCTCTCTCTCTCTCTCTCCCTCCCCACTTCCCTCTCTCTCTTCCTCCCTCTTCCTCTCCCCCTCCTCCCTGCCCTTTCCATCTCTCTCCCCCTCTCCCTCTCAGTTCATTGTCTATTTTATAAATGGACATTTGCCAGGACAGAGTTGAGAACCAATAATTGTATTCACCAACATGGGCATCATTGGTGACTTTAAGTCCAATTTCTGTTCAGAGATAACATACTGACAGTGGGTTGGGAGAAAATGGAATAAAAGAGTAAAAAGCTAGTGAATATAGACCCTGATTTTTGGTATTCTTATGTGAAGGGTCACAGAGAAACGGGGATGTGGGTTGAGGTAGATATGGGATCCAAAGAGACTTAAGAACCTGGGACAGTCTCAGGAGTTTGTGAGCAACAGGTAGGCAGAGCTGGCTCTGTCCAGCCTGAAGTATGGCGGTGACTCAGGGAAGTAGCTCGGCCACAGTGTCCCTTGATGGATGCATAACTGAGCAGCATTGTCAGAGATAAAAGAACTGAGGGACCCTGTGTGCTGTGTGCAGGCCCATCCTCCCACCCAGGTCATGCCCAGTTGCGCTCCAGGTAACTCTGTGTGTGCAAAGAGAGCCTACAATTTGGTACATATCCAGCACTCCTCTGGGTCTGTCTGCCCACATGTGAGCAGGTATGACCCAGTGACCCTGTGGTCCGGCCCTGCCATCCAGGAGGTTGGTGGAACAAACATGTCAGGGGGCGTAAATCTGGGCTCCAGTCTTCCTGAGACTCCATGTCACTCCCTCTGTTAAGGACTTCCAGTATGAAGTTAGCATTTGCTCCTGACAGCCAACCTAGTCTTCTGTTGTAGATGCTGACCTGCTTTTTGGCTAGTCCAGTTGAAGGCGGCAAAATGGTACAAGAAAGAATGCAGTTCCCTCAAAGTCAGTGTGGGACACAGGAGGATGGTGGCCTTCACTCTGCATGGGGCCTTGCTAGGGGTTAGAAAGTTGACATTGCAGGCCAAAAACATGGGGCAAACTGGGGCCAGAGCCACTCAACAGGGAACACTACTACAGTGGAAATTCCACTTAGAAGATCACCAGCATTTCCAGTTACATCCCCACAAATCAGTGACTCCTACTTCCATCAGCAGCGTTTGGAATGAAGAACACCATTTAATGACCCTCTCAGAGTTGAGGGAGCCACTGCCTGTGCCCTCCAGAAATGCCCAGGGCAGGTCTTGGCCTGAGCGCTTAGGCCAGAGCACTTGGCCAGAGCCACAGAGGCTTCCTACCAGTGCTTCTCTGCCCTGCTCAGAGTCCCCGAGGGCAGACACGACAGACACAAAATTACCATTCCTGAGTTCAACACTTCATTGAGCAGTAACAACTACAAAGGGAATCACACAGCACCATCATCATCAATAACAGGCTCAAAATCAGGAGCTCTGGGGACAGGAGAGGACACATGGCAGCTGATGGAGGCCTGATCCCTGGGTGGGTGGAAGAGCCACAGACAGTGACAGAGTTGCACTTTCCAAGGAGAGAGAGTGGGAAGTGAGAGCCGACGTATGAGAGGTCGCCTCCATAAATCATGAAGTTTCAGGCGGGGAACCTGAGGCAGGACCTGTTGTGGCTATGGGACCACTGAGAGGCTGGCAGGAGGAGTTCACAGACTACGGGGCCCACACTCGGCCAGGCTAATGGATGGAGACACTTAGATGCTGGGCATTAAACAAACTCATAAAATCCTCAAACCAAAGCCATGCTGAGCTTCCAAAGTGACTCAAACAAATAGCAAATAAAAGTCTAAAAATATTGAAAACCTTTTAAGGAGATTACTCCCAAGGCCCTGTTGGACCACTGGAGCTCTCTGTAAAGATATTAGGGTTTTTTTTCTGCATTATGGTTTTTATAAGAAAACATTTGGCAACATTTTTACCCCAGTGAGCTTATCATTTTAGATCACTTTTGAAATGGAAGGTTGATTTTTAAATAATTTACTAAACAGCCGAAGAATGAAGCATGTCCTTTTCATAATGTGGCTATATCCAGCTCCTGCAAGGAGTGAGGCCCCCTCAGCAGCTGATCTTTGGGCCTGTCTTATCCTTAACTCTTAGTTAACTCTTACACCCATGCTCCACAAGACACAAGGCCATCCCAGCAGGAAACAAGAGATGTCACAGGCAGAGGTACTGTGGCCACTGCTAGCATAAGCTGTTCAGATGCTGTCCAGATGGAGGGGCCATTCTGCCTTCTTGAGAGCAAAGAAGCTTGGAGGATGCTGACTAGCATGAATTCATGAGAACTCTGGGCCCAGGGGAAAACTGAGTCCATTGGGTAGATACCAATCAGCTGCTGGGCAGCTCAACAAGACCTAAAGATTCTAGGGCCCCAAAGACTCCCCTGGGGCCAAAATCCAGACATCAGGGCTCAGCTCAAGAATAGATCTTCGCCCTTCAGAGTTCTGGAGAATGGGGAATGCAGGATGAGGTTCTTCTGTGTCCTCAGGTGAGTGAGCTGCGCCACTCACCCTTCTCCCTGTCCTAGCCTCCCTTGCCCACCTACATGTCAATTAAACTGATGCAGACAAAGAATGCCAGCTATAGAATTGAGATGAGGGCTTGGGGGAAATGGAAGGAGCTGTTGCCCTCTGAGGACACCAGATTCAGGGGTGTAGAAAGACCAAGTCTAGGTGAGCTTCTCACAGAGGCTGGAGCCCCCAACATGGGGTGCTGAGAGATTGGGTGTGGGTGAGAGAGGAAAGCTCAGTCACATACACCCAGAAGACTCCCTCTCTGGTTTTGACCTGAATGGAGCTCATACTTCCAAGAGCTAAGAAGTCCTTGATCAAGACTCTGGCAGATTTTGCATGTGGTGACGGTACACTTTCCGGTTCATAGATGGTCCCTTCTCACCCTGTCCTCACATGACAAAAGGGGTGAGGGAGCTCTCTGGGTATTTTTTTATAAGGGTGCTAATCTCATTCAGGGGCACTCTACCTTCAAAAGCTAATTACCTCCCAAAGTCCCCACTTCCAAATACCACCACATTGGGGGTTAGGGTTTCAACATACAAGATTTAAGGGATCACAAAATTCAGTCCTTAACAAATTTAAAATAATGCATGAAGATACTCCCCTTTCTAAAAAAATAGAGCTTAATTCCTCTCCTCTTGAGTGTGAACTAGACTTACTTACTTCAAACAAATTGAACACAATCATGGAACAAAGTAACTGCAGTAGAGAAATCTTAATCCACTGATGAAAGTCAGCATAGCCTGTGATATGTCCAGTTGACATGATGGGCACTTTAGCTCTGTGGTCACCATTGGCCTCACTGTGGGATCCTGGCTTCCTCTGCTTCCTGACACACTGGCTATAGATTCCACGTGGCATCACAAAGTGCCTGCACAGAGCTGGGATTCTAGTCTGCTGATGTTTTCCCAATTCCACAGTTCCCCATGGAATTTCATGCCCAGAATTAGAGAGGGTGAGACCCTCCTGGGTATCTGACATACAAGAAAAGTTAGCTACATCTCCTTCCACCCCACCCAGTTCAAGTGGCCTTCAGTTTTCCCACTTGGCCTTGATTTAGAACATCATGGAACTTCACCTCTCTCTGGTAGCCAACCTCTCTCCACCTGACTCAGATGGATGCAGCCTCTTCACCAGGGTATGATAATGTCACACTAATTAAATACTGTTAACTCTGGCTGTCATAGAGAAGTACCACTGTGCTCCCTGATGAGTTCCTTAACGGCCAGGTAACATCTGTTTCACCAAGAACCTTCATTTAGTGGGAACTCAGAAAGTGATGGTAAATGGATCTTGGAGGTGAAAGAAGGGAGTATTCACCTTAACCATGTCATTTCTCCATTTCACAGAAAACATTTTCTCATCTGTTGGATCTTATTTCCCAAGTTATTGAGGTAGAAGCTTTATTTCTCCATCTAGTTTATATTAAATTATTCTAGCTATGTTTTTCTTTATATGTTTTTCTCCACTGTTTCATTGGGTGGTGAAGCATATACCATTTGGGAGGGGATGAGGGTGCAGTCAGACTGATTAAACAGGTGTATTTAAAAGCTTAATTTTTTTTTTGAAGAAAGTGCCACTGAGGTACAAGGGACAGTGTGTGGATCACGAGGTGTGGACCCCATCACCAAGCAGGTCTACAGCTCTGTCTGTCATGGCCACAGCTGGGGCCCTTTCTGTCACAGTCCCAATGTCCCTGGGGTTCTGGAGACCTTCATACAAAGGGCCACATATAGGAGGAGCTGCTGCCTGCTCCTGTGGGGTGTGTGTATGTGTGTGTGTGGGTGGGGGGGGAAGAGTGCCTAAGAATTTCTTGCCACAATAATCCTAGCTTTAAGAGGTCTGATAATAAATGCTGTCACACTTAAAAGACCAGTTTTCTCTTTGGCTAAGCCAGTTTTGTGATTTTTCTGGCTTATGGCTGAGGTCCTTCTATGCAGGACATAGCATACATGGGTGATACCAGTGTTAATATGCACATGGGCAGTGTCTTGACTTTCTCTGCTTCCTAACACATTCAAACAGATTCACATTCAAGGAAAAGTGTATTTCAGTAGGAGGATGAGCCTGTTAAACTTTCATAGCAGACTCAAGACACATATTCTTTAAGGTTCAGTTGTCTTCTAGAAATTAGGAATTCACTTCATTCGTAAAACATATTTTCAGATACTCAAGGCTAGCCTGGATTTTTAATATCCCTTCCACCATATGAGGACATAGACAGAAGATACACATGAACCAGAAAGTTGTTCTTCAGCACACACCGAATCTGTTGGCACCTTGATCTTCGACTTCCAACCTGCAGAACTGTGAGACATACATTTCTGTTGTTTCTAAGCCTCTCAGTCTATGGCATTTTTTTACAGCAGCCTGAACAAACTAAGGCAAAATCCTTTAAGGAACACGTGTCCCTTCTCTCATTTATTTTATGTATACCATCCTTTATTTTTATCAATATGGACTCAAGTATCATGTATTGACTCAACAATTTGTACACTTTGTTTCTTTGTCAAGTCAAACCAGGCTGCCCCTTCAACAATTTTCTTAGAAGTTTCCTTAGCTAAATATTGAAATTCATTGCTTCCAAGTTCTACCTTCCACAAAACCCTAGGACACAGACACAATTCAGTGAAGTTCTTTGCCAATTTATAACAAGGATCACCTTTCCTCTTTTGTTGGATAATTTCTCATTTCCATCTGAGATCTCATCAGAATGGCCTTTACCATTTATATTTCTACCTACATTCTGTTCAGGATTACTTAGGTATTCTCTAGAAAGATGAAGACTTTGTCAATGCTCTGCTCTCCATTTTTCTTTCTGAGACCTAACCAAATTGCCTTCAAAGCTTCACTCCTGTCAACATAGGCTTCTTCTGGTAAGCACCTAGAAACATTCCAGAGCTACAATATTTTTCAAAATTGACAAGTTACTAAAAAAAAAAAAAAAATCAAAAGAAGCAGTCACTAACTGAAGAAACTAAGGAGATGAGATAAATAAATGCAACATGGTATCTTGCAGAGATCCTAGAACAGAAAGTTACATTAGTGTAAAACCTGGTGAAGTCTGTGTAAAGTCTGGAATTGAGCTAGTGATAATTTGCCAATGTCAATTTCTTAATTATGGCAAATGTACCATGATTACTTCAGATGTTAACAATGGGAGGAACTGGTAAAGGTACTCAGGAATTTTCTGTACTATCTTTGCAACTTTTCTAAAAATCTAAAATTATCCTATAATAAAGTTTATCTTTTAAAAAAAGGAATTATGAATTCATGTGAAAATACATGGATGCTTCTCACAAACATGCTGAGGAGACACAAAAGGGGTATATACTATGTTCTTACTTAAATTTGTAGAAAAAGTAAAATTAATACAAAGTTATAGAAATCACATCATTGTTTGTCTATGGTGGGAAATAAACATTGACTGAGAAGTAACAAGAGGGAATTTTTATGGGACGTGGAAATACTTTATATTTTAATGGGTGGACATTATCTGAGGCTGTACCTTTGATAAAACTCCCTGAACTGTACAATTAAAATTGGTGCACTTCATTCCATGTTATTGATGCCTTGGCAAATTTGACCTATGTGCAGTATATATTAAATTGTGACTAGCAGGAGTATATTCCAGGTAAGAAAATGTGGTTAAACATTCCAAAAATAAAATAATACAGCATGTTAACCAAAAACATGAAAAAAATCATATGATCATGTTGATGGAAGCACAAAAATACTAATAAAATTCCACACCTATTTATGACTTTAAAAATGATCAAACTAGGAATACAAGGGAACTTCTTTAATCTTATGAAGAACATATTTAAAAATTATATAACAAACATAATAAGTGGTGGGATATTGCAAAAATTTCCCTGGGGTCTGTACTAAAATAAAGACATCATCCATTGTCACCTCACATGTATTAAATTATACCTGTACCATCCTAGAGATCCTGTCAGTGCAACCCACAGCAAAGAGAAATTTAAAGCATAAGGACTGGAAAGGGAGAAATAAAACTGCTATTACTCACAGACGACATAAATGGGTATATAGAAAATCCAAAAAGTCTACAGACAAACTATTAGATTTCACAAGTGATTTTACCAAGGTCACTAGATTTAAGGCCAATACAAAAATAATCAATCATATTTCTTTAGAACAGCAAGAAATAGGGACAGAAATTTAAAATGCCACTGACAATAGCATTAACACATCAAATACCTAGGAATGAAAACTGAAGATGTGTAAGATATCTATACTAAAAGTACAAACATTGCTGAAGAAATGTAAATAAATCTGGCATAAATGGATGGAAAAAACATATTAATGACTGGGATCTCTCAATATTGTGCAGATATTAGCTCTCTCCTAAAATGAAAACATTGAAATGTAATATCAATTAAATCTTGGTAGTTTTTCCTCCAGCTATTGACAAGTTGATTCTAAATATTATCTGACAATTTTAAAAAGATGAGAAGATTACAGTCTTGAGGAGACCCAAAACTGAGAATGAATCCCACTAGATATCAGAAACACCCTTCATGATTCTGTAAATAAACAGAAATAAAAATAGCAAGTATAAACACATTGGCCAATGGAACAGAAGAGAATCTAGAAACAGATTCACAGATACACAGTTCGCTCATTTACGGCAGAGGAAATGCTGGGTTGTGGTGAGATGGGTTGGTCTTTTCAGTAATGGGTGCTTGAGAAACTGACACCCATATGAAAATAAATTAACCTTAACTCCTACATTATACCATACCAGACATAATGTGAGATAGAGTTCAGGTTTAAGTATAAAACACAGATTTTAGAGGAAAACACAAACTTTAGAGAAAAATACCTTTGTAACCTTGGAGTGAGCAAACATTCCTTTAAAAAGATACAGAAGGTGAGAACTATGGAGAAAACATTTGATATATTGGATGATATTAATATTAAGAATGCCTATTTATAATAAGAATTAGGTGAGGGAAAAAGCACAGAGTGAGAGGTAATATTTTTATTACATATGACCAGCAAAGGAATGGGATCCAGAATACACAAGATTCCTGCAAATAAATAAAAAAAGGTAACTCACTCAATAGAACCAGGCAAAATACTTGATTAGATTCTTTCCAAATGAAAGTAAACCAAATGGCTAATAAACATATTATAAATTGCTGAATTTCTGTCACCACTGGGAAAATGCAAATACCACTTAAAACCAGTGTATGCCACTAACTATTCACCAGAGTGGCTAAAAAGATAATGACATTGAAATGTTGACAAAGTGTGTAATAACCAGAACCTTGACCCATTGCTTGTGGGAGTGTAAATTATTCAGAGCCCTTTTGCCTTTCAACTTTTCAGTGGTTTCTATTAATGCCAAGCCCACCTTAAAATGAGTGATTTGGTTCTCAGGTATCTACCCAAAATGACAGTCATGCCCAGATACACAGCATCACTATTCACAATAACCTCAAACAGGAAAGAGTTCCAATTCCTAGCTCACAAATAAATTGGAGTACATTCTCTCACTGCACTGTTCTGCAGTAATGAGAATGTGCAATCCTCAACTGTGGAGACCTCACAGAGGAAGCTCATCAACATAATGGTGAGTGAAAGAAAGCAAGTACGAAAGAGTGCATACATTGTAGGAAACACAAAGACAAACCAAACCCTTCTATGAGTTTAGAAATCAGAGCAGTGTTACCTGTAGGAGGCTGAGGTGATTGGAAACCAGCAGGCAAAAGGTTTTTGAGAGCCAGTAATGTTTCATTTCTTGATGCGTGTGCTGCTTACTTCAGTAGGTTTCATTTATGACGATTCAGATTTCTGCATTTATGATATTTGCACTCTCCTGAACATGTACTATTCTTTTTTTTAAAATTTGTTTTATTTATTTATATTATTTAACTTTCAACTTTTTTATTATGAAGATGTGGCAAAGAGTTCAGGGTTAGGTATACAAATGGTGGCTCACTTAGTAATCCCACCATTTTGGGAGGCTGAGGCAAGTGGATTGCCTGAAGTGGTGGATTTTAGACCAGTCCAGGCAAATTGGCAAGACCTCGTTTCTACAATAAATAAAAATTAGCTGAGCCGGGTCTAGTAGTTCCAGCCTGTAGTTCTGGCAACTTAGAAGGCTGAGGCGGAAGGATCGCCTGAGCCCAGCAGGTGACGCTGGGGTGGCCATGAGTGTGCCACTGCACTCTACTAGCCTGGGCAACAGAGAGAAACTCCAACTCAAAAAAAAAAAAAAAAAAGCGAAAGAGCCGTGGAGGAGCCTGTCAGGGTCTAGGCTGCCCCTGCATTTGGCACGGAGCAGGCTCTTCGCCCGTGGCCCTGGCACAGGCAGCCAACGCATGGCCACTGGGTACCCAGGTCTGTGCCAGGCCTTGCTGTGGAGCCTGCAGAGCGGGCATCCAATTGGGAAGGGCTTTGGTGGATCCGGCCCCTCGGTCCCCACCTGTTCCCACAGAGTGGTCCATCTGGTGCCAAACACCGGCCACCAGCAGCCTCAGGGACTGGGAATTCCCATTTGCCCGTTAGTTTTAACGACTCTTGAGGCGCCCTTGGCTGGGCTCACGCACCCTGCCTGGCGCGCCCTTTCCTGGTCACCATCTCCACTGACAAAAGTTTAGAAGAAAAATAATTGTAATCATTTTCATTAAATTTTACATAAAGCCTCTTCTTGGTCTTCAGACCAAGCCGGAACTGACGTCACTATACAATGTCCTCATTGGATATCTTCTGTATCCATGTCTTTGGCCAAGGACCTGTGCAGGTCCCTCCCTCTCTGTCCTGAGTTGTGGCTATACCACCTGTTCTGCCCATGTGATATTAGCAAACATAATGCAAGCAGAGGCTTGGACAGTGCATGCCATTTCCCTTTTTTTTGTTGTGAGAACATGCCTGGATCAGCCTGATGAAAGAATACATCTGGGAGATACAAGGTAAAAACCAAGACCATCCTAAAACAGTAGCAACCAGCTCACCTCAGGTATCAAGGGGAGCAAAGCTGTCTACCCCAAACTGCAGCTGTCTGGAGACTCAGGAATCAGTTTGAGTTCAGACGTCCCCAACTGAGCTGTGAACTCATGAGTAGTAATAAACAGGTTATTGTCTCAGCTGAGAAGATTTGGGATGGTTGTTACTCAGCAGTGTTGGGGCAATAGCTCACTGATACACAATTATAAAATGAATATTGTTTCAGGGATAACATGCTGGCTATCCCTGACTTGAGGGGCATAGGCCACATTGCTCCTCTTGCTTCCACCTCGTGAAGCAGATGGTTGAGGGTTGACTTCCTATGCAGGTGGGAAGGGGGGGGGAATTTTTCTTCAAGTGCATTTTGGAAGCAGTGTATAGATTAAGAAAGTCCACTCATAAAGCCACTGTTCATTTCAGGCCTGACAGAGCCACTCTTGGTAATGTGGCTCCATGGCTCACAAAAGTGTCTGCAGAGGCATCCCAGATGGAAATGGATTTCTGTGCCACTGACACAAGAACCTCTGGTTAGGCAACAAAACCTAGCAGAACAGGGAATCCTAGATTACAAAGCTCCATTGATAGGAGCCAACCTGGTGGGGGGATGAACAGGCAGTGAATATGGTTAATTTGCTCACCATGCGATGGCTTCATCATTGCCTGGAGGGAACCTCACTCCTATGATGTCTCCTAAATGAGACTGGTTTTCAGGGGTCAGATCACCCTGAAACGTGAACCTCTGGTATATTGAGGTATTCTTGATTTAAACCCAACCCATCCCTTGCCCTGGAGACACGGCCTTGTCCTCCCTTTTTTCTGAAGACTGGCCCACCCCTGGATGAGGAGAGCACTTCTTATTGCTCTCTCCCCTAACACGTCTTTTGCTCAAAAGAAGCAAACTTCATCCCCTCTGTAGCCACTCATTCTACTCTCTCCGAGATGAAGCGCTTGCTAAAGTTTAACTCAAAGCCTGAAATATTGGTTGCATCATACTAGCAAGAGATGTTACTATGCCTATCTTAGTATGCTTGGGCTGCCATAACAAAATGTCACAGACTTGGTGGATTAAAAAGCAGAGATGTATTTTCTCACAATTCTGGAAGCTAGAAGTCCAAGATCAACGTGTGGGCAGGGCTGGCTTCTCCTGAAGCCTCTCCTTGTTTTCTAGATGCCGACTTCCTGCAGTGTCCTCTTCTCTGGCATGTGCTTCCCTCGTGTCTCTTCCTCTTCTCATAAGGACCCCAGTTGGATTAGTACTCCACCCTTATGATCTCATTTAATCTTAATTTTTGCCCTATCTCTAAATATCATCTCACTGGGGGTTAGCGTTTCAACATTATGAATTCTAGGGAGGAGCAAGCCAGTCCACAACAGTGCTTTAATAAGAAAACTTGTTCCTATTTTATTTTCTCTAAGTATTCTTAACAATTCTCTTCCAATATCTGTATTACTTTCTGTTTCCTTCTGACAAAACATATAAGGCTGACTCACTGGCACAAGGTATGAATTTGGCGATTGGACTAGCAGTGAGTAGATTCAAGGAGACTTGGCCGTTTCTGTTTCCATGTTGGTGGTTTGGACCATACAGACATCTTACATACACTTTATGTAGCCCAGTTTGCATTCTTGAATGCAGCTATTGCATATTGGGGTCAGCTAAGAGATTTCTCACCCCATTTGGCTCTTGTTCCTGGGAAAACAATTGGGGATGGTGAGTGGGAAGGTATAGACCAGAAGAACAGCACACTGGCTCCTGCCTGAAAGGCAATCACAAGGCTCACATCCTTCGCTGCAGAGCTAAGTAGAATCCCCTAAGTCCTGCACCCAGACAGATGTGTGCCAAGGCCTGAGGAGATAGCACCATAATGATGAAATGGATCAACAAGGCATGGTACCAGAGCAGGAAAGAGTAGCCCCAGCAAACCAGAAAATAGGAAACTCTTTCACAACAGAGCCATGGAGAGGCTCAGGGAGCTTCAAACTGATGGTCCTTAGGAAACTGTGACTTCAAAGGTCTTTATTTCACACACACTTGGAGAATTTATTCAAAATATTTGGTGGTCCCCATGTCTAGCAACTCCTAGTGATGCCCAGGGATGCTCATCGATGCCCAGCAATGTCCTGCAATGCCCAGTAATGTCATTGATGCCCACTGATGCCCATCTATGCCAATCAATGCCCAGTGATGCCTACTGATGCCCTGCAAGGTCCAGCAGTGCACAGTGATGCCCAGGAATGCCCAGTGGTGCCCTGTGATGCCCAGTGATGCCTTGTGATGTCCAATAATGCCCAATGATGCTCTGATGTCCAACAATACCCACTGATGTCCAACGAGGTTCAGCTATACTCACTGATGCCCATGACTATCTCTGAGAAGGTGCCGGACACAAGGCCTGGGACACAAGCCACAGCAACCTCAGATAATCAGACCATGCAGGCAGGAAGCCTGCCATGGTTAGCTGTCCAGAGGGTCAGAGACTGATTGAGGGAAGAAGGAATAATTGAATTGACCTCAAGGAAATATCCAGGATTCCTGACTTAACAAGAGGGGCAGGGAATTGGAGGGAAACCGCAGGAAAAAGAAGAAAGCCCTGATCTGCATGCAAAGGTAGGAGCATGCCCAGAGTATTCAGGGAAGAGGAAGCTATGTCTGACAAGCCTTCCTCTGATGTGCAGGGAGTCCTGCAGACAGGTACATCTGTTGATCACAGACTTGCTGAAGCCTTTAGTGCTGCATGCACTGGGACCCTTGGAGCCATTACAGAACTTATTCCCTCGCACTGCTGCCAACTCTGTGACTACAGGAGGCTGGGAGGGAGGATGGGGGAGGCAGGTCCCCAGGGAGTTTGGCCTGGTCTGGTCGTTTTAACAGTTCCAGAACTTGGATAGCTAATGAGACTCTGGCTAATATCAAGGAAGCAAAGGACGTGTAGGCTTTTACTTCACTAACCTAAGTGGGAATAAAAGCTGGGGTAGGGGATGCTGTGGGAGGAGCAAAGTTCTGGTGTTTAAAGGGGCAAAATTCAGTTATTTGGAAAATTCATCTAGGTTGAATAACCTCTTCCCTAGCAATGACAAATAAATGAATTGTCACCATAATTGGTCATACCTGATTCCCTCCTCAATTTATGAGTGCAGGGTGCTCTGTTAAAGAACACTTCATTAAAGTTTGAAAAAAATGTACCTGTCTCTCTCCCTAGTTCACTGAAACTGGTCAGTGGCACACAGTCTTTGTAAATTCACCCATTACAGGCCCAAAGAGGAGATGAAGCTGGTCTGTTCTGTGACACCATCTAGTCACAAACTTCTTCTCTTACCTGAAAATTCCCTTGACCAAGGCAATCAAGGCAGCACTGTGCAGCTCAGGAGACAATTAAGAAGTATGGAGAGCATTTGAATTCCTCTCCTCTTTCTTTTTTTAATTTTTAAATTTTTAAAAATTTTTTATTTACTTTTTTTAATCAATATTTTTTATTATGATATTGTGGGGGTACAGTTAAGGGTTAAGCATACAAATATGCTTCGTTCACGCACCCTTGTTGATAAGAGGTGTCTCCCCGTCCCCAGACAGATATTTACTACCGTTAATCCCATCTCCCCTCCCCCTCCATAGTTTCCCACCACTGTCAGTCATTTTCTTATAGTATTACGTTGGATGTTCAAGGTCCACTATATGAGTAAGAACATGTGATACTCAGATATTTGTTTCTGTGAGGGGTCACTCAGTATTATAGACTCTAGTTCCATCCAGGTTGCTGCGAAATTCATGATTTTGTGTTTTTTTATGGCTGCATGGTATTCCATCAGGTATATGTACCAAATTTTTAAAATCCAGTCCTCTTTTGATAGGCAGCAAGGTTTCTTCCAGGTTCTTGCTATTGTGAATAATGCTGTGATAAACATACGTGTGCAGGTATCTTTTCTATAGAGTGATTTGAGTTCTTCAGGGTATATTCCCAGTAGGGGGATTGCGGGGTCATATGGGAGGTCAATATTTAGAGCTTTTAGGAATCGCCATACTGTTTTCTACAGAGGTTGCACTAGTTTGCACTCCCAACAGTGTAGAAGTGTTCCCTTTTTGCCACACCTTCTCCAGCAACTGTTATTTTTTGTTATTGATAATTGCCATTCTGACTGGAGTTAGGTGGTATCATACCACCTAAATCCTCTTTCTTTACAATGTCATTTCAAAGTTTACTTTCAGAGTTTTGCTCTGCATTCTCTCTTATGTTCTATTATGGTGAGAAAAAAATGGCAGATCATAACACATCTCCACCTTTCTCCTTCTGTCCCATGGCATCCAACTAAATGCCACCTCCTCCAGGAATCTACTCTGGATTACTCAGAGGGTGCATGGCTCCCCTTCACTTCTCTCACTTGGCAAGGCTTGGGTATTGCCTGTGGTCCTTTCACCATCCCTGCTGTACCAGCATTTCCCTAAGTCTTTGATCAACATCCAGGCAGGGATGTTCCTGTCCAAAGAGTTTTAGCTGAATCTACCATCCACAGACAGCCAAACTTGCATAAATGCTTGGGGGTAAGAACAAAGTCTCCTTATAGAATGTTATAAGTGCCCGCTTTTTTGTTTGTTTTTGCTTTTGCCATTATAAGGCCATTTAGAAGAAATCTGCATCATTATTACCTCAGTTAGTACTTTCTTCCCAGGAGAAATTTCTAGTGTCCAAGCCTGGGTTCCCCACTGTCCCTGCCCCTGCATTCAGCCCCTGATGACATGAGTGTTCCCAAACTCCACAGTAACCTGTTCTGCACCTCTCTCCACACTGCCCCTCTTGTGGCTTTGCCAAACTCTGGTCTCTTCCAACAGTGGAAAATAGCACCCAACCAGTGCCCTGACCGTGTTTGGACAAATAAACCTCTCCTGTACTGCATTCTTGGTGCTGGTCAATAAAATGTACCAAAAAATGAGGAATCCAGGCAGCATCCACTGAAGGGTTCAGAAGGTGGAGAAGAGGGATGGAGGGTCTAGGACCAGAGGGACCAACCTGAACCTGGTCCTGAGTGCTGCCTGTGCTCTGGAGCAGTGAGTATTGGTGCTAGCACATGCATGAGCCTAAGAGGCTATGTCAGCCTCATCTGATCTTCATGATAAACTGCATCAAAGCATTGTCCACACTGTACAGGTGAGGGTCAGGCACTTTGTCCAGGTACTCTGATGCATACTCATATCAAGATCTGGACCAAGTCTACCTGGCTCACCTCAAGTGCTCATTCATTGTGCTGGGCACAGCCTTCCAGGGAAACTTGTTTTCACCCCCAAAGACTTGAGGACAGATGGCCTACCTTGTCAATTGCACTGTGGGACCTTCAATGCATGAGCTATTCCTTATGTACACAAATCACTGAAGGGGCATGTGGAAGCCATACTCCAATGTAGGTTCTTCTGTTTAAGACTCTGCTCCCCACTCATTGGCCTCAATGTAAGACCTTCAGCCCATCAAGCTGAGAAGGTAAGTCATCCAACACCTAGGCTGCCCAAGGTCCCCAGGTTGGGGCAAATGGGTGAGGCAGAGTCAGAGGTCCAAGTGCAGCTTCCATTCCTGGGAAATCAGCATCAGTCCAGGGCTCACCTTGTCCTCATGCAACTTGGGCTGTGTGTGTCCTCGCATCTGGGTGTCTTGGCATCATGACATGGTGTCAGCATCTGGAGTCTACCAACCTGACCCCCTGGTGACCTGTAGCGTCTCTTGAGCTATACCAGGAGCAACCAACATCCTCATACCCTTGCTGGGAGGAGATCTTGTTTCAGGGGCTGCCTTTGCATCCCGCAACTCCAAAGCCCTAAACACCATATGCCTGATTACCACATTCCCCATTCCTTATCCCATTCAAGGTGCCCAAGAAGACAAAAGAAAGGCACATCAGGATGCATCTGAGATCCTTGGTGAGCTGGGAGATGTGGCACGGCAGGGGGTCACTTTGCAGACCAGTGGGTGGCAAGGGATGATTCTGCAAAAGGTGCAATGTCAGGCCAGGTCAGCAAGCCACTCAGAATGAACAACATTGTGTCTATTTTTACCCTTCAAGGAAGAGACCAAGGTATTATCTCCCAGAACTCCTCTCAGAATGCAGAAAGAGAGAACTTTGCATCAAAGACAGAGCTCTCTCAGTAAGGAAGGGCCATTGAGGAAGAGGTCTTGAGTTGATCAGGTGTCTCTGCAGCAAGCTGTGTGTGTCCTTGCTTGGTAATCAGGCCCTTGGTGGAGGAGGAGGAAAGTATTGTGAAGAATGAGTGGAGGTTGCAGGAAAAGACTTGAGCTGGGTGCTAGATGGATGCTCCAGGGTATGGCCAGTCTCCAGCTGGGGATCCTTGATACTGGTGGAGAAAGCGCCTAGCCTCCATCAGGCCCCAGGTGAGGATTGAGGTTCTCATTCTAGGGTAGCACACTGGGGAGGAAGGGATGTCCTCAGGAGCATTGCACTACTTCCATGGAAAGGAGAAGCTCCATGTTGTCTTTTGACTTCCAGCTTGATAGTCTCGCCACAAGCTGCCTCTGGCTTGGTTTGCTTCTCACAGATGCTCACCGTGTAGACCTGCAACTCTGTCATTGGCTTTTCCATCTAGGAACCCAGATTTATTTTCTGCATGGGTGACATGGTTGGCTCATCCCCTCCTGGGGTGATCTTTCTGGACATGACCTCTGATCCTCTTGCTTTTTGAGGTTGCACAACCTGTTTGTCTCCCATGGAGCCAAGTTTTGTCCTCCTGAGAAGGCTGGGCCTGCTTGGCTAATATATCAGCTAGCAAAGGCCAAGCTGGGATACAGGAACAAACACCTCTCCCCCCACCAGCAATTCTCAGGTTCATTAAAGCCAGGTCTGTTTGTTTCATGCTGTATCACCACTGAAGACCAGCCCAAGGCTTTGTTCCACATGGGTCTCCCTTGAGGCTTTTTTTCCCCATGCTAATGTGAAGCCAGCTCAGAGGCTCCTAGAAAGCCTATGTGAGTGGCAGCTACCATCACCACTAGAGCTCAAGCCTGTGAAGGTGGGGGTTTGAGCTTTGTTTACTGATGTATGCCAGAGCTCAGACAGTGCCAGCATGCAAATGGTGTACAATAAACCTTTGTAGCCGGGCTCGGTGGCTCAGCCTGTAATCCCGCGCCTTTGGGAGGCTGAGGTGAGTGGATTGCCTGAGCCCGCGGGTTCGAGACCCGCATGGGCAGGGAGACCTCATCTCTACAATAAATCAAAAAATCAGCCGGGCGTGGTAGCACATGCCTGTAATTCCGGCTACTTGGAAGGCTGAGGCGGAAGGATCGCCGGAGCCCAGCAGGTTGAGGCTGCGGTGGCCGGAAGCGGCCACTGCACTCCAGTCTGGGCGACAGAGTGAGACTCCAACTCAAAAAAAAAAAAAAAAAAAAAAAAAAAAAAAAACCTTTGTAAAATGAAGGGAGGGAAAGAGGGAGGGAGAGGGGGAGGGAGGGAGGGGGGAGGGAGGGAGGAAGGAAGAAATACTAGTTTCTCAGAGACTCCAAATAAACATTAGCATGCCACTCCCATATTGTAAGAAATTTGAGGGTCACACCATTGGCTGACGTCAGTCCTGTGTCATCACCACCCCCTCCCCAAGAGGAAGAGGGAGAAGGAGCATCTTACCCAGCCCCTACATTGGGAGTTTTGGTTAGGAACTTGTCATAGCATCATGTCCTGGGGTGAGGAAGCAGGAAGGAACTCTTACTGGGGGTGGGGGTTGGCTGGGAATCTATAAACCAAGAATGTACCCCACCCCTGCCAAGGATCACTTCGCATTTTCTCATGGAGATGCACAGCGCAATGGAATGAGAGGCATTGACTCCATACCAACTAATTTTGCAGATTCCTGAAATGTTCCAAGAAGATAAAATTCAGATGATTTTAAATTGTGTACACTATCGATGATATGACTGGCTGTGCTCAACTGTCAGATACGGAAAGAGCTGCCAGGCGTGTAGATGAAATTTCCCAGATAAGGTACCCGAAGTGTTTCTGAGAACTGCTAGTGGAGTGATGAAAAACAACTTCGGGAAAGAAACTTCGTCAGCTGGAGTTGATGCGCCTCGTCCTCGGACAATTTGTGAAATTCACTGATTATCGCAGCTGATATTGTAGGGAGTTTTCATCCCAAAATGGTATGATGGTTTCTTCTGTGAAGGCTCAGATCTGTAATGCTGGTTTAGTGCATCTGGAGCACACTCTACATATTTTGACTGCTGATGGATGGTTTGTGTTATCAGTGGGTGGCTGCAAGGAATGCAGGACTGTGCTGTCTTGCCATTTATTCCTAATCAACTCTTTATGTTCTTTTAATCCAAAGCAAATTTTGAAAGACTTAGCAATGAGAAATCTAAATATCACTTATAGTACTCGCATATTTGACACATTATATACATGCATACATTTATATATATTCATGTACATATTATAAATAGAGATGCATCTAGTATCTATCCATCATCTGTCATTCATCTCTTCTCTATGTATGTGTCTATCTTTTATTGATCTATCAAGTGTCTATCTATCTGTCATCTATCTTTCCTCTGTGTGCTTATCTATCACCTATCTATCTTCTATGTATGCATGTATGTATGTATTATGTTTGTATGTATGTATGAGTATATCATCTATCTTTTAGGTATGTATGTATCTATCTATCTGTCATCTATCTATCTTTCTAATCATCTATCCATCTATCTTCTATGTATATATGTATCTATTTCTATCTATTTATCTATCTAATCCATCATCTATCCTCTGTGTATGTATCTATTATCTATTTAATCCACCTATCATGTATGTATGTATATATTATGTATTATGTATCTATCTATCATTTATCTATCTATCTATGTATATTCTATGTATGTATCTATCATATAACTTTTAACCGTCTATTAACCTAGATTATTGTGCTATGGCTTGCAGGGAGATAGACATCCTGGCCTAATACTTCCACATAGGATGTAGGGGTCTGGATGCCATAACTAAGGAACAAGGATTGGAGCTAGAATGTAAAGAACCAGGACAGTAAATTTGGATTTTAGCCCTAAGAGACCAGAAGCTCCTGTCAGAAGTCTTGAGCAGAGCAAGGTTTTAAAAACAATTTAGCACAATGCATAACACAAACTGAAAACGGGCAATGAAGGACCTAGAACTGCTCAAGGGAATCTCCTGCCTGCTAACTGAGCTGCAGTTTGGTTACCTCCCTTGAGTTCTCTCTTTGATGTATAGATGTGCTCGTCCATGACTCAGTAAGATTTCATGGGGTCTTTTCCTGAGTTGACAAGCAAACCCTGTGGACTCTGTGCTCCTTAAAGAATGATGTCTTCTCTCTTTCTCTTCCTCCCTCTCTTTCTCTCTGTGTCACCCCTCTCCACTTCTATCTGGAACAATTAGGAAAGGGGCTTGCACGTTCATCACACAAGTACCAGCTTTCATTGCATGTCATGTGTTAAAGGGTGGGGAGGCAAACACTGTCTTTCCTGAACAGCATCCATCTTCACGGAAGACAGACGTCAGCCCAATTATTACAAGCTCCATGTCTGTGACTGGCACACACCTCAAGTGCAGGTGGCTCTGGACATGAATGTCAGACAGGCTCAGGTGGTCCTGGGAGGGCTCAGGACCTGGGAGGACTCAGGACCAGTGAGTGCCGAGTTTGGAGGCTGAGCAGGAGTTGGTTAGATGGAAGGGGCAGGGATCAGGAGGATGATTGGAGGTGAGGAGGCAGATAAAGAAAAAGAGAAAATGGAATTTTCAAAGACCTGATAGTGAAAAGTTGAGTGAGGTCACGGCAGAGTTGGTTTCTGGGTGCTCTGGGGAGAGCAAATAGGGATTGAACTTGGGTGGGGGCTGTGAGGTGGACAGAGAAGCAGGAATTTTGAATTACTGAGAACAGAATGTATTATACAAAGTACAGGACTTGGCGATGACTGAATAACTGTGAGCTGTTGAAGGAGAAATGGCTGAGCTGTTCCTCAGCCTAGAGTCACAGAGCAGGTCAGGGGCACCGACTTTCTTGGGTACCACTGTCCGTCTGTTAGAAGCCAAAGCCTCCCCCACATTGGAGGCAGACAGGAGGTGTCAGAAAACAGAGCCTCAGGTGCAGAAGAAGCTTAATGCATGAACTGGAGCAGAGCTGGTTCCTCCCTTTCCCAAGAGCCACATGTTCACCACTCTTGCCCTCTGGTCTGCTTTCCTCCACTCCACCCCAACCAGGACTTCCATTTTGGTTCCACACCCTCCCTTATGGAAGCCTCCAGGCTTCCAATCACAGGTCTCATCTGCCATCTTTCCAGCCCTGGGAGTATAGCAGTTATCGGAGTGTCCCCTACCCCCCATGGTAACTCTTTGTTGCATCAAAGCAAGAAGGGCCCAAGTGTCCTGATCCTTACTGGTCTGTCACAGATGAGGACACTGAGGCCAAGAGATGAGCGCCACGTGGTGTGGACATACAGATTCAGTGCTTGCACATGACCCTGGACACGCACATGCCCTTTCATGTTCCCTTCTGAAAGTGTCCTGAGTCACTTTTGTGAGGTTGCCCTGGGATCTGCTGCCCTCCTACACCAGACATTCTTTAGGTTAGAAAAGCCTGGACTCAAATATCCCTTTGCAATATCTGCATTCAATATCCACATGGTCACACTGGCTATGAACCAGCATTCAACATGCAGCTTCCTAAAGTGCCCTTTATGTGACAAGTAAGGCAAATGACCTAAGCCGCTGGCTTTTTACTGTCTCCAGTATCCATCAGGAACTCCTCCTGATACAGCGACCTCGTGCATGAATTCACTCACTGCCAACAGCTTGCAGATGAAAGTCCCAGTGCTTTGATATGAGGAGGCCCTTGTCCAAAGTCACAGAGCCAGGAAGCACTAACATTCCCTTCCAGATTCCCTCCCTGCTGTGCTCCCCTTGGCGGGTACTGGTTATCAAAGGTGGCTTCCACAACAGATAGTCAGACCCCAAATCCAGGCTTTGAGGAAGGGACAATGGTGAGGCAGCAATAAGGAGATGGCATTTCATCTCCTTAATGATGTTCATATTGAATGATGGCGGCTTCCAGCCAATTCCCCCCACCCACTCCTGCCTGCCACTCTCCGAGCTCATTTCCGGAATAGGCAGCAGCTCTGAAAACATGCATCTCCAGCAGCAGAGGGAGCGGCCAGCAAGCTGAGAGAGGGAAGCGCTGGGCAATTACTGTAACTACTGTAGCATGTTATCCTATTACCACGGAGTACAAAAGTTTCTGAGCTTTTGCTTCCAAAATGTCATGTCAGACAAGACCTGGATTTACTCTCGAAATTTTTAATCTTCCGAGTAGAGAAGGCTGATGCCTTCTAATAGGATGGGCGCAGCGATAGCCCATTGTTGGTGACCGTGGCGCGGGTCTGCTGCCTTCTCCTGGCATCAACTACAAAGAGCAGGCGGCTCCTGGAATCATGTCAAATCCAAACCTCATCTCGGGGCCTGGATGTTCACACTCTGCTCAGAAGCTCAGATTTTGCAAGGTGGTGTGTTTAGCAAAATTAGGCCAGAGGATTTACGGCATTTGATGCAATGGAAATAAACACAGAGTCGATTGTAACCTGGCTCTAGGATATTGCATCCGCCTCGTACTCCTGCCATGACACACCTCTGCCAGGAAGGCTGGCCACACTCTGTCTCCCAGGTTGCCCACCACAGGTTGCACCTGTTCAGATGTGCACTCATTTTTCAGCACACTAATTAAAACTCATTCAGGCGCTCTGGGAAATAGCTTGGTGCACATGCCAGTATATCTCTTTCCATTCATTTTCCTAGACATAGCATATTTATAGAGTTTGGATGATATCTCCATGGAATTTAAAATTTTTGCTTTCCAGTCAAAGTTATAATGTCATTTTGGATGTAGTTGAACTGATGATAGTCCTTTTTCACAGCTGTGTAGTAACTCATTGCATGATACTGCCTACTTTACAAAGCCATCTTCTTTATCATAAGTGATATTTCAACATAATACGTGTATAGATCTTTTAAATTAATGTTTAATTTTATAACAGTTTTAGATATATAGGAATGACTATGAAGATAATACAGAGAGTTTTCATTTATGTCATACTCGGTTTTCTCCTATTATTAACACCATGCATTAGTAGCACACATTTGTTATAATTAATGCACCAATATTCATACTAAAGTTCAACTAAATATATCAACTGAAGTTCATACCTTTTTCATGATTTTTTAGAGCACATCACGTCTCCTTGATATTCTTTTTCTGTCTCAGGATCCCACATGACATTGAGTCGTTACCTCTTTTTGGACTGCTCTTGGCTGTGACAATTTCTTAGCCTTTCCTTGTTTTTGATGACCTGAATGCTTTTGAGGCATGCTAGCTGTGGATTTTGTAAGGTGTCCCTATACTAAAATGTGCCTGATGTTTTTCTTATGAGTAGACTAAGGCTATGTGTTCTCAAGAGGAAAACCACAAAGGAAAAGTGCCCTTCTCATCACACCATATCATGGTGCCTTACCATCACCAGGATGCCTCGCTGTTGGTGCTGACTTGGTCACCTGACTCAGTGTGTTTGTCAGGAGTCTCCTCTGCGGAGTCTCTCTTCCTCCTCCCTCCCATATTGTACTCTTTAGAAAGGTGGGGTGTTATGGTCTACTTTTTGAGGGCAGAGTATCTACATAAATTACTTGGAATTGTACACAAAATCTCTTTAATGCTCAGAACACCCCATTGGAGTACATTGCAAGCAGTGACACGACCAGGTCAAAGAATATTTTGAGTTCATGACTCTGAGGTCAGTAGCGTCCCTTGCAGATGAACTGGAATTTCACAGCTGACATTCCACAAATACATGGATCCTGAGGAAAGTATAAGAAACATTTCAGGCAGGCCTCTGCCTCAGTGAGACTTAGAGTGGGCAGTGAGCTTAACAAAATAAGTAAAAACATTTTAAAAACTGAAAGACTTTGGAGTGATGAAGGGAAGAAAGTGAGTGAATCAGTGAGTGGGGACCAGAAGTGCTGCTGAGGGAAGGGGCAGGAAGATCCCTCTGGGTAGAGGATGTCCATGCAAAAAGAGGACTCACCAGAGAGTAGCCTGTGGCTTAGTCAGGTGAAGCTAGAGGTGCCAGGTTCCCCCAGTGGGATGTCAGGATGAGCAGAGGGAAGGTCTGCTGGGCTGTTAAGGACTGGGTGACTCAGGCTTTGGAAGCCTGGGAAAATTGCTGGGATTTTCTTCTAGATGCAGTATGAATCCATGTCAGAGAACAGATGCCTTACCCTTTGTGCATGTCCCAGCACCTCTGTTTCTCTATTCTGGAGGTTTGGCAGCACTCAAGAGAGAACTCAGTATGTCTCCAAATCTCAGAGACTGAAAGCCCAGATACACTTGTCTTGGGAATGTCTTGAAGCACAGTGGATAATGTCACATCCATGGGTGCTGTCCAGCAGCTCCCAAGTCTGTGTAAATCACCTGAACTGGGACTGGCAGGGTACACCCTCCACCTGAAACCCTTGGGTGTCCCAAGCCAGATAAGCAGAAAGGTCAAGGCTCAGGTCACCTGGCACATGGCTGCTTCTGGGCAGAAAGAGAGGGCTGCCATCCAGTGGATAGTGGGGAGGTGAGGAGCTGTGGCCATACACACCTGGCACCTGGCACCTAGCCTCTGCAGTCTCTGCCTGCAAGGAGAGCTGTTCCAAGGTTCTTGATAAAAGAGAGAGAGATATCACACAGCCAGAAGGTGATGAAAAAAGTTACATCTTGGTTAAAATAGAACCACTGGGGAAAGAAACAAGACTTCTTTTTATTTCATTTTATTTAAATAAAGAGGTTAAAGAATATAGATGAAACAAGCTAATTTAATTAGGCTGAGGTCTGTACTAACAGAGAAATTTTTCAACACACATATCTGATGAGACCAGCACTTCTAGGGCAAATCCAGCTTCACGACAGGGGCCCCAATAGGTCCATCACTGAGCCCTTTCCTCTTACATGGTCCATGAGTTAAATACAGAACATGAGGCTACGTTCTATTATTCAGAAGCCCTTCTGTTTTCTGATGAAATGCTGCCTCACGCCTCTGAACTCTGACACAGTTGACCCACCCTGGCTCAGATAGCATTTTAAATTCCTGCCAAGTCCAAAGGTTCACCTGTGAAAGGAATGAAGGGGCTGTGTCTGAAGGTCTTTCCACAAACCAGGGTCAGGCATCCTCTGATGGAGAACCAGAAAGGATGAGGAGGGGGTTCCTGATTTGAGAGGTGAGACCTGACAGCTCCTGTCTCACTTGAGCTGACAGAGCGTCAGGTGAGAGCAAGGCAGAATGTGGTCAGCAAGAGTTCAGCAGGGCCATATAATGACTTCTTGTCAATCTTTCTGGGACGTCCACCTTTCTAGGACACTGTTGAGGTTGAAACACACCTGTCTGAGACAGAGCTGACCCTGGACCTTCCCAGACCAGTCAGAACTCATGGGTCAGACAGACGTGGCTTCAGCCCCCAGTTCAGTTTCTTGCCTGATGGACAATTTAGTTAGGTCACAATCTCTGTGACCCCAGGTTCCTTGTCTGTGGAGAAGGCAATCTCTCTAGTCAGGTTACTAAGACACTTTATGGACACAGTGACCAAATGGGGCATCACAGGAAACGTGTCAGCTCTTTTCCTCCAGTTGATCAACCCATCCCAACTCCTACCCTATGCCTTGTTCCCCCCAATTCCTCTGCCCCTCCTGAGTATGCAGGGCTTCCCACAATTACCATGGAAAGAGTAATGTGCACATGCTGAGCTTTCCACATGTAGGTCCCACAGATGCCCTCCAAGAGGTTCCCTGTCTGTCAGGATACCCACAATCACTAGTAATGCAGAGTTTCTATCCTGGTGAACTGGCCTTTTCCCTGGGCTACCTTCTGCTGGGAACCCCAGGTTGGAAACTTCTTACAGGAGACTTACCGGGAGGAGAGGACAGGGAAGGGTGGGGTCTTTGCTGCCCCAGGGTGGGGACACGGAGGGTTTCACTGAGTCCTGATTCTCAATAGCAATGTCAGCCTCAGCGTTTCAAGCAGCTGCTTAGTCACACTCAGAGCCAGCAGGTAGTAGACATTATCCCACTTAATACAATGACCTTGACAGGCAGCCATGATCCTTACTGGATCTCAGAAACTGAGGCTCTGAAGACCTTGGCAAAAACAAAAACAAACAAACAAAATCAAACAAAAAAGCCATGACACAACATGTGGTACTAGGCAACAGGAACAAGCTTCCAGGATGGGAATCAGATACTCCTCGATTCACAATAGGGCTGCATCCTGATGGACTCATCATAAACTGAAAGCATCCTTAGTTAAAAATGCATTTACTACTCCCAACCTACCCAGCATCTCAGCTTAGCCTAGCCTTCTCTAAACATTCTCAGAACACTCGCATTAGCCTACAGTTGGACAAAATCATCCCAACACAAAGCCCATTTTGTAATAGTGTTGACTATCTCATGTAATTTATTGAATACTGTACTGCAAGTGAAAAGCAGAATGGTTGTACTCAAAGTACAATGTCTACTGGATACATAAAGTCAAAAAACTCTTTGCCAAGCTACTGTAAATCAAGGACCATTTGTTTCACCTGGCCCAAGAACCTGTGACATCTATATCCACATGGCTCGGTATAACCCCTCAATGGGGTGAAGAGGATGGAATTTGATCCAGGGGTATTCCAAATTAAAAGGATACATCTCTCATCAGAAATTTTCAGATGATTGACCTGAATGTTTAAGAGGGAGCATGTGAGTCTATGCCCCCCTACCCAGATGCCAAGTCAGAGAGCATTTGTGTAGCCACCCCTGCATACCAGTCTCCTCACTGGCAGAGCAGCTGAAGTTGGGAGCTGTCACTGGCCACACAGAGCTATGTCAGTCAAGAGATTTTCACCTTCCCTCCCTGGACTCAGCTCAAACGCAGCAGTGTTTATTATTTTACGTTTTATCTCTCAGCATTCATACTGGCATCAGAACACACTAGAAATGAGATTCATTCAGTTCCTGCCCACAAGAGCTCAAAATCCAATGACAGTCAGTCACGTTCCATGTGATAGGTCCTTCTCCTTCCAACAAAAGGCTTCACACACCATTCTTCCACACCCAGTGCCCAAACATCACCTCAACTCTACTTCTGCCACTCCTTCCCCCAAATGCTTCATACTCTATCACTCCTTTTAAACACAGGGCCCCCGCCCTGGCCCAAGTCACTGTTTTCTCTGCATGGACTTCTGCCCCTCTTGGTCTCCAAACCCTAAGCTACATAATGGCAGAATCAAAAAGTCCAGTGAAAACTGTGAAAAAGACTCTGCTTATTTAGAGATTTCATCCATTATTGTTTACAAGACAACAAAATTGGAAAAAATGTTGAAACACACTAAACTCTGATTATAGGAAAATATAAAAGGGCAGAAGAAGTCCATTTGGGAAAGGTGAGTCTTCATTAGTTTCTCTTTAATTAGCCATCATTAATTTATTCTTAATTAGCCTTCATTAATTTTGTCCTAATTACTTTACCCTTCTATTAATTCATTCATTAAACCTGGCTTCTGAAGGCCAGGCTTCTGCAGGGGCTGTAGACAGCCACCCCAGGGGCTGTGGTTGAGAGCATTCTGGTTCTCCAGCTTCTTCCAGATCTCATGACTCCAGTAACAGCCAGCTTAAGGTTTGGGGACCAAGAGATACCTTTCTGCTGCCCCACAGTTGACTCTACCCTGTGTCTTCTATAGCGAAGCTCTCCAGGGTGCTGGAGCCTTTGAGAAGGCCATTGCAGAAGTCCATGCAGAGGAGATGGTGGTTTGGGCCACTGTGTGTTCTGCTCAGTCTCTGAAGCCCAAGGACTAAGATCAAGATGCCCCTGACTGTCCCCACAACTGATGCCACAGGGTTTATGGGCCTTACTTAGAGCGGATGATTCATGGCTGTCCAATGGAGGGGAGATGGGCCAGCCCTTGTCCCAAATTCCAACCAGCCTCCTTGGAGCAAGGCAGTGGGCTCCACTCATTGTTGTTAGCACCTTTATTTGAAAATTACCAACAATACAAATGAAAGTGTGAAGTTGGAGTCAAAACAGGTACGCGAGAGCTTGGACGTGAGCCAAACTACTTATGAGCAACAGCTGGGAGCAAAGCACTTGTATTTACAGAGCTGCGACCACGGTCCCTGCAAGGGATGAGGAGGAGCCATGTGTTGAATCACAGAGAAAATTAGTTGTTTACGGTCATTTACGTTGGGAATTATTCTTATAAAATATGCTCTTGTTTAATCTGGCTCTGAATAGACATTGATGAGATTGTGGACAACTCTGTCAAGGTGCACCAAAATGAATCTCTTTATTGGGAAGACTTCAGAAAAGAGATGGAAATGATTAATGGCTGGCAAATACAAGCTTTTAAGGTAAGGACTAGGACCTGCTTAGCATGGCGCCAAAAGGATGGTGAAATAAATTAATGTCCTCATTACAAAGGGACTTGTGATATGAAGAATTCCTGTCAACAGGCCTCCCTCTGGAGGAGGAGAACGAGAGGTTGGAACTGCACAAAGTCAACTATTGCTCCAAGGGCCTCTTATGAGAGAGGGGAGCAGGGAAAGGTATCGCAGATCTGGAAAAAGGGAGCTTGAATTAACCCCCACTCCATTGAGTTGAGGCTGCTGAGTGCTTGGGAGGGTTTGGCCACCAAGAATAAAGGGAATGAGCATCCTGTGATTCCTCCTTGAAGGAGCTGCCATTGCTTCTCCCTGGCAGTGCACAATGGCCTGAGCAACTTGGACTGAAAGCCCTAGGGATCTGGGAAAGGCTGTGGAAATCATGCATGCAAAGCTGAATTTCAGTGTCCAGGCTCAGAAAGGAAACGGGTCAGTGCTGAAAGGAAGACGGCCTCCCAGGTTCCCTAAAAATGTATGGGCTTTGCTCTGGCACCTCAGTGCTTTTCCATTACCTACTTCATTCCCTTTCATTTTCACTCAGGGTTTGAGGAACCGCAATTAGCAGATGGTTCGAGGTCTATTAGCCAGTACCTCCCCCCACCCTTTCCAATGCCACTGGAATCAGAGATTGGATTTCTTAATGACAGAAGAATTAAGTAATAGGCCTGAGCAGGGCCGCAGGCAGCCATGTGAAGCCATGTGCAAAATTGATATTTCAACAAGCCTGATAACATATTAGGGCAATGGCCGTGCTGTGTCGCAGAGTCACACGATAAATCTTCCTCCAAGTGCCTGCAGGTGCCTGCCACTGAGTCCACAGGCACTCACAGGTCTTCTAGCCTTTTGAGAAGGTCGTCAGTCCCCACTCAAAGGGTCAGAGGAGCCAGAAAGTCCCCAAACTGTGCAGGGGTACATGGGAGGACCCGAGAAGTTTCGTAGGGACTGGTGGCAAGAACAAAGTACTTGCCTTTCATTGAGTGAATGATGCGGAGAGGACTTTGTGTGTTGCTGGTAGGGAGTCCCACATCCATCTTCACCTAAGTATGAATCTTGATGCTCTCTGATGGGCACCACAGACACTGCCCATGGAAGCCTTGGCTCACACCACGTCTGCCATGAGCTCGGATCGCAAGGTCATCGGTAGCCGTCTTCCACTTTGATTTGTAACTGCAAACCAAAGTACAGGGGCCTGAGACAAGATGCTCGGTGACAATTTTATGAAGATCAATGTTATTAAAGACTGAATTCTTGTCCAAAATAATCTGTGTAAAATATAGTCACATTAGATGAGAATCTGTGCTGAATTATCAGCTAATGGGGTGTTGAATTGTGAGAAACCACTGGCTTTTCCACAGAATAATTGAACCTGACGTATTCTGTATTGGTCTGTGAAGTTCCTGAGCAGAGGCAAGGTCTTTGGCCCTGGATGGTGCCTCCCTCTGAAAAGCTGTTATTCTCTCTGTCTCTCCTCCCTCTGCCCTGGTGGACCCTCCTCATGTCCCCAAATGGACAGGGAGAACACCAGAAGCCTGTGCTTCCTGCCACTGTCAAGATTCCTCTCAGACAAGCCCTTGCACCCCTAGATCCCATCACAGTGAGTTGACCATAGCATTTCATGTCCCATGCTTTCTCTCAGACACGTCCTTCTTGTCCTGCTTAGTGAGAGGTCACCATGGGTCGCTTTAGTCCTGAGCTACCACCAGCTCCTCTTCCACTTTTGAGGGCCCTCTTCTCAGGGAAAATGTCTCCTGAGAAGTCAATACCAGCCACAGAAGGCACCTTCCTGGCCCTACTGCCCAGGATCAGGCTCTGCGAGAGAAAGAGAGAGAAAGAGAGAGAGAGAGAAGAAGAAGAAGAAAAAGGAGGAGGAGGAGGAAGAGGAGGAGGAGGAGGAGGAGGAGGAGGAAGAGGAGGAGGAGGAGGAGGAGGAGAAGAAGAAGAAGAAGAAGAAGAGGAAGAGGAAGAGGAAGAAGAAGAAAAGAAGAAGGGAAAGAAAAAAAGAAGAAGGAGGAGGAGGAGGAGGGATAGAGAGTGTTCCATCTCTCCTTTGTGCTTTCTTTGGAAGGGGTGCTTCATCATAGAAGAATCCTCCCACCCTCCTCAGGATCCTGCTCTCCAGGGTTCCTGGGGTCCTAGGTGAATGTGAATGGCCACAGCAGAATCCACACTGCCTGCTGGCTTTCACTGTTTTGATCCACCCATGCACATGTCTTCTCTGGACCAGTGAGAATGCCACTCACGAAGGAGCCCCAAGGTCAAATGCTCAGTGATGTCCACCTCCCTGCACCTCCCTTAAGGTCACCTTGATTGTTGCTAAGTCAAGGAAGAAAATCATCAACAGGGTCACTTACCTCTAAGGTAACTTGAAAAGTCTGTGGTAAGAGCATCTTCCTCATGAAATACTTTAGAGGTGTGTTGACCACTAAGCCATGTGAACTGACTCTCAGTGTTCAGAAGCCCGTGAGCAGATACTGGAGGGTGAGGCACATCCAAGGAGGACGGTCATCAAGAAAAGAATATAGATGAGGGAACTACAAGTTGTCTATCTCAGTCCTGCACCATGCAGTGTGCTCTTCCTGTATCATCTCATTTAGTTTCAGAAATAAAAAACAGAACAAAACCAAAACCCTTTGCCAGAGGTTACACTTATCATTCCCATTTCATAGAGATGAAGGATGGGTTTTGGAGATGGTCAATAGTTTGAGCCCACAATTATTTCTGTGGTAAATGGTGTAGAAGTACATGAGAGTGGGTGGTCTGGAAAGATACCTGTGAGACCATCACAGCTGGTGCCTCTACCTGCACCAGTCATAGAAGTGACCAGTAGGGTTCAATGAGGTGACGGGTCAGGGTTGCTCCTGGTCAGACCTGCTCCTCTCCTGGACTCAATACCCTTAGCTCAGCTGAACACCTGAGACCACCCCTTTCCTTACAGAGGGGAAACTGAAAATGGGAGGAGGGGCTTCCCCAAGTTCACAGGCTGACTGGGACAGGAGCTCCTTGGATCCCAATGACTAGGAAAGGGCAGCAGCGAGATAAAGCCATGATGTGGCTTCGGGACCTGGTAACTGACCCTTGTTCACTCCTTCCGGATACTGGTGCCCTACTTTGATCCTCTCCCCACTACTTCTTGAGCAGATGCTTTACCCAGCAAATGTCTCCTGAGGAGTCAAGACCAGCCTCAGAAGGCACCCGGTTGGGGATCAGACTGGGGGGATGGGAGAAGAACCCAGGCATCCTCCTCCCCACTCGAGCTCTGCTTCTGAAACCTCTCCCAGTCTTTGGGTTGGCTTGTCCTCTAGTTCCTGGTTTATAGACAGTCCTACCCCAAGATGGGCCAGCTGAGGTTAACTTGAGAATTAAAGCTTCAAGATTATCCAGCTCCTCCCAGAAACCCATCTCTGGTGAGAGGCCTGGTCAGCCCACAAATTATGATGTCAGAGCAGAAGCATCCTCAGTGTTTGGGCCCCTTCCTGTTCTTAGGGCTCAAATACAGCCTGTGGTCCCCAGGGCCTGACATTGAGTGAATGTGTATGGCCACAGCAGAATCTACACTGCCTGCTAGCTCTTACTGTTTTGATCCTTTGATCCACTGGTGCACACGTCTGAGATGACTCGCCTAGCACAGTTATGGGATAGCATTTGCATCTTAGTGTCCCTAAGATACAGAATTGAAACCATAGCAGGGAGAGGCCTAGGGTTGGGGGATGGGGGTGACAGGAAAGAGGATGCAATTTTCTAAAAGTGAAGAATCAAGAGGAACATGTACAGGGGCTACAGTGAGCAAGAGACTTAAGCATATAAGTCAAAGTCACAAAGAAGATAAACCCTCTCAAACTCTTGGCACACTTGTATCCTATTGGGGAGAGGAGGAGGACAGAGAGGAGGGGAGGAAGAGAACAGGGAGGAGGCAAACAATGGTGTTCTCCTCCCTTGGAGCCATGTCAGTGCATATAGTGGAGATAAATGAAGCCACAATGCTGTGCATCATTGCCTGACACAGGGTTGGGCAGACTTTCCCCTTAGAGGGCCAACAAGTGGGTATGGGGGGCTTCCTGGACTGAGTTTACTCCAGTCCTACACCCCACCTCAAGTTCATCCCCAAGGCCTCTGCAAGGGGTCTTCCTGCTGTCTCTCCTCAGAAACCTCACTATAAGGAGCAGGAGAGACTCCTGTACAATGGGCCTGCTGCAGAGAGGGGCTGGCCAGGAAGGGCTGCAGAGACCCTGCTCCCATGAAAAGACCTCTTGTGAGGCAAGATCGAAGGTCATTGTAGAGGAGAGCAGCCCCCATGGGGGACAATGCTGTGACAACACCTGATTTCTTCCAGGAAGCACCACACACCAGGTGGCAGAAAACAACAGAAATTCATTCTCCCACAGCTCTGAGGCCAGAAGTTCAAGACAAGGTGTGGGCAGGGTCACACTCCCTCCAAGGCTCTAGGGAGGATCCTTCCTGCTCTTTCAGCTCCTGGTATTTCTTGACTTGTGGTCACATCTCTCTGATCTCTGTCACTGTCTTCCTATGACCATTTCCCCTCTCTGTGTCTGTACTCCCAGGTCTGTCAGTTGACTCTGATTTCTGTTTCCATCTCCCTCTCTGTGGCCCTCTCCTTTGTGGCTCTGTCCCAGGCTGTCTCCATTCTGACACTCTCTCCTCCTCTGTCAGAGCAGGTTGGAGGAGGAGGATCCCCAGTAACACCAGTCTGAGGGCTAGTGGCCCTGGGCATGGCTCACCAGTGAGAATGGGCAGGCAGAAGGAGTTGGTGGTGTCAGACCTGTCAGAAGAGGGACATAACACACAGGTAACAATGGCCAGACCATCTCCATCTAGGGTACTGGGAAAGTTTCTGTCTCTGGGGTGACCCTGCAGGTGACCAACTCTCAATACTCAGGAGACCCCACGGAAGATCAGCACAGCTGGGTAAAGACAGGCAAACACAGTGCAGCCACAATTTCTGCCTCCATGAGCTGGGTGAGGTACACCCTTGAGAATGACTCATAAGAGGAGCCACTGGAGGAGACAGCATCCTCTCTGTTCACATCCTGTCCTTGCCACTTTCTGTCTATCCTTCTCCCTATCTCTTATCTCTCTCCCTCCTTCTTCAGGCTCCACATCATTTGGCTGTCTCCCCTGGGAGGCCCAGAGCAGAGCTGCTTCCCCAGACATCCTGAGTCCTGTCTCCTCCTGGGTGATCACCTAAGGTCCTCCTTGTCCACAGACTGTGACTTAAGCACTTCCCATCAACACAGATCCCAACCTCCCCACAAAATGGCCTTTCTACCCTTCCATGTGGGGTGCCTGGAATCGAGTCAGGTCTGAGAAGTGGAAATAGCCCTGGGGGCAGAGGAGCAAATGGGACAGAGAACAAATACCCAAATCCCAGGAATGTGCAGGAGACAGGCCAGCTCCGAGCTTGGTGAGTGAGACCAGAATCTCTGGGCAGGAGCAACAGGCAGCAAGGCAGGGGCCCAGGTGTCTGGCACCACCCCCTGGAGGCTGCATCCACTGCCCTCCTCGGGTGACCTTGCTGGCCTCCTGGTTTCCAGCCCTGTCTTCTCTGATTAATGAAGCCATAGATCATCCTCCACTCACATCGGCTCCCCTAGCTTCGGCAACTAATTCTGCCACATAATGGAATGTGAACACTGTCTAATTTCCAAATTAAAACCCAGATGGATGGCCTGGTCTCTCCTGGATGGTACAGGACTGTGGGGGGATGCACCATTCCTGGAGTCTTGGAAGGAGAGCCTGCACACAGACTGGGTTGTTCCTGAGGATTCTGCCTTTGATCCTCCCAGCACCCTGCTCCCTAAACCCTCAAACTGCAATCCCCTGGGGCGTCAGACTCAGACACTTTGGGGGAGGCAAGCATGGTGGAGACTGCTGTGTATCCTGGTCTCCACCACCTGATCCCTCCTTGGGGCTCTAGACAATGCCAGTCTGAGTTGGGAAATTAATCTTTCTGGTGTCAGAGTTCAAAAGACCTAGGAGGAGACGTGCCCCCTGTTTCCCCGTGGTGGTCCCCTGGCCCATCCTAAGCATCTTAGTGCCTCCTTAACCCCCTCCATGACCCTGAGACAGGCAGTAAAGCAGAGCCAAGGATGGTCTTACCTGGACAACAGCCCCAAATGACCCCAAGCAGAGCTCACTGACCTGTATCCACAACTGGCTGCCTCCCTCTGGTCTCCCTATGACTCTTTTTCATAAGTGGCTGAGCTGTGCACCAAAGGTCCCTCTTCCAGGGAACTGTCCACAACTCTCAAGTCCCAGTGGTCTAGCCCGACTGTACAGGTTTAGAGGGTGGTGCCGGTGCCCATGTGAAAGGCAAGAACCATGGGGGCCACCTCCTGTTCTCTACCACAGCCATGAGAACCGTGTTGCAGCCTGGGAGAGACCTGATTCATGCTGGCTGCCCCCTGAGGGCCCTATGAACTCTGTGAACTTCCAGCTGACATGATGATTTGGTGTTAAGTAGAAGCAGATAATTGATTTCATGTATTAAAAGTGTCCATTCATTAATTCATATATCCACCCTGCCCATCAACAACAATCCTTGACTATTACTAGCTATTATTAATGACCTGTCAATAAGCCAGGTGCCCTGTGGACAGGACAGCAGGGCTGCAGTCATCATGGCTACGCTCCTTATGCCTGGGCCTAAACCCCAGGGTCTCTGTTTCCCGCTTTGTAATCTGGGACAAATTACCAAACATCTCTAAGCCCTGGTTTTCTCATCTCTAAGTAGGGATAATACAAACTCCTACTTTACAAGGTCATAGGTAAGGTTTAAATTGGTTACTGTAGGAAGAGGACATGGGATGCTGTGCACAGTTGGTCTAAAAATATCCTTGAAGCAGAGTGGCTGGGTTCTGCTCAAATACTGCAGATGGAGAGCCCACCCAGCTGTTGAGGGGAGGTAGCATAGAGCCAGCTCTGGGCAGTAGAAGCCCAGCCCAGAGCCCAGTGCAAGGTCAGGTAGGGGCGAAGGCAGCCTACCGCTGCTGGGTCTGAGCAGGAAGACATGCTCAATCCTACCCACAAGTGACAATGCTGGTTTGGGCTCTCCAGCTCCAATTTATCATCTATAAACTCAAGTTTGTAACAGGAAATAAAGCCGTAAATTGTGCTGTGGCTGTCGCTGTCAGAGCGGGCTGGATGCCTGGAATGCTAACCAAGCTGTCTTGCCTGCTCCCGCACTCACACCAGAGAGAATAGAAAACTCCAGAAAATCACTCCCGAGAGCTGCTTTCAGAGCCAAGGGGTCCCTGCATCCACCTGAAACCAGGGTCCATCTCTGGTTCTGCAGGTGGGTGTAGCAGGATCCCCTCAGCCAAAGTGCAACTAAATCGCATGCAGAATGTATCCATTGACCACTTTGGGCAACACAAGCGACGATCGAAGTTGAACTCCAGCCCAGGCCCTGCAGCCAGTGTGCGGGTCCCATGAGCCCTATGGAGATTCTAAGGACAAAATCTCTTTCACAGCAAAGTAGGGACCAGAGAGTGCACTGGGTCAGGATCTCTGAGGTCAAGAGAAAGATCCAGGAGTCTGAGTGGGAGCCAGGTGTGGGAGAGCCAGGTGGGCTCAGATTGGGACTAGTCCTGGCCTGAGGACTGGCCAGACACTAGAGATTCCCCAGCATGGGGAGTCCTAATCACGGCCCCCTCTGTGTGCTCATAGGACAGTTCTCAGTCCACTTTCCGGCCTGGATGACCTAGATGGTGACTCCTCGTTGAGAAGGATTCTTTTGAGACCCTCTCTTGGAGTTAAGGGACTCAGGAGCACATCTGAGACACTACCCCATGCTCCTCGGGGTTGCTTTTTCACCTTGCAGGCTCAGAGTCCACTTCTGCTCACTTGCCAGGTGAACCCCATCACATTATGAAATGCCAGATTCTTGACAGAAAAGCAGGGGTCACAGCAGCCCAAACTCACAACGATGGAGCATAGAGGTGAAGATAGATGGTGGGGGTAATGCTGGCAGTAGTTGCTGGCCCATGGATTGCAACCCCTCCTCAGTGTCCTAGACTTCTGAGGTTCCTGGACACTCTTCACTGGATGGGGATTTTATGGGCTAAGCACGAGCCTGGTGAAAACAATTAAATCCTCCAGTTCCCTCAGAGCCTAACTGGACAGCAGGAGGTGGGAGCATGTCCTCCTCTGCCGGCTCCCTCTCTACCTCTCTCCTGCTCAGCAGAGCCAGCACCCTGTCTGAGCCAGGCTATCGCTAAATGTCCTGCACAAACTCTGCTGTCCCTGCACCGTCTGAGCACAGGCAGGTAGGCTCCATCATATCCCCTCTACAGATGAGGGGCTGCCCTAGGTCACAAGCCCCAGGATGTGGGAGGAGCCCAGGAAGTCCACCTGCCAATGTAGGCCCAGAACTGGAGTATTCAGCTGGGAAAGAAGGTGCCTGCCACGCCCCAGACCCCATCCTCAGTTGCGGGATCCTGTCTTTGACTATGGTTTTCAAGTTCCACTGACCGAAAGGCTCAGTACACATTCACAAATGATGCATTCAAGATGCTATTGACCATAGAACAGCAGAGATGCCCCTGTGCCTTGAAATATGGTATCACGGCCTGGTGGCTTCCTCGGCTATTTTCTCAAATACCCAGCACCTGTGCCCCTACACATTCTCCGAGGCCTCACAGCATGGGGTGTCCTCACACAACCAGGAGCGGGACTCAGGGAAAAGATAGGAAAATGGATGAGGGGATGGGTGGGGCATCCTCTTTAGATGGGCACACAGTGGTGGCACCAGAGCCCACTTCTACTCATGCCCCAACAAACCCTCAGTTCACACCTGCATTGGCAGAGCCCACACACACCATGTGAATGCAGGTAACCTCCTCTGTAACCTATAAACTTGTGCATCGTGGAAGAGACAGAGCATGGGCTTCAGCCTCAGACATAACTGGGTCCTTTCATTGGCATTGATGTCTATTAGCTATGTGATGCTGGGTACATGGCTTAACCTTTCTGATTTTTGGAGTTGTCATCTGTAAAATAAGGCCAACAATTCCCACATGCAGGACTCTGTTGAGGGTCAGTTCCACAGTGTGTGTGAAGAATCTAGCCAGTCCTTGGTGGGTGTCTGTGTCTCCTTTGCCTTTCCTCACCTCTTCTTTGTTCCTTTGTTCTTTGGTTTCTCCTTCCTCCCCTTCCTTCAATGGATACTGGAAGTGTCTCCTGTGTGTCAGGCTCTGTCCTAGGTCTAGGGAATAAAGTGAGCCAAAGTTTAAGCCCCTGGACCCCTTCACCTTTTTCTTTACCTGTCCAAAGAACAAAGCTCAGGAGAGCTCTGGACTTGTCCAATATCACTCAGCTGGAAGGACAGAGCCAGCCTGCAGCAGAATCTTCCCCACCTGCCCCCACTCCTCCATTGCACCTAGGGGACTTTGACTGTGTTTAATCAGCTGTCATCTGGATGAGGCGGCTGAGGGCATCTCCCCACCCCCTCACTCTAAGGGAGCTGAGCATCCACCGAGGCACCTTGGAGGCTTGGCAGCCCGGCTTCCCTAGACGGGCGTGATTTATTGTATGCTGAGCGGTCCTTCCCCAGCGGTGCGTGGCTCTTGGAGGTTAAACAGGATTCGATACGGGAGACTCCTAAAACAGTTCCCGCGGCCACACACAGGGAAGAAAAATGCAATTATCCATGTGCCCTCCTGTCTGCTCGGCCCCCACGGCTGGCGCAGGCAGCGGAAGCAGGTGAGGCTCCACATGCGAAGCACGTCCCCCCACGCCCGAATTGCTGTTGGTGTAAACAAAAGTGTAGGGATTTATGAAATCCATCACTTCTCAATTTGCTCCCGCACGTTGTGGGTAATTAGCAGGCACTGCGTAGCATCTGCATCTACTGCTGTTTGCACCGTCCTGGTCCCCACCCGGACACTGGGAGCAGGAGCGCAGGGAAGGAAAGACCAGGACCTGGGGAAGGAAAAGCGGGCTCATCAGGCACCACTGTGGGGGCACAGGGAAGGTCTTGGGGAAAATGGACAAGGAGGAGGAGCAGCGGTGGACAGGACACTGGCAAAACAGGGCAGTGGCTTTCTCATGGATTGTTGTCTTGGGGGAGAAGGAGCCCTTCCTGCCTCTCACTCCTCTTGCAGCCCAATGCTGAGATACTGTCAGAAGATCCCACATGGCTTATTTTTAAAACTGCTTCTGATGCTGGCCCAGCCTCATGGGGGAGCAGTCCCACACCTGTCCCAACACGATGAGCTCTGTACATGATCACCCTGTGCATGGCGGTCAGAGCCAGGAGCTTATAGCATTGGCTTCAAGCAAAGGGGCAGCCTCAGGGGTCCAGTCATTCAGTCACAAAGCCAGCATTTATGCCTGGGGACCACTTCTGGGCAACCAGGAAAATACTCAGTTTTGCCTATCACTGGATCAGCACTTGAACTCTCTTTCCCCCGGGGACTGAGCAAAGGGTTCAGGAAGGACCTTCCTCCTGCTACAGTTGTGCCACATCCTGGCCACTACAGCCCATGTCCTCCTCTCCTCCTAAATGTCCCAGGCTCAACTCACAGGTAATGTTAACCTAAAATGCTTTGACTCCACAGAACAACCTTTGCAATGTCCTATACTCAAGTTCTTTTTGAGCCCTAAAGTCACTGGTTCCTAATTAATTACAAAAATAAAGCCAAAAAACCAAAATATCTTTGTTTTAATACACTTTTGAGGTGGTTCCATGTTTTGACAATGGACTGGCTGCTGTGAACTGTTTCGCATCCATCTTTGATGAACATTTCTTTGGGTCCATAACTTGGACTGGGACCTCTGAGCCATATATATGCATATGTTTAAGGAAAGCAGATAACACCTAGAATTATCCTAAGTGCTGGTGCCAAGTCACACACTGGCCAACAGAGTTCAGAGTCCAAGGTCTCCTGACTTGCCAGCACCTGGGGTTTCTGAATCTTTAGTCATTCAGGTGGGTACGCAATGGGGCACTTATTGCAATTTTACCCGATGTCTCTTGGTGAATGAGAGCATGGGCCCCTCTCCATTGGTTTGTTGTTCTGTCTGCATTGGTCTCTTTGGCAGTTCAAGAGTTTATTTCATTTGGAAGATTCTTCCTGTTTTCTTCGACTGACTTCAGGATTCAGCAGCTTCCCCAGATGCCTTCCTTGAACTTCTGACCTTTTATCCGGGACTCCCCTCTCCTCTTCAGTTCATGAATTTCTTGTTTTGTTTTGTTTGATCTGAGCTCCCATGTCCTCATTGTTGCATTGAAAACACTTTTCTTTCTCACAGACGAGGCTCCCCATGCCCAGACATGCAGCCTCTTTCTCTCTGACTTCACCTCCCCAAGCCCCCCAACTTGACACAAGTCTGTACCCACCAGGTCTGCTGACCCCCATTTCTTCAGTGACCCCAGCATCCAGCTCTGACAGGAAGATGTGTCAGGTTATGGTAAACAAGGTTTCCAGAAGTTATTGTTCTGAGGAGTTAGCTCCCCAAAGGGAGAAGGAGGCAAACCTGTGTTTATTGTGACCCTGTATTATGGACAATACCAAAAAGATCAAATGGGGCAGAACCTGCAGCCAGAAAATTATGATGGCAAAAGTAGGATTTAGGTGAAGGGCACCTGAACTGGGGGGACTTCAGAGGCTGGTCTTCTTGTGGGTGTCCCATGGAGGGGACCAGCAGGGAAGTTTAACTCAAACTAACCTCAATGCTGCCCCCCCAACACCCGGCCAGGTTGGAAGTTTGGGTGAAAACAGCCACAGAAAGCATCTGGGGTCTCAGAAAACAAGACAGCAGATGATTGCTGCTGGTTTTCCAGACTCTCCTCCCAGCTCATCCTCCCAACAATCTTTGTTACTATGGTAGCAAAAAATTGTCATATTCTCCTACTTGTTGAGATTTTTTTTTTCAATTTCTAAATAAAGTTCCAATCTAGTCATGAGCTCCTGTCCACAAGGATTTGTGTCTGAGCAGAGTGATCCTTCGAACCTGGAAGGTCTGTGCAGGGTCAGGATGGTGGCTGCAGAGCCCCCGGCAGGGGTAACCTGCATTGTCACTCCAATCTGCTTACACTGGAAGGTCCTCTCTTTGCCCTGGGAAGGGGAGTGTCAGGGACATGGGCCTCTCTCTCCTATGCTGAGGTCCAACCCTCAAGGGCTACCTCTCTCACCTGGAGGGTCTGTCCTGGCTCCCACATGCCTAACACCTGTGTCCACACCATACTGTGAGTCAGTCATGAACCCAGAGCACACATCTGGTCCCATTGCCTGCCTCTCCTTTAATTGAGCCCCAGTATATCCTAATCTTGGATACTCTGGAGCTAGAAAGGCCAGTGTCTGGGACTTCCCTTTCTACCCTGAGGGCCTCCTTGACTCCCAGCTCCAGGAGTACTTTCCCTGGTCTGTACCCCCAAACCACACGTTAGGACTGTGGGTCCCCTTGGGCCCTTCCCTTTCACTGTTAGCCCTCACTGCCCCTTCATCAGTGGGAGCAGAGATCCTAGTGGACATGTCATTCCTCCAGCTGAGTGAGTAAGGAAAAGGAGAGAGATAACTTCTGCTCAAAACACCAGGCAGCTCCCTCTACATGTCCTGGGATGGACACACACATCTCACGGGTCATGCCCAGCAACTCAGGTGCCCAGGGCAACTCATGATTGTGAGCTGAATGAACCCTGGCTGACCCCACATGCTTACAGACAGTGAGTGGCTCTGAATTCTGAGCTCCACCCATACAAGAAGCACAGCAGGCCACTGTAGATTATAATTACTCTAGCCCTCTTAGGTATTGAGGTATTTGGCAGAAGCTTTTGCATTTAATAGACATATTCTTGGGAAATCAGCATGTTTGGAACATAATGTCTATGCTAGACAGAATTCTAAGATGATCACCACCATCCCTGTCCCAAAGTGTACATGTCCTGAATAATCCCCTCCCCTTGAGTATGTGTTTTGGGGCTGGGGTGGGGTTGTGAATATGATGAGATGTCACCCCAGTGATAAGTTACTAATGTGTTGACTTTGAGCTAATCAAAAGGGAGATTGGCTGGATGGTGTGGCCTAATCAGTTGAGCCCCTTGAAAAAAAGTAAGAGAGAGAAGTGGTCTTGCTGGTCCTATTATGTTTTCTTTTAAATGCTTTCTTTCTTTCTTTCTTTCTTTCTTTTCTTTTGCCTTTACATTTAGGACAACGATAATTTCAAATCAATGGTATGAAGTAGGAATAGAGATTCCTTTTATCAATGTGGATCAAATTACTAAAACACAGTTTACTGAGATCCTCTCCCTTTCCCTGGTGAATCCTTAGCATATGTGTGGTTCTATATCAGACTTTTTCATTCTGTTTAATTGATCCATTTGTTTGACTTCATGCCAACACCATGATGTCTAAACGACCATGGCTTTACAGAAAGTCTTGTAATTTGGTGGTCATTTAGTGAGTTATTCTTCTCAATGGTTGTCTTATCTCTTTCATATCATATGCATTTCCTTGTGAACTTTATATTTCTACAAAAACTGCAATGAAATTATAAATGGAATTATCTTAGATCTATAGATCAATGAGAGGGGAACTGACATCTTAATGATACTGAGTATTCCAATTCATTAACATGGTACATCTCTATATTTATTTAGACCCTCTTAGTCTTACTCGGCAATGTATACTTGTCTTTAATGTAGATACTTGCACATCTGTCTGGTATTTAATTTGTTAATGCTATTGTAAATGGTATTTTAAAAATTACTTGCTTAGGCTGGACACAGTGACTCATGCCTGTAGTTCCAGCACTTTGGGAGGCTGGCGAGGGGTTTGGGGGAGGCAGATTGCTTTAGCTCAGGAGTTTGAGATCAGCCTAGGCAACATAGCAAGACCTCAATTCTACAAAAAGTCAAAAAATTAGCTGGGCATGATGGCACACACCTGTAGTTCCAGTTACTTGGAAGGCTGAGGAGGAAGGATCACATGAGCCCAGGAAGTCAAGGGTGTAGTGAGCTGTGATCATGTCACTTTACTTCAGACTGGGTAACAGAATGAGACTCTAACTCAAAAATGAACAAACCCCAAAACAAAAACTTGTTTAATTTTTTTGTTGTTAGTATACTGAAATAATATTTAGCTTTTATATTGAACTCACTAAATTCACTAATTATAATATGATTTGTTTGTAGAGTCCTTTGAATTTTCTTCATACATAATCATGTCATCTGCAAATATATTACTTCTTGTTTTTCTTTCCATTTCAAATCCATTTTTCTTTTTGTCTCATTGTAGTACTGCCAAAGACCTCTAGTACAATGTTGAATGTAAGTGGTTATAGTAGAATAACATTGTCCTAATTCCGATTTTAGGAATGAATGCCCTCAATTTAACAGAATACAACCCTGTGAGGCTGGGAAATCGACTTTCAGTTATAATTCAGTCACACATAGAATGAGACTCTGGGTTTGTTTTTCAGCAGTCTCAGCCCTACAGGTACAGGAGGTAAGAGTTTCTTTCAGGACTTTTAAGTAGGGATTAAATAGGTAGGAATTCTATTCTCTGAGCTCATCCTTTTCTATCCCCACTTTGTCCTGCAACATTAGGTGCAACCAGTAAATCTCAATATACTCATTATTTGGTCATTTTTCAAAAGTATCATATACATGGCCACCCAGAACGTTTACTCCAATGAGTACTTGATTAGGAGTATGCAGTGGTGATATTTTGCCTCCTTCTCTTGCTACATTGTGTGTAGACAAGGACTTCATCCTTAACCAAACTTCAACTGGGCTCCTTGGACCTTCTTTTCAACTAGGTCTTGACCTTGGCCTGCTTCCTTGTCCAGCCTAGTGTTAGCAAAGATTTCTGCTGAGATAGTTTAGCAATAATCTATTCCCACACACACCTTTGATAGCTAATTGGGTTCCTCTGACTAATTTTCATGCACCAACATCTCACTGGGCTTGTTGGTGGTAAGTCCCCAGTTGTCTTTACTGAATGCAGAGTTGAGTTCAATCTCTCCTCACTATTGCAATAATTCTGAATAAATTATTTATTGCCATTTTAAATATGCATTTGGTGCATTTTTTTTTCTTTAACACCATGGACTCTCACTGTGTTCTTTACTATTAGAAACAGGATCATTAGTACTTTTAAAATTTTAGAGATATGGTTTAAATATAATCATTTAGAAAACCAATTTCAGAAACCCTAGGATAAATTCAGAAAATTCACCTTTAAGATTTTTATTCCTCTAGAACCCATCTCTGTACCCAAGTCTGTGTTAGTCAGAATTCTCCAGAGAAATAGAGCCAAGAGGAGATAGATGGATAGATAGATAGATAGATACATACATACATATATACATTCATACATACAAAGATACAAAGATAAATACATAGATACATAGAGATAGATATATAGCTGATAAAGAAAGAGACAGAAGGAAAGAAAGAAAGAAAAAGAAAGAAAGAAAGAAAGAAAGAAAGAAAAAGAAAGAAAGAAAAAAGAAAGAAAGAAAGAAAGAGAAAGAAAGAAAGAGTAAATGAATTGGCTCACACAATTGCAGCAACTGGCAAGTCTGAAATATGTAGGATATGCCAGCAGGCTGAAAATTCAGACAGGGTTTTAATGTTGCAGTCTGGGGCTAGAATTCCTCCTTCTTCAGGAAACTTCAGTCTTTGCTATTAAAACTTCAACTGATTAGACAGGGCCCGCCTGCATTGTGGCAGGTCATTTGCTTTACTCAAAGTCTACTGATTGTAAATGTAAATTACATCTAAAAATATTTTCAAAGAGACATATAGCTTAAGGGGGACCATGGCTTAGCCATGTTGACATACAAAATTAATGATTGCAGGGGGATAGCTTCAGTATTTTAACATTAAGTATAATATTTGCAGTAAGATTTATCTGTAGATGTCCTTACAGGATTGAGGAAGTTCTTTTTTTTCTACATGCTGTGAGTTTTTATCACAAATAGATTTTGATATTCATTGACTTTTTTCTGAAATATTGGAATGCTAATAAGTTTCTTTTCTTCTTTGCTCTGTTAAGGTGGTAAATTACATTGATAGTTTGCTTTTTTCTTATGTAAAACCAATTTTGTGTTTCTGGAATAAACTTCACTTGGCCCATACACATTAGCCTTTTTATAATTCTGTGATTTTGATTTGCTAATATATATTTTAGGATTTTTGGTGCTATGTTTTTTAATCCATTTTATTTTTGTTCATTTTATAAGTACAAGTGTTTATTGTTAATTTTTACTCAGCATTGTATCATTAAAATTCCCCCATAAACCTGGAGAGGCAGTTTTAAATGGTCAGTTAGCATTTTTATGTACAAGCAACAGGAAGAGATCATGGTCACTGACCAAAAGAGAAGAAAAAAGGAATTTTTTTTTTTGAGTCAGAGTCTTACTCTGTCACCCAGGCTGTAGTGTAGTAGCACGCTCACGGCCACTGCAGCCTTGACCTCCTGGGCTCAGGTGATCCTTCCACCTCAGCCTTCCAAGTAGCTGGAACTACAGACATGCATCACCATGCCCGGCAAATTTTTTGATTCATTGTAGAGGTGAGGTCTCACCGAGTTGCCCAGGTTGGTCTCGAACCTATGGGCTCAGGCAATTCTCTCACCTTGGCCTCCCAATGTGCTGGGACTATAGGCATGAGCCACCACGCCTGGCCTAAAAAAAGGACTATTTTAAAAATATATTGTGTAGTTTGTAATCCTTCTATAAAGGCTGAGAAACCAAGCATGGTGGCCACAAACTTCAGATGATGTACAGTCAGAACCTATGAGACAGCGTTGAGCCACCAGACTAATCACAGAACTTGCCTCCATATCTACCTCAGGAAGGCTGGGTGCTGCCACTGTCATTGCAGAGTAGCTGATCTTATGGCATTTGCTGCTGCCACACTCAGCTAAACCAATCCCCCGTGGTCCTCACTCTTCTGGGAACATTGATTACCAGGACCTGGGTCACACCCCATTCTCTATCTGCAAAATGGGCTGGAACTCTGGGGCTCTTGCTCCTAAACGGGAGAGGTCTTTGAGTCTCTCCCAAGACTTACACAGAGGGGACAGAGTCCCCTAATCCATTTGGGATTATAGCTACTAGGTGAAGGTCAAATTTCTTTTTAAAAATGTGTGTGTGTATGTGCATGTATAAGAATATGCATGTATGTATATGTATACATATATACATATACATATTCCTATACATGCACATATATGAGGAGGGTTCAAAAGTTTCATGGAAAAAAAGAAATTAAAATATAAAAATCAAAACTGTAAGCTTTATTTCTCAACATAACCTACGCCACATTTAACATACTTTGTAAGCGATGATACTAGACATTTAATTCAGCCCTAAAGAACTGAGAACTCTGGGAATTTATAATTTCAATGCAGTCGCTTTCACATTTTAAACTGTAAAAAAGGGGTGCCCTTTAAATATTTTTTAAAAAATTATGACACAAAAAGAAGTCAGAAGGAGCCATATCTTACATATACATATGTATGCATACCCAGTACCTCAAATAATGATCTGATGGTTATATCATAGTTTATTTAATCTTCCTGTTTTTTGTACATTTTGCTTATTTAACGTTTGGGCTAGTCACAGAGCTTTGGATAAAAGTGTTATTCCGTGTAGAACTATAACCACAGTATTTGCTATTGGAAGGAAATTATCATGGCAAAAGGACAAAAATTTTAGAAATTCATTCCCATGCTCCCCAAAAGTATCGCAAAAAAAGCTGTCCAGAGTTAGGGGTATCCAAGTACATCAGCTCTCCTTTACTCATAGAAAAAGAAATAAGCAAGGAAGCAAACAAAAAACACCTCTGTGCTTTCCTGTCCTTTGTTTCTGTCTGAGTGACCATCACTATGTGTATGTCCACTGGCTGTATTTGCGCTTCTGTGCTGTGCTCTGTGTGTGTGTGTGTGTGTGTGTGTGTGTGTGTGTGTGTGTGTGTGTTTCTTATGCATAATGATTGTCAACCTTTTGCCATATCTGCCATGGATGAAACTAGATCTTACTTTTTGCCTTTTAGTATTGGTTATCTGTGTTTTTTGCATACATTATTCTACACATGTGGGCATGCTGGTCATATGTTTACTTACTATTTTTTCAACCATGACTAATGTTAGTGGAGGGAACATAACAGATCAATTGAATGGCATGTGGAAAAGTTCACGAATACCAGGAGAGAAGCACAGGTGAGGAAATCCAGCCCATGGTTGTTTTCCTGCGGGAGGGGATGTTGGAGCCAAGGCAAGAGGGCCAGGCACAAGGGAGAAAGGCAAAAAGAGAAGGTAAGTGGAGCCGTCTAGGTGGAGGCACTGGCATGAGCCATGGCACAGAGGCCAGGAGCACACTGTATGTTGGCTGTCAGCGGCCAGCATGGTGCCGGCTAGAGATGCATCAAGATGGAGCATGGCTGGTCTCCCAGAGACAACAAAATGCACATTTGAGAGTCAGAGAGTTGCCCAGGCAAGACTGGAGGTAAGCAGACTCATTGGAAGCTGAATGGAAGGGGCGTCTCGGAAACTACAATTAATTATTAGGAGTGGGGGTGCATTTGGGAAATACTTAGAAAGTAAAACTATCAGCACTTGGGGAGAGAGATGGTTGGCATGATGCCTAGGCTTCTGGTGTGAACATTATAGAAATGGGGTTTTATTCACCAAGATGGCACTAAACGGGGAGAAACTCAGGGAAAGACCTTTCTATTTCTATACAAGATGAATTTAGATGGTGAAGGAACATAGATGTGATTTACAATAAGCACCATGATGAAGACCAGGAAAGACATCAGAGATGGGCAGGGTGGGGCGTGGGTCTGATGGGTGCAGTTTTTTACTAGCCTGAATGAATGCCAGCCATCCAGATGGAGAGAAATCAATGCTTTTCAGAAACATCCAGGAGGTAAAATAGACAAGACTAACCAATGTACTGAGTGTCAGAGGAGAGGAATAAAGAAGACAGAGGAGTTGGGCTGATCACTCAATTTCTAGGATGAGAAATAGATGAGGGCACCAAATACACAATTGTGCATTGTTCTCCCACATCTCCTCATAGTACGTGTTTAGTTCTTAGTGTACTCCATGCAGTGCATCACCTCAGAGAGGGTCCCACCGCCTGCAAGTTAGCCCTGAGTTTCAACAAAGACTGTCATGGGAGGGATTATTCATCCCGCCAGCCCTGACCCCATGAGCACCGATGTCCCCTGATCTCATGCATGGATGTGCTCAGGTATCAGCAGAAACAGCTGGTCTTGCAAACACTCTAGCCCATTCTCTACATTTGCTGTGTGTGATTCCAAAAGACATACTACTGGCCTCCTAGAATGGTTCTCAAGCCCACCAGAGAGATTTTGTGTTGATTGTAAAGCATGCTGGGGCTTCTCCATCAGCATCAGTAGCAGATTTCTTCTTCCCACACGCATTTCTCCAAATAAATTTTTTCAAGAGGACAGAAGCACCTGGACCAGGCGTGGGAAGCTCTCAAAGTCTACGATCCTCTTAGAGAAACTGTTTCCTCCCTTTAGCTATGAATCTCACCAAGTGGACAAACACTTGAAATGAACGTCTGGTCCATTTCTACCTGAGATGTGCTTCCCCCTCCACCAACTAGACTAGATTTGATGCGATGGGGAGTTTGGGGGAAGGGGTGCTATGTCAAGAAAACATTGCAATATTCTTTTAGATATAACGGGGATACTGATGATACTTCTTTCTCTGTCAAGACTCTGACTATGTACTATTTTTTGAATGAAGTTGAAGAATTAAAGAAAAACCTGAGACAAAATTCTGAACTATAATAAAATTGGACTAAAATCAAACTACCTTGGAGGCTGGAGACGTTAATTATATCATCTTAGAGCTGTGCAGTCTGCAGAGACTAAGAGCTAAAGTCTATTTTTCCTCCTAGAGCAGATCTCAGGCAGAAAATTCAACTGGGACTTCCAGTACAGAATAATAGTTCTTTTTTTATTGACTAAATTGGGGAAATTAGACAAAAAATGTATTGAGTCACTGCTCTATGTAGACATTGTGCTTGGTGCCAGAGTCCAATATGAATTGAATCATTGTCTCTGTCTTCAGGGGTCCTGCATCCCTATAGGTGAGACAGGAAAGTTGAAGGTCATTGTCAGGGGCTAAAATGACAGAGACCCTGAGTGAGAGAGCATGTATGGAGAGAAAATCACTCACCTGAGACACAGGAGTTAATAAAAGCTTCCAGGAGGATGTGACCCCAGAACTAGCTTGGAAGTAGAGGGACAAATGAATATGAGGAAATCAACATCCCCAGAGGTGCTCAGATGGGAGGCATGTCCACAACACAATGGAGTGACTCCATCATGCTTGCCTGTAGTTTCCCATCTTAGGAGAGTGACTGTGTTTTTGTGTCAGATTGGGGAGATGCAGGTCAGTGTAGAGGGATACAGGCCCATGAAGAATGAAGCTTCAGGATGAGGAAGCCCCTGTGGACTGAGTCCTGATGTGTGGGTTGGGGTCCTTGCCTCAAAACTCCCTGGTGCAGTGGACATTATTACCTCCAACACTAACCTGAGGTGTCCATCCTTGGAGGGGGAGTTGTAGGAGATAATTGTAAAGCCTCTCACCCCCCAGGGCCAACATGTCATATTTGTAGGAATTGAGCTAGTGTGCCGCATCCTCCTTGAGGAAGGAGACAAGATGCCAACAGATTCCTGGGACCTGTCCTAAGAAATCCTGATTCCCTCAGTCTGTGATGAGGATCAGGAATCCGCAGTTTGACACCACATTCTGAGAAACCTAGCCAACGCCACTCTCCCCTTACAGACGTCTCTGGAAAACCAAATGCTGCCCTGTGCCTATTCAGGTAGCAAATACTCACTGAAAATCTGCCATGTGTATAACATAAGTGTGCATGCTCACACACACACATGTAATGTTGTATCTGAATTATAGGTATGAAAGTGAGCATATTCATCTATCTGTCCCACTGTCCATCCATCATCTATTCATCTACCATCTATCCATCCCTCATCTATCCATCCATTATCTATCCACCCATAATCTATCCACCCATCATCTATCCTCCTATTATCTATCCACCCATCATCTATCCTCCCATCGTTTATCCATCCATCATCTATCTATCCAACATCTATCACTCACCATCTCTCTATTGCTCATCTATCTCTATCTATATTACAACTATCTATTATCTATATCTATTTATCTGTCTATCCATCTATTAATACCTATCCATCTATCTGTTTCTGTCTGCCTACACCTGACTATGTATCTCTCTGTCTGATATATACAATTTAATCTCCCGCAATAACAAAACACCAACCAAACATAGGGGACTAGCGGGGATCCCCTGAGCTCTCTAAGCCTTAGTTTCTCATCCCCTTTCTCTATCCCTTCACCCACAAGACACACAACAAGATGACTGAGGTGTGGAGGCATGGCCTCAGGACCTAGACAGTGCAACCTAGAAGTAGGTACTCCTTAAATGCTCTCTGGATGGATGGGCAGATGGACAGATGCAGGCAGTATAGAGATTATCATTATTTTCCTTCTTTCTTGAGAGGGTTTGAGTGAGAATCAACAGAGTTCTCTGTGCCCCGCACCCACCAGAGCCTTGACCCTGACTTCCTGGGGCAGGGGGAGGAACTGCAGCTCCTCCTTGCCCTGGAGAATCTAAGCTGCTTGGATTTGATCCAGAGAAAGACCATTTCAGCATTTTCACTCTAAAGGTTTGGACAGCAGGAAGAACACAATTAAGTGAGTTACAGTTGCCTTTAAAATAAAATTTTCTCTAGGAAACAATTTGCTAAAATGATCTCAACATAAACATATTTGTTCTCCACGAATAAAACTGAGAATCAAAGGCTCTCAGAGTCAGAAATGGCTTTTGGAATTAATTGCTTCAATCTTTTCATTTTACAGATGAGAGACTGGAGTTCAGCAAGGCCACGCAGCACGGTCATTGGTCATCAGTGTGTGCCCAGGGCTCATGCTCCCCTTGGACTTGCTCAGGGCTCTCAGCATCTCACCACGACCATGAAGAGGACTGGCTGCCTGTCCCAGAAAACATGCTGTCCCAGATGCATCTTCACAAATCCTCATGTGGGGACACACAGTGAAGACCCACTGAGTCCAGGCTGGTCACATCAACAGCAGAGGAAGAACAATACCCAATGAGGGAACCGTTTGTGCCGTCCCATCAAAGGAAGAATAATCCCATGGCTGATGTCCCCCCTCTGGGGTGACACTCACAAATATCACCCTCCCTCTTCCATCCACTCTGCACCCTCAGGGAAGGGGAAAGGAGCTGGTCTATCTTGGGGGGGGGAGGTTGGGTGTACAATTGGGAGGTCTGTCTTGCCACTTTCTTTCTTCCTCTGGATTCAGCAACCACAGGGCAGTCCCCGCAACTCTTCCAAGGATGAGCTCCTCACCACGTGGGGACTGAAGGGCCCAGGCTGCGTATTTTGGTCCCAAGGTGAGCCTACCAAGTGCAGAGATTCAGTATGCCCGAGGCTGCGTCTCTGCTTTCAGCCCAGCACCCCTCAGTAGCAAAAATGGTCACATCCCCCAATGTGTTTTCTGAATTGAAGGAAGACACAGGCTGGAGGGGAGCTGGCTACTGGGGCTTTTGAGGATGATCCTCAGCACCTCACAAATGTGCTATGTTTAAACATAAGCAAAAAGCATGACTCTCCTGAGCCTGGGTCACACTGTAGCTATGCACCCAATCATTTTCTCATGGGACCACAACCCCAGAGAGATACTCTCTGTCTGTACTTACTCCCACTTTCTCTAGAAAGGGCCCACTCAGGCATCCACCTCCCTCCAGCCTCCACAGCCTCCAAGCAATGCTGGATTCAACAGATCAGAATCTTCCTATCTTCCTAATACCCTTCCTTTCTGTCACCTCTGCAAGGAGACTGCCCCTTAGCTCTCCTCTCCTTCGTTTGCAGGCTTTCTGGTTAGTCTCCTCCTCTTCCCAAGTGGCTCAGGCTCTGATAGGCACCTCCTTTTGTACTCCTCTCCTTACTCCTGTGGGGTGCCCTCTCAGTGGCCCCATGCACCCTGCAGAGCTGATTTTCAGTGGTCCATGTGAGATCCATGACTGTCTTCTGAATTCCAGGATTGTTTCTTTGACCCTCTACTCAACATTTTTTCTTGGTTTCTTGTAGGCATCTCAGATCAACTTAATAATCAGAAGTCCCCTAAATATCCAAAAGAAGTTTGAAAACAATGTAGTGTATCAGAAGATACACATTTGTATAATAACTTTAAAATATGATAAACAGTTAATTGGCAAAGAAAGTTAAGATGCATGGATGACTGAAAAAAATCAGCCTAAAGGACTTTATTGTAATTTTAGTTTGTCTGTCAGTTCAGGCTGAACTAGGCTGTCCTGCCCCTGTGTTTCCCCTTTCCCTTGAGCCCACAGACTCTGGTGGATAAAGATTCTGCTCGCTAAACTACCCAGCATCTGTGTCCCAGGGCACCCAAGGCCACAAGACAATAGTGATATTTCCTTTTGGATAGTGATGTATTAGGTATTTTCTTTTTGTTTATCTCTATTGCCTCAATTTTTACAATGAAGACATATAATTTAGCAAAAATCTTGTCTCTTTACTTTTTTTCAAGAACAAAATTATGTAAGGAAGGAAAAAGGCAACCTTATTTGCATTTATTAGATAGAGAATAATGCATGAGAAAAGCAAAGGCACCCCCAATAAACCCATTGACCAAGGTTTTGGGGCATGTCATCTGTACAACTGGAAAACACAGACAGCCTCCCCATAGGTACCTGCTCCTCCCTGGCCTCTGGCCTTTTCAGAATGGCTGAAGGGCCCTGCACTACCCAAGTGGGGCACTTTTCAGCCTGGATGCTATTCCCCTACCTAAGCTGCTCTTCCTCTACCATCTGCCGCATGTCTAAACTTACCCCAGCCCCAGCCTGGGTCACTCACTAGGCAGGATGGTCCCGCCACCCTAGGCTGTGACTTGGCAGTAGGCAAAAGCTCTGGAAGCTTCTTGCGCTCAAAGAAGCTGCTGCTTTTACAGCCCAGCCAGAGGGCTGCTCTGTGTCCTCCCCTCCAAATCTCCAATACTTGCCAATGGCCTTGAAGAGCTTTAGGGTGATAACTTTCCCCTGAGCCAGAGTCAGTGCCCAGGGTTAGCTCGGGCACTCATTCCTTCCTTCACGCCCTCATCCCAGTGAGCCTGTGCTCTGTCAGCGTCTTCACCCTGGAGGGAACCAAGGCTGAGCTGGGGTTGGGTCAGCCATTCATTCTTCTTTGTGTCTTCGTTTACTCAACACTAGGTTGCTTATCCTGTGCCAGACTCTCTTTTGGGGATGGAGTAGGGATGGCCAACATGCACTGATATCAGATAGGGATACAGTGTAATTGTGATCACAGCAAAATTATATATCCTGAGCACTGACGCTGCCCTCCAGGATCGGTCCTCACAGTTGCCTAACAGGCTTCTGCTGATTTTTGCTCCAATTTCCAGATGAGCCTATTGAGTTCAGGGACTCTGTGGGTGAGGAGAGTCTTTGTAGGTTGTAGTTGCTGGAGTTCTGACCCAGCAGGCCCCTCCCCCACAGGGTTGTGCCAGGCTTTCAGCCCCAGGATCCCAGGAGCACTGTGGGTTCCACTTCCCAGGAAAGCCTTTCCTGTCTCTCTTTTGGAGCAGTTTCTGTTCTAGTACTGCCTCCTCCTCCAGCACACAGTCTCCACACAGTCAAAGTGGGTTTGCAGGCCCTGGGGAAGGGAGACCCAGGTATTGGCAGACTGATGAGATGGCTGCTAGGTCTGAGTAGTTACGGGACATGGAGGCGGCTGTTTCCCTGCAGTAGTGCTTCAAGCCCAGGCGATAAGATGGGAGGGCAATCCAGGCCCATTTACCAAATGAAGCATTTATTAAAGACTTTAACAGGAGAAGAGGCCTGGCTCTAACTGTGGGTTAGAAAGAATCCTGGAAATGGTAAGCAGAAAGATTTGGGGGTGAGGATTTAGAAACCATTGGTGAAATAACTCACCTCCAATTCCTTTCTCTCCAACTCCACCCTCTACCCACCCCACTTTGGCAGCTTATTTGTTGCCTGAGGAAGACCATGTGCCCAATCACCAGGACATTCTACTATCACCCCTTAGACAACCCAATATGGAAAGCTTCCCAGAATCTGAACCCGAATCCCCCCATGAGCAGACAGACAGACCTGCCTCTGGAGGTGCCAGGGAAGACAGATGGAACTTGGACAAAAATACAGTGACAGCACTGAAGGGGGGACAAGTGCATCAGAAAAGAGAATTCCTGGAAACATGAAATAAGGTTTTCTAATTAAAAGCTGATCAGATGGGAAGCATGGTCACTGCAGAAACTCAAATTAATGTCTGAGAAGATAATGTAAAAGCAGGATAGCCAACAATTGCAAAAACATTAAAGAGACAGAAATCTCATTAGACTTAGAGAATAAATTTAGGAGACCCACCACTCAGTTAAAAAAAAAAAGTGTGGGGGGGATAACCAGTAATTAAACAAATAGGCAAAGAAAATTATTCTTAAGGTGAAGGGGGACTCAGGTTTGTTGATTGAAAAATCTCATAGAATCTCAGATTGGATTATGAGAAAATGATAAAAAAAGTATGCATATTCTAGAAAAATTCCTGAAATCCATGGATAGAGAGAGCATTTTAGAAACCTTCTTCAAAAAAAACTATTTGTCACCAAGGAGGAAATTTAGCCAGCACAGACACTGGAAGGAACATTACTCAAAAAAGACCACAGGCTCCATAGCCTCCAAGAAAATGCCATATACTAGGTGGAGGAGGGGTGTAGCAATGGAAAAATTCCCCTGATGATACACATAGGAAGGGATCCAACCACCAGCAAGTGAGTGAAGACACAAATGGCCAATGGATAGATGAAAAAAAAATGCTCAACATTACTAATCATGAGGGAAATAAAATCAAAACCACAGTGAAATTGTTGAGGGTGCAGAGAAAAGGGAACTCTTGCAAGGGAACTATTGGCAAGAATGTATATTAGCACAGCCATTATGGAACACAATATGGAATTTTTTTAAATTAAAAATAGAACTCTCATATGGCCCAGCAATCCCACTACTGGGCATATATCCAAAGGAAATGAAATCAGTAGGTAGAAGAGATATCTGCACCTCCACATTCATTGCAGCACCATTCACAATAACCAGATATAGAATCTACCTAAGTGTCCATCAACAGAAAAATAAAGAAAGAAAATATGGTATATATGCACAGTGGAACATTAGTCAGTCTTAAAAAGGAAGGAAACTCTGCCAATTGTACCAACATAGATGAACCTGGAGGACGTTATGTTAGTGAACTAAGCTAGGTACAGAAAGACAAGTACTGTATTTCACTCACATGTGGAGTCTAAAAAAGCCACACTCATAGAAGCAGAGTGTAAAATGGTGGTTACCAGGGGCAGGGGAAGGTGACTAGATTGAGGTTGGACAAAGTGTACAAAGGTTCAGTTATAAAATGCGTTAAGTTCTGGGGACCTCAGGTACAGCGTGGAGACTATAGTCAATAATAACATATGATCTGTTCTCACCACACACACACACACACACACACATACACACACACACACACACACACACACACACACACACACACACACACACCACATTGTCACTAGGAGTTGAGAGATCTGTTAATTAGCTTGATTGTGGTCATTTCACAATGTATATGTATGTCAAAGCATCACATTGCACAATTTCAAGATATACAACTTTCATTTATCATTTATATCTCAATAAAGCTGGAAAAGAAAACGTCAAGATGCAAGGAGAGGACATTAAGGCTGGCATTAGGCCCAGCACCCTCAAGATGTAGTGTTAGAACCCAGAAGGTGCTAGTCTGGGGCAGAGCTGGAGTAAGGGAGGGTCAGAGTCAGAGTCTGCTGCTCAACCATCCTGGGGGCTGGGAGGGACAGACATAAATTAAAGTGCTTCCAAAATGTGAATGTGGGATGACAAGAATATTCTACAATTATCTTATTTGGAAGAAATAGGATATTGAGTCTTCATGGAGAAGAGTTTAATATTTTGCATTTATTTAATTGCAGAATAAGGAACCATTTTTTAGAATGAAAAAGGAACTTCTAAGTTCAAAAGTGAAAAAAATAGCAATGGATACAATTTGTGCAAACCAAAGCAATAATTTTAATAAAAAATGTTTATTATTATTATTTAGTTAATAGATTATTTAAATATAATTATTTAATTATAAAATAATTTAAATAAAAAACATATAGGAGTAATAAGAATTATCAATAGATAATATGAACAGAGAAAAATTAAATATTAAATATTTCATATTTCAATGTATGCAGGCTTAATTATCCCCTTAAATGACACAGCTAGCAGATTGGATTAAAAACCCCTCAAAAAGAACTACCTTCAGTTTTCATGAGATATATTTAACAAAAGTAAATATTGAAAGAAACAAATTTCATGCAATCGCAAATTAAAAAAAAAAGCAATTGTACTAACATCTTTGTGGAATTTTAGAATTTGAGGTGAAAAGTAGTAAATAGGTACAAACATATTATATTATATACTTGTAAAAAGCACAATTTCTGAAAAAACAATTAATAGTCACAACAATTAAAAGCACAATTTCTGAAAAAGCAATTAATTGGTGCATTTTTTGTATGCACCAAAAAATGTTGCAGCTAAATGAGTAAAGCAAAGATGATCACAAAAATGCAATCTGAATAAAAGAGGTATAATAGTGAGATAACTCAGGAATCTAACAAATGTCCTGGACAAAAGCTTAAACAAGTGAAAGAGTTGAATTATGAAATAAACTGAATTTAGCAAATATATATTGAAAAAAATGAGAGATAATGTTTTTATATTTTAGGATTTTCTTCCAAATCAATCATGTATTTGACAACAAATATCAGTGAGTACAAAAATTGGATGTAATTTTATGTCTTTTCTCTAATTCTAAGCCATTGAAATGAAAAAATAGGTAAGCAAAAATCATGAGCCTCCAGAAAAGAAGATTCACTCTGTAAATATCACTTGTCTCAGAGTGTAAGACACGCCTGGAGTTTCAAACTGTCTACAAACTAACAAAGTTCCCTTTGGGCTTCTCATGCCCAAACCACCCAGACACAGCTCAAAGGAGGAGGGCTTCATACCTACTGGAAGAAGATGTAGCCTCTGCTTGGTTAAAGTGGAAGACTTATAACTAGGCAGTTAATACTAATAAAAGGCAGTACATGACCAAATAAAAGAAGAGTGAAAAAGGAGATTAACAAAATGAAAGTCATATTAATTAAATTCAAGACAAAAAAGTAGTAGAAAACATAAATAAATCCAATAACTATTTCTTTGAATAGATGCAGAGAGTAACCCTGCTAAGCCCGATGAAAGACCAAAAAACAAACAAATAAACAAACAAAATGTATAAATCAGAATGTAACTAAAACTGCAAATACAAGTAATTACACAGTGATAAGCTAGTGTTTCATTCAATCCGTAACTGGCCTGTCCCTGACAGTATGTCTCATCATTGTTGCCGACCTAAGGAATTATTTAAGGCTTTTATTTTTTTCTAATCAAACTCATCCCATCAATGAAATGTTGATACTACAGATACATATAGTATATCATTCATGGATTGGGGTCTTTGGAGGGCCACAGGCCCTGCAGCATCTAAGATGTTTTACTCTGGTTCTGAATGCATGATATTACATGGTTAAGTATTTTAAGCTCACTGACCATTAAAATACATTTATATTCCCTTACCTTGACAAAACTCTTTCCTAACAACCCAGAGGACCAGGTTTAGACCTAGATTTGTCAGTGGCCTCAATATTCTGTGCCAAATGCGTGAAAGGGATGACTGGAGCAGTCCCTCCTGCAAAGCGCCACCCTCTGATCCCCAGGACAGCCTGGGCTATGAACACAAGATCACAGTTTACCCTCAAAAGAAGGACCCAGCCAAGAGACCACTGAGGCCCCAGAAGCAAGGCACTTGCTGGAGGTATCCCTGAAGCCCTAGGGTCCTGGAGAGCAGATTGGAGGGAAGGAGGGATTACAGCCCCCAATCCCCTGGGGGCACATTCCTGTACCTGAGAACCACTTGCTTCCTGGGGACAGGTCAGAGGAGAGCAGAAGCCCTATGAAGGGAGATATTCATGTAAAAGAGCAGCACATTTATGAAAATAACATTTGGACTACAGAGGAAACACTTGCCGAGTCAAACATAAATTACCAACTTTAGCCCAAGGAGCAACAGGGAGACTAGAAAGTTACTTGACGATTATCACTTTCAATACAGCATTGGGATCAAATGTTTTCACAGGTGGGTTATACATAATTTTAGAGGTCAGATAGTTACAATGTTGTTAAACAACACCAAGAAATGTATGATTTCACTTTTATAAGCAAGCTTAATGGGAATACCTATACCTTAAAAATAGTACAAAAGAGTAAATTATAGTCCATCTCTAATTTCAACATAAAAGTCAAATTTCTAGTTTACAGGTTAGCAAATAGAATATGAAAATGTTCTAGAATAGAACAATATAACAATGTAGTATTTATTCTAGAAACACAAATGTACTGTAATACCATGATGTTCAACAACCTAATTCATTCTATAGATAAATCAGAGGAACAATAAAATGATAACCGTAGATCCAAAAAAGATATTTTATTAATTTGGCAAGCTGTCTAATATATGCCACTCAATATAAGAATACAAAGAGAGTTCCTTAATGTAATTATGATTATTAACCAATAGCAAATATTATTTTAACAAAAAAAGGCATTTCAATAAAAATCAGGAACCAGTTATTAATCTTGCTAGTCACATAATATTTGCTAAAGTTTTTAGAGAGTACATTTTAAAAAGTAAATTATTAAAGTGGTATAAACATTAGAAGAAATTTTAATTAAAAATGTTTGACTGGTTTCATTATAATACACCTAGTAAACAAATAAAATAGGAAAAATATTAAAAATTAAAATAAACAAATTATATGAATTGATCACACACACACACACACACACACACACACACACACACACACCCTCCTCCCCAGAAATGGAAAAAAAGAACATAACTGATTCAAAATTGTGAAAGAAACTAAAAACTTATTAGGAATCTATTTAGGAAGAAAGTCACAAGTTCTCTATGAATAAAGCTTAAAATGTTGAATGTCAAAAAATATTTGGGGTTTCTGGTTCTGTGTAAGATGGAGTAAGCACACTGTGCCTTGTTTGTCCATCTAAATGCAATGTTAGCACCTGGATGGAATGCCTGGAACAGCCATTTGAAAATTCTGGGAGTACATGGTCACTGGCTAATTGAGGAATTCAAAAGCCCCCTAAAATTATAGTGAGCTCCCACTTATTTTTGTGTCCTTCAGAATCCCTTAATGTGAACTCAATACAGCTTTGAATACAGATGCTGAAAGAGGCTCCCCAAGAGCCCTCTGGTTGGATCTCCTTCAAGGGCCAAGGATGGAGTCTCCTAGCACTCAGAAATAGTAGCAGGGGGACCTCATTGTCACCACGGCCGTTCTCCCTTTCTTCTGTTCTCTCAAGCCCAGAACTAGACATGCCAGGGTAGCAGTGGCAGTGGTAGAAGAGCTGGGTGTATTTCACTGCCTTTTTTTTTTTTTGAGTTGGAGTCTCACTCTGTCACCCAGACTGGAGTGCAGTAGCCGCTCCCGGCCACCGCAGCCTCGACCTGCTGGGCTCCGGTGATCCTTCTGCCTCAGCCTTCCGAGTAGCTGGAACTACAGGTGTGCGCTACCACGCCCGGCTAATTTTTATTATTGTAGAGATGAGGTCTTGCCAAGTTGCCCAGGCAGGTTTCAAACCCGCAGGCTCAGGAAATCCACTCACCTCAGCCTCCCAAAGGCGCGGGATTACAGGCTGAGCCACCGAGCCCGGCTTTTTAAATTTGTTTGTTTCTCTGTTCTACTTTGGTCCTAAAAGTGGACGTAGCTGTGGGACATGTACAGCCATAGGGGGCAGATGAAGCCCCAGATTCTGGCTGGAGGACAAGCAAGGAAAGCCTCAGGGAACTAGAAAGTCCTGGAGACACTGCAGAATGAGGAAGAAAGAATAGTTCAACAAACTCACGAATAAAATGGAACTAAAACTTAAAATGGAGTATTAAAAATTATTCAAGTAATCTAAAGGAAGAAAGGAAAGAAAAAAAGGAAAGAAAAACAGTCGAAATAAACAGAAAACAAATAATAAGATGGCAGACATAAATCTAAACACATCAAATTTACATTAAAGGCATATGGTTGAAACAGACCAATTAATGACATCATCTGAATGAATAAAAGTTTGACCTAGCTGTATATTATTTCCAAGAAATTCATTTCAAATATAATGATATACATAGTTTTAAAATGAAAGAATGGAAAATAACATACCATGAGACACAATTCAAAAGAAAGTTAGAGTAGCTATATTACTTTCAAGCAAAGTTGACTTCAGAGCAAATAAAAATTCTAGGAATGAAGAGAGATATCATATGATAAAAATGGTTAGATACCAAGAAGTAGTAACAATGTTGAATGTGTATGTAATTAATAGCATAGCTTCAAAAGACATAGAACTAAAAGGAGAAATGGACAAATTCACAAACGTAATTGAACACTTAACACTTGCTTCTCAGAAACTGATGGAACTAAGAGACAGAATATTAGAAAGACCAAAGAAGCCCAAAATAATATCATCAACTAAGTGGATCTAACTAATACTTATAGGATATGCTACCCAATAACAGCAGAACTCACATTCTTTTCAAGTGCGTATAGAGCATTAACAAGAGAGACATGTCTTATATTATAAAACAAACCTTAACAAATGTTAAATAATTGAAATGCAAAGTATGGTTTTATTCTGATCATAATGGAGTTAAACTTTCAATAATAGAAAGATAACAACAAAAAATCCAAACACAGAAATTAAATAACCCTCTTTTAAATAATCCATGGACTGAAGAGATAGACTCAATAAAAATTAGAAAATATTTTGAACTGAACAAAAATGAAAATACAACCCATTCAAATATTTAGGATGTAAATAAAGCAGTGCTGAGAAGGAAATATATAGAATTAATCATTCACATTAAGAAAGAGGATCTTTTAAATTCAATTCACAAGCTTCCACTTTTAAAAAATAGAAGAAAAACTGAGCAAAACAAACAAAAATCAAGTGGAAAGGAAGAGAATAATAAGAATAAATCAGATATATATACTATCGATGATCAACTTAAATCTGAAATTAATGAAACAGTATTTACAATAGCTCACAACAGAAAATACTTAGGGATAAATCTAGCTCAACATATAAAAAGTCTTTGTGCTAAAAATTACAAAATGCAGGTGAAAATATAAAAGAAGATGTAATACATGAAGATACATACTGTGTTAATGAATTGGGATATTTGGCAAAATAAAAAATGTCAATTTTCTGCAAATTTATTCATAGATTTAAATTAAATCCAGTCAAAAATCCAGCATAATTTTTGTAGATATAGAGAAGCTAAAATTCACATAGAAAGGCAAAAAGAAAAAAAAAACTAGAATAAGCTAAATGATTTTTAACAAAAAAATTGGAGGAATTATACTATATTTTTATTAAGACTTGCTTCAAGCTGCAGTCATGAAGACTGTGTCATATTGGTGAAGAGATAAACACATAGATCAATGAAACAAAATAGAGATCCCAGAAATAGATCAACACAGATGTGGCCAATCGATTGTTAACAATGGCACAAAGGCAATTCAATAGGAAAGAATAGTCTTTCAACAAGAGATGTTGGTGCAATTAGATGTCCATTTACAAAAAAAAGTAAACCTTGATTTAAAACTCACACCTTATGCAAAAGATAACCACAAATAAACCATAGATCTAAATGTAAAAAGTAAAACTATAAATTTTTTAGAAGAAAACATTGGGAAATCTTTGTGGCCAGGGTTAGACAAGCAGTTCTTAGACATGGCATTAAAAGTGTGAGCCATACATATACATTTATCAATATTAACAGTTAATGCTGAATAAAAGACACTAAGTAATGAAAAGACATGTTACAGAATTGGAGAAGATATTTACAAACCACATATCCAACAGATATTTGTATCGATTATCTGTAAAGATTCTGGAAACTTAACAATAAGAAAACAACACAATTTAAAAATGGGCATAAGGCTTGGTCAGAAACTTCACAGAAGCAGAAACACAGGTGACAAAAATAAAAACATATGAAAAGATGTTTACCACAATTAGCCACTCAGTAGGTGCAGATTAAAACCTCTGCTATTGAATTGCCTTTGTGCCATTGGAGGAATTATACTATATGTATGACAGCACCATTTGCTAAAATGGCTAAAATCAAAACTATAGATTATACCAAGTGCTCATAGGATATAGATGCCTGGAGTTGTCATACATTGCTGATGGGATGGCAAAATGGGTTAACCACATTAAAAATCAGTTTGGCAGTTTCTTATGAAGTTAAACAGACACTTGCCCATTAATTCTACTTTTAGGTATCATCCAACAGAGATGAAACTCAAGTTCATATTTTAAAAATGTGCAATACTTATAGCAGCTCTATTTATAGCTCAACACCAGAAACAATTGGAATTTTCCTAAACAGATGAATTGATAAACTGTAATGCATCCATACAATGGGATACATTGAGTGGAATGCAATGGAATCTATACATTGGAGTCATACAATTAATACTACTCAGCTATAGTGATGGATACAATATTGATACAGATAATGATTTGGAATAATTCAAAGTAATTATGCTGAGTGAACGAAACCAGTTTCAAAAGATTACATACTCTAAAACCTCTTTATATGATATTCTTGAGAAGGCTTGATGATTGTGATGGAGAACAGATCAGGGGTACTAGAGGTTAGGGAGGGTAGGAATGGAAATATCAGGGAGATTTTCACGTTGATGGAATGTCTCCCACATTCTGATCGTCTTGGTGGTTAAAACTCATATAACTGTAAATAATTTTTTTAAAGCCAATTTTCTTGTATGGCAATTTTTAAAATGGAATTATTTATTTATTTAATTTTAAATTTTATTTTAAAGATGTGGGGTACTATTCACAGAATATACATTCTACTCATCACCACATGGAATGTACTCCAAGATCAACTACATCCTTGACCATAAATCAAGCATAAACAAATTTCATGAGATTGAAATACTGCCATGCACCTTCTCAGACCACAGTGGAATAAAAATAAATATCAACACCAACAAAGCTACCCCAAAACCCACAAAGACATGGACACTAAGCAGCATGATGCTGAATAATTCCTGGACCAACATGGAAATCAAAACAGAAATTAAAAGATTTCTGGAAACAAATTAAAATAAAGACACATTTTACCCAAATCCCTGGGATGCCATGAAAGCAGTACTGAGGGGAATTCATTTCTTTATGAACACAATTGAGAAAATGGAAAAATCACAAGTTAACACCCTAACAAATCACCTAAGAGAGCTGGAAAAGTAATGTTAAAATAAATAAAATAAAAGTACCAGCCAACAAACTTTAAAAAATTAAAAGATAGTTCAAGCAAATTGAAAACTAAATCACGTCTTTCTATGGAATAATTTAATATTGTATAATATAATAAATTAATGACAATTAAAATGTTAGTAACCTGAAAAGTACAGTTTAAATAAATAACTAAATAACTAACTAAATAAAATAGAATGAAAAACAAGGTAGTATGAAGAAAATAAAATACTGAAATCAATGAACTTATAAATGAAGACCAACCATGTCCAATCGCACTTTTTGAGAAGAGTGACAGGACTGTATATTTGAATGCATATTGAGAAAGAATAAAAGCCAAAATACAGTGTACACTTTTAGGAATAAAGGAAAGAGTTCTAGCTTTAGAAGCAGTCAAAATTTAAAATATAAGATAATACTATGAATAATTTAACAGGAATACATTTTAAAAATTAGGTTGAATAGACAGATCAAAAGATCTTAGTAATAGCAAAAGGTAATACAACAACATATAGAAAGGAAACTATATCACTGTTGAATTGGTTTGCCCCACAAATGATAGGATGATTTAACAGTAGAGGTCAATTTATATATTTCTTTACATTAATAAATGTAAAAAGCAAAATCATATGATTTTTTCCAATTGATTTACTTAAACTGATAAAATTACACATTCAAATAATAAAAAAAATGCCACTTACAATAATGGCAAAAAATTTAAAGTGCCAACAATAAATTTAAAAAGTTACATATATCAGGAAAGTGAAAAAGCAAGTTGCACAGAGGGAGAAAAAAAATGCAAATCATATGATCGACAGTGGATTTCTACTCATAAAATTCAAAAACTTCCACACATCAGAAAAAAAGAATGTTCAATACAAAAATGGGCAAAAAGCATGGAAGAGAAAATTTGAATAACCAATCAATGTACAAAATGATTCCTAACGTTTTTCATAATCAGGGAAATATGAACTAAAATGAGACACGATCACACTCACACTCATGCACATGTTGATAGAACACCAAGTGGCAGCCTCTGGAACAGGGAAGCTCTCATATGCTGTGGTTGGAAGTATAAATGGGTACAACTCTAGAAGCCAATCCGGCACCAGATAGTACAACTGGACACATCTGTCTCCTATAGTTCATTAATTTCATGCATTGGCCTATGCTCTGGAGGTTCTTGCATGTACACATTTTCTACTATGTGCAGCTGGAGATATGTATAAGAATGTGCATAGCAGCATGGTTTATGGAACCAAAAAACTGGAAACAATTTACATGCTCACCACCAGCAGAATGAATGAGTTGCCAGGGATCAGAAAATGTTACCCTGAAACATGGTTCTTTGACATGAAGCAGCCTCAAGTTCTCTCTGATGTCCCCCAGCCCCCCAGTCCTCTGTCTCACCCAAAGCACAGGATGAAGCTGTTCTCTGAAGTTCTCTTAACTACGTAGAAATCAGACTTGACAAAGAATACAACTGTCTTCCTTGAGATCTTATTAACTTAACTCATATCACAGGAAGAAGGGATGGAGTCTGTCAACACACCTGGACAGATTTTTGTCAGTCTGCTCTGTAGGTCCAATATACTCTGTCCCAAGACATTGTATGTTTTGCAAGCCCACTGAGTTCCCCAAAAAACCATTTACTACTCTCCTTAAAATAATCTACCTTTCCTCTTCTCTCGTTCCCCTATAAACAGCTGAATCTCATTGGGCCATTGGGTTATTAGGTAAACCCTGTGTTATGTAAGTTAAAATAAATTTGTGTGCCTTTTCTCCAACGAACTTGCATTTTTTAAGTTGCTTTTCAGTGAACCTTCAGAGAGTGAAGGAGAAGTTTTCCTTGGCCCCTATAGGGTCATTTATGACACATCCATTAAATTTAATATAATACTGCAGTAAAAATTAATTAATTTTAGCTACACATGTTAAACATCAATTATTCTCAAAAATATGTTATTTGGGGGGAAAAACAAGCCAAGAAAAATATGTTTAGTATTATTCCATTTATTAAAATTCAAAATAAGACAAATAATAATATATTATTTAGGGATATGAGTCATATATGTAAAAGAATTTTATGGAAAAAATGATTAGCACAAAATTTAGGATCATTTGTCTTTAGGCAAATAAAAAGCAGTTTATGATCATTGAAGGACACTGTGGAAGAAAAAAGTATAGGCTGACCAATAAAAATTCCATTTTTTCTTTCTTTCCTTCCTTCCTTCCTGCCTTCCTTCCTTCTTTGCTCCCTCCCTCTCTCCCTTCCTTCTTTCCTCAGTCTTAGAATAGAGGGTAGGTACATGAATGTTCATTTAATCTTTTACTATTACTATTATTGTTATTAGTCTTTAAAGTGTGCATATTAGTGAACATTTGTATACCCAATCCTGAATTGTACCTCACATCTTTAAAATAAAAAATTTAAAAATAAAATAAAATGTGCATATTAATTATGTATGCTCCTATCCACATGCCGTGCTTCAGAAGATAAAACAATGTTCTTTGTGCCATGTTGGATGTGGCCTGGGAGGCCACTGGCAGAGCAGGGCCAATACTGAGTAAGAGAGATATTTGGATCCTGTGTCCTAGCTCAAATTACTCAGTGGGTGTCTTCCCTCAGCCATGTGAATTAACATTCTGATGAACACAAATATAGCAAGACCCAAAGTCCCTGGTACGACAACAATGATAGTTTAATAATAGTTGTTCAGCAGTGCAAAATCAGGAAATTCCACTTCAGCTATTCTGGTTTGCCGAGATCTCTGTCATCAGCCTTTGCTGAATAGTCAGAGTCCCATCCATGCATCTTCCTGAAAGGAGCAAGATAGAGACAAATTGCAAATCAATGGATGTAAAGTGCTTAGTGCAGTATCCAGCACATCATAAGAACTCAATATATATTAGCTTTTCCTTTTGTCATTAGAAAGAGTCATAGGTCTGGTCTTTGGTGGTTGGAAATTAGCACCAGCCCCCCCCACACACACACTGAAGCTCTTTAGAAAGACTTCCTGCAAATCACATTTGGGTGAGTAGAGGACAAGAGAGCTGCCCTTCAAAGAGACAGTCTTGAGCTTCATCCAGACAGTGTAGGCTGTTACTTTGGTTCTCCAATTAGCTGGAAGGCTGTACCTGAGACATTCAGAAGAGAAAGATGGCCAAAGGCTACCTATCTGGGCATGGCAGCAGGAGAAATAAGAATTGGGAGGCTGACCAAGAAGGAGGAAGACTCTAGAACAAGGTGTGCTTCCCTGCTGGCAGTGACGTGTGACAAGGTACTATTAGGAGGTGAGACCCCATTGTGCTTGGGCAGAAGGATAGAGAACCCTGTGGACACTGGCCCCTTAGTTACCCGCACTTGGCCCCTTCCATGTAACTGCATCTATAAAAGATCATGTGGCCTGGTCACTCAGACATGTTGATGAGTCCCAGTGTAGGATGCGAGCACATCATGATGACAAATCGAAGAAACCATGGCTGTGCATGTGTCTGCATGTGTGTGCTCTGATGTGCACCTAGGCATGCAAGTGCATGTATGGATATGTATTGTAAAGGAAAATATACATTAAAAATAAGAAGCTCAACTCTTTCTGTTGAAAAATAAAGATACTTCTGTCCTTTTCTTTCTTTTTTTTTTACCAAAATTTATTTCTGTCCTTTTCAAATTTGTGTACATCTTTTCAATGGGTAAATAAGCCTCTCACAGTCTCACAACCCATGAACGTTTGCTCAAAGATCTGGAAACCATCTTTTAATACTGCAAATATTAAGGGAAATAGCACCTCTGTCTCCCAGTTTCAGTGGGAGGGTAAGAACATAACTTTGATGGTCACCTTGCTTTAATTTGCAAAACTATCTCCTGTTCTATAGATATAAGAAATTTGCTTGTCTTTTTGTGTCATGTCCTCAATTACCATGATAAAGTTAGGACTATGCAACTGTGACAAAAAGTGGTGTGTGTACAACCTTCTAGTCACTAGTACAAGAGGACTAGTGGTTGTTTATCTTGAGAACTTGTATGGGAAGGATTATATCTGCTTGGCTAAGAGAATAAGAATTCTTTTTGTTCTTGCAATCTCTTAGCAGATTGTGATGAACATAATGTTTGGTTTAATGCTTATTCAATCATAACACTATTTTCTTTCACCAGTCTTTTTGGAGAGGTTTTCTGAAGTGGAAGAAGATTTTGGTTTTTTAAAAGTATATTTACCAGAATTTTGGATCATGTGTGTATGCATAGTGTGCATATGTGTGTGCATCTGTGCAAGGGCATATATGTGTGTTAGGAGAGAAAATAGGCCATTCTAATATCTACCCTTAAAGAAAAAATTGATTTGGTGATCCTTGTTAAAGCACTGCAAGGCAGATTTTATTCAGGACCATCACAATAGGTATAGAGGCCACAGGAATGGAATTTTTCAGTGGGGAAGATTGGACTCAACTCCAAATTCAATGGGGGCAAGTAGGAATTTTTAGTCAAGGTGTGGGGTGAGAGTCAGTGGATGGAAAATTACTAAGAAGAAACGTCAAGGGTTGGGGGATGAGGGATTCTGGTAAATTGACCTAGAAGGATTCTTGCTGAAGAGAGGCCAGGGTCACTAGGTGTCACTTCGGTGATGGTAGAAGATGGGGAACCTGGCCAGATTTTGAGAGTGATCAGATATTGAGAGTGAGGTGGGGGTTCTGGCTAAACTGACTCGACGAGTTTCTTGCTAAAACTGGATTTAATAAGAGTGTAACAAATCAGTACCAGGAGAAGTTTCAGGAGTCTGACTAAAGTTGATCAAGCAAAGAATCTTTGTCACTGCACACTCTGGTGGATTTTGAGCCATGGTCTCTTAGAGGAAGAAGACACTGAAAACATCCTGGGTAGCCAGGTGGGAGTTGATGTCAGGGTCAAGGCTAGCAGGTGAGACCTTTCTTGACTGACAGTGTCTGAAAGAAGGAGCTTAGGTATGACCCCATCATTCCGTGTCCCTGTGCCAAACTTGAGTCTGACCAGAGTTCACATCAATGAATATTATTTAATGAACTTTTTAGAGTCCCCTCCAAATAGAGTCCATTTTCTTTCCCTTTACCATGTGGATATGAGAGTCCACCTGTTTACACCATGACCTCCTTTTATCCATTCTAGGCATAGTGTTTGATACTTCCAGAAAAGCAATTTCAAAATAGATCAGGAAAAAATGACAGCCTTGACACTTGGCCTGAGATTATAAAAGAGAAGAAAACTAGGGAAAGCAAGATTATAAACCTTCAGATATAGTAACTGAGTTAATGGTTCTGTTTGCAGCTCTGATCAGGTTTTTTCAAAGCAATTATAGCATATTTCAAATATATAAAAAAGCACCAAGAAAATATAACCAATTCGTCAATGTCTTCCTCATTCAACATGTCAACATTTAGTCATGTTTGCTTCTGAGTCTTACTAGAGTCTTACTAAGAAAGCTATTTTTAAGGAGTGAATAGTACTAAATCGTACCAAATAGTATAGAGTAAATAACTACTGCAAAATGGACTTGTATTCTCCCACTCTGAATTTTATATTTGACTACATATTTATAAACAGTTTTTATTATATTTTTTTGCTTTGCATTTTTAAATAAATCATAAACTTTTGGGGACTTTCTTATTTCATTCAATATTATATGTGTTTATTTAATCATTTATTTTAATAGTGATGTGCAGCCGGGCTCGGTGGCTCAGCCTGTAATCCCACACCTTTGGGAGGCTGAGGTGAGTGGATTGACTGAGCCCATGGGTTCGAGACCCGCCTGGGAAACTTGGCGAGACCTCATCTCTACAATAAATAAAAAAATCAGCCAGGCATGGTAGCGTTTGCTTGTAGTTCCAGCTGCTTAGAAGACTGAGGTGGAAGGATCGCTGGAGCCCAGCAGGTCGAGGCTGCAGTGGCCGCTCCCGGCCACTGTACTCCAGTCTGGGTGACAGAGTGAGACTCCAACTCAAAAAAAAAAAAAAAAAAAGTGATGTGCAGTATTCTATGATATATAGTCTTTTATTTATCCCTTCTCTTAGAGATTTTTCCAGTTTTTAAAATTACAATTGTTCATGTAAATAAGAATATTCTTACATGAGTTTTTTTATGAGAGTATTTTTAGATCAGTGAACTTTAAGTATCTTCTTCTTTCCCGCTCAAAAGAACTTTGAACTTTTATGAAACTTTTCACAGTTTTCAAGTTAAAATCCAAATTTGTGTTCATATGTTTAAGTTTAATAGTTTCAGACAGGGAATATCTAACAAAAATATGAAAGATTTTTACACTAAAAAATACAAAATATTATGAAAGACGTTAAGAGAGACTTAAATAGATGGAGAAGTGCACCATGTTCATGGGCTGGAAGATTAATACTGTGAAAATGCAAATTTTCTGCTAAATCAGTCCACCATTTCAACTCAAATGCTGTCAAAATTTTGGCAGTATCTTTGTATGGAAATTTAGCAAGCTTATTCTAAAATTTATATGAATACCCAAAGAACCAAGAGTAGCCAAAACAGCATAGAAGAGGCAGGGTGTTTTGAGACTTCATGACCACTTCCTAGCCTAGTGCTTTGCTGAAAGGACTCACAGAGCTCAACATGACATTATACTATGGCAAACACTGACTTCAGTAAAGGGAAAGACACAGAAATGGCAGAAAAAGGTACACCTAGGTGGAAGCTAGGGTGACTATGGGCACGTTTCTTGGCCATTCCTCTGTGAGGGTCATGGTTTTCTCTCCAACAAGAACCACAGAGACTCATGTGAGATGTCTTTATCCCTGGAAATTATCTAGGCTTGTGACCCAAAGGCCTTTAAGAGCCTGATTACAATCTATAATACTTAGTGATCTATCACAGAAACAAAGAACAGAGTACCATACGTTCTCACTCATAAGTGGACCTTGAACATTTACCACAATATTATAAAAAAGGGATTGGCAGTAAAGGGATACTACCTGGGTGGGGTGGAGGAACACAACATCAATAAGGGAACCAGATTTTATTTTTTTGAGTTGGAGTCTCACTCTGTCACCCAGACTGGAGTGCAGTGGCCGCTCCCGGCCAACACAGCCTCAACCCGCTGGGCTCCGGTGATCCTTCCGCCTCTGCCTTCCAAGTAGCCGGAACTACAGACCCGCGCTACCACGCCCGGTTAGTTTTTGATTTATTGTAAACATGAGGTCTCGCCAAGTGGCCCGGGTGGGTCTTGAACGCATGGGCTCAGGCAATCCACTCACCTCGGCTTCCCAAAGTGCTGGGATTACAGGCTGAGCCACCGAGTCCCAGGGAACCAGATCTTAAACCAGGCAAAGTGGGGCCAAAGGAAGGCCCAAACTTTACCTGTACGATATCCACTTATATACCTAATCCTGAATTGCACCCTACATCTTTAAAATAAAAAATTTTAAAAAGAGCCTAATTATATAGCTACGAAGCCAGTCGTGGTTCTAACCCCAGCCCAGGCCTCCATGCACATCATGAATCTTAATGTTTGTGTCAAACAGTCTGAAAGCTGAGGCCATCTTGATCCACTGAGAACAGAACATTCCAGAAGTTTAATTAGCAGGTGTGAATAAGAGTCATTGGCAAGACTACAAAGATGAACCCAGAACCGAGTAAAATACACTCCCTGTTCTAACCACTCTATCTGATAAGACGACCTATGAAAAAAGTGTAGTAAGTAAGTAAGTGTAATGTTGCTATGATCATGGGTAGGTAGATCACAGGATCCAAGTAGAAAACTCAGGACAGAAGCCATGTGTCCATGCCCAGCCAACACTGCATTAGAGCAGGGAATACATAATGAAGGGTTAACTAAATATTCATATGAAAGCAAATACTATCTTGTATCATAAACAAAAACCAGATCCAGAAAAAATGCAATGAAAAAAAAACATTCTAATAGATTAAACTAGGTAGCAATTTCTTAAACCAGATGCAAAAATCTTGAACCATATAGAAAAAAAAGAAATATGCACAGATGAAAAACTTTTGTGCGTCTAAAATCATCTATAAATAAAAGAATACCTACAGAGTGAAGACGTTTGCAATACAAAATCCAAAATGTTTTCCTATACAGAATCTATTTTTTAAAGAAAACTTACAAATTGGTAAACGACACATAACTTAATAGAAAAATGGGCAAGTGACACAAACAGGTGCTTCCCAAAAGAAGGAGCTCAAGTGTTTGTAGACACGTGGACAAGGTTTTATCAGTCACTAGGAAAGACAAGCGTAGATTATAATGTGATGTCACCACATAGGAAAATGACCAAAACAAAAGTCAAACATCTGTTTGTATCTTCTTGGTTTCATTCTTCCCAGAGTGTTTCTCCATCCAGCCCTAAAGAGCCAAGAGTGTTCACTCCCCAAAGCATATACATAAGGGAGTTGCCCGGTTAGGCAGTCATTTCCCCTAGATTAATATCAAGCCCTCTCTTTCAGTGCTTGTTCCAGGAATCTGTGCTTGAGACAAATCAGGATACTTTCCCCATTAGATTCAGATTCTATGAATAATCTGGGCTATTGTGTCACAAATATACCAGGCCCTGTGCTAAACTGAGGGACTTGATTGTCAGAGTATGATTCTTACCCTGTGAAAGCAGACTTGGTTTTTTGAGTGAATTCCCTGCAGAGATACTCCAGGATTAAGAAATTCCAGAGCACCATCACAGTCCTCCAGAGAGTAAAGAGAGACACAAAGCAATTTCCACGTACATTGCAAACCACCCAGAGCTGGGCTGACTGAGTTTCTCATTTCATCTGTTGTTTAAAATTGTCAATGAGGGGGAGATAGAGTGCCTTTCCCTATTCTTCTCTGCTAAGTACAACTAAAACCCCTGGGCATTATATATCAAGCAAGCACAAGAAGACATGGAAATATGAAAATGAAAAGACAGTCCAGTCAAGTACTCAGGAGCTGGGAACATCGTGGCAGTGAGTCCCTTGTGTTTTCTTCCTGTCTCATGTAACCAGACTTGGAGCTGAGGAAGTCAGAGGCCCAGAGATGCCACCCGGAACACATTACGAAGTCCCAACAAAACCTGCTCTCACTAGTCAAAGGACCAGGACATGGGTAGCCTCACAGGACAAAATCTTTCAGACAGTAATTTCTCTACTCCAGCCAAACACCACATAAAAAAAACAAACAAACCAAAAGCCTCTGCTCCTTCCAGGCCAACAGAGGGCATAAAAGGAATCCAGAAGTTCCCCTCCACAGGCTGTAAAAATGCCTAGCCTTGCTCCTGCTGGATGGCCAACTAAGGGACAGCTATCTAAAACATGCAAAGAGCTCTTAAAACTCAACAAAAATAAAAAAAAACCAATTTTAAAATGGGACAAAAACCTTAACTGATACTTTATCAAGAAAATATACAGATGACAAGCACATGAAAGATGCTCCACCATTAGGAAGTTGCAAATTAAAGAAAGACACCATGCAACACCTATTACAATAGTCCAAATCTGAAGCACTGACATCATCAACTACTGGCAAGAACGTAGAGCAACAGGAACGCATTCATTGCTAGTGGGAATGCCAAATTACAGTCACTTTGGAAGACAGTTTGGGGGCTTCTCACAAAACTAAACATACTCTAACCATATGATCCAACGGAGTTGAAAACTATGCCACACAAAAAACAGAATACAGATGTTTATAGCTGCTTTATTCATAATTGCCAAAATTTGGAGGTATTGAAGATGCCCTTTAATAGATGACATCTAAATAAATTGTAGTACATCATACAATGGAATATTATTCTACAATAAAGAGCAACGAACCACGAAGCCATGAAAAGATATGGAGGAAACTTAAATGCATATTGCTAAGTGTAAAACACCAATCTGAAAAGATTACACGCTGCATTACTTCAACTCTATGACATTCTAAAACAAAAAAATAAAAACTATGAAGACAGTAAAAAGATCCATAATTGCTAGGGATTGGGGACAAGGGAGGAATATAGGTACAGCACAGATTTTTTTTTTGTTTGTTTTTTGAGTTGGAGTCTCACTCTGTCGCCCAGACTGGAGTGCAGTGGCCGCTCCCGGCCACCGCAGCCTCGACCTGCTGGGCTCTGGCAATCCTTCCACCTCAGCCTTCCGAGTAGCCGGAATTACAGGCGCACGCTACCACGCCCGGCTGATTTTTTTATTTATTGTAGAGATGAGGTCTTGCTGCCCAGGCGGGTCTCGAACCCGCGGGCTCAGGCAATCCACTCACCTCAGCCTCCCAAAGGCACGGGATTACAGGCTGAGCCACCGAGCCCGGCTTACAGTACAGATTTTTAGGGCAGGGAGCCTATTCTGTATGATACACAATAGTGTACACATGTCATTATACATTTTTCCAAACCCATAGAAGGTACAACATGAAGAGTGAACCCTATTGAAAACTAGACTTTGAATGTTAATGTGTCAGTGTAGGGCCATCAGTTTTAACAAATGTACCATCTGTGCTGAAGGATGTTGAAAATGGGGTAGGCTGTTCATGTGTGGGAGCAGAGGACACATGGGAAATCTCTACAACTTCTACCTAATTTTACTGTGAACCTTAAACTGACCTAAAAAATTAAAGTCTTAAAAAATGTCAATTAGCAATTTTCTTTTGCCCTAAGGTTCTTGGCCTTCTGAATCTCTATACAGCCTCCTCCATATTTTCTGTCAGCTTCTGGGTGATAGTTCAGCATTGGCGAAGCCTGAGAGTAAAACCTTCTCCTGTTGAGATGATGAGTACAATGAAATGTTAATTTGAGACCAAACCAGGTGGGACTGATGCTAGTTCCTCCATGACTTTCACCCATTGACCTCCCTGCCTCCACCACATCCTTTAACTCACCAGAATTGAAGTCATAAAATGTGTGTTGCAATCTCATCTTGAAATACCAATAATGTACATCTGATCACATCACAACTCTGGGTCTCAGTTTCCCTATCACAAATTGGTACTGATAATGTTTAAATCTCAGAAATGAAGGCAATATCATCAATAAGTATTTTGTAAACTTTAAAGTATGTGACACATGCAAATTCACTTTGAAAAATGAGGGCAAACCAGGTTCTATAGGGACAATGCAATTATTACACTTCTGTATCGTGCTTTATTCTTTAAAAACACTTCTTCATACTTGACTCCTTGACTTAATTCTTCCTCTTTGTACATAGTACCAAGCTCAGGAGGTGCCATCTCTACCTACTAGGTTTTGACCTGGCTCAAAAATTTAAACAGTCATTCATTGCTTGACAATGGGGACACACTTTGACAAATTTGTTCTTAGGTGACTCTGTAGATATACGGACATAATAGAATGCACTTACCCTAACCTAGTTGGCGTAGCCTATTACACACCTAGCCTATGTGATGTAGCCTATTGCTCCTAGGCTACAAGTCTGTCAATCATGTTACTGTAATGAATATTGCAGGCAACTATAACACAATGCTAAATATTTGTATATCTAAACATAGAAAAGGTACAGGAAAAATATGGTGTTATAATTTTAAGGGAGTAGCATGCTATATATGTGGCAGTCATCGATGGACATGTCATTATGCAGTGTATGACTGTATCAACCTTGACTTTCCTCTAACTTTATGCACCCTCCTGTGTCTAATCTATCAGAAAAATCATGTAATCTCTATCTTCAAAATAAATATTGACTGGGCATGGTGACTCACACCTGTAATCCCAGTATTTTGGGAGTCTGAGGTGGGCAGATTGCTTGGACCCAGAAGTTCAAGAACGCCTGGGAAACATAGTGAAATCTCGTCTCTACAAAAAATTAAAATAAAATAGGATAAAACAAAATAACTCGGTGTGGTGGTACACGCCTGTAGTTTCAGTTACTCAGGATGCTGAGGTGGAAGGATTGCCTAAACCCAGGAGGCTGAGGTTGCTGTGAGCCATAATTATTGTGATTGTGACATGCCACTGAACTCCAGAGTGGGGGGAGGGAGGGAGGGAGGGATGGAACCCTGGATGATGCCCGGGGCCGTTGCCCACCTCAGCTCCTCCACCCATCAACCAGGCCAAGGGCACCCACCTGTACTTTCATGGCTCAGGATGAGAGACAGAGAGACAGAAACAGAGACAGAAAGAGAGAGAGAGAGAGAGAGAGAGAGAGAGGGAGGACATTTCTCACTATTTTTGTAACTGCATTCCGTCTAATTTTTCATCGTTTTTTGTCTAGAATCGAACAATTTCCATAACAGGATGGCCGTCCATAACCCCTTCCTTCCTACATTGCATGCCCAGCCTGGTGTCCTGTTAAACTCAGGTCAGATCGTGTCACTCCTGTGCTTTCTACTTCACTCACAGTAATCTGCACTAGCATCATTTTGAGGGCCTGCAGGTTTTTAGATGTTCTGGCTCTTAGTTATCTCTGAGATCCTCTTCTTAATCTCTGTCCATGGGCTTCCTGCCGTTCATCACATTTACCAAGTGAACTATTAATATCTGCTCTGCCTTTTGTCCAATTGGATTGCAGACACCACATCTCTCCTATAAGACAGCTACATGACTCACTTTTCTAAGACTTTCAGGTCTTTCTCTAAGTATTAACCCAGCCGGGTGGTATCTCCTTGTGAAAAAGCAAAACCACCCACCATCAATCCCCCTTGATATGAGTTAACTACCAAGATCACTAGTCGTTAGAGGCCTTGTCATCTCCTGATATGAAATATGTACATGGTGGTGGGTTTCCTGTCTGTCTCTACCCATTAGAGTGATGCTCATGAGAGGAGTGACTTTGTCCATTGCTCTGTCCCTTATGTCTAGAACAGTGCTCACCCATCACAGGTGCCAAGGAATATCTGTTGAAAGAAGAGTAAAGGGAAGGTGAAGTTCTGTGCTTTCCCCAGATCGGAAACCAGGGTCAGGAAGTGCAGAGCTCAGCACACAGTTCACAACGATAAAATTTGCTGCTTGAGTAAAGACAGCAGAATTTTCATTTTAATTTCTATTGGCATTTGCCGCTCAGCTATCATTAAAATAATTAAGAGGCTGACTGTATTGAAGGAAACCAAACTGGATGAAAAAAGAGGAGGGAACAGAGATTGTGCTCGCTGCTGAAATTTGGCAAAAAGTCAATATTGACAACAGGTCACACATTTTCAACAAGTCATGTAAATTTGGCAATATTATAAGGTTTTTTGTTTGTTTTTTGCTTTTTTTTTTTTTTTTTTTTGGAGTTTCACTCCGTCGTCCAGACGAGTGCAGTGGCATGCTCCCAGCCACTGTAGCCTCGACCTGCTGGGCTCCGGCAATCCTTCCGCCTCAGCCTTCCAAGTAGCTGAAACTACAGCGCGCGCTACCATGCCCGGATAATTTTTGATTTATTGTAGAGGTGAGGTCTCACCAAGTTTCCCGGGCGGGTCTTGAACCCACGGGCTGAGGCAATCCACTCACCTCGGCCTCCCAAAGCACTGGGATTACAGGCTGAGCTACTGAGCCTGGCTATTATAAGGTTTTGAACCAGAGTCTTAGTAGAAATGTGTTTAATCTAAAGAAGGCATTGACTGTGTGTATTTCTGCAACACTCACAAAAGCTAGAGCAAACTGTCTGAACCAGGAAGATGAAGTGGTATGCGTTCTGGATTCCTTGACCCCCACAGAACTTTGTCATGTGATTAAAGGAAACTGGAGGTCTGGGGTGTAGAGCTGCAAGCACATATGGGGTCTCTTCCCTGTCCCCTACTATCACTCCCATCTCCAGTAAGCAACCGTGGTTCTCTGTCCCTTCTTAGCTCTGCTCCAGGGGAGCTATGTACTTCTAAGGTATATTTGTCCACCCCATGGGCCTTCAGTAATCAACTGTGGATCACCAGAAGCGTACCTCAGTCAGGAAGGATCATTTGCCTAGAAGGACATCAGCTCTCCCCTTCTGTGACACTCATTCCTATGGTGGATTTATTCTGTGGGCTCAGATGTGAATGCCTTGCAGGCAGGGGTAGCTGATTTGATTTATCTCCAAATCCTTCTAAGTCTCAAACTGACTTGTTTACAAACTTGCTCGATACATAAATGTGTGAACACCCAGATAATTCATAACAGGTGCCTGTGTTTCATACCAGCCCTGGATGATGCCCGGGGCCATTACCCACTTCAGCTCCCCCACCCACCACCCAGGTCAAGGGCACCCACCTCTACTTTGATGGCTCAGGGTGGCCTAACCCAGATCCCTGTTCTCCAAGCCCTGGCCTCTGCTGGGGGTCTATCCTTGGCACACAGGCCTGCTCACAACGCCCATCCTGATGGCACAAGTCTCAGAGGAGAAGACCTGGGGACAAGGGGCTCTGAAAGCCAGAGCTGACAGCAAGAGGTCCTTGAACAAGTTGTAGTTACGAGTCTGAGGGGACTAACACCAGGTTTGTAGACATCACAGCTGTTCTCAGGTCCTGCTGTGGGAATGGCTAGGTCAAAGGGCATCAGACAATACCTCAAGCATTACCATTTGCAGGGCAGATCCTGGACTGCTTTGGAGAGCAGCCTCCTGGGCAGCCTGGTTGGGAAAAGAGTTTCTCTCAGAGTTCTAAGGTATTACTAGAAACAGAAGCAGCAGAAAGGAGACTCAGACTGATTTCCAAAATCATTACTGCACTGCATTTGTCAGCTGAGTCACTGCTGTGAAGTATCCATCCTTCTGCCAAACCCCCTGTACACAGGTGGGTGATATGGGGGCCTTGCAATGAGTCAGCAGCCTGCAGAGGGGCTGAACCTAGAGGCAGTAGGTATGGGCAGCTCCCTCTGCACAGCAAAGACAGAGTTGCTTTGGAATTCTCCATGGAACCACCAGTTCATTGGGAAGACGTTCACACTGGATTTCCCTCCGCAAGGCACACAGAGGGATCCAGTGACAATTATGTGTGGGTCCTCAGAGCAGCAAGATGCATGAATGCAGTGCAGCTCACCACCACACCCTGCCTGTCCCCTGAGGATCATCCCAAGAGAGGCAGGCAGATGATGCTTGGTGAGGGCGGCCAGACAGGAGCCAGCTCTGAGGTTCCTGTAGGGTGAAAGCCATGGGAAGAGGCTGGGTCAGCACTAACCTCAGGCAGCTTGGGCAGAGATTCAAAGAGGTTTTCAACACTCCTTTCCTCTCCTCTGCTAACCTCGCCTCCCACTTTCAAATCCCCAAGGCCACCAACCCCAGTGCCCCAGTCACAACCTCTCTGGGAATTATGCATTAGTTCATATGGATTCTGTGACAACCCAGGGGACTGGAGAAAGCATGGCACCTGGCCGTGGGGATGCTGAATATACTAGTTCTTGGAAGTATCAGAAGGTTGTCAGCAGCAGACAGTGGAGAGGAGGCCCCAGGTGAGTTTCTTCCAAGTAAATGAAGTGAATAAGTGACATCAGAGCAGAGTCTCCCAAATCTCTGTGCTGAAGGACTTCTCCCAGTACAAACAGGGAGACTTAGGCTTAATGAGGAACTGCCTCCATCTCCAGCCTCTACCCCCTCTCCGGCTCAGTCATTCCTTCTCCCAATCATTTTACTGTCTTTAGTCTTCTAGTTTTTTGGGGAACAGAATCCAACTCTACATGGACGGGACCATATGTACTTGGTTCCCTGTAATGGCAGAAATAGCTTAACTTCAAGCTTCTGAAATCCTCCACCTGTCAGCCTGAGATGTGGCTGCACTTTTGTCTTCTCAATGGAGCATTTGGGAGCCCTTCTGAGTGACAGTCCCAGGTGGGCTGGCTACCTTTCAGGACAAGTCATGTCGCTGTTCTTTGAAGGCTGGGTCATTTGTGTAGGTCTCCGTGTTGATGCCGATTTGGGGTCTGGATGCATCGAGCAATAAGGAAGTGCCTGGAGATGTCTACGACAACATGGAGAGGGTAGAGTCCACTTTGCCAATGTTTCTCTGCCCACACTTGGCCCCTCTTGAGGCTGCTTCTGCCTGGGTTGCACCCAACCCTCAGCCACAGTGGCTGCTGCTGCAGGCTGCCCCACTCTGGCTGTCAGGGACACATAACAATTCTATACTGCCTAGACAGGCGGACACACAGGAGCAGAGCTTGGGGCAATTGAGAAAAATAAGGGGCAGGAGAGACAAGAGAGAGATAATTGCAATGTTCTTGCAGCTGTTGGAGTGTGGAATTGGATGGGTCAGGGCAGCAGATTGACTCCCTTAGTGGGCAGAGGATTGGACAATAGCAGGGAAAAACAACATGAACTTCATCAATTATGTGGTCACATAAACCCTTTGTCCCCAACACCAGGCTGAGGTTCCCTCATGGGAGGGGAAAGAGGCCCTTTGGGCCTGAGCCCAGTTCAGCAGTGGCAGCCCATGCCCTGACTCTGTTGGGATCTGGTCCCTGTCTGGGAAGCTGCCCTATATCCCTACCCAGGGTGAGGCCACAAAAGCCACCAGAAGTGACAGATGCTACACAATTTTCTCACAAATGCCACAGTGGAGGCCAATCCAAATGTTCTCAAGGAAGCTCCGTTTGTGCGAGGGCTTGACTTCCTTGATCCAGGTGTTCCCACCTGCTCATCTGGTATCCCCACAATCACAGTGCAAGCCACACCAAACACCTGCTGGGAAGGGGCGGTCTCTCTGTGTCTCACCAGGCTGGAACCTAATCACCTTTGCAGCCTGGCCTTTTCCTCCATCCTCTCATGTCTTGCTCTCCAGTCTCCCACCATGTCCTCTTAACCCTTCATCTCCCCTCCCTACTCCCAGAACTGAGGCTCACTTGGGCAGCCACCCTGCTTCCCCAGTCCCGACAAGATCTCCCTCTGGCATCCTGTCTGCCGAGCAAAAGGCTCTCATCTGCTTCAAGCTCTTGCTGCGAAGCCAAGGAAGATGCTTCATCTTGAAACCTGGCCAGAAACTGCCAGGATGTGTCCTGCATCCCCTTGGTTAAAGGTCCCCGTGGGCATGGATCCTGCCTGTCTCCTACACCCAAACCTGGAAGCAGCGAGGCTGTGTAAACACTCCCAGGTTTAATTGGAAGAGAAGCTTCAGCTGAGACTGAGCAGATGCATCACCCTCACCTGGGTCTCACCTACATGCTGTTATGAGCATCCAGAGCACCAAGGGAAAAGCAGTCACCTTTCCGATGAAAACTTGCCCTGCTCGGAGGCAAGGGTATGCAGAGGAAGGACAGCACAGAGCTCTCCAGAAAACTGAGCCATGGCAAGTGGAAGATCCACCTGCAGCAACGTTGTGCCCTTCTACACACACACATATATGTGCCCAAACCCACATACATGCACACACATATACACAAAGACACATACGTGCATGCACATACTCACGTATGTGAGTGGAAGCACATGTGCACACACATGCGCTACTCATAGCCCCACTCACAGGCTCAACCGCCTTGGTTAGATGATCTCAGTATCACTAGCTATGAAAGTGGGGACTTCAGGCCTCGGAGGAGTCCAGCAGGACAGGGCTGGGTGAAGCAAGAGAGATGCCAGGGGTACAAATGTCAGAGGACTGCCACCCCTCACTTACAGGAGGCTGAATGAGCTCCAAGCTTGCCTCACCCGAGTCCCGGTCCTGCAGACCAGGGGGATGAAGATGAGCCACTGCTAGCCCTGCCTGCTCTCCTCACCTACCCAGTGAAGCTACTGCTTCTCAGAGGGGCTTCTTGTCCTTGCCCTGTTGTCTCTCCCAGTACTGGGCAGTCTCAGCACGGGTCCTTATTCTCTGTCCTCTTCTGCACAGCTCAGGCACCCCCTGGCCTCATGCTTTTCACACAGCCTGCTCCCCGATTCTCCCTCTGCAGGAGGTCAGGGTCTCAGGCCTGTCTGCCTGTTAATATCCATCCACTCCCACCACCTTGTTGTCTATTAGTCTGTGCAGTGTCTGAGGATGACTCAGAATCCTGCAGGTGCAACTCAGGCCTGACACTGTCAAAGAAAACTGAGTGGACACACAGTGTGTGGCCCCCTGGGCACACAGCACAAGACTGTTAAATTCTGAGGAAGGAGAGCCAGGATGAACAAGCTAGAGGAAGGAAGACCCTGTCCACCCGGGCCAGCCCTATAAAAGCAGGACAAGGTGACAATGGTTGAGGAATCGTCCAGAACACTTCTAGAGTGACAGAAAGATGGAGCCACCTGGAAGCACATCCACCTCCAGGTGGCCCAGGAGCCCAGGAAACATTGGGGAGGGATGGCCCTCAGGCTCCATAGTAGCAGCACTTTCTAATGATTAGAGTTCCCATCATGGACCTGTCAACAGCAAACAGCAAGCCCTCTCACTGAACATGTCTAAGTCCAGGCAAAATGCTCAAAATGGAACCCTGGGTGTGGAAAAGGCCTGAAACTTCTGAGTCTGATTCAGATCCAAGGTGCCGGTCCTCCGTGCCGGGAATTAAGGAAATTCCAGATCAAAAAGCCCAGAGGATATTGTTCCATGGGCCCACGAAAGAAACTTGTTTTGTTCAAATCCCTCAGATAATTGTCCTTTGGGCTTTTGGGACAGTCTCACAAGCTATGCACGGCCTGCACAACTTCAGCATTGAGGGACCCTTACTCAGGCAAGATTTGAAAAACCAATTGAAAAATCTACGTATGTGGCATCTCCGCAAATTTTCATTTTCACCTCTGCTTATCAGAGGTGGGGACTCAGCACAGAGCTTCTCTGCATTTATTATGGAGTCTCAGCTGGGGGATGGTTTCAAGGTCAGAGAGAGTCCCATCTCCCGATGACTGCCCCGAGAGCCAATCTTCAGGCCGCACATTCCCAATTGGGAGCTCTCTCAAGCATGAACTATCAAATTATTGTCAATTCCGACTGATTTTCTAACAGACAATGGAAAATCTTCGGTGGACTTCATATGTGACTTCTACTCACTTTCTTATTTATTCAACAATAACAGTGAAAGGTCATGGGCCTGGCATATGCAGTTAGCTCTTTGCTGTTTATTGAGTTTTTATGCTTGGTTTAAAACTGAATTACTGGGGCATAAAGTGAAAATGCATTTATGCCCTTCAGGAAAATCTGTACATAAAAATTAAATTATATTATGAAAAGCAGAGGGAGCCATGTGGGAAACTCAGAAGAATTGATTAGGAGATCAAAGTGCCTGCGAGGACACGTTCTAATTACTCAGTCTTGTCACCGTGTGTATATTTTTGTCATTTGGAGTCATTCCCTGGGACCTCCTTTTTCTCCTCCTCCTATGGGCGCATTCCCAAGTGGGTGCCCGGTGTGGTGCTGGAGGACTTAGCACACAGGGCATTGTTAATTACAGCGTCGAATGAGGCAGCCAAAGGGACCCCAGAAAGCAACCCCCAAACTGTCAGTGGTTCTCCCGTTTACTAGCTGAAGCTCCACCTTAGATTTCAGTAAAACGTGATTTTTCCTGTCCCTTGAGACTCCAATTCTGAGGGTCTGGAGTGGTCTTCAGGGCACTGGAGTGATCTTCAGGGCACAGGTCAAGCACAGTGTCAGACAGACATTAAGAAATCAGGGGACCAGGTAGAAGCCTAGGGACATGTGACTGTGGTGCAGGGGCCCAGTCAGGCTGCACACACGCCTGGAGTCAGCATCCCATTTGCAGGTAGATAAGATCAGATATCATTGTATCATAAGTCCGTGTTTTCGAGTACAACGTCAAGTATATGTGGCATTTAAGATAAGAAAGAAGGCAATCTTTCTCCCTGAGGATGTCTGGGTGTCAGAGCAGGAACAGTGCCCAGTCCTTGGCCCCGCCCTGCCCCATTCCACCTTTGACCCTGCTCCCAGCTCCAGTAGTTGGTCCCTGCCCTGGCCCTGGCCCTGGCCCAGACCCCACTTCTGCCCCTTGCTCTTGCCTCTGCTCACAGCACGGGGTCAGCCAGCTTCTGCAGGGCCACTTTTATGGGAAACATCCTACCTGCCTGCAGGCATTTTCAAAAAGCATGTCTTAGACTTCCTTCCTACAGCATTGAATCAGGAGCTCCTCCATCAGTAGAGACCTTGACTCAAGCCTGGTATGGCCATGGAGCATCTCAGTCAGGCCTGGGGACAGAAGGAAAGAACTCCCTTGGTCTGTAGACAACAGGAGCCTGAAGGCTCAGACTTACCATCCCTGTTTGCTGTTTCTATGGTCCTGAGTGTAGAGCTGGAGTGATCCTGGAGATGGCACCCCATGTTTCCAGGGAGGGAAACCACGCTCCTTCACCAGACACAAAGCCAGCTGATTCCTCCCCATCATGGTGGGGTGAGTGGAGTGGTGCCAGATCTTCTCCATTCCTCTTCCATAGTCTCATTAGCAGAGTAGAAACAAACTCCTGACTGTCTCTGCAAGGACAAAAATAACACCTGCAGGTGTTAGTGTCCCCTGTGTGGGGGCACTAGAATCATATGAATGGCTGACCCACAGAAGAACATTCTTATTCTGAGTTATTTCTTCCTTAATTTTTACATTTGCATGTTTTTGATGTGCATTACATACATAGAACACAAAACATCATGTTAAGGATATTACTGCTTAATATATGTGCAGTTTAAAAGTGAGTCGAGGCAAGGTCATTTAAAGAAATATGGTAGTTGGCAAGGGACAGTCCTGTGACATGCTTTGAGAAACAGGATTTAACCAACTTTATCATTCTATGGAAGCCCAAGAGAACTGACCTCAGATGTCAGTCCAATCTTCCTGAAGTCAATAGTTTGGAGATACAAGTTGAGACACAGCCACTCCCTGCGTTGTACAGGGACCTCCCACAGCCTATAAGGCCACGTGCACATGGATCACTGGAAGGTCGTCAAGTCCATGTGTGTATTTGCTGCACTGTCTCCAGTTCTGAAATATGAATAACTGTGAATGATCATAACACCACTTGTGTGCCAGCCACTGAGATAGCACTCTGTCGCCATCTGCCTTGGCCTCCTTCCCTGGTCAGTTAGACCCAACATCATAGATAAACCTGGCCACATTGCAGAACTTAATTTTTCCTTCCAAGAAAGGTTACTATTTTCCAATAACAGGATGACTCTGAAGGTGAAACTCTTTTTAACCCAGACAGAAGACATTGCTCACTATTTGGGGCACAGCTGTACAACACGATTCTGCCATCAGTGAAACACTAGCTCTGTGAGGCTGGCTCACTCCAGAAACCTTCAATCGATGGAGAATATTCCACCCCCTGCCTGGCATATTAACAGATCTCCGCCTGGCCTTTCCAAGGAGTTTATGACTTGGAAATGGCTGTGGTGCATTGACTCTGCATTCATTGAAATTAAAGCAGGACTGTCTGGCTAGAGCAGAGAATTAGTTATGCAGGAGGGTTTATTCCAGGCTTCTTAGAGGTTTACAGGTGACTAACTCCTCACACTTAGCTGACAGACTTGTTGCAGCAAAAGACAGGTATTAACACCCTGGAAAGGATCACATTTAAATCCTAGCATAGCAAAGATTAACCAGATATTCAAGACAACACTATCATCAGTGGAAAAGCAGTTATTCATGTGTATAAGATTCTGGTTCATACACAGCCCCAGGGCAAGTTCAGTGATAAAAGGATGATTGTCCATGTAGACAATGATGATGATGATGATGATGATGATGATGATGATGGTGATGATAACAATGATGACATCGTATCTATAGGCCCTGATTTCAATGGTTGGAAGATGTAAATGTGTGCTCATTTCTTCTTACCCATTAAGACATTATTAAAGCAGGCCTTTCTTGATGTAATGAAGATATACTAGACTAGGTGATTTACACTCACCTATTTACAAATAAAAAAATAGTATGACTTGATACCAAAACCAGACAGAGACAGTGAAGAAAAAAAGTACAGACCAATATCTCTCACGAACTTAGATGTGAAATTTTTAGCAAGACATTAGAAAATTGAATCCAGCAACCTATAGCAGGATGTATGCACCAAGACTTAGCAGGATTTATTCCAAGTATGCAAGGCTGGTTCAATATTCAAAAATCATTTAGTAAATCAAAGAGGAAAAGTCATACCATCATATTAGTTGATGCAGAAAAACTTTGACAAAATTTAACAGCCCAACTTTATGCTAATAGTTTTTATCATGTTAGGAATAGAGGGGAATTACCATAATTTCACACAGAGAATCTGTGAAAATCCTATGGATAACACCACAACAAATGGTGGAAACTGAATGCTTTCTTCCTATGAGAACAAAACAAGGTGGTTTTCTCTCACCACTATTTGACATTAAGAAGCTGTATCGGCTGGATTTGGTGGGTCAGCCTGTAATCCCAGCAATTTGGGAGGCCAAGGCAAGTGGATTTCCTGAGCCCATGGTTCAAGACCAGCCAGGGCAACTTGGCAAGACCTCGTCTCTACAATAAATAAATAAAAAAAATTAGCCGGGTATGGTAGCACGTCCTGTTGTTGTTTTGGCTACTTGGAAGGCTGAGGTAGAAGGATTATTGGATCCCAGCAGGTCAACACTGGGGTGGCAGTGAGTGTGCCACTGCACTCTAGCTTGGGTGACAGAGTGAGACTCCAAAACACAAACACACACACACACACACACACACACAGAAGCTGTATCAAGTGTAATAAGTAGGAAAAAATAAATAAATGGCATATAAGTTGGAAAGGAAAAAATAAAAATCTCCCTACTTTCAGATGATACAATTGCCTAGTGACAAATCCCAAAGAATACACCAAACAAAACACACATATCCCAAAAGGACCTGCTGAAACTAATAAGTGAGTTCAGCAAGGTCACAGTATGGAACATCAACTCACAAGAATCAATCACATTTCTACACACTGAAAAATGAGCCTGTGAAAACAGAAACTAAAAACGCAATACCATGTATAATCACTCCTAAGAAAATGTGCTTCTTAGGTAGAAACTAAACAAAAACAGATCCAGGCTTTGAATGCTGGAAACTCAAATGGTGATGAGAATTTATGGGAAGAATCTCAAATCACATGTTGCTACCCAGCCTTCCCTAAGTGCCCCCCACAAGTCTCTCAGTCTCACCCAGCAAGGTCCAGGGAGCAGTTTGTGGGGCAGTAGCTTCCAGTCATAGCATGAGGGGGCTGTGGGCTAAAGGGAATGCAAATACATTAAACACTAATTTTTAAATATGTCATTTGGTGTCAGCCTTTTGGTATGCTCATTGAACTCTAGTCCATTCTAGAGATGTTCACATCCCTGGAGTTCCATCTGCATTGTCCCAGAGTATGTGCTGGGTCCTGGCATTGGCTTGAAGTTGGCCAGACAAAGCTGTTAAGTCACATGAGTGTCTTTATCTAAAGGAGAGAGCAGGTCACTGCAGCGTTCTGCTTCATCTTGAAGTTGTGGGATGCAGACGGGGTTACATGGAGAAAAACATCTGGGACAGATGCGTGGGTTAGGAGTGGACAGTGAGTGAGGATCCATCAAAGATGATCATCAGGGGGCTGTCTTCATAGAAAATAGAGTCAGGCAGTGAACCCTTGAGAAAGTATGTATGTCAGCGTTTGTGTGGAATAAGAAGATGTGTGCACAAGCATATGTGTGGTCATGCATGTGTGTGAGCTGGTAAGCATTATGTGAGGTGCATGTGTGTTCCCTATTTGTGAGTGTGTGTGAGCCTGTGTGTGTATAAGAATGTGTGCAAGTGTAAGAATGTATGGAGCATGTGTGTTTATGAGCATGTGACCACTCTGTGAGATGCACGTGTGTTTTCCGTTTTAATGTGCATGTGTGAGTATGTGTGAGCATGTGGGTGTATGTGTATAAGGCACACACAGTGGTAGGAGGGTGACTGCCCACCACACTGCCCTGCTGAAGAGACCCTATGACAGAGTGCCAGTGACTGCACCTTTCCAATACACTGCTGAGATGTCAACAGTGCAGGTCCTGCAGTGACACACTGCTCCAGGCCTGGGAACTAAGGACCCTTTACTTTGCAATTAGAGTCTGCAGAGGCAGGGGTAGGGGTACCACAGAGACGGTGTTACCAGCCCAGTCCTTGAGATTCATGGTTGGCGACCAGACCCCTAATCACTGAGTCCCCAGTCCATTTGGGCCAGGGTCAGGATGAAGAAAGGATTTCCCCAGAGTGACCAAAGAGCACTGGTCTGACTAGAAGGGAGGAGAGCAAGTGAAGAGAAGCCTGCTAGCCCCTGCAGTCAACCAGCTGGCATTTGTCACCATAAGTTTATGTTTGCTCCTTTACACCTTTGCCTGCATCCTTGAAACACAGATGAGCATTTCTTTTTATGCACACAGATGCTTCCTCAAAGAATATCTGTTGAATGAAACGTCAGCAAACTATCGAGCTGCACACTTCCCTAGCGTGGCCCCAGCACCTGGCTGTCATATAGTCAGGGAAGAGGTACCACACCTGATCCCCTGACCAGGCCATGCTGCCAACAGTCTCAGTGGGGATAGGAGTGCCAGCTGCAGCATGATGACAGGACTGACAGACACTGTGGGCTTATTATGGGCTGAGCACCCTGTGGAAGGGCTGCTGGTCTTGTCTCTTCTTTCTTCCTGGAATCCCAAGAGATTGGTCCTGCAATGATCTCTTTCTGGTGATGTGGCCACCCAGAATAGTGCCTGCCTGGCAAGTGGACTTGGCTCATGGAAGGGCTTGGCTGCAGGCTGAGCCCATGGTGCCTCTGGAGAAGAGGTCTCACTCTGGATGCCTGGTGCTCTGGGTGCATCAAGAGTTTTGGTTAATCTTCCAAAAGTTTCCAAAAGTGAGTGGAGGTTACAGAGACAATTTATCAATGATCTCCACCTCAGTGCTCTGTCACCCTGCTGCTCAAGTTGAGGTTCCCTCTTTGAAGTGGTAGAGCTGTGATTATTGTCATGATGATGATCACTCCTGCTCTGTTTCTGATCTCCTGAGGACACTCTCCTGAGGTGACCCTCAGCTCCTGGCTCTCATGGATGACTCAGCTCTACCTCAGCCCCAAAATTTTTAAAAGGGTTTGATTGCATGGAGCCCTTCCATTCCCTTCTAATGGGGAGGGAGCTACCACTGCAGAGAGAAAGAGGCCTGCTATATGACACCAAGGCCAGGCCCTGAGTGTGCACGGGACATGCTGTCTGTTTGCACTCACCTTTTCCAAGGGAGTAGATAGAAGCTCAGAGAGAGGGAGACACTTTGTTGTGAGACACAGCCAAGGAGAGATGGAGCTGGGCAGTGGACCCAGATCAGGCCAAGGCCTCAAGACCCCACTTCCTGTCTTCTTCAAGAGCCTGAGTATCCCTGACTGCAGGGCACTGTCAGGCTTGTGGCCACCCTAGGATGCACCAGGCAGAAGCAGCTGCAGCCACTCCTACCTGGGGGCTCCTTTTTCAAACAAAGATCTATTTCATTTCTCCAAGAACAATCATCTGATTCCATGACACCAACTAGGTGCCCAACAATTTAATTCAATTTTGACACTAAACATCCAGAATTAGTTCAGAAGGCTCAATTCCACAAAATCAGTCCCCTCAGACTCCAGTCATGCATGGGAAGTCCAGGCTATTTGCACTTCTACCCAGCTGGCTATGAATTTGGGGCTTTCCACACACCCCCTCACATTCAATAATTTTCTAGAAAAACTCACAGAACTCAGAAAAGCACTAAATTCACTATGACAGTTTATCATAAAAATATGCATTCTTTAAAATGATGAATAACCAGATAAAGAGCACAGAGAACAAGGTCTAGAAGGGTACCTAGCCCAGGAGCCTTTGTCCTCGTGGAGCTGAGGTGGCCACCCTGCTGGCACGTGGATGCATGTGCTATCCTGGAAGCCCCCGTAGCCTGGTAGTTTCAGAGTTTTTAGGAAAGCCTCATTAAATAGACATGTGTGATTAAATCATTGGCCACTGATGATTGTGCTCAACCTCCAGCACAGGGGTAGAGGGTGAGGGCTGATAGTCCAACCCTCTAAACAACCAGCCCCCATCCTGAAGCTACCTGGGGACCAGCCAGTAGTAACCTCATAAGCATAAACTCGGGTGTGATCTAAAGGGGCACCTTATGAATTTTAAAAGATGCACATTTCACTCTGGAAATTTGAAAGGTCTTAGGAGCTCTGTGCCAAGAACTGCAGTGACGAAGACCAAATACGTATTTTTAAACTATACCAGCAGGCGTTTCCACAATTTAGACAGAGCACTTCTCCAGCAGGCCAACAAGTTTTGAGGTCCCTGTGTTGTTTTCACAGGCATCTATGTAAAGCACAGCAACCAGACTAGAAGTTGACAGGCATCTGTCATGGTAGGCACTGTGAATTCAGGACCTTTTGGGTGCTAGGTAACCTACATAGCCTATCTTGTTCTTAAATCCCAGGACCCCTGCCAAGGCCACAAAAATCAGGTGGATAAATTTTGAGTCCCACTCTCTGAGTACCACATGAGTAAACACAGGGATCCTCAATCCCCAGGAGCACCAAGCCTTGGGCAAATTTCCCTGGGCAGAGGTTCATGTGACACCTGAGACTGAGACAGTGATCCCAGGCTACAGAGCAGCTTCAGGTGGACCAGTAGAAATTCTCCAGTATCTCCCGGATGCTTGCCAGCCAGTATAGAATCAGATAGGGCCAGCAAACTTGTCAGGAGAACAGATGTGTGAGCTTCAAAGTGGGGTCTACTTCCTAAAGTTGGAAGTTCTGGTTGAATGGACTCAGCAGTGTTCTTGCTAAAATTGAATTTTATAAGAAAACATACAGATGGGCCTTGGAGAAGGCTCAGGAGCCAAATACTATATAGTTTGGCCAGGCAGAGAATCTTTGCCCATCCTCACTCTTGTCCAAGAAAAGAACTTCTTCTTTCCTTTGAACAACAGACGTCCATTTCTCCTTCAATTGTCTTTTGTTCATTAAGGACCAGTGGAATCATCGTCTGGGACTTGAGAGCGGCAGAGATCTGCTGGACGGTGTGAGCAGTAGGGCACTTAAAGAGGGGGAGAGTCTAAGAAAATAAAAGTAAAACAAAGATTAATAGTTGGAGACCCAGTTTCTGAGACCAAAGAAGAAAGTCGAGTTGTAGTTCAGATGCTGGGCTCTAGGATGACAGTAGTGAGCAAATGAACTTCCTGGTTTGCCATCTGAATGTCTCTGGGGATGGCATCAGGTGTCTGATGAATCTCCTGGGTAGCCCACATAGCAGTGGGCACAAAGGAGATTTCTTTGAGGTTCATATCAAGTCATCTAGCTTCAGCTTGCAGGGTTTGGGGAAAAGGGTCATGATAGTTATGGCCAGTCAGGAGGATGGGAGAAAAATTAGAAACACTAGTTTGGAGCATTGTAGCCAGAGAATGCAGGAAGCTGGAAGAATTGAGGACCTGCAGGAGTAACTGGTTTCCCATTGAAACATGATTTTGTTATCTTTAAAGTAACTCCCCTAAATTCACACCAACCCTGTCTTTACCTCCACCCTGCAGCAACACTTCTTTTTGTCAAAGACATGCTGGTCTTCATGTGGTCACACCCGGGTTAACTCTCAATCTTTGACAGGTAGATTGATGCCATGCTGACCATCACCCCCTTCAAGAGACAGCACACAGCTCTCCTCCTTCCAAAGTTTCCTCCCTGAGCCTCCTTCACTAATGACACCTCACTCCTCAGCTTCTACCTGCAGCCCTTGTGGACATTCTTGAGTCTCCTGACCATCAGCTTCCAGGAGCAGCCAGGCCCATCCTCCACCTGAGCCTCCACCAGGAGGTAGGGTGGCAGCTGTGACCGGACACATCCACCCAAACCTTAGCATCCTCCACACCTCCTGCACTCTGCTCTGTGCCTAAAAATGAGAACACCTTCCTTCTAATTAGCCATTAGCAATGCTTCCCCATAAGGAAAGATGAATGATGCCTGGAGTTGCTGCTGCCCCTCCCTTTCTCCCTTTCTCTCCTAGCAACCCCCAGGAGAACCTTCTTTCAAACCTGTTCCAGATATGACCACTCCCTTCACTTCCACCTTTGCCATCATCACATCACCCCTTACCCCAGTCATCGAGAGACCTGCTCACTAGCCTTCACTCTGGCTCTACAGTCAAGCAATTGTACCAGGTTAAAACCTCTAAAATGGTTGTGTTACAAACCTTCCAGTGATTTCCATTCTCAAAAATAGCAATGTCAAAATTCACACAAAGCTTTATCAGGCCTCATGTGTGGTCTGGGCCTGCTACTCACTGGTCTCCCAGCCTCCTCCTTTCTTCTCTCCCTCCTCTTTCTGCTCCATCCTTACCTGCTGCCTGTTCCTTGGTGGTGTCCTGAGCATACCTGAAGGAGTTGGCCTTGATGTCCTCTCTATTTGTGATGGTCTCCCTGGATATGTCAACGTGGTCCTGCATCATTCTGTAGCAGTTCCTGTCCCTCTTCTAGAACATTCTGCAGGTTCTCCAGATCCAGACATTTCCTGCCCAAATGGCCCACCTTGGGAATACGCTCACTTGTCCCTGTTACCTCCACTTGGATGTTCCTCAGAAGACTCAACCTAGCATTTCCAAACTAGCCCCTGACCACCACACCAGCAATACCCACAGTTTCTCCTTTATAAATGCCACCTGTGTTCTTCCTCTTCTGGGACCAGAATCTTCTGGCCATCTTGTCTCCTCTCCTGGCCATAACCCACACTCTCATCAATAACTGCAGACTTGCCTGTGAAAAGGCCCAGGACCTGACCCTTCTCCTCACCCCCAATGCCCTACCCTGGCTCAAGCCCCCTCAGTCTCTCTTCTGGATGGTGTAGTGGGTTCCCATCCTGTCATGGCCACTGCAGAAGCTCAGCCACACCTTCCTCTCCTTAGCACCCTCCCAGAGATTCCTTTCTCACGGTTCCCAGAACACAGTGAAAGCCCCGCCTCTCCCTAGTCAGCCCAGGCCCTTGGAACTCACGGACCTCCTTTCCCCTGTCCTCTCTCCCCACCCTTCTATTCCCCTTCTCCCTTCTCCTCTGTTCTCCTCACTGCCCCTCTCCAGCCCCACCAGCCTTCTCAGCATCCCTGGCCTCAACAGGCACCTCTTTTTTCAAGGTTCTGACCCCTTCTCGCCCTTTTCAAATCTTAGGTCAAATGAACCCTTTCAATTGCCCCATTGAAAACTTCTTGCCTCACCCCTGCCCCGTTCTGAGAGCCCCATGATCACCAGATATCTGATGAGTCATTTTACCAAACATTTGTTTAATTTGTGTTCTATCTTTTCCCCTAGAATTTAAGCCCTAAAGGACAGAAATTGATGTGAATTTGTTCACTACCACATTCCCAGTGTCTAGAAAAGTGATCAGCCTAGAGAAATGCTCACTAAATGTTTGCTGCATAAATAAAATAAATAAACATCTGCAAGTGTTTACTCCTATTACCATGTCAAATCATTTGAACTTTCCTTTGCCTTGAGATCAGTAACTTAATTCTAAGCACCTGAAGAGTTTTGTTTTTTTTTTTTTCCCCTCTCTTTAAAGATATCAGTGCCAGCTGGGCATGATGCCTCACACTTATAATCCCAACACTTTAAGAGACCAAGGCAGGAAGCTTGCTTGAGCCCAGGAACTCAAGTCTAGCCTAGGCAACATAGAGAGCCCGTCTCCAAAAAGATTTCAAAAAATTAGCCAGGCATGGTGCTGTGTGCCTGTAGTCCCAGCTACTCAGGAGGCTGAGGAGAGAGGATTGCATGAGCAGTTTGAGACTGTGGTGATCCGTGATTATGCCACTGCACTCCAGCCTGGTGACATGAGACCCTGAAGCAAACAAAAAATGCCAGTGCCCTCTATATTTCTAAAACAAAACCCAAAACCATAGTCTACCTTTAAAAAGCTGTTATTAAGCTGAGTGTAGTGGCACATGCCTATCGTCCCAACTACTTAGAAGGCAGAGGTTGGAGGATCACTTGAGCCCAGGAACCCAGGGCTGCAGTGAGCTATTATCGAGCCTCTCAATAGCTACTGCACCCTAGCCTTGGCAATATAGCGAGACCCCATCTCTATAAAACAACAACAAAAGCTGTTTTTAGTTTCTTTTGAAAGCTACCTCAATCCAGAAAGATAAGAACTGCTCCCGACTGGATAATTTCTCTCTAGAGGTGTTTGGCATTTATTTCCTTTGACTGCGGCAGTGGATTTTAATTATGCCAGCATTAACTCTTGTGTCAAGAAGGAAAGAATGGGAGAAACACTCAGGCGCCATCCTTCCCAACACTTCAAAGAGCAGTTAACCTCCACAAGCTGACACCTCTAAACAAGAGTGAAATTAGTGGATATCAATTGTGCTGAAAACAAGGGAAGATTGTTTGCGACTGGGGCCTGTTCACTTTAAAATTCACTTTGGTTTCTTGTCAAACACACTGCGCGGGCGCGTGAGCGGGGACAGAGTCTTTAAAGGCCTGGCTGTCGCTCCAGGTTCCAAACCATTGACTTTGTCAGATAGCTATTTGCAGAGGGCTCTGAACGCACAGGGCTGCGTGCTTCCTTCTTATCCACTCTGAGAAAATAACAGGGGGCAAAAATGACCAGATTCAAGTGGTGTTTTCAATTATTTTGTCTTCCATATTCTTAAATGTGTTATTAAAGTCTATCTGTTCATTGATCCCTCTCTACACATTCAATGTTTTCTAATTGCCTAATCAAAATTCTTCATTTATTCATTTTTTTAAAATTTGTGTAGTCACCAAGCTCCAGCTGCTGAAAGTCTGCTGTGTATGAAGAGAGCCTTTGTGCCCACGCAATGCAGAGGGGAGGAGAAGGAAGGAAAAGGAGACACCAGTCTGGCCTGCAAAAAGTCCAAAGACCAGTAAGAAAGCAGATCCTAACACCCATGTGCAAAAAGTTGTAAGGGGAGTCACTTGGGCCTGGGTTCAAATCACAGATTTGTAGTAAACACATGTGCAATCTCTCTTCCCACTCTGCATCCACCAAGCTGTGTTGGTAAAATTGGCTGTCTGCCCAGTCATCAGAGATCCCTGGTTGGCCCAAGCCTTTGCAATTGGGTTTGGGTGAAGAATTACTAGATTGTCCCGGGAATTTCTGGAAGAGGGAAAGAAATCAAATGCTTTATGAAACTATTGAACTGCTAGATCAAACCAATTCTGAAGCTTTTTGCCCTGCTTGTATATTTTACTTATCAGAGATGATACATTCCTTAATTGTTAGTCAGTTTTTGTTGAGATTTTAGTAAGCAGAATAGTTAAGAGCCCTAAAGGTTTCATTGATAATTCTAGGAGAATTGAAGAGTTGGGAGCCCTAACAAGTACAATAATAATCCTAGGAGAGTCATTTTACCTCTATGAGTCACAGAAGACCCATCTTAACATTGGAAATGAAATATTCTTTGCAGCCTTAATATGACAATCAAGGAGAGGGTGGTGTAAATTTCTCAGCGATGTCCTGGTACATTGTACTTGATGAATGGAACCAGCTTTATTGATTAAAGATTCACTTTACCACAACGATAAGTTCCTGTAATGGTTCATGTATATCATGCCTTGTATATCATTTTTTTAATTGATCAGTTAAATTTTGTCTGCACTACTTAAAGGGAACTGATCTTATTCTAATTTATTAAAGTGAGGGTGCCACGAGCATTACACCCAGGCATGGGGACATACATCACTGCTCTAGTGGGTCTGTCTTGGTTTGCTTATCTGTTTCGTGTCATTTTCAATCCCCACAGCCCTGCCCCAGGAAACTATTCTGTATCTTAACATACATCTTTTGATTCTCTAAGGGCCCTTACTAAAATGTGTGCTGTTGTTTTCCATATATGTACTTTAAATATATAGTAATCATCTTGTTATCTAAAACGCATTTTGACTCTTGTTGTTTGCAATATTTCTTTGACATCTGTGTGCTCCTTTAAGTCCTTTAAGACTTTTCGCTGCAGCAGGCCCAGAAAGTTCCTGTTCACTCTTCAGGGAGGGACAAATGGGTGCCCCTGAGATACAGGGGTGGTGCAGGGATGCCACGGCTCTCAGGACCACCAAGTCCACTCTCACTGTTAGTCCAAGTATTTTCCACCTCCAACCCCAGCACCCCTGCAATATCTCCCAACACTGTGGCATCTACCAGACTAACAGGACCTTAATGAATCTTCTGGCGTCTTAACTTCAATTTCTTCCATAATCAATGCATTTTCCATGGGTTTTCCTTTCCCTTAGATAGTCTTTTTAAATCACTTTTCCTTTTCTCCATTTCAGCTCCTATTTTTGCAAGCCTTCTTTTTGTTCCTCTAGCTATGAGTTGCTTATTAGTTTCAGATTTTGCAAATAACCTCTCCCAACTCATTACCTATCTCACCCGTTCATCGTGATCTTCGTTGAAAAAACCCTCCATCCATCATTGTATTGCAGACTTTCTCACAGCACAGGACTCTGGGGCACCTGGAGGTGAGGGGAGGGGTATCTGCACCTGAGTTGTGTTCCAAATGGCTGGGTGAATGGATCTAACACGATTTGACTGAGTTCACCTGCTGCAGCTGATGGAGTAACCTGTTCTGCTTCTGGAGTCCTAATGGACTGATTATCTTAAACACTGGTTTTGCTCCCAATTGCTTTCCCATCTGGCTCCTGACCTGGTCCTGACACTGACCTCAAGTCTTTAAGCACATTGTTTCCACCCTGATGTCCCTACAGCACTGCCCAGAGGGCCAGCCCAGCTTGAGTCCTCTTGCCCAGGCATCCTGTTTCTGGTGAGTGCCTTCCATTTCTGCCCAGTGATGATTCAGCATCACACCTTACCATACCCGGGCAGGATGACTGTGCTTTGGTGTGCCTGAGAGCAAAGGAAATCATCTCTGCCTACAAATCCCAACAGATCCTCCATGGGACTCGCATGGATAACACAGCAGCTTGAGGCGCAGCTGCAGACAATCACTGTGTAGATTGTCCAGGAGCAAAGGGAGCCCCTAAGGCAGAATGCTCAGGTGCAGGGGGAAGAAAGGCAGGCTAGCCAGGGCTACCTGCAGTCAGGAAAGACAAAAGACTGACCATAGGGGGAGGGGAGAAGGGTGGTATGGGGCTGGGCTGGGGTCCCAGCCAGCAAGAGGGAGGGGTATGCTGCTTCATCCCCCTGCGGATCTGCACAGAGGCCAGGAGGGGGGTGGGGGAATGAGGAGACAATGGGTAGAGCTCTGGTGCAGGGCTAGACAATTTGGTCCTTTATCCTCCTTAGGCCTGTGAGAAACTGGATGCTGAGAGCAAGGATGGAGAGACCTGGATAAGACAGTGATGCGGCCCTACCTGTCAGTCAAAGAAGCAGTGGGCAGCTACTAGTCCAGAAGAGGTGGGAGAAGTTGGCTCTCTGGGGATAGCAGCTGCTGCCCAACAAGGCAATCAGCTCTGTCCCAGGCCGATCAGGTCTTGTTTGAGCTCCAAGAAGCAGCCACGTTGTACTTGCTTGCCAGGGAATGGGAGACAGGATGCTTGGGCTCCTGTAACTGGTAAAGTACCTCACTCACATACGGGGCTCCCTAGTAGAGTCAGGGGAGGAGTCTGTGAGCAAAGAGTGCTCAGATGTGCCCATGCAGGGGCCCAAGGTGGCTTCCACCAACACCCACTTAGGCTCAACTTGGAGCATACTGCCATGTACTGAGCCCACTCTGTTCAAGATATCCTTCTGTTCTGGACACTGGGGGTGGGGCAGGAACGGGGCAGCCTCAGCCCTGCCTGGGGGAACTTCATTTCAATAGGAAAAAGGCATAAGGAAGGTATTGCCTTGAGCACCATGTAAGTGGTGATCCCTGCTTTGTACTGAAAAATAAAACCAGATACAGGAAGAATGATGATGCTGGCAGCCTCTGGGAGCAGGTGTGGTTAGAGCAGAGACCTGGCAGGTGGGTAGGGAACTGTGCCCAAAGACAAAGGAGGTCAAAGGGTGTGCAGAGCCTAGAAAAACCTAGGCTTTTATTCTGGGACCATGAGGAGACATCCAAGGAGAGAACAGGGAGTGCAGAGCCCCAACTGTGTTTTAGAAAAATCCCTCCTCTTTCCCGTTGGAGAATGGACTTCCAGAGGCAGACAGGCTGGGGTGTGAACACCTGGGCCTCCAGGTGAGGGAGCTGGGATGAGGAGGTAGTGGTTAAATTTTAACCTGGACAACTAGGGCAGGGGCCAGTCATAGGTACCTTAAACTGACCGGGGACGGCATTCAGACTATAAATAATTTGTGTGTCAGAAAGTCAAGTTGTACTTCTTTTTGTGTAATCAAATGGTATTTGTTTAAGGATGTACATGTGTCTGTGTAGTTAAGATACCTCAAACCTTTTACACTCAGAATAACTAGAAGCAGAAAGAAGATGTACAGCAATAACCTTAACTGAGAAAGAAAAAGAAGTAAATGAAGTATGTAAGTAATGTTCTTGTCAGGTCTTACTCTTGCACCTTAGGAATCCTCAGTGGTCTTGTCTCTTAGAAAGCCAGATAAATGTTTGCATCTTAAACCCAAGGCAAGCTCAGAAAAATAGTACCTGACACCCTCAATACTAAAGGAGGCTCTCTTCCTGATCTGTGGGAGAGGTCAAGTGAGAAAGACAGCTTGGTGACTGTTTCCAGCCTGAACAGGGGCTGGTTCTTCCTTGGAAGATCCCAAGGAGTTTCTCATCCTATGGGGGACTCTTATCATCAGTGCCTAGGGCTACCATCCCAGAAACTCTGTGACTGGTCTGATCAGGAGACTAGGGGTCCTGCAAGGGAGAAGGGGCAAGAGACAGGCCCAGAACAAATATAGACAGCTGGCTGTGTGAGGGAGGAGGTTGGGTCACCTGGGAACCTTCTCATGCCAAGTTCAAGGAGACTTTTTACACAGCACTTTACAAGGACTCCCCTCCCTCGCCCCCCCAAAAAAAACTCTGCTGTGGCCACAGCCATCTATACCCGTACCTGCTCTGGCCTCATGTTGGTCACCTGCTCCACACACTGATTTCTTCCCCACTTCTGGAACCTAGCTTGCTGTCTTCACACTAATCTACATCCCCTGGTTTTGAAAGACTCTCAATCTCTGTACCAGCCAGGCAGGGCTGGGCTGAGCCTTACTTAGCCTTGGTTGGCCTTAAAGTCAGGGGCAGGTCATGGCCAGTGCTCACTCAATCATGCTCAACTCCAAGGTGGTTCTTCCAGAAAATCTTCAGCCCTCTGTGTCTGGAAGAGTCCCAGTGGTCATTTATCCCAAACTCCATGTGTCCAGCTTCCCCTCTGCAACATTCTGGTCAGATGCTATTTAGTCTGTTCTTGATGATTCCATTGCAGTTGCTTTTGCCTGTCTATGAAAGACTTCTGTGAGTATGGTGAGACCACAGATGGGAAAATCTCTGACCTCTGGTTCTTCTTCCACATTCCATCCAGGAACACACTGAAGCAATCTCTCATGGTCCCTGGGAGCCCTGTGTCATCTTGATTTACCCCCTCATTCCCTCAGCCATTTCCCCTTCTATAAGCAGTGTCCAGCATGTTACCACCCTGGGTATCTCCCCAGAATGGGCACCAGTTAATTCATCACTGCTTCAGCCAAGGTCCCTGGAACAAAATGCCCAGCTGTGATTTGACTGAGCCAGACTCAGGTAAGGTTATCTTCTCTCTTCTTTGGAGCATGGCTTCTCTTAAGGATATGAATTTCCAGAAGCTACCACTTTCACACACTGAGACATTGGCCACAAAATAAAACGGAGCAATCACATGAGTCATGGCCAGGCCGTTCTTCCAACATCCTGTGCTAGGAGATAGCTCTGTTACACTGCCTCAGATCTTTCAGCATCTCCATGAGGTCACTTGGTGTATTTCTATTCCTCCAAGTGTGTGCCATGCACTAATTTCATCAACAGTCCTTTGGAATCTGCCTCTAAGTCATTCATAAGCTTTTGACCATACAAGGACTATGGTGTGTACTTATGGAGGTTTACATCCATCATGAGTCTGCAGGGGAAGGTTGACCCACTGTAAGCCCTGAAAGCCCTTCCTCCTCACACCCACACACATCATTCTCATGCACAAGACCACCTGGCTGATATGCTCAGACTTGGCTGAAGTCTGGGGGGTGTTAACCTTGTAGATTCCTCTGAATTCCCAGTCCATTTACAAAGGATCAGGAGTGAGTCTGACGTGACTAACTCCTAGCAACGACATGCATTTCCACTCAGCAATGCCTTCTCTTTCAAGTGCTCCTATGCCCTTGAAGGGAGGGTTTTAGAGACAGATAGATGGGGCCTGTCAGTCAGCTCCCCCCAGTCCTGCCTATCCTCTCAAAACCATTTGATGGACAAGGAGATGTGGCAATATGGCAGTACTGACCACTCATTGAGGGTGGGAGAGCTCAGAAAGGATCTGTAACTCACAAAGACCTTACTCAGAACCAAAATCAGGTGCTACTGGGACTCCTTCTATTCTTTCTCTTCCCTCACCCTTTCCAATCTGACCCATCAGTGAGTCTTGTTTCTACCTCCAAAACATGATGCTCATCCCCACTTTTCCATCTCCTTGGCACCACCCAAGACCATGAAAGATTATATTTTCAAGGAGACTGCAGACATAGCCGTTTAACTGTGTCCTCACTTTCAGCATCACAGACAGCCTTGCATGTGCCATTTCTCACACATCACCATGGTTCTGTGACTGATTTATCACCTCACATCTAACCAGATAGAGTTATTATCTGGAGAGAGAGAGAAAGAGAGAGAGAGAGAGAGAGAGAGAGAGAGAGAGGAAAGGAGAATGTGAGAACAACAGTTATGTGTTGATGAGTCATCATCTACACAGATATAGGATAAAACTCTTGGGGTGCCTCATGTGCTAAGTAGCCTTCTGGGAAGGACACACCATAGTGTGGCACTCAAAGAGCTTCTGGGGAAGAGATGAAAATGGACTCTGTCCTTTCCTTGCCACCAGCATGGACCTTGCTCTACCCAATTCTTGCTGGAAAAAAGAAAATGAGTTAACAGGCAAAGAGTCAGAGCAGATGAATGCTGCAGAAAGGTCATCTGGAGTGAGAGCACTTGAGTACCTGGAGAAGTGGAATGAGGGGGTTCCACAGCAGTATTCCACACTGCAAAAAAAAAAAAAAAAAAGCTGTGAGCAAGAATCTACCATTCTTTGCCCTTGACTTGGTCTTTTGCCACCTGCAGGCATGGCTCTGGGTTCACACCATGTTTACCTTCTCTTCCATGGCCTTAGCGGAATACAGCACCAACCCCTGCTGCTCTGGTACCTTCTATCCCAATCTGTTATCTTTTCATTTGGGAACTGCAGCTGGCTCAAGGTCTTACCTGGCAAAAAAACATGGGTTTGCCAAATTGCCTTGCCAGTGGTTCATACCAGGTTTCATTGTAAGGTGTGATTTCTTATTTGTGGAGTCCAACTCTCAAGCTGTTAATCCCTTTGGCGTCTGGTAAGCAAAGAGCAAGGCAGAAAGCCCGGCTTCCTGGCGTCCATGGTGGGAGGAACAAAATTTGATTCTGAGAATCGGGCCCCAGGGAGCCGGCCTGAAGAGATCGGCCGTCCAGTCCCTGGCTGGGTTAATGAGCATCAGGCATGGCTCTCTGCCTGCGCTGAAGGCTCCTCACTTCTTAGCAGCAACAGCAAATGCTTGTAAAGGAAGGTCAGGGTCCAGAGAGCTTGACGGCTCAGACTTGAATTTACAGCAACTCAGGGATCGGAGTTGGGTGACTCTCAAGGTCCCTGTTCTGTACTCAGGCCATTAAACCAAGGCTATGTCTCCCTGGAAGTCAGGAAAGAAGAGTGTCAGGGGCAAGCCGACTGTAGGCACTGGGAGGGAGGAGGGCAATCGGCAAATCCCACTCAGAATGGAAGGTTCTGCCAGGTTGCTTCATTACCTGACAGTAGATACAGAAGCTCAGAAAGTGCCAAGTGCAGGTGTATAAGTATTAGAGCCCTTGCTCAGTGCAATTTAACAGGCCTTAATTAAGTGTCTCTCTGCAGACACCTAACTAATCACAGGGTTAAAAAGATGACAAAGACCCTGCCCCACCATTAATGTGATCACAATGTCTCATTAGCCCTCTTGTCATTGTGAGTGTTAATATTCATTTTAAATGAGCATTTTTTAAGCCGATGAGATACGTGGTTTATGTTTCTGAGGTGGCAGATGCCAGAAGTTTTTGGAGGACCAAGTGTCCATCCTGTGTTTATTGCACATGGACTTGGGAGATATCACCTGCATTTCCCTTTCCCACTCACAGGCTGCAAAGGCAGAAGAAGATCTGAGATCAAGATCTCCTGCGCTTGTGCCTTTCAAGGTCAGCAATGCATCATCATCGCTGTCCTTCCCTCCCCTCAGCCATTCCCCTTCCCTGTTGCACCCACTGCCCCTCCCAGGGCATTCCACTGACACCTGAATCCAGGAAGCTGAAGCTTGGTGACTTTGTTCAAGGTTAAACTATCAGACAGCAATGTCCTGCCTTCAGGACGCCTCCACCCCCAAAGAGTTTAGTTAGGACTCCAGAGTTTCTTAAGGAGACACTTATCCTCTTCAATATTTTTATTAAAAATCTCTTTTGTTAATCAGTGTTTCTTGAATATTGTTTTATATGCAATCTGCTAATTTTTCACTAGGGTCTCACACTCTCCCAACAACTTGCCATATTGACTCATCAGATTTTTTAACTGAGTAACTGATGAATTAATAATCCCAAATAATGGATGGCATTATGGAATGTTAATGCACCTCTGAGGGATAAAGGAAAGACAGAGTATAGTCAGGGAAGGGGAGAGGTCTCCAAGCTTATTAATTTAGCAGTCTAAATGAGAGTCAGAATTTCAGCCTGAATAAATATCGGGAGTTTGTTTAGGTCCCTGAGGTCTTTGAAAAAGTCTGCTATTGAAAGGCTTGCTTCCAAAGCTTTTAACCTTAGCATAATTACCATTGAGCTCACTACCATTTGACTTCCATTAATCCAGATTTGTAGCAATTTTCCAGCTGTCATTAGCCCAGGTTAAGTGAGTTTGTTTTTTATAATTGTGTCCTAGTGGTATCACTGCAGATAAAAGTGATATGATATTGGCTGGGAACCCTTGTGTCATAACCAGACTTTCCCCAGAGACTCTTATTCTGGTTCACTGGACATCATTCCAACATCTTCTTAGTTTAAACACAGAGCATTGACATAGAACGAAATAAGCACACACACATACATATCTGTCCCCACCCCCCAGCAGGTATAAGTAAATCTGGGGAAGTCTGCGTCTGATCAGTGGACTAAATCAATATTGATATCCTGAATATGATATCATGTTACAGTTTTGCAAAATATTACCATTGGGAGAACTGGTAGAGAGAACATGGAATTTCTCTATATTACTGTTCACTTCTGTTGATCTACAATTATCTCATAATAAAATATTTCATTCATAATTGGTGGTATCCATAACCTTAATTAAAATCATGATAAACCTGTTTCACTACAAATTTCCCTTGAAATCTTCCAAAAGTAATTTATATGAGTTCATTAAAATATTGAAATATATTTATAACATAATATATGTATAATATAACATAAAAACGAAAAGATTTACATTGTGGTTTTTACTCACTTATTTCTGCTTGAATTTGTAGAAAAGTAAGCAAACAAAAGTCTCTGTTTTTGAGACATCCAGATATTGGTAGCAAATACTTACAAAAGATTTTTCCCATATGTATGTCATCTATATGCAAAAGATTTTCCTAACTCAGTGCTTGAATTCATATTTATTTGCATTGAAAAAGGACTTGGTAAACTGCAGCTTTCAGGCCATATTCAGCCACCACCTGTCTTGTAAGTGCAGTATTATTGAAACACAACCACATGCACATCGACTTCTAGATTTGTTCTGGCTGCTTTGAGCTACAAAGGTGGAGTTGAGTGGTTGCCACGGAGACCCTCATAGACTTCAAAGCAGAATATATTTACCATTTAGTCCTTTATAGAAAATGTTTCTTGACCTCTGCATTAGAGCACCAGCTCTTAGCAGCCTTCTGAAAATGTGATTTTATAGATTGCTTAAGTTCTGAATAGATGAGATTTCAGTAATTTAGGTTTACCTCCTGCCAGTTCAATGCAGGGCATGGGGGAGGGGCTAGACTCCCACCTTGCCCAACTGCTCTTGGAGAGAAGTTCAACATCTGCAGCTAAATGAGACCTGGGTCCAGCATTCACTGTCCCTGTGCCAATTCTGTCTCATTTCAAGGGCAGGAATTCTACACTTTCACTAGAAAACCTAGGTCGAGATCAGGAGCTTAGAGAGTAAAGTGATAGCATAGAAAGACAGGGAGAGAGAAATTAAAACAAAACCAAAAACACTTCCTGGGCAGACAAGGTGGCTCATGTCTATAACCCCAGCAATTCAGGAGGTTAAGGTGGGTGGTTAGCTTGAGATCAGAAGTTCCAGGTCAGCCTAGGTAACATAGCAATAACTTGTCTCTACAAAAAAACAAAACAAAACAAAAAACTAGTTGGGCATGGTGTTATATGCCTATATTAGTCATAGCTACTCTAGAAACCGATGCAGGAGCATTGCTGAAGCCCAGAAGTTCGAGGCTACAGTGAGCTATGATCAAGCCACTACACTCCAGCCTGGGCAACAGAGCTAGACCCTGTTTCTAAATAAATTAATAAAAACAATTTCCACTCAAAATTCTAAAATACACAAAGAAAATTAATATTAAAGAGAAGCTAAACAGATAATTAACAATCCAAACATTATTAAGCTTTAGTTGAAAATATCAACAGATATTTAAAATGATTATATTGAAAATGTTTCAAGAGATTAATGAATACATAATTTCTTTTAAAAAATGAAAAGCAAAGTAGGTGCCTTATAAAAAAGCAGCAATTAGAAAATATTAGAGTATTATAATTGTTCAATGTCTGCTTATGAGTGAGAACACATGGTACTCTGTTCTTTGTTTCTGATAGATCACTGAGTATGATTGACTCCAAATCCATCCAAATTGACTGTCAAGGGTGGAGGGGGTGGGATTGGCAGTTGAGGGAAACTGCTAGGGGAGGGAGGGGCATACCTCATCAACAAGGGTACCTGCATAATCAATATTTGTATACCTAACCCTGAATTGTACCCCAATAATTAAAAAAATAAATAGGCCGGGTTCAGTGGCTCAGCCTGTAATCCCAGCACTTTGGGAAGCTGAGGCAAGTTGATTGCCTGAGCCCACGGGTTCGAGACCCACCTGGGCAACTTGGTGAGACTTCGTCTCTACAATAAACCAAAAAAAAAAAAAAAAATTAGCTGGGCGTGGTAGTGCGAACCTGTAGTTCTGGCTACTTGGAAGGCTGAGGTGGAAGGATCCCTGAAGCCCAGCAGGTCAAGGTTGCAGTGGCCGGGAGCGTGCCATTGTACTCCAGTCTGGGCAACAGAATGAGACTCCAACTCAAATAATAATAATAATAATAATAATAATAATAAGAAGAAGAAGTATTAAAATAAAATATTTAAAAAAGAATATTAGAAAAAGGAATATAGACATTGATGTGAAATTTAATATATGAGATAAGCACAGCCCTACAAGTACAATAGTGAAGTGAGAGATGGAATTTGAAGCTTGACCCTAAGAGGGCATTGTGCACAGAACAGAATGCAAAACATTAAAGAAAACAGTGTTGAGATACAGGGAAGCTAAATGCACAGAGAACATAGGAGAAGAAATTGGAAAGAATGATGGAGGGGAAGATTTGCAGAACCCGAAACTGAGAACTTTACATAATTGAAGACAGACATGTATCTTCAGATTTAAAGTATAATTTGAGTACCTGTGAGGATAAATAATAATAAACCTACTGCTACAACATGAAGTGAAACTACAGAATATCAATGCTAAATGGGCAATTGTCAAAGCTGGGGAGGGGGAGGGGAATGGATCACACTTGAACAAAATGAGAGACTGACAACAGACTTCTCTTTACAAATAATAGAAAATGGAGGAGACCAGAGCAACATGTTCAAGTGCAGAAGAAATTAACTCACTCTAACATGTACACCAAGCCAAGTCTTCATTTGTGTATGGGGCAAAATAAAATAAATTTTGGTCATTTAGGACTAAATAATTTATAATCTATATAACCTTGTTAAAATAATGATCAAAGGGAAGTACTTTAGTAAAAATAAAAGTGAATGCAGAAGGAAGACATAGGGGAGATCAAACAAAAATCAAGGAACCATTGAGGATAAAAGTCAGAAAATACAAAATAAGATGATAGAATAATCACGTAGACACTGGTAATCACTAGGAATATTGTAAAATTAAACTCACTGGGAAGAGATAGACATTGTATGAGAAAATATTTGTTTAGAACTTTGTAAGAAGAATGAGCAAAACAAAACTACAAGAAGTTTTAAAATAAAGAGATTAAAAAATACATACTCTGTAAATACTAAAGTATTATTATCAATATTAGATTAAACCAAATTCAAGATATATAATAATGGGGATAGGGAGACACATAAGGTAATGGCAAATAGTGTAAACTATAAAAATATTAGTATTGTAAATTCATGTTCACTTAATAAAATCTTCAAATTAAATACAAAGTTTTTTTTTTAATTAGAAGAAGAAATGTATATATACACACTAGCATAAAGGGTGAATCTAATACTTTTATTTTAGGTTAAGCTAAATACAAGATAATTGTAACACTGAAGACTTAAATAGTAAAATCAACACAGTTGATTAAATAGATATATAGGGGACACTCTATCCAGAGTTGTGTGTGTGTATATTTCTCTTCTAGTATAAGATATTTATAAAAATTAACACTGTTACAAATACTAGTAAAATTCAAATATTTTAATTGATATAATTTTATTTGATTACTATGCAATAAATAAAACATAACTATAGAAAAACATACTTCTTAATCTTAAAAATGAGTTTCCAGGTGATTACAATTGTAATAATGAAAATAACAATGGAAAATAAATATAATTACTTAACTGACAGAAAATAAGACAGCCACCTCAAACCTTCTATACTTAGAGAAGAAAAAGCCTTACTTGGAGGAAAATTTGCAGCCTTACAGGAACTTATTAATAACAATAAATGTTCAACTCTAGAAAAAAAGTAAATCTAAAGAAAGTAGAAAGGAATATTAAAGACAATGAAATACCTCACAAATAACCAATAATGAGGTTCAACAAGTACAATTTTTTAATCAAAAAAGTTGCTAGCATAATTTAGAAGAAAATAGGAAATAAATTAATAAATAAGTGAATAAACTTAAAAAGCATAGATTTATTTATGTAATCAAAGAAATTACTGTGACTTTAGACCAATAAACATGGTTGGCTCAGCCTCAGAAAATTAAGATCGCAATAATAAAATCATCAATTCTTCTCAATATTCACAGATAAATGTGATAAAATTCAGCCTTCAGGTATGGTAACTCTTAGTAAACTTGGCCACAACCAAAAATATTACAAATATTATATTTTTATAAATATAGTAAAATCGCACAAACATTATATCTCCATGAGACCACAGAAGCATTTAAATTTATGTTAAGAGCAACATAAAGCTGCTTTCTGTGTTTTCTTGAATTAACACCAACTGAAATTGGGCAGGTTCTGGCTAAAGCAATAAGACAAGAAAAATAAATATAAAAATGATAAGACTTGAAAAGAAACATTAAGTTAAGTATGTGTGCAGACAAGAAATGACAGAATATCTTAGGGACTCTATAGACAATTAGAACTGTAAAGTAGTTCCATATGTTCTCACTCACAAGAGGACCTTAAACAATTATAATGCTATAAGAAAGTGATTGGTAGTAATGGGAAACTGTTGTGGGGGGGTGGGATTGGCAGTTGTGGGAAACTGCTAGGGCAGCTACCTCATTAACAGGGGTAGCTGCATGATCAATGTTTGTATACCTAACCCTGAATTGTATCCCACATCTTTACATTAAAATAAAAAATTAAAATTAAAAAAAGAACTAGAAAGTCAATCCAGAAAAGATGCAGAATAGAAAAAAGTACACAAAATAAAAACTATACCTCTGTACCACTAGTAACAAATTAGAAACTGTAATGGAAATTTTTTTTTTTTTTTTTTTTAGTTGGAGTCTCACTCTGTCGCCCAGACTGGAGTGCAGTGGCCGCTCCCGGCCACCGCAGCCTCCACCTGCTGGGCTCCGGCGATCCTTCCGCCTCAGCCTTCCAAGTAGCTGGAATTACAGGCATGCGCAACCACACCCGGCTGATTTTTTGATTTATTGTAGAGATGAGGTCTCGCTGCCCAGGCGGGTCTCGAACCCGCGGGCTCAGGCAATCCACTCACCTCAGCCTCCCAAAGGCACGGCATTACAGGCTGAGCCACCGAGCCCGGTTGGAAATTTTTTTTAAAGGAATATATTTGCAATATCTTCCCCAAAGTAAGAAGAGCTAATGCTGGTTGGAGTTTGGTGGAGAAGCGCTCCAAAGGATTCTTTCTTTGGACGGTAACTCCTTAGATGTGCACAAGTTTCTCCATTATGCGTTAACATTTTTAGTACTCATGCTTGTGTTGTACCTAAACTACTCAAATTATAAAGGTGTTGCACAGAATAAAATCTTTAAGACAAAATAAAAGCTGACTATTACAGTACTCTGAAATGCAAGTCCAAGAAGAGTCATATAAAATGCTGCTTCTTTGCTTCTCTTGCTTGGTGGATGATATTAACTTTACTTGTAATATTTACAATATCAATAAAGTACCCAGGTTCAGGAATCAGTCTAACTAAAAATGTACGTGACTTCTATGGAAATAATAACAAAATGTCTAACCAGCATAAAAGAAGACCTGAAGAAATGGAGAGAGAAGCATTGTTTGCATATTAGAAATCTCAATATTCTAAAGCTAGAAAACTGAAGCATAATTCCAACAGTGTTTTACACCGAACTTGACAATCTTGATCCACTGGCCATGTGATAAGAGTAGAAAGCAATAGTAAACAAGACCATTTTAAAGGAGGCACACCCTAGAGAACTGGTCACTGAAACTGTACCTGTAGATAGCATGTCCGGGACTGAAGGAGGGTCGGGGCGAGAGCAGGCCCTGAGATTTTGGCTCATTGGTAATGTTTTCTTTCTGCAAAAAAGAGAGATCTGAAGCAAACATGGCAACACATTAACATCAGTTTAATCTTGGTGTGAGTAAATGAATATGATTTTCTGTATCTCTGAAATGTTTCATTATTTAAAGAGCCACACTTTTATTTATTTATTTTGTGACCAGTGCAGAGGCATGCTCATGGCCACTACAGCCTCGACCTGATGGGTTCAGGTACTTTCTCCACCTCAGTATTCCAAGTAGCTGGAACTACAGGTGCATGCCACCATTACTGGCTAGTTTTTTGTTTGTTTGTTTGTTTGTTTTGATATAATGTAGAGACAGGGCCTCACCAAGGGCTGGTCTTGAACCCCTGGGCTCAGGCAATCCTCTCGCCTCTGCCTCCCAAAGTGCTGGGATTACAGGCATGAGACACCATGCCCGGCTGCATGAGCTAACTTTAAAGTGAGCTGCTATACTACTCTGGTGAAATATTCTGACTCCAGCTTCTGTTCCTTCCAACATCTCAGGAAATGGTAGTTTTACCATAGTCATGCTTCCTTGTTCATGCATTGTGTTTGTCAGTGGAAAGTGCGATTATTTCTGTATAATGTCTAACTTTCTGACATATGGCATGAATTTCTTGTTCTCTTTTCATTTTGATGTCTGGGGTTGTGGATTCTGCCCTTCTATTTCGAGCTGGAGCAGTTTCCTATGACATTATGACCATATCGCTATTTATGGTTATCCCATTTGAGCCAACTTATTAACAAGCCAAGCAAGTCTCAGGAATAAAATCATGAGAAGAAAATTACATTTGAAAATTTCCCTGAAGATTTACGGTTCCCTGACACACGGGTCTGAAGTCTCCTGGAACTCTCAAGAGATGGGAACTTTAGCTCTGCGCTTGAAAAACCTGCGCTCATTAGCCAAATGAAACCCATGCCCAGAGCTAAATTCATTGGTGCAGGCACACAATCCCTAAACATTTTACACTCACCTGGGAGAGACAAAATGAAGTGGACAGCTGTTAGAAATCTGACACTGCTCTTGGGAAAAAGTATCTTCATGCATTTGCAAAGTCAAGCTGTACCAGGCATGATCCTCTGCTTCCCAGCATGCCTCAGCAACAACGGTCAAACTGAAGCCTTGACACTGCTGATTTCTCTAGTGGTTGAACCTGTGGCCCCCCAAAGTGGGAATAATGCCAGTAAGCAGAGCATCATGACCCCTAGCTCTACGGCATCAGAATCCTGTTTCAATTGCCTCTTCTTAATCCCATTGGTGAGGTAGGGATTCTTCCTCTGGGGTTATTGGGATGGCTGGACACACCACCTGACATTGGGAGATAAGGTCAACAGTGGTTTATTAGCCATATAGACTCACAGCACAGAGAAGAAAAACACTCCACCCCATGCAAGACCACACAGGGGGTTGCAGTCAGGAACAGTGTGAATTGCCAGGGGCTGTGGGAAGAAGGTTTTGTAGGAAAAAAAGGGTGAGATGCCCCTGGTTTCTGCAGGAAAATGTGACTGACTTGTTTGAATTATTCCCCAGGGCAGCAGAAAACTGAAACCTGATATTCAGAAATAGGCAGGAACTGCCTCTGGTCTCTGTAATGAGGAGGGTTGTTTGTGGCGGGAGAAAACAGAGTGGGGAGGGGGCTCTGTGATGAGGCCATTCAAGGTTTCTCTGGATGTTGAGACAGCACAATACTGAGCCTTGATTTCAAGACTTACTCAACCACAGTCTTTGAGCCTGAATTGGAGTCCTCCCTCAGGAATATTCCAACCAGCTAGTCCCAGGGTCACTCTCTACCTGCTTTTGCCAGGTCCAATAGAGACTGACACCTGATGGGGCAGCAACAGTAATAGTCAAAGCACTGAAAGTTGTGAGAAATCATTTCAGGTGAGTGCTTGAACACAGATTTCACTGCACCCTCACAGCCCCACTGTGAGGTACTGTTACATTCCTGTCTTGCAGATGAGGAGTCTGAAGCCCAGGGAATTTAAGCAACCTCCTCAAGGTCACACAGCAAGTGATGCAAGTAATGTGGCCACACTTCGCCCAGAATTTCCTTTCCAAGGCATGTAGGGGAGTTGATAGACTGCTCTGAGGTAGACAGTCCCACAGACTCCATTTTGACCAGCACCTGTGTTTTCTGTTTGAAAATTGAATTCCTTTCATCTTCCCTCATCCAGGGTCCTGACTGCGAAATGGGATGAATGATATCTTGTAGACTCTGGAAATGAGAACTTAATAAGGTAAGTAATAGGAGGTCCCTGTACACATGTTGCTAATTAAAGAGTGGTCACTCTCTCCAGAGGCACCTCCTCTAGTCCTCTGCCTTTCCTGACACAGTCCACCCCTGGGTGGAACAAAGAAATTGCATATCAGTGTGCAGGATGGGGGACACCAGTATCCAGAGAAGTGGCTGGAGTCTTCATGCAACCCAGGTGGGTTACCTGTGTCAGAGCTCAGAGAGTAATACTCCCAAATATGGCACTTTGTCATGCTGAGCTAAAGTAGCCTCAAGATGATGTCAGCCTTCCCCCTTTCTGGCTCTGGATCCTCTGTATCTCCTCAAGCATAGGATGAAGTCATTCTCTGAAGTTGCCTAAAGTCCAGACCTGTCAAAGAACACAATTACCTCTAGTCCCTTCCCTGAGTTTTCATTAACTGAACTTATATCACAGGAAGGAAAACCGAAGTCTGTCGATACACCTGGACAGATTTGTCACAACCATTGTCTTCTCTGCTGGCCCAACAGATTTTGTCCCAGGCCATTGTATGTTCTTCAAGCTTGTTAAATCCCCTTAAAATCATTTACTACCCTCATAAAATCATCCACATTTTTTCCGCCTCCTTTTTTCCCTAAGAAGGGAATATAACCACATGTACCTCATTGTGTGTTAGGGTAATCTTTCTGTGAATTCTTACCAGTGCATGTTAATACATTTGTATGCATTTTCTCCTTTTAGTCTGTCTTTTGTGCATTGAGTTTTCGGGAATCTTTGGAGGGTGAAAGGGAAGTTTTCCCTTGGCCCCTATACCTGACTGTGCATCTGCTGGTTTTGTGCATGGAACTTACTTCCTCTTGTCAGAGCAGTAACCACTGTGAAACTGAGGACTTAAAGAGCCTTGCCAGGACACCACCAGGACACCAGTGGGTGAAGGAAGAGGGACACCACTGACGAAATTAGGCTGCTTCCAGGTGTGCAGAGGACTGGCTCAGTTGATGTATTTCAACTGACCACCCCCAGGCCACTGGTGAGCTCATAGAATACACAGGGCACTGGCTATAGGAAGGATAACACTGGGGAGAAGGGGTAGTTTGGGGGCCTGCTGGTTCCTGAAGCCGTGGTCAGCCTGTCTGTTTGGAGCCCAGGACTATAAGTCCAGGGAGACCCGTGAGCTTATCTAGGATGCTGCTGGCTCCAGGCACCACTGCAGAGAAGCCAGGAGGTGAGTGTACCCTCTTCAAGCACCCTCAGACACAGCAGATCTCCTCCTTCAAGTTGAGCCCCTGGATGCTTTCAATCTTTCAGCCCCAGAGTCCACATCCAGAGAGATGCCCCCAGCCTACAACTTCTCCAGGGACAGAGTGTCTCCGTCCTGGGGGCTGTAGGGGAGCTGCCAACAGCAAAACCCTGCTTCTTCTTTTCTTCTTTTAGAATCTCTTGGAAGGAAAAGAAATTTATTTTTTAACTTTTTCTGATTCTACTTAGAATGAATAAAATTGTCAGTAGACCCCAAAGAAGAAAGGGAGAATGCAAACAGCCCCTGACAATGGGCCTGAGTCTCGCCCTTGACAGCTGTGAGCACACCTGGCCTCTTGGAATCCACAATAGCACTGAAGTTTCCTGCCAAGACCACACTAGGGCCGCATCCCTGAGAACATTCATCCTTCTTGAAGAAAAGTTTCACCTCTTCAAAACATCATGTGCTGAGAGTGTCTGTGCTATTGTCATTGTGTTTGTTGACTCTTTCTTCCTTGCCCTGTGACTCACACAATGGATTTGTTGTTCAGGAGCAGAAAGCTGCCTCCCTTCTAGGTATGGACTCATTCTTTGCTTCAAGGACAGAGGACTTGGGTAAAACCCTGTCAAAATTCAACCAAAAATGATAACATCATCTTTGTGCTAAAACATCATTGGAATTAGAGACAGAGGCATCAGACAAAGATGAAGAACATCAGATACACCATGAAAGAAGATTCTGGAAATTGCCATTTTCTGGGGTGTTATATTCAGTCGCAGGATAATCTCCACTGTGATTTCATGAGTGATTCCATGGAGTTCTCTGAAAGGCCATGTGGGACTACCCACAGAGGACATGGGCAGCAACAGTGGCTATTACTTCAAGATGTGGGGTGAGGTCATGCCTGGGAAGCCACCACCCAGTGCAGAGGGCACTGCCCACAGAGACCAATTCCTTGTAGCTCACATATCCAGGCTAACCTCCCCATCTCTACAAATCTTCCCCTTGATCTTGACCTGCCCTCTCCCTTCATCTTGTCGCTCGCAGGCCCCTGCAGTTTGCCATGCCTCCATGCAGCCTTTGGTGAGAGTGTGCTGCATCCACTGTCATGATCAAGTTCATGGGAGGGACAAATCCCTGGGTCACTCACTTCACACAAGGGCCCCATTTCCCACATTTGGCAGATACTCAAGGAGGACATGGATCCTTAGAGTGAGCCAAGGGCAAGAGGGTCGCAACCAAAGAACCAGGAGAGCTGTTTTATAAACCAGCCAGTAAAGATAAGGATTCAGGGTGCCGAGCAGAGAGCCCTGTATAAGGTTCTTCAGGGGACTTGGGTGGGAAAGAATCATTCAAATGCAAGGAATGACCCTAAGAGGGGTAAGAAAAGTCCTGCTTAGAACTCACCCAGGAAAGAAGGACTCTTGAGTACACCCTGAGTGATGAATAATCTGCTACCACATGGTGATTGTCTTAACGAGAACCACAAAATGAGACTCCAGAAAGAATGCAAAATGGGTACAGATCAAGAGCATAAATCATGAGCATAGTCAAACAATGTGTGGCATTTTAATTCTATGGGAAAGTCCCTACATCAAGGAATGACATTTGGTAAATGCCCTGAGAACTGGAGGCACACCCTCCCCCTTAGCATCTGGGGCCTGAGGGATGTGAGGGCATCTTGAAACACTCAGCTTGGTAAATGTGTGTGTTTAAGAGGTTTGGGGGGGGGTTCAAGCTCTTAACAGCTGATCCTTGTGCCCTAAATACTTAGGAAAACATTGAGCTGTCTGAGGGTTAGGAATTCAGGATAATCTGGTTTTTATACCCCATGGATTTAGATCCATTTATGGGAGTAGACCCAGTTTTTGAAGGAGGGTGTCCTGAACTGCAACTGTGACAATGAAACACACCCTCATGATTCTGGAAATCTCTGTGCTCAAGGGTCATTAACTGGGGCCAGATTCATTCACGCCCTGCCTCTTTACCGAGCACCTGCATGAGCCAGATGCCGTGCTTGGAGCCCCTGCATGAGTAGGAAGCAAAACCGTCTGCACCTTGCTTTCATAGGACTCCCACACTCACCCCACTGAAGTGTTCTGTTTGCTCAACATATATTAATCAGCTTACACTGGGAGACAATTTGCATATACTCAAATGCACCCATGTTAAACAGGACAATTTGATGATGTTTGAGGAATGTTTATACTCATGTTGCCATCGCTGCAATTAGACATTTCTGTCACCCTAAAATATTCCTTTGTTCCTCTTCTCAGCCAACCCAGTTCCTCAGGTGACTCTCAAGCATCAGGAGATGCAGACTGGCCTTTCCTAGGACATCAGACAAGCAGCTGGCACAGTAGGTATTCTCCTGTTCCCACTTTCTTTCTTTCTTTTTTTTTTTTTTTGAGTTGGAGTCTCACTCTGTCGCCCAGACTGGAGTGCAGTGGCCGCTCCCAGCCGCCGCAGCCTCGACCTGCTGGGCTCCGGCGATCCTTCCGCCTCAGCCTTCCAAGTAGCCGGAATTACAGGCATGCACTACCACGCCCGGCTGATTTTTTGATTTATTGTAGAGATGAGGTCTCGCTGCCCAGGCGGTTCTCGAACCCGTGGGCTCAGGCAATCCGCTCACTTCAGCCTCCCAAAGGCATGGGATTACAGGCTGAGCCACCAAGCCTGGCTCTGTTCCCACTTTCATTCAGCATAATGTCTGTGAGATCCATCCATGTGACTGTGTGCATCCAGTACATGAATATATCACAATTTATCTATTCATTCTTCCATGGGTGGACATTTAGGGGCTTTGGAGATTTTTCCTGTTGTGAATAAAACCACTATGAACATTTATTTCTAAACATGTCTTTGTATGGACCTCTGTTCCAATTCCTCCAGCAGAGGAATGGCCAAAATACACATTGAACTTTGGAGAAGTTGCCAGGCAATTGTGCAAAAGGGTCATATATCCTTTTTCCTTCCTTCCAGTACTGATGAGTGATTTGGTTATTCCACATTTTCACCAATACTTGAATAGCCAGTCTTTTTTATTTTTGTCATTCAGGTTGGTTCGTTGTGTTTGTTTGTTTCCACTCAGGTTTTAATTTGCAATTCTGTGATGACTAATGATTTTGAGCATCTTTTCACAGACTTGCTGGCTGCTTGCATATCTTCTTTTGCGAGGTTAATATTTATTTTTAAAAACTTTATATGTAATGAAATTGAAAGATGGCTTTATTTGTTTGCTGGGGCTACTTAAACAGATAAAATGTGTTCTTTTACAATTCAGGAAGGCAGAAGTCTGAGATCAAGACGTTAGAAGGTTGATTCCTTCTGGGGCTACGAGAGAGAGTCTATTCCAGGGCTCGCTCTTTGGCTTGTAGACTACCATCTTCCCCCTGCATCCTCATGTGGTCTTCCCTCTGCATGTTTGTTTCCTTGTCCAGATTTCCCTTTTTTTAAAAGGACAACAGGTACCTGGATTAAGGTCCACCCTAATGACCTCACTTTTACTTGACCTCTCTCCAAATAAGATCATTCTATCTCCAAATAAGGTCACATTCTCAGATTCTGGAACTTATTACTCAAACATTTAAATTTGGGGGATACAGTCAACTCATAACAATGACCAAACCAAAGTCCTGGGTGGGAGAGTGCATCCCCACATGCTGGCACAATGTATCAGCCCTGGATGCCCTTGGTTGTGCTAAAATGCTCACCTAGTTAAAATGATCACCTCCTTGCTTTAAAAGTCCAGATGCCTTCATAGAGGTCTTCCCACTCTGGGTGGGTGCCCTTTGTATTCCAGACAACTTCTAGTTGGTTCAATCATTCCAGATGCAAACACAGTTAGTTCTTGTGAAGGTGAGAAGCTCAGGAATAAAGAGTGAAAACACCATCTGGGAAACCCGATTTTTGGTGGAATTGAGGTTTTTGGCTGCATCAATAGTTCCCGTCTGCCCAATTATCAGCTCAGCTCTGAGGATAATGTAATTGGGGAAAATGTTTGTCAACCAGGCTACTCTGTCATTCTTGCCAAGGGTGTGGGTTCCTCAAGGTCTGAGGAATAAAAGAGCCCCCACATCCATGCATCCATCCCTTCTGTGGGTTGGGGTTCTCAGCCTAGAGGGTATGGACTGGCCTGAGGAGGGCACAGCAACAGGATGCTGCAAGGCTAGTGAGGTCCACCTGGTTCCCCAAGGTGGGCAGAAACTGCTGCTGTTCCCCTTGGGCAGAGGAGGAAGTGGGCAGCTTAGAATCCATCCTCCCTGCAAACCCTTCCCCTGACCTGTTGCAAGGCAGAGACCCAGGCTTGATTTTAAATAATACAATTAAAAATTCCACCTCTGAAACATGGTAATTGTAATCTGTCTCATCTCTAAGTGTAATTATATTAAACTCCAATTTTCCCTCAAATATGCATTCTAATTCAATTTTCCTTTTTTTCTCTTCTTAACTAAATCTATTATCATTCCCTCAGTTAAATTATGCTTATTTAATCTTTGATGAGACCTTTTGCTGGCAATCAGATGTTTTAAATTAATGCCCCTAAGCCTTGGGGAGTGCGAGGGCTCAGCCCCTGGAGGCTCTGGGGGAAGTGGAGAGGGAGGACAGACTACAGATTCCTGGGTCTCTGCCTGGGGGAGGTCTCCCTCCTGGGCCTCCTCCTTGTGGGGTCCCCACCAGACATGTTCCACCTTCAAGGAAGTAGGAGACAGTCTGTGAACAAGAAGGAACTTCCTTGGGGTTGGACATGCGGATGGGAGATAGAACCCACCTCAGTCTTCTAGTTACCACAGTGGGGGGGCTCAAGAACATCGTCATTCCCTCCAATCCTGGGGAAAATCGTTGACTTCAGCAGAGCACTGGCAGACTGGCGATTCCTCACAGGCACTTTGTCCTCAAAGGAAAAAATAATTGTTATAGAGTCGACCTCAATAATTCTTGTTATAACATTTCTGAGTTGGTTTTAAATCCCTTAGGTTTATAGCTTTTCTGCAGCCATTAACTCAATTTAATGTATGAATTAAATACAGCAGTAATCGACAGCAAAACAAAAAATGTCATATTAGCATCTTTAGATTAGAGACAGGCAATGTTTGAGTGAGACGGAATTCTTTCCAGGGTGGGACACAGTCCTGCCTTGCTTGGGGCTGCTTTTGGTTCCACCTGTCCTGCGTGTGATAATGCCAGGGGCTGGGCTGACTGCACCCACTCCATCCTTGCTTGGTCCCTCTGCCAGGAAATTTTGTACTTGCAGCAGGCTAGGGGTATCCTGCCTCCCCCTGCCCCCCCCCCCCACACCTCCTCCTGTGTGTCTGGGAACCACTACAGGTAACATTGTCTGCTGGTCCCTGTGTGGTTGCAACCCAGGTGCAGGAAAGACTTCAGATGCTGTGGCCAGTTTGGGGATAGAGAAGGATTTAAAACCAAGATTTGAGAGACCTGTGGAGACCCTCAGCACCTGCTCCCTCTCTGTGGCGGGGTGGTCCTGGAAGGCCTGGGGGGTGGGGTCAAGATGTGTGGGGGCTGCTGCCTGCCCTGTCACCTCCAACAGGATGTGGAGCAACCCTGCATCCTAGTGTGAAGTGACTGAGTCCAAATCTGCCGGCTTTTTGGGGAAGAAACTGGTTTAGCCTCAGGAACTTTCCCAGCACCCTCCCCGCCCCCCCATATTGGAGGCAGGTGACCTCGAGTCCAAGCTATCTGTTCCCAGGTGCAGGCTTGCTGCCAATCTCTGGTCTCCCTGATCCCCTGATTGCTGCTTGCAGGGCAGCATTAGCCTTTCAGTGCCTGGGGTCCTATGGAAGCAGCTCAATGGGAACTTGCTGGGTGACCCCACCTTGTGAAAACCAGTGGAGAACAGAGACACAGAGGCAGACTCAGATGATCCTTCTTAGCCTCAGTTTCCTTTATCACAAATCGGATCTCCTTAGAGTGACTACACCCAGCACAATACCTATTATAGCAGATCACAGCTGGGTTCATTCATTTATTCATGCAGTCATTCATTTGTTCATTCACAAGCTCACTCAAGGGAGCCAAATACCCAGAACATTATTTTCAAACTATTTACCATACATATTTCGCTTATCTAGATTTCATTATTTTAGAATCTGTGAGGATTTAAGGTTGGTTAGAGTTTCTTCTTGCTTCACACATCCTACTTCTATTAACATAGCCAAGCAACAGCAAGGTCTGGGGAATTTGACACCATTCCATGGATAATCTAGGTCTCTGCATCCTCACTAGTCAGTCTTTACAACCAGTTCTTTGCTTTGTGTGCCTTTCTCATGCTGCTCTTCCATTCCACCTTTCTGCCATCTCCACAGGCCCACAGAGTCTCCAGGGAAGTCTGAGCTCTTCCCCAAGCCTTGCAGATGAAAAGAATAAACGTGACGTGCCCGCTGTCTGTAGGATCCCATAGGCTAATATGGGGGGAGGGGAGATATACCAAGGAACATATATACATGGTGATAGTCACAAGTGTGGAGAAGACCTGAGGATGGGTTCACCTGGATGTGGCCACCAGTTGATGTCACTTCAGAGCACAACAAAGTCATCCAGCATCTCTACTTTCTGAGGATCTGCCAGTGCTCAGTCCCACTCATGCCCCTCCCTAGTGGAGCCCCAGATATCTAGGACAAAAATCCACAAGGCAGGCTAGAAACTCAGGCAGAAGTGGACTATAGGCTTAAGTGGATTTTCTTCTTCAGTTTTTCCTTCTCTAAGCCTTCAACTGATTTGATGAAGCTCACCCAGATTCTCAAAGGTAGTCTCCTTTACTGCAAGCCAACTGTTTGTAGGTGTTAACCACATCCACAAAATGCCTCCCTAGCACCACCTAGATTAGTGTTCAAGGAGATCATAGCTGAGCCAAGTGAAGACATCAACTAACCACTACAGTCCATGTCTTATCAGCCTTGCACCATTCTTCTTAAAGCATAATTAATTCCTAAATGAAGACAACAAAGTCATACTCCCCTAACATGATACAACTATTCTGCACACAACCACAAACACACTAAGCCTTTACCAAAAGAGGATACCAAGTCCTTGGGTGATGTTTTTTCTTCTTCAAGACATCCTGCAATTAAGGTGTTGTGATGTAAAGTCCACAATGCTTAAAACTATGGCATGAAATCAGTACATCTTGTATTACATAATAAAGGGAGAAGAGAGTAAATAAAATATTTGCTGTGTGTGTGTACATAAATAAAACACATTAATAATAAAATAAGGATGTTTACAATGTGTGACAGTTATAAACCTCATTTCTGTAACTGGTCCCATGGGCATAGCTGGTATTGGAACCAACCTTCTTTCCCTACATAATCTGTGATGTTCCTTTTGTCTTCAGCAAGCATCTCAGCTGGTCATGGTTCTTACCTGGAGAGCTGACCCTAACTATCATCCCTGAAGGGTATGGGCCATTCATAGCATTGTCTGGATTAGAGTGTTATAATTTCCCATTGATCTCAATCATAGGGCCTGGTAATATTAAGAGATATCATAAGGGATTGTTTATATTTCAGACATACTCTTGCTTATATCCATCATGGAGTAATAGACCAGTTTTCCCTTGTAGTTTGGATTGATCACCCCAGTTACCTCTGTAACTCCCTTATTAACCTGTTGACTCAGAGGCAGGTGGAGCTCAAAGTGACCATGTGCAATCTTCACTTCAAGTTCTATAGAATTGTAGTTGTATCTCCTGGTAGAAGTATTCCTCTCTCTGGAACTAAGGTCCCATAGGTCAATTGATCATAAAATCGTGAGAATAGGAAGTGAACATTTTGCTAGCAGGTCACCAGGGGTGATGGTGAATGCTGCCACTCCCATTTTACCCCTTTGATTCCTAGATACATAAATTCTGGCTATCAGAGAACAGCATCATTTGTTGAATGCTGATTCGGGACATGTACAACTTTCTGGAGAACCTTGACTTCAGCCTAAATGATATGCCATATAGCTGGTACTGTAAGTCTTCAAGAGACTATTCCACCATTCTATCAAGCCCACTGCCTCAGGATGGTAGAGAACATGATAGGACCCATGAATTCTATGAGCACTGTTTCACTTCTTTGACAGTGAAGTATATTCCTTGATAAGAAGCAATGCTGTGTGGAATACCATGAAAAGGCATTCTGCAAGTTTGGAGATGGTAGACTCCCAATATCACCCTGGACTGCAGCTCAATTTTCCATGGACACAAATTCCTCCGGCCAAGAGCTCTTTCTGCTCTGCTCTCAGAGTCCCTGGACTCAACTTCACAGGCCTCTATCATGGGGGTGCATCTAGTCAGCACAGCTCTAAGCACAGAAGGAGGCTCAGACCTGAACACTCTCACATGGGCAATTTCCTGCCTGATGGAGGGTCCTGTCCCTATTGGAGAAAGAAGGACTTAAGACTTGGTGGGAATGTCATGACTCCATCAACATCTGAGAAGGCAATAGACAATTTTATAAAGGGACTAAAGTCAGAAGCTGAGGCTGTCTGTTGCTGCCTCAGTGCATTTTGTGCCTGAAACTTGAGTCTAAGTCCACAGAATATAGAGACAGGCCGTGCAGATGTTTCTACTAAGTGTTCATATCCACATTATTGCAACATTTACATGTGGATATTAGATTTAATTGCAAAAACACATTAAGCAGCATATAATTTTTCAAATAATTAAAAGTGCTTTGTAAATTGTGACATTCCAATACTGCACGGTGAAAACTGATTATTTAAATATTGAGTCTAATTGTACTGTAATTCACATTCAATAGACAGTCAGACATTTTTCAAATGAATAAAAATGTTCTATAAAATCAATTCATTATGTAACAGCTACACATAACTAACTTACTGTTACAGTATCATCATTTATATGTAGGAAGCACAAGCTGGGAGAGATAATTCCACCCATACCTCACAACTGCACATTTTAAACATGCATTCACTGCTTCTTGTCTGGAGGGATGTGGGCAGTTTCTCCACCCTGGGAGCAGATGACAGAATGACCAAGGAAAGACTGTGAATTCTCGAGTCCCAGTCTTCTGAGAAAAAGAAAATGGAAATTTCCTATTTACCTTTCCATAGTAGCAGGAATAATGGCATATTTTGTGCAGCCCATTGCCAACTGAAAACATGGGGCTCCTTGCTCAAAAATTATTAAGCATTTCAGGTCAGCAGCAGCAGAGTTAGCCCAAGTGTGAGGTCCAGCTTTGGGAAACGGTCAAAGGACAAGAATAGGAAGCAAGGGTTCTGGCTCTATCACTGACACATAGCATGGGGACCTTGGCCATATTACTTACGTGCCTGGGCCTCAGTTTCCCCACCTATGTGACAATGTCTACAAGACTTCTCACCCAATCATCTTCAGGATGACGCTGGGTGTCTTTTCCTGTTTTAGGTCACCTTGGTGATGTCCCTAACCTCCCTGGGCCCTGTGACTACACCTGTGAATGGGGCTCCAGCCTGGTTTTCAAAGACTCTAGAAACTTATAGAGAATAGAAACTTCACTAGAAGCTTCTTTCTTCTTTAGACAATTTCTTTTAAAACAATTTCAGTCACATGATCAAAAGTAAAATATGCCCATCTAATTTATTAAACTTTTACCCAAACTTAGACATCAAATGTTTTATTAATATTTTCTATCATCCTTACAAGTTAAACCAGCCATGAAAATTACCTTCAACAGAAAAAAAATGTTGAAAATGTATTCATTTATAGGAGTCTCCGAGCAGCCCTTCTTTGGCAATTTAATCAGAAATGACTGAGGTATGCTCGGATACATTTTCTCTGATACAAATATTGAAATATTTAAATAATGTCAATCAAGTCTGGAAGAATGAGTCATTCACAGCAGCAAGTAACCTGCAGCTAGTTGTGGGCCCCAGGTCCTGTGCTCAGCACCTGCCCCAGAGCCAGCAGTCAGGGTCTTGGTGTCCCTGGAGGAAAAGGACAAGCCACAATGAGGCCATCTGCACGCTACTTGCAGCTCAGAGTGTGACAGGGATGCGATGTGTCCTCTGTGGGTGACCGAGGGCAAGCAGGTGCCTTTATATGCTGTCTGCACGTTGCCCTCCTCCCTTTTCCTTCCTCCCTTTCTTCCTTCCTCCTTTCTTCTCTTCCTGTCTTTCTTTTTTTTCCTCCCTCCCTTTCTTCCTTCCTCCCTTCCTTCCTTTTTTCCATTCTTTCTTCTTTCTTTCCTTTTCCCCTCACTTCCTTCCCGCCTTCCTTCTTTCCTTCCTTTCTTTCTTTTCCTTCCTTCTTTCCCTTTTAAAATTCTGGTTGATTCTTTTTTTTTTTTTCCAAAACACCCAATATCATGGACTTTAGGAATCAGAATATGAAGTGTTTGGATATTTTCAACAAAAATAAAAATGTTCTCTTTGGGATTGAATTGAGCACCATCGCTTGCTACAGCTGAAACACCTGGGCATCTGTGAGACGTGTTGAGGGAGCTTGCTGTTTGTGAGTCCCTCATGGCAGGTGAGTATGTTGGGGCAGGTTTATGGACCAACTTACATGACTCTCCAGGCACAATGCTGGGGGTGGAGAGGAGGGAGGCCCTACATGAAATGGATCCAAGTTCCAGGGCCATCAGATCCAGAGAATAGAGGTGGGAGCCAGTTGTGTGCGGTCCCTGTGAGGATGTCATGAGTCAAGAGCACAGAACATGCTGCAAACTATAAAGCCCCCATCTCAACCTTACGGGTGCTATACTGATCCTTTATGTATGCAGTAGTCCTTGGTAGGCAGTGAGGATCTTGGACGTCCACAGCACTGTCTCCCCAGACTTCTGCTCCTTCACAAAGGGTATGGGGCCAGGACTGCAGCCCCAGTGGATCGAGAAGGCTCTGAGGAGGCCACTGGGTGGGCATCCTCTGAACTTCTTTATTTCGTTAAATGTGTAAACAATTTGGTACCTTCTCCAGGATGAGGGCTAGCAGAGACCCACC